>OX371223.1:282545956-283923215 GCA_947310385.1 Nephrotoma appendiculata
TCATCGGGACAAAAAAAGTTAGTCATTGGGACACGTATGAATTTTCTTACAAAAAGAAATAATTTGACCTCATATAGGTACACCATAAGTTCATTATTGTATTTTAAGGTTTTTAAAACCAAATTTATTAACTTCATATAAATTTTTATTCCAACATATTTCATTAATTTTGACAAACACATAGAATATAGAAAATAGAAATAAAAATTAAATTATTTTAAGAAACGTTTCTTCCGATTGTACCGTGAAGGACAAAGAAATCTCCATTTCATTTGTCTTTTTAAAATAGTGTAGTGAATGTAATTTAGGAATTCTAGGAAGATTCTTCCACCTTTTCTCTAACTGGATTTTATTTTGATTAATTTCTTTTTCAGTAATAAAGTGAATATCAATTCCTTTAATATTTGTCGATGCACATTCATAAAAGTCAGTGGCGTTAGAAATTTCAAAAGAATTCGCTTTAACCACAGAAGTTATTTTTCATTTTACTGTCGCTCCAATGCCATCTACAGCTCCCTTACCATGACTGGTTGCAAAAAAATTCCAATCGATGGGTAGTGGGTACTCCAAAATCAGATTCAGCGAATAATACATTGGAAACACTATATCTATTTTTAAATTGTTGAACTGCTCCGTCAGAAAAAATGTGAATATAGCATGGATGTGGAAAACGTGGTTTTAACAACTGTATAATATGTTTTATAAATGACCATACTGATAATTTATCGTGACATAAGCAGTCACTTACTATTGCATAGGAAATTGTTTCCGTTTTTGTCCAAACACAAGCTGTAAATAAAGTTATTTGGTTATAACTAAGTTTGGTTATAACTAATGTTTTTTAAATTTCGAAAGGTTACATTTTAAAATGTTTAACAAATCATCAGTGGATCCAGAACAAGAGTCAATTTTCATTTGCTTTTCCACAAGTTTCCATGACGCATCAGTAACCGTATATTATATTAATTGGGAATAAATCCTCGATTTCAAAACACTTGTCGCAAACGCCCAATATGCAGTTTTCGTTATAATTATTGCAACATATTTCAGACACAAGTTTTTTCAGAGATTTGGGGAAATCTTTAAATACTCTTCCTAAAGATGTCAAAATAAATTCTGCATTGGCATGTGTCGGACAAACACAAACGTTTAGAGGCATTTTAGATATAAATATCTCTGGAGGGCGTAGTTTGAAAAACTTTGATATTCGAATTGCACAATTTGGATTATCATCTTTAAATAACTCGAATGCCTCTTTTATGCTAAACATCATGTGCCTGACAGGTATAAGAATTCGGTTTCCCTGGCTGTCTTTTACCGACTTTAGGTCGTTTTTAGATGGTGACACTCGACTTATATCATTCTTGTTATAAAATTCAATCACAATTTTATTAGTTTGGGCATATAAGCCTGTGTTACGACCGGATTGCTGTTTTGAAACTCCGTTTGGAAATACTTTTGCAGCAATCTTTGAAATCACACTTTCCCTTTGAGTCTGTGTAGCTGGTAAAGCCTTTCTTACTTTCGCAAGTGCTTTGTCTAAAGTTTGGGGACACTTGTAATCAGCTTCTAGATAATCCACAACGTTTTGCTTCCTTTGTCTTAAATTTTCCCGATATTTTAGTTTTCTTTCCCTCTCGTTTTTACGGATAATAGTCAATAACTCCAAATTATTAGCAATTTTCTCTGCTTTTCGAGCGCAGTATTCTTTATTAAGTTTTCGTTTTTTTTCTATATATATTTTATATTTATCTTCGTCCTGTTTTCTTTTTAAATAACATTTTTGCGAACGATTTCGTGCCATTTTAAAGCTACAATTTTTTATTTTTTATTCTCTTGCAGAAATTTTTGTCCCAATGACTAACATTTAATTATTGCCTACCTTTATTAATTTTAAACTTATGTGGTGAAAAAGGAAAGTTATCGTCGCTCATTGCAAGCTACGTTAGTTAGTAGAATTTTTGAAATATTTCAATTATCATTATACAAAAAATAGTTATATTTTGTTAGGCATCCGGACAAAATTTTGAAATTAAAAAAAATTTAATTTAAAAGCAAGGAACTTATCGTATCTATTTGAAATATAATTCTAGACTAACTTGAATCAAATTATTATTCGACAAGTCAAACATAAAATGAAAAATGAACGGTGAAAACTTGATCAATTTTTTGGAATATTTTAGTTGTAGAAAAAGGGGTTTACATTTTTGTATTTAACTTCCATAAATCCAAATAGTTTTTAATTAATTTGCATTTATTAACTGAATTAGAATGTTAAAGATTCGGAAAAAAGGTAGCATACAAATTCGAAAGCTATTTTTAAAATTAAGGTTTTGGTTTCATTTAACGTGGAATTCCCCATATATATATATATATATATATATATATATATATATATATATATATATATATATATATATATATATATATATATATATATATATATATATATAAATATATATATATATATATATATATATATATATATATATATATATATATATATTTATATATATATATATATATATATATATATATATATATATATATATATATATATATATATTTATATATATATATATATATATATATATATATATATATATATATATATATATATATATATATATATATATTTATATATATATATATATATATATATATATATATATATATATATATATATATATATATATATGTGGGTTTCGAATCCCTGATTGTGTTATATATCCCTGAGTTGTTGTAGGGAATAATCGTTTTCGTTTTGTTTAACAGATAGTAACCGAGTTAGTTTATATGAAAAATAATAAAAGAACGCATGTGAAAAGACGTCGATAGTTTTATTTAAAGATATAAATAATAAAATCCTACATTTTGGGGGCTCAACCGAGATCTAGTTAATAGACGTGACGGATAATTGGTTTTCATAAAATTCTGAGAGAATTTAAGACGGGAAAACATTCAATTATTGAATTAAGTTTTGTTTAAAATGGAAGTATTTCAAACAAAAACGGTAAAAGCCATGAAGGAAGAGCTATCCAAGTTGGGGCTTAGTACGGATGGAAAGCGTAATGAATTAATTCAACGCTATGAACGAGCGATGACGCTAATCAAGGACAATTTCACAAGAAATGTTTGCGGTTCGGAATTGGAAAGTAGAAGTAATGCTGATATGTATACCGAGAAAACTAATTTCGCATTTAAAGACGTTGAAGATTCGGTATCAAAATTTAACGGCGATGACAACTATCCAATTAAAAAGTGGTTGATAGAGTTTTGTGAAACATCAGAACTATTAGGTTGGAGTAATTTACAGCGATTTGTGTATGCAAAGCGACTTTTGACGGGCACAGCCAAGATGCTGTTACGTTCTACGAGCGCAAATGATTGGGAATCATTGCAACAAGTGTTACTCGACGAATTTCATGTGAATGTTAGTAGCGCTACTGTTCACCAGATGCTAATAAAAACTAGAAAGGGAAAAGATGAAACTATACATCAGTACATTTTGCGTATGCGCGAAATTGGTGCATTGGCTGACATCGAGAACGAAGTAATTTTGGAATACATCATTGATGGTGTCTGTATTGAGGATTCAAATAAGATTTGGTTATTTGATGCTAAAAATTTTAAAGATCTTCGAGTAAAGTATGAAGCATTTGAAAAATTAAAAATTAAATCAATGAACAAGGCTACCTTAAATAATGCTAAATCTAATCAACAACTGGAGCAACCAGTGCCGAGTGGTAATAAATCAATAAATCCCCGACGTAATAAGAATAAGTGTTACAACTGTAATGAATACGGTCATCTGTCGAAGGATTGTCAAAAGAAATCTGATGGCGTACGGTGCTTTAAGTGTAATGCGTTTGGACACAAAAGTTCGAGTGTTCTACTTTATCGAAAACGAATGTTAGCTTGTGTACGACAAAAGAACATCGAATGAAAATTGACGTATTAATTGACGATATGAAAGTGTGTGCTCTGATAAATACGGAAGTTCCGTAAATTTGATCCGATCTGACGTATATTTGAATTTGAATACTATGAAACCTCTGAAATCCAGATCAACGTTGACGGGACTTGCTGGTAAGAAGATTGAGACATTTGGAAAATTTGAAGCAGATATCGTTATTAACGGTGACAATTTCCATGTGCCGGTGCATGTAGTGCCTAACGATGTTATCCCCGTAAATCTTTTGATTGGCTGTGATCTGCTTTGTGAAGCAAAAGTGATTATCGATGAGAACGGTGTGAATATCCGTAAAAACGACGAATTTTGTGCGATACTATCAGAAGTTAAAGACGAAATTATTGATGTTACGCATATTATCGACCGAAGTGATGCTCAGGTCGTTAAGCAATTATAACAGCAGTATTCACCAACACCGACGAAAACTTCAGATGTAACCTGCAAAATAATTTTGAAGGATGAAACGCCAATTAGTCAGAATCCAAGACGTTTGTCGATTTACGAGATGGAGCTGGTTGATAAAATAGTGGAAGATTGGCTGAAAAGCGGAATAATTGAACCTAGTTCATCTGAGTTCTCTAGTCCAATATTTTTGGTTTCAAAGAAAGACGGCTCAAAACGTTTGTGCGTGGATTACCGGAAGATTAACCGCCAAATTGTTAAAGACCGCTTCCCCCTTCCGCTGATAGAGGATCAGTTGGATCGAATACAAGAAGCTCGGGTATTTAGCTTGCTCGATTTAAGAAACGGATTTTTCCATGTCGCTGTTGAAGAAGGAAGTCGCAAATATACATCGTTTGTGACACCAACGGGGCAGTACCAATTTAGGAAAGTACCATTTGGGCTATGTAACAGTCCTGGTGTATTCATGAGATTCGTGAATAACATCTTTCGTGATTTAATACGTAAAGGAATAATGTCGCTTTATCTAGACGACATCATTATTCTGGCTACCGATAATGAATCAGCGATTGAAAATTTGAAAATTGTACTGAAATTAGCTTCTGAATATGGACTCGATATTAACTGGAAGAAGTGCAGATTTCTTGTTAGACGAGTGGAATATCTCGGACATGTTATTCATGACGGGAAGATAAGTCCATCGGAAAGCAAGACGAGGGCCGTGAGGAATTTTCCGCAGCCCATGACAAAGAAACAGATTCAGCAATTTCTCGGTCTGACGGGATATTTTCGCAAATTTGTATACAATTATTCGGTGATCGCCAGGCCATTAAGCGATTTGTTGAGGGAGGGTGTAGATTTTGTGTTCGGAGAGGAAGAGATAATGGCGTTTAATTCGCTAAAACGACATCTCACGGGTAATCCTGTGCTTCAATTATTTAGACACGGGCTGCCCACTGAGCTTCATACAGACGCTTCAATGCATGGCTACGGTTCCATATTGATGCAACAGAATGACGATGGAAAGTTCCACCCAATTTATTACGCAAGCCGCAAGACGACAGACGCAGAAAAGAAATATAGCAGCTATGAGTTGGAAGTGTTGTCCATAATTTACGCACTTAAAAAATTTCGCGTTTATTTGATTGGCACGCATTTTAAAATTATAACGGACTGTACCGCTTTCGAGATGACGATGAAAAAACCAAGTTTGACGACTAGAGTGGCAAGGTGGGCGTTGTCTCTAGAAGAATTCGACTATCAAATTAATCACCGACCAGGTACCCGAATGAAACACGTTGATGCTCTCTCACGCAATCCTGTTCTAATTGTTGACGACGATATTGTTTCACGTTTGAAGTGTGCTCAGCAAAGTGGCGGGTTCATCGCTGCAGTGATAAAATTACTTGAGAATGGCCTATACAAAGATTTTATGGTAGAGAGTGATCTTTTGTACAAAATAAAAGATGGTAACCAACTGTTAGTCGTCCCGCGTAAAATGCAAGCAGAGGTTATAAAGCGTAATCACGAAATTGGTCATTACGGTGTACGCAAGGTGCAAGAGTTGATCGAACGAGATTTCTGGTTTGAAAAGATGTCTGAAAAGATTACAACAAGTGTCAAGAATTGCGTTCAGTGTATCTTGTGCAACCGAAAAATGGGTAAACAAGAAGGATACTTACATCCAATCGAAAAGGGAAATCGACCTCTTCATACTATACATTTAGATCATCTCGGGCCAATGGCGACAACTAAGAAGCAATATAATCATGTGTTAGTAATGATAGATGGTTTTACGAAGTTTGTGTGGATATATGCGACGAAATCCACAACGTCGAAGGAAGTGTTGGAGAAACTCCAAAAGCATAGAGAAGTGTTTGGTAATCCAATGCGCATTGTGACTGATAAAGGAACCGCATTTACAAGCAACGAATTTAAGGAATATTGCGAAGTCGAAGGTATCGAACATGTTGCGATAACTACAGGCTTGCCAAGAGATAACGGCCAAGTTGAGAGAATCCATCAGTCAATAATATCAGTCCTCTCGAAGCTATCGATAGACGCTCCAGATCGATGGTTTAGATTCATCGGAAGTACGCAACAAAGTCTTAACAACACGCTGAATCGAAGCATTAGTGTTACTCCGTTTGAGTTATTAGTTGGCACTAAAATGCATCAGAAAACTGATACGAGAATTCAAGAAATTATTAATGAAGAAATTATTAAAAATTTCAGAAACTCTCGAGATAGTTTAAGAGAAACTGCAAAGAAGCAAATAGAAAAAATACAAATTGAAAATCGACGATCATTTAGGAAAAACCGCAAAGCTCCTACGTCCTACAAAGTCGGAGATTTAATAGCTATAAAGAGAACTCAATTTGGACCAGGTTTAAAATTGAAGCCAAGATTTTTCGGACCATACAAGGTGTGCAAAGTTAAAGGAAATGAACGCTACGATGTAGAAAGGGTAGGTGAACACGAAGGCCCTAAGAGAACGTCAACAGCAGCCGAGTTTATCAAGCCTTGGATGGATTCGTCGTTTGAATCATCCGGGTCGGATGAGGAGTAGGATGGACGAGTGTGGGTTTCGAATCCCTGATTGTGTTATAAAGGGTGATTTTTTTGTGGTTAGGATTTTCATGCATTAGTATTTGACAGATCACGCGGGATTTCAGACAAGGTGTCAAAGAGAAAGATGCTCAGTATGCTTTGACATTTCATAATGAATAGACTTACTAACGAGCAACGCTTGCAAATAATTGAATTATATTACAAAAATCAGTGTTCGGTTCGAAAAGTGTTTCGCGATTTACGTCCGATTTATGGTCTACATAATCGACCAAGTGAGCAAACAATTAATGCGATTGTGACCAAGTTTCGCACTCAGTTTACTTTATTGGACATTAAACCAACCACACGAATGCGTACAGTGCGTACAGAAGAGAATATTGCGTCTGTTTCTGAGAGTGTTGCTGAAGACCGTGAAATGTCGATTCGTCGCCGTTCGCAGCAATTGGGTTTGTGTTATTCGACGACATGGAAGATTTTACGCAAAGATCTTGGTGTAAAACCGTATAAAATACAGCTCCTGCAAGAACTGAAGCCGAACGATCTGCCACAACGTCGAATTTTCAGTGAATGGGCCCTAGAAAAGTTGGCAGAAAATCCGCTTTTTTATCGACAAATTTTGTTCAGCGATGAGGCTCATTTCTGGTTGAATGGCTACGTAAATAAGCAAAATTGCCGCATTTGGAGTGAAGAGCAACCAGAAGCCGTTCAAGAACTGCCCATGCATCCCGAAAAATGCACTGTTTGGTGTGGTTTGTACGCTGGTGGAATCATTGGACCGTATTTTTTCAAAGATGCTGTTGGACGCAACGTTACGGTGAATGGCGATCGCTATCGTTCGATGCTAACAAACTTTTTGTTGCCAAAAATGGAAGAACTGAACTTAGTTGACATGTGGTTTCTACATGCCACACAGCTCGCGATTCTATGGCCATTTTGAGGGAAAACTTCGGAGAACAATTCATCTCAAGAAATGGCCCGGTAAGTTGGCCACCAAGATCATGCGATTTGACGTCTTTAGACTATTTTTTGTGGGGCTACGTCAAGTCTAAAGTCTACAGAAATAAGCCAGCAACTATTCCAGTTTTGGAAGACAACATTTCCGAAGAAATTCGGGCTATTCCGGCCGAAATACTCGAAAAAGTTGCCCAAAATTGGACTTTCCGAATGGACCACCTAAGACGCAGCCGCGGTCAACATTTAAATGAAATTATCTTCAAAAAGTAAATGTCATGGACCAATCTAACGTTTCAAATAAAGAACCGATGAGATTTTGCAAATTTTATGCGTTTTTTTTTAAAAAAAAGTTCTCAAGCTCTTAAAAAATCACCCGTTATATCCCTGAGTTGTTGTAGGGAATAATCGTTTTCGTTTTGTTTAACAGATAGTAACCGAGTTAGTTTATATGAAAAATAATAAAAGAACGCATGTGAAAAGACGTCGATAGTTTTATTTAAAGATATAAATAATAAAATCCCACATATATATAAATATATATATATATATATATATATATATATATATATATATATATATATATATATATATATATATATATATATATATATATATAAATAAAAATTACCTAATAAATATGAATTATGCAAAAAACCTCCATCGTACTTATTATGCAAAAATGCTTTAATTAACGACTTCTTCCAGATGGTGGCGTCGTGGTTTGAACCCCCATACGAAGCGTTAACATTTAATATTTTTAATTTTGAATCGCAAATCTAAAACATTTTATTTTTTAATTTAACATAAAATTATAAATTTAATTATTTTGGAATACATACCAATTGGGCATTCTTCGAATGCTAGTGGTGCCAATTCAGATAAACATGCTCGATCCTTTCTGCTGGTCTGAATATAGATACATGTGTACAATCTATACACCCAATTATGCCTGGCACATCGAACTTTTCATAAAATCTAAAATGGGGAAACACAAGCATCATTTACATTACAGAATTATATGTTTTTTAAATATAAATACTTACTGTATTTTGATATCGTTCATTTCAGCTGTCGTTTGAGGAAATTTAATGAATATTGGCATTAAATATTCTTCACATATTGTACAAAACTCCATTATTGCCCTACTCACAACACTTTGGGACACACAATTAAGGTAATTCATACCAAGCCTTTTCTGAAATGTACCTAAAATTTAAAAAAGATAAATTAGTTATCAAGTTGTGTGTAAATAATGAAAAGAGTATTGTACCTTCTGCTAAGAAAGCAAGAGCAACTAGTATTCGAATTTCTTTTGGAATACTTGTCGCCTCCATATAATTTTCAATTTGTTCCTTTAAATTGAAAACTAATTTTTGGGGTATCCTATATATATTTATGAATTCTGCCGGAGATTTCGAAGGGGTTTGCTGTATCTCGTAGATGCTTCCTTATTATACGAAGGTTATAACGTCTTTCTTTCCAATCATTATCCATGTGATCCATTAGGCGCCGTGCCATTATGTGATTATATTATTTTTATTTATTTATAATCATCAATGTTATTTATTTATAATTTATCGAATTGATATTATATTATATATTATTTATATTGTCGCGATAAAATCTATTTTATTAGTGAAATTTGTTGTTGTTTATTTCCAAATTATTGACTCCTTCGGTGGTGAACACTTGAACTAATATTTTTTTAAAGGGGAAATTATTCCCAATTTGGTAGAATACGCTTTTGGGAAATATGGAATAAAAATCTGTGAATTATTGTAGTTGGGAATTATCGTAATATTTTTCCCCAATTCCCAATTCCCCGGGAAAACCAGAATAGTGCTACAGACCGCCATTAGATACTGAGTCAAATAGTACTCCTTGTGCTTTGTGGTGGGCCAACCTTATCCAGGTGTTCAATTAATTATTTTTGTGTCAGGTTACACGGAATTGGCTCCAATCGGTAAAGGTTTCAAATTTGTAATTTAAAAATTGATTTTACCACTTTTAATAATTTATTACACCAAACCGCCACCAGATTTTCAGTCAAATGTTAGGGGAGACCAGGGTTACTTGAAACACGGGGCAAGTTGAAATTTACGTAATTTCGCTAGTAAAAATATTTTTTTTTTAGAAAAAAAAAATTTGAACAAGGAGGGTTAATTAAAGTTAGGTACCAACCAAGTCACCAGATTTTCTATCCTACGCAAACGGCTGAACTAGTAAATTACATCAAACATGCGTCACAAATTTATTTCGGCTTGTCGTCGACAGAAATTAGAAAATTACCCTTTGAATATGCTGTAGCTTTTGGGGTAGACGTACCATCGTCCTGGCGCACAAATAAAATGGCAGGCTCAGAATGGTTCACAATTTTTCTAAAGAAAAATCCAGTACTTCCCATTAGAACTCCAAAAGCTACCAGCCTGGCTGGAGCAACTAGTAGCTTTAATAAAACAAATGTGGCTATGTTTTTTCAAAAATTAGCTGAAGTCCGCAATAGATATAATTGTACAGCCGCCAATATATGGAACGTAGATGAAACAGGGGTAACTACGGTGCAAAAACTGAAAAAAGTTGTTGCTGAAAAAGAGGCAAGCAAGTGTGAGGGCTTACATCAAGTGAGAGAGGAGTGCTTGTGACGATTTGTTGCTGGCGGAAACTTTATTCCTCCTATGTTTATTTTCCCAAGAAAAATATATCAGCCACATTTTTTTCGAGGCTGTCACGTTTTAATTCGCATGTACGTCCATCAATTACAAGCTCTGTTTTATTAACATTAGACAACCACGAATCTCATCTAGCTATTTAAACCATAAACCTTGCTGAAGCTAACAGAGTTGTGTTATTATCGTTCCCATAGCATTGTTCTCATCAGTTCCAGCCTTTAGTTAGGCCAGTCGTTGCTCAAGATGCTTGGTTGAGAAATAACGCAGCCAAGTGTATGTCGATTTATGATGTTCGTGGTTTAGTGGCCCAAGCTTTACCACGAGTCTTCAGAGTTGATTATAAAAGGCTCCATAGTGTCTGGAATGGAACCATTTGACATACATATTTTTGGAGATTCAGATTTCCTTCCATCAACTGTAACTGACCGACCTTATTCAGAATGTGCAACAACTCAGGTTCGTGTAACACCACCTAATGTGACTATTGGCCAAACATCAGGCTGCATTCCCAATAATGATGTTACAAGTTGCAAGATTCCAAAAGCTATCAATACAGTTATTGAACAAATTGATATTCAGTCCTTACCAGTTGCAAATATTACCAGCGATTCGGATTTCCATCGATCATTTCATGAAAGTGCACCAATCCAGGCTCATTTATTTAATCCTAATGTGACTATTGACCAAACATCTGATTCCATTCCAAATGATGACATTACATTTACATGCCTTGAGATTCCTAAACCTGGCACTAATTATATATCCCTTTTTCAACCATGAGGAAAAAAATTGGCACAATTGTAGTCCAACCCACACAAATGAGTGAGTAAAAAACCATAATATGTACTGGCGTTGTTGATAAAAAATTTCGCTTGATTTGAAGTAAAACCAACACAATTGTGTGTATAGATCGAGTGTTTTGTTTCGGACGAAAATAAGTTAAAAAGGAATTCACAAATGTGTAAGTAGGTTCAAAAAACATAAAAAACTAAATTTTTGACATGGTACTTTTACCCTACCCGCACAATTGTGTTGGTAAACAAAGAGAAAAGAAAGAGTTTGAAAACCCTGTTTTCTGGATGTAGTAATCAATATATTGTGTGCGTGGAAAAATAATTATATTATTTAGTAAGCGGCAATTTTAATTGCTAAAAGTTATAAAATTTACATAAGAACTAAAGATGAATGTGTTGTAATGTAAGATTTGTGAAAGTTTGAGAATTAAGTGAATAAAATAGTAAATTAAAATAGAAAACATTTGTCACCAGTGCAAAAATTAAATGTTTATTTTTATTTTTCTGCAACTAATGCATTTTTTCACATAATTACGATAAAAACCAGAACAGTTAAACCTTTTACACGCGTGTTTATCTTGTGAAGTGAATGAACGGTAAAATTTTCTAAAATGTCAAATTGTGAAAAATGTAAAAAAGCTACTGATTCGAGAGAGCGGACTACAATTAGATGTTTCGGACGGTGCAGGAAATTGTATCATTATGCTCGTGTGGATTGGAACTTTGAAAAGTTTTTTAAGTTATTTAAAGAATGTCCATATGCAAGATTCGTTTGTCTTGAGTGCCAAAGTTATGAAGAAGATACGTTGTACGAAGAGTTCAACAAAATTAATCTTTTTCTCATGGAAATGAAGCAACATTTAACGGCAAACCATTTAAAGATAGGACACCAGCTAGGAGAAATTAAAAATCAAGTAGAATAAATTCAAAAACCGACGGAGCAACCACATTTTTTTGCAGCAGTAGTAAAGAGTAATCCCAACAAGTTGGTTATGTTACAACCAAAACAACCTCAAGCTAATAAAAAAACTAGAGAAGATTTAACAATGTCACTCGATCCAAAAACGATACCAGTAATGGGCTGTCGCAACATTGCGAATGGTGGAATTATTTTGCAGTGCAATACTAATGATGCCAAGGAGAAATTAAAGACAATCGTGACGGAAAGGATGGGAGCTGATTATGAAGTAAAACTACCAACGGAGCTTAAACCAAGGGTAAAAATACTTGGAATGTCGGAGAAGCTAGAAAGTGATGAAATAGTATCTGCGCTAAAACAGCAAAACCATTTTCTCGCTAATAGTGATATCAAAGTAATAACCACTTATTGCAGAAGAAACTCGCAAAAAATTGATACAATCATAGAAGTAGGCTCCATAGATTTTACAAAAATCTTACAAGCTGAGAAGTTAAATATACATTTTGATAGATGCCATGTCGTAGAGTCAGTAGGGATCTCAAAATGCTTTAACTGTAATGGTTATGGCCATCATAGCAATAGGTGTACCGGCAAACTTTGTTGCCCAAGATGTAGCGAGAATCATAAGTTAAGTGAATGTAAAAGTCAAGAAGTAAAGTGTAGCAATTGCATTGCTGTAAATACAAAGCTCAATTTAAATGTTGCTATTAACCACACGACTTGAGACACGTCTTGTGCAGTATACCAACGAAAGATGAAAGCATTGAAAAACCAAATAAGTTATCAATAGCAGTTCAAAATAAAAGACCTTCTATACACTAATATTCGCAGCTTACCCTCTAATTTCTTAGAGGTATCGCAAATAATTATTCAATTTAAACCGTCAATTGTATTACTCAGTGAATCTAGAACAACAGAAGACATGTAAGACACGGAATTTTTTATTGAAAATTATAAATGTGTACGGTGCGATTCGGATAGTCGTCATACTGGAGGGGTTGTCATGTATATTCACCAAAACATAAGCTTTAAAATAATTTCGAATATCGAGAAGGACCGCGCTTGGTTTTTGGCGATTCAGATCATAAAAGGATACCATACAACAGGAATATTTGGCGTAGTTTATAGATCATACCAAACAACAAAAGCAGCATTTTTAAATAATTTAGATGGATGGTTCGAAGAAGTTATCCATTATAATAAATCGAACTATATATTTGGGGATTTCAATGTTGACGTGAAAAGCAACGATATTTACAGTTTACAATTAAAGCAGGATGGATTATAGATTGGTGCAAGTAGTTCCAGATTATACCAGAGTCACACAAACCAGCAAAAGTTTAATAGATCTTTTGATAACTAATTCAGTAAATACAAAATGTGAAATTATAAAAGAACAACAAATAAGTGATCATTGTATGTTATGTGTGGATATAAGTAGAAACAATTCACAGTTACTTGATCAATTTAAAGAAATTAGATCTCGGAAAAATTATTCTTTTGAAAAATTAAATTGTATCCTAAACACTAGACTGCACCACTACAGAACACAAAATGAATTGAATGAGAAAGCTGAAAGCTTAATACTGGAGTTAAAGAATGCGATTAAACAACTGACGCAAACAAAAATTGTTCAAAGTAGAAATAAAATCCCTTGGTTCTCAGAAAATTTGTCATTATTAAGACAAGAAAAGGAGCGTAATTTTAGTATTCTGAAATTAATAAATTCAAGCGAGAATTGGGAAAACTATAGAAAAGCTAGAAATATTTACAAACAATCGTTAAGAAATCAACAATCTGAATACTTCAAGAATAAGTTCATTGAAAACCAATATAACCCAAAGGAGCTATGGAAAACTCTCAAATCTATGTATATAAGACTAAAAATACGATGCAATGGAGTATTCAATTTAATAACAAAACACTCACCGATAAACAACAGATAGCAGATGCACTAAATCATTCGTTTGTGTCCTGCGTGGTAGATATTCACCGTAACATCCCTGAAATGTCGGATTTTGAACTTCCTAATGCTGTTTTGAACATACAAAAATTTCAATTCCAACAAACATCACAAAACGAAATATTAAAAATAATAAGCAAAATAAAATCGCAATATGGAATAGATGGTATAAACAAAATTGTCATGCTGGATGCAATGCAGAATCAAATGTTCTCTGAACATTTTACTGATATAGTTAATTGTAGTTTAAGGCAAGCAGTGGTACCAGATTCATGGAAAATATCAACAGTTGTTCCCATTCCAAAAATTTCGAAGCCAACCACGCCAGAAGAGCTCCGGCCAATAAATATGCTCCCACTGTATGAGACTGTTCTGGAACGAGTAATTAAAAACCAGCTGGTAAATCATATCGCTGATAACAATATATTGGTTGATCAACAATCTGGATTTAGAGAATCCCATTCTTGTGAAACGGCCTTAACCCTAATATTGGATAGCTGGAAAAGTCAAATAGATGACAACAAAGTAATCATTGTAGTCTTTTTAGAGTTTAAAAGGGCTTTTGAAACCATCGATAGAGGAATTCTACTTAAAAAGTTAACCAAGTACAGAGTTGTTGGGAAAGAACTAGAGTGGTTTAACAGTTATATTCAAGGGAGGCAACAATATACGAAAATTGATAATTACACATCGTCACTAATACAAAATAATCTCGGAGTACCTCAAGGATCAGCCCTGGGTCCGTTACTCTTTATTCTGTACATCAATGACATAGTCGATGTTATTCAAAATTGCAAAATAAATATAATACTTACTATTTCGGCAACAACTCTTCCAGAAGCAGTGCAGAAAGTAAACGAAGATCTCGAGAGTCTACGGAAATGGCTGATGTTTCACAAACTATCACTGAATATCTCGAAAACGAGGTACATGCTCCTATCAATCAAAGCAAAGTTCGAGAGTAATGCAGATATAATAGTTGACAACCAAATTATCGAACGAGTAAAACAGTATAAATATCTTGGTGTTATTATCGACGAGCACTTAAGTTTTAACGATCATTTGGATTATATCGCTAAAAAGATGAACAAAAAACTTGGATTTTTCACCAGAATTAAAGACAAATTACCAATGCAGACAAAAAATGTTTTTTATGAATGAATTGTGACTCCACATATTGATTATTGTTCTTCTGTGCTGTTTATCATGAATGAAACTCAAATTACACGTCTTCAAAAAATTCAGAATCGATTCATGCAACGTATCTTGAATGCGGAAAGTAGAACACACATAAAAGACATGTTGGAAATTTTAAACTGGAAGTCAATCAAACAGAGAATACAATTTAATGTGTTAAAATTCTTGTTTAGGCTGGAAAAGGGAGATCTGCCAAAATATTTAGTTACTTTGCTTTCTTCTAATAGAAATGTTCATACTTACAATACTCGGAGTACACACTTCAGACTACCAATGTATAGTAAATCATTTTCACAACGGTCGCTGGGATATAATGGAGTAAAGTTGTATAATTCATTGGGTGACTATTGCATGCTAGGTGAACTTCAAGAATTAGAGTACGGTCAATTTAATAAATTATTGCATATATTCGTCAAAGATAAAGTAGACATTTAGTATATAAAATAAAATTTAATTAATTTAAATAACAATGTATTATAAAATGTCATTATTGATAAATAAACAAATAAATAAAAATAAATAAAATAAACAAAAAAGTAAAACACAAAAAGGATATGCTACCGAAGAAGAGTTTTTGCAAATCGCTAATGGTATAAGTTTATTATATGTTCATCTTCCAATCAATATACTATACATATTCAATTTCGAATTTATAACAATATAGGAGATTATTTAGGAATGACTTTAAAATAATCCAATAAACCAAATCATTTGAACATAAACAGCCTGGACCATCGCAAATTAAATCAACATCGTCGATTCCACAAACAACAAATAAAATTAATATAATTTTCGCTCCAAATTTGGTTTGTGCTTTCCTAAAAGCAGCTCCAAGGAAAGAAAACCGCTGTGGACGGAAAAAGAGGCAAAGTGCAATACTCACTGATACACCAGAAAAGAGTGCATTAGAGAAAGAGGAAGCGACTAGACTGCTTAAAGTAAGGCCTAAGCCAGCAAAACTCCTTTTGGATAAATGACAAAAGGTTAAACGTAAAGTCCTACAAGAAAGAAACGATTGGTTTTGTTTAGTTTGTGGCGAAGCTTATTCGCGCAGTAAAGCAGTTGAGTCTTGGGTTATGTGTGTAACGTGCACATTTTGGTCCCATGAGACATACACAGAGTTAAAAGGTATAAACGATATTTATTGTTGTCACGAATGTGCAATGTAATATTTTTTTATGTATCTGTGAGCTTTATGTGTAACTGCTTTTTTATTTAAAAAATATTGAATTTGTTTATTGTTAATTGCTCATATTACTTTATTAGATATCATATGGTACAAGTTACCCCATACTATGTTTCAACTTACCTAATATGGGCCAGTTTGTAACACTAAAATTCTTTTTTCCTTGCTAAATTGAAAGGAAACTTAAATAAAAAGTACGAAATATTATTCAAAAATAGAAGCGAAAATACTAAATCTTTAAATTTTATACTTTTCAGTTGCAAATCTCTTATAGTTTCATTTATATGAGCATCTAAGTAAAAAATTGTTTCAGCCTGCTACGATCTCTCCTATTCCTTATGTATTTTTGGGGCAGGTCAACCTTATCCAGGTGTGTAATTAATTATTTTTGTATCAGGTTACACAGAATTTGCTCCAAACCGTAAAGGCTTCAAATTTGAAATTTAAAGTTCGATGTTACCACATTTAATGCGTGTGAAGTTTGTCCTAAATTGTTCTACAGCAACAATCAATTTTAGGACAAATTTAGGACAAACAAACGACTATATAATCACGTGAAGTTTGTCCTAAACTGTCTTAAATACAAAATTTCTTTCTAAACGTAATTTAACAGTGTAAATTATTATTAAATTATATTATTAGTTCAATTTAAAACAAGAAGATCAACTACACTACATTTTAAATTAAATATGTAATATCAAAAATTTTGAAAGTAAATTTTCTTTACCATTATGCGAATAAAGAACTACTTCATACATTTTTCATCGTATCCAGTCCAATTAAAAAACTGGAATTTTCGGGAAAATCTAAGAAAACACTGCGTGTAATATTCATAAGTTGTTCAATCTAGCATTAAAAATGCTTTTTCCGAACAGTAATATCTAAGAGATTCCCGCTTTTTGAATATACGTGACACGAGAAATGTAACGGTTCTGTTGAGAAGTAGGAAAGTTCTCCAGCCTTAGTGTTTCAAAGGTCTGCAAATTTCTTGATTTAGAGCTTAAGAATTGAACTACATAAAATGCAATTTTTTCACAAGAATTTTCTGGGAAATCTAGGGGAGCTACAATAAAGCATTAAAAGTGCTGGAATGGGTGTTCTCACTTTATACTAGACCCAATCCAATTAAAAAACATGAATTTTCCGGAAAATCTAGGGGATCACTGGGTTTAATATTCAAAAGTTGAATACCACAATATAGCATTAAAAGTGCTTTGTCCGAACATATTTATAAGCGGTTATTACGGCTGGAATGGATATTTTCACTTTGTACTCGGCCCAATCCAATTAAAAAAAAAATCAGAATTTTCTGGATCCCTATTGGCCAATTTATGTTGAAACATGAAGGTCCGGCCATCGTAGGAATTCCCGCTATATGAATATACGTGACACGAGAAATGTATCGGTTCCGTTGAAAAATAGAAAAAACTTTGAGCCTTAGGGTTTACAAGGTTCCCAAATGTTTTGATTAAGATAAGCTCAGGACTCCTATGAATATCTACCGAGCGAATATAACGACCCGTTGATAGTGGAAATTCCCGCTTTTAAAATTTGAGTTGGCGGATTTTGATACTTAAAAAATTTGAGCAATGAAAATTAATATGGGATGGGTACTTCAATTAAAAGGTCGAACGATTTGTCCTTGCTAATAATTTTTGTACCCTGTTGGCCAATTTAGTACGAAACAAAATATTCCGCCGATCGTGGGAATTCCCGCTATTCGAATATACGTGACACGGGAAACGTTTAAATGATTTGTTAAACCAAACCGCCACCACATATGGAGTGAAATGTTTCCCGATGAACATTGTGGGGGGCAGATCAACCTTATCTAGGTGTGTAATTAATTATTCTTGTGTCAGGTTACACGGAATTTACTCCAAATGGTAAAGTCCTCAAATTTGTGATTTACAGTTAGATTTTTCAAAATTTGTTAATTTGTTAAACCAAACCACCACCATATAGGTTGTCAGGTCAACCTTATCCAAGTGTGTAACAAATTATGTTTGTGTCAGGCTACACAGGAACTGCTCCAAAAGTAAAGGTTTCCAATTTGTAAATTAAAGGTCGATTTTACCACATTCAATTCTTTGTTATTTCAGAACGCCACCTGATACTGAGTTAAATGTTACCGCTTGGACATTGTGAGGGGCAAGACAATCTTATCGATGGGGGCAAAGCCCGAAATTCATACGGTGTAGTGAAGACGAGCAGAGGAATTCCTGTTTATAGTCATGGACACTACATGTCAGGGCGGGTTATTGGCTCCTCAAAACCATCGCCAAACCAGCGTCTGTTCTCCAGGTTAGGACCGGCTGAAGCGGGCGTCTGTCTTGTATCAACCAGCTCGCTTAATAAATATGTTCAAGGTAGGACTGGATGCCTTAAGACTCTCACCAGTACGTGACCCACACACGTAACAAGCGGGTTGAGCGGCAGGCCAGCAACCTGCCCTCATAAACATAATTAAGTTATGAACCCTAATCAAAGGCCTCGGATTACCATATCAGATTCATCACAAACTCGACCTCACGCTTTAAAAATGGGAACATGGAACGTGCTTAGCCTTTTAAGACCTGGAGATCAATTTTACCACATTTGATTATTAGAGGTTAGGTTTGTTTTAGATAAAACCTATCTTTTCCTTTCATTTCCTTACGACTTTTCCCAATCCAGGCAATGATGTTAGCATACTTGGCTTTGACTTTTCGCTCTTGTTTTGCTGCATTCTCCAGACCACATATTCATAGATTCCAAATCATTTAAAATATTTTTGTTGGTCATAAACTATATTTCGGTCGGAAAAAATCATGCGCATTTTAATTAAATTAAATAAATATAAAGTATATAAATTCAGTACAGAGCGTTTTTCTTATTTAGACTAAACTATCACATTTTAATTTTTAATTTTTTAATAGGTGGTAAAGTTTGAAACATTTAACGTGTAGTGAAATCATATACAGGACAAGCACATTTTCACGGTTCTTAGACCACTTTCTAGAACTGCATCATGTTTTACAGCCTTGGGACGTGGACCGGGCGCTAACGGACGTATTCCATATTTATTGCATAGTGATCTAGCAATTTGTTTACTAAATTCGCGCTGATCCAACTTGCATCGAACGGATTTTGTTAAAACAAAGCAATTGGAATGTACCACTTTTTCCCGTTTATACCAATTCGATAATTTGCTACATGATTATCGAATAGATCGACACCTCCCATAAACTGATTGTACATAATATGTACAACGTGTGGCTGCACTACTGATATTTTTCTTTTTTCTCGTGTAGGGACAACACCGTCAGATCTGCCAACAAACGTGGTTATCCTTCCACCAGGCAGCTGTTATTTTAGTATTTTCATCGAAAAAGGATGTACATATATGTATGTACATCTATTAGATTTATTTGTTACTTCCGCTGTACCGGTGCCTCCATATTTTAATCCCAAAAGTCTTTTCAGAATTGACTGGTTGTTAAAAAAATTATCGAACAATAAAGAAAAGTCCAAACTTTCGAAATTATAACTTTCAATATGTTTGAAAAATTTAGTATTACCGATTCCTCGAGCGGTAGTTTATTGGAATTTGAAATTTGGTTACCTTGGTAGATCTAAAAGGCCGGCCCTGTTTAATATTATATTTTATTCCAAATACACTTCGTATATATATGAAGTTATCCCCGAATTTTATTATATTAAAAATAAAAGTGTTTATTAAAATTATTTTAATTCGGAAAACGCACAAAACAAATGTAATAATTTAATAAAATGAAGTAAAATAATTTTTAAATTGGCTCACAATTTTGTCAGATTATAATAATTTGGTTATAAAATGGAAAACACATATCTCACATTTAGGAAAACATGAAAAAATTGTTCAATTGCAACCTAGCGAAATGAGGGTTCAAAAAATATTTACATGTAATACGTTTTGGATCCAAAATAATATTTTTTTTAAAACGTATTACAAGTAAATATTTTGTTTGAAGCCTAATTTCGCTAGATTGCAACGGTACGATTTTATTTCATCTTTTGTGAAAAGTGAAGTATGAGCTTTTTATTTCGATATGATTTGTTTAACGGAAACATGGTTGATTGACTCAATTTTTGATGGTGAGATTGTTGCTGATCATTATCAAGTTTATCGAAAAGCGGTGGGGTTCTTAGATCTTTGAAAAAAATGTTCGATGTAACTTTGCTTCTGGGAATTGACTCTGTATTTGAGGACCTATGGATTTGCATTAAATTGAATAACGTCAGTCATTTGATTATTGGCGAAATTTATTTACCTTCTTATGTGGAGTCCTTTGATAATTTGAAATCAATATCGCCTCATTTATGTTACTTGTAAAATTTATATTCCAACGGTAAACTACTAATTTTTGGTGATTTTAACTTTGCGTTAATAGGTTAGAGTTCACATAGTCAGAGGGTTATTTATGCCCGATAAGATTTGGTGAGTTTTTCAAAACACTGGAAATGCTAAATATTAAAAAATTTAATTTTATTCTCAATTCTAATGGAAAACTGCTTGATTTAGTTCTTTCCACGTTCGAGTTCAATAATGGTACCTATAATGATAAACGTCATCCACATCTTCATATATTATTTTCACTTCATGCTAATAAAACCCAGAGATTATTTAGGTCATATTCAATTAATCTGAGGAGAATAAATTTTGATGCTGTCAAGTTAAATGGAATGGAATGGGTAGAATTACTTCAGGGTTATTCGCAGTAAAACTATCAATGCCAGAAATTCGTATCCATTATGGTTTTCTAATTATTTAATTAATCATATGAAAAATAAGGATACATTTCAAAGTTATATCGCTTGTATTCAAACAAATGTGATTATAATTTATTTTCGAAATATCGAGAACTTATAGTTAAAAGAGAAACTAAAAAATGCTATAAGACGTTTATTTTGAAAGTGGCATAATTGACTTTTTCCAAAAATCATGTTAATGCTAAAATTAGTTACAATTTAACGGTATTTCTCCATTTAAAAAAATTTCTAATCAATATGATAGTCAAATTGATTTTTTTAAATTGAAGAGATACTGATAAATTGTAACTAATTTTAGCATTAACTTGATTTTTGGAAAAAGTCAATTATGCCACCTGAGCTATTGATTCATTAAAGAATAAAACTAGTTACCCTCAGATTTGCACACCAGGGGATTTACATAAGTATTTATGATACAAATCCATTACTATTGATCATGTTAAATTCTCAAAAACTAAGATTTTACATATAATCGATTCATTGATATTGATAAGAGTTGTAGTCCTGATTTCATAACAATTTTTTTTATAAAGGCATTGAAAGACGGTTTTGTTATTCCATTACAAATCCAATTTAATATGTCAGTACGGGCTGGAATATTTCCTAATGAATGGAAAAAGTCGTATGTCGTTCCAATTTTCAAAAAGGTGATAATTCAAATATCAAAAACTATAGGCCGATTTATTTTTCAAATGCCTTTAGTAATATTGTTGATTCCGCTTGATCTACTGATCGACAAATGCATTAAGTTCAGAGTAATAGATACGATTTCAGTAATAGACTTCAAATAGGTAAATTAAATGGTACAGCTTGTCAATTCATTTGTCAGGTACCTCAGGTGTACCGCACGGATTCATATTGGGACCGTTACTGTTTTTATAATTCATTAATGATCTATATCGTTGGAATTGAGGTGTTGTTATCTGCTGTACGCCGATGATCTCAAAATTTTTAGAGTGATTGAAAATATTCTTGACTGTCAAACTTTGCAGAATGATCTTAATAGTTTGTTTGGTTGGTGTTGTGATAATACATTTAACCTATAAATGTCAGTAAATGCGTAACAATTACTTTCAGTCGGAAAAGGGAAAAATTCACATATATGATTATTATGGGTCCCATTTGAAACGCGATATTTTAAAATGCGATTTTTCAAAACGCAATATTGTACAAAACGCGATATGGTACAAAACGCGATATTTCAAAATGCGATATTTCAAAACGTGATATGGTACAAAACGCGATATGGTACAAAACGCGATATTTCAAAACGAGATATTTCAAAACGCGATATGGTATAAAACGCGATATTCTTTATCATTAAATCGAACTACTGATATTGAACAGAAGTGTTCGTGTCCAATATACAAAGGGTAATTTATTAAAGATTAGACGAAAATTTTGAAGGTTTTAATAAAATTCAATTTTTCATTCAATTTGCACCTGATATCAATTGACGGCCGAGAATTTTAGCTGCGTGGTTATACTTCCGAATAGGTTATATAATTCCAATAGTTCTGAAAATCGGTATACTATAGTGCTTTAGAATGCTGATTCCGAATATGGCCATGAAAATATCCAGAAACGACCCCAAGTAGCTCTCAATGATCCCAAGTGGCCCTAAATGCCCCAAATGGTCTTAAAAGACAACCCAAACGCGAAAAAATATTTTCTGTTTTCGAAGCACAAATGCTTTTATGATTATTTTAAATCATTTTATACTGTAAGATTGAGGGCTACCGCCCCAAATCCCAACTTTTATACAAATAAAAAAATTTACTGTTATTTCAATTATTTTATTTCAATTTTTTTTATATTCCACATAGGGGACATTTAATTTTAATTTAAAGGAATTTAAAATTCGATACGAGTGGCAGTTTAGGATTTGGTTATATCAGGCGGGTCGGCTCAGGTCGCTTCGCATCGTACATTCTGGAAAAGGGGAAATTTAATTGCAGTTTATAGGAATTTAAAACCCGATATTAGCTGGAGTATAGGATCGGGTTATATCAGGTAAGCACTTCGCTTCTTAGTTAGGAAAAAAACTTCAGTTTATACGAACTTAAAAATCGATAGAAACGGGAGGATAGCCCGTTGTTATATCAGGCGGGTCGCTGCGCTCCATTTGCTCCGCTCCTTAGAAAAAATTTCAATTTATAGGAATTTAAAAATCGATAAAAGCGGGAGTATTGGACCGGGTGATATCAGGCGGGTCGTTGCGCTTCTGTCGCTTCGCAATGCACATTCTTCTGTACCATATCGCGTTTTGAAGTATCGCGTTTTAAAATATCGCGTTTTGTACCATGTCGCGTTTCGTACCATGTCGCGTTTTGAAATATTACGTTTTGAAATATCGCGTTTTGCACCTTGTTAAAGTTAGCCGAAAGATGCCAGCCGAAAGATAATGCAGATAGTGTCTTGACTGATTCAACAGAAAGTCAAACTCTCTTTATACTCTCGCTCCTATCGATTTTTAAATTCCTATAAACTGAAATAATTTCTCCTTCACCCGAAGGATATAACGCGATCCTAAATTCATCCTAAATTCTAGTTTATAACTGATTTTTGCTGTATTCAAGACACTATCTGCATTATCTTTCGGCTGGAAACTTTCGGCTAACTTTAACAGTATGCGTTTTGCACCATATCGCGTTTTGTACCATATCGCGTTTTGTACCATATCGCGTTTTGAAATATATCGTTTTGAAATATCGCGTTTTGTACCATATGGCGTTTTGTACCATATCACGTTTTGAAATATCGCGTTTTAAAATATCGCGTTTTGTACCATATCGCGTTTTGTACCCTATCGCGTTTTCAAATATCGCGTTTTAAAATATCGCGTTTGGTACCATATCGTGTTTTGTACCATATCGCGTTTTGAAATATCGCATTTTGACATATCGCATTTTGACCATTTCTCGTTTTGTCATATTTCGTTTCGAAATATCGCGTTTTGAAATATCGCGTTTCGAGCGGCTCCGGATTATTATATCAGTAATTTGGTTTTATGTAAAGTAACGGAAATTAATGATCTAGGTTTGACTTTTACATCAGGATTACGTTTTGATAAACACATACAAAATATCTACCTGAAGGCCCATAAAATGGTACGCTTCATTTTCCGAAGAGCGTGCGAGTTTCGTATAGTCCTCAAATCTTAACGAAACTAATACCTTCGCAAGATCGATTCTTGAGTATATGGTGTCAGATTTGGGCACCATATTATGATTGAGTGATACTTATACACTATTAATTATGTTAATTATGATTTACGTCGCAAAGTTTTTAACATTGATACGCCTGAGTACAGAAGACTTGTGTATGATGAAATTTTGCTTTATAAAATTGTAAATTCTATTGTTTCTACTGATTTGATATCTTCAATAAACTTCTTCATTCCTGAGAATGCTAAAACGTCAAAATGATCGGTGGTTTACACTGGAAACTTTTTCAATATGGGCTTGGCGTTGTTTTGAGCGTGTGGGCCACTGATTTGGTTAACGTATGATTCTTTTATTTTATTTAATTTTCTGATTATCAACTTGTCATAAATTATGTTTAATTTTTTTTTTTTGATTTGTTTTATATATGTATATAAATGAATACATTTTTTGAATACATAGTATCAAGAGCAATAGTTTTGTTGACTATCGAATTGACTGTTTGTTTATCGGTTTGATATGTTATTGTCAATATGAATATTTGTATACTATGGTCCATTGTGGTCCAATGTTAAATAAATAAATAAATAAAGCCAACGCAGGAACCATCGCAATCCTTCCCTAACCTAAATGATGCTCAGGATTTTTCACAACTACGGGCATACAACATTCCAGGGAATCAAACCATCGTTCAACGAACTCTTTATCCCTTTTTAAATGTCACATTACCTCTTGGCTCTCCAATGCAAAACTCGTTTATAAATGGAAGATAAAATTCGATGGGTCTCCTGTGAAGATTGCAGTCGAAAATTTCTTTATTAGGATTGAACATTTACCATTAACGCACAACGTAACTTTAAAGCAGTTACTAAACGACATAACTTTCCTACTTGATGGCAAAATCCAAACTGTACATGTGGGAATATTTACGATTTTCATTTTTGCACCGATTTCAAGAACGAAGGACCGATGTTGACATCCAAAAATTAATTCTTTTTACACTATTTGCCGTATGCACTTGGCAAAACACACTTACACTTAATAAACACATTTTTATTAACCACTTGTTTGAATCTTGCGAAATAACAAACAATTGGTTATTAAAAATGTGTGTATTAAGCAAATATTAATTAATAATCGAAACCAGATACCAGAATAAACTTTCATCAACTTCTATTTTGACCTTCTTACCCTTTCTGTGCAAATGAAGATTCCCTTACCATAATCTGAATTGTTAGAAGTTTTGAGGAAAAATGTGCGTGATGGTCTAATAGCTCACTTGGCTGGAATAATTGCCTCATCGGTCGCTGATCTAGTTAGCACCTGTATATCAACGGAGGATTCTTGGAAAACCATACCAGAGGTCAGTTTAAAGAGCAAATCCACGGGATGTAAATGACCGACAACATCGCTCTCGACCGGATTCGGTCGTTTATCTTACAAAGTATGATTTTCCGTTGCTTTCCTTAACTTCTGATATTAGTGTGATAAATTCAATTCATACTCAAAAAGATGTACATTTAAATGTTCGTATACACCACCACCCAACATTTGTTGGAATTGCTGATTCAAGGTCATATCTGGATGGACTACGACCTTCCACCTCTAATATTCTGTTATTCGTGTAAACACGGCGGAGATGAGGGCGACCGGATCATCTCGTTTGCCGGCCCGACATCAGATTAAACCAAACTCGAGTTATTCCGAAACTTTCAAATCCTCCATCCTTCCTATATGTATAAACAACGTACATAAGCATAATTACAGCAAATATATTCAAAGAATGTCTCGCAGGCGACGAACTTCAAAACATTTCAAAGAAAGGGAACACCTTTATTCTAAGATTACTGAATCAGTTTTAACAGATTTGCCAGCAACGTATTGATAGCCAGTCTAACGTAGTTATAGAAATAGAGGGAACAGCAATACGTGGTCTATTATGTAGCGCTACTATTACGACACTGAGGCGAGGTTCAATAGAATTTGTAAAAGTTCATAAACTCACCATCCATCTAGTCATCTGGTTTGTTAAAACTGCTTGTGGATCTGCTTAACAGATTGTCGGCATGTGTTAAAACTGCAAACCTAATTTTCGCCATAAAACATTGTCTTATATAGACAATCCTTATATGTACTTGTAAAACCAAAAAGCTTCATAATATTGACCAAGCTTTGGTAAATTGAACCACAATTTTAGGCTGTTTTACCAGCATTTCAAAAACTAATCTATAATGATCTTAATGGAACAATTGCACTCGATGTTCTAGAGAAAAGTCATAGTGTGCGGAGTTCCTCGATAAAAGTGGTCAAAAAAGCAAACAGTAACATTCGATTGTACTTGGCCGCAAGCGTTTAAATGCAGTCACTATAAGGACGCATATTCGCTGCCGTTGCTTAAAGGCTTATTAAGTTGGCTGGAATAAACGAATTACATCTCGAGTTTGGATCTCAAAGATGCCTTCTGAAAAATTCCGAGAGAGAAAACAGCTTTACCATCCCGGTATCCGCGGTATACCAATTTAAGATAATGCCGTTTAGGCTCTGTAATGCGCCTCAAACCTTTAAAGATAATTGAACAGAGTGATTCCACATCAACTGCATGATCGAGTATTCGTATATCTTGATGATTTACTAATTACCACATCTACCTTAGATGAACATTTTGGTAAAGGAGGACTGCGACCCAATCTTGATAAGGTGAAGGCCATTACAGAGTTCCCGGTTCCTAAATTCGGTTCAACAATTGCGTATAGGTTTTTGGGTGTCACTGGGTGATATCGGCGTTTTTTTCGCGATTATTCTTCACTTGCTGAATCGCTGACCTCCTTAACATAAGAACGCTCTTCGGGTGAATCTTCACCCATTAATGATTTTAAAGTTATTTTCTTTTTTTATTATGAAACTAAGAATGATTACAATTTTTGAATTCGTTTGTATTATTCGTTTATATTACAAATTAAATATTGTAATATGTAATATATGGATGGATATGTATATCGATTTTATATAATATATATTTGGGTGAAATTTCACCCGAAAAATGCATGTGTAATTTTTTTTGAGAGTAGTATGAGGGTTAAGAAAAATGTTTCACAATCAGCTTTCGAAAGTCTCCTGTTCTAGCAAGCTTTCCGAATTTACTCGGAGGTCTTTCATACAAAGTGACGTACGTGCAAGGAATGCCATTTACTGTCAGAACAGACCACGCCAGTCTGACGTGGTTAATGTTGACGAAATATCTCAAGGGACGGCTAGCTCACTGGAGCTTAAAGCATCAGAGATTCAATTTCAAAATTCAGTGTCGAAATGGCTCCCAGAGTTGCATTCCTGGTGTTTTGTCGAGAGCATATATCGGAAATTACTTCTGTACACTTCCCTCCTTCTACAGCACATCTAGTCATTAAAAAAACCAAGGAAATCCTAAAAAGATATTTTTTTGGCCTACCTTATCTATGGATGAACCATCCAACCAATATACTCGACCTCCTCTATGGCTACACTACACCCTACGTTTCAACTTTGGCAACGGATGTATTTACATTTTTTAGAGCCTCATCCAAGGACCAGTCGAAGGGAAATACCGCAATTCTAATCGCGGTTGATCATTTAAATTTGTCATAAACCGAGCAGATTGGCAAGAAAATGAAGTGGTTAAATTTTTGGAATCTCAAATTTTCTTTATGTTCGTAGTTGTCTCAGAAAGAGTAAACTGAACTCTGCTGGCTGCGCTCTGCTCCTATATATTCAATCGGATCAAAAAGCTTTGGCTTTAAATTTAAATTTAGCTACTGTTACGCACGTATTGAGAAATTCCGTTTATGATTCGTCGGGTTATTCCCACATTTTGTTGTTTTTGGGCAACATGCTATCTTGCAAGGATCCATTTATAGTATTCTAAAGGGAACCCAAAAACATACTTGCTTAAAATTTATGAAAATCTGGGTGAAAACTTGCAAAAATCCTTTTTAAAATCTCAAATAACATATAACGCCCGTACAAAGGACACAAAGTATGTGTCGGTCAAACCGTTTATATTCGGAATTTTACCCAGAGCAAAGCTGTCAAAAATTATTCAACGAAATTAGCCCCAAAATTCAGTTCAAGGTGGTTATCAAATTGATAGGCAACGTTGCGTGTGAATTATCCCATACTAAAGCTCAGACGTTGGGAATTTATCACCAAAGGATATTAAAATTTGCTATATTTCTCTAATTAATTAATTTTTAACATTGAAAAGCATATGTTATTGTTATTCCAAATGTGATCTCAAATCCTTTCAAATTTCTAATTTTCGAAGCCGTTGTAAAACGAAATTACTTTCTAGTTCTATTTGTAAATTTGTTCGTCATCTCTTAAGTGGTACTTAACCTGAGGTTAATTACGTTGCTGATTAGTTTATCCGTTAGGCATCCAAGCTAAAACATTATGCAAATAATATGTTCTTGGTTATTTTATTTGGTTGAATTGAAGTCAGAATTTGTAGTGCTCGCAACTAAGACAGTTCCATACTCGAACTAAGCATGTAAGCATAGCAAACGGAAAAATAATTTGTAAAATATTTTCCAAATCATTCATTTACCGTTTAAGATTCAATCACCCCTTGCAAATATGACTCCTAAACTCAAACATTATTTTTGTTTTTAGAACAGGTCAATCGCAATTTGCTTGTTTTGTTGCTTTCTATATAAAGTCGAATAAATTCTCACCACTCTAGAAGCAATGAACCAACAATAACCAAAAATTAAAATCCATTAAAAACATAAAGTTCGAGCTGGCATCGGACCACCAAAAAACTTTATCACGCTTTTTGATGTATTTCATGTTTTCATATCGCTCAACATATAACAGCGCACACCAAATCATAAGAAAATAAAAAGAAATCCTATTATTTATTCTTTTCTATTAAATCTCTATACATATTTATGGTGTTTGTGATGTTTTCTGAAGTAACAAACTTGCAAACGAAACATTAATCATTTGACGGGCAAAACGAGAGAAGTGCCTACAAAAACAAAAACAAAACAAAAAATTCATAATTTATTTACATTTTCTTGAAGTGTTTTTTGTGTTAAGATGAACAATTTTTTCTTTTGTTTTTATTCTTTTATATGGCTCGTATCGTGTATATATGGTTCTTGTAAGTCCCAATGATGATGAAGAATATGTTAAAGAAAATTGATAGGGAATATTATTGAGATACAATATACGATAGACGAAGAGATTTTAGTCTTAAGATGGAACAGAAAAAACAGAAAAATTGAAACAAAAAAAAACCGATAATGATCAGTTTTTGTTGAAATGAACCAAAATGAGTGTAAAAGGATAAAAATGTTATAAGACAAAATCAAAAAGTTTAAAACGACGAAGATGAATCAGAATACAAATATAAGAATAAAAATATGTGTACTGTAGACAGTAAGACGCTGCGAAATGAAATTATTTATTGTAGAATTATTACATTGAAGCTTTAGTTATGTGTAACATGATGGTATTATCGGTTTCAGAATTATATGTTCATACCGTACATACATCAACAAGACAAAGGCGGATAAGTGACTATTTCTTGTAGAATAAATCACATTTATGTACAGTATCATGAGAATTTTCTAGAATACTTTCTTGCATGCGAAGCAACGAGTTAATTTTTATATTTATTAAAGATATTTTTTTAGATTTTGTCTCTGCGGCCACCTAGAAGAGGAATCAAAAAAAATCCTTTAATTTTTTTTAAATCGTCACATAAAAAAAATCCTCTCTATCATATGTATTATAGCTCCAACCAAATGTTATGTATGTCTTCCCCAATTCAAAATAAAGGCATTTCGATTCGCGTTAATTAGTTTTGACTTTCACCGCAGAGGATTGGCATCGAAAAAAATTGTATGAAAGCAATCACAGTCATATCTGTGGCCCTATTCTGGTAACTCCCGGGGAATGGAAATTTCAAATTTTGTTGCAATACCCTTTTCCCTCAAAGTATATCCTGGCTTTTGGGGAAAACTTTTTTGGGAAAAGATTATTCCATATACCTATTTTAGGAAAGAATTAACTGGAAATAGAATTTAACGGAAATGTATTGTATTTACTTATAGCAATATTATGGCTGTACATTTATACTGAAAACTGATAATATCAATTGGAAATATCAATAATCAATTTTTCACTTTAATAAACAAAATTTATTATTTAAGTAAAATTCGATTAAAATATGAACAAAAATCAATTTAACAAAGTAAACTATTCTTATAAATTTGTTTTCTTATTTTATTGCGATCGTGTTTCGGCCAGCGTCGTGCGTCTATGCGTATTTTGGAATTGTCGACGTCATGGCGTCGATAATGCGTCGACAATTGCTTTTGACATCGACAATGTGGACAATTGGCGTAGAAGAGTCGAGAACATAGATAATTGGTAGATAATTGTAGAATATAATATTGGTTTATGTTTGTATATTAAAATAAGGAAAGGCGTTTGTTAAAAGTTGGCCGTATGACAATGACAATGCACTAGTATTACCCGTATTAATTTTAATACTTAAGACCAAGTTAAATTGCTGATGAATTCAGACTAAACTAAATAGATGATTGTTTTGCTATTAAGCATTATAGGGTCCACTATACATTACAAGTTCAACTTGTGTTTCCTGTATGCCTCAAACACAATCAAATTACGATACGATGCCCTAGGCCTACAAATGTATGCTGTTGCTTTGTGCCTAAAACTAGGAAACTTAATACAAAAAGTAGGTTGTGCAATAAATAAATAGAGATGGTATGATCATTTTAACTTCAGCTTGAGCCACTCATATCGATAGTGCGATAGTTCACATTTCAAGCGGTCTTCCTTCTTGAAGTTAAAGCACATCGCTGCCACTTTCAATTCATCAAACTTAACTTCGCTTCGCCTTGACGAATGAAAAATATGGTCAAAATTACGGTTCTACAATGCTTGTCTTTCGAATAACAAGAGTGCTGAATTAGAGAATTCATCGTAAGATGGATTCTCATAATGTTCAAATTTAATGTAGTCTAATAAATTACGCAAATTGCGTATTTTCAGAACTTCGGTCCTCCACCATTTGCATTTTTTCGATCTACAAATTTGCTTAGCTGCTCTAGCAAGTACACCCTTTTTAGCTTTACTGTACCTGCGGCTGCAAATCGGTTTAGAACGTCAATATGGGCTATATTCTGTTGCTCCAACAGTAACAGGCTTTTCTCTCCTCTAACCAGCACCACGTATTATACAAATTTTGTCGGTTACAGATGCAATGTATGTTTAAATTACATTCGATACATTTACTAAATACTTTTAGGATTGTAATTCATCTGCAAGTGCAGGCAAACCACCAACAGCCGTAGGACGCGATAATCGAAGAAATATTTACACAACATGGTGCGGCAACCCGCTGAATCATAATGCAATAGATCAAAAAGAAGATTGTGGTATCACACAAACCTACGAAAGAAGGTCTCATTTTTCCAGAATTGTTGTCGCAGTCTCTGGAGGTATTACCATCATGATCATTGATCAATTTAAGATGAATGGTGCCAGGTCATGTAAATAGGTGTGCTCAATAAAGAATGTGCTGGCAACAATGGGTTGAGGTCGTTGTCTGAATTAATACAAATATATAGGTCGTGAGTTGATGATCGCGTTAGTCTGCGCGTTAATTATAAAAGCGTTACTATTTCTCCATAGGTCAGTAGAGCCTCCGACAATGTTCTTTTTAAATAGTATTTTGTAGGCATTACTGCGGTCTCATATGGTGGAAACAATTTTCTAGTAATCTATAGAGTTCTGAATTTTTGACGTGTGACGGTCTCTCTATCGTAAACAATTTATCGTGTTTCAATTTAACGTGAACATTTATTCGTAGACACAATTTATCGTGTGGACAATTTATCGTATGCCAGTTTATCGTAGTTTGTAAATTTGACCGCATAACAAAATGATTTGTAAACAAAAATTAAAGTGTCTTCGGTTTATAAAATTTTTATTTAATTCGGCCATTCCAATTTAATTGATTAATAAATTAAGATGGGATTTTGTAAGTTGAATGGAAATTGGATTTTAAAATGTTTTTTGTAAGATATTCTAGAATATGGCAACCTGGGACGGAACGCGGTAGTTTATTACCGATTATGACGGGATTGGGATATGTTGGATGGAAATGGGATTCCTAATTAATTTTTGGAAGAAGTTTTGGATATGGCCACCTGGAACGGAACTCGGTAATTTATTAACCCGCGATGATGATGGTATAGGGCATGTTGGATCAAAATGGGACTCTTAAATAATTTTAGAAAAAGTTTTGAAATATAACCACCTGATTGATTGAACAAAAGTCGATGATAAATTGTTGTACTCGATATTTGAAGAAAAAACCAATTTCTGTTTTTTATTTTTTCTAATAAATTTTCTAGTAAACTGTGAAACCATTGATACTTATCAATCATCTGTCTTATATCTTTTTTAGCATACGTGACGATAACATTTGGGAGCAAAGATCTAGGTTTTTAATTCTTAGCGGGGCTGGCTGGTTAGTTCTAAACGAATATGGAAATCAAGAGAAAGTGATGCAGGACGAATTTTTCTTATGGCCTTTGACACCACATGTCAGGGCGAGTTATGGGCGCCACCAATCCAATAACACATCAGCGCAGTTTTACCAGACTAGGGGTGACTGAAGCGGGTGTCTGTCTCATTGCAAGGAGCTTGCTATATACATATATATCACTAGTCCGTAACCCACCTACGTTTCAACCTAATAAGATGGTTGAGCAGCAACTACCTGCTCTAAGAAAAACCTTTTCATAAAATGTACCCAAAGGCCTCGGATAAATTTAACATTTTGATAATAAGAACAACCTCCGAAAATGTATATGGGAATATGGGGTGTGTAACGAAATCTCGGTTTTCAAAATCTCGATTTTGTATAATAAACCCAATTTTTAAGAAATCCCGCTTGAATTTTTACAATTTGGCATGTGGGAAAATGGGACTCTTAAATGATTTTTTGCCAAAATCCAAAAATGAGTTTGCGATATAGTTCTAGAAACTGGCTAATAGAGATGGAATTTGGATTGACAGCTAAGTGCCCGTAAGAGTTTTCGAAGTCATCAGCCTCTACAATTATTGCATTTCAAAATGTTGCAATTATAAAATGTTGCAAGTACAAAATCTCGCATAACAAAACGGTTCAATTAATTTTCTTTTTAGTAGGTGTCACTTATAGATTCTATATAATCCGCTCCAACGTGCGGCACACAGTGCGACATGTTTGCTGATCCCGGCTCCTACGTCCCTCAAAGTTCAAATCTAAAGCCCCTCGGAAGGATAAGCGGGGGGGGGGGGGGGGGGGGGGGGGAGCGCACCGATCTCCCGCGTGCCCGTGAGAGTTATCGAAGCCGTAAGTCTCTACAATTGTTGCATTTCAAAATGTTGCCTTACCAAAATGTGTGCTTTTTAATTAATCAAGCAACATACAAAACGTTGCAATTACAAAATGTTGCAAGTACCAAATCTTGCAATTAAAAAACTTTATTAATTATTTTGTGCAAATAATTTGAACGAAATTTCGTAGTACACTCGGGAATATGGAACAAACTAAGCCATTTAAGACCTCAGATCTTGAGAACCTTTCAAAGCAAGCGGAAATTTGCACTCTGCTCGTAGTTATACTACAAGAACAAGAGCTTAGAGGGTCTAAGAGTTAGATACGTAACTTCACCGATGGTTACATATTTTACTAGAAAATTTATTAGAAAAAACAAAAAATAGAATATGACTTTTTCATCAAACAGCGAGTACAGCAATTTATCATCGACTTTCGTTCAATCAATCAGGTGGCAATTTTTCCAAAACTTCTTCCAAAAATCATTTAAGAATCTTATTTCCATCCAACAGACCCAATTTCATCATAATCGGGTAAAAAACTACCGCTGCACTGCAATGAATGAATCAATAAAGAGAAAGACAGTAAGCATATGAATAGGTTTTGGCCCTCTATGTCTTGATTTCTGAACGTAAATTGGTCCAGCATAATCGACACCAGCCGATAAGAAAGGCCTAAAATATGTGATCCAATTAAATGGTAGCTCGGCCATAACAAATTGAAAAATTTCTTCTGCTTGAAGCTCTGTTTCCCACACAAATTTTGAAGGAGCGCGGCGCGAATCCAATCCATAAGACCAAACATTTGTGGAATCACTCCACAAATATACGGCATTTTCTCTACCAATTAGTAATTATTGAATATTTCGTAAGTGGCAGTTGTTCCTTCAGGGAAACTCTGTACGTAAAAAAAAAAATCTGACCTGGGCGCGTGTTCTTGAAATCGGTGAAAATTTACAGTTGCTGCAATAAAGTTTGCTTTGAAATTCTTAACATTATTTGAATTTTTCGCCGGATATGAGAGGGAAAACATTTAATTGATTTGTTTTTGTTTTTGTATAAATGGGACCTAAATTCATCATTTTTAAATCTAAACTTTATTCAATATTGGAAAGTTAGATTCTATATGTTTGGTTGAATTTAAATCTAGACATATTTTGAATCAAAATTGGATTGGAAAGCTACTACTATTTTTAATTAGACATTATTTATATTTAAAGATTTTGCAATAAAATAGAAAACCAAAGAATAATTAATAAATATTATTGTTGTTTTGTTAATATCTAATGGTTATGATTAATTTTCGACATACATTGTCTACACGTGTAGACAATGTATTAATTACGCCATGTAGACAATACGGCACAACGCTGGTATCGGCCACGAATAATTAAGTTACTTTTCCGTCAATTTGTCTGTACCTCGGCTGTGGGCACACAGGGGGCTTCGGCTGTAACTGTGTTCACCTCGGCTATTCCTGTTGTTTTGGGAGATGTAACCTGAACAAATAAAGCAATGAATACAACGGAAAAAGCAGAAAATACTCCAGGTGTTACACCAACTACCCAGTTGGCTAATCCAGCCTCTAATGAGGCTGGCTCAATAGATTCTGGGTTGAGCCAATCATTGCTATACCCATTCGTAAGAAGTTCAAAGTTGTCAAGATCACCAACTAGAGAAAGCAACTCAGCAAATCAGCAGAAAAATGAAAACGCTGAACTCTGTCGGAAACTAAGTGACCCAAACAAGAAGTTGACAATTAAGTTATAATGAACCAAGTACATACACCAGTTATAACACCGAGTTCCATACTGATGAGGAGGAACTCCGAAAGAAACAGATTGGGTACTGAACAGGAACAAAAAAAAACGAAGACCGTATTAGCCATATTAGCCGGAACCAAACAATTTTGGCACAAGTAGCACGATGCATTGTACATCATTTTGCACTGTATTATTATTCAGCCGGAACATTATAAATCCATAAATATAAGATTTTTTGGAATGAAACCTTACAAATTCAGCCGGAACCATACCTTCTACAGCCAAACTAACCATGGCACAAGTAGCACGATGCATTGTGCATCATTGTGCACTATTTCAACCGGAACCTTATAAATCCAGCAATATATGATTTTTCGGTGGAACCTTATAATTCCGACCGGAAACGATGGTTTGGTTAAATACAGTCAAACTAACTATATCACAAATAGCACAATAGACCGTATATCGTTGAACACTATAAGCTTTTTCATCCGGAACCTTATAATTCCAGCCGAAACCTAATAAAGCCAGCCAGAACCAGACTGTAGCCAAACTTACTATGGCACAAGTAGCACGATGCATTGTGCATCCTTGTGCACAATATAATTTTTCAGCCGGAACTTTATAATTCCGCTCAGAACCTTACAAAGCCAGTCCTTAACATATAACAGCCAAACCAACTATGGCACAAGTAGCACGATGCATTGTGCAATTGAGCACTATATATTTTTTCGCCAGAACCTTATAAATCTAGCATTATAAGATTTTTCGGGGAAAAACCTGACAATTTCAGTAGAAGCTTACAGTCAAAATAACTTCGACCAGAGCCTAATAACGCCAGCCGAAACCGTACAACAACGAAACCATTTATGGCACAAGTAGCACGATGCAATGTGCACTATAAAATTTTTCAGCCGAATCCTTATAAATCTAGTAATCTAAGATTTTTTGGGAAAAACCTCATAATTTCAGCCGGAACCATAGCCTCTACAGCCAAACTAACTATGACATAAGTAGCACGATTCATTGTGCATTATATAATTTTTCAGCCGGAACCTTATAATCCCGCCCAGATCCCGTTAAAGCCAGTCAGTACCATATTACAGCCAAATCAACTTAGATACAAGTAGCGCAATGCATTGTGCATCATTGAGCAGAGCACTATATATAGTATTAACCCGATTTACCGAAAGGCACATAAAATATTGCTTTCGTAAAATCGGACATTCGTTAAATCGGATATTTTTTAAAAAGGGTTTTTGAATCTTAAATCTATTAAAATAAAACTAAAAATTTAAAAGTACATAATTAAAAATTATATTATTAGCTGTATACTTAATTTTTACAGATTTTTCAGCAAATTTATTTTTACTTTTGGTTTTGACAATTGTCGTGTTATTGTGATTGTTCCGTATATTGGTCTATTGGTCTAATTTGTTCGAAACTAATTGTTGTGATTCTTACGCATTAGCCATCTATATGTCAAAAATTCAAATTTATTTTATATAAAAAACGGTGTGTGTGTGTGTAGCGAAGTTCCTGTTTTCTATTTCCCGGTTTTTTATAAGTCGCGGTTTTCGGAGTCCCCGTGGTTAAATGGCTAATAGGGATAGAATTTGTCCATTTCTTAACAGATTTTGTTGAAATTCAATACGTGCGATGGAAATGGATTTCTAAAATGATGCAAGTAAAAAATCTTGCAATTACAAAATCTTGCATAACAAAATGGTGCAATTATTTTTCTTTTTAGTAGTTGTCATTATTAGATTATATTCAGTGCAACATGTTTGCTGATCCCGGCTCCTACGTCCCCCGAAGTTAAAATCTTAAGCTCGTGGAGGGCGGGGGGGGGAGTGCATCGACCTCCCGCGTGTCCGTGAGAGTTATTGAAGCCGTCACCCTCTACAATTATTGCATTTCAAAATGGTGCAGCCTTGTTTTTTTCTCGTAAATTTTTGGGCAAGATATCTTATTTTTTTGTTAAAATATTATTACTCTGGCCTGCCCGAATTAATAAAAAATATTTTTTCAAAATCAAGACTTTAGAAGTAGAAGAAAAGAAAACCGAGATTTTGGAATCCGGGATTTTGAAATCCGCGATTTTGGAGGCCTGGATTTTGAAAAACGGGATTTTGAAAACCGGGATTTTTAAACCCGGGATTTTGAAGCTGTGATTTTAAAAGCCCGGATTTCGTAGTACACCCAAAATAAACAACGAATTTAAGCTTGGAAATATTGTCCATCGTTTTTATGCACAATCTCTCAGGTAACATACGAATGCCGTCGCGAAAGAAACTTGCAGACTTCGACACGATAGGTCATCGATGAATTTCCGCACATCGTCAGGAGTTTTGGACTGTTTATTCACTAACACGCGCTGCATTGACCGGAACAAATTGCAGTCGGATGGGGCCAAGTCTGATGAATATACCTCATATAGTTGAAGAGATTCTTCTGAGTCACACGAGCAACATGCGATCGAGATCGAGCGTTGCCATGCAGCAGTATGACTTGCCTGCTTCCTTGCCCAGTAAAAGGCCTCTTTTGACCAAGTTCTTTGCTCAATTTGTTCAATTATCAGCTGTAGCGTTCCACAGTCACCGTCTGACCAGTGTTCAGGAGTTCGCAATAAAGCACACCCTTCACGTCCCATCAGATACATATAGGAAATACCTTCTTTAAGTGGATGTTCTGTATATGCATCGTTGTACTGGGCTTCCCAGGTTCTATCCACGACTTTTTACGTTTGGGATTTGGGGTTCTCGTAAAACATATACTTTTCATCACCAGCCACAATTTTCCACAAGAAGTCCTATTTTGGAAAAAGCTGAACTAGCTGTTGGGGTGACTCCTACCGGAACTGCAAGCTCTTGTTGCGTTTTCGTTGAGTCTTCTTTCAATATAGAACTTGCAATTTCACATCTTCAAACTTTCGTGGTTGTCACGGGCGCGGCTGTTCACTAAGATCGAAATAACCATTTCTAAAACGTTTGTATAAATAATTACAAGTTTCATAGGCCACAGCGTCAGCACCAAGAACACTACAAACTGATTCCCGTACTTTAGAAGCATTGTTTCTTGTTGAAATTCATTTAGAGTGCCGAATGTGCTGTTTATCAGTTGCCGCTATAAACTCCGCTATTCTGAGGGTTATGTAATTCATGGTGACTTGACACGCAATAAATTTTTATTTTTTTTAGCTTTCGTAAAATCGGATGTGGCAAAATCGGGTATCGTCTAAGCGGAGTTACGTTAAATCGGGTTACACCTGTATTTTTTTCACCGGAACCTTATAAATCACTTACTTTCAGTACAACAGTGTTCTTCTCAGTGTCAATATTGAAAGAGTTTGTGATAAATGTGGAACTAAACTCGAAAGAAAGTTGCATTAATGAACTGGATTTTAGAAATGTGGGCAACTCAATAAAGAAAAATATTCGGGAATCGTATTGTAGCTGTGGAAACTTACATAATCTAAATAAAGTATGTAATAGTGTAGTAACGTTGAAGGTCGAGCCACTAGAAAAACAGTAAAAAGGTTGCTATAAGCCACATAACGAAAAATTTAGGAAGTAAATTGTTTACTTTGCGCGGTGTAATTGAGCACGACAGTGTAAATGAGCATTTCACTGCACATGCACTTGGCTGAGAATAACACCAACACTTCACGAAAAATGCTTGCCTACATGTTGTTCTATGTACAAGAACCCAAATCAAACAAAGTTGTTCTCTAAACGAAGAAAAATAAAATATTATTAATAAATTATTAGAAAATAAAATGTTATTTCCGGACTTTTTTTAAATGTTATTTCAACTTTTTATTTAATTAACACTTTTGCGGATCGGGAATTATAATGTGTCCAATTAAAAAATCATATGTTGTACTATTTATGTAAACAGTTGGTTTGACCGGATTTTTATGGTTCTGGGTGGCATTATAGTTTGGCTTCAAAAACATATGGAAAACTATTATATAAAATTATATAGTGCACAATGTTGTACAATGCATCGTGCTACTTGTGCCATGGTTCTGGCTGAATTTGTAAGGTTTTTTCACGATCAATTGTATTTACTGGATTTATAAGGTTTCGGCTAAAATATTATATAGTGCACAATAATGAACAATGCATCATGCTACTTGTGCCATAGTTAGTTTGGCTGTAGGTTCCGGCTGAAATTATAAAGTTTTTTTTCCTAAAAATTTTAAATTTATCGATTTATAATGTTCCGACTGAAAAGATATATAGTGCTCAATGATGCATAATGAATCATGCTACTTGCATCTTAGCTGGTTTGGATGTAATATGGTTCTGGCAAGCTTAATCAGGTTTTGGCCGAAATTATTAGGTTCCGGCTGAAAAATTATATAGTGCATCGTGCTACTTGTACCTTAGTAGTTTGGCTGTACAGGGTATGTACAGGCTGTACCGGTTCCAGCTGAAATTGTAGGGTTTTTTCCAAAAAATCTTATATTACTGGATAAGGTTCTGGCTGAAAAATTATATGGTGCGCAATTGTGCACATTGCATCGTACTACTTGTGCTATAGTTGGTTTGGCTATAGTACTTTTTCGGCTGGCTTTATTAGGCTCAGGTCGAAATTATAAGGATCTAGCTGAAAAATTATATAGTGGATAATGATGCACACTACATCGTACTATACTAGTACCATAACTGGTTTGGCTGTTGTATGGTTCTGATCGGCTTTATCAGTTTCCGGCTGGAATAATAAGGTTCCGGTTGAAAAAGCATATAGTGCTCAATAATGCACAATGCATCGTGCTACTTGTGCCATAGTTGTTTGGTTCCGGCTGATATGGTTCCGGCTGGCATGACGGACACGAATGAGTGTACGATTTTTCCGTCGCAACCTCATAACTCCAATCGGAACCTTATAAAACCAGCTGGAACCACACTCTCCACAGCCAAGCTAACAATGGATTGTGCATCATTGTGTACTATTCGATTTTTCAGCTGAGCCCTATTAGCCCGAACCTTATACCCTACAGCCAAATTAACTATGGCACAAGAAGTATACAATAGATTGTGCATCTTAGTACATTGTATGATTTTCCAGCCGGTACCTTACAATTCCTCCCAGAACTTTATAAATCCAGCCGGAAACTTAAAAGTCCAGCCGAAATCATTCCAGCCGAAACCAACTGTGGTACAAGTAGCACGAAGTGCATCGTTGTGCGCACTATCTGATTTTTCAGTCTCAATCAATATTGTAGGCCAGTGGGAACCAGGCGGTTTAATGCCGGAACCAGAGCTTTATCACCCTCAACCATTAGGATTTTGCACCATGATTGGTTCCGGCTGACTGGTTTCTGTTCGACTGGTGTGACGAAAACGAAAATTTTTAAATCGAAATGTTTGCAGATTTACCATCCGCTATTGCCGAATTGAATTAAATTAGTTTTTTAAAAATGTCTAGACGGCTTAATTGATCGATGAAATTTTATACTAAAGCTTTTTTCACTAATTGAGAGATCACCATGGTTCCCTGGAAGTGGCAGGCTCTATTATACAATCAGAGCTCAACTGCTTTCGTCTTTGTGGCTCTATATGCTTAAGGTGAGTCTTTAAGTGACTGAACTAATAATGTTTCCGTTAACAATTTGTTATCGAACTGACTGCAATAGAAACGAAAGTTATTTGAGTGCACTGTATTATTTTGCTGACAGGTTAGCCTGTCATAATAACCAGCCGCCGCACATGTTAACAGCGCCTCCACCACCCGCTAGTCCCCATCCTTCCCTGAACACTCTCGGCAATAAGTGGAATATTTTATTAGCGTTTTCACAGTATCTTTGAATATAACAAGTTACTCCCATAGTTTGTCAAAGTGAAATTATAGATATCTCAAAGTTTTAACCATTTACAAGTTTCTACTTTCAGAATGACTTTTCCATCCGCGAATGCAATTTCATTAAGTTCATTAATAATGCTTGTGTTAACCACGATATTCAAGACCAGAGGAATGCCAAGATCAACCGCAGGTCAAGTCCTGGTCACTTGTTTTGCCAAAAGCATTTTAGGGTACTGCTGATATCTTCCCACGTGAATGGAGGATCTTCAGCAACCGCCCAACTACACTTGATAGCGATCTTACGCATAGCTTCCTGTAACTCAGTCTCATCGTAGGTTTTATCCGGTAGAAGTAAGTTGCCTCAACCAGCGAACCCTTAAGAGCTTAAGTTGGACGCTGTATGTGCCATTTCGGCTAGTGGTACAATCACCAAAATTTGATGGGCTTCTCATCACAAATAAACAACTGTCCTCGTTTTGGGGATCATACCCCTCCCGTATGGAGTACAACTTAAGCTCTTAAGTTAGAGTAACGCCAAACGTAGTAATCACATATATTTGTGACGATTACAATTATTTTCCAAAAAGTTTTTAAAATTTCTAGAGGTGATGATTTATCGGCGGAAAATTTGAATACAAGACCCCATGGGTCATTAAACGCCACCATGTTTTGTGACATGCCGTTAGAATCTATTTTACTGTGCTTTAATAAATACTTCATGAAAGTACTGCGTGTACCCTTACGAAGTTGAGGAGAGGCATCGAATAAGTTCCATCGATGAGGAGAAATAAAATTCCACTACACGACTAAACACAGTGCAGAAATAAATGTAGTTGATGCAACACACTATAAAGTGCCCAAAAATTACACAAGGCACTCTCTACATTAAAGATTAAGTTACCAGCATTTTGCAAATAACTGTCGCAGATTGAAAGAATATTTTTGAATGATTGAGTTCAATTCGTGACGCTGGTTACACAGCAAAGTCTTAAAAAAACCCACAGCAACCTGGAATCTCCGAATAGGTGCAAAAATATCCCAAATTCTCACTGGTAACCGGCAAGCGTTGTCACGGTAAAACCACAGTAGCTAGCATGTAGTCTACCTTTGCTAGCAGTAGCGAAGTAAGGAAACCGTCCATGAAAAAGGAGTGCTGATTGAAACTGCGAAGTGGAAAGACTTGGTATTCTTTCTGAATAACAATAACTTGTCGGAAGCAGCACTACTAGCAAAGACGCTACCTTGCATCTTTGTGTAAGACGTAGATCAAGATATTTCAATTGACGACCTTAAGGAGTCGGTTGTAATTCTTAACAGTGCAACAATAATAAATGAGGATTTATAAAACAGTTTCAACACAGGGCCAAAAGCTGCCGCGATGATTAATTGGTCCGCGGGAGATCCGTCGGGGAATCCAGAAAATCCACGAAATAATCCAGGAAATGTTTTTGTTTGGAAATACCAATTATTTCTCATAATTCATTTATAAAAGGAAAAACAAAAGGAAATTTAATTTCATCAACCAACACTAAATCTGTTATTGGAAATTATTTTAGTCCCTCTACTGTAAAATAATTTGTATGATGACATATGGCACCGCACTTTCTGTCAGATGTGAACACATTGACATACGTCAATGCGTTCACATTTGACAGAAAGTGCGGTGCCATTACTTTTATCGAGAAAGTTTGTCTCAAAACAATTTAGGTATTTTTTATTTCAATATTTAAGTTGATTTAATCTTAACTTATTATATTTTTTATTAATATTTCAATGTTAAGATAATAACAAGCAGGACAACGTTCAACGAAAAGCACCAAAAGGAAGTTCCACATATAAAGATTGGCAATCGGTGGTGATTATAAGGATGATTCGAAAGTTAGATGCTCAATATGCAATATTGTTTTTTCAATTGAATATAGAGGTAAGCACTCCATAGTAAAACTTAATGAATCTAGCAATCATAAAAAAAATTTATCTGTACATACTATCAAAAAGTACACCATTGACAAATTTTTTTTATCGAATGAATTTACTGAATCGGATAGAAAAATTTCATTAAGCGAACTTATTTTTGCTTATCATACTGTCAATCACAATCAAAGCTTTAACAGTATGAGCTGCACAACCAAATTGGAAAATCGAAATGTTCGGCTATAACCAAAAAAGCTTTTTATCCATACTTTAAAAGCAAGCCTGAATACTCGATTAGTAAACTAAATTATTTGCCCATCACGAGTGATGCTTCGAACCATAATGCAACAAAATTGTTTCCACTGATGATTCAGTACTTTGATGCAGATGTCAGTATATTGAGACAAAAATTTTGAACCTCGCGGCTCTTCCGGGTGAGACATCAGATTTTATAAATAATAATATAATGGAAGTACTACGCAAATATGACATATGTCAAAAAGTTGTGGCCTTAACTGCTGACAATACGAATACCAACTTTGAAGGTTTAAAAAGACGAGGTGAGGTCAATGTATTTACAAAATTAAAAACCAGTTTGGATAAAAATATTTTTGGATTGGGATGTAATGAACACATTGCTAATAACGCTATCGATTCTGCAGCCGGAACATTACCAGTCGATATTGAAGGTAACCTAATTCAAATGTACCTGTATTTTAAAAGATTTACTGTTCGAACTGAAAACCTTTAGTTGTTTTGTGAAGAGGCTAGTGTTGACTATTCCAAATTACTAGGGTTCTCGAAAACCAGATGGTTGGCTTTGAGACCAGTGATTGAACGTATCTATAAATTATTCGAACCGTTAAAGTCTTATTTTTTAAGCCAAGAAAAACTACTAAAATCAATAAGAAAATTTTTCGAAAATGAATCTACACCGTTATATCTCCAGTTTTTACACCAGCAAGCATCAATATTTCATAAAGCTATTTTAAAAATGGAAAGAAATAATTTGTCATCTGTTGAGGCATACGAAATATTAAACGAGTTGAAACTTGTAATGTTCAGTCGACAAGATAGTTTATATACCATTGGTTTCAAGAAATATCTTAACAGAGAGGTAGCAATCTAATCCTACAATTTGGCAATCTTTTGAGAAATCAATTAAAAAATTTCACGAAACCGCTTATAACTATTTAAACGAATGGACCAAACCCTTGGATGAAATGAAAATTTTTGAATGGACATTATTAAAATAAAATTGGAGATAAATGACGTGGAGAGATTCAAAACCAATATATGAATATCGATGATCTAAAACTAGTAGACGAAAGAACTGGAATCGTGATAAAGAGCAATCCGATAAAAAATGGGTCGATATACTTAAACATTTAAAAAAAACGAAATTCAACATGAAAGTTTTTTTTTTTTTTTTTGTTTTTTTTTGTTTTTAGTCCATGACATCTGTTTTGGGGCCGAAGCACTCCCTGCTCTTTCACGGTTTATTTTTCCATCATACCTTACGCATAATTTGCCAAATCGAAGACGTACGGCTATAGGTCCGATTTTTATAACCATCTGCACATTGCAAGCTCCATGCCAGCCTATACTGGCATGGAAGATGGGTCGGCCCATGAGTTTTGCACTCCGACAGGGGGTCATAGATGTGTTCCATTTCATCACAGATCGTAATTCGAACCCAGTACCTCCCGATCCAAACGCCAAAGCTTTAACCACTGTGCCATTTGGTCGGTGAAAATTTATTAAAGTTGCTAGAAATATGTGTTATGTTCCATCATAATAATAAACCGATCTGGCAACACTGCAGATAATCATGTAACTGTCATGAGCCAGTCTAGTTGTACTTGACTTCTAATTGCTGCAACAAGTAAATGCAAATGCTATTTTTCAACAAATGCAGTAACAACCACAACCGCAGCAGCCGCCATTGCAAATGATGCTACCACCACTTGAAAATTACCTTACAGTGAAGGGTGTTTTCACAAACAAAACACTATGCCATCAAATGCTTGTGCATTCCATTGGAGCTTCACTTTTCCAATTGCTTGTATCATTGATTGCAAGTATTTCAGAGTTCTCATACGATGAGTTAGTGGAAAAACTGGAAACACATTTGTGTCCCAAGAAAAACATGTTTGTAATCCAACATCGTTTTCTTTCAATATTTCAAAGCGAAGAGCAAACAGTGGCTAGTTATGTTGCATTACTCCGGCGGGATATAACGGAATGTGCATTTGTGTCAACATGTGAATGCAAGGCTGACATTTCAAATATTTTTCTTCGAACACAGTTCAATCTGAGAAAGTTAGATTTTGAAAAGATTGTGGAAAAAGTGTTATCTTTGGAAGCTTCTTCAATTAACAGCCGTGAACTTAATTCAAAATAATCTAGCAGCATAAATGATGTCAACAAAATTCTTTCCATGCCTACAGGTTCAAATCATCGTATAGGAGTCGATCAAGAAATCGTTCATCGTCACAACCATCAATGCGTTCAAATCCAAAATGAATTACAACCAATTGGGTATCGAAAATGTATGTTTACGATGTGGAAGAGACAATCATAAGACAGCAGAATGCCGCACTAAGAGACATAACCTCAAATGCAATTCATGTGGTAAGAAAGGCCATGTGCAACAAGTTTGCCTAAAAACTTTAATGAAGTCATCGAACAACAATTCAATTAATAAAAATGATGGTCATGACGAACCACGATGGTATTTAGACCAATAGGCGTATGTTTTACTTTAATTCCACGAAATCAATTCGAACAGCTCAACATTACAACGTCACACAATAAATATTACAACGCGAGAGGAAGCTAAGGGAGGCTTTAGATTGGCAATCATGTTGATCAATAAAGAAACCCTGGCTTCCCTTGCAAAATTAATGGGAGTGATCAACTTCGGGTTCGGGTCGATCACTCTTAAAATATATAAAAATGACGAGGCCGACACAACTGCGAAAGACCAGCCTGGTGGTGATAGCGAACGGACCCAGCAGGAGATGGTCAAGCGGGCTGAGGACAGCTAGGAGAGTGATGCTTCGGCTCTAGTGAGCATAGTTAGGGGAGGTAGCCTCCTCTCTCTGGAGCCTAATGGGGACATCCTGTCAGGTTCTCGACGAGAGAAAGATTGCGTCCGAAACAATGAGACAGATGGCACTATCCCGATGAAGGGAGTGCAGGAAATCTACTTCACACGAAGGCTGCCCCGGCAGTTCTCGTGCTCAGACTGACTAAGTCAGATGAGGACTTAGTGTTAATCCAAGAACCTTGGATTAACAATAACAGGATCTGTGGCCTCAGAATGAAAGGGTATAAATTATACTATACTCAAGCAACTCTGAAAAGATCAGATCATGTATTTTAGCGAAAAATAATTTGAATATTTTTCTTCTTCCACAATTTAGTAGCGGAGACTTTACAGCGGTGAGTGCTGAGGTTGGCTGTGAAAAATTATGGCTAGCCTCAGTCTATATGGATCGCGGGAAGGAGGTTCCACCGGATAACCTGGGGGTACTGATCCGGGAAGCAGATCAAAGAAGGGTAGGTTTTATACTCGGATGTGATGCAAATGCGCATCACACAATATAGGGAAGCACAGACATCAACGTGAGGGGTGAGTTATTTTTTGATTATATATTAAATACCAACCTTTCAGTTTGCAATATTGGACGAGAATCGACATTTTTTGTTAAAAATCGACAGGAGTTTTTAGATTTGCGTCAGAAACGATCTTTCATATGATCAGAGGGTGAACAGTTGCGAAGGGGCAATCATTCTCTGATCATCGATATGTAACATAAAACCTCGACATTAAGCCTATTTCCCGGAAAACCTTCAGGAATCCCAGAAGGACAAACTGGAACAAATATGAGTGAGATGTTGGAGGAATTATTGCCGCTGGAGGTCCCTGGACCTCCGGCAACGGTAGAAGAATTGGACTGCATGGTTGATATCATCACAAAAGCATGCAATCTTTCATTTAATGCTGCGTGCCCCCTAATAAAACAGTGTGTAGGACAGCTTTTAATAAAGTTAAGAACACAAGGGAGATTCGGGATTGGGACTTCTATAAGGAGGACCTAAGAAAGTACAAAAAAGAGTTGAGGAAGGCACAAAAGGGGTCTTGGAGACTCTTCTGTTGTAGGATGGAGGAGTCAGAGACTTCTTGCCTTAGGAAAATTCTAGCTATAGTAACCTAACCAGTCCTAGTTATTTAATTAGACCAGACGGGTCATGGACAGCTTCACGTGCGGAATTATTGGAGCTCCTCATCGAGACCAATTTTCCGGGAAGCTTTGATGACTCGATAGAGCCTGAAGCTCATCGAGTAACACCTTCAATAGAGATGGAGAGCATCGTGGATAAGGAGCGAATCCAGTGGGCACTGAACGGGTTTAAAACTTATAAATTGGCGGGCCACGATTGGATTATACCAGCAGAGATCCAGAGGAACTCAGCAGTCATCCTCCCCTGGCTGGAAGGTATCTTCATGGGATGTCTGAAACTGGTCTATATTCCTAGAAAATGGACGGAGGTCAGAGCGGTCTTTATCCCGAAATCAGGAAAAAGCTTACATGCCTATCAATAGGACCTGAGGTCTATAACTCTATCATCCTTTCTACTGAAAACCTTGGAAAGGTTGGTAGATATATAGGTATTCGATCAAAAATTGAGCTAAGGAATTGGGGAATGTCGCAGCATCCGTACAGTAAGAGGAAGTTGGTGGACACAGCTCTGCACGATCTAGTACGCATGATTGAGAAGTCGATTTACTCGAAAGAGTTCTGTATGGTAGCATTTCTCGACATTGAGGGTAAAGGCGATCGTGGAAGGATTGTTATTTTTGAACATGGACTACCCCATATGTAGGTTGATAAATCAGATACTGGTAAGCAGGATTATTACTTCAAAACTGAACCCCGCAAGGAGGTGTAATGTCCCCCTTTCTTTGGAGTGTTGTGATGAATCGATTGCTCTTGGAACTAGAGAGAGAGGGGATAGGGGTTGTAGCGTATGCGGATGATGTAGCGATAGCTGTCTCAGGAAAATATTTGGATACGATTAGGGATGCTATGAAGAATGCACTCCTGATCGTTACGAAATGGGCCAGCAAATGTGGTTTAGGGATCAACCCTTCCAAGACACAGCTGGTACTAGTTACTAAGAAATATAAAATTCCGGTAGTTAGTCCTCCTACCGTGAACTGCATTAGACTGGCTTTTGCTGACACAGCAAGATTTCTGGGCATAATCTTGGACAGTAAGCTAAGCTGGAAGCCTAACATTTGTAGGAAATAGTAGTTGTACATCCCTGGATTACAACCATTTAGAAAGTATCTTTTATTGTATTGACCAAATAAAATATGTAATATGAATTTATTACTGTTTAATAATAAAATTGTAAATTGACTAAAAAAATCATAAAAAGATCAGTCTGTTGTGTACCTCGAAGTATTAACTTTAAAACAATAAAAATTATGAAATAAATATAAAAATATTGCAGTTTGATTAAAATAATAAAGTCCAGATAACCACATGAACATAAAACCCAGCCTTGACCGTGAGGCACGCAACAGTAGTGGCAGCGGCGAGATAGTTTTTTTTAAACAGTTTTCTAAAAAAAAATCTGTTGCATTCATTTCGTGATACGATTCATTCGTGAAAATAAAAAAAAACTAAAGTGATTAAAAAAAACGATTAAAAATCACATTCAATCATGAAGTGATGAAAGTGTTAATTGCGGAAATCAAAATCATAAGATATTAAATAGTGAGTGCACAAAACAATTTTTTTTTTCCTAAAAACGTGTAAACGAAACTATAAACAGAAGTACCGTGTACATTAAACCTAACAAAAGTTCTGTGATAAATTAAACCGTAGTTAGATACGTACGGTCGTACAAACACAATAATCTTCATAGTACGTTAAAATCATAAAATCTAATAATAAAATTCTGTGATTATGAACTGAATTAGCTAGAACAAAATAAAAATTATAATAATGAATAATGTGCAATATTACTCGTATGTATGCATAAGAGATACCGTTGAGGTTCGAACTGTGCTAAAATTCGTTAAAATCTTTAAAGCATAATAAAATAAAATTGTTCTTAAAAATAAATAAACAATTGGTGCTGAATGAATAGTAACGAATTTAAACAAATCTACACCCAGAGAAATGGTTGTACACATCATACAAACATCAGGCATTTTTATACAAAACGTTTGCACGAATTTGAGCTAATCCGGTGTGATGTACAATATATGCTGTTTTATAGAAACTGGAACGTTTCATACAATAATAAAATGGGGTAAACCGCCAACTAAAATGATTAAATTTAACAAATTATTATCATAGAATAAAGTATTTGCTGTACAAATTATTCCAAAAAAATGTATAAAATATTCCTGTAAAATACCGGGTGATGTACAATTTATGCAGTATTTTTACAAAATGTACATTTTATACAATAAGAAAATGCACGATTCAGACAACTAATTTGAATAAATTTAATAAAATACTATCATATTATATTCAAATTATTGAACTAATTATTTAAGAAAAATGTACGGAGAGTTCCAGCAAAATGATAATTCATACCTTAAGCTAGTCTCGTATATTCAAAAATTGGTTAATAATTTGCGCAAAAGGTGCTTTATGTACCAATAATCGGCATAATAATATCCCATATTTGTTATGTTTAGGCCATTTATTCTATATAAAGTATCCCGTTAAGTATTCAGTTAATTCCATTAAATTGCACAAATCATTCCAAACCATTTGAAACACGATTTCATACCTTAAGTAGGTAATAAATGTCCAATAGTCGGAGTCATTATGTAACAAATTTGCATTACTCTTTTTATAAATACTATAATATATACTTTTTTTGGAAAGCCAGAAGACTATTTTATTCCTTTAATTTGCATAGAATACTCCACAATATTGAAATAAACTCTACAATCGTTTGAACAAATAGTTTAAATAAAATACACATTCCTATTTTTATATTTTACATATTTATTTAACATAGTTACATCAAAATGATATGTTATTTATGATACCTTTCTTATTTATTTGTTAATTTCAATTTAAATTTAATTAGCCGTTTATAGTATCGAAATTTAACGAATTTACAGCAATCTTGGTATAAAATATAATAAACCATCATAATTAATATGGGCTTGAAAAGGTTTTTTAGAATTTAAATATTCGATATTTTTAATAATACTATTGTTATAAGGTACACCCATCTTGTAAATTTTTAAATGTGAATCGAAAGAAAGAATTTCAACTTCAACTAAACACAAAATAAGCTCATCTTTATACATAATCATATCAACAATTTGTAATAGTTTTGGTTCCTCGTACAAGTAATAATTTGTTTTAAATAAAGTTCCTTTATATTTCGCAGAAGCTAGAAAATTAAAGGTGTTACTTTCACTTTGTATGTATTATTTCAAATTAGATTTTTTGTAATACATTTCAATTTTTTTGTGATCGGTAGGTAGTTTCTTAAAAATTTCAATGTAATTATCGAATATTTTATCTTGCAATATATGGAATGCAAACATGTAATTGCATTTTTTACCTAGAGACATCGGAAGATTAACGCGTGAGTAGCTAGCTTTAGCGTATTCCTTCATCACTTTATTTTTACTTTCGTGTCTCATACAACTGATCAACTTTAGTGGTCCTGAACATTCAATGAATCGAAGGTAATGACTGAGTTAGGAAATGGTGTTTTGGCTTAAGATGTTGTTTGAATGTTTTTATGTATAGAGAATGATGACGAGTAATAAAAGTTTGAAGGCAAACTAAATCGATATTACTATACGAGTCTTTCAGCAGAAAATTAACAAGATCATACAAAGCTAAAACATATTTCAATACCGAATCACTTCTATTAATAAATCCACCAACAATTACGGGGAAGTATTTTAAGAAGCAATATGATTCTCGTGCTGACATATGAAAGTTCAACTTCCTTTATGATATTCGGTCTATTTTGAATTTCAATTTCTCCGTAATCAAAAGTTTGGATTTTTCTGTTTAGGTCCGTTAATGTGAAATATTTTTTTTTCATAAATATACATTTTAAGAACCTTTACTAGCCCATATCTTATAATTCCTTCATACACATCATGCATCATATCACAATAATAATTTCTCGTTACGTGAAATGAAGTAAGATTATTAAATATAGAGTTAAATTTTAAGCCTCTTAACTTAAAGTCACTGATTAAAATGTCTTCTTCATAGTTTTTAATATTTAGTATTTTTTGAATATTTTCTACTAGTTTATATTGCAGAGTTGATTTGGGTTCTATGCAATGACGACAATATTTATTATGGGAAAACGATGTTGTGTATCCCATTATGTAATTTACGGCCAAATTATCACCTATTACAAGACCGAGAGCAAACTTTATAGTTTTAATTTCATTTTTAGATTGTATTTTAATTCGGTCGTTTTCAATTACTTTTAAAATGTCAATTAAGTGAGCAAGAGATTTATTAGGCCCAAATTCTTTTAAGATTTTGGATTTCATTAATAACGCAACAAAAATATGATCTAATTTTAAAACATTAATGGGGAGGCTAGGAAAATGTAAGTAAAACCCTGCAACAGATTGAGATCCTGCGTGACTACCTAGTGGATTGCCCGTCGTAATAAAGTATGTACGGCAACACAACATCGTTTTCCGAAAACAAAGTTAACTTTTCTCTCCACAAACTACCTTGAACAAAATTCTCAATTTTATTGGATTTTGAATTTAGCAATGTATTTGTATAAGCAAGGGTCTCTTCTAATACAACAGGTTTCTCAAAAAATGTTTTTATTTGATAAACAATCGGCATAAGAACACAATTATAATCGACATTTCAAAAAACTGAGACACCTTTTATGAACGTTTCATTGTTTTCACTGTGAATTAATATATTTTGTGGAGCTTCAAAATTAACTTGTTTTTCTAACAATTTGTTTGTTAAATATTCAGATTTTACGTTATTGAAAACGCTAGAAATGCAATCAATAATTTCCGAAAAGGCTTTTTTGATATCGGGCAATTCAGGAATAATAATATTTAATAATTTTATCAATACAGAAATTATGTTTTCGTTTAAGCTTTGCACAATATTATTTATAATAATTGTTGTCATATGAGGTTTAGCGTATAACTGAATAATAAACATTAGTGCTTTCTGTTGTATTTCTGATTTAATTTTAGCTATTTGGTCAGCTAATATAGTAGGTAAATCAGTCGAGGTGGTTCGTTCTTCATTGTTTACTAAGAGTAGCGTTGCTGGGTTTGTATTTACACTTACTTTCGATCTCAAGTTCTCTGCATTTTCTGAATTACTAATATCTACTTGATTATTTTCTTTAATTCTATGTCCAGATAAATGTCTCTTAAACGAATTACGATTAGTGAACAACTGACCACAACTTTGTTGATGACATTTTAACGTATCAGTCGATTTAAGAAAATGTATATAATTAAAATGAGTTAATAAGGTGCTTATTTCATTAAAAACATCATTACATTTAAAAAAAAATACATTTTTATTTAAATTATTATTTTTTTTTTAAATATTTCAATATTTGGATATTAGTGGTCCAAACATATAATAGTTTCCAAAATTGTCCATGTACTAAGGATGATGTAAGGTTTTAATCCTGCAAATAGAAATTTTAAAATAGGATTAAAGACTGTTTTTTTTTAAATTTATTTTTTATGTTAAAACCTGTAAAATAATTAGATGTAATTTAAGTACCTTTAGTACTGATTTGACCTTCAACTTATTACAGAACGTACCACTGATTCGCTGCACAAAAAATTGACCACTTTATAAATATGTCATCTGCCTTAGGAAGCTAGATTGTGATAGTTACATATTACAAGTCGACATTATTGTCATTTATACACTTATAAACACTTTTTAAAATAAATTTTTTGGTACACACAATTCAGTACAAAAGCCGGTACACAGAACTGTATAATCGATTGAATAGTTTAAATAAAATACACATTTCTATTTTTACATTTTACATGTTTATTTAATGTTCAGTTCAAAATTTGTCAACCAATTCCATTTTTACATTTTAAAGTTAACGATGCCAAACGAAAGGTGGGTACATACATTTTACATACATTTTACGTACATTTTACATACATTTTACATACTTTTTACATACATTTTACATACAGGAAACTGATTTGAAAATCAAGGTTAGATTATTAATCTGTTATCAGAATTAAAATAGTAAACTAAAAACATTATTGTTTGTAGTTTACTATTTTAATTCTGATAAAAGATTAATTATTTCTGGGCTTATTTTATCAAACTTCGTTGTTATCGTAAAAATATTTCTGAATAAAAAGCCAGACGTTTTCACCTTGAATTGGGTATTTTAACTCTAATACAAAAAAAAATTTTAAACAGACATCTAACCAAACTAAAAAATTGTTGAACTTATAAAAAATATCATCAAATACAATAAAAAATTCTGGATGATCCTGCTCTAGCCATATTATCGTAGGTTGTAATTTAATACCTTTTTCGATGCAAAAGGATTTTTGTTTTTGAATTTCCATACTTATTTGGAATGCTTGCGTCACACGAATTATAACTGAAATTATTGAATCTTGGTTTTTAATTTTGAAATTTATGTTGGCTGTTTTAAAATATTTATTTGTTATTTATTTATCTTTATTTATGGAATTACCAGACCACTACTAGTTTTGTTAAATAATAACTTTAATGCTGTATGGTGGGCACCATACCGCACCATACTCAGAATAAAGTGAGTTAATGCACTCAGTGTATTTGATAATTTTTTGTTCCATCCAGACAACATAACCGCTTATGTATAATATTTTCTTGGAATATTGTTATTTCTCGTTGTTCCAGAAAGTCTGATACCTAATCTGATATCATCATCTTCAACGTCGAACATATCAGTTCGGATTAATCGGGTTGAATTGAACATCACCTGTGGTAAGTATAATATAATATCTATACAAGTTAAATAAATGTTGATATTATACTATCTTACCATTTTATTCCTAATTTGTAATCTATAATAATGCTGCTAAATAGAATGATATGTTACTTTTGTTATGGAATGATTAATATTTTAACTATGTTAACCACTTTTTGATCAATATCGACAAAAAAATCGACTGGAAGCACTGAAATTTTTAAAACCATTCCATCTGTTTATTCCGAAAATTTGCACAAAATATACAAATTTATTTTTATTCCATAGTAGAACGATATGTTCTTTAATCACGGAATGATTAGTATTTGAACAATTTTATCCACTTTTGGAACAACATATACAAAAATAAAATATTTGAACCATTCATGGAATAATACATGATTTTTATGGAATTACTTAAAGTTTTCAAATCGATCCAAATGTATTCCATCGATTTGCACAAAATAAACAAATGTATTTTTCTGGGTGTAAGCCAATAAATCTTCTGCTAAGACTTTAAAGCAAAATTTAACGTTACTGATCAAAATTAAGGCGAAATGTGCAGAAACGTTCTACGATGACGTCAAGGTCGCAACATTCAAACGGATTAATTTATACAATGCATGGATTACGGATTACACCTACTAACTACAAGGATGAGATTTAACGTTAACCATGGTTTAAACTGGTAAATTAATTTTCATAAAATTTCGAAATATTTATAGATCTAAATGAAAAAAAAAATATTATTTAAACTAATTTCTTAATCCTAATTAATTTTATAAATGTTTTAAAAAAAAAGATAAAACCTTTAAATAAGTAAGTAATTGAAACTTAAAATTAGAAAATTGATAAAATTATTAAAATTAAATTTATTGAATTAAATACATTTTCATAATTAGTACATACTCGTACGATTATATATTATGCTCGTACTTATGAAAACCCGGTAGACTAAGATAATAATTTTTACACTTAGACAATAAGTTTTTTTTTCAAAATTACGTAACGTAATAAAATTCATAATTCCTTCTTTGTAAAAAAATTAACATTATAATAGATACTTATATTATATTTTTATACCTACATTAAATTACAATTTAACAATATTTCACATACTCGTAAAATATGTACATACATATATCCATTTACATATTTCACATCATTTAATCAAATTAATGCTTAAATAATATAATTCACGTACGTTATTTGGTAAAAAAAAAAAAAAAACAAAAAAAAAATTGTTGATATTGATATGTCAGGAAGCGAATCACCACAAGAAGATACTGATGATTCAACAAGTTTAAAATTACGTAATGTTCAGATAGAGGTTTCGCGACCCAAACCTGCCAAATCTAATCCGTTAAAATTACAAACACCTAATCCTAATCAATCCCTTGAAATTCATATAAAAACTGAACCGAGTTCAGACGACGAAGTTTTAGATCTTAATACAATAAGTCCAACTGAAACAGTTAATAATCTAGAAATAATGACTTCATCCTTAGATACAAAGTATGTACTCAGGTTAGTACCTAGTTTTTCTGGAAATTCTAATGAACTGCGTAAATTTATTTCATCGTGCGAATTTATTCATGAAACCCTTCCTCAACAAGATCATGGTCAATTTTTAGAATTAATTAAACTTAAGCTTGATGGAAAAGCTTATCATTTAATGAAGTACAAAACACTTGATACATGGTCAAATTTTAAAAAACTTCTCGAAAATGAGTTTTCTGACACCAGATCTATTGGGCATCTTCAGATGGAGCTTTCCTCTAATCGGCAAATGAAAAATGAAAGTGTCAAACCTATGAGAATCGTGTCGAATCCTTACTTCATGACTTAAATGAAGCTTGTATTGCTACTGTAGGGACTAATGAAGCCGAAACCATAAAAAAACTTAATGCCAACATAGCTTTGAAATCATTCCAAGAAGGCCTTGATGGTTCTATTAAGTTAATAGTTAAAGCATGTCGTTTTACAAAAATTTCTGAAGCGATCAATAGAGCAGTGGAAGATGAGGCTACTCTAAACCAAACATTCAAATTTTCCGATGGTAGATTTGATATCCGAAAAAAATCAGAATTTTGTAAAATTTGCAGAAGATCTGGCCACTCAATAGAAAAATGTTTCAAAAATGTTGCTATCAGCCCAAATCATAACAATGCACATCAACCTTAAACGTTAGGTCTATTAATTCAGTTTCATCTATTCCTTGTGCTTATTGCAAAAAATACGGTCATCACATTAAAGAATGTTTCCTTAAAAAGCGAAGTGACGAAATGAAAGATCGTTCAAATTCTCTATCATCATCAAGCGCAATTAAATCGGGAAACGCTGTAGGATTTTCGAGCCTAGAAAGGGACAATTAGACAAAACTTCCTAAATCATTACAAATGCAACATAAATTTCCAAAATCTAAGAGTCGAAATTCCTATTAATCGTGAATTAGTACCTTTACCTTTATCCTCTGATATGGAAGTTGAGGTTTTACAAATTATAGAAATTTTTCCTCGGTGTGAACAACACATTTCAATCCCAATTAACCTCCCTAATGAATTTGAATTTGTTTGTCCTGCACAAGAGCCAGCTTCGTGTATATTTATAGCAAGTTCAATTCACAAAGTTCATAATAACTACATCACTCTACCTATTTTGAACTTATCAGATGATATTTTTAGAACCGAACGACTTTTAAAATAGAAACAATCAATAATTATGAAGTTTTTACTTTTAAAAAAATTGATAACGGTAATCATAATCGAATGAATATACTTCAATCCGTTATCAATTTTCATCACCTAAATTCAGAAGAAAATGAAACTTTAAAAGAAATTCTTAATGAATATAACGATGTATTCTTTGAAGATGGTGATATACTTAGTACAACAGACCTTGTGCAACACGAAATTCGTACCATTGCAAATCCATTGCCTATTCATGTTCGTCCCTTTAGACAACCTCATTCAACTAAAGAGGAAATGCAAAGGCAAGTTAACGACATGATCTCTCAAGGAATAGTCCAAGATAGTATGAGTCCCTGGAATTCCCCTCTTTTAGTTGTGCCAAAAAGATCCGAAACGTCAGATAGAAAATGGAGAGTTGTTGTGGATTATCGGAAACTAAATCAAATTTCTATTAATGATACCTACCCTTTGCCTAACATTTCCGATATCCTCGACAAATTAGGCAAGGCTCAATATTTTTCAACCCTGGATTTACAGAGTGGTTATCACCAGATTAAATTGATACCTCATGACCGGCCCAAAACTGCTTTCAGCACGGATCAAAGCCATTATGAATTCGTGTGTATGCCATTCGGGTTAAAAGGAGCACCTGCCACTTTCCAACGCATGATAAATACTGCTCTTTGTGGATTAAATAATATTAAATGTCTTGCTTACCTCGACGACATTGTTGTTTATGGCGCCTCACTAAATGAACATAACAACAATCTTAAAGAAGTTTTCAAACGTCTTCGTCGGTTTAATTTAAAATTAAACCCTAGCAAGTGTCATTTTTTAAAACAAGAAATTAGGTATCTTGGACATATTGTAACACCAAACGGTATTAAACCTGACGAGATTAAAATTTCAGCCGTTAAAAATTTTCCTGTACCTCACAACCCAACGGAAATAAAATCATTTTTAGGGTTAGCCGGATATTACCGAAAATTTATCCCCCAATTCTCAGGAATAGCAAAACCTATGACAAATCTCTTAAAGAAAAACGCTCCTTTCACATGGACTTCAGAGTGTCAAGAGTCTTTTGATTCGCTTAAGAAATCACTTAATACTCCTCCTATTCTTCAAATGCCTAATTTTAGTAAGCCGTTTATTTTCACTTGTGATGCTAGCACGGTTGTGAAGTTTTTCCTAAATTTCCGAGTTATTCCTAAAAAACAACAACAACAACTAAAAATATAAGAGTATTGGTAAAACTACGTACTAACGAATAAAATCAAACTACGTATTAAGAAATAATAAAATTTTATTAATACAATCGAAATTTGTGAAGTGAAATAGAATTACGAGTATAAGCAAAAAATATAAAAAGAAACAATTATTAAATTTCTGTAATCAGTTAAAACGTTGCACTTAAGATAGACGATATTTGAATTAAATTATGGTCCCAGGCACTTAGGATTGATGATTTTTGACTAAGTCATCGATTTTTGAACATTCTATAGAGAATTATCGTATATCGATATTCCCGGAATTCTCCTGCGGTTTTCCTAAACACCGGCCATCCTAACGGAAACTAGTTTTCGGTTATTCATGATCTACTCTAACAGAAAATATGTGATTTTTAAAAAAAATTATGGTCCCAGGCACTTAGGATTGATGATTTTTGACTAAGTCATCGATTTTTGAACATTCTATAGAAATTATCGTATATCGATATTCCCGGAATTCTCCTGGTTTTCCTAAACATCGGCCATCCTAACGGAAACTTGTTTTCGGTTATTCGTGATCTACTCTAACAGAAAATATGTGATTTTTAAAAAAAATTATGGTCCCAGGCACTTAGCATTGATGATTTTTGACTAAGTTAACGATTTTTGAACATTCTATAGAGAATTATCGTATATCGATATTCCCGGAATTCTCCTGGTTTTCCTAAACACCGGCCATCCTAACGGAAACTTGTTTTCGGTTATTCATGATCTACTCTAACAGAAAATAAGTGATTTTTAAAAAAAATTATGGTCCCAGGCACTTAGGATTGATGATTTTTGACTAAGTCATCGAATTTTTGAACATTCTATAGAGAATTATCGTATATCGATATTCCCGGAATTCTCCTGGTTTTCCTAAACACCGGCCATCCTAACGGAAACTTGTTTTCGGTTATTCATGATCTACTCTAACAGAAAATATGTGATTTTTAAAAAAAATTATGGTCCCAGGCACTTAGGATTGATGATTTTTGACTAAGTCATCGATTTTTGAACATTCTATAGAGAATTATCGTATATCGATATTCCCGGAATTCTCCTGGTTTTCCTAAACACCGGCCATCCTAACGGAAACTTGTTTTCGGTTATTCGTGATCTACTCTAACAGAAAATATGTGATTTTTAAAAAAAATTATGGTCCCAGGCACTTAGGATTGATGATTTTTGACTAAGTTAACGATTTTTGAACATTCTATAGAGAATTATCGTATATCGATATTCCCGGAATTCTCCTGGTTTTCCTAAACATCGGCCATCCTAACGGAAACTTGTTTTCGGTTATTCGTGATCTACTCTAACAGAAAATATGTGATTTTTAAAAAAAATTATGGTCCCAGGCACTTAGGATTGATGATTTTTGACTAAGTCATCGATTTTTGAACATTCTATAGAGAATTATCGTATATCGATATTCCCGGAATTCTCCTGGTTTTCCTAAACACCGGCCATCCTAACGGAAACTTGTTTTCGGTTATTCATGATCTACTCTAACAGAAAATATGTGATTTTTAAAAAAAATTATGGTCCCAGGCACTTAGGATTGATGATTTTTGACTAAGTCATCGATTTTTGAACATTCTATAGAGAATTATCGTATATCGATTTTCCCGGAATTCTCCTGGTTTTCCTAAACATCGGCCATCCTAACGGAAACTTGTTTTCGGTTATTCGTGATCTACTCTAACAGAAAATAAGTGATTTTTAAAAAAAATTATCGTCCCAGGCACTTAGGATGATGATTTTTGACTAAGTTAACGATTTTTGAACATTCTATAGAGAATTATCGTATATCGATATTCCCGGAATTCTCCTGGTTTTCCTAAACACCGGCCATCCTAACGGAAACTTGTTTTCGGTTATTCATGATCTACTCTAACAGAAAATATGTGATTTTTAAAAAAAATTATGGTCCCAGGCACTTAGGATTGATGATGTTTGACTAAGTCATCGATTTTTGAACATTCTATAGAGAATTATCGTATATCGATATTCCCGGAATTCTCCTGGTTTTCCTAAACACCGGCCATCCTAACGGAAACTTGTTTTCGGTTATTCATGATCTACTCTAACAGAAAATATGTGATTTTTAAAAAAAATTATGGTCCCAGGCACTTAGGATTGATGATTTTTGACTAAGTCATCGATTTTTGAACATTCTATAGAGAATTATCGTATATCGATATTCCCGGAATTCTCCTGGTTTTCCTAAAGACCGGCCATCCTAACGGAAACTTGTTTTCGGTTATTCGTGATCTACTCTAACAGAAAATAAGTGATTTTTAAAAAAAATTATGGTCCCAGGCACTTAGGATGATGATTTTTGACTAAGTCATCGATTTTTGAACATTCTATAGAGAATTATCGTATATCGATATTCCCGGAATTCTCCTGGTTTCCCTAAACACCGGCCATCCTAACGGAAACTTGTTTTCGGTTTTTCATGATCTACTCTAACAGAAAATATGTGATTTTTAAAAAAAATTATGGTCCCAGGCACTTAGGATTGATGATTTTTGACTAAGTCATCGATTTTTGAACATTCTATAGAGAATTATCGTATATCGATATTCCCGGAATTCTCCTGGTTTTCCTAAACACCGGCCATCCTAACGGAAACTTGTTTTCGGTTATTCATGATCTACTCTAACAGAAAATATGTGATTTTTAAAAAAAATTATGGTCCCAGGCACTTAGGATTGATGATTTTTGACTAAGTCATCGATTTTTGAACATTCTATAGAGAATTATCGTATATCGATATTCCCGGAATTCTCCTGGTTTTCCTAAACACCGGCCATCCTAACGGAAACTTGTTTTCGGTTATTCGTGATCTACTCTAACAGAAAATAAGTGATTTTTAAAAAAAATTATGGTCCCAGGCACTTAGGATGATGATTTTTGACTAAGTTAACGATTTTTGAACATTCTATAGAGAATTATCGTATATCGATATTCCCGGAATTCTCCTGGTTTCCCTAAACACCGGCCATCCTAACGGAAACTTGTTTTCGGTTATTCATGATCTACTCTAACAGAAAATATGTGATTTTTAAAAAAATTATGGTCCCAGGCACTTAGGATTGATGATTTTTGACTAAGTCATCGATTTTTGAACATTCTATAGAGAATTATCGTATATCGATATTCCCGGAATTCTCCTGGTTTTCCTAAACACCGGCCATCCTAACGGAAACTTGTTTTCGGTTATTCATGATCTACTCTAACAGAAAATATGTGATTTTTAAAAAAAATTATGGTCCCAGGCACTTAGGATTGATGATTTTTGACTAAGTCATCGATTTTTGAACATTCTATAGAGAATTATCGTATATCGATATTCCCGGAATTCTCCTGGTTTTCCTAAACACCGGCCATCCTAACGGAAACTTGTTTTCGGTTATTCGTGATCTACTCTAACAGAAAATAAGTGATTTTTAAAAAAAATTATGGTGCCAGGCACTTAGGATGATGATTTTTGACTAAGTTAACGATTTTTGAACATTCTATAGAGAATTATCGTATATCGATATTCCCGGAATTCTCCTGGTTTCCCTAAACACCGGCCATCCTAACGGAAACTTGTTTTCGGTTATTCATGATCTACTCTAACAGAAAATATGTGATTTTTAAAAAAAATTATGGTCCCAGGCACTTAGGATTGATGATTTTTGACTAAGTTAACGATTTTTGAACATTCTATAGAGAATTATCGTATATCGATATTCCCGGAATTCTCCTGGTTTTCCTAAACACCGGCCATCCTAACGGAAACTTGTTTTCGGTTATTCATGATCTACTCTAACAGAAAATATGTGATTTTTAAAAAAAATTATGGTCCCAGGCACTTAGGATTGATGATTTTTGACTAAGTCATCGATTTTTGAACATTCTATAGAGAATTATCGTATATCGATATTCCCGGAATTCTCCTGGTTTTCCTAAACACCGGCCATCCTAACGGAAACTTGTTTTCGGTTATTCATGATCTACTCTAACAGAAAATATGTGATTTTTAAAAAAAATTATGGTCCCAGGCACTTAGGATTGATGATTTTTGACTAAGTCATCGATTTTTGAACATTCTATAGAGAATTATCGTATATCGATATTCCCGGAATTCTCCTGGTTTTCCTAAACACCGGCCATCCTAACGGAAACTTGTTTTCGGTTATTCATGATCTACTCTAACAGAAAATATGTGATTTTTAAAAAAAATTATGGTCCCAGGCACTTAGGATTGATGATTTTTGACTAAGTCATCGATTTTTGAACATTCTATAGAGAATTATCGTATATCGATATTCCCGGAATTCTCCTGGTTTTCCTAAACACCGGCCATCCTAACGGAAACTTGTTTTCGGTTATTCGTGATCTACTCTAACAGAAAATAAGTGATTTCTAAAAAAAATTATGGTCCCAGGCACTTAGGATGATGATTTTTGACTAAGTTAACGATTTTTGAACATTCTATAGAGAATTATCGTATATCGATATTCCCGGAATTCTCCTGGTTTTCCTAAACACCGGCCATCCTAACGGAAACTTGTTTTCGGTTATTCGTGATCTACTCTTACAGAAAATAAGTGATTTTTAAAAAAAATTATGGTCCCAGGCACTTAGGATTGATGATTTTTGACTAAGTCATCGATTTTTGAACATTCTATAGAGAATTATCGTAAATCGATATTCCCGGAATTCTCCTGGTTTTCCTAAACACCGGCCATCCTAACGGAAACTTGTTTTCAGTTATTCATGATCTACTCTAACAGAAAATAAGTGATTTTTAAAAAAAATTATGGTCCCAGCACTTAGGATTGATGATTTTTGAATAAGTCATCGATTTTTGAACATTCTATAGAGAATTATCGTAAATCGATATTCCCGGAATTCTCCTGGTTTTCCTAAACACCGGCCATCCTAACGGAAACTTGTTTTCGGTTATTCATGATCTACTCTAACAGAAAATATGTGATTTTTAAAAAAAATTATGGTCCCAGGCACTTAGGATTGATGATTTTTGACTAAGTCATCGATTTTTGAACATTCTATAGAGAATTATCGTATATCGATATTCCCGGAATTCTCCTGGTTTTCCTAAACACCGGCCATCCTAACGGAAACTTGTTTTCGGTTATTCATGATCTACTCTAACAGAAAATATGTGATTTTTAAAAAAAATTATGGTCCCAGGCACTTAGGATTGATGATTTTTGACTAAGTCATCGATTTTTGAACATTCTATAGAGAATTATCGTATATCGATATTCCCGGAATTCTCCTGGTTTTCCTAAACACCGGCCATCCTAACGGAAACTTGTTTTCGGTTATTCGTGATCTACTCTAACAGAAAATAAGTGATTTTTAAAAAAAATTATGGTCCCAGGCACTTAGGATGATGATTTTTGACTAAGTTAACGATTTTAGAACATTCTATAGAGAATTATCGTATATCGATATTCCCGGAATTCTCCTGGTTTCCCTAAACACCGGCCATCCTAACGGAAACTTGTTTTCGGTTATTCATGATCTACTCTAACAGAAAATATGTGATTTTTAAAAAAAATTATGGTCCCAGGCACTTAGGATTGATGATTTTTGACTAAGTCATCGATTTTTGAACATTCTATAGAGAATTATCGTATATCGATATTCCCGGAATTCTCCTGGTTTTCCTAAACACCGGCCATCCTAACGGAAACTTGTTTTCGGTTATTCATGATCTACTCTAACAGAAAATATGTGATTTTTAAAAAAAATTATGGTCCCAGGCACTTAGGATTGATGATTTTTGACTAAGTCATCGATTTTTGAACATTCTATAGAGAATTATCGTATATCGATATTCCCGGAATTCTCCTGGTTTTCCTAAACACCGGCCATCCTAACGGAAACTTGTTTTCGGTTATTCATGATCTACTCTAACAGAAAATATGTGATTTTTAAAAAAAATTATGGTCCCAGGCACTTAGGATTGATGATTTTTGACTAAGTCATCGATTTTTGAACATTCTATAGAGAATTATCGTATATCGATATTCCCGGAATTCTCCTGGTTTTCCTAAACACCGGCCATCCTAACGGAAACTTGTTTTCGGTTATTCATGATCTACTCTAACAGAAAATATGTGATTTTTAAAAAAAATTATGGTCCCAGGCACTTAGGATTGATGATTTTTGACTAAGTCATCGATTTTTGAACATTCTATAGAGAATTATCGTATATCGATATTCCCGGAATTCTCCTGGTTTTCCTAAACACCGGCCATCCTAACGGAAACTTGTTTTCGGTTATTCGTGATCTACTCTAACAGAAAATAAGTGATTTTTAAAAAAAATTATGGTCCCAGGCACTTAGGATGATGATTTTTGACTAAGTTAACGATTTTTGAACATTCTATAGAGAATTATCGTATATCGATATTCCCGGAATTCTCCTGGTTTCCCTAAACACCGGCCATCCTAACGGAAACTTGTTTTCGGTTATTCATGATCTACTCTAACAGAAAATATGTGATTTTTAAAAAAAATTATGGTCCCAGGCACTTAGGATTGATGATTTTTGACTAAGTCATCGATTTTTGAACATTCTATAGAGAATTATCGTATATCGATATTCCCGGAATTCTCCTGGTTTTCCTAAACACCGGCCATCCTAACGGAAACTTGTTTTCGGTTATTCATGATCTACTCTAACAGAAAATATGTGATTTTTAAAAAAAATTATGGTCCCAGGCACTTAGGATTGATGATTTTTGACTAAGTCATCGATTTTTGAACATTCTATAGAGAATTATCGTATATCGATATTCCCGGAATTCTCCTGGTTTTCCTAAACACCGGCCATCCTAACGGAAACTTGTTTTCGGTTATTCATGATCTACTCTAACAGAAAATATGTGATTTTTAAAAAAAATTATGGTCCCAGGCACTTAGGATTGATGATTTTTGACTAAGTCATCGATTTTTGAACATTCTATAGAGAATTATCGTATATCGATATTCCCGGAATTCTCCTGGTTTTCCTAAACACCGGCCATCCTAACGGAAACTTGTTTTCGGTTATTCATGATCTACTCTAACAGAAAATATGTGATTTTTAAAAAAAATTATGGTCCCAGGCACTTAGGATTGATGATTTTTGACTAAGTCATCGATTTTTGAACATTCTATAGAGAATTATCGTATATCGATATTCCCGGAATTCTCCTGGTTTTCCTAAACACCGGCCATCCTAACGGAAACTTGTTTTCGGTTATTCGTGATCTACTCTAACAGAAAATAAGTGATTTTTAAAAAAAATTATGGTCCCAGGCACTTAGGATGATGATTTTTGACTAAGTTAACGATTTTTGAACATTCTATAGAGAATTATCGTATATCGATATTCCCGGAATTCTCCTGGTTTTCCTAAACACCGGCCATCCTAACGGAAACTTGTTTTCGGTTATTCGTGATCTACTCTTACAGAAAATAAGTGATTTTTAAAAAAAATTATGGTCCCAGGCACTTAGGATTGATGATTTTTGACTAAGTCATCGATTTTTGAACATTCTATAGAGAATTATCGTAAATCGATATTCCCGGAATTCTCCTGGTTTTCCTAAACACCGGCCATCCTAACGGAAACTTGTTTTCGGTTATTCATGATCTACTCTAACAGAAAATAAGTGATTTTTAAAAAAAATTATGGTCCCAGGCACTTAGGATTGATGATTTTTGAATAAGTCATCGATTTTTGAACATTCTATAGAGAATTATCGTAAATCGATATTCCCGGAATTCTCCTGGTTTTCCTAAACACCGGCCATCCTAACGGAAACTTGTTTTCGGTTATTCATGATCTACTCTAACAGAAAATATGTGATTTTTAAAAAAAATTATGGTCCCAGGCACTTAGGATTGATGATTTTTGACTAAGTCATCGATTTTTGAACATTCTATAGAGAATTATCGTATATCGATATTCCCGGAATTCTCCTGGTTTTCCTAAACACCGGCCATCCTAACGGAAACTTGTTTTCGGTTATTCATGATCTACTCTAACAGAAAATATGTGATTTTTAAAAAAAATTATGGTCCCAGGCACTTAGGATTGATGATTTTTGACTAAGTCATCGATTTTTGAACATTCTATAGAGAATTATCGTATATCGATATTCCCGGAATTCTCCTGGTTTTCCTAAACACCGGCCATCCTAACGGAAACTTGTTTTCGGTTATTCATGATCTACTCTAACAGAAAATAAGTGATTTTTAAAAAAAATTATGGTCCCAGGCACTTAGGATTGATGATTTTTGAATAAGTCATCGATTTTTGAACATTCTATAGAGAATTATCGTAAATCGATATTCCCGGAATTCTCCTGGTTTTCCTAAACACCGGCCATCCTAACGGAAACTTGTTTTCGGTTATTCATGATCTACTCTAACAGAAAATATGTGATTTTTAAAAAAAATTATGGTCCCAGGCACTTAGGATTGATGATTTTTGACTTTCACTTATTTTCTGTTAGAGTATATCATGAATAACCAAAAACAAGTTTCCGTTAGGACGGCCGGTGTTTAGGAAAACCAGGAGAATTCCGTGAATATCGATATACGATAATTCTCTATAGAATGTTCAAAAATCGATGACTTAGTCAAAAATCATCATCCTAAGTGCCTGGGACCATAATTTTTTCTAAAAATCACTTATTTTCTGTTAGAGTAGATCATGAATAACCGAAAACAAGTTTCCGTTAGGATGGCCGGTGTTTAGGAAAACCAGGAGAATTCCGGGAATATCGATATACGATAATTCTCTACAGAAAAAAATTATTAAACTTATTCAAATATCGTCTATCTTAAGTGCGAAGTTTTAACTGATTACAGAAATTTAATAATTGTTTCTTTTTATATTTTTTACTTATACTCGTAATTCTATTTCACTTCACAAATTTCGATTGTATTAGTAAAATTTTATTATTTCTTAATACGTAGGTTGATTTTATTCGTTAATACGTAGTTTTACCAATACTCTGAAATTTTTAGTTGTTGTTGTTGCTTTTTAGGAATAACTCGGAAGTTTAGGAAAATCTTCACAACCGTCCAGACACGCGTGAAGTTTATCCTAAAGAAATTCCTAAAATATTTTTTTTTATTTTAGGAAATACTTCACGTGTATATGCTAGCGATATTGCAATTGGTTCTGTTTTGTCCCAAGAAGTTAATGATTCTGAACTCCCAATCGCGTACGCTAGTCGCGTTCTAAATAAAGCGGAATCTAATTATACCCCGACTAATAAAGAATTGTTGGCAGTAATATGGTCAATGTCGCATTTTCGACCATACTTATATGGCCATAAATTCCGTCTTGTATCTGATCACAGAGCACTTATATGGTTGCATAATTTAGAATCGCCGAAATCTCGTGAAATTCGTTGGCAAATTTGTCTTGAAGATTTTGATTTTACAATTGAACATAGGCCTGGCAGACATATACAAAACGCGAATTCTCTAAGTCGAATAAAATTGCCTATTGAGCCAACATCATCTATTAATAATTGTAATATTATCACCCGATCGATGTCATCAAAACCTAATTCTGATATTGACAATATCGATACGTTAAATTTACTTTCAAGCAAACGAGAGTCAAATGATCAGCGTGAATTTGAAAGTGAAGATATACTTCTCCGGAAATTACATTTGAAAACAAAAATAATGATACCTTAATAAACCAGGAAAATAGTAAAATTAAATATATAACAGACGAATCTGAAGTTAATCAACTGATTAACGAATTTCATACATCACCTCTTGGTGGACACCAAGGTGTGTATCACACTTTTATTCGAATGCGGCAATATTATAATTTCCCCAATATGCACTCGAAAATTAAAAAATTTATATTAAATTGCAAACTTTGCCAAATTAATAAGCATAGCAGACCTACTAAAGAAGCTCTAAAAATAACAACAACGTCCTCCAAATCCTTCCAAAAAATTTTCCTAGACATCGTTGGCCCTATGTCATCTTCACATAAAAATAATAAATATATACTTACTCTTGAAGATGACCTTACAAAATACTCCCTTGCCTTTCCTATCCCTTCACAAGACGCAAATATTGTAGCTCAGACATTTGTTGAACAATTCGTATGTGTGTATGGTATACCTAATGAGATCTTAACTGATCAGGGTACCAATTTCATGAGTAAATTGTTCACACAAGTTTGCAAGTTACTGAAAATAAAAAAAATTGCTACAACAGCTTACCACCCTCAGAGTAATGGTGCTCTAGAAAGATTTCACAGAACTCTTGTTGAGTACTTGCGTAACTTTTCTCAAATTGATGTTTTGAATTGGGACTTGTGGTTACCTTACTTTACATTGTCGTATAACACTACACCACACAGTTCATTTGGATTTATGCCCTATGAGCTACCTTGTTTAAGCTAGCCGAAAGTTGCCAGCCGAAAATAAAAAAAATGATAATGCAGATTGTGTCTTTGGTTTCATAAACAATGTTGATCAAAATATTTCAGCCGAAAGTTACGATACCAGCAGATATTAAAGAAAAACTATTTTTCCTTCATTTTATTTAGGTTTTTAAATTGATTTTAAAATAAAAGTTTTAGTTTTTTAAATGTTACGTCTACATTTTGTCTGGAAATTGTAAAGAAATTTTAATGGGGATCAATTTGTGAATAAATTCATTGAATGGCCTGGCGCTCTTGTTTAACCTTAATTCGCATTGATGCCACTATAGCCAGTTGATAGGCCCTAGTGCCTATTAACAAAATTCTAATTTTAAAGAAATTCTGATGAGGACACAGGGGTGTAATTTGAAAAAAAATTCCATAGTTCAATTTATAAAAAATTCATTGAATGGCCCGGCGCTCTTTTTTAACCTAAATTCGCATTGATGCTACTATGGCCATTTGATAGGCTCTAATGCCTGTTAACAACAGTCCAATTTTGAAAAAATTCTGATGGGGATACGAGGGTGAAATTTAATAAAATGTTCATAGTTCAATTTCTGAAAAATTCATTGAATGGCCCGGCGCCGTTTGATAGGCCCTAATGCCTGTTAACAACAGTCCAATTTTGAAGAAAGTCTGATGGGGATACAGGGGTGTAATTTGATAAGATTTCCATAGTTCAATTTCTCAAAAATTCATTGAATGGCCCGACGCTCTTTTTTAACCGAAATTCGCATTGATGTCACTATGATCATTTGATAGGCTCTAATGCCTGTTAACAACAGTCCAATTTTGAAAAAAATCTGATGGGGATACGAGGGTGAAATTTAATAAAATGTCCATAGTTCAATTTCTGAAAAAATCATTGAATGGCCTGGCGCTCTTTTTTAACCTAAATTCGCATTGATGCTACTAGGGCCATTTGATAGGCCCTAATGCCTGTTAACAACAGTCCAATTTTGAAGATAGTCTGATAGGGATACAGGGGTTGTAATTTGATAAGATTTCCATAGTTCAATTTCTCAAAAATTCTTTGAATGGCCCGACGCTCTTTTTTAACCGAAATTCGCATTGATGTCACTATGACCATTTGATAGGCTCTAATGCCTGTTAACAACAGTCCAATTTTGAAAAAAAACTGATGGGGATACGAGGGTGAAATTTAATAAAATGTCCATAGTTCAATTTCTGAAAAATTCAGAATTTCTTCAAAATTAGAATCTTGCTAACAGGCATTAGGGCCTATCAAATGGCCCTAATCAAATTAGGTTAAACAAGAGCGCCAGGCTATTCAATGAATTTTTCAGAAATTGAACTATGAACATTTTATTAAATTTCACCCTCGTATCCCCATCAGAATTTTTTCAAAATTGGACTGTTGTTAACAGGCATTAGAGCCTATCAAATAGTCATAGTGGCATCAATGCGAATTTAGGTTAAATAAGAGCACCAGGCCATTCAATTAATTTTGCAGAAATTGAACTATGAACATTTTTTTAAATTTCACCCTCGTATCCCCATCAGATTTTTTTCAAAATTGGACTGTTGTTAACAGGCATTAGAGCCTATCAAATGGTCATAGTGACATCAATGCGAATTTAGGTTAAATAAGGGCACCAGGCCATTCAATTAATTTTGCAGAAATTGAACTATGGAAATCTTATCAAATTGCACCCCCGTATCCCCATCAGACTTTCTTCAAAATTGGACTGTTGTTAACAGGCATTAGGGCCTATCAAATGGCCCTAGTAGCATCAATGCGAATTTAGGTTAAACAAGAGCACCAGGCCGTTAAATGAATTTTTCAGAAATTGAACTATGAAAATTTTGTCAAATTACACTCCTGTATCCCCACCAGAATTTTTTCAAAATTAGACTCTTGCTAACAGGCATTAGGTTCTATCAAATGGCTATAGTGGCATCAATGCGAATTTAGGCTAAACAAGTGCGCCAGGCCATTCAATGAATTTGTGAGAAATTGAACTATGGACTTTTTTTCAAATTACACCCCTGCATCCCCATCAGAATTTCTTCAAAATTAGAGTCTTGCTAACAGGCATTAGGTTCTATCAAATGGCCATAGTGGCATCAATGCGAATTTAGGTTAAATAAGAGCACCAGGCCATTCAATAAATTTTGCAGAAATTGAACTAAGAAAATCTTGTCAAATTACACCCCTGTATCCCGATCAGAATTTCTTCAAAATTAGAATCTTGCTAACAGGCATTAGGGCCTATCAAATGGCCATAGTGGCATCAATGCGAATTTAGATTAAATAAGAGCACCAGGCCATTCAATGAATTTTGCAGAAATTGAACTATGAAAATCTTGTCAAATTACACCCCTGTATCCCGATCAGAATTTCTTCAAAATTAGACTCTTGCTAACAGGCATTAGGTTCTATCAAATGGCCATAGTGGCATCAATGCGAATTTAGGTTAAATAAGAGCACCAGGCCATTCAATAAATTTTGCAGAAATTGAACTATGAAAATCTTGTCAAATTACACCCCTGTATCCCGATCAGAATTTCTTCAAAATTAGAATCTTGCTAACAGGCATTAGGGCCTATCAAATGGCCATAGTGGCATCAATGCGAATTTAGATTAAATAAGAGCACCAGGCCATTCAATGAATTTTGCAGAAATTGAACTATGAAAATTTTGTCAAATTACACTCCTGTATCCCCATCAGAATTTCTTCAAAATTAAACTCTTGCTAACAGGCAATAGGTTCTATCAAATGGCCATAGTGGCGTCAATGCGAATTTAGGATAAACAAGAGCGCCGGGCCATTCAATGAATTTTTGAGAAATTGAATAATGGAATTTTTTTTTAAAATACACCCCTGTATCCCCATCAGCAATTCTTTAAAATTGGACTGTTGCTAACAGGTATTAGGGCCTATCAAATGGCCATAGTGGCATCAATGCGAATTAAGATTAAACAAGAGCGCCGGGCCATTCAATGAATTTTTGAGAAATTGAACTATGGAAATCTTGTCAAAGTACACCCCTGTATCCCCATTAGAATTTCGTTAATCGGTTTCATTAACCAGTTAATTTCGTTCCGCAAACGGGAGTTTAATTTCACTAATTCAATATGTCTCTACAGTTAGGCCGAAGTTGACCAACATGATGGCCTATCTAGTGACCATAGTGACATTAATGGCAAGGCATGCTAATCTAGAACGACAGGTTATTCATTGTATTTTCGATACATTGAATTAGCGAAATTTTGATAAATTACACCCCTGTATCCTTTATAATTTCTTCATAATTAGGCCAAAGTTGACCAACATTATGACATGTCAAATGGCCATAATGGCATCCCCACCATACTTTATGTTCATTTGAAGCAACGTAAACAATATTGCATTTCAATTTATGATTGATTTAACATTTGTATTTCTGAAGTTTAAATAGAATTAGGTTTTGCAACAATCTTCGCATACTAAAAAATTAAAATTGGTTTCTTTTGATGTGTTGATAAAATAATTTTTCGGCTGATAACTTTCGGCTGAAGAAAGTTGATCAACGGTGACGTAATTATCAACTTTCGGCTGAGTAAGCGAAGACACTATCTGCATTATCGATTTTTTTGATTTTTCGGCTGGAAACTTTCGGCTAACTTTAATAGTATCTATGAGCTAGTATTCGGATTTAAACCCAATATTCCTTCGTCAATTTCCAAAGAACCTGATCCTGTTTATTCTTTTGATGATTATTATCATGACCTTAAATATCGTCTGCAAACTTCCTTTACAACTGCAAAACAGAACTTAGTAGAAAAGAAGTTAAAAGCTAAATCCTATTATGATCATACTATTAACCCTGTTCAATTTCAAAAGGGAAATTACGTATTACTAAAAAACGAGAGCATCCAAAGTAAATTATCTCCTCTGTGGCTTGGTCCTTTCGAGATAGACGAAATAATATCTCCAGAAAATTCCTCCATTAAAATTGGAAAATCATCGAAGGTAGTTCATAACAACAGATTAAAAATTTTCCGAAACGAGTAAAACATTTATATTAATTATTTAAGGATTGAATAAAATAATTGATTGAAATATGTATATATGCATAAATGTAATCTTTCATGAAATTTTGTATAAAAAAAAAAAAAATAAAAAATATAAAAAAAATAATAATAATAATAAATTTGTAATAATGTATAAGTAAATAATATGAATCTAAGCAAAAATGTACAAATCTTTAAATGAAATATATCAAAGAAATGATATGCATTCGAATTTATTTATTATTAAATTTTAGAAAAATGCATAGCTAATTATTATTAACTATTATTATTATAGTTATGCATTTGTAAGTCTATCAAAAGATTTTCCTTAGGATAACTTTTGATTTAAGCAGGGAGTTGTAGGAAATAGTAGTTGTACATCCCTGGATTACAACCATTTAGAAAGTATCTTTTATTGTATTGACCAAATCAAATATGTAATATGAATTTATTACTCTTTAATAATAAAATTGTAAATTGGCTAAAAAAATCATAAAAAGATCAGTCTGTTGTGTACCTCGAAGTATTAACTTTAAAACAATAAAAATTATGAAATAAATATAAAAATATTGCACATATGAACATAAAACCCAGCCTTGACCGTGAGGCACGCAACACATTGTAGAAAGGGTGAATAAGGCTAATGTAGCCATTTACTCGTGTAAGAACGCCATAGGGAAGAGATGGGGTCTAACACCAGAGCTGGTACACTGCCCCTATACCGCAGTGGTAAGACCTGTGCTGATGTACGGGGTGGGCGTGTGGTGGCTAGCTCTGGAGAAGGTAACGTATAGGAAGATGATGGAGAAGGTGCAAAGAACGGCCTGCATGATTATAAGCGGGGCGCTTAGGTCAACACCTACACGGTGCGCTTTAGAGGTTATGTTCCACCTTATTCCATTCAAATTTTATGGTAAGCAGATGGCAGCCAATATGGAACGGATCAATACTGGAAAACGAGGCACTTCAATTTTTCACGGACGGTTCTAAGCTAGACGGCAAAGTAGGAGACGGAGTCTTCTGCGAAAAGCTTAATGTTAATATTTCCGTTCGTCCTCCGGACTACTGCAGCGTGTACCAGGCTGAAGTGGTAGCGATAGGCGAAGTCGGGACATGGTTGAAGCATAACGTGGTATTCGTGAGGGATATCGCAATTTATGTGGCTAGTCAGGCAGTGGTTAGGTCGCTAGAGGCGGTTTGTCTGAAGTCACGGGAGACGCTGGATTGCCGATCATCTCTTAATGAGATGAGCGAGTATTTCAACATCCAGATAATCTGGGTTCCTGGTCACTCAGCCGGAAAGGGTAGGTCTGGGAGGCCTATAACAGCGCTTAAATCGGCGCTCAGTAAAAAGGCAATCGCCTTGACAAACGAGAGGTGGACCAACACCCTCACGTGCAGGGTAGAAAAACAAGTTTGGCCAAAACTGGACCTGCGGCGCTCCAAGGCACTAGTATTGCTGGGAAAACGAGAGCTAGGATTGGTCGTAGTGATACTGACAGGACACATCCTTTTTGGGGAACATGCAAGAAGGCTGAGTCTACAGACGAATGACTTTTGTAGAAGTTGTTCAGACGAAGAAGAGGAAGAGACGTTAGACCACATACAGAAGGCATAAGTAGTTAGGTGTGTACAGTATGGACAGCCTTTCGGAACTCGCGGGCTGTGGAATGCGAGATATTTTACGCTACATAAGTAGCTCTGGATGGTTTCAGCGGGAGTAAAGGGGAGATAGGATCCTGTGGTATTCTAATGGGCCACTACTGGCCTAAGTGTGCGATAGCAGCCACTCTAACCGAACCTAACCTAACCTAGATTAGAATTCCATCAACTCTTTTGTTTCTTAGCTCCTCTTTTACTTATGGAATACAGTTTCTGCGGACACTGATTAATTGTATTGAGACCCTCTGGATCGTAACAATTTCTGGAAGTGTTTCTATACTGTCCTAAGGTTCAACCAAGTATCTACCAAACAGACCCCACTCCCCGTCAGCTATCTAAACGGCAAATCTCGGACTTTTGCGCGAGCGGACTATTCTGTTTGATAACTCGATCGGGATGAGTTAGGGGTCACTATATAGATATCCAATTTTCCCTCACACGCTACCCAACTATCCAGCACAAAAAGGCTTCATTGAATATTTCAACACATGTGCGTGCAGTGACTCCCACGAAATTGACTAAGCTTTACCATGATCATACCAACATTGTAAAAAGTCTTGGGATTCTCGAAGCAGCACTCTGGCTGTAGCAGGCATGGCGCTCCTTTGCCGTTGTTGGACATGCCCTCACATATTTCTATTCCGACTATTTTAGCACCGTGCATGTTGAGGTGGGCGATACGTAGGTTGCTGCTACAATGTCTGAAATTTTGACTTACCTTCATATTTCGTGCTCTGCTCGCCTCCAGCGAGGCAGCAAACAGTGTCAATGCAACTGTTGTTGATTTCTATTCTTTAGCTGCGCGGCATTTCATGGAGATCATTCAAATAGTCGCATCCAATTTTCTGTGTCGTACAATCGATTCTATAACTGAAAACAGTCGCTCAGTTTTTGATTTCGCTCACACACCAACTTAGATTTCTACAAAATAAAATTTACCAAAAATATCGTCTTATATTCTAATATTCATTGATAATAAAACCATTTTATTGATAAGAATTGTAATTTGATAAGAAAATATAAAAAATAACACGGTTAGGCACTAGAGACATCTCGTATCATTCACGTTAAGTAAATGTGGTTAATGATGCACTTAATGTGAATAATACGAGATGTCTCTAGTGTTTACAGTGTGACATCTATCGATTTATTGCATAAGCTAGGAAAGAAAATGGTAAACAGATTTTAGTGCCATCTTTATTTTAATAGAAATGTAATATATGTCGAAAATGCTTTAAAACTCGAATCATAGATGGCGATAAAATAATTTAAATGAATTGTTTTACTATTTTTCTCATAACATTTACGTGTCAAATCTGACGTTTTAACAACAATAAAACTATTTCAATGGCGATTTCACAAATTGTTTTAGGCGGTATGTAATAAAAAATTAGCAATTTAACAATGACAACCCAACCAAAATTAATCGATATCGATCCGGACACAATATTTGAGTTGTACAATGTTACCGATATAATCGAGATACATAAAAAATTGCAAGATGAAATCGAGAAGAAGAAGGAAGATTTGCGTACGATGGTCGGGTGAGTAGAGAGTGCTGTGCTAATTATGAGCCGGTCGCTAATCCATGATTTTACTATTTTAGTGAACGTTATCGTGATCTCATCCTGGCCGCCGATACAATAGGCGAAATGAAAGAAACCTCGACGAAAGTTGGTGAACACATTGAAAGCATTATAGACTCGTGTGTAAGTCTTAATGATCAGCAACTCATCGGGTTCAAAACGATCGAGCCCCGTTTTCAAACCATCAATCTGAATTCAGAGAAGAATCATTTCTATAGCGTCGTAATCCAAATAAAACTGCTCACCATAATGCCCGAGTTAATTTGGTCGGCGATAGACGACGAGGATTATTTTATAGCAACGCAGCTCTTTATATTCTCGCGGCACATCAGCACCGGACTGCAATTGAAACAGAACGAGGAGATACTAAAAAATTTACCTATCGCCAAAAAGCAATGGGATATTTTAAGCTCATTTTTTGTTACAATTAAGCGATCGTGCCAAAAAACGTTAGAACGTGAAAATCTGTCGCACGACATCGCCACAAAATGTCTGGCCAGTTTAATTTTGCTCGAGAATTGTAATGTCGAAAAAATATTTAATTTATTCATTCAGTACCGGTCAAAATCGTACGTAAATTGTCTGTGTGATGATCGTAATCATCCGAAGCTCAGGGATAAGATTTTGTCGAGTTTGAGAATCTTGAACGAGACGATATTGTTGATCTCGCACTGTTTTATAGATGGGGAATTGTTTAAGTTATTGTCGACCTTGACATCGAATAATGCGAGGGCAACCATTTCGCTGGTCGAATGTGAATTGGAGCCCGAAATACTGGTGTATTTGCCCGATATTATAACAAGGTTTCGGCCAATTTTTAATTTTGGTGAGTTGAAGGAGGAATCGGTCAAATCGTCTATGAACGCATGGCTAAAGAGTATCGAGGGTGTTTCGCAGAATCAGCTAAGGATGATTATTGATTTGATTACATCGGTGAAAACGATTCATGATATACGAATGAAAGCGCTTAATGAAGGTAAGTTCTGCTTAAAAATTTCGTGCCTTAATTGATTTTGTATCTTTTACAGAAAAACACTCTGATTGGTCATCAATATGCACGTCGCTTCATTTACCGGCTAATTTAAACTTCTATAATTATTGCTATCAACCACTAATCCTTAATTGTGTCAAATCGATAATTAAAAATTCGTGGAAAATGCTTTTGAATCATACGAAGCGAGATATTGAAAAATTGCTCGAAAATAACGAGAAAAATTTGAAGATGTTCAAAAAGTATATTTGGAGCGAGGAAGACACTGATATTCCAAAATCGCTTAAGGATGCGTTAAATCAATCGAAGCAGTCACACAAGCTGTTAATGAAAACGAAGGGTTACATCCCGCTGATCGTGGAAGTGTGCGACACAATGGATGAACGCCTCGATATTTTATACAGCGATTTTAATTTGTATCTAAATAATGATGACCCTACGGTTAATTCCGGGTACCGAAAATTAACCGAAGCCACCAAAGATGAAATTGAGATTGTGCAGTATTTTAAAGATTGTAGTCGAGACGGAATATCCGACCTCATTACCGAGATTAAAAAAATCGATCATCGAAACATAACCGCAAATATAATTTTGTTAGCACGAATTCTGCAAGCGATTTCTGAACTGTGTCCAAATCTAAAATCGTGCCTCTCTTTCACCTTGAAATCAAATGAAAAATTACCCGACGCCGACTATTGGGTAAAAATCTGTTCGCTGCTCGAGGACGAAAGTGTGAAATTCTGGAAAATTTGGATCGAAAAATTCATCGATGAGAATAGTCGACGAAATCTGTTAGAAAACGAGCTTAATCTAAATTTTTTGCTTAAAGAATTTCCGAATTGGGAAAATCAACAGGTCGAGGAGAAAGACGATTCGGACAACGTCATCAAATCAAATATTCGTATACCGTCACAACCTAGTTATCTGTTACAAAACTATTTATACCACTGGTGCACCGAGCTAAATAAATTATGCCCGAACACGCTGCCTAAACACATAATAAACCTTCTGACCGAAACGCTGCTACAAAATTTATACAGCTACTACACCAATTTACTAACGACATCGACGAGTAGCGAATTTTTAAAAACAAATCAAAATATTTCGCTTCAATACTATTTCGATTTGAAATTTTTGAATTTATTGTTAATCGCCCGTGACAATAAATCTCTGATCGCACAATATACGAGCCTAACGAATCAATTTAAATCGTTTATCGATCCATTCGATTTCGAACTGTTTTTCAAGTATATTCAGCAAAATATTAAAAAATCGGCAATACGGATGCAACATCAATTGGGATGTTTGATTTTGAATAATGAACAGTTGGCAATGTTGTTGGGTGGTAGCGGTGGTCAATTACAAAGTGGGGCTGGACAAAGTCAACAGCAGGTATACGATAAGGAACCAAATATATTGGCGCTTAGTTCGACGGGAAATACAACGACGTGGTTCCCGTTATTGCCTATAGTTAGTAGAACGGCAGCTAATGATAAAAATGATGGGGTCGCGCTAAGTGTGACCCCGAGCAAAGTCGAGAATACAGAAAAGGTAAGTGTTTACGCTTTTTTTTTTTGCTACAAATTTACTATTTTTGATCTATGACTTTATTTATTTATTCAAGTTAGTAATTATCGAAGATGAAAGCGACTAAATATTCCGTTTTACGAGGGCTAAAAAATCGTAAGATCAAAGTGTTTTGTTGTTTTTGTTTTGCTGATAATATGTTTGGAGTTCAAAAATCTAACATAGAAAATTTGGCCGATTAACAATAATTGTGTTTCTGATGCTTGATCGGATCCAGTTCTGTTCACATGTTTCGTGAAACAACATATTCGTGCTCACTAGATTTACAAAAGCCTATACAAAATGCGAACTGATCCGGATATACCTAGGTATCATGAAGCATAGCAAATATCGCATTTTTTTGTGTAATTTGGGTGTTTCTAGACTTATTTAAGGCAAAAATTATCAGCGAAACGCTGATGTTTAAAAGTAATAGGGAGTAATGAGAAGTTGCTGAAACACATAAGCCCTTCAGCTCAGTAAAATTCTGTGTGCATTTCTGAATGTTTTTTGTGGTAATTTTTAATTTGAATATGCTTCCAACTGGATACAAATATATGGCCATCTTAGTTGCCAGAGTGATAAGCTCGATTTATGGAACAGTCCTCCTCCTCCTCCTCGGATCTAGAACATGAACGGCAAAATCCATTTCGTGAATGCTATTAAGTCTCACGAATCGGTTGACGTGGTGATTGTCTTTTAAACCGGAATTTCAACTATAAAATGTTTTCGATTTTATGCGAAAATCCCTCATGAACGTACTTACAATAAATCGTGTTAAAATCGTAAATAATAGATTTTTTTAAGTTGTCTGACTTACTAAAATCAATTAACAATTATCATAACCTCACAACTTGCGACCCGATCGGGAATAAATACCTTACTAAGCTTAATATTAATTAATGTTTTATTTTATTTCACAGGGCCAATCAGCGCACAAAACAAAAAGATCATCGACTGCCGATAGTATGAAACACACGTTATCCTCATCCGCGTTACAAGCGGCCACAAGTAATGTAAAATCTAGTGCTGCGTCGTTTTTTGGCGCCATGTCACATGAATGGTTCCGATCCAGTTAGACATTTTATAATAAATAAATATTATTTTGTAAATTAAATTAATGAAAAATCGTTTGATTGTTTTTCAATATAAAAAAAATAAAATTTATTTCATTTTCTCTTGCTTGCGCGACAGTTGGTTTAATAATTTTCTTTTTATTTTCATTATATTTCAAAAAATATAAATTATTATAATTAACTATAAATTAAATAAATATATAAAATAAATTATGTATATCGTAAAATAAAATTAAATTTGTTTTATTTGTGGTTTTTAATTTTAAAAAAATTATTTTTACCGAAAATCCCTGATGTAGCCTTACTAATTTTCAGCGGATACATGTTATATACATTACCTTTAATCATTTTGAACCGGAATTTCAACAAAAAAAAGTTTTCAATTTTTTGCGAAAATGCCTGATGACTTATTTTGAACGGATAAAATTTATTGTCACAGATTCGGTATGTTTGAATTATGTTTGGTTATTACTGTTATTATGAGTAGATCACCGTTGAATTTGCTGCAATACGTTACCTCATTCGCTTGCAATCCAGTTTCGATTACAAATGTGGCCAAACATCAAAATAAGAAAGTTCCAGTAACCACCACTTTCCTTATGCCTACTACCGGTTTTTTCTACCTCAACATGTTATATACATTACCTATAATTATTTTGAACCGGAATTTCAACAAAAAAAAGTTTTCAATTTTTTGCGAAAATGCCTGATGGTAGCCTTACTTATTTTGAACGGATAAAATTTATTGTCACAGATTCGGTATGTTTGAATTATGTTTGGTTATTACTGTTATTCTGAGTAGATCACCGTTGAATTTGCTGCAATACGTTACCTCATTCGCTTGCAATCCAGTTTCGATTTCAAATGTGGCCAAATTTCAAAATAAGAAAGTTGCAGTAACCACCACTTTCCTTATGCCTACTACCGGTACTTTCTACCTCAACATGTTATATACATTACCTATAATCATTTTGAACCGGAATTTCAACAAAAAAAAGGTTTCAATTTTTTGCGAAAATGCCTGATGGTTAGCCTTACTTATTTTGAACGGATAAAATTTATTGTCACAGATTCGGTATGTTTGAATTATGTTTGGTTATTACTGTTATTATGAGTAGATCACCGTTGAATTTGCTGCAATACGTTACCTCATTCGCTTGCAATCCAGTTTCGATTTCAAATGTGGCCAAATTTCAAAATAAGAAAGTTGCAGTAACCACCACTTTCCTTATGCCTACTACCGGTACTTTCTACCTCAACATGTTATATACATTACCTATAATCATTTTGAACCGGAATTTCAACAAAAAAAAGGTTTCAATTTTTTGCGAAAATGCCTGATGGTTAGCCTTACTTATTTTGAACGGATAAAATTTATTGTCACAGATTCGGTATGTTTGAATTATGTTTGGTTATTACTGTTATTATGAGTAGATCACCGTTGAATTTGCTGCAATACGTTACCTCATTCGCTTGCAATCCAGTTTCGATTACAAATGTGGCCAAACTTCAAAATAAGAAAGTTCCAGTAACCACCACTTTCCGAATTATGCCTACTACTGGTACTTTCTACCTCAACATGTTACATACATTACCTATAATCATTTTGAACCGGAATTTCAACAAAAAAAAGTTTTCAATTTTTTGCGAAAATGCCTGATGGTTAGCCTTACTTATTTTGAACGGATAAAATTTATTGTCACAGATTCGGTATGTTTGAATTATGTTTGGTTATTACTGTTATTATGAGTAGATCACCGTTGAATTTGCTGCAATACGTTACCTCATTCGCTTGCAATCCAGTTTCGATTACAAATGTGGCCAAACATCAAAATAAGAAAGTTCCAGTAACCACCACTTTCCTTATGCCTACTACCGGTTTTTTCTACCTCAACATGTTATATACATTACCTATAATCATTTTGAACCGGAATTTCAACAAAAAAAAGTTTTCAATTTTTTGCGAAAATGCCTGATGGTTAGCCTTACTTATTTTGAACGGATAAAATTTATTGTCACAGATTCGGTATGTTTGAATTATGTTTGGTTATTACTGTTATTATGAGTAGATCACCGTTGAATTTGCTGCAATACGTTACCTCATTCGCTTGCAATCCAGTTTCGATTACAAATGTGGCCAAACATCAAAATAAGAAAGTTCCAGTAACCACCACTTTCCTTATGCCTACTACCGGTTTTTTCTACCTCAACATGTTATATACATTACCTATAATCATTTTGAACCGGAATTTCAACAAAAAAAAGTTTTCAATTTTTTGCGAAAATGCCTGATGGTTAGCCTTACTTATTTTGAACGGATAAAATTTATTGTCACAGATTCGGTATGTTTGAATTATGTTTGGTTATTACTGTTATTATGAGTAGATCACCGTTGAATTTGCTGCAATACGTTACCTCATTCGCTTGCAATCCAGTTTCGATTACAAATGTGGCCAAACTTCAAAATAAGAAAGTTCCAGTAACCACCACTTTCCGAATTATGCCTACTACTGGTACTTTCTACCTCAACATGTTACATACATTACCTATAATCATTTTGAACCGGAATTTCAACAAAAAAAAGTTTTCAATTTTTTGCGAAAATGCCTGATGGTTAGCCTTACTTATTTTGAACGGATAAAATTTATTGTCACAGATTCGGTATGTTTGAATTATGTTTGGTTATTACTGTTATTATGAGTAGATCACCGTTGAATTTGCTGCAATACGTTACCTCATTCGCTTGCAATCCAGTTTCGATTACAAATGTGGCCAAACATCAAAATAAGAAAGTTCCAGTAACCACCACTTTCCTTATGCCTACTACCGGTTTTTTCTACCTCAACATGTTATATACATTACCTTTAATCATTTTGAACCGGAATTTCAACAAAAAAAAGTTTTCAATTTTTTGCGAAAATGCCTGATGGTTAGCCTTACTTATTTTGAACGGATAAAATTTATTGTCACAGATTCGGTATGTTTGAATTATGTTTGGTTATTACTGTTATTATGAGTAGATCACCGTTGAATTTGCTGCAATACGTTACCTCATTCGCTTGCAATCCAGTTTCGATTACAAATGTGGCCAAACTTCAAAATAAGAAAGTTCCAGTAACCACCACTTTCCGAATTATGCCTACTACTGGTACTTTCTACCTCAACATGTTACATACATTACCTATAATCATTTTGAACCGGAATTTCAACAAAAAAAAGTTTTCAATTTTTTGCGAAAATGCCTGATGGTTAGCCTTACTTATTTTGAACGGATAAAATTTATTGTCACAGATTCGGTATGTTTGAATTATGTTTGGTTATTACTGTTATTATGAGTAGATCACCGTTGAATTTGCTGCAATACGTTACCTCATTCGCTTGCAATCCAGTTTCGATTACAAATGTGGCCAAACATCAAAATAAGAAAGTTCCAGTAACCACCACTTTCCTTATGCCTACTACCGGTTTTTTCTACCTCAACATGTTATATACATTACCTATAATCATTTTGAACCGGAATTTCAACAAAAAAAAGTTTTCAATTTTTTGCGAAAATGCCTGATGCCTTACTTATTTTGAACGGATAAAATTTATTGTCACAGATTCGGTATGTTTGAATTATGTTTGGTTATTACTGTTATTATGAATAGATCACCGTTGAATTTGCTGCAATACGTTACCTCATTCGCTTGCAATCCAGTTTCGATTACAAATGTGGCCAAACATCAAAATAAGAAAGTTCCAGTAACCACCACTTTCCGAATTATGCCTACTACTGGTACTTTCTACCTCAACATGTTACATACATTACCTATAATCATTTTGAACCGGAATTTCAACAAAAAAAAAGTTTTCAATTTTTTGCGAAAATGCCTGATGGTTAGCCTTACTTATTTTGAACGGATAAAATTTATTGTCACAGATTCGGTATGTTTGAATTATGTTTGGTTATTACTGTTATTATGAGTAGATCACCGTTGAATTTGCTGCAATACGTTACCTCATTCGCTTGCAATCCAGTTTCGATTACAAATGTGGCCAAACTTCAAAATAAGAAAGTTCCAGTAACCACCACTTTCCGAATTATGCCTACTACTGGTACTTTCTACCTCAACATGTTACATACATTACCTATAATCATTTTGAACCGGAATTTCAACAAAAAAACGTTTTCAATTTTTTGCGAAAATGCCTGATGGTTAGCCTTACTTATTTTGAACGGATAAAATTTATTGTCACAGATTCGGTATGTTTGAATTATGTTTGGTTATTACTGTTATTATGAGTAGATCACCGTTGAATTTGCTGCAATACGTTACCTCATTCGCTTGCAATCCAGTTTCGATTACAAATGTGGCCAAACATCAAAATAAGAAAGTTCCAGTAACCACCACTTTCCTTATGCCTACTACCGGTTTTTTCTACCTCAACATGTTATATACATTACCTATAATCATTTTGAACCGGAATTTCAACAAAAAAAAGTTTTCAATTTTTTGCGAAAATGCCTGATGGTTAGCCTTACTTATTTTGAACGGATAAAATTTATTGTCACAGATTCGGTATGTTTGAATTATGTTTGGTTATTACTGTTATTATGAGTAGATCACCGTTGAATTTGCTACAATACGTTACCTCATTCGCTTGCAATCCAGTTTCGATTACAAATGTGGCCAAACTTCAAAATAAGAAAGTTCCAGTAACCACCACTTTCCGAATTATGCCTACTACTGGTACTTTCTACCTCAACATGTTATATACATTACCTATAATCATTTTGAACCGGAATTTCAACAAAAAAAAGTTTTCAATTTTTTGCGAAAATGCCTGATGGTTAGCCTTACTTATTTTGAACGGATAAAATTTATTGTCACAGATTCGGTATGTTTGAATTATGTTTGGTTATTACTGTTATTATGAGTAGATCACCGTTGAATTTGCTACAATACGTTACCTCATTCGCTTGCAATCCAGTTTCGATTACAAATGTGGCCAAACTTCAAAATAAGAAAGTTCCAGTAACCACCACTTTCCGAATTATGCCTACTACTGGTACTTTCTACCTCAACATGTTATATACATTACCTATAATCATTTTGAACCGGAATTTCAACAAAAAAAAGTTTTCAATTTTTTGCGAAAATGCCTGATGAGCCTTACTTATTTTGAACGGATAAAATTTATTGTCACAGATTCGGTATGTTTGAATTATGTTTGGTTATTACTGTTATTATGAGTAGATCACCGTTGAATTTGCTACAATACGTTACCTCATTCGCTTGCAATCCAGTTTCGATTACAAATGTGGCCAAACTTCAAAATAAGAAAGTTCCAGTAACCACCACTTTCCGAATTATGCCTACTACTGGTACTTTCTACCTCAACATGTTACATACATTACCTATAACCATTTTGAACCGGAATTTCAACAAAAAAAAGTTTTCAATTTTTTGCGAAAATGCCTGATGGTTAGCCTTACTTATTTTGAACGGATAAAATTTATTGTCACAGATTCGGTATGTTTGAATTATGTTTGGTTATTACTGTTATTATGAGTAGATCACCGTTGAATTTGCTGCAATACGTTACCTCATTCGCTTGCAATCCAGTTTCGATTACAAATGTGGCCAAACTTCAAAATAAGAAAGTTCCAGTAACCACCACTTTCCGAATTATGCCTACTACTGGTACTTTCTACCTCAACATGTTACATACATTACCTATAATCATTTTGAACCGGAATTTCAACAAAAAAAAGTTTTCAATTTTTTGCGAAAATGCCTGATGGTTAGCCTTACTTATTTTGAACGGATAAAATTTATTGTCACAGATTCGGTATGTTTGAATTATGTTTGGTTATTACTGTTATTATGAGTAGATCACCGTTGAATTTGCTGCAATACGTTACCTCATTCGCTTGCAATCCAGTTTCGATTACAAATGTGGCCAAACATCAAAATAAGAAAGTTCCAGTAACCACCACTTTCCTTATGCCTACTACTGGTACTTTCTACCTCAACATGTTACATACATTACCTATAATCATTTTGAACCGGAATTTCAACAAAAAAAAGTTTTCAATTTTTTGCGAAAATGCCTGATGGTTAGCCTTACTTATTTTGAACGGATAAAATTTATTGTCACAGATTCGGTATGTTTGAATTATGTTTGGTTATTACTGTTATTATGAGTAGATCACCGTTGAATTTGCTGCAATACGTTACTTCATTCGCTTGCAATCCAGTTTCGATTACAAATGTGGCCAAACATCAAAATAAGAAAGTTCCAGTAACCACCACTTTCCTTATGCCTACTACCGGTTTTTTCTACCTCAACATGTTATATACATTACCTATAATCATTTTGAACCGGAATTTCAACAAAAAAAAGTTTTCAATTTTTTGCGAAAATGCCTGATGGTTAGCCTTACTTATTTTGAACGGATAAAATTTATTGTCACAGATTCGGTATGTTTGAATTATGTTTGGTTATTACTGTTATTATGAGTAGATCACCGTTGAATTTGCTACAATACGTTACCTCATTCGCTTGCAATCCAGTTTCGATTACAAATGTGGCCAAACTTCAAAATAAGAAAGTTCCAGTAACCACCACTTTCCGAATTATGCCTACTACTGGTACTTTCTACCTCAACATGTTACATACATTACCTATAACCATTTTGAACCGGAATTTCAACAAAAAAAAGTTTTCAATTTTTTGCGAAAATGCCTGATGGTTAGCCTTACTTATTTTGAACGGATAAAATTTATTGTCACAGATTCGGTATGTTTGAATTATGTTTGGTTATTACTGTTATTATGAGTAGATCACCGTTGAATTTGCTACAATACGTTACCTCATTCGCTTGCAATCCAGTTTCGATTACAAATGTGGCCAAACTTCAAAATAAGAAAGTTCCAGTAACCACCACTTTCCGAATTATGCCTACTACTGGTACTTTCTACCTCAACATGTTATATACATTACCTATAATCATTTTGAACCGGAATTTCAACAAAAAAAAGTTTTCAATTTTTTGCGAAAATGCCTGATGGTTAGCCTTACTTATTTTGAACGGATAAAATTTATTGTCACAGATTCGGTATGTTTGAATTATGTTTGGTTATTACTGTTATTATGAGTAGATCACCGTTGAATTTGCTACAATACGTTACCTCATTCGCTTGCAATCCAGTTTCGATTACAAATGTGGCCAAACTTCAAAATAAGAAAGTTCCAGTAACCACCACTTTCCGAATTATGCCTACTACTGGTACTTTCTACCTCAACATGTTATATACATTACCTATAATCATTTTGAACCGGAATTTCAACAAAAAAAAGTTTTCAATTTTTTGCGAAAATGCCTGATGGTTAGCCTTACTTATTTTGAACGGATAAAATTTATTGTCACAGATTCGGTATGTTTGAATTATGTTTGGTTATTACTGTTATTATGAGTAGATCACCGTTGAATTTGCTACAATACGTTACCTCATTCGCTTGCAATCCAGTTTCGATTACAAATGTGGCCAAACTTCAAAATAAGAAAGTTCCAGTAACCACCACTTTCCGAATTATGCCTACTACTGGTACTTTCTACCTCAACATGTTACATACATTACCTATAACCATTTTGAACCGGAATTTCAACAAAAAAAAGTTTTCAATTTTTTGCGAAAATGCCTGATGGTTAGCCTTACTTATTTTGAACGGATAAAATTTATTGTCACAGATTCGGTATGTTTGAATTATGTTTGGTTATTACTGTTATTATGAGTAGATCACCGTTGAATTTGCTACAATACGTTACCTCATTCGCTTGCAATCCAGTTTCGATTACAAATGTGGCCAAACTTCAAAATAAGAAAGTTCCAGTAACCACCACTTTCCGAATTATGCCTACTACTGGTACTTTCTACCTCAACATGTTACATACATTACCTATAACCATTTTGAACCGGAATTTCAACAAAAAAAAGTTTTCAATTTTTTGCGAAAATGCCTGATGGTTAGCCTTACTTATTTTGAACGGATAAAATTTATTGTCACAGATTCGGTATGTTTGAATTATGTTTGGTTATTACTGTTATTATGAGTAGATCACCGTTGAATTTGCTACAATACGTTACCTCATTCGCTTGCAATCCAGTTTCGATTACAAATGTGGCCAAACTTCAAAATAAGAAAGTTCCAGTAACCACCACTTTCCGAATTATGCCTACTACTGGTACTTTCTACCTCAACATGTTACATACATTACCTATAATCATTTTGAACCGGAATTTCAACAAAAAAAAGTTTTCAATTTTTTGCGAAAATGCCTGATGGTTAGTTAGCCTTACTTATTTTGAACGGATAAAATTTATTGTCACAGATTCGGTATGTTTGAATTATATTTGGTTATTACTGTTATTATGAGTAGATCACCGTTGAATTTGCTGCAATACGTTACCTCATTCGCTTGCAATCCAGTTTCGATTACAAATGTGGCCAAACATCAAAATAAGAAAGTTCCAGTAACCACCACTTTCCTTATGCCTACTACCGGTTTTTTCTACCTCAACATGTTATATACATTACCTATAATCATTTTGAACCGGAATTTCAACAAAAAAAAGTTTTCAATTTTTTGCGAAAATGCCTGATGGTTAGTTAGCCTTACTTATTTTGAACGGATAAAATTTATTGTCACAGATTCGGTATGTTTGAATTATGTTTGGTTATTATTGTTATTATGAGTAGATCACCGTTGAATTTGCTGCAATACGTTACCTCATTCGCTTGCAATCCAGTTTCGATTACAAATGTGGCCAAACTTCAAAATAAGAAAGTTCCAGTAACCACCACTTTCCGAATTATGCCTACTACTGGTACTTTCTACCTCAACATGTTACATACATTACCTATAACCATTTTGAACCGGAATTTCAACAAAAAAAAGTTTTCAATTTTTTGCGAAAATGCCTGATGGTTAGCCTTACTTATTTTGAACGGATAAAATTTATTGTCACAGATTCGGTATGTTTGAATTATGTTTGGTTATTACTGTTATTATGAGTAGATCACCGTTGAATTTGCTGCAATACGTTACCTCATTCGCTTGCAATCCAGTTTCGATTACAAATGTGGCCAAACATCAAAATAAGAAAGTTCCAGTAACCACCACTTTCCTTATGCCTACTACCGGTTTTTTCTACCTCAACATGTTATATACATTACCTATAATCATTTTGAACCGGAATTTCAACAAAAAAAAGTTTTCAATTTTTTGCGAAAATGCCTGATGGTTAGTTAGCCTTACTTATTTTGAACGGATAAAATTTATTGTCACAGATTCGGTATGTTTGAATTATGTTTGGTTATTACTGTTATTATGAGTAGATCACCGTTGAATTTGCTGCAATACGTTACCTCATTCGCTTGCAATCCAGTTTCGATTACAAATGTGGCCAAACATCAAAATAAGAAAGTTCCAGTAACCACCACTTTCCTTATGCCTACTACCGGTTTTTTCTACCTCAACATGTTACATACATTACCTATAATCATTTTGAACCGGAATTTCAACAAAAAAAAGTTTTCAATTTTTTGCGAAAATGCCTGATGTTAGCCTTACTTATTTTGAACGGATAAAATTTATTGTCACAGATTCGGTATGTTTGAATTATGTTTGGTTATTACTGTTATTATGAGTAGATCACCGTTGAATTTGCTGCAATACGTTACCTCATTCGCTTGCAATCCAGTTTCGATTACAAATGTGGCCAAACTTCAAAATAAGAAAGTTCCAGTAACCACCACTTTCCGAATTATGCCTACTACTGGTACTTTCTACCTCAACATGTTACATACATTACCTATAATCATTTTGAACCGGAATTTCAACAAAAAAAAGTTTTCAATTTTTTGCGAAAATGCCTGACGGTTAGCCTTACTTATTTTGAACGGATAAAATTTATTGTCACAGATTCGGTATGTTTGAATTATGTTTGGTTATTACTGTTATTATGAGTAGATCACCGTTGAATTTGCTGCAATACGTTACCTCATTCGCTTGCAATCCAGTTTCGATTACAAATGTGGCCAAACTTCAAAATAAGAAAGTTCCAGTAACCACCACTTTCCGAATTATGCCTACTACTGGTACTTTCTACCTCAACATGTTACATACATTACCTATAATCATTTTGAACCGGAATTTCAACAAAAAAACGTTTTCAATTTTTTGCGAAAATGCCTGATGGTTAGCCTTACTTATTTTGAACGGATAAAATTTATTGTCACAGATTCGGTATGTTTGAATTATGTTTGGTTATTACTGTTATTATGAGTAGATCACCGTTGAATTTGCTGCAATACGTTACCTCATTCGCTTGCAATCCAGTTTCGATTACAAATGTGGCCAAACATCAAAATAAGAAAGTTCCAGTAACCACCACTTTCCTTATGCCTACTACCGGTTTTTTCTACCTCAACATGTTATATACATTACCTATAATCATTTTGAACCGGAATTTCAACAAAAAAAAGTTTTCAATTTTTTGCGAAAATGCCTGATGTTAGCCTTACTTATTTTGAACGGATAAAATTTATTGTCACAGATTCGGTATGTTTGAATTATGTTTGGTTATTACTGTTATTATGAGTAGATCACCGTTGAATTTGCTGCAATACGTTACCTCATTCGCTTGCAATCCAGTTTCGATTACAAATGTGGCCAAACATCAAAATAAGAAAGTTCCAGTAACCACCACTTTCCTTATGCCTACTACCGGTTTTTTCTACCTCAACATGCTATATACATTACCTATAATCATTTTGAACCGGAATTTCAACAAAAAAAAGTTTTCAATTTTTTGCGAAAATGCCTGATGGTTAGCCTTACTTATTTTGAACGGATAAAATTTATTGTCACAGATTCGGTATGTTTGAATTATGTTTGGTTATTACTGTTATTATGAGTAGATCACCGTTGAATTTGCTGCAATACGTTACCTCATTCGCTTGCAATCCAGTTTCGATTACAAATGTGGCCAAACTTCAAAATAAGAAAGTTCCAGTAACCACCACTTTCCGAATTATGCCTACTACTGGTACTTTCTACCTCAACATGTTACATACATTACCTATAATCATTTTGAACCGGAATTTCAACAAAAAAAAGTTTTCAATTTTTTGCGAAAATGCCTGACGGTTAGCCTTACTTATTTTGAACGGATAAAATTTATTGTCACAGATTCGGTATGTTTGAATTATGTTTGGTTATTACTGTTATTATGAGTAGATCACCGTTGAATTTGCTGCAATACGTTACCTCATTCGCTTGCAATCCAGTTTCGATTACAAATGTGGCCAAACTTCAAAATAAGAAAGTTCCAGTAACCACCACTTTCCGAATTATGCCTACTACTGGTACTTTCTACCTCAACATGTTACATACATTACCTATAATCATTTTGAACCGGAATTTCAACAAAAAAACGTTTTCAATTTTTTGCGAAAATGCCTGATGGTTAGCCTTACTTATTTTGAACGGATAAAATTTATTGTCACAGATTCGGTATGTTTGAATTATGTTTGGTTATTACTGTTATTATGAGTAGATCACCGTTGAATTTGCTGCAATACGTTACCTCATTCGCTTGCAATCCAGTTTCGATTACAAATGTGGCCAAACTTCAAAATAAGAAAGTTCCAGTAACCACCACTTTCCGAATTATGCCTACTACTGGTACTTTCTACCTCAACATGTTACATACATTACCTATAATCATTTTGAACCGGAATTTCAACAAAAAAAAGTTTTCAATTTTTTGCGAAAATGCCTGATGGTTGCCTTACTTATTTTGAACGGATAAAATTTATTGTCACAGATTCGGTATGTTTGAATTATGTTTGGTTATTACTGTTATTATGAGTAGATCACCGTTGAATTTGCTGCAATACGTTACCTCATTCGCTTGCAATCCAGTTTCGATTACAAATGTGGCCAAACTTCAAAATAAGAAAGTTCCAGTAACCACCACTTTCCGAATTATGCCTACTACTGGTACTTTCTACCTCAACATGTTACATACATTACCTATAATCATTTTGAACCGGAATTTCAACAAAAAAAAGTTTTCAATTTTTTGCGAAAATGCCTGATGTTAGCCTTACTTATTTTGAACGGATAAAATTTATTGTCACAGATTCGGTATGTTTGAATTATGTTTGGTTATTACTGTTATTATGAGTAGATCACCGTTGAATTTGCTGCAATACGTTACCTCATTCGCTTGCAATCCAGTTTCGATTACAAATGTGGCCAAACATCAAAATAAGAAAGTTCCAGTAACCACCACTTTCCTTATGCCTACTACCGGTTTTTTCTACCTCAACATGCTATATACATTACCTATAATCATTTTGAACCGGAATTTCAACAAAAAAAAGTTTTCAATTTTTTGCGAAAATGCCTGATGGTTAGCCTTACTTATTTTGAACGGATAAAATTTATTGTCACAGATTCGGTATGTTTGAATTATGTTTGGTTATTACTGTTATTATGAGTAGATCACCGTTGAATTTGCTGCAATACGTTACCTCATTCGCTTGCAATCCAGTTTCGATTACAAATGTGGCCAAACTTCAAAATAAGAAAGTTCCAGTAACCACCACTTTCCGAATTATGCCTACTACTGGTACTTTCTACCTCAACATGTTACATACATTACCTATAATCATTTTGAACCGGAATTTCAACAAAAAAAAGTTTTCAATTTTTTGCGAAAATGCCTGACGGTTAGCCTTACTTATTTTGAACGGATAAAATTTATTGTCACAGATTCGGTATGTTTGAATTATGTTTGGTTATTACTGTTATTATGAGTAGATCACCGTTGAATTTGCTGCAATACGTTACCTCATTCGCTTGCAATCCAGTTTCGATTACAAATGTGGCCAAACTTCAAAATAAGAAAGTTCCAGTAACCACCACTTTCCGAATTATGCCTACTACTGGTACTTTCTACCTCAACATGTTACATACATTACCTATAATCATTTTGAACCGGAATTTCAACAAAAAAAAGTTTTCAATTTTTTGCGAAAATGCCTGATGGTTAGCCTTACTTATTTTGAACGGATAAAATTTATTGTCACAGATTCGGTATGTTTGAATTATGTTTGGTTATTACTGTTATTATGAGTAGATCACCGTTGAATTTGCTGCAATACGTTACCTCATTCGCTTGCAATCCAGTTTCGATTACAAATGTGGCCAAACATCAAAATAAGAAAGTTCCAGTAACCACCACTTTCCTTATGCCTACTACCGGTTTTTTCTACCTCAACATGTTATATACATTACCTATAATCATTTTGAACCGGAATTTCAACAAAAAAAAGTTTTCAATTTTTTGCGAAAATGCCTGATGGTTAGCCTTACTTATTTTGAACGGATAAAATTTATTGTCACAGATTCGGTATGTTTGAATTATGTTTGGTTATTACTGTTATTATGAGTAGATCACCGTTGAATTTGCTGCAATACGTTACCTCATTCGCTTGCAATCCAGTTTCGATTACAAATGTGGCCAAACATCAAAATAAGAAAGTTCCAGTAACCACCACTTTCCTTATGCCTACTACCGGTTCTTTCTACCTCAACATGTTACATACATTACCTATAATCATTTTGAACCGGAATTTCAACAAAAAAACGTTTTCAATTTTTTGCGAAAATGCCTGATGGTTAGCCTTACTTATTTTGAACGGATAAAATTTATTGTCACAGATTCGGTATGTTTGAATTATGTTTGGTTATTACTGTTATTATGAGTAGATCACCGTTGAATTTGCTGCAATACGTTACCTCATTCGCTTGCAATCCAGTTTCGATTACAAATGTGGCCAAACATCAAAATAAGAAAGTTCCAGTAACCACCACTTTCCTTATGCCTACTACTGGTACTTTCTACCTCAACATGTTACATACATTACCTATAATCATTTTGAACCGGAATTTCAACAAAAAAAAGTTTTCAATTTTTTGCGAAAATGCCTGATGGTTAGCCTTACTTATTTTGAACGGATAAAATTTATTGTCACAGATTCGGTATGTTTGAATTATGTTTGGTTATTACTGTTATTATGAGTAGATCACCGTTGAATTTGCTGCAATACGTTACCTCATTCGCTTGCAATCCAGTTTCGATTACAAATGTGGCCAAACATCAAAATAAGAAAGTTCCAGTAACCACCACTTTCCTTATGCCTACTACCGGTTTTTTCTACCTCAACATGTTATATACATTACCTATAATCATTTTGAACCGGAATTTCAACAAAAAAAAGTTTTCAATTTTTTGCGAAAATGCCTGATGGTTAGCCTTACTTATTTTGAACGGATAAAATTTATTGTCACAGATTCGGTATGTTTGAATTATGTTTGGTTATTACTGTTATTATGAGTAGATCACCGTTGAATTTGCTGCAATACGTTACCTCATTCGCTTGCAATCCAGTTTCGATTACAAATGTGGCCAAACATCAAAATAAGAAAGTTCCAGTAACCACCACTTTCCTTATGCCTACTACCGGTTTTTTCTACCTCAACATGTTATATACATTACCTATAATCATTTTGAACCGGAATTTCAACAAAAAAAAGTTTTCAATTTTTTGCGAAAATGCCTGATGGTTAGCCTTACTTATTTTGAACGGATAAAATTTATTGTCACAGATTCGGTATGTTTGAATTATGTTTGGTTATTACTGTTATTATGAGTAGATCACCGTTGAATTTGCTGCAATACGTTACCTCATTCGCTTGCAATCCAGTTTCGATTACAAATGTGGCCAAACATCAAAATAAGAAAGTTCCAGTAACCACCACTTTCCTTATGCCTACTACCGGTTTTTTCTACCTCAACATGTTATATACATTACCTATAATCATTTTGAACCGGAATTTCAACAAAAAAAAGTTTTCAATTTTTTGCGAAAATGCCTGATGGTTAGCCTTACTTATTTTGAACGGATAAAATTTATTGTCACAGATTCGGTATGTTTGAATTATGTTTGGTTATTACTGTTATTATGAGTAGATCACCGTTGAATTTGCTGCAATACGTTACCTCATTCGCTTGCAATCCAGTTTCGATTACAAATGTGGCCAAACATCAAAATAAGAAAGTTCCAGTAACCACCACTTTCCTTATGCCTACTACCGGTTTTTTCTACCTCAACATGTTATATACATTACCTATAATCATTTTGAACCGGAATTTCAACAAAAAAAAGTTTTCAATTTTTTGCGAAAATGCCTGATGGTTAGCCTTACTTATTTTGAACGGATAAAATTTATTGTCACAGATTCGGTATGTTTGAATTATGTTTGGTTATTACTGTTATTATGAGTAGATCACCGTTGAATTTGCTGCAATACGTTACCTCATTCGCTTGCAATCCAGTTTCGATTACAAATGTGGCCAAACTTCAAAATAAGAAAGTTCCAGTAACCACCACTTTCCGAATTATGCCTACTACTGGTACTTTCTACCTCAACATGTTACATACATTACCTATAATCATTTTGAACCGGAATTTCAACAAAAAAAAGTTTTCAATTTTTTGCGAAAATGCCTGATGGTTAGCCTTACTTATTTTGAACGGATAAAATTTATTGTCACAGATTCGGTATGTTTGAATTATGTTTGGTTATTACTGTTATTATGAGTAGATCACCGTTGAATTTGCTGCAATACGTTACCTCATTCGCTTGCAATCCAGTTTCGATTACAAATGTGGCCAAACATCAAAATAAGAAAGTTCCAGTAACCACCACTTTCCTTATGCCTACTACCGGTTTTTTCTACCTCAACATGTTACATACATTACCTATAATCATTTTGAACCGGAATTTCAACAAAAAAAAGTTTTCAATTTTTTGCGAAAATGCCTGATGGTGTTAGCCTTACTTATTTTGAACGGATAAAATTTATTGTCACAGATTCGGTATGTTTGAATTATGTTTGGTTATTACTGTTATTATGAGTAGATCACCGTTGAATTTGCTGCAATACGTTACCTCATTCGCTTGCAATCCAGTTTCGATTACAAATGTGGCCAAACATCAAAATAAGAAAGTTCCAGTAACCACCACTTTCCTTATGCCTACTACCGGTTTTTTCTACCTCAACATGTTATATACATTACCTATAATCATTTTGAACCGGAATTTCAACAAAAAAAAGTTTTCAATTTTTTGCGAAAATGCCTGATGGTTAGCCTTACTTATTTTGAACGGATAAAATTTATTGTCACAGATTCGGTATGTTTGAATTATGTTTGGTTATTACTGTTATTATGAGTAGATCACCGTTGAATTTGCTGCAATACGTTACCTCATTCGCTTGCAATCCAGTTTCGATTACAAATGTGGCCAAACTTCAAAATAAGAAAGTTCCAGTAACCACCACTTTCCGAATTATGCCTACTACTGGTACTTTCTACCTCAACATGTTACATACATTACCTATAATCATTTTGAACCGGAATTTCAACAAAAAAACGTTTTCAATTTTTTGCGAAAATGCCTGATGGTTAGCCTTACTTATTTTGAACGGATAAAATTTATTGTCACAGATTCGGTATGTTTGAATTATGTTTGGTTATTACTGTTATTATGAGTAGATCACCGTTGAATTTGCTGCAATACGTTACCTCATTCGCTTGCAATCCAGTTTCGATTACAAATGTGGCCAAACATCAAAATAAGAAAGTTCCAGTAACCACCACTTTCCTTATGCCTACTACCGGTTTTTTCTACCTCAACATGTTACATACATTACCTATAATCATTTTGAACCGGAATTTCAACAAAAAAAAGTTTTCAATTTTTTGCGAAAATGCCTGATGGTTGCCTTACTTATTTTGAACGGATAAAATTTATTGTCACAGATTCGGTATGTTTGAATTATGTTTGGTTATTACTGTTATTATGAGTAGATCACCGTTGAATTTGCTGCAATACGTTACCTCATTCGCTTGCAATCCAGTTTCGATTACAAATGTGGCCAAACTTCAAAATAAGAAAGTTCCAGTAACCACCACTTTCCGAATTATGCCTACTACTGGTACTTTCTACCTCAACATGTTACATACATTACCTATAATCATTTTGAACCGGAATTTCAACAAAAAAAAGTTTTCAATTTTTTGCGAAAATGCCTGATGGTCAGCCTTACTTATTTTGAACGGATAAAATTTATTGTCACAGATTCGGTATGTTTGAATTATGTTTGGTTATTACTGTTATTATGAGTAGATCACCGTTGAATTTGCTGCAATACGTTACCTCATTCGCTTGCAATCCAGTTTCGATTACAAATGTGGCCAAACATCAAAATAAGAAAGTTCCAGTAACCACCACTTTCCTTATGCCTACTACCGGTTTTTTCTACCTCAACATGTTATATACATTACCTATAATCATTTTGAACCGGAATTTCAACAAAAAAAAGTTTTCAATTTTTTGCGAAAATGCCTGATGGTTAGCCTTACTTATTTTGAACGGATAAAATTTATTGTCACAGATTCGGTATGTTTGAATTATGTTTGGTTATTACTGTTATTATGAGTAGATCACCGTTGAATTTGCTGCAATACGTTACCTCATTCGCTTGCAATCCAGTTTCGATTACAAATGTGGCCAAACATCAAAATAAGAAAGTTCCAGTAACCACCACTTTCCTTATGCCTACTACCGGTTTTTTCTACCTCAACATGTTATATACATTACCTATAATCATTTTGAACCGGAATTTCAACAAAAAAAAGTTTTCAATTTTTTGCGAAAATGCCTGATGGTTAGCCTTACTTATTTTGAACGGATAAAATTTATTGTCACAGATTCGGTATGTTTGAATTATGTTTGGTTATTACTGTTATTATGAGTAGATCACCGTTGAATTTGCTGCAATACGTTACCTCATTCGCTTGCAATCCAGTTTCGATTACAAATGTGGCCAAACATCAAAATAAGAAAGTTCCAGTAACCACCACTTTCCTTATGCCTACTACCGGTTCTTTCTACCTCAACATGTTACATACATTACCTATAATCATTTTGAACCGGAATTTCAACAAAAAAACGTTTTCAATTTTTTGCGAAAATGCCTGATGGTTAGCCTTACTTATTTTGAACGGATAAAATTTATTGTCACAGATTCGGTATGTTTGAATTATGTTTGGTTATTACTGTTATTATGAGTAGATCACCGTTGAATTTGCTGCAATACGTTACCTCATTCGCTTGCAATCCAGTTTCGATTACAAATGTGGCCAAACATCAAAATAAGAAAGTTCCAGTAACCACCACTTTCCTTATGCCTACTACTGGTACTTTCTACCTCAACATGTTACATACATTACCTATAATCATTTTGAACCGGAATTTCAACAAAAAAAAGTTTTCAATTTTTTGCGAAAATGCCTGATGGTTAGCCTTACTTATTTTGAACGGATAAAATTTATTGTCACAGATTCGGTATGTTTGAATTATGTTTGGTTATTACTGTTATTATGAGTAGATCACCGTTGAATTTGCTGCAATACGTTACCTCATTCGCTTGCAATCCAGTTTCGATTACAAATGTGGCCAAACATCAAAATAAGAAAGTTCCAGTAACCACCACTTTCCTTATGCCTACTACTGGTACTTTCTACCTCAACATGTTACATACATTACCTATAATCATTTTGAACCGGAATTTCAACAAAAAAAAGTTTTCAATTTTTTGCGAAAATGCCTGATGGTTAGCCTTACTTATTTTGAACGGATAAAATTTATTGTCACAGATTCGGTATGTTTGAATTATGTTTGGTTATTACTGTTATTATGAGTAGATCACCGTTGAATTTGCTGCAATACGTTACCTCATTCGCTTGCAATCCAGTTTCGATTACAAATGTGGCCAAACTTCAAAATAAGAAAGTTCCAGTAACCACCACTTTCCGAATTATGCCTACTACTGGTACTTTCTACCTCAACATGTTACATACATTACCTATAATCATTTTGAACCGGAATTTCAACAAAAAAAAGTTTTCAATTTTTTGCGAAAATGCCTGATGGTTAGCCTTACTTATTTTGAACGGATAAAATTTATTGTCACAGATTCGGTATGTTTGAATTATGTTTGGTTATTACTGTTATTATGAGTAGATCACCGTTGAATTTGCTGCAATACGTTACCTCATTCGCTTGCAATCCAGTTTCGATTACAAATGTGGCCAAACATCAAAATAAGAAAGTTCCAGTAACCACCACTTTCCTTATGCCTACTACCGGTTTTTTCTACCTCAACATGTTATATACATTACCTATAATCATTTTGAACCGGAATTTCAACAAAAAAAAGTTTTCAATTTTTTGCGAAAATGCCTGATGGTGTTAGCCTTACTTATTTTGAACGGATAAAATTTATTGTCACAGATTCGGTATGTTTGAATTATGTTTGGTTATTACTGTTATTATGAGTAGATCACCGTTGAATTTGCTGCAATACGTTACCTCATTCGCTTGCAATCCAGTTTCGATTACAAATGTGGCCAAACATCAAAATAAGAAAGTTCCAGTAACCACCACTTTCCTTATGCCTACTACCGGTTCTTTCTACCTCAACATGTTACATACATTACCTATAATCATTTTGAACCGGAATTTCAACAAAAAAACGTTTTCAATTTTTTGCGAAAATGCCTGATGGTTAGCCTTACTTATTTTGAACGGATAAAATTTATTGTCACAGATTCGGTATGTTTGAATTATGTTTGGTTATTACTGTTATTATGAGTAGATCACCGTTGAATTTGCTGCAATACGTTACCTCATTCGCTTGCAATCCAGTTTCGATTACAAATGTGGCCAAACTTCAAAATAAGAAAGTTCCAGTAACCACCACTTTCCGAATTATGCCTACTACTGGTACTTTCTACCTCAACATGTTACATACATTACCTATAATCATTTTGAACCGGAATTTCAACAAAAAAAAGTTTTCAATTTTTTGCGTTACTTATTTTGAACGGATAAAATTTATTGTCACAGATTCGGTATGTTTGAATTATGTTTGGTTATTACTGTTATTATGAGTAGATCACCGTTGAATTTGCTGCAATACGTTACCTCATTCGCTTGCAATCCAGTTTCGATTACAAATGTGGCCAAACTTCAAAATAAGAAAGTTCCAGTAACCACCACTTTCCGAATTATGCCTACTACTGGTACTTTCTACCTCAACATGTTACATACATTACCTATAATCATTTTGAACCGGAATTTCAACAAAAAAAAGTTTTCAATTTTTTGCGAAAATGCCTGATGGTTAGCCTTACTTATTTTGAACGGATAAAATTTATTGTCACAGATTCGGTATGTTTGAATTATGTTTGGTTATTACTGTTATTATGAGTAGATCACCGTTGAATTTGCTGCAATACGTTACCTCATTCGCTTGCAATCCAGTTTCGATTACAAATGTGGCCAAACATCAAAATAAGAAAGTTCCAGTAACCACCACTTTCCTTATGCCTACTACCGGTTTTTTCTACCTCAACATGTTATATACATTACCTATAATCATTTTGAACCGGAATTTCAACAAAAAAAAGTTTTCAATTTTTTGCGAAAATGCCTGATGGTTAGCCTTACTTATTTTGAACGGATAAAATTTATTGTCACAGATTCGGTATGTTTGAATTATGTTTGGTTATTACTGTTATTATGAGTAGATCACCGTTGAATTTGCTGCAATACGTTACCTCATTCGCTTGCAATCCAGTTTCGATTACAAATGTGGCCAAACTTCAAAATAAGAAAGTTCCAGTAACCACCACTTTCCGAATTATGCCTACTACTGGTACTTTCTACCTCAACATGTTACATACATTACCTATAATCATTTTGAACCGGAATTTCAACAAAAAAAAGTTTTCAATTTTTTGCGAAAATGCCTGATGGTTAGCCTTACTTATTTTGAACGGATAAAATTTATTGTCACAGATTCGGTATGTTTGAATTATGTTTGGTTATTACTGTTATTATGAGTAGATCACCGTTGAATTTGCTGCAATACGTTACCTCATTCGCTTGCAATCCAGTTTCGATTACAAATGTGGCCAAACTTCAAAATAAGAAAGTTCCAGTAACCACCACTTTCCGAATTATGCCTACTACTGGTACTTTCTACCTCAACATGTTACATACATTACCTATAATCATTTTGAACCGGAATTTCAACAAAAAAAAGTTTTCATTTTTTTGCGAAAATGCCTGATGGTTAGCCTTACTTATTTTGAACGGATAAAATTTATTGTCACAGATTCGGTATGTTTGAATTATGTTTGGTTATTACTGTTATTATGAGTAGATCACCGTTGAATTTGCTGCAATACGTTACCTCATTCGCTTGCAATCCAGTTTCGATTACAAATGTGGCCAAACTTCAAAATAAGAAAGTTCCAGTAACCACCACTTTCCGAATTATGCCTACTACTGGTACTTTCTACCTCAACATGTTACATACATTACCTATAATCATTTTGAACCGGAATTTCAACAAAAAAAAGTTTTCAATTTTTTGCGAAAATGCCTGATGGTTAGCCTTACTTATTTTGAACGGATAAAATTTATTGTCACAGATTCGGTATGTTTGAATTATGTTTGGTTATTACTGTTATTATGAGTAGATCACCGTTGAATTTGCTGCAATACGTTACCTCATTCGCTTGCAATCCAGTTTCGATTACAAATGTGGCCAAACATCAAAATAAGAAAGTTCCAGTAACCACCACTTTCCTTATGCCTACTACCGGTTTTTTTCTACCTCAACATGTTATATACATTACCTATAACCATTTTGAACCGGAATTTCAACAAAAAAAAGTTTTCAATTTTTTGCGAAAATGCCTGATGGCTAGCCTTACTTATTTTGAACGGATAAAATTTATTGTCACAGATTCGGTATGTTTGAATTATGTTTGGTTATTACTGTTATTATGAGTAGATCACCGTTGAATTTGCTGCAATACGTTACCTCATTCGCTTGCAATCCAGTTTCGATTACAAATGTGGCCAAACATCAAAATAAGAAAGTTCCAGTAACCACCACTTTCCTTATGCCTACTACCGGTTTTTTTCTACCTCAACATGTTACATACATTACCTATAATCATTTTGAACCGGAATTTCAACAAAAAAAAGTTTTCAATTTTTTGCGAAAATGCCTGATGGTTAGCCTTACTTATTTTGAACGGATAAAATTTATTGTCACAGATTCGGTATGTTTGAATTATGTTTGGTTATTACTGTTATTATGAGTAGATCACCGTTGAATTTGCTGCAATACGTTACCTCATTCGCTTGCAATCCAGTTTCGATTACAAATGTGGCCAAACATCAAAATAAGAAAGTTCCAGTAACCACCACTTTCCTTATGCCTACTACCGGTTTTTTTCTACCTCAACATGTTATATACATTACCTATAATCATTTTGAACCGGAATTTCAACAAAAAAAAGTTTTCAATTTTTTGCGAAAATGCCTGATGGCTAGCCTTACTTATTTTGAACGGATAAAATTTATTGTCACAGATTCGGTATGTTTGAATTATGTTTGGTTATTACTGTTATTATGAGTAGATCACCGTTGAATTTGCTGCAATACGTTACCTCATTCGCTTGCAATCCAGTTTCGATTACAAATGTGGCCAAACTTCAAAATAAGAAAGTTCCAGTAACCACCACTTTCCGAATTATGCCTACTACTGGTACTTTCTACCTCAACATGTTACATACATTACCTATAATCATTTTGAACCGGAATTTCAACAAAAAAAAGTTTTCAATTTTTTGCGAAAATGCCTGATGGTTAGCCTTACTTATTTTGAACGGATAAAATTTATTGTCACAGATTCGGTATGTTTGAATTATGTTTGGTTATTACTGTTATTATGAGTAGATCACCGTTGAATTTGCTGCAATACGTTACCTCATTCGCTTGCAATCCAGTTTCGATTACAAATGTGGCCAAACATCAAAATAAGAAAGTTCCAGTAACCACCACTTTCCTTATGCCTACTACCGGTTTTTTTCTACCTCAACATGTTACATACATTACCTATAATCATTTTGAACCGGAATTTCAACAAAAAAAAGTTTTCAATTTTTTGCGAAAATGCCTGATGGTTAGCCTTACTTATTTTGAACGGATAAAATTTATTGTCACAGATTCGGTATGTTTGAATTATATTTGGTTATTACTGTTATTATGAGTAGATCACCGTTGAATTTGCTGCAATACGTTACCTCATTCGCTTGCAATCCAGTTTCGATTACAAATGTGGCCAAACTTCAAAATAAGAAAGTTCCAGTAACCACCACTTTCCGAATTATGCCTACTACTGGTACTTTCTACCTCAACATGTTACATACATTACCTATAATCATTTTGAACCGGAATTTCAACAAAAAAAAGTTTTCAATTTTTTGCGAAAATGCCTGATGGTTAGCCTTACTTATTTTGAACGGATAAAATTTATTGTCACAGATTCGGTATGTTTGAATTATATTTGGTTATTACTGTTATTATGAGTAGATCACCGTTGAATTTGCTGCAATACGTTACCTCATTCGCTTGCAATCCAGTTTCGATTACAAATGTGGCCATACATCAAAATAAGAAAGTTCCAGTAACCACCACTTTCCTTATGCCTACTACCGGTTTTTTCTACCTCAACATGTTATATACATTACCTATAATCATTTTGAACCGGAATTTCAACAAAAAAAAGTTTTCAATTTTTTGCGAAAATGCCTGATGGTTAGCCTTACTTATTTTGAACGGATAAAATTTATTGTCACAGATTCGGTATGTTTGAATTATGTTTGGTTATTACTGTTATTATGAGTAGATCACCGTTGAATTTGCTGCAATACGTTACCTCATTCGCTTGCAATCCAGTTTCGATTACAAATGTGGCCAAACTTCAAAATAAGAAAGTTCCAGTAACCACCACTTTCCTTATGCCTACTACTGGTACTTTCTACCTCAACATGTTACATACATTACCTATAATCATTTTGAACCGGAATTTCAACAAAAAAAAGTTTTCAATTTTTTGCGAAAATGCCTGATGGTTAGCCTTACTTATTTTGAACGGATAAAATTTATTGTCACAGATTCGGTATGTTTGAATTATGTTTGGTTATTACTGTTATTATGAGTAGATCACCGTTGAATTTGCTGCAATACGTTACCTCATTCGCTTGCAATCCAGTTTCGATTACAAATGTGGCCAAACTTCAAAATAAGAAAGTTCCAGTAACCACCACTTTCCGAATTATGCCTACTACCGGTTCTTTCTACCTCAACATGTTACATACATTACCTATAATCATTTTGAACCGGAATTTCAACAAAAAAAAGTTTTCAATTTTTTGCGAAAATGCCTGATGGTTAGCCTTACTTATTTTGAACGGATAAAATTTATTGTCACAGATTCGGTATGTTTGAATTATGTTTGGTTATTACTGTTATTATGAGTAGATCACCGTTGAATTTGCTGCAATACGTTACCTCATTCGCTTGCAATCCAGTTTCGATTACAAATGTGGCCAAACTTCAAAATAAGAAAGTTCCAGTAACCACCACTTTCCGAATTATGCCTACTACTGGTACTTTCTACCTCAACATGTTACATACATTACCTATAATCATTTTGAACCGGAATTTCAACAAAAAAAAGTTTTCAATTTTTTGCGAAAATGCCTGATGGTTAGCCTTACTTATTTTGAACGGATAAAATTTATTGTCACAGATTCGGTATGTTTGAATTATGTTTGGTTATTACTGTTATTATGAGTAGATCACCGTTGAATTTGCTGCAATACGTTACCTCATTCGCTTGCAATCCAGTTTCGATTACAAATGTGGCCAAACTTCAAAATAAGAAAGTTCCAGTAACCACCACTTTCCGAATTATGCCTACTACTGGTACTTTCTACCTCAACATGTTACATACATTACCTATAATCATTTTGAACCGGAATTTCAACAAAAAAACGTTTTCAATTTTTTGCGAAAATGCCTGATGGTTAGCCTTACTTATTTTGAACGGATAAAATTTATTGTCACAGATTCGGTATGTTTGAATTATGTTTGGTTATTACTGTTATTATGAGTAGATCACCGTTGAATTTGCTGCAATACGTTACCTCATTCGCTTGCAATCCAGTTTCGATTACAAATGTGGCCAAACTTCAAAATAAGAAAGTTCCAGTAACCACCACTTTCCGAATTATGCCTACTACTGGTACTTTCTACCTCAACATGTTACATACATTACCTATAATCATTTTGAACCGGAATTTCAACAAAAAAAAGTTTTCAATTTTTTGCGAAAATGCCTGATGGTTAGCCTTACTTATTTTGAACGGATAAAATTTATTGTCACAGATTCGGTATGTTTGAATTATGTTTGGTTATTACTGTTATTATGAGTAGATCACCGTTGAATTTGCTGCAATACGTTACCTCATTCGCTTGCAATCCAGTTTCGATTACAAATGTGGCCAAACTTCAAAATAAGAAAGTTCCAGTAACCACCACTTTCCGAATTATGCCTACTACTGGTACTTTCTACCTCAACATGTTACATACATTACCTATAATCATTTTGAACCGGAATTTCAACAAAAAAAAGTTTTCAATTTTTTGCGAAAATGCCTGATGGTTAGCCTTACTTATTTTGAACGGATAAAATTTATTGTCACAGATTCGGTATGTTTGAATTATATTTGGTTATTACTGTTATTATGAGTAGATCACCGTTGAATTTGCTGCAATACGTTACCTCATTCGCTTGCAATCCAGTTTCGATTACAAATGTGGCCAAACATCAAAATAAGAAAGTTCCAGTAACCACCACTTTCCGAATTATGCCTACTACCGGTTCTTTCTACCTCAACATGTTACATACATTACCTATAATCATTTTGAACCGGAATTTCAACAAAAAAAAGTTTTCAATTTTTTGCGAAAATGCCTGATGGTTAGCCTTACTTATTTTGAACGGATAAAATTTATTGTCACAGATTCGGTATGTTTGAATTATGTTTGGTTATTACTGTTATTATGAGTAGATCACCGTTGAATTTGCTGCAATACGTTACCTCATTCGCTTGCAATCCAGTTTCGATTACAAATGTGGCCAAACATCAAAATAAGAAAGTTCCAGTAACCACCACTTTCCTTATGCCTACTACCGGTTTTTTCTACCTCAACATGTTATATACATTACCTATAATCATTTTGAACCGGAATTTCAACAAAAAAAAGTTTTCAATTTTTTGCGAAAATGCCTGATGGTTAGCCTTACTTATTTTGAACGGATAAAATTTATTGTCACAGATTCGGTATGTTTGAATTATGTTTGGTTATTACTGTTATTATGAGTAGATCACCGTTGAATTTGCTGCAATACGTTACCTCATTCGCTTGCAATCCAGTTTCGATTACAAATGTGGCCAAACATCAAAATAAGAAAGTTCCAGTAACCACCACTTTCCTTATGCCTACTACCGGTTCTTTCTACCTCAACATGTTACATACATTACCTATAATCATTTTGAACCGGAATTTCAACAAAAAAAAGTTTTCAATTTTTTGCGAAAATGCCTGATGGTTAGCCTTACTTATTTTGAACGGATAAAATTTATTGTCACAGATTCGGTATGTTTGAATTATGTTTGGTTATTACTGTTATTATGAGTAGATCACCGTTGAATTTGCTGCAATACGTTACCTCATTCGCTTGCAATCCAGTTTCGATTACAAATGTGCCAAACTTCAAAATAAGAAAGTTCCAGTAACCACCACTTTCCGAATTATGCCTACTACTGGTACTTTCTACCTCAACATGTTACATACATTACCTATAATCATTTTGAACCGGAATTTCAACAAAAAAAAGTTTTCAATTTTTTGCGAAAATGCCTGATGGTTAGCCTTACTTATTTTGAACGGATAAAATTTATTGTCACAGATTCGGTATGTTTGAATTATGTTTGGTTATTACTGTTATTATGAGTAGATCACCGTTGAATTTGCTGCAATACGTTACCTCATTCGCTTGCAATCCAGTTTCGATTACAAATGTGGCCAAACATCAAAATAAGAAAGTTCCAGTAACCACCACTTTCCTTATGCCTACTACCGGTTCTTTCTACCTCAACATGTTACATACATTACCTATAATCATTTTGAACCGGAATTTCAACAAAAAAAATTTTCAATTTTTTGCGAAAATGCCTGATGGTAGCCTTACTTATTTTGAACGGATAAAATTTATTGTCACAGATTCGGTATGTTTGAATTATGTTTGGTTATTACTGTTATTATGAGTAGATCACCGTTGAATTTGCTGCAATACGTTACCTCATTCGCTTGCAATCCAGTTTCGATTACAAATGTGGCCAAACATCAAAATAAGAAAGTTCCAGTAACCACCACTTTCCTTATGCCTACTACCGGTTCTTTCTACCTCAACATGTTACATACATTACCTATAATCATTTTGAACCGGAATTTCAACAAAAAAAAGTTTTCAATTTTTTGCGAAAATGCCTGATGGTTAGCCTTACTTATTTTGAACGGATAAAATTTATTGTCACAGATTCGGTATGTTTGAATTATATTTGGTTATTACTGTTATTATGAGTAGATCACCGTTGAATTTGCTGCAATACGTTACCTCATTCGCTTGCAATCCAGTTTCGATTACAAATGTGGCCAAACTTCAAAATAAGAAAGTTCCAGTAACCACCACTTTCCGAATTATGCCTACTACTGGTACTTTCTACCTCAACATGTTACATACATTACCTATAATCATTTTGAACCGGAATTTCAACAAAAAAAAGTTTTAAATTTTTTGCGAAAATGCCTGATGGGCTAGCCTTACTTATTTTGAACGGATAAAATTTATTGTCACAGATTCGGTATGTTTGAATTATATTTGGTTATTACTGTTATTATGAGTAGATCACCGTTGAATTTGCTGCAATACGTTACCTCATTCGCTTGCAATCCAGTTTCGATTACAAATGTGGCCAAACATCAAAATAAGAAAGTTCCAGTAACCACCACTTTCCTTATGCCTACTACCGGTTTTTTCTACCTCAACATGTTATATACATTACCTATAATCATTTTGAACCGGAATTTCAACAAAAAAAAGTTTTCAATTTTTTGCGAAAATGCCTGATGGTTAGCCTTACTTATTTTGAACGGATAAAATTTATTGTCACAGATTCGGTATGTTTGAATTATGTTTGGTTATTACTGTTATTATGAGTAGATCACCGTTGAATTTGCTGCAATACGTTACCTCATTCGCTTGCAATCCAGTTTCGATTACAAATGTGGCCAAACATCAAAATAAGAAAGTTCCAGTAACCACCACTTTCCTTATGCCTACTACCGGTTCTTTCTACCTCAACATGTTACATACATTACCTATAATCATTTTGAACCGGAATTTCAACAAAAAAAAGTTTTCAATTTTTTGCGAAAATGCCTGATGGTTAGCCTTACTTATTTTGAACGGATAAAATTTATTGTCACAGATTCGGTATGTTTGAATTATGTTTGGTTATTACTGTTATTATGAGTAGATCACCGTTGAATTTGCTGCAATACGTTACCTCATTCGCTTGCAATCCAGTTTCGATTACAAATGTGCCAAACTTCAAAATAAGAAAGTTCCAGTAACCACCACTTTCCGAATTATGCCTACTACTGGTACTTTCTACCTCAACATGTTACATACATTACCTATAATCATTTTGAACCGGAATTTCAACAAAAAAAAGTTTTCAATTTTTTGCGAAAATGCCTGATGGTTAGCCTTACTTATTTTGAACGGATAAAATTTATTGTCACAGATTCGGTATGTTTGAATTATATTTGGTTATTACTGTTATTATGAGTAGATCACCGTTGAATTTGCTGCAATACGTTACCTCATTCGCTTGCAATCCAGTTTCGATTACAAATGTGGCCAAACATCAAAATAAGAAAGTTCCAGTAACCACCACTTTCCGAATTATGCCTACTACTGGTACTTTCTACCTCAACATGTTACATACATTACCTATAATCATTTTGAACCGGAATTTCAACAAAAAAAAGTTTTCAATTTTTTGCGAAAATGCCTGATGGTTAGCCTTACTTATTTTGAACGGATAAAATTTATTGTCACAGATTCGGTATGTTTGAATTATATTTGGTTATTACTGTTATTATGAGTAGATCACCGTTGAATTTGCTGCAATACGTTACCTCATTCGCTTGCAATCCAGTTTCGATTACAAATGTGGCCATACATCAAAATAAGAAAGTTCCAGTAACCACCACTTTCCTTATGCCTACTACCGGTTTTTTCTACCTCAACATGTTATATACATTACCTATAATCATTTTGAACCGGAATTTCAACAAAAAAAAGTTTTCAATTTTTTGCGAAAATGCCTGATGGTTAGCCTTACTTATTTTGAACGGATAAAATTTATTGTCACAGATTCGGTATGTTTGAATTATATTTGGTTATTACTGTTATTATGAGTAGATCACCGTTGAATTTGCTGCAATACGTTACCTCATTCGCTTGCAATCCAGTTTCGATTACAAATGTGGCCAAACATCAAAATAAGAAAGTTCCAGTAACCACCACTTTCCGAATTATGCCTACTACCGGTTTTTTCTACCTCAACATGTTACATACATTACCTATAATCATTTTGAACCGGAATTTCAACAAAAAAAAGTTTTCAATTTTTTGCGAAAATGCCTGATGGTTAGCCTTACTTATTTTGAACGGATAAAATTTATTGTCACAGATTCGGTATGTTTGAATTATGTTTGGTTATTACTGTTATTATGAGTAGATCACCGTTGAATTTGCTGCAATACGTTACCTCATTCGCTTGCAATCCAGTTTCGATTACAAATGTGGCCAAACTTCAAAATAAGAAAGTTCCAGTAACCACCACTTTCCGAATTATGCCTACTACTGGTACTTTCTACCTCAACATGTTACATACATTACCTATAATCATTTTGAACCGGAATTTCAACAAAAAAAAGTTTTCAATTTTTTGCGAAAATGCCTGATGGTTAGCCTTACTTATTTTGAACGGATAAAATTTTATTGTCACAGATTCGGTATGTTTGAATTATATTTGGTTATTACTGTTATTATGAGTAGATCACCGTTGAATTTGCTGCAATACGTTACCTCATTCGCTTGCAATCCAGTTTCGATTTCAAATGTGGCCAAACATCAAAATAAGAAAGTTCCAGTAACCACCACTTTCCTTATGCCTACTACCGGTTTTTTCTACCTCAACATGTTATATACATTACCTATAATCATTTTGAACCGGAATTTCAACAAAAAAAAGTTTTCAATTTTTTGCGAAAATGCCTGATGGTTAGCCTTACTTATTTTGAACGGATAAAATTTATTGTCACAGATTCGGTATGTTTGAATTATGTTTGGTTATTACTGTTATTATGAGTAGATCACCGTTGAATTTGCTGCAATACGTTACCTCATTCGCTTGCAATCCAGTTTCGATTACAAATGTGGCCAAACATCAAAATAAGAAAGTTCCAGTAACCACCACTTTCCTTATGCCTACTACCGGTTCTTTCTACCTCAACATGTTACATACATTACCTATAATCATTTTGAACCGGAATTTCAACAAAAAAAAGTTTTCAATTTTTTGCGAAAATGCCTGATGGTTAGCCTTACTTATTTTGAACGGATAAAATTTATTGTCACAGATTCGGTATGTTTGAATTATGTTTGGTTATTACTGTTATTATGAGTAGATCACCGTTGAATTTGCTGCAATACGTTACCTCATTCGCTTGCAATCCAGTTTCGATTACAAATGTGGCCAAACTTCAAAATAAGAAAGTTCCAGTAACCACCACTTTCCGAATTATGCCTACTACTGGTACTTTCTACCTCAACATGTTACATACATTACCTATAATCATTTTGAACCGGAATTTCAACAAAAAAAAGTTTTCAATTTTTTGCGAAAATGCCTGATGGTTAGCCTTACTTATTTTGAACGGATAAAATTTATTGTCACAGATTCGGTATGTTTGAATTATGTTTGGTTATTACTGTTATTATGAGTAGATCACCGTTGAATTTGCTGCAATACGTTACCTCATTCGCTTGCAATCCAGTTTCGATTACAAATGTGGCCAAACTTCAAAATAAGAAAGTTCCAGTAACCACCACTTTCCGAATTATGCCTACTACTGGTACTTTCTACCTCAACATGTTACATACATTACCTATAATCATTTTGAACCGGAATTTCAACAAAAAAAAGTTTTCAATTTTTTGCGAAAATGCCTGATGGTTAGCCTTACTTATTTTGAACGGATAAAATTTATTGTCACAGATTCGGTATGTTTGAATTATGTTTGGTTATTACTGTTATTATGAGTAGATCACCGTTGAATTTGCTGCAATACGTTACCTCATTCGCTTGCAATCCAGTTTCGATTACAAATGTGGCCAAACTTCAAAATAAGAAAGTTCCAGTAACCACCACTTTCCGAATTATGCCTACTACTGGTACTTTCTACCTCAACATGTTACATACATTACCTATAATCATTTTGAACCGGAATTTCAACAAAAAAAAGTTTTCAATTTTTTGCGAAAATGCCTGATGGCTAGCCTTACTTATTTTGAACGGATAAAATTTATTGTCACAGATTCGGTATGTTTGAATTATATTTGGTTATTACTGTTATTATGAGTAGATCACCGTTGAATTTGCTGCAATACGTTACCTCATTCGCTTGCAATCCAGTTTCGATTTCAAATGTGGCCAAACATCAAAATAAGAAAGTTCCAGTAACCACCACTTTCCTTATGCCTACTACCGGTTTTTTCTACCTCAACATGTTATATACATTACCTATAATCATTTTGAACCGGAATTTCAACAAAAAAAAGTTTTCAATTTTTTGCGAAAATGCCTGATGGTTAGCCTTACTTATTTTGAACGGATAAAATTTATTGTCACAGATTCGGTATGTTTGAATTATGTTTGGTTATTACTGTTATTATGAGTAGATCACCGTTGAATTTGCTGCAATACGTTACCTCATTCGCTTGCAATCCAGTTTCGATTACAAATGTGGCCAAACATCAAAATAAGAAAGTTCCAGTAACCACCACTTTCCTTATGCCTACTACCGGTTCTTTCTACCTCAACATGTTACATACATTACCTATAATCATTTTGAACCGGAATTTCAACAAAAAAAAGTTTTCAATTTTTTGCGAAAATGCCTGATGGTTGGCCTTACTTATTTTGAACGGATAAAATTTATTGTCACAGATTCGGTATGTTTGAATTATGTTTGGTTATTACTGTTATTATGAGTAGATCACCGTTGAATTTGCTGCAATACGTTACCTCATTCGCTTGCAATCCAGTTTCGATTACAAATGTGGCCAAACATCAAAATAAGAAAGTTCCAGTAACCACCACTTTCCTTATGCCTACTACCGGTTCTTTCTACCTCAACATGTTACATACATTACCTATAATCATTTTGAACCGGAATTTCAACAAAAAAAAGTTTTCAATTTTTTGCGAAAATGCCTGATGGTTAGCCTTACTTATTTTGAACGGATAAAATTTATTGTCACAGATTCGGTATGTTTGAATTATGTTTGGTTATTACTGTTATTATGAGTAGATCACCGTTGAATTTGCTGCAATACGTTACCTCATTCGCTTGCAATCCAGTTTCGATTACAAATGTGGCCAAACATCAAAATAAGAAAGTTCCAGTAACCACCACTTTCCGAATTATGCCTACTACTGGTACTTTCTACCTCAACATGTTACATACATTACCTATAATCATTTTGAACCGGAATTTCAACAAAAAAAAGTTTTCAATTTTTTGCGAAAATGCCTGATGGTTAGCCTTACTTATTTTGAACGGATAAAATTTATTGTCACAGATTCGGTATGTTTGAATTATGTTTGGTTATTACTGTTATTATGAGTAGATCACCGTTGAATTTGCTGCAATACGTTACCTCATTCGCTTGCAATCCAGTTTCGATTACAAATGTGGCCAAACATCAAAATAAGAAAGTTCCAGTAACCACCACTTTCCTTATGCCTACTACCGGTTCTTTCTACCTCAACATGTTACATACATTACCTATAATCATTTTGAACCGGAATTTCAACAAAAAAAATTTTCAATTTTTTGCGAAAATGCCTGATGGTAGCCTTACTTATTTTGAACGGATAAAATTTATTGTCACAGATTCGGTATGTTTGAATTATGTTTGGTTATTACTGTTATTATGAGTAGATCACCGTTGAATTTGCTGCAATACGTTACCTCATTCGCTTGCAATCCAGTTTCGATTACAAATGTGGCCAAACATCAAAATAAGAAAGTTCCAGTAACCACCACTTTCCTTATGCCTACTACCGGTTCTTTCTACCTCAACATGTTACATACATTACCTATAATCATTTTGAACCGGAATTTCAACAAAAAAAAGTTTTCAATTTTTTGCGAAAATGCCTGATGGTTAGCCTTACTTATTTTGAACGGATAAAATTTATTGTCACAGATTCGGTATGTTTGAATTATATTTGGTTATTACTGTTATTATGAGTAGATCACCGTTGAATTTGCTGCAATACGTTACCTCATTCGCTTGCAATCCAGTTTCGATTACAAATGTGGCCAAACTTCAAAATAAGAAAGTTCCAGTAACCACCACTTTCCGAATTATGCCTACTACTGGTACTTTCTACCTCAACATGTTACATACATTACCTATAATCATTTTGAACCGGAATTTCAACAAAAAAAAGTTTTAAATTTTTTGCGAAAATGCCTGATGGGCTAGCCTTACTTATTTTGAACGGATAAAATTTATTGTCACAGATTCGGTATGTTTGAATTATATTTGGTTATTACTGTTATTATGAGTAGATCACCGTTGAATTTGCTGCAATACGTTACCTCATTCGCTTGCAATCCAGTTTCGATTACAAATGTGGCCAAACATCAAAATAAGAAAGTTCCAGTAACCACCACTTTCCTTATGCCTACTACCGGTTTTTTCTACCTCAACATGTTATATACATTACCTATAATCATTTTGAACCGGAATTTCAACAAAAAAAAGTTTTCAATTTTTTGCGAAAATGCCTGATGGGCTAGCCTTACTTATTTTGAACGGATAAAATTTATTGTCACAGATTCGGTATGTTTGAATTATGTTTGGTTATTACTGTTATTATGAGTAGATCACCGTTGAATTTGCTGCAATACGTTACCTCATTCGCTTGCAATCCAGTTTCGATTACAAATGTGGCCAAACTTCAAAATAAGAAAGTTCCAGTAACCACCACTTTCCGAATTATGCCTACTACTGGTACTTTCTACCTCAACATGTTACATACATTACCTATAATCATTTTGAACCGGAATTTCAACAAAAAAAAGTTTTCAATTTTTTGCGAAAATGCCTGATGGTTAGCCTTACTTATTTTGAACGGATAAAATTTATTGTCACAGATTCGGTATGTTTGAATTATGTTTGGTTATTACTGTTATTATGAGTAGATCACCGTTGAATTTGCTGCAATACGTTACCTCATTCCCTTGCAATCCAGTTTCGATTACAAATGTGGCCAAACTTCAAAATAAGAAAGTTCCAGTAACCACCACTTTCCGAATTATGCCTACTACCGGTTCTTTCTACCTCAACATGTTACATACATTACCTATAATCATTTTGAACCGGAATTTCAACAAAAAAAAGTTTTCAATTTTTTGCGAAAATGCCTGATGGTTAGCCTTACTTATTTTGAACGGATAAAATTTATTGTCACAGATTCGGTATGTTTGAATTATATTTGGTTATTACTGTTATTATGAGTAGATCACCGTTGAATTTGCTGCAATACGTTACCTCATTCGCTTGCAATCCAGTTTCGATTTCAAATGTGGCCAAACATCAAAATAAGAAAGTTCCAGTAACCACCACTTTCCTTATGCCTACTACCGGTTTTTTCTACCTCAACATGTTATATACATTACCTGTACAAAACTGGAAAATTATTCGTACAATGTTTAAATAAAAAAATAAAATAAAAAATTATTTGATTCAATTTTAAATTCTTTAAATTTATTTATTAACACTTGGATGGTGATAACAATTTTTCTAGGTGTTGACGTCTTGGTGGTTACAATGAGAAGGCTTTTATTTTCAATTTTACATATTAAGTACCAAATTATTTAATATTTAATATAGAGGGTCATCAATCGCTAATCTTAATTGCCATTAGATGGCACTACATTATATAATTTTAGGTATAAAACGCATTCCATAATACGTATAGGGATTACATTAGTAGTGGTACAAAATGTCAATAAAAATAACAAATGTCAGTAGTAACAATAATAATAAATTATAAATTATCTACTGGTAATATTGTAAATAATATATATATATATAATAGTAATTAATGTGATTTATAGGTAAGTATCTATACGTTAATAATTATAAAGTGCAATTCTACTTTAGTATTGTGTTTCCAATATGCATAACATAATTTGGTTGGATTATCAATTGAAGTTCAAGTTCAAGGACAAATTATGTTATGAATATTGTTTACATATGATTTGGTTTGTTTGTACTAATACTAATTTAAACTAAATTCTAGGTACTCAAGATGATTCTATATAATAACAAGGTGAGTATTAACTAATTGCTAATGTTAATTCTAGGTTTTAGGTTTATGCAATTTAGAATGTATGTATTTCAGGTGGTTTATGTGTTGCAGGTAGAGATGTTATTCCGGGTGAGTATGACTGGACTTATCGACGATTACTGTTGACATACGTGGTTAGTGCTACTTGAACATACCGGCGGGGTTGACTCATCAGAGTCAAAACTTGGGAGTAGAGTGACCTTTGTTATTGGTCGTTTCAGGAACTTGCCATTTGGAAGTTTGACTGTAATAACCCTAATTAGGTTATCCTTCCCAGGATGTACGTCGTAGATTCGTGCTAGTGGCCATTTCGATGGGGGTAGGTGTTCATCACGCAGAAGCACCAAATTTCCTGTTTTTATCTGATGATTCGGTGTGTGCCATTTATGGAATTTATTCAAGGAGGTTAGGTATTCCACTGACCATCGGTTCCAAAATCCTTGTAACAGGGACTGCATCAATTGCCATCTGCTTAACCGATTAGGCTTTATTGTTGTAAGATCTGGTTCCGGTATGTGGGTTATCGGTTGGCCAATCAAAAAGTGGCCGGGTGTCAGGGGATTGAAGTCGCCATCATGAAGGTCCTGTAGAGGCCGGGAATTAACTAGGGCCTCTATTTGTTTAATAAGGGTAATGTACTCTTCGTAGGTGAGTACGGTCTCTCCAATCACACGGCGTAGATGAAATTTGGCTGCCTTTACGGTGGCTTCCCATAATCCACCGAATGTAGGAGCCGCAGGAGGGATAAAATGCCATTGTATTTTCTCGTCTGTGCACCAACTGATTACATTTGCTTGCGTTGCTTGGTTTAGGTATTCTGCGTAAAATCCAGCTAGTTCCCGTTTAGCTCCCACTAAGTTTGTGCCGTTGTCACAATATATATCGGTAGGGATTCCTCGAACGGCGCAAAATCGCTTTAAGGCTGCTAGGAAACTGTCAGTGCTGGTATCCGTGACTAGGTCTAGGGTTGTCGCTTTCGTGGCCATACATACGAAGATGACCATGTAGGATTTGTAGGTTTTACTTCCTCGGAAGCGATGGGTTTTAAGGATGAATGGACCAGCCAGATCGATGCCAGTTTGTAAGAATGCTCTAGCGGTAGGGGTTACTCGGCAAGGTGGTAATTGACCCATAAGCTGTTGTTGAACCTCAGCCCGATGTCGCTGACAAATGACGCATTGGTGTATTACGCGTCTTATTAGGTTTCTGGCTCGAGGAATTAACAATCTTTGGGCGATGATGCTCATAAGTAACTTCGGTCCACTATGCAGGTGCTTAATGTGCAGTTCTTTCACCATTTGCTCGACTATTGGATGATCTGCTGGCAATATAACGGGATGCTTAGTATCATATGCTAAATTTGCATTCTCCAGTCTTCCTCCAACTCGCATTAGGCCGTGGCCGTCCAAAAATGGAAAAAAAGAGATTAAATTAGAATTTGATGGAATTGGTATTGATTTTTTTATGGATTTAATTTCATTAGTATATATCTTTTCCTGGATATCTCGAAATATTACAAACTCCGCCTCTTGTATCTCAGACACTCTCAATGAATTTAACAAGCGCCGATGAGGTTCCAATTTCAAGTTTCGGCTGAATCTTAGCAGAAATGCTATTATTCGTGTTAATTTTCGGTATGTTGCCCCCTTTGCAAATAATTCCTCAGCGACGGATTCACGTATCTGTGTTGCTGCAAGCTGGCAACTGATTTTTTCAGGTTTGGTTGAAGGTAATTGAAGTTCTATATTTTCATCAGGAGGCTTAAGGGTTGGATCAAGTAGGAATTCGGGACCATTAAACCAAAACTTGTGTTGACAAAATTCCTTCGGCAAAATGCCCCTTGTGGCGCAATCCGCTGGATTTTCTTTTGACGACACATGACGCCACTGGCTACGGTTTGTACATGTAAGAATCTTGGACGTGCGGTTTGCTATATATGTTTTCCAAGCATTAGGTGGTTTAGATAACCAATCTAACGTGATGGTTGAATCTGTATACAGATAAATTTTGGGGTGACTTGACAGGCATAACGATTTTTGGACTAATTGTAAAAGCCGAACAAGAAGAGCCACCTTAGTTTTTGCTGCAATCAGGTTGGTATGTACTATCGAACCTTCTACCACACGAGCGTATATTACGGCTGCGTATGCCTCTTTGGATGCGTCAGCGAATCCATGAAGTTCTAGGGTTTTCGTTGCATATATCCATCGTGGGAACTTTAAATTGGTTAAATCGTTAAGTTGATTACGAATAAGACACCATTTTTCAGCAATATCTTGAGGGAGCTCATCATCCCAGCCAATGCCCTTAACCCAAAGCGACTGGAACATAATTTTTAAACAAATAGTTACCGGTGACAATACGCCTAGAGGATCAAAAATTCGGGAGGTTTCAGATAAAAATGATCGCTTTGTGAATTTGGTTGTCATTGGTAAAGATAGTCGGAAGAAAAAATTATCTTGGATCGGGTCATATTTTATGCCTAGAACAGATATTGATTTGGAATCATCGGTTATTTCCCAAGAAGATAATTCTCTGTTTTCAATTGGGATGTTATCTAATAAGGCGGGATGATTTGCGGACCACTTACGTAGGTTAAAACCTGCTTGATTGAGCAAACATATGATTTCCTGTTGCAGCTGTAAAGCTGCTTCCAACGTTTCTCCACCTGACATCAGATCATCCATGTAAAAGTCCCGTTTTAGGATCTCGGAGCCAATTGGATATTCGCTCGCGAGCTTATCGGCAAGATAATGAAGTGACTGAGTAGCCAGGAACGGTGCGGGGCTGGTACCATAGGTGACTGTGGTCAGGCGGAAATGCTGAATTTTGGAACTTGGGTTTTCACGCCAAATAATCCTCTGGTAATCTCGATCATTTGGATGGATAAGTATTTGGCGGAACATTTTTTCGATGTCCGCCGATAGAACAAATCTATGCTTGCGGAATCGGATTAGGATTTCAATTAGATTATCTTGAATAGTAGGGCCTACTACAAGATTGTTGTTCAATGATTCTCCGGACGTGGACTTAGCGGACGCATCAAACACCACCCGGACCTTGGTAGTGCTACTGGATGTTTTGAAAACTGGATGGCGTGGTAAGTAAAATAATTGATTGGACTGTTTCACGATTTCTCGGTCAGGAATAATTTCCATATGCCCTAACGATAGGTATTCATTCATAAAATGGGTATAGGATTCTCTGAGCACAGGATCTGCTATCAATCTTTTTTCAAGTAAATAAAACCTTCGGAGTGCTTGCGGAAAGCTGTCACCAAGGTTTGGTGGGCGCTGGATGAATGGCAGCGAGATTGATATACGTTTATCTATATATTTTACATTTTCATTAAATAAGTTCACGGACTTCATTTCATTATCATTCATGGTTGGCTTGGTGGGTAACTCCTCAGTTTCCCAAAACTTCTGGAGCAAGTTCTCTACATTGGACCACTCTAACGAGTCGTTCTTTAACTGAACATGCAATGAATTTAAATGATCATTGGTAAGTGTGGTTGGATCAGCCAATTTAAAGCTTCCCCCAATAATCCAGCCAAATCGGCTGTTTCGCGCGATAAGGGTATTCGCCATATGTGCTACTTTACCGTCAGTCAATGCCTGGAACAGGTGTTCGCAACCAAGTAAGATATCGATATGGGACGGCGTATTAAAGTTGGGATCAGCTAAGGGTTTTAGGGAATTGAAGTATGACTTATCATCATCAATAAATTCCATTGGCAATTTAGAGCAAATGGTAGGGAGGATATATGCTCTTGTACTGATAACATAGTCATGATCTACACAAGAACGGATTTTTAAATTTGATACACCTTTGGACAATCCAGCCTTAGAATTATTCAATGTTTCAACTGAAATGTTAGCTTTTGATCTTGGAATCTTTAAATGGTTGATGCACATTTCTGTGGCAAATGAATGTGTTGACCCTGAGTCGAGTAAAGCTCGAAATTTAGTCCAATTCCCGAAACCATCTTCAATCTCAATTTCGGCTGTAGGGAGGATAGCTATCATACGTCGTTTTGGTTCAACATAATTGGCTACCATGGTTTTAGATTTGGGCGGTTCAATGGATATATTCAGTTTTGGACGATCTGTCCCATGTTGTGTGGTTGTTTCGGAGTAGGCGGATTGTGACACCAAGCATGACGTTTCGGAACTCTGGAGCGAATTATTTAGAGGAAGGTGTAATAAGGTATTATGTCTTTTATTACACTTAAAACAGCTTTTAGTATTTTTACAGCTGGTTACGATATGTTCATCGCTTAAACAGTTAAAACAACGATTTAATCTTTTGATTAATTCTCGTCGTTCGGTAACATTTTGGTTGCGGAATTTAGAGCAAGTAAATAATTTGTGGTTCTCATTAACACAGATTGGACAACGGGGTTCTGGGTTTATGTGGAATGATTTGGAAGTGGTAGGTATGTTCGGCGGATTGTGGCTACGTTTCGCACCAGATTCTCCTATTGCATCAATTCTCTTGGATAAGAATGTCAACAGTTCATCTGTCGTTGGAAGCTCGTTTTCTGACGTCTCATATTTCCAGATTCGTTTAGATTCTTCATCGAGTTTCTCAGTAGCCAAATAAATGATCCAAGGATCACGCTCAATTGCTTTGGGACCAAGCGATTTTAATCCACGAATGGTTTCATCCAAATTATCGAACATTTTCATTAAGTGGTTTGAGGAAGGATTCGAATTAATTTTGGGTAGCGACAAAAAATCTCGTATATAGGTTTCGACAATTTGTTTCTTTTTGTCATATTTTTTGATAAGACGTTTCAATGCTTCGACATAGTTCGCGTCATCAACGCGAAAGTGACATACAGACAAGTATGCTGGACCACGTAGCTGTCCCAACAGATATTTAAATTTCTGAGCGGGTGACAGTGACGTGTTCTCATGAACGGTCGAAATGAAAATATCATAGAAGGATTGCCAATTCTTGTAATTACCGTCGAAAGTAGGAAGCGTTAGTCTTGGCAATTTAAAATCAGATTTGAAATTGGTAAGCACAGAATGATCCATGCTATCATCCAACTTGGTAATAGGTTGAAGACTTAATTTACGAATTAATGATTGGATTTTCGTAACCAGTGGGAAGTATTGGTCATCAAGATCTTCCATCTCGGAGACCGCTTCGGAATCTAATTGGAACAGTTTATCTTCGGTAGCGATAAACTGGTTATACAACTCATGCACTTTGGACAAACGAGAATTCAATCCGTCAATATCACAATCCCGTTCATTGACAAAATTAGTGATTTTGGTTAATTGACCTTTAATCACGGCCTTACGTTTTACAAGCGCACCGGGGCGATCAAGAGTAGGGTCTAAAGGCATTTTACCGAAATAAATTTGTGTTTAAACGCACGATAAATTTAATGGAATTCGGAAAAAATAAATAAAAACGGTTACCTGGATTTTGGATGGATGGTTCCTCCTTTGGTTGGTGAATTGATAGAACTCCAATAAATCCTTATTTCGATAATCCCTCTTTTGGTATAGGTTAAGTTCGCCACGTGTCGCCGATCCGGCTCGAAGGACCAAACAAACAATGTACAAAACTGGAAAATTATTCGTACAATGTTTAAATAAAAAAATAAAATAAAAAATTATTTGATTCAATTTTAAATTCTTTAAATTTATTTATTAACACTTGGATGGTGATAACAATTTTTCTAGGTGTTGACGTCTTGGTGGTTACAATGAGAAGGCTTTTATTTTCAATTTTACATATTAAGTACCAAATTATTTAATATTTAATATAGAGGGTCATCAATCGCTAATCTTAATTGCCATTAGATGGCACTACATTATATAATTTTAGGTATAAAACGCATTCCATAATACGTATAGGGATTACATTAGTAGTGGTACAAAATGTCAATAAAAATAACAAATGTCAGTAGTAACAATAATAATAAATTATAAATTATCTACTGGTAATATTGTAAATAATATATATATATATAATAGTAATTAATGTGATTTATAGGTAAGTATCTATACGTTAATAATTATAAAGTGCAATTCTACTTTAGTATTGTGTTTCCAATATGCATAACATAATTTGGTTGGATTATCAATTGAAGTTCAAGTTCAAGGACAAATTATGTTATGAATATTGTTTACATATGATTTGGTTTGTTTGTACTAATACTAATTTAAACTAAATTCTAGGTACTCAAGATGATTCTATATAATAACAAGGTAAGTATTAACTAATTGCTAATGTTAATTCTAGGTTTTAGGTTTATGCAATTTAGAATGTATGTATTTCAGGTGGTTTATGTGTTGCAGGTAGAGATGTTATTCCGGGTGAGTATGACTGGACTTATCGACGATTACTGTTGACATACGTGGTTAGTGCTACTTGAACATTACCTATAATCATTTTGAACCGGAATTTCAACAAAAAAAAGTTTTCAATTTTTTGCGAAAATGCCTGATGGTTAGCCTTACTTATTTTGAACGGATAAAATTTATTGTCACAGATTCGGTATGTTTGAATTATGTTTGGTTATTACTGTTATTATGAGTAGATCACCGTTGAATTTGCTGCAATACGTTACCTCATTCGCTTGCAATCCAGTTTCGATTACAAATGTGGCCAAACTTCAAAATAAGAAAGTTCCAGTAACCACCACTTTCCGAATTATGCCTACTACTGGTACTTTCTACCTCAACATGTTACATACATTACCTATAATCATTTTGAACCGGAATTTCAACAAAAAAAAGTTTTCAATTTTTTGCGAAAATGCCTGATGGTTAGCCTTACTTATTTTGAACGGATAAAATTTATTGTCACAGATTCGGTATGTTTGAATTATGTTTGGTTATTACTGTTATTATGAGTAGATCACCGTTGAATTTGCTGCAATACGTTACCTCATTCGCTTGCAATCCAGTTTCGATTACAAATGTGCCAAACTTCAAAATAAGAAAGTTCCAGTAACCACCACTTTCCGAATTATGCCTACTACTGGTACTTTCTACCTCAACATGTTACATACATTACCTATAATCATTTTGAACCGGAATTTCAACAAAAAAAAGTTTTCAATTTTTTGCGAAAATGCCTGATGGTAGCCTTACTTATTTTGAACGGATAAAATTTATTGTCACAGATTCGGTATGTTTGAATTATGTTTGGTTATTACTGTTATTATGAGTAGATCACCGTTGAATTTGCTGCAATACGTTACCTCATTCGCTTGCAATCCAGTTTCGATTACAAATGTGGCCAAACATCAAAATAAGAAAGTTCCAGTAACCACCACTTTCCGAATTATGCCTACTACTGGTACTTTCTACCTCAACATGTTACATACATTACCTATAATCATTTTGAACCGGAATTTCAACAAAAAAAAGTTTTCAATTTTTTGCGAAAATGCCTGATGGTAGCCTTACTTATTTTGAACGGATAAAATTTATTGTCACAGATTCGGTATGTTTGAATTATGTTTGGTTATTACTGTTATTATGAGTAGATCACCGTTGAATTTGCTGCAATACGTTACCTCATTCGCTTGCAATCCAGTTTCGATTACAAATGTGGCCAAACTTCAAAATAAGAAAGTTCCAGTAACCACCACTTTCCGAATTATGCCTACTACTGGTACTTTCTACCTCAACATGTTACATACATTACCTATAATCATTGTGAACCGGAATTTCAACAAAAAAAAGTTTTAAATTTTTTGCGAAAATGCCTGATGGTTAGCCTTACTTATTTTGAACGGATAAAATTTATTGTCACAGATTCGGTATGTTTGAATTATGTTTGGTTATTACTGTTATTATGAGTAGATCACCGTTGAATTTGCTGCAATACGTTACCTCATTCGCTTGCAATCCAGTTTCGATTACAAATGTGGCCAAACTTCAAAATAAGAAAGTTCCAGTAACCACCACTTTCCGAATTATGCCTACTACTGGTACTTTCTACCTCAACATGTTACATACATTACCTATAATCATTTTGAACCGGAATTTCAACAAAAAAAAGTTTTCAATTTTTTGCGAAAATGCCTGATGGTTAGCCTTACTTATTTTGAACGGATAAAATTTATTGTCACAGATTCGGTATGTTTGAATTATGTTTGGTTATTACTGTTATTATGAGTAGATCACCGTTGAATTTGCTGCAATACGTTACCTCATTCGCTTGCAATCCAGTTTCGATTACAAATGTGGCCAAACATCAAAATAAGAAAGTTCCAGTAACCACCACTTTCCTTATGCCTACTACCGGTTCTTTCTACCTCAACATGTTACATACATTACCTATAATCATTTTGAACCGGAATTTCAACAAAAAAAAGTTTTCAATTTTTTGCGAAAATGCCTGATGGTTGGCCTTACTTATTTTGAACGGATAAAATTTATTGTCACAGATTCGGTATGTTTGAATTATGTTTGGTTATTACTGTTATTATGAGTAGATCACCGTTGAATTTGCTGCAATACGTTACCTCATTCGCTTGCAATCCAGTTTCGATTACAAATGTGGCCAAACATCAAAATAAGAAAGTTCCAGTAACCACCACTTTCCTTATGCCTACTACCGGTTCTTTCTACCTCAACATGTTACATACATTACCTATAATCATTTTGAACCGGAATTTCAACAAAAAAAAGTTTTCAATTTTTTGCGAAAATGCCTGATGGTTGGCCTTACTTATTTTGAACGGATAAAATTTATTGTCACAGATTCGGTATGTTTGAATTATGTTTGGTTATTACTGTTATTATGAGTAGATCACCGTTGAATTTGCTGCAATACGTTACCTCATTCGCTTGCAATCCAGTTTCGATTACAAATGTGGCCAAACATCAAAATAAGAAAGTTCCAGTAACCACCACTTTCCTTATGCCTACTACCGGTTCTTTCTACCTCAACATGTTACATACATTACCTATAATCATTTTGAACCGGAATTTCAACAAAAAAAATTTTCAATTTTTTGCGAAAATGCCTGATGGTAGCCTTACTTATTTTGAACGGATAAAATTTATTGTCACAGATTCGGTATGTTTGAATTATGTTTGGTTATTACTGTTATTATGAGTAGATCACCGTTGAATTTGCTGCAATACGTTACCTCATTCGCTTGCAATCCAGTTTCGATTACAAATGTGGCCAAACATCAAAATAAGAAAGTTCCAGTAACCACCACTTTCCTTATGCCTACTACCGGTTCTTTCTACCTCAACATGTTACATACATTACCTATAATCATTTTGAACCGGAATTTCAACAAAAAAAAGTTTTCAATTTTTTGCGAAAATGCCTGATGGTTAGCCTTACTTATTTTGAACGGATAAAATTTATTGTCACAGATTCGGTATGTTTGAATTATATTTGGTTATTACTGTTATTATGAGTAGATCACCGTTGAATTTGCTGCAATACGTTACCTCATTCGCTTGCAATCCAGTTTCGATTACAAATGTGGCCAAACTTCAAAATAAGAAAGTTCCAGTAACCACCACTTTCCGAATTATGCCTACTACTGGTACTTTCTACCTCAACATGTTACATACATTACCTATAATCATTTTGAACCGGAATTTCAACAAAAAAAAGTTTTAAATTTTTTGCGAAAATGCCTGATGGGCTAGCCTTACTTATTTTGAACGGATAAAATTTATTGTCACAGATTCGGTATGTTTGAATTATATTTGGTTATTACTGTTATTATGAGTAGATCACCGTTGAATTTGCTGCAATACGTTACCTCATTCGCTTGCAATCCAGTTTCGATTACAAATGTGGCCAAACATCAAAATAAGAAAGTTCCAGTAACCACCACTTTCCTTATGCCTACTACCGGTTTTTTCTACCTCAACATGTTATATACATTACCTATAATCATTTTGAACCGGAATTTCAACAAAAAAAAGTTTTCAATTTTTTGCGAAAATGCCTGATGGGCTAGCCTTACTTATTTTGAACGGATAAAATTTATTGTCACAGATTCGGTATGTTTGAATTATGTTTGGTTATTACTGTTATTATGAGTAGATCACCGTTGAATTTGCTGCAATACGTTACCTCATTCGCTTGCAATCCAGTTTCGATTACAAATGTGGCCAAACTTCAAAATAAGAAAGTTCCAGTAACCACCACTTTCCGAATTATGCCTACTACTGGTACTTTCTACCTCAACATGTTACATACATTACCTATAATCATTTTGAACCGGAATTTCAACAAAAAAAAGTTTTCAATTTTTTGCGAAAATGCCTGATGGTTAGCCTTACTTATTTTGAACGGATAAAATTTATTGTCACAGATTCGGTATGTTTGAATTATGTTTGGTTATTACTGTTATTATGAGTAGATCACCGTTGAATTTGCTGCAATACGTTACCTCATTCGCTTGCAATCCAGTTTCGATTACAAATGTGGCCAAACTTCAAAATAAGAAAGTTCCAGTAACCACCACTTTCCGAATTATGCCTACTACTGGTACTTTCTACCTCAACATGTTACATACATTACCTATAATCATTTTGAACCGGAATTTCAACAAAAAAAAGTTTTCAATTTTTTGCGAAAATGCCTGATGGTTAGCCTTACTTATTTTGAACGGATAAAATTTATTGTCACAGATTCGGTATGTTTGAATTATGTTTGGTTATTACTGTTATTATGAGTAGATCACCGTTGAATTTGCTGCAATACGTTACCTCATTCGCTTGCAATCCAGTTTCGATTACAAATGTGGCCAAACTTCAAAATAAGAAAGTTCCAGTAACCACCACTTTCCGAATTATGCCTACTACTGGTACTTTCTACCTCAACATGTTACATACATTACCTATAATCATTTTGAACCGGAATTTCAACAAAAAAAAGTTTTCAATTTTTTGCGAAAATGCCTGATGGTTAGCCTTACTTATTTTGAACGGATAAAATTTATTGTCACAGATTCGGTATGTTTGAATTATATTTGGTTATTACTGTTATTATGAGTAGATCACCGTTGAATTTGCTGCAATACGTTACCTCATTCGCTTGCAATCCAGTTTCGATTACAAATGTGGCCATACATCAAAATAAGAAAGTTCCAGTAACCACCACTTTCCTTATGCCTACTACCGGTTTTTTCTACCTCAACATGTTATATACATTACCTATAATCATTTTGAACCGGAATTTCAACAAAAAAAAGTTTTCAATTTTTTGCGAAAATGCCTGATGGTTAGCCTTACTTATTTTGAACGGATAAAATTTATTGTCACAGATTCGGTATGTTTGAATTATGTTTGGTTATTACTGTTATTATGAGTAGATCACCGTTGAATTTGCTGCAATACGTTACCTCATTCGCTTGCAATCCAGTTTCGATTACAAATGTGGCCAAACTTCAAAATAAGAAAGTTCCAGTAACCACCACTTTCCGAATTATGCCTACTACTGGTACTTTCTACCTCAACATGTTACATACATTACCTATAATCATTTTGAACCGGAATTTCAACAAAAAAAAGTTTTCAATTTTTTGCGAAAATGCCTGATGGTTAGCCTTACTTATTTTGAACGGATAAAATTTATTGTCACAGATTCGGTATGTTTGAATTATATTTGGTTATTACTGTTATTATGAGTAGATCACCGTTGAATTTGCTGCAATACGTTACCTCATTCGCTTGCAATCCAGTTTCGATTACAAATGTGGCCATACATCAAAATAAGAAAGTTCCAGTAACCACCACTTTCCTTATGCCTACTACCGGTTTTTTCTACCTCAACATGTTATATACATTACCTATAATCATTTTGAACCGGAATTTCAACAAAAAAAAATTTTCAATTTTTTGCGAAAATGCCTGATGGTTAGCCTTACTTATTTTGAACGGATAAAATTTATTGTCACAGATTCGGTATGTTTGAATTATGTTTGGTTATTACTGTTATTATGAGTAGATCACCGTTGAATTTGCTGCAATACGTTACCTCATTCGCTTGCAATCCAGTTTCGATTTCAAATGTGGCCAAACATCAAAATAAGAAAGTTCCAGTAACCACCACTTTCCTTATGCCTACTACCGGTTTTTTCTACCTCAACATGTTATATACATTACCTATAATCATTTTGAACCGGAATTTCAACAAAAAAAAGTTTTCAATTTTTTGCGAAAATGCCTGATGGTTAGCCTTACTTATTTTGAACGGATAAAATTTATTGTCACAGATTCGGTATGTTTGAATTATGTTTGGTTATTACTGTTATTATGAGTAGATCACCGTTGAATTTGCTGCAATACGTTACCTCATTCGCTTGCAATCCAGTTTCGATTACAAATGTGGCCAAACTTCAAAATAAGAAAGTTCCAGTAACCACCACTTTCCGAATTATGCCTACTACTGGTACTTTCTACCTCAACATGTTACATACATTACCTATAATCATTTTGAACCGGAATTTCAACAAAAAAAAGTTTTCAATTTTTTGCGAAAATGCCTGATGGTTAGCCTTACTTATTTTGAACGGATAAAATTTATTGTCACAGATTCGGTATGTTTGAATTATATTTGGTTATTACTGTTATTATGAGTAGATCACCGTTGAATTTGCTGCAATACGTTACCTCATTCGCTTGCAATCCAGTTTCGATTACAAATGTGGCCATACATCAAAATAAGAAAGTTCCAGTAACCACCACTTTCCTTATGCCTACTACCGGTTTTTTCTACCTCAACATGTTATATACATTACCTATAATCATTTTGAACCGGAATTTCAACAAAAAAAAATTTTCAATTTTTTGCGAAAATGCCTGATGGTTAGCCTTACTTATTTTGAACGGATAAAATTTATTGTCACAGATTCGGTATGTTTGAATTATGTTTGGTTATTACTGTTATTATGAGTAGATCACCGTTGAATTTGCTGCAATACGTTACCTCATTCGCTTGCAATCCAGTTTCGATTACAAATGTGGCCAAACATCAAAATAAGAAAGTTCCAGTAACCACCACTTTCCTTATGCCTACTACCGGTTTTTTCTACCTCAACATGTTATATACATTACCTATAATCATTTTGAACCGGAATTTCAACAAAAAAAAGTTTTCAATTTTTTGCGAAAATGCCTGATGGTTAGCCTTACTTATTTTGAACGGATAAAATTTATTGTCACAGATTCGGTATGTTTGAATTATGTTTGGTTATTACTGTTATTATGAGTAGATCACCGTTGAATTTGCTGCAATACGTTACCTCATTCGCTTGCAATCCAGTTTCGATTACAAATGTGGCCAAACATCAAAATAAGAAAGTTCCAGTAACCACCACTTTCCTTATGCCTACTACCGGTTTTTTCTACCTCAACATGTTATATACATTACCTGTACAAAACTGGAAAATTATTCGTACAATGTTTAAATAAAAAAATAAAATAAAAAATTATTTGATTCAATTTTAAATTCTTTAAATTTATTTATTAACACTTGGATGGTGATAACAATTTTTCTAGGTGTTGACGTCTTGGTGGTTACAATGAGAAGGCTTTTATTTTCAATTTTACATATTAAGTACCAAATTATTTAATATTTAATATAGAGGGTCATCAATCGCTAATCTTAATTGCCATTAGATGGCACTACATTATATAATTTTAGGTATAAAACGCATTCCATAATACGTATAGGGATTACATTAGTAGTGGTACAAAATGTCAATAAAAATAACAAATGTCAGTAGTAACAATAATAATAAATTATAAATTATCTACTGGTAATATTGTAAATAATATATATATATATAATAGTAATTAATGTGATTTATAGGTAAGTATCTATACGTTAATAATTATAAAGTGCAATTCTACTTTAGTATTGTGTTTCCAATATGCATAACATAATTTGGTTGGATTATCAATTGAAGTTCAAGTTCAAGGACAAATTATGTTATGAATATTGTTTACATATGATTTGGTTTGTTTGTACTAATACTAATTTAAACTAAATTCTAGGTACTCAAGATGATTCTATATAATAACAAGGTGAGTATTAACTAATTGCTAATGTTAATTCTAGGTTTTAGGTTTATGCAATTTAGAATGTATGTATTTCAGGTGGTTTATGTGTTGCAGGTAGAGATGTTATTCCGGGTGAGTATGACTGGACTTATCGACGATTACTGTTGACATACGTGGTTAGTGCTACTTGAACATACCGGCGGGGTTGACTCATCAGAGTCAAAACTTGGGAGTAGAGTGACCTTTGTTATTGGTCGTTTCAGGAACTTGCCATTTGGAAGTTTGACTGTAATAACCCTAATTAGGTTATCCTTCCCAGGATGTACGTCGTAGATTCGTGCTAGTGGCCATTTCGATGGGGGTAGGTGTTCATCACGCAGAAGCACCAAATTTCCTGTTTTTATCTGATGATTCGGTGTGTGCCATTTATGGAATTTATTCAAGGAGGTTAGGTATTCCACTGACCATCGGTTCCAAAATCCTTGTAACAGGGACTGCATCAATTGCCATCTGCTTAACCGATTAGGCTTTATTGTTGTAAGATCTGGTTCCGGTATGTGGGTTATCGGTTGGCCAATCAAAAAGTGGCCGGGTGTCAGGGGATTGAAGTCGCCATCATGAAGGTCCTGTAGAGGCCGGGAATTAACTAGGGCCTCTATTTGTTTAATAAGGGTAATGTACTCTTCGTAGGTGAGTACGGTCTCTCCAATCACACGGCGTAGATGAAATTTGGCTGCCTTTACGGTGGCTTCCCATAATCCACCGAATGTAGGAGCCGCAGGAGGGATAAAATGCCATTGTATTTTCTCGTCTGTGCACCAACTGATTACATTTGCTTGCGTTGCTTGGTTTAGGTATTCTGCGTAAAATCCAGCTAGTTCCCGTTTAGCTCCCACTAAGTTTGTGCCGTTGTCACAATATATATCGGTAGGGATTCCTCGAACGGCGCAAAATCGCTTTAAGGCTGCTAGGAAACTGTCAGTGCTGGTATCCGTGACTAGGTCTAGGGTTGTCGCTTTCGTGGCCATACATACGAAGATGACCATGTAGGATTTGTAGGTTTTACTTCCTCGGAAGCGATGGGTTTTAAGGATGAATGGACCAGCCAGATCGATGCCAGTTTGTAAGAATGCTCTAGCGGTAGGGGTTACTCGGCAAGGTGGTAATTGACCCATAAGCTGTTGTTGAACCTCAGCCCGATGTCGCTGACAAATGACGCATTGGTGTATTACGCGTCTTATTAGGTTTCTGGCTCGAGGAATTAACAATCTTTGGGCGATGATGCTCATAAGTAACTTCGGTCCACTATGCAGGTGCTTAATGTGCAGTTCTTTCACCATTTGCTCGACTATTGGATGATCTGCTGGCAATATAACGGGATGCTTAGTATCATATGCTAAATTTGCATTCTCCAGTCTTCCTCCAACTCGCATTAGGCCGTGGCCGTCCAAAAATGGAAAAAAAGAGATTAAATTAGAATTTGATGGAATTGGTATTGATTTTTTTATGGATTTAATTTCATTAGTATATATCTTTTCCTGGATATCTCGAAATATTACAAACTCCGCCTCTTGTATCTCAGACACTCTCAATGAATTTAACAAGCGCCGATGAGGTTCCAATTTCAAGTTTCGGCTGAATCTTAGCAGAAATGCTATTATTCGTGTTAATTTTCGGTATGTTGCCCCCTTTGCAAATAATTCCTCAGCGACGGATTCACGTATCTGTGTTGCTGCAAGCTGGCAACTGATTTTTTCAGGTTTGGTTGAAGGTAATTGAAGTTCTATATTTTCATCAGGAGGCTTAAGGGTTGGATCAAGTAGGAATTCGGGACCATTAAACCAAAACTTGTGTTGACAAAATTCCTTCGGCAAAATGCCCCTTGTGGCGCAATCCGCTGGATTTTCTTTTGACGACACATGACGCCACTGGCTACGGTTTGTACATGTAAGAATCTTGGACGTGCGGTTTGCTATATATGTTTTCCAAGCATTAGGTGGTTTAGATAACCAATCTAACGTGATGGTTGAATCTGTATACAGATAAATTTTGGGGTGACTTGACAGGCATAACGATTTTTGGACTAATTGTAAAAGCCGAACAAGAAGAGCCACCTTAGTTTTTGCTGCAATCAGGTTGGTATGTACTATCGAACCTTCTACCACACGAGCGTATATTACGGCTGCGTATGCCTCTTTGGATGCGTCAGCGAATCCATGAAGTTCTAGGGTTTTCGTTGCATATATCCATCGTGGGAACTTTAAATTGGTTAAATCGTTAAGTTGATTACGAATAAGACACCATTTTTCAGCAATATCTTGAGGGAGCTCATCATCCCAGCCAATGCCCTTAACCCAAAGCGACTGGAACATAATTTTTAAACAAATAGTTACCGGTGACAATACGCCTAGAGGATCAAAAATTCGGGAGGTTTCAGATAAAAATGATCGCTTTGTGAATTTGGTTGTCATTGGTAAAGATAGTCGGAAGAAAAAATTATCTTGGATCGGGTCATATTTTATGCCTAGAACAGATATTGATTTGGAATCATCGGTTATTTCCCAAGAAGATAATTCTCTGTTTTCAATTGGGATGTTATCTAATAAGGCGGGATGATTTGCGGACCACTTACGTAGGTTAAAACCTGCTTGATTGAGCAAACATATGATTTCCTGTTGCAGCTGTAAAGCTGCTTCCAACGTTTCTCCACCTGACATCAGATCATCCATGTAAAAGTCCCGTTTTAGGATCTCGGAGCCAATTGGATATTCGCTCGCGAGCTTATCGGCAAGATAATGAAGTGACTGAGTAGCCAGGAACGGTGCGGGGCTGGTACCATAGGTGACTGTGGTCAGGCGGAAATGCTGAATTTTGGAACTTGGGTTTTCACGCCAAATAATCCTCTGGTAATCTCGATCATTTGGATGGATAAGTATTTGGCGGAACATTTTTTCGATGTCCGCCGATAGAACAAATCTATGCTTGCGGAATCGGATTAGGATTTCAATTAGATTATCTTGAATAGTAGGGCCTACTACAAGATTGTTGTTCAATGATTCTCCGGACGTGGACTTAGCGGACGCATCAAACACCACCCGGACCTTGGTAGTGCTACTGGATGTTTTGAAAACTGGATGGCGTGGTAAGTAAAATAATTGATTGGACTGTTTCACGATTTCTCGGTCAGGAATAATTTCCATATGCCCTAACGATAGGTATTCATTCATAAAATGGGTATAGGATTCTCTGAGCACAGGATCTGCTATCAATCTTTTTTCAAGTAAATAAAACCTTCGGAGTGCTTGCGGAAAGCTGTCACCAAGGTTTGGTGGGCGCTGGATGAATGGCAGCGAGATTGATATACGTTTATCTATATATTTTACATTTTCATTAAATAAGTTCACGGACTTCATTTCATTATCATTCATGGTTGGCTTGGTGGGTAACTCCTCAGTTTCCCAAAACTTCTGGAGCAAGTTCTCTACATTGGACCACTCTAACGAGTCGTTCTTTAACTGAACATGCAATGAATTTAAATGATCATTGGTAAGTGTGGTTGGATCAGCCAATTTAAAGCTTCCCCCAATAATCCAGCCAAATCGGCTGTTTCGCGCGATAAGGGTATTCGCCATATGTGCTACTTTACCGTCAGTCAATGCCTGGAACAGGTGTTCGCAACCAAGTAAGATATCGATATGGGACGGCGTATTAAAGTTGGGATCAGCTAAGGGTTTTAGGGAATTGAAGTATGACTTATCATCATCAATAAATTCCATTGGCAATTTAGAGCAAATGGTAGGGAGGATATATGCTCTTGTACTGATAACATAGTCATGATCTACACAAGAACGGATTTTTAAATTTGATACACCTTTGGACAATCCAGCCTTAGAATTATTCAATGTTTCAACTGAAATGTTAGCTTTTGATCTTGGAATCTTTAAATGGTTGATGCACATTTCTGTGGCAAATGAATGTGTTGACCCTGAGTCGAGTAAAGCTCGAAATTTAGTCCAATTCCCGAAACCATCTTCAATCTCAATTTCGGCTGTAGGGAGGATAGCTATCATACGTCGTTTTGGTTCAACATAATTGGCTACCATGGTTTTAGATTTGGGCGGTTCAATGGATATATTCAGTTTTGGACGATCTGTCCCATGTTGTGTGGTTGTTTCGGAGTAGGCGGATTGTGACACCAAGCATGACGTTTCGGAACTCTGGAGCGAATTATTTAGAGGAAGGTGTAATAAGGTATTATGTCTTTTATTACACTTAAAACAGCTTTTAGTATTTTTACAGCTGGTTACGATATGTTCATCGCTTAAACAGTTAAAACAACGATTTAATCTTTTGATTAATTCTCGTCGTTCGGTAACATTTTGGTTGCGGAATTTAGAGCAAGTAAATAATTTGTGGTTCTCATTAACACAGATTGGACAACGGGGTTCTGGGTTTATGTGGAATGATTTGGAAGTGGTAGGTATGTTCGGCGGATTGTGGCTACGTTTCGCACCAGATTCTCCTATTGCATCAATTCTCTTGGATAAGAATGTCAACAGTTCATCTGTCGTTGGAAGCTCGTTTTCTGACGTCTCATATTTCCAGATTCGTTTAGATTCTTCATCGAGTTTCTCAGTAGCCAAATAAATGATCCAAGGATCACGCTCAATTGCTTTGGGACCAAGCGATTTTAATCCACGAATGGTTTCATCCAAATTATCGAACATTTTCATTAAGTGGTTTGAGGAAGGATTCGAATTAATTTTGGGTAGCGACAAAAAATCTCGTATATAGGTTTCGACAATTTGTTTCTTTTTGTCATATTTTTTGATAAGACGTTTCAATGCTTCGACATAGTTCGCGTCATCAACGCGAAAGTGACATACAGACAAGTATGCTGGACCACGTAGCTGTCCCAACAGATATTTAAATTTCTGAGCGGGTGACAGTGACGTGTTCTCATGAACGGTCGAAATGAAAATATCATAGAAGGATTGCCAATTCTTGTAATTACCGTCGAAAGTAGGAAGCGTTAGTCTTGGCAATTTAAAATCAGATTTGAAATTGGTAAGCACAGAATGATCCATGCTATCATCCAACTTGGTAATAGGTTGAAGACTTAATTTACGAATTAATGATTGGATTTTCGTAACCAGTGGGAAGTATTGGTCATCAAGATCTTCCATCTCGGAGACCGCTTCGGAATCTAATTGGAACAGTTTATCTTCGGTAGCGATAAACTGGTTATACAACTCATGCACTTTGGACAAACGAGAATTCAATCCGTCAATATCACAATCCCGTTCATTGACAAAATTAGTGATTTTGGTTAATTGACCTTTAATCACGGCCTTACGTTTTACAAGCGCACCGGGGCGATCAAGAGTAGGGTCTAAAGGCATTTTACCGAAATAAATTTGTGTTTAAACGCACGATAAATTTAATGGAATTCGGAAAAAATAAATAAAAACGGTTACCTGGATTTTGGATGGATGGTTCCTCCTTTGGTTGGTGAATTGATAGAACTCCAATAAATCCTTATTTCGATAATCCCTCTTTTGGTATAGGTTAAGTTCGCCACGTGTCGCCGATCCGGCTCGAAGGACCAAACAAACAATGTACAAAACTGGAAAATTATTCGTACAATGTTTAAATAAAAAAATAAAATAAAAAATTATTTGATTCAATTTTAAATTCTTTAAATTTATTTATTAACACTTGGATGGTGATAACAATTTTTCTAGGTGTTGACGTCTTGGTGGTTACAATGAGAAGGCTTTTATTTTCAATTTTACATATTAAGTACCAAATTATTTAATATTTAATATAGAGGGTCATCAATCGCTAATCTTAATTGCCATTAGATGGCACTACATTATATAATTTTAGGTATAAAACGCATTCCATAATACGTATAGGGATTACATTAGTAGTGGTACAAAATGTCAATAAAAATAACAAATGTCAGTAGTAACAATAATAATAAATTATAAATTATCTACTGGTAATATTGTAAATAATATATATATATATAATAGTAATTAATGTGATTTATAGGTAAGTATCTATACGTTAATAATTATAAAGTGCAATTCTACTTTAGTATTGTGTTTCCAATATGCATAACATAATTTGGTTGGATTATCAATTGAAGTTCAAGTTCAAGGACAAATTATGTTATGAATATTGTTTACATATGATTTGGTTTGTTTGTACTAATACTAATTTAAACTAAATTCTAGGTACTCAAGATGATTCTATATAATAACAAGGTAAGTATTAACTAATTGCTAATGTTAATTCTAGGTTTTAGGTTTATGCAATTTAGAATGTATGTATTTCAGGTGGTTTATGTGTTGCAGGTAGAGATGTTATTCCGGGTGAGTATGACTGGACTTATCGACGATTACTGTTGACATACGTGGTTAGTGCTACTTGAACATTACCTATAATCATTTTGAACCGGAATTTCAACAAAAAAAAGTTTTCAATTTTTTGCGAAAATGCCTGATGGTTAGCCTTACTTATTTTGAACGGATAAAATTTATTGTCACAGATTCGGTATGTTTGAATTATGTTTGGTTATTACTGTTATTATGAGTAGATCACCGTTGAATTTGCTGCAATACGTTACCTCATTCGCTTGCAATCCAGTTTCGATTACAAATGTGGCCAAACTTCAAAATAAGAAAGTTCCAGTAACCACCACTTTCCGAATTATGCCTACTACTGGTACTTTCTACCTCAACATGTTACATACATTACCTATAATCATTTTGAACCGGAATTTCAACAAAAAAAAGTTTTCAATTTTTTGCGAAAATGCCTGATGGTTAGCCTTACTTATTTTGAACGGATAAAATTTATTGTCACAGATTCGGTATGTTTGAATTATGTTTGGTTATTACTGTTATTATGAGTAGATCACCGTTGAATTTGCTGCAATACGTTACCTCATTCGCTTGCAATCCAGTTTCGATTACAAATGTGCCAAACTTCAAAATAAGAAAGTTCCAGTAACCACCACTTTCCGAATTATGCCTACTACTGGTACTTTCTACCTCAACATGTTACATACATTACCTATAATCATTTTGAACCGGAATTTCAACAAAAAAAAGTTTTCAATTTTTTGCGAAAATGCCTGATGGTAGCCTTACTTATTTTGAACGGATAAAATTTATTGTCACAGATTCGGTATGTTTGAATTATGTTTGGTTATTACTGTTATTATGAGTAGATCACCGTTGAATTTGCTGCAATACGTTACCTCATTCGCTTGCAATCCAGTTTCGATTACAAATGTGGCCAAACATCAAAATAAGAAAGTTCCAGTAACCACCACTTTCCGAATTATGCCTACTACTGGTACTTTCTACCTCAACATGTTACATACATTACCTATAATCATTTTGAACCGGAATTTCAACAAAAAAAAGTTTTCAATTTTTTGCGAAAATGCCTGATGGTAGCCTTACTTATTTTGAACGGATAAAATTTATTGTCACAGATTCGGTATGTTTGAATTATGTTTGGTTATTACTGTTATTATGAGTAGATCACCGTTGAATTTGCTGCAATACGTTACCTCATTCGCTTGCAATCCAGTTTCGATTACAAATGTGGCCAAACTTCAAAATAAGAAAGTTCCAGTAACCACCACTTTCCGAATTATGCCTACTACTGGTACTTTCTACCTCAACATGTTACATACATTACCTATAATCATTGTGAACCGGAATTTCAACAAAAAAAAGTTTTAAATTTTTTGCGAAAATGCCTGATGGTTAGCCTTACTTATTTTGAACGGATAAAATTTATTGTCACAGATTCGGTATGTTTGAATTATGTTTGGTTATTACTGTTATTATGAGTAGATCACCGTTGAATTTGCTGCAATACGTTACCTCATTCGCTTGCAATCCAGTTTCGATTACAAATGTGGCCAAACTTCAAAATAAGAAAGTTCCAGTAACCACCACTTTCCGAATTATGCCTACTACTGGTACTTTCTACCTCAACATGTTACATACATTACCTATAATCATTTTGAACCGGAATTTCAACAAAAAAAAGTTTTCAATTTTTTGCGAAAATGCCTGATGGTTAGCCTTACTTATTTTGAACGGATAAAATTTATTGTCACAGATTCGGTATGTTTGAATTATGTTTGGTTATTACTGTTATTATGAGTAGATCACCGTTGAATTTGCTGCAATACGTTACCTCATTCGCTTGCAATCCAGTTTCGATTACAAATGTGGCCAAACATCAAAATAAGAAAGTTCCAGTAACCACCACTTTCCTTATGCCTACTACCGGTTCTTTCTACCTCAACATGTTACATACATTACCTATAATCATTTTGAACCGGAATTTCAACAAAAAAAAGTTTTCAATTTTTTGCGAAAATGCCTGATGGTTGGCCTTACTTATTTTGAACGGATAAAATTTATTGTCACAGATTCGGTATGTTTGAATTATGTTTGGTTATTACTGTTATTATGAGTAGATCACCGTTGAATTTGCTGCAATACGTTACCTCATTCGCTTGCAATCCAGTTTCGATTACAAATGTGGCCAAACATCAAAATAAGAAAGTTCCAGTAACCACCACTTTCCTTATGCCTACTACCGGTTCTTTCTACCTCAACATGTTACATACATTACCTATAATCATTTTGAACCGGAATTTCAACAAAAAAAAGTTTTCAATTTTTTGCGAAAATGCCTGATGGTTGGCCTTACTTATTTTGAACGGATAAAATTTATTGTCACAGATTCGGTATGTTTGAATTATGTTTGGTTATTACTGTTATTATGAGTAGATCACCGTTGAATTTGCTGCAATACGTTACCTCATTCGCTTGCAATCCAGTTTCGATTACAAATGTGGCCAAACATCAAAATAAGAAAGTTCCAGTAACCACCACTTTCCTTATGCCTACTACCGGTTCTTTCTACCTCAACATGTTACATACATTACCTATAATCATTTTGAACCGGAATTTCAACAAAAAAAATTTTCAATTTTTTGCGAAAATGCCTGATGGTAGCCTTACTTATTTTGAACGGATAAAATTTATTGTCACAGATTCGGTATGTTTGAATTATGTTTGGTTATTACTGTTATTATGAGTAGATCACCGTTGAATTTGCTGCAATACGTTACCTCATTCGCTTGCAATCCAGTTTCGATTACAAATGTGGCCAAACATCAAAATAAGAAAGTTCCAGTAACCACCACTTTCCTTATGCCTACTACCGGTTCTTTCTACCTCAACATGTTACATACATTACCTATAATCATTTTGAACCGGAATTTCAACAAAAAAAAGTTTTCAATTTTTTGCGAAAATGCCTGATGGTTAGCCTTACTTATTTTGAACGGATAAAATTTATTGTCACAGATTCGGTATGTTTGAATTATATTTGGTTATTACTGTTATTATGAGTAGATCACCGTTGAATTTGCTGCAATACGTTACCTCATTCGCTTGCAATCCAGTTTCGATTACAAATGTGGCCAAACTTCAAAATAAGAAAGTTCCAGTAACCACCACTTTCCGAATTATGCCTACTACTGGTACTTTCTACCTCAACATGTTACATACATTACCTATAATCATTTTGAACCGGAATTTCAACAAAAAAAAGTTTTAAATTTTTTGCGAAAATGCCTGATGGGCTAGCCTTACTTATTTTGAACGGATAAAATTTATTGTCACAGATTCGGTATGTTTGAATTATATTTGGTTATTACTGTTATTATGAGTAGATCACCGTTGAATTTGCTGCAATACGTTACCTCATTCGCTTGCAATCCAGTTTCGATTACAAATGTGGCCAAACATCAAAATAAGAAAGTTCCAGTAACCACCACTTTCCTTATGCCTACTACCGGTTTTTTCTACCTCAACATGTTATATACATTACCTATAATCATTTTGAACCGGAATTTCAACAAAAAAAAGTTTTCAATTTTTTGCGAAAATGCCTGATGGGCTAGCCTTACTTATTTTGAACGGATAAAATTTATTGTCACAGATTCGGTATGTTTGAATTATGTTTGGTTATTACTGTTATTATGAGTAGATCACCGTTGAATTTGCTGCAATACGTTACCTCATTCGCTTGCAATCCAGTTTCGATTACAAATGTGGCCAAACTTCAAAATAAGAAAGTTCCAGTAACCACCACTTTCCGAATTATGCCTACTACTGGTACTTTCTACCTCAACATGTTACATACATTACCTATAATCATTTTGAACCGGAATTTCAACAAAAAAAAGTTTTCAATTTTTTGCGAAAATGCCTGATGGTTAGCCTTACTTATTTTGAACGGATAAAATTTATTGTCACAGATTCGGTATGTTTGAATTATGTTTGGTTATTACTGTTATTATGAGTAGATCACCGTTGAATTTGCTGCAATACGTTACCTCATTCGCTTGCAATCCAGTTTCGATTACAAATGTGGCCAAACTTCAAAATAAGAAAGTTCCAGTAACCACCACTTTCCGAATTATGCCTACTACTGGTACTTTCTACCTCAACATGTTACATACATTACCTATAATCATTTTGAACCGGAATTTCAACAAAAAAAAGTTTTCAATTTTTTGCGAAAATGCCTGATGGTTAGCCTTACTTATTTTGAACGGATAAAATTTATTGTCACAGATTCGGTATGTTTGAATTATGTTTGGTTATTACTGTTATTATGAGTAGATCACCGTTGAATTTGCTGCAATACGTTACCTCATTCGCTTGCAATCCAGTTTCGATTACAAATGTGGCCAAACTTCAAAATAAGAAAGTTCCAGTAACCACCACTTTCCGAATTATGCCTACTACTGGTACTTTCTACCTCAACATGTTACATACATTACCTATAATCATTTTGAACCGGAATTTCAACAAAAAAAAGTTTTCAATTTTTTGCGAAAATGCCTGATGGTTAGCCTTACTTATTTTGAACGGATAAAATTTATTGTCACAGATTCGGTATGTTTGAATTATATTTGGTTATTACTGTTATTATGAGTAGATCACCGTTGAATTTGCTGCAATACGTTACCTCATTCGCTTGCAATCCAGTTTCGATTACAAATGTGGCCATACATCAAAATAAGAAAGTTCCAGTAACCACCACTTTCCTTATGCCTACTACCGGTTTTTTCTACCTCAACATGTTATATACATTACCTATAATCATTTTGAACCGGAATTTCAACAAAAAAAAGTTTTCAATTTTTTGCGAAAATGCCTGATGGTTAGCCTTACTTATTTTGAACGGATAAAATTTATTGTCACAGATTCGGTATGTTTGAATTATGTTTGGTTATTACTGTTATTATGAGTAGATCACCGTTGAATTTGCTGCAATACGTTACCTCATTCGCTTGCAATCCAGTTTCGATTACAAATGTGGCCAAACTTCAAAATAAGAAAGTTCCAGTAACCACCACTTTCCGAATTATGCCTACTACTGGTACTTTCTACCTCAACATGTTACATACATTACCTATAATCATTTTGAACCGGAATTTCAACAAAAAAAAGTTTTCAATTTTTTGCGAAAATGCCTGATGGTTAGCCTTACTTATTTTGAACGGATAAAATTTATTGTCACAGATTCGGTATGTTTGAATTATATTTGGTTATTACTGTTATTATGAGTAGATCACCGTTGAATTTGCTGCAATACGTTACCTCATTCGCTTGCAATCCAGTTTCGATTACAAATGTGGCCATACATCAAAATAAGAAAGTTCCAGTAACCACCACTTTCCTTATGCCTACTACCGGTTTTTTCTACCTCAACATGTTATATACATTACCTATAATCATTTTGAACCGGAATTTCAACAAAAAAAAATTTTCAATTTTTTGCGAAAATGCCTGATGGTTAGCCTTACTTATTTTGAACGGATAAAATTTATTGTCACAGATTCGGTATGTTTGAATTATGTTTGGTTATTACTGTTATTATGAGTAGATCACCGTTGAATTTGCTGCAATACGTTACCTCATTCGCTTGCAATCCAGTTTCGATTTCAAATGTGGCCAAACATCAAAATAAGAAAGTTCCAGTAACCACCACTTTCCTTATGCCTACTACCGGTTTTTTCTACCTCAACATGTTATATACATTACCTATAATCATTTTGAACCGGAATTTCAACAAAAAAAAGTTTTCAATTTTTTGCGAAAATGCCTGATGGTTAGCCTTACTTATTTTGAACGGATAAAATTTATTGTCACAGATTCGGTATGTTTGAATTATGTTTGGTTATTACTGTTATTATGAGTAGATCACCGTTGAATTTGCTGCAATACGTTACCTCATTCGCTTGCAATCCAGTTTCGATTACAAATGTGGCCAAACTTCAAAATAAGAAAGTTCCAGTAACCACCACTTTCCGAATTATGCCTACTACTGGTACTTTCTACCTCAACATGTTACATACATTACCTATAATCATTTTGAACCGGAATTTCAACAAAAAAAAGTTTTCAATTTTTTGCGAAAATGCCTGATGGTTAGCCTTACTTATTTTGAACGGATAAAATTTATTGTCACAGATTCGGTATGTTTGAATTATATTTGGTTATTACTGTTATTATGAGTAGATCACCGTTGAATTTGCTGCAATACGTTACCTCATTCGCTTGCAATCCAGTTTCGATTACAAATGTGGCCATACATCAAAATAAGAAAGTTCCAGTAACCACCACTTTCCTTATGCCTACTACCGGTTTTTTCTACCTCAACATGTTATATACATTACCTATAATCATTTTGAACCGGAATTTCAACAAAAAAAAATTTTCAATTTTTTGCGAAAATGCCTGATGGTTAGCCTTACTTATTTTGAACGGATAAAATTTATTGTCACAGATTCGGTATGTTTGAATTATGTTTGGTTATTACTGTTATTATGAGTAGATCACCGTTGAATTTGCTGCAATACGTTACCTCATTCGCTTGCAATCCAGTTTCGATTACAAATGTGGCCAAACATCAAAATAAGAAAGTTCCAGTAACCACCACTTTCCTTATGCCTACTACCGGTTTTTTCTACCTCAACATGTTATATACATTACCTATAATCATTTTGAACCGGAATTTCAACAAAAAAAAGTTTTCAATTTTTTGCGAAAATGCCTGATGGTTAGCCTTACTTATTTTGAACGGATAAAATTTATTGTCACAGATTCGGTATGTTTGAATTATGTTTGGTTATTACTGTTATTATGAGTAGATCACCGTTGAATTTGCTGCAATACGTTACCTCATTCGCTTGCAATCCAGTTTCGATTACAAATGTGGCCAAACATCAAAATAAGAAAGTTCCAGTAACCACCACTTTCCTTATGCCTACTACCGGTTTTTTCTACCTCAACATGTTATATACATTACCTATAATCATTTTGAACCGGAATTTCAACAAAAAAAAGTTTTCAATTTTTTGCGAAAATGCCGTTAGCCTTACTTATTTTGAACGGATAAAATTTATTGTCACAGATTCGGTATGTTTGAATTATGTTTGGTTATTACTGTTATTATGAGTAGATCACCGTTGAATTTGCTGCAATACGTTACCTCATTCGCTTGCAATCCAGTTTCGATTACAAATGTGGCCAAACATCAAAATAAGAAAGTTCCAGTAACCACCACTTTCCGAATTATGCCTACTACTGGTACTTTCTACCTCAACATGTTACATACATTACCTATAATCATTTTGAACCGGAATTTCAACAAAAAAAAGTTTTCAATTTTTTGCGAAAATGCCTGATGGTAGCCTTACTTATTTTGAACGGATAAAATTTATTGTCACAGATTCGGTATGTTTGAATTATGTTTGGTTATTACTGTTATTATGAGTAGATCACCGTTGAATTTGCTGCAATACGTTACCTCATTCGCTTGCAATCCAGTTTCGATTACAAATGTGGCCAAACATCAAAATAAGAAAGTTCCAGTAACCACCACTTTCCTTATGCCTACTACCGGTTCTTTCTACCTCAACATGTTACATACATTACCTATAATCATTTTGAACCGGAATTTCAACAAAAAAAAGTTTTCAATTTTTTTGCGAAAATGCCTGATGGTTAGCCTTACTTATTTTGAACGGATAAAATTTATTGTCACAGATTCGGTATGTTTGAATTATGTTTGGTTATTACTGTTATTATGAGTAGATCACCGTTGAATTTGCTGCAATACGTTACCTCATTCGCTTGCAATCCAGTTTCGATTACAAATGTGGCCAAACTTCAAAATAAGAAAGTTCCAGTAACCACCACTTTCCGAATTATGCCTACTACTGGTACTTTCTACCTCAACATGTTACATACATTACCTATAATCATTTTGAACCGGAATTTCAACAAAAAAAAGTTTTCAATTTTTTGCGAAAATGCCTGATGGTTATAAGCCTTACTTATTTTGAACGGATAAAATTTATTGTCACAGATTCGGTATGTTTGAATTATGTTTGGTTATTACTGTTATTATGAGTAGATCACCGTTGAATTTGCTGCAATACGTTACCTCATTCGCTTGCAATCCAGTTTCGATTACAAATGTGGCCAAACATCAAAATAAGAAAGTTCCAGTAACCACCACTTTCCTTATGCCTACTACCGGTTCTTTCTACCTCAACATGTTACATACATTACCTATAATCATTGTGAACCGGAATTTCAACAAAAAAAAGTTTTCAATTTTTTGCGAAAATGCCGTTAGCCTTACTTATTTTGAACGGATAAAATTTATTGTCACAGATTCGGTATGTTTGAATTATGTTTGGTTATTACTGTTATTATGAGTAGATCACCGTTGAATTTGCTGCAATACGTTACCTCATTCGCTTGCAATCCAGTTTCGATTACAAATGTGGCCAAACATCAAAATAAGAAAGTTCCAGTAACCACCACTTTCCGAATTATGCCTACTACTGGTACTTTCTACCTCAACATGTTACATACATTACCTATAATCATTTTGAACCGGAATTTCAACAAAAAAAAGTTTTCAATTTTTTGCGAAAATGCCTGATGGTTAGCCTTACTTATTTTGAACGGATAAAATTTATTGTCACAGATTCGGTATGTTTGAATTATGTTTGGTTATTACTGTTATTATGAGTAGATCACCGTTGAATTTGCTGCAATACGTTACCTCATTCGCTTGCAATCCAGTTTCGATTGCAAATGTGGCCAAACATCAAAATAAGAAAGTTCCAGTAACCACCACTTTCCTTATGCCTACTACCGGTTTTTTCTACCTCAACATGTTATATACATTACCTATAATCATTTTGAACCGGAATTTCAACAAAAAAAAGTTTTCAATTTTTTGCGAAAATGCCTGATGGTTAGCCTTACTTATTTTGAACGGATAAAATTTATTGTCACAGATTCGGTATGTTTGAATTATGTTTGGTTATTACTGTTATTATGAGTAGATCACCGTTGAATTTGCTGCAATACGTTACCTCATTCGCTTGCAATCCAGTTTCGATTACAAATGTGGCCAAACATCAAAATAAGAAAGTTCCAGTAACCACCACTTTCCGAATTATGCCTACTACTGGTACTTTCTACCTCAACATGTTACATACATTACCTATAATCATTTTGAACCGGAATTTCAACAAAAAAAAGTTTTCAATTTTTTGCGAAAATGCCTGATGGTTAGCCTTACTTATTTTGAACGGATAAAATTTATTGTCACAGATTCGGTATGTTTGAATTATGTTTGGTTATTACTGTTATTATGAGTAGATCACCGTTGAATTTGCTGCAATACGTTACCTCATTCGCTTGCAATCCAGTTTCGATTACAAATGTGGCCAAACATCAAAATAAGAAAGTTCCAGTAACCACCACTTTCCGAATTATGCCTACTACTGGTACTTTCTACCTCAACATGTTACATACATTACCTATAATCATTTTGAACCGGAATTTCAACAAAAAAAAGTTTTCAATTTTTTGCGAAAATGCCTGATGGTTAGCCTTACTTATTTTGAACGGATAAAATTTATTGTCACAGATTCGGTATGTTTGAATTATGTTTGGTTATTACTGTTATCATGAGTAGATCACCGTTGAATTTGCTGCAATACGTTACCTCATTCGCTTGCAATCCAGTTTCGATTACAAATGTGGCCAAACATCAAAATAAGAAAGTTCCAGTAACCACCACTTTCCTTATGCCTACTACCGGTTCTTTCTACCTCAACATGTTACATACATTACCTATAATCATTTTGAACCGGAATTTCAACAAAAAAAAGTTTTCAATTTTTTGCGAAAATGCCTGATGGTTAGCCTTACTTATTTTGAACGGATAAAATTTATTGTCACAGATTCGGTATGTTTGAATTATGTTTGGTTATTACTGTTATTATGAGTAGATCACCGTTGAATTTGCTGCAATACGTTACCTCATTCGCTTGCAATCCAGTTTCGATTACAAATGTGGCCAAACATCAAAATAAGAAAGTTCCAGTAACCACCACTTTCCGAATTATGCCTACTACCGGTTCTTTCTACCTCAACATGTTACATACATTACCTATAATCATTTTGAACCGGAATTTCAACAAAAAAAAGTTTTCAATTTTTTGCGAAAATGCCTGATGGTTAGCCTTACTTATTTTGAACGGATAAAATTTATTGTCACAGATTCGGTATGTTTGAATTATGTTTGGTTATTACTGTTATTATGAGTAGATCACCGTTGAATTTGCTGCAATACGTTACCTCATTCGCTTGCAATCCAGTTTCGATTACAAATGTGGCCAAACATCAAAATAAGAAAGTTCCAGTAACCACCACTTTCCTTATGCCTACTACCGGTTCTTTCTACCTCAACATGTTACATACATTACCTATAATCATTTTGAACCGGAATTTCAACAAAAAAAAGTTTTCAATTTTTTGCGAAAATGCCTGATGGTTAGCCTTACTTATTTTGAACGGATAAAATTTATTGTCACAGATTCGGTATGTTTGAATTATGTTTGGTTATTACTGTTTTTATGAGTAGATCACCGTTGAATTTGCTGCAATACGTTAGCTCATTCGCTTGCAATCCAGTTTCGATTACAAATGTGGCCAAACATCAAAATAAGAAAGTTCCAGTAACCACCACTTTCCTTATGCCTACTACCGGTTCTTTCTACCTCAACATGTTACATACATTACCTATAATCATTTTGAACCGGAATTTCAACAAAAAAAAGTTTTCAATTTTTTGCGAAAATGCCTGATGGTTAGCCTTACTTATTTTGAACGGATAAAATTTATTGTCACAGATTCGGTATGTTTGAATTATGTTTGGTTATTACTGTTATTATGAGTAGATCACCGTTGAATTTGCTGCAATACGTTACCTCATTCGCTTGCAATCCAGTTTCGATTACAAATGTGGCCAAACTTCAAAATAAGAAAGTTCCAGTAACCACCACTTTCCGAATTATGCCTACTACTGGTACTTTCTACCTCAACATGTTACATACATTACCTATAATCATTTTGAACCGGAATTTCAACAAAAAAAAGTTTTCAATTTTTTGCGAAAATGCCTGATGGTTAGCCTTACTTATTTTGAACGGATAAAATTTATTGTCACAGATTCGGTATGTTTGAATTATGTTTGGTTATTACTGTTATTATGAGTAGATCACCGTTGAATTTGCTGCAATACGTTACCTCATTCGCTTGCAATCCAGTTTCGATTACAAATGTGGCCAAACTTCAAAATAAGAAAGTTCCAGTAACCACCACTTTCCGAATTATGCCTACTACTGGTACTTTCTACCTCAACATGTTACATACATTACCTATAATCATTTTGAACCGGAATTTCAACAAAAAAAAGTTTTCAATTTTTTGCGAAAATGCCTGATGGTTAGCCTTACTTATTTTGAACGGATAAAATTTATTGTCACAGATTCGGTATGTTTGAATTATGTTTGGTTATTACTGTTATTATGAGTAGATCACCGTTGAATTTGCTGCAATACGTTACCTCATTCGCTTGCAATCCAGTTTCGATTACAAATGTGGCCAAACATCAAAATAAGAAAGTTCCAGTAACCACCACTTTCCTTATGCCTACTACCGGTTCTTTCTACCTCAACATGTTACATACATTACCTATAATCATTTTGAACCGGAATTTCAACAAAAAAAAGTTTTCAATTTTTTGCGAAAATGCCTGATGGTTAGCCTTACTTATTTTGAACGGATAAAATTTATTGTCACAGATTCGGTATGTTTGAATTATGTTTGGTTATTACTGTTATTATGAGTAGATCACCGTTGAATTTGCTGCAATACGTTACCTCATTCGCTTGCAATCCAGTTTCGATTACAAATGTGGCCAAACTTCAAAATAAGAAAGTTCCAGTAACCACCACTTTCCGAATTATGCCTACTACTGGTACTTTCTACCTCAACATGTTACATACATTACCTATAATCATTTTGAACCGGAATTTCAACAAAAAAAAGTTTTCAATTTTTTGCGAAAATGCCTGATGGTTAGCCTTACTTATTTTGAACGGATAAAATTTATTGTCACAGATTCGGTATGTTTGAATTATGTTTGGTTATTACTGTTATTATGAGTAGATCACCGTTGAATTTGCTGCAATACGTTACCTCATTCGCTTGCAATCCAGTTTCGATTACAAATGTGGCCAAACATCAAAATAAGAAAGTTCCAGTAACCACCACTTTCCTTATGCCTACTACCGGTTCTTTCTACCTCAACATGTTACATACATTACCTATAATCATTGTGAACCGGAATTTCAACAAAAAAAAGTTTTCAATTTTTTGCGAAAATGCCGTTAGCCTTACTTATTTTGAACGGATAAAATTTATTGTCACAGATTCGGTATGTTTGAATTATGTTTGGTTATTACTGTTATTATGAGTAGATCACCGTTGAATTTGCTGCAATACGTTACCTCATTCGCTTGCAATCCAGTTTCGATTACAAATGTGGCCAAACATCAAAATAAGAAAGTTCCAGTAACCACCACTTTCCTTATGCCTACTACCGGTTCTTTCTACCTCAACATGTTACATACATTACCTATAATCATTTTGAACCGGAATTTCAACAAAAAAAAGTTTTCAATTTTTTGCGAAAATGCCTGATGGTTAGCCTTACTTATTTTGAACGGATAAAATTTATTGTCACAGATTCGGTATGTTTGAATTATGTTTGGTTATTACTGTTATTATGAGTAGATCACCGTTGAATTTGCTGCAATACGTTACCTCATTCGCTTGCAATCCAGTTTCGATTACAAATGTGGCCAAACTTCAAAATAAGAAAGTTCCAGTAACCACCACTTTCCGAATTATGCCTACTACTGGTACTTTCTACCTCAACATGTTACATACATTACCTATAATCATTTTGAACCGGAATTTCAACAAAAAAAAGTTTTCAATTTTTTGCGAAAATGCCTGATGGTTAGCCTTACTTATTTTGAACGGATAAAATTTATTGTCACAGATTCGGTATGTTTGAATTATGTTTGGTTATTACTGTTATTATGAGTAGATCACCGTTGAATTTGCTGCAATACGTTACCTCATTCGCTTGCAATCCAGTTTCGATTACAAATGTGGCCAAACATCAAAATAAGAAAGTTCCAGTAACCACCACTTTCCTTATGCCTACTACCGGTTCTTTCTACCTCAACATGTTACATACATTACCTATAATCATTGTGAACCGGAATTTCAACAAAAAAAAGTTTTCAATTTTTTGCGAAAATGCCGTTAGCCTTACTTATTTTGAACGGATAAAATTTATTGTCACAGATTCGGTATGTTTGAATTATGTTTGGTTATTACTGTTATTATGAGTAGATCACCGTTGAATTTGCTGCAATACGTTACCTCATTCGCTTGCAATCCAGTTTCGATTACAAATGTGGCCAAACATCAAAATAAGAAAGTTCCAGTAACCACCACTTTCCTTATGCCTACTACCGGTTCTTTCTACCTCAACATGTTACATACATTACCTATAATCATTTTGAACCGGAATTTCAACAAAAAAAAGTTTTCAATTTTTTGCGAAAATGCCTGATGGTTAGCCTTACTTATTTTGAACGGATAAAATTTATTGTCACAGATTCGGTATGTTTGAATTATGTTTGGTTATTACTGTTATTATGAGTAGATCACCGTTGAATTTGCTGCAATACGTTACCTCATTCGCTTGCAATCCAGTTTCGATTACAAATGTGGCCAAACTTCAAAATAAGAAAGTTCCAGTAACCACCACTTTCCGAATTATGCCTACTACTGGTACTTTCTACCTCAACATGTTACATACATTACCTATAATCATTTTGAACCGGAATTTCAACAAAAAAAAGTTTTCAATTTTTTGCGAAAATGCCTGATGGTTAGCCTTACTTATTTTGAACGGATAAAATTTATTGTCACAGATTCGGTATGTTTGAATTATGTTTGGTTATTACTGTTATTATGAGTAGATCACCGTTGAATTTGCTGCAATACGTTACCTCATTCGCTTGCAATCCAGTTTCGATTACAAATGTGGCCAAACTTCAAAATAAGAAAGTTCCAGTAACCACCACTTTCCGAATTATGCCTACTACTGGTACTTTCTACCTCAACATGTTACATACATTACCTATAATCATTTTGAACCGGAATTTCAACAAAAAAAAGTTTTCAATTTTTTGCGAAAATGCCTGATGGTTAGCCTTACTTATTTTGAACGGATAAAATTTATTGTCACAGATTCGGTATGTTTGAATTATGTTTGGTTATTACTGTTATTATGAGTAGATCACCGTTGAATTTGCTGCAATACGTTACCTCATTCGCTTGCAATCCAGTTTCGATTACAAATGTGGCCAAACTTCAAAATAAGAAAGTTCCAGTAACCACCACTTTCCGAATTATGCCTACTACTGGTACTTTCTACCTCAACATGTTACATACATTACCTATAATCATTTTGAACCGGAATTTCAACAAAAAAAAGTTTTCAATTTTTTGCGAAAATGCCTGATGGTTAGCCTTACTTATTTTGAACGGATAAAATTTATTGTCACAGATTCGGTATGTTTGAATTATGTTTGGTTATTACTGTTATTATGAGTAGATCACCGTTGAATTTGCTGCAATACGTTACCTCATTCGCTTGCAATCCAGTTTCGATTACAAATGTGGCCAAACTTCAAAATAAGAAAGTTCCAGTAACCACCACTTTCCGAATTATGCCTACTACTGGTACTTTCTACCTCAACATGTTACATACATTACCTATAATCATTTTGAACCGGAATTTCAACAAAAAAAAGTTTTCAATTTTTTGCGAAAATGCCTGATGGTTAGCCTTACTTATTTTGAACGGATAAAATTTATTGTCACAGATTCGGTATGTTTGAATTATGTTTGGTTATTACTGTTATTATGAGTAGATCACCGTTGAATTTGCTGCAATACGTTACCTCATTCGCTTGCAATCCAGTTTCGATTACAAATGTGGCCAAACATCAAAATAAGAAAGTTCCAGTAACCACCACTTTCCTTATGCCTACTACCGGTTCTTTCTACCTCAACATGTTACATACATTACCTATAATCATTGTGAACCGGAATTTCAACAAAAAAAAGTTTTCAATTTTTTGCGAAAATGCCGTTAGCCTTACTTATTTTGAACGGATAAAATTTATTGTCACAGATTCGGTATGTTTGAATTATGTTTGGTTATTACTGTTATTATGAGTAGATCACCGTTGAATTTGCTGCAATACGTTACCTCATTCGCTTGCAATCCAGTTTCGATTACAAATGTGGCCAAACTTCAAAATAAGAAAGTTCCAGTAACCACCACTTTCCGAATTATGCCTACTACTGGTACTTTCTACCTCAACATGTTACATACATTACCTATAATCATTTTGAACCGGAATTTCAACAAAAAAAAGTTTTCAATTTTTTGCGAAAATGCCTGATGGTTAGCCTTACTTATTTTGAACGGATAAAATTTATTGTCACAGATTCGGTATGTTTGAATTATGTTTGGTTATTACTGTTATTATGAGTAGATCACCGTTGAATTTGCTGCAATACGTTACCTCATTCGCTTGCAATCCAGTTTCGATTACAAATGTGGCCAAACTTCAAAATAAGAAAGTTCCAGTAACCACCACTTTCCGAATTATGCCTACTACTGGTACTTTCTACCTCAACATGTTACATACATTACCTATAATCATTTTGAACCGGAATTTCAACAAAAAAAAGTTTTCAATTTTTTGCGAAAATGCCTGATGGTTAGCCTTACTTATTTTGAACGGATAAAATTTATTGTCACAGATTCGGTATGTTTGAATTATGTTTGGTTATTACTGTTATTATGAGTAGATCACCGTTGAATTTGCTGCAATACGTTACCTCATTCGCTTGCAATCCAGTTTCGATTACAAATGTGGCCAAACTTCAAAATAAGAAAGTTCCAGTAACCACCACTTTCCGAATTATGCCTACTACTGGTACTTTCTACCTCAACATGTTACATACATTACCTATAATCATTTTGAACCGGAATTTCAACAAAAAAAAGTTTTCAATTTTTTGCGAAAATGCCTGATGGTTAGCCTTACTTATTTTGAACGGATAAAATTTATTGTCACAGATTCGGTATGTTTGAATTATGTTTGGTTATTACTGTTATTATGAGTAGATCACCGTTGAATTTGCTGCAATACGTTACCTCATTCGCTTGCAATCCAGTTTCGATTACAAATGTGGCCAAACATCAAAATAAGAAAGTTCCAGTAACCACCACTTTCCTTATGCCTACTACCGGTTCTTTCTACCTCAACATGTTACATACATTACCTATAATCATTGTGAACCGGAATTTCAACAAAAAAAAGTTTTCAATTTTTTGCGAAAATGCCGTTAGCCTTACTTATTTTGAACGGATAAAATTTATTGTCACAGATTCGGTATGTTTGAATTATGTTTGGTTATTACTGTTATTATGAGTAGATCACCGTTGAATTTGCTGCAATACGTTACCTCATTCGCTTGCAATCCAGTTTCGATTACAAATGTGGCCAAACATCAAAATAAGAAAGTTCCAGTAACCACCACTTTCCTTATGCCTACTACCGGTTCTTTCTACCTCAACATGTTACATACATTACCTATAATCATTTTGAACCGGAATTTCAACAAAAAAAAGTTTTCAATTTTTTGCGAAAATGCCTGATGGTTAGCCTTACTTATTTTGAACGGATAAAATTTATTGTCACAGATTCGGTATGTTTGAATTATGTTTGGTTATTACTGTTATTATGAGTAGATCACCGTTGAATTTGCTGCAATACGTTACCTCATTCGCTTGCAATCCAGTTTCGATTACAAATGTGGCCAAACATCAAAATAAGAAAGTTCCAGTAACCACCACTTTCCTTATGCCTACTACTGGTACTTTCTACCTCAACATGTTACATACATTACCTATAATCATTTTGAACCGGAATTTCAACAAAAAAAAGTTTTCAATTTTTTGCGAAAATGCCTGATGGTTGTTAGCCTTACTTATTTTGAACGGATAAAATTTATTGTCACAGATTCGGTATGTTTGAATTATGTTTGGTTATTACTGTTATTATGAGTAGATCACCGTTGAATTTGCTGCAATACGTTACCTCATTCGCTTGCAATCCAGTTTCGATTACAAATGTGGCCAAACTTCAAAATAAGAAAGTTCCAGTAACCACCACTTTCCGAATTATGCCTACTACTGGTACTTTCTACCTCAACATGTTACATACATTACCTATAATCATTTTGAACCGGAATTTCAACAAAAAAAAGTTTTCAATTTTTTGCGAAAATGCCTGATGGTTAGCCTTACTTATTTTGAACGGATAAAATTTATTGTCACAGATTCGGTATGTTTGAATTATGTTTGGTTATTACTGTTATTATGAGTAGATCACCGTTGAATTTGCTGCAATACGTTACCTCATTCGCTTGCAATCCAGTTTCGATTACAAATGTGGCCAAACATCAAAATAAGCAAGTTCCAGTAACCACCACTTTCCGAATTATGCCTACTACCGGTTCTTTCTACCTCAACATGTTACATACATTACCTATAATCATTTTGAACCGGAATTTCAACAAAAAAAAGTTTTCAATTTTTTGCGAAAATGCCTGATGGTTAGCCTTACTTATTTTGAACGGATAAAATTTATTGTCACAGATTCGGTATGTTTGAATTATGTTTGGTTATTACTGTTATTATGAGTAGATCACCGTTGAATTTGCTGCAATACGTTACCTCATTCGCTTGCAATCCAGTTTCGATTACAAATGTGGCCAAACATCAAAATAAGAAAGTTCCAGTAACCACCACTTTCCTTATGCCTACTACCGGTTCTTTCTACCTCAACATGTTACATACATTACCTATAATCATTTTGAACCGGAATTTCAACAAAAAAAAGTTTTCAATTTTTTGCGAAAATGCCTGATGGTTAGCCTTACTTATTTTGAACGGATAAAATTTATTGTCACAGATTCGGTATGTTTGAATTATGTTTGGTTATTACTGTTATTATGAGTAGATCACCGTTGAATTTGCTGCAATACGTTACCTCATTCGCTTGCAATCCAGTTTCGATTACAAATGTGGCCAAACTTCAAAATAAGAAAGTTCCAGTAACCACCACTTTCCGAATTATGCCTACTACTGGTACTTTCTACCTCAACATGTTACATACATTACCTATAATCATTTTGAACCGCAATTTCAACAAAAAAAAGTTTTCAATTTTTTGCGAAAATGCCTGATGGTTAGCCTTACTTATTTTGAACGGATAAAATTTATTGTCACAGATTCGGTATGTTTGAATTATGTTTGGTTATTACTGTTATTATGAGTAGATCACCGTTGAATTTGCTGCAATACGTTACCTCATTCGCTTGCAATCCAGTTTCGATTACAAATGTGGCCAAACTTCAAAATAAGAAAGTTCCAGTAACCACCACTTTCCGAATTATGCCTACTACTGGTACTTTCTACCTCAACATGTTACATACATTACCTATAATCATTTTGAACCGGAATTTCAACAAAAAAAAGTTTTCAATTTTTTGCGAAAATGCCTGATGGCTAGCCTTACTTATTTTGAACGGATAAAATTTATTGTCACAGATTCGGTATGTTTGAATTATGTTTGGTTATTACTGTTATTATGAGTAGATCACCGTTGAATTTGCTGCAATACGTTACCTCATTCGCTTGCAATCCAGTTTCGATTACAAATGTGGCCAAACTTCAAAATAAGAAAGTTCCAGTAACCACCACTTTCCGAATTATGCCTACTACCGGTTCTTTCTACCTCAACATGTTACATACATTACCTATAATCATTTTGAACCGGAATTTCAACAAAAAAAAGTTTTCAATTTTTTGCGAAAATGCCTGATGGTTAGCCTTACTTATTTTGAACGGATAAAATTTATTGTCACAGATTCGGTATGTTTGAATTATGTTTGGTTATTACTGTTATTATGAGTAGATCACCGTTGAATTTGCTGCAATACGTTACCTCATTCGCTTGCAATCCAGTTTCGATTACAAATGTGGCCAAACATCAAAATAAGAAAGTTCCAGTAACCACCACTTTCCTTATGCCTACTACTGGTACTTTCTACCTCAACATGTTACATACATTACCTATAATCATTTTGAACCGGAATTTCAACAAAAAAAAGTTTTCAATTTTTTGCGAAAATGCCTGATGGCTAGCCTTACTTATTTTGAACGGATAAAATTTATTGTCACAGATTCGGTATGTTTGAATTATGTTTGGTTATTACTGTTATTATGAGTAGATCACCGTTGAATTTGCTGCAATACGTTACCTCATTCGCTTGCAATCCAGTTTCGATTACAAATGTGGCCAAACTTCAAAATAAGAAAGTTCCAGTAACCACCACTTTCCGAATTATGCCTACTACCGGTTCTTTCTACCTCAACATGTTACATACATTACCTATAATCATTTTGAACCGGAATTTCAACAAAAAAAAGTTTTCAATTTTTTGCGAAAATGCCTGATGGTTAGCCTTACTTATTTTGAACGGATAAAATTTATTGTCACAGATTCGGTATGTTTGAATTATGTTTGGTTATTACTGTTATTATGAGTAGATCACCGTTGAATTTGCTGCAATACGTTACCTCATTCGCTTGCAATCCAGTTTCGATTACAAATGTGGCCAAACTTCAAAATAAGAAAGTTCCAGTAACCACCACTTTCCGAATTATGCCTACTACTGGTACTTTCTACCTCAACATGTTACATACATTACCTATAATCATTTTGAACCGGAATTTCAACAAAAAAAAGTTTTCAATTTTTTGCGAAAATGCCTGATGGTTGTTAGCCTTACTTATTTTGAACGGATAAAATTTATTGTCACAGATTCGGTATGTTTGAATTATGTTTGGTTATTACTGTTATTATGAGTAGATCACCGTTGAATTTGCTGCAATACGTTACCTCATTCGCTTGCAATCCAGTTTCGATTACAAATGTGGCCAAACTTCAAAATAAGAAAGTTCCAGTAACCACCACTTTCCGAATTATGCCTACTACTGGTACTTTCTACCTCAACATGTTACATACATTACCTATAATCATTTTGAACCGGAATTTCAACAAAAAAAAGTTTTCAATTTTTTGCGAAAATGCCTGATGGTTAGCCTTACTTATTTTGAACGGATAAAATTTATTGTCACAGATTCGGTATGTTTGAATTATGTTTGGTTATTACTGTTATTATGAGTAGATCACCGTTGAATTTGCTGCAATACGTTACCTCATTCGCTTGCAATCCAGTTTCGATTACAAATGTGGCCAAACATCAAAATAAGAAAGTTCCAGTAACCACCACTTTCCTTATGCCTACTACTGGTACTTTCTACCTCAACATGTTACATACATTACCTATAATCATTTTGAACCGGAATTTCAACAAAAAAAAGTTTTCAATTTTTTGCGAAAATGCCTGATGGTTGTTAGCCTTACTTATTTTGAACGGATAAAATTTATTGTCACAGATTCGGTATGTTTGAATTATGTTTGGTTATTACTGTTATTATGAGTAGATCACCGTTGAATTTGCTGCAATACGTTACCTCATTCGCTTGCAATCCAGTTTCGATTACAAATGTGGCCAAACTTCAAAATAAGAAAGTTCCAGTAACCACCACTTTCCGAATTATGCCTACTACTGGTACTTTCTACCTCAACATGTTACATACATTACCTATAATCATTTTGAACCGGAATTTCAACAAAAAAAAGTTTTCAATTTTTTGCGAAAATGCCTGATGGTTAGCCTTACTTATTTTGAACGGATAAAATTTATTGTCACAGATTCGGTATGTTTGAATTATGTTTGGTTATTACTGTTATTATGAGTAGATCACCGTTGAATTTGCTGCAATACGTTACCTCATTCGCTTGCAATCCAGTTTCGATTACAAATGTGGCCAAACATCAAAATAAGCAAGTTCCAGTAACCACCACTTTCCGAATTATGCCTACTACCGGTTCTTTCTACCTCAACATGTTACATACATTACCTATAATCATTTTGAACCGGAATTTCAACAAAAAAAAGTTTTCAATTTTTTGCGAAAATGCCTGATGGTTAGCCTTACTTATTTTGAACGGATAAAATTTATTGTCACAGATTCGGTATGTTTGAATTATGTTTGGTTATTACTGTTATTATGAGTAGATCACCGTTGAATTTGCTGCAATACGTTACCTCATTCGCTTGCAATCCAGTTTCGATTACAAATGTGGCCAAACATCAAAATAAGAAAGTTCCAGTAACCACCACTTTCCTTATGCCTACTACCGGTTCTTTCTACCTCAACATGTTACATACATTACCTATAATCATTTTGAACCGGAATTTCAACAAAAAAAAGTTTTCAATTTTTTGCGAAAATGCCTGATGGTTAGCCTTACTTATTTTGAACGGATAAAATTTATTGTCACAGATTCGGTATGTTTGAATTATGTTTGGTTATTACTGTTATTATGAGTAGATCACCGTTGAATTTGCTGCAATACGTTACCTCATTCGCTTGCAATCCAGTTTCGATTACAAATGTGGCCAAACTTCAAAATAAGAAAGTTCCAGTAACCACCACTTTCCGAATTATGCCTACTACTGGTACTTTCTACCTCAACATGTTACATACATTACCTATAATCATTTTGAACCGGAATTTCAACAAAAAAAAGTTTTCAATTTTTTGCGAAAATGCCTGATGGTTAGCCTTACTTATTTTGAACGGATAAAATTTATTGTCACAGATTCGGTATGTTTGAATTATGTTTGGTTATTACTGTTATTATGAGTAGATCACCGTTGAATTTGCTGCAATACGTTACCTCATTCGCTTGCAATCCAGTTTCGATTACAAATGTGGCCAAACTTCAAAATAAGAAAGTTCCAGTAACCACCACTTTCCGAATTATGCCTACTACTGGTACTTTCTACCTCAACATGTTACATACATTACCTATAATCATTTTGAACCGCAATTTCAACAAAAAAAAGTTTTCAATTTTTTGCGAAAATGCCTGATGGTTAGCCTTACTTATTTTGAACGGATAAAATTTATTGTCACAGATTCGGTATGTTTGAATTATGTTTGGTTATTACTGTTATTATGAGTAGATCACCGTTGAATTTGCTGCAATACGTTACCTCATTCGCTTGCAATCCAGTTTCGATTACAAATGTGGCCAAACTTCAAAATAAGAAAGTTCCAGTAACCACCACTTTCCGAATTATGCCTACTACTGGTACTTTCTACCTCAACATGTTACATACATTACCTATAATCATTTTGAACCGGAATTTCAACAAAAAAAAGTTTTCAATTTTTTGCGAAAATGCCTGATGGTTAGCCTTACTTATTTTGAACGGATAAAATTTATTGTCACAGATTCGGTATGTTTGAATTATGTTTGGTTATTACTGTTATTATGAGTAGATCACCGTTGAATTTGCTGCAATACGTTACCTCATTCGCTTGCAATCCAGTTTCGATTACAAATGTGGCCAAACTTCAAAATAAGAAAGTTCCAGTAACCACCACTTTCCGAATTATGCCTACTACTGGTACTTTCTACCTCAACATGTTACATACATTACCTATAATCATTTTGAACCGGAATTTCAACAAAAAAAAGTTTTCAATTTTTTGCGAAAATGCCTGATGGTTAGCCTTACTTATTTTGAACGGATAAAATTTATTGTCACAGATTCGGTATGTTTGAATTATGTTTGGTTATTACTGTTATTATGAGTAGATCACCGTTGAATTTGCTGCAATACGTTACCTCATTCGCTTGCAATCCAGTTTCGATTACAAATGTGGCCAAACTTCAAAATAAGAAAGTTCCAGTAACCACCACTTTCCGAATTATGCCTACTACCGGTTCTTTCTACCTCAACATGTTACATACATTACCTATAATCATTTTGAACCGGAATTTCAACAAAAAAAAGTTTTCAATTTTTTGCGAAAATGCCTGATGGTTAGCCTTACTTATTTTGAACGGATAAAATTTATTGTCACAGATTCGGTATGTTTGAATTATGTTTGGTTATTACTGTTATTATGAGTAGATCACCGTTGAATTTGCTGCAATACGTTACCTCATTCGCTTGCAATCCAGTTTCGATTACAAATGTGGCCAAACATCAAAATAAGAAAGTTCCAGTAACCACCACTTTCCGAATTATGCCTACTACTGGTACTTTCTACCTCAACATGTTACATACATTACCTATAATCATTTTGAACCGGAATTTCAACAAAAAAAAGTTTTCAATTTTTTGCGAAAATGCCTGATGGTAGGTAGCCTTACTTATTTTGAACGGATAAAATTTATTGTCACAGATTCGGTATGTTTGAATTATGTTTGGTTATTACTGTTATTATGAGTAGATCACCGTTGAATTTGCTGCAATACGTTACCTCATTCGCTTGCAATCCAGTTTCGATTACAAATGTGGCCAAACATCAAAATAAGAAAGTTCCAGTAACCACCACTTTCCTTATGCCTACTACCGGTTTTTTCTACCTCAACATGTTATATACATTACCTATAATCATTTTGAACCGGAATTTCAACAAAAAAAAGTTTTCAATTTTTTGCGAAAATGCCTGATGGTTAGCCTTACTTATTTTGAACGGATAAAATTTATTGTCACAGATTCGGTATGTTTGAATTATGTTTGGTTATTACTGTTATTATGAGTAGATCACCGTTGAATTTGCTGCAATACGTTACCTCATTCGCTTGCAATCCAGTTTCGATTACAAATGTGGCCAAACATCAAAATAAGAAAGTTCCAGTAACCACCACTTTCCTTATGCCTACTACCGGTTCTTTCTACCTCAACATGTTACATACATTACCTATAATCATTTTGAACCGGAATTTCAACAAAAAAAAGTTTTCAATTTTTTGCGAAAATGCCTGATGGTTAGCCTTACTTATTTTGAACGGATAAAATTTATTGTCACAGATTCGGTATGTTTGAATTATGTTTGGTTATTACTGTTATTATGAGTAGATCACCGTTGAATTTGCTGCAATACGTTACCTCATTCGCTTGCAATCCAGTTTCGATTACAAATGTGGCCAAACTTCAAAATAAGAAAGTTCCAGTAACCACCACTTTCCGAATTATGCCTACTACTGGTACTTTCTACCTCAACATGTTACATACATTACCTATAATCATTTTGAACCGGAATTTCAACAAAAAAAAGTTTTCAATTTTTTGCGAAAATGCCTGATGGTTAGCCTTACTTATTTTGAACGGATAAAATTTATTGTCACAGATTCGGTATGTTTGAATTATGTTTGGTTATTACTGTTATTATGAGTAGATCACCGTTGAATTTGCTGCAATACGTTACCTCATTCGCTTGCAATCCAGTTTCGATTACAAATGTGGCCAAACATCAAAATAAGAAAGTTCCAGTAACCACCACTTTCCTTATGCCTACTACCGGTTCTTTCTACCTCAACATGTTACATACATTACCTATAATCATTTTGAACCGGAATTTCAACAAAAAAAGTTTTCAATTTTTTGCGAAAATGCCTGATGGTTAGCCTTACTTATTTTGAACGGATAAAATTTATTGTCACAGATTCGGTATGTTTGAATTATGTTTGGTTATTACTGTTATTATGAGTAGATCACCGTTGAATTTGCTGCAATACGTTACCTCATTCGCTTGCAATCCAGTTTCGATTACAAATGTGGCCAAACTTCAAAATAAGAAAGTTCCAGTAACCACCACTTTCCGAATTATGCCTACTACTGGTACTTTCTACCTCAACATGTTACATACATTACCTATAATCATTTTGAACCGGAATTTCAACAAAAAAAAGTTTTCAATTTTTTGCGAAAATGCCTGATGGTTAGCCTTACTTATTTTGAACGGATAAAATTTATTGTCACAGATTCGGTATGTTTGAATTATGTTTGGTTATTACTGTTATTATGAGTAGATCACCGTTGAATTTGCTGCAATACGTTACCTCATTCGCTTGCAATCCAGTTTCGATTACAAATGTGGCCAAACATCAAAATAAGAAAGTTCCAGTAACCACCACTTTCCTTATGCCTACTACCGGTTCTTTCTACCTCAACATGTTACATACATTACCTATAATCATTTTGAACCGGAATTTCAACAAAAAAAGTTTTCAATTTTTTGCGAAAATGCCTGATGGTTAGCCTTACTTATTTTGAACGGATAAAATTTATTGTCACAGATTCGGTATGTTTGAATTATGTTTGGTTATTACTGTTATTATGAGTAGATCACCGTTGAATTTGCTGCAATACGTTACCTCATTCGCTTGCAATCCAGTTTCGATTACAAATGTGGCCAAACATCAAAATAAGAAAGTTCCAGTAACCACCACTTTCCGAATTATGCCTACTACCGGTTCTTTCTACCTCAACATGTTACATACATTACCTATAATCATTTTGAACCGGAATTTCAACAAAAAAAAGTTTTCAATTTTTTGCGAAAATGCCTGATGGTTAGCCTTACTTATTTTGAACGGATAAAATTTATTGTCACAGATTCGGTATGTTTGAATTATGTTTGGTTATTACTGTTATTATGAGTAGATCACCGTTGAATTTGCTGCAATACGTTACCTCATTCGCTTGCAATCCAGTTTCGATTACAAATGTGGCCAAACATCAAAATAAGAAAGTTCCAGTAACCACCACTTTCCTTATGCCTACTACCGGTTCTTTCTACCTCAACATGTTACATACATTACCTATAATCATTTTGAACCGGAATTTCAACAAAAAAAAGTTTTCAATTTTTTGCGAAAATGCCTGATGGTTGGCCTTACTTATTTTGAACGGATAAAATTTATTGTCACAGATTCGGTATGTTTGAATTATGTTTGGTTATTACTGTTATCATGAGTAGATCACCGTTGAATTTGCTGCAATACGTTACCTCATTCGCTTGCAATCCAGTTTCGATTACAAATGTGGCCAAACATCAAAATAAGAAAGTTCCAGTAACCACCACTTTCCTTATGCCTACTACCGGTTCTTTCTACCTCAACATGTTACATACATTACCTATAATCATTTTGAACCGGAATTTCAACAAAAAAAAGTTTTCAATTTTTTGCGAAAATGCCTGATGGTTAGCCTTACTTATTTTGAACGGATAAAATTTATTGTCACTGATTCGGTATGTTTGAATTATGTTTGGTTATTACTGTTATTATGAGTAGATCACCGTTGAATTTGCTGCAATACGTTACCTCATTCGCTTGCAATCCAGTTTCGATTACAAATGTGGCCAAACATCAAAATAAGAAAGTTCCAGTAACCACCACTTTCCGAATTATGCCTACTACTGGTACTTTCTACCTCAACATGTTACATACATTACCTATAATCATTTTGAACCGGAATTTCAACAAAAAAAAGTTTTCAATTTTTTGCGAAAATGCCTGATGGTTAGCCTTACTTATTTTGAACGGATAAAATTTATTGTCACAGATTCGGTATGTTTGAATTATGTTTGGTTATTACTGTTATCATGAGTAGATCACCGTTGAATTTGCTGCAATACGTTACCTCATTCGCTTGCAATCCAGTTTCGATTACAAATGTGGCCAAACATCAAAATAAGAAAGTTCCAGTAACCACCACTTTCCTTATGCCTACTACCGGTTCTTTCTACCTCAACATGTTACATACATTACCTATAATCATTTTGAACCGGAATTTCAACAAAAAAAAGTTTTCAATTTTTTGCGAAAATGCCTGATGGCTAGCCTTACTTATTTTGAACGGATAAAATTTATTGTCACAGATTCGGTATGTTTGAATTATGTTTGGTTATTACTGTTATTATGAGTAGATCACCGTTGAATTTGCTGCAATACGTTACCTCATTCGCTTGCAATCCAGTTTCGATTACAAATGTGGCCAAACTTCAAAATAAGAAAGTTCCAGTAACCACCACTTTCCTTATGCCTACTACCGGTTCTTTCTACCTCAACATGTTACATACATTACCTATAATCATTTTGAACCGGAATTTCAACAAAAAAAAGTTTTCAATTTTTTGCGAAAATGCCTGATGGTTAGCCTTACTTATTTTGAACGGATAAAATTTATTGTCACAGATTCGGTATGTTTGAATTATATTTGGTTATTACTGTTATTATGAGTAGATCACCGTTGAATTTGCTGCAATACGTTACCTCATTCGCTTGCAATCCAGTTTCGATTACAAATGTGGCCAAACATCAAAATAAGAAAGTTCCAGTAACCACCACTTTCCTTATGCCTACTACCGGTTCTTTCTACCTCAACATGTTACATACATTACCTATAATCATTTTGAACCGGAATTTCAACAAAAAAAAGTTTTCAATTTTTTGCGAAAATGCCTGATGGTTGGCCTTACTTATTTTGAACGGATAAAATTTATTGTCACAGATTCGGTATGTTTGAATTATGTTTGGTTATTACTGTTATCATGAGTAGATCACCGTTGAATTTGCTGCAATACGTTACCTCATTCGCTTGCAATCCAGTTTCGATTACAAATGTGGCCAAACATCAAAATAAGAAAGTTCCAGTAACCACCACTTTCCTTATGCCTACTACCGGTTCTTTCTACCTCAACATGTTACATACATTACCTATAATCATTTTGAACCGGAATTTCAACAAAAAAAAGTTTTCAATTTTTTGCGAAAATGCCTGATGGTTAGCCTTACTTATTTTGAACGGATAAAATTTATTGTCACAGATTCGGTATGTTTGAATTATATTTGGTTATTACTGTTATTATGAGTAGATCACCGTTGAATTTGCTGCAATACGTTACCTCATTCGCTTGCAATCCAGTTTCGATTACAAATGTGGCCAAACATCAAAATAAGAAAGTTCCAGTAACCACCACTTTCCTTATGCCTACTACCGGTTTTTTCTACCTCAACATGTTATATACATTACCTATAATCATTTTGAACCGGAATTTCAACAAAAAAAAGTTTTCAATTTTTTGCGAAAATGCCTGATGGTTAGCCTTACTTATTTTGAACGGATAAAATTTATTGTCAGAGATTCGGTATGTTTGAATTATGTTTGGTTATTACTGTTATTATGAGTAGATCACCGTTGAATTTGCTGCAATACGTTACCTCATTCGCTTGCAATCCAGTTTCGATTACAAATGTGGCCAAACATCAAAATAAGAAAGTTCCAGTAACCACCACTTTCCTTATGCCTACTACCGGTTCTTTCTACCTCAACATGTTACATACATTACCTATAATCATTTTGAACCGGAATTTCAACAAAAAAAAGTTTTCAATTTTTTGCGAAAATGCCTGATGGTTAGCCTTACTTATTTTGAACGGATAAAATTTATTGTCACAGATTCGGTATGTTTGAATTATGTTTGGTTATTACTGTTATTATGAGTAGATCACCGTTGAATTTGCTGCAATACGTTACCTCATTCGCTTGCAATCCAGTTTCGATTACAAATGTGGCCAAACATCAAAATAAGAAAGTTCCAGTAACCACCACTTTCCTTATGCCTACTACCGGTTCTTTCTACCTCAACATGTTACATACATTACCTATAATCATTTTGAACCGGAATTTCAACAAAAAAAAGTTTTCAATTTTTTGCGAAAATGCCTGATGGCTAGCCTTACTTATTTTGAACGGATAAAATTTATTGTCACAGATTCGGTATGTTTGAATTATGTTTGGTTATTACTGTTATTATGAGTAGATCACCGTTGAATTTGCTGCAATACGTTACCTCATTCGCTTGCAATCCAGTTTCGATTACAAATGTGGCCAAACTTCAAAATAAGAAAGTTCCAGTAACCACCACTTTCCGAATTATGCCTACTACTGGTACTTTCTACCTCAACATGTTACATACATTACCTATAATCATTTTGAACCGGAATTTCAACAAAAAAAAGTTTTCAATTTTTTGCGAAAATGCCTGATGGTTAGCCTTACTTATTTTGAACGGATAAAATTTATTGTCACAGATTCGGTATGTTTGAATTATATTTGGTTATTACTGTTATTATGAGTAGATCACCGTTGAATTTGCTGCAATACGTTACCTCATTCGCTTGCAATCCAGTTTCGATTACAAATGTGGCCAAACATCAAAATAAGAAAGTTCCAGTAACCACCACTTTCCTTATGCCTACTACCGGTTTTTTCTACCTCAACATGTTATATACATTACCTATAATCATTTTGAACCGGAATTTCAACAAAAAAAAGTTTTCAATTTTTTGCGAAAATGCCTGATGGTTAGCCTTACTTATTTTGAACGGATAAAATTTATTGTCAGAGATTCGGTATGTTTGAATTATGTTTGGTTATTACTGTTATTATGAGTAGATCACCGTTGAATTTGCTGCAATACGTTACCTCATTCGCTTGCAATCCAGTTTCGATTACAAATGTGGCCAAACATCAAAATAAGAAAGTTCCAGTAACTACCACTTTCCTTATGCCTACTACCGGTTTTTTCTACCTCAACATGTTATATACATTACCTATAATCATTTTGAACCGGAATTTCAACAAAAAAAAGTTTTCAATTTTTTGCGAAAATGCCTGATGGTTAGCCTTACTTATTTTGAACGGATAAAATTTATTGTCACAGATTCGGTATGTTTGAATTATGTTTGGTTATTACTGTTATTATGAGTAGATCACCGTTGAATTTGCTGCAATACGTTACCTCATTCGCTTGCAATCCAGTTTCGATTACAAATGTGGCCAAACTTCAAAATAAGAAAGTTCCAGTAACCACCACTTTCCGAATTATGCCTACTACTGGTACTTTCTACCTCAACATGTTACATACATTACCTATAATCATTTTGAACCGGAATTTCAACAAAAAAAAGTTTTCAATTTTTTGCGAAAATGCCTGATGGTAGCCTTACTTATTTTGAACGGATAAAATTTATTGTCACAGATTCGGTATGTTTGAATTATGTTTGGTTATTACTGTTATTATGAGTAGATCACCGTTGAATTTGCTGCAATACGTTACCTCATTCGCTTGCAATCCAGTTTCGATTACAAATGTGGCCAAACATCAAAATAAGAAAGTTCCAGTAACTACCACTTTCCTTATGCCTACTACCGGTTTTTTCTACCTCAACATGTTATATACATTACCTATAATCATTTTGAACCGGAATTTCAACAAAAAAAAGTTTTCAATTTTTTGCGAAAATGCCTGATGGTTAGCCTTACTTATTTTGAACGGATAAAATTTATTGTCACAGATTCGGTATGTTTGAATTATGTTTGGTTATTACTGTTATTATGAGTAGATCACCGTTGAATTTGCTGCAATACGTTACCTCATTCGCTTGCAATCCAGTTTCGATTACAAATGTGGCCAAACATCAAAATAAGAAAGTTCCAGTAACCACCACTTTCCGAATTATGCCTACTACTGGTACTTTCTACCTCAACATGTTACATACATTACCTATAATCATTTTGAACCGGAATTTCAACAAAAAAAAGTTTTCAATTTTTTGCGAAAATGCCTGATGGTAGCCTTACTTATTTTGAACGGATAAAATTTATTGTCACAGATTCGGTATGTTTGAATTATGTTTGGTTATTACTGTTATTATGAGTAGATCACCGTTGAATTTGCTGCAATACGTTACCTCATTCGCTTGCAATCCAGTTTCGATTACAAATGTGGCCAAACATCAAAATAAGAAAGTTCCAGTAACCACCACTTTCCTTATGCCTACTACCGGTTCTTTCTACCTCAACATGTTACATACATTACCTATAATCATTTTGAACCGGAATTTCAACAAAAAAAAGTTTTCAATTTTTTGCGAAAATGCCTGATGGCTAGCCTTACTTATTTTGAACGGATAAAATTTATTGTCACAGATTCGGTATGTTTGAATTATGTTTGGTTATTACTGTTATTATGAGTAGATCACCGTTGAATTTGCTGCAATACGTTACCTCATTCGCTTGCAATCCAGTTTCGATTACAAATGTGGCCAAACTTCAAAATAAGAAAGTTCCAGTAACCACCACTTTCCGAATTATGCCTACTACTGGTACTTTCTACCTCAACATGTTACATACATTACCTATAATCATTTTGAACCGGAATTTCAACAAAAAAAAGTTTTCAATTTTTTGCGAAAATGCCTGATGGTTAGCCTTACTTATTTTGAACGGATAAAATTTATTGTCACAGATTCGGTATGTTTGAATTATGTTTGGTTATTACTGTTATTATGAGTAGATCACCGTTGAATTTGCTGCAATACGTTACCTCATTCGCTTGCAATCCAGTTTCGATTACAAATGTGGCCAAACTTCAAAATAAGAAAGTTCCAGTAACCACCACTTTCCGAATTATGCCTACTACTGGTACTTTCTACCTCAACATGTTACATACATTACCTATAATCATTTTGAACCGGAATTTCAACAAAAAAAAGTTTTCAATTTTTTGCGAAAATGCCTGATGGTTAGCCTTACTTATTTTGAACGGATAAAATTTATTGTCACAGATTCGGTATGTTTGAATTATGTTTGGTTATTACTGTTATTATGAGTAGATCACCGTTGAATTTGCTGCAATACGTTACCTCATTCGCTTGCAATCCAGTTTCGATTACAAATGTGGCCAAACTTCAAAATAAGAAAGTTCCAGTAACCACCACTTTCCGAATTATGCCTACTACTGGTACTTTCTACCTCAACATGTTACATACATTACCTATAATCATTTTGAACCGGAATTTCAACAAAAAAAAGTTTTCAATTTTTTGCGAAAATGCCTGATGGTAGCCTTACTTATTTTGAACGGATAAAATTTATTGTCACAGATTCGGTATGTTTGAATTATATTTGGTTATTACTGTTATTATGAGTAGATCACCGTTGAATTTGCTGCAATACGTTACCTCATTCGCTTGCAATCCAGTTTCGATTTCAAATGTGGCCAAACATCAAAATAAGAAAGTTCCAGTAACCACCACTTTCCTTATGCCTACTACCGGTTTTTTCTACCTCAACATGTTATATACATTACCTATAATCATTTTGAACCGGAATTTCAACAAAAAAAAGTTTTCAATTTTTTGCGAAAATGCCTGATGGTTAGCCTTACTTATTTTGAACGGATAAAATTTATTGTCACAGATTCGGTATGTTTGAATTATGTTTGGTTATTACTGTTATTATGAGTAGATCACCGTTGAATTTGCTGCAATACGTTACCTCATTCGCTTGCAATCCAGTTTCGATTACAAATGTGGCCAAACTTCAAAATAAGAAAGTTCCAGTAACCACCACTTTCCGAATTATGCCTACTACTGGTACTTTCTACCTCAACATGTTACATACATTACCTATAATCATTTTGAACCGGAATTTCAACAAAAAAAAGTTTTCAATTTTTTGCGAAAATGCCTGATGGCTAGCCTTACTTATTTTGAACGGATAAAATTTATTGTCACAGATTCGGTATGTTTGAATTATGTTTGGTTATTACTGTTATTATGAGTAGATCACCGTTGAATTTGCTGCAATACGTTACCTCATTCGCTTGCAATCCAGTTTCGATTTCAAATGTGGCCAAACATCAAAATAAGAAAGTTCCAGTAACCACCACTTTCCTTATGCCTACTACCGGTTTTTTCTACCTCAACATGTTATATACATTACCTATAATCATTTTGAACCGGAATTTCAACAAAAAAAAGTTTTCAATTTTTTGCGAAAATGCCTGATGGTTAGCCTTACTTATTTTGAACGGATAAAATTTATTGTCACAGATTCGGTATGTTTGAATTATGTTTGGTTATTACTGTTATTATGAGTAGATCACCGTTGAATTTGCTGCAATACGTTACCTCATTCGCTTGCAATCCAGTTTCGATTACAAATGTGGCCAAACTTCAAAATAAGAAAGTTCCAGTAACCACCACTTTCCGAATTATGCCTACTACTGGTACTTTCTACCTCAACATGTTACATACATTACCTATAATCATTTTGAACCGGAATTTCAACAAAAAAAAGTTTTCAATTTTTTGCGAAAATGCCTGATGGCTAGCCTTACTTATTTTGAACGGATAAAATTTATTGTCACAGATTCGGTATGTTTGAATTATGTTTGGTTATTACTGTTATTATGAGTAGATCACCGTTGAATTTGCTGCAATACGTTACCTCATTCGCTTGCAATCCAGTTTCGATTACAAATGTGGCCAAACTTCAAAATAAGAAAGTTCCAGTAACCACCACTTTCCGAATTATGCCTACTACTGGTACTTTCTACCTCAACATGTTACATACATTACCTATAATCATTTTGAACCGGAATTTCAACAAAAAAAAGTTTTCAATTTTTTGCGAAAATGCCTGATGGTTAGCCTTACTTATTTTGAACGGATAAAATTTATTGTCACAGATTCGGTATGTTTGAATTATGTTTGGTTATTACTGTTATTATGAGTAGATCACCGTTGAATTTGCTGCAATACGTTACCTCATTCGCTTGCAATCCAGTTTCGATTACAAATGTGGCCAAACTTCAAAATAAGAAAGTTCCAGTAACCACCACTTTCCGAATTATGCCTACTACTGGTACTTTCTACCTCAACATGTTACATACATTACCTATAATCATTTTGAACCGGAATTTCAACAAAAAAAAGTTTTCAATTTTTTGCGAAAATGCCTGATGGTAGCCTTACTTATTTTGAACGGATAAAATTTATTGTCACAGATTCGGTATGTTTGAATTATGTTTGGTTATTACTGTTATTATGAGTAGATCACCGTTGAATTTGCTGCAATACGTTACCTCATTCGCTTGCAATCCAGTTTCGATTACAAATGTGGCCAAACTTCAAAATAAGAAAGTTCCAGTAACCACCACTTTCCGAATTATGCCTACTACCGGTTCTTTCTACCTCAACATGTTACATACATTACCTATAATCATTTTGAACCGGAATTTCAACAAAAAAAAGTTTTCAATTTTTTGCGAAAATGCCTGATGGTTAGCCTTACTTATTTTGAACGGATAAAATTTATTGTCACAGATTCGGTATGTTTGAATTATATTTGGTTATTACTGTTATTATGAGTAGATCACCGTTGAATTTGCTGCAATACGTTACCTCATTCGCTTGCAATCCAGTTTCGATTTCAAATGTGGCCAAACATCAAAATAAGAAAGTTCCAGTAACCACCACTTTCCTTATGCCTACTACCGGTTTTTTCTACCTCAACATGTTATATACATTACCTATAATCATTTTGAACCGGAATTTCAACAAAAAAAAGTTTTCAATTTTTTGCGAAAATGCCTGATGGTTAGCCTTACTTATTTTGAACGGATAAAATTTATTGTCACAGATTCGGTATGTTTGAATTATGTTTGGTTATTACTGTTATTATGAGTAGATCACCGTTGAATTTGCTGCAATACGTTACCTCATTCGCTTGCAATCCAGTTTCGATTACAAATGTGGCCAAACTTCAAAATAAGAAAGTTCCAGTAACCACCACTTTCCGAATTATGCCTACTACTGGTACTTTCTACCTCAACATGTTACATACATTACCTATAATCATTTTGAACCGGAATTTCAACAAAAAAAAGTTTTCAATTTTTTGCGAAAATGCCTGATGGCTAGCCTTACTTATTTTGAACGGATAAAATTTATTGTCACAGATTCGGTATGTTTGAATTATGTTTGGTTATTACTGTTATTATGAGTAGATCACCGTTGAATTTGCTGCAATACGTTACCTCATTCGCTTGCAATCCAGTTTCGATTACAAATGTGGCCAAACTTCAAAATAAGAAAGTTCCAGTAACCACCACTTTCCGAATTATGCCTACTACTGGTACTTTCTACCTCAACATGTTACATACATTACCTATAATCATTTTGAACCGGAATTTCAACAAAAAAAAGTTTTCAATTTTTTGCGAAAATGCCTGATGGCTAGCCTTACTTATTTTGAACGGATAAAATTTATTGTCACAGATTCGGTATGTTTGAATTATGTTTGGTTATTACTGTTATTATGAGTAGATCACCGTTGAATTTGCTGCAATACGTTACCTCATTCGCTTGCAATCCAGTTTCGATTACAAATGTGGCCAAACTTCAAAATAAGAAAGTTCCAGTAACCACCACTTTCCGAATTATGCCTACTACTGGTACTTTCTACCTCAACATGTTACATACATTACCTATAATCATTTTGAACCGGAATTTCAACAAAAAAAAGTTTTCAATTTTTTGCGAAAATGCCTGATGGCTAGCCTTACTTATTTTGAACGGATAAAATTTATTGTCACAGATTCGGTATGTTTGAATTATGTTTGGTTATTACTGTTATTATGAGTAGATCACCGTTGAATTTGCTGCAATACGTTACCTCATTCGCTTGCAATCCAGTTTCGATTACAAATGTGGCCAAACTTCAAAATAAGAAAGTTCCAGTAACCACCACTTTCCGAATTATGCCTACTACTGGTACTTTCTACCTCAACATGTTACATACATTACCTATAATCATTTTGAACCGGAATTTCAACAAAAAAAAGTTTTCAATTTTTTGCGAAAATGCCTGATGGCTAGCCTTACTTATTTTGAACGGATAAAATTTATTGTCACAGATTCGGTATGTTTGAATTATGTTTGGTTATTACTGTTATTATGAGTAGATCACCGTTGAATTTGCTGCAATACGTTACCTCATTCGCTTGCAATCCAGTTTCGATTACAAATGTGGCCAAACTTCAAAATAAGAAAGTTCCAGTAACCACCACTTTCCGAATTATGCCTACTACTGGTACTTTCTACCTCAACATGTTACATACATTACCTATAATCATTTTGAACCGGAATTTCAACAAAAAAAAGTTTTCAATTTTTTGCGAAAATGCCTGATGGCTAGCCTTACTTATTTTGAACGGATAAAATTTATTGTCACAGATTCGGTATGTTTGAATTATGTTTGGTTATTACTGTTATTATGAGTAGATCACCGTTGAATTTGCTGCAATACGTTTCCTCATTCGCTTGCAATCCAGTTTCGATTACAAATGTGGCCAAACTTCAAAATAAGAAAGTTCCAGTAACCACCACTTTCCGAATTATGCCTACTACTGGTACTTTCTACCTCAACATGTTACATACATTACCTATAATCATTTTGAACCGGAATTTCAACAAAAAAAAGTTTTCAATTTTTTGCGAAAATGCCTGATGGCTAGCCTTACTTATTTTGAACGGATAAAATTTATTGTCACAGATTCGGTATGTTTGAATTATGTTTGGTTATTACTGTTATTATGAGTAGATCACCGTTGAATTTGCTGCAATACGTTACCTCATTCGCTTGCAATCCAGTTTCGATTACAAATGTGGCCAAACTTCAAAATAAGAAAGTTCCAGTAACCACCACTTTCCGAATTATGCCTACTACTGGTACTTTCTACCTCAACATGTTACATACATTACCTATAATCATTTTGAACCGGAATTTCAACAAAAAAAAGTTTTCAATTTTTTGCGAAAATGCCTGATGGCTAGCCTTACTTATTTTGAACGGATAAAATTTATTGTCACAGATTCGGTATGTTTGAATTATGTTTGGTTATTACTGTTATTATGAGTAGATCACCGTTGAATTTGCTGCAATACGTTACCTCATTCGCTTGCAATCCAGTTTCGATTACAAATGTGGCCAAACTTCAAAATAAGAAAGTTCCAGTAACCACCACTTTCCGAATTATGCCTACTACTGGTACTTTCTACCTCAACATGTTACATACATTACCTATAATCATTTTGAACCGGAATTTCAACAAAAAAAAGTTTTCAATTTTTTGCGAAAATGCCTGATGGTAGCCTTACTTATTTTGAACGGATAAAATTTATTGTCACAGATTCGGTATGTTTGAATTATGTTTGGTTATTACTGTTATTATGAGTAGATCACCGTTGAATTTGCTGCAATACGTTACCTCATTCGCTTGCAATCCAGTTTCGATTACAAATGTGGCCAAACATCAAAATAAGAAAGTTCCAGTAACCACCACTTTCCTTATGCCTACTACCGGTTCTTTCTACCTCAACATGTTACATACATTACCTATAATCATTTTGAACCGGAATTTCAACAAAAAAAAGTTTTCAATTTTTTGCGAAAATGCCTGATGGCTAGCCTTACTTATTTTGAACGGATAAAATTTATTGTCACAGATTCGGTATGTTTGAATTATGTTTGGTTATTACTGTTATTATGAGTAGATCACCGTTGAATTTGCTGCAATACGTTACCTCATTCGCTTGCAATCCAGTTTCGATTACAAATGTGGCCAAACTTCAAAATAAGAAAGTTCCAGTAACCACCACTTTCCGAATTATGCCTACTACTGGTACTTTCTACCTCAACATGTTACATACATTACCTATAATCATTTTGAACCGGAATTTCAACAAAAAAAAGTTTTCAATTTTTTGCGAAAATGCCTGATGGTTAGCCTTACTTATTTTGAACGGATAAAATTTATTGTCACAGATTCGGTATGTTTGAATTATGTTTGGTTATTACTGTTATTATGAGTAGATCACCGTTGAATTTGCTGCAATACGTTACCTCATTCGCTTGCAATCCAGTTTCGATTACAAATGTGGCCAAACTTCAAAATAAGAAAGTTCCAGTAACCACCACTTTCCGAATTATGCCTACTACTGGTACTTTCTACCTCAACATGTTACATACATTACCTATAATCATTTTGAACCGGAATTTCAACAAAAAAAAGTTTTCAATTTTTTGCGAAAATGCCTGATGGTTAGCCTTACTTATTTTGAACGGATAAAATTTATTGTCACAGATTCGGTATGTTTGAATTATGTTTGGTTATTACTGTTATTATGAGTAGATCACCGTTGAATTTGCTGCAATACGTTACCTCATTCGCTTGCAATCCAGTTTCGATTACAAATGTGGCCAAACTTCAAAATAAGAAAGTTCCAGTAACCACCACTTTCCGAATTATGCCTACTACTGGTACTTTCTACCTCAACATGTTACATACATTACCTATAATCATTTTGAACCGGAATTTCAACAAAAAAAAGTTTTCAATTTTTTGCGAAAATGCCTGATGGTAGCCTTACTTATTTTGAACGGATAAAATTTATTGTCACAGATTCGGTATGTTTGAATTATATTTGGTTATTACTGTTATTATGAGTAGATCACCGTTGAATTTGCTGCAATACGTTACCTCATTCGCTTGCAATCCAGTTTCGATTTCAAATGTGGCCAAACATCAAAATAAGAAAGTTCCAGTAACCACCACTTTCCTTATGCCTACTACCGGTTTTTTCTACCTCAACATGTTATATACATTACCTATAATCATTTTGAACCGGAATTTCAACAAAAAAAAGTTTTCAATTTTTTGCGAAAATGCCTGATGGTTAGCCTTACTTATTTTGAACGGATAAAATTTATTGTCACAGATTCGGTATGTTTGAATTATGTTTGGTTATTACTGTTATTATGAGTAGATCACCGTTGAATTTGCTGCAATACGTTACCTCATTCGCTTGCAATCCAGTTTCGATTACAAATGTGGCCAAACTTCAAAATAAGAAAGTTCCAGTAACCACCACTTTCCGAATTATGCCTACTACTGGTACTTTCTACCTCAACATGTTACATACATTACCTATAATCATTTTGAACCGGAATTTCAACAAAAAAAAGTTTTCAATTTTTTGCGAAAATGCCTGATGGCTAGCCTTACTTATTTTGAACGGATAAAATTTATTGTCACAGATTCGGTATGTTTGAATTATGTTTGGTTATTACTGTTATTATGAGTAGATCACCGTTGAATTTGCTGCAATACGTTACCTCATTCGCTTGCAATCCAGTTTCGATTTCAAATGTGGCCAAACATCAAAATAAGAAAGTTCCAGTAACCACCACTTTCCTTATGCCTACTACCGGTTTTTTCTACCTCAACATGTTATATACATTACCTATAATCATTTTGAACCGGAATTTCAACAAAAAAAAGTTTTCAATTTTTTGCGAAAATGCCTGATGGTTAGCCTTACTTATTTTGAACGGATAAAATTTATTGTCACAGATTCGGTATGTTTGAATTATGTTTGGTTATTACTGTTATTATGAGTAGATCACCGTTGAATTTGCTGCAATACGTTACCTCATTCGCTTGCAATCCAGTTTCGATTACAAATGTGGCCAAACTTCAAAATAAGAAAGTTCCAGTAACCACCACTTTCCGAATTATGCCTACTACTGGTACTTTCTACCTCAACATGTTACATACATTACCTATAATCATTTTGAACCGGAATTTCAACAAAAAAAAGTTTTCAATTTTTTGCGAAAATGCCTGATGGCTAGCCTTACTTATTTTGAACGGATAAAATTTATTGTCACAGATTCGGTATGTTTGAATTATGTTTGGTTATTACTGTTATTATGAGTAGATCACCGTTGAATTTGCTGCAATACGTTACCTCATTCGCTTGCAATCCAGTTTCGATTACAAATGTGGCCAAACTTCAAAATAAGAAAGTTCCAGTAACCACCACTTTCCGAATTATGCCTACTACTGGTACTTTCTACCTCAACATGTTACATACATTACCTATAATCATTTTGAACCGGAATTTCAACAAAAAAAAGTTTTCAATTTTTTGCGAAAATGCCTGATGGTTAGCCTTACTTATTTTGAACGGATAAAATTTATTGTCACAGATTCGGTATGTTTGAATTATGTTTGGTTATTACTGTTATTATGAGTAGATCACCGTTGAATTTGCTGCAATACGTTACCTCATTCGCTTGCAATCCAGTTTCGATTACAAATGTGGCCAAACTTCAAAATAAGAAAGTTCCAGTAACCACCACTTTCCGAATTATGCCTACTACTGGTACTTTCTACCTCAACATGTTACATACATTACCTATAATCATTTTGAACCGGAATTTCAACAAAAAAAAGTTTTCAATTTTTTGCGAAAATGCCTGATGGTAGCCTTACTTATTTTGAACGGATAAAATTTATTGTCACAGATTCGGTATGTTTGAATTATGTTTGGTTATTACTGTTATTATGAGTAGATCACCGTTGAATTTGCTGCAATACGTTACCTCATTCGCTTGCAATCCAGTTTCGATTACAAATGTGGCCAAACTTCAAAATAAGAAAGTTCCAGTAACCACCACTTTCCGAATTATGCCTACTACCGGTTCTTTCTACCTCAACATGTTACATACATTACCTATAATCATTTTGAACCGGAATTTCAACAAAAAAAAGTTTTCAATTTTTTGCGAAAATGCCTGATGGTTAGCCTTACTTATTTTGAACGGATAAAATTTATTGTCACAGATTCGGTATGTTTGAATTATATTTGGTTATTACTGTTATTATGAGTAGATCACCGTTGAATTTGCTGCAATACGTTACCTCATTCGCTTGCAATCCAGTTTCGATTTCAAATGTGGCCAAACATCAAAATAAGAAAGTTCCAGTAACCACCACTTTCCTTATGCCTACTACCGGTTTTTTCTACCTCAACATGTTATATACATTACCTATAATCATTTTGAACCGGAATTTCAACAAAAAAAAGTTTTCAATTTTTTGCGAAAATGCCTGATGGTTAGCCTTACTTATTTTGAACGGATAAAATTTATTGTCACAGATTCGGTATGTTTGAATTATGTTTGGTTATTACTGTTATTATGAGTAGATCACCGTTGAATTTGCTGCAATACGTTACCTCATTCGCTTGCAATCCAGTTTCGATTACAAATGTGGCCAAACTTCAAAATAAGAAAGTTCCAGTAACCACCACTTTCCGAATTATGCCTACTACTGGTACTTTCTACCTCAACATGTTACATACATTACCTATAATCATTTTGAACCGGAATTTCAACAAAAAAAAGTTTTCAATTTTTTGCGAAAATGCCTGATGGCTAGCCTTACTTATTTTGAACGGATAAAATTTATTGTCACAGATTCGGTATGTTTGAATTATGTTTGGTTATTACTGTTATTATGAGTAGATCACCGTTGAATTTGCTGCAATACGTTACCTCATTCGCTTGCAATCCAGTTTCGATTACAAATGTGGCCAAACTTCAAAATAAGAAAGTTCCAGTAACCACCACTTTCCGAATTATGCCTACTACTGGTACTTTCTACCTCAACATGTTACATACATTACCTATAATCATTTTGAACCGGAATTTCAACAAAAAAAAGTTTTCAATTTTTTGCGAAAATGCCTGATGGCTAGCCTTACTTATTTTGAACGGATAAAATTTATTGTCACAGATTCGGTATGTTTGAATTATGTTTGGTTATTACTGTTATTATGAGTAGATCACCGTTGAATTTGCTGCAATACGTTACCTCATTCGCTTGCAATCCAGTTTCGATTACAAATGTGGCCAAACTTCAAAATAAGAAAGTTCCAGTAACCACCACTTTCCGAATTATGCCTACTACTGGTACTTTCTACCTCAACATGTTACATACATTACCTATAATCATTTTGAACCGGAATTTCAACAAAAAAAAGTTTTCAATTTTTTGCGAAAATGCCTGATGGCTAGCCTTACTTATTTTGAACGGATAAAATTTATTGTCACAGATTCGGTATGTTTGAATTATGTTTGGTTATTACTGTTATTATGAGTAGATCACCGTTGAATTTGCTGCAATACGTTACCTCATTCGCTTGCAATCCAGTTTCGATTACAAATGTGGCCAAACTTCAAAATAAGAAAGTTCCAGTAACCACCACTTTCCGAATTATGCCTACTACTGGTACTTTCTACCTCAACATGTTACATACATTACCTATAATCATTTTGAACCGGAATTTCAACAAAAAAAAGTTTTCAATTTTTTGCGAAAATGCCTGATGGCTAGCCTTACTTATTTTGAACGGATAAAATTTATTGTCACAGATTCGGTATGTTTGAATTATGTTTGGTTATTACTGTTATTATGAGTAGATCACCGTTGAATTTGCTGCAATACGTTACCTCATTCGCTTGCAATCCAGTTTCGATTTCAAATGTGGCCAAACATCAAAATAAGAAAGTTCCAGTAACCACCACTTTCCTTATGCCTACTACCGGTTTTTTCTACCTCAACATGTTATATACATTACCTATAATCATTTTGAACCGGAATTTCAACAAAAAAAAGTTTTCAATTTTTTGCGAAAATGCCTGATGGCTAGCCTTACTTATTTTGAACGGATAAAATTTATTGTCACAGATTCGGTATGTTTGAATTATGTTTGGTTATTACTGTTATTATGAGTAGATCACCGTTGAATTTGCTGCAATACGTTACCTCATTCGCTTGCAATCCAGTTTCGATTACAAATGTGGCCAAACTTCAAAATAAGAAAGTTCCAGTAACCACCACTTTCCGAATTATGCCTACTACTGGTACTTTCTACCTCAACATGTTACATACATTACCTATAATCATTTTGAACCGGAATTTCAACAAAAAAAAGTTTTCAATTTTTTGCGAAAATGCCTGATGGCTAGCCTTACTTATTTTGAACGGATAAAATTTATTGTCACAGATTCGGTATGTTTGAATTATGTTTGGTTATTACTGTTATTATGAGTAGATCACCGTTGAATTTGCTGCAATACGTTACCTCATTCGCTTGCAATCCAGTTTCGATTACAAATGTGGCCAAACTTCAAAATAAGAAAGTTCCAGTAACCACCACTTTCCGAATTATGCCTACTACTGGTACTTTCTACCTCAACATGTTACATACATTACCTATAATCATTTTGAACCGGAATTTCAACAAAAAAAAGTTTTCAATTTTTTGCGAAAATGCCTGATGGCTAGCCTTACTTATTTTGAACGGATAAAATTTATTGTCACAGATTCGGTATGTTTGAATTATGTTTGGTTATTACTGTTATTATGAGTAGATCACCGTTGAATTTGCTGCAATACGTTACCTCATTCGCTTGCAATCCAGTTTCGATTTCAAATGTGGCCAAACATCAAAATAAGAAAGTTCCAGTAACCACCACTTTCCTTATGCCTACTACCGGTTTTTTCTACCTCAACATGTTATATACATTACCTATAATCATTTTGAACCGGAATTTCAACAAAAAAAAGTTTTCAATTTTTTGCGAAAATGCCTGATGGTTAGCCTTACTTATTTTGAACGGATAAAATTTATTGTCACAGATTCGGTATGTTTGAATTATGTTTGGTTATTACTGTTATTATGAGTAGATCACCGTTGAATTTGCTGCAATACGTTACCTCATTCGCTTGCAATCCAGTTTCGATTACAAATGTGGCCAAACTTCAAAATAAGAAAGTTCCAGTAACCACCACTTTCCGAATTATGCCTACTACTGGTACTTTCTACCTCAACATGTTACATACATTACCTATAATCATTTTGAACCGGAATTTCAACAAAAAAAAGTTTTCAATTTTTTGCGAAAATGCCTGATGGTTAGCCTTACTTATTTTGAACGGATAAAATTTATTGTCACAGATTCGGTATGTTTGAATTATATTTGGTTATTACTGTTATTATGAGTAGATCACCGTTGAATTTGCTGCAATACGTTACCTCATTCGCTTGCAATCCAGTTTCGATTACAAATGTGGCCAAACATCAAAATAAGAAAGTTCCAGTAACCACCACTTTCCTTATGCCTACTACCGGTTTTTTCTACCTCAACATGTTATATACATTACCTATAATCATTTTGAACCGGAATTTCAACAAAAAAAAGTTTTCAATTTTTTGCGAAAATGCCTGATGGTTAGCCTTACTTATTTTGAACGGATAAAATTTATTGTCACAGATTCGGTATGTTTGAATTATATTTGGTTATTACTGTTATTATGAGTAGATCACCGTTGAATTTGCTGCAATACGTTACCTCATTCGCTTGCAATCCAGTTTCGATTACAAATGTGGCCAAACATCAAAATAAGAAAGTTCCAGTAACCACCACTTTCCTTATGCCTACTACCGGTTTTTTCTACCTCAACATGTTATATACATTACCTATAATCATTTTGAACCGGAATTTCAACAAAAAAAAGTTTTCAATTTTTTGCGAAAATGCCTGATGGTTAGCCTTACTTATTTTGAACGGATAAAATTTATTGTCACAGATTCGGTATGTTTGAATTATGTTTGGTTATTACTGTTATTATGAGTAGATCACCGTTGAATTTGCTGCAATACGTTACCTCATTCGCTTGCAATCCAGTTTCGATTACAAATGTGGCCAAACTTCAAAATAAGAAAGTTCCAGTAACCACCACTTTCCGAATTATGCCTACTACTGGTACTTTCTACCTCAACATGTTACATACATTACCTATAATCATTTTGAACCGGAATTTCAACAAAAAAAAGTTTTCAATTTTTTGCGAAAATGCCTGATGGCTAGCCTTACTTATTTTGAACGGATAAAATTTATTGTCACAGATTCGGTATGTTTGAATTATGTTTGGTTATTACTGTTATTATGAGTAGATCACCGTTGAATTTGCTGCAATACGTTACCTCATTCGCTTGCAATCCAGTTTCGATTACAAATGTGGCCAAACTTCAAAATAAGAAAGTTCCAGTAACCACCACTTTCCGAATTATGCCTACTACTGGTACTTTCTACCTCAACATGTTACATACATTACCTATAATCATTTTGAACCGGAATTTCAACAAAAAAAAGTTTTCAATTTTTTGCGAAAATGCCTGATGGTTAGCCTTACTTATTTTGAACGGATAAAATTTATTGTCACAGATTCGGTATGTTTGAATTATGTTTGGTTATTACTGTTATTATGAGTAGATCACCGTTGAATTTGCTGCAATACGTTACCTCATTCGCTTGCAATCCAGTTTCGATTACAAATGTGGCCAAACTTCAAAATAAGAAAGTTCCAGTAACCACCACTTTCCGAATTATGCCTACTACCGGTTCTTTCTACCTCAACATGTTACATACATTACCTATAATCATTTTGAACCGGAATTTCAACAAAAAAAAGTTTTCAATTTTTTGCGAAAATGCCTGATGGTAGCCTTACTTATTTTGAACGGATAAAATTTATTGTCACAGATTCGGTATGTTTGAATTATATTTGGTTATTACTGTTATTATGAGTAGATCACCGTTGAATTTGCTGCAATACGTTACCTCATTCGCTTGCAATCCAGTTTCGATTTCAAATGTGGCCAAACATCAAAATAAGAAAGTTCCAGTAACCACCACTTTCCTTATGCCTACTACCGGTTTTTTCTACCTCAACATGTTATATACATTACCTATAATCATTTTGAACCGGAATTTCAACAAAAAAAAGTTTTCAATTTTTTGCGAAAATGCCTGATGGTTAGCCTTACTTATTTTGAACGGATAAAATTTATTGTCACAGATTCGGTATGTTTGAATTATGTTTGGTTATTACTGTTATTATGAGTAGATCACCGTTGAATTTGCTGCAATACGTTACCTCATTCGCTTGCAATCCAGTTTCGATTACAAATGTGGCCAAACTTCAAAATAAGAAAGTTCCAGTAACCACCACTTTCCGAATTATGCCTACTACTGGTACTTTCTACCTCAACATGTTACATACATTACCTATAATCATTTTGAACCGGAATTTCAACAAAAAAAAGTTTTCAATTTTTTGCGAAAATGCCTGATGGTTAGCCTTACTTATTTTGAACGGATAAAATTTATTGTCACAGATTCGGTATGTTTGAATTATGTTTGGTTATTACTGTTATTATGAGTAGATCACCGTTGAATTTGCTGCAATACGTTACCTCATTCGCTTGCAATCCAGTTTCGATTACAAATGTGGCCAAACATCAAAATAAGAAAGTTCCAGTAACTACCACTTTCCTTATGCCTACTACCGGTTTTTTCTACCTCAACATGTTATATACATTACCTATAATCATTTTGAACCGGAATTTCAACAAAAAAAAGTTTTCAATTTTTTGCGAAAATGCCTGATGGTTAGCCTTACTTATTTTGAACGGATAAAATTTATTGTCACAGATTCGGTATGTTTGAATTATGTTTGGTTATTACTGTTATTATGAGTAGATCACCGTTGAATTTGCTGCAATACGTTACCTCATTCGCTTGCAATCCAGTTTCGATTACAAATGTGGCCAAACATCAAAATAAGAAAGTTCCAGTAACCACCACTTTCCGAATTATGCCTACTACTGGTACTTTCTACCTCAACATGTTACATACATTACCTATAATCATTTTGAACCGGAATTTCAACAAAAAAAAGTTTTCAATTTTTTGCGAAAATGCCTGATGGTTGCCTTACTTATTTTGAACGGATAAAATTTATTGTCACAGATTCGGTATGTTTGAATTATGTTTGGTTATTACTGTTATTATGAGTAGATCACCGTTGAATTTGCTGCAATACGTTACCTCATTCGCTTGCAATCCAGTTTCGATTACAAATGTGGCCAAACATCAAAATAAGAAAGTTCCAGTAACCACCACTTTCCTTATGCCTACTACCGGTTCTTTCTACCTCAACATGTTACATACATTACCTATAATCATTTTGAACCGGAATTTCAACAAAAAAAAGTTTTCAATTTTTTGCGAAAATGCCTGATGGTTAGCCTTACTTATTTTGAACGGATAAAATTTATTGTCACAGATTCGGTATGTTTGAATTATGTTTGGTTATTACTGTTATTATGAGTAGATCACCGTTGAATTTGCTGCAATACGTTACCTCATTCGCTTGCAATCCAGTTTCGATTACAAATGTGGCCAAACTTCAAAATAAGAAAGTTCCAGTAACCACCACTTTCCGAATTATGCCTACTACTGGTACTTTCTACCTCAACATGTTACATACATTACCTATAATCATTTTGAACCGGAATTTCAACAAAAAAAAGTTTTCAATTTTTTGCGAAAATGCCTGATGGTTAGCCTTACTTATTTTGAACGGATAAAATTTATTGTCACAGATTCGGTATGTTTGAATTATGTTTGGTTATTACTGTTATTATGAGTAGATCACCGTTGAATTTGCTGCAATACGTTACCTCATTCGCTTGCAATCCAGTTTCGATTACAAATGTGGCCAAACATCAAAATAAGAAAGTTCCAGTAACCACCACTTTCCTTATGCCTACTACCGGTTCTTTCTACCTCAACATGTTACATACATTACCTATAATCATTGTGAACCGGAATTTCAACAAAAAAAAGTTTTCAATTTTTTGCGAAAATGCCTGATGGTTTGCCTTACTTATTTTGAACGGATAAAATTTATTGTCACAGATTCGGTATGTTTGAATTATGTTTGGTTATTACTGTTATTATGAGTAGATCACCGTTGAATTTGCTGCAATACGTTACCTCATTCGCTTGCAATCCAGTTTCGATTACAAATGTGGCCAAACATCAAAATAAGAAAGTTCCAGTAACCACCACTTTCCGAATTATGCCTACTACTGGTACTTTCTACCTCAACATGTTACATACATTACCTATAATCATTTTGAACCGGAATTTCAACAAAAAAAAGTTTTCAATTTTTTGCGAAAATGCCTGATGGTAGCCTTACTTATTTTGAACGGATAAAATTTATTGTCACAGATTCGGTATGTTTGAATTACGAGTATGTTTGGTTATTACTGTTATTATGAGTAGATCACCGTTGAATTTGCTGCAATACGTTACCTCATTCGCTTGCAATCCAGTTTCGATTACAAATGTGGCCAAACATCAAAATAAGAAAGTTCCAGTAACCACCACTTTCCTTATGCCTACTACCGGTTCTTTCTACCTCAACATGTTACATACATTACCTATAATCATTTTGAACCGGAATTTCAAGAAAAAAAAGTTTTCAATTTTTTGCGAAAATGCCTGATGGTTGGCCTTACTTATTTTGAACGGATAAAATTTATTGTCACAGATTCGGTATGTTTGAATTATGTTTGGTTATTACTGTTATTATGAGTAGATCACCGTTGAATTTGCTGCAATACGTTACCTCATTCGCTTGCAATCCAGTTTCGATTACAAATGTGGCCAAACTTCAAAATAAGAAAGTTCCAGTAACCACCACTTTCCGAATTATGCCTACTACTGGTACTTTCTACCTCAACATGTTACATACATTACCTTTAATCATTTTGAACCGGAATTTCAACAAAAAAAAGTTTTCAATTTTTTGCGAAAATGCCTGATGGTTAGCCTTACTTATTTTGAACGGATAAAATTTATTGTCACAGATTCGGTATGTTTGAATTATGTTTGGTTATTACTGTTATTATGAGTAGATCACCGTTGAATTTGCTGCAATACGTTACCTCATTCGCTTGCAATCCAGTTTCGATTACAAATGTGGCCAAACTTCAAAATAAGAAAGTTCCAGTAACCACCACTTTCCGAATTATGCCTACTACTGGTACTTTCTACCTCAACATGTTACATACATTACCTATAATCATTTTGAACCGGAATTTCAACAAAAAAAAGTTTTCAATTTTTTGCGAAAATGCCTGATGGTTAGCCTTACTTATTTTGAACGGATAAAATTTATTGTCACAGATTCGGTATGTTTGAATTATGTTTGGTTATTACTGTTATTATGAGTAGATCACCGTTGAATTTGCTGCAATACGTTACCTCATTCGCTTGCAATCCAGTTTCGATTACAAATGTGGCCAAACTTCAAAATAAGAAAGTTCCAGTAACCACCACTTTCCGAATTATGCCTACTACTGGTACTTTCTACCTCAACATGTTACATACATTACCTATAATCATTTTGAACCGGAATTTCAACAAAAAAAAGTTTTCAATTTTTTGCGAAAATGCCTGATGGTTAGCCTTACTTATTTTGAACGGATAAAATTTATTGTCACAGATTCGGTATGTTTGAATTATGTTTGGTTATTACTGTTATTATGAGTAGATCACCGTTGAATTTGCTGCAATACGTTACCTCATTCGCTTGCAATCCAGTTTCGATTACAAATGTGGCCAAACATCAAAATAAGAAAGTTCCAGTAACTACCACTTTCCTTATGCCTACTACCGGTTTTTTCTACCTCAACATGTTATATACATTACCTATAATCATTTTGAACCGGAATTTCAACAAAAAAAAGTTTTCAATTTTTTGCGAAAATGCCTGATGGTTAGCCTTACTTATTTTGAACGGATAAAATTTATTGTCACAGATTCGGTATGTTTGAATTATGTTTGGTTATTACTGTTATTATGAGTAGATCACCGTTGAATTTGCTGCAATACGTTACCTCATTCGCTTGCAATCCAGTTTCGATTACAAATGTGGCCAAACATCAAAATAAGAAAGTTCCAGTAACCACCACTTTCCGAATTATGCCTACTACTGGTACTTTCTACCTCAACATGTTACATACATTACCTATAATCATTTTGAACCGGAATTTCAACAAAAAAAAGTTTTCAATTTTTTGCGAAAATGCCTGATGGTAGCCTTACTTATTTTGAACGGATAAAATTTATTGTCACAGATTCGGTATGTTTGAATTATGTTTGGTTATTACTGTTATTATGAGTAGATCACCGTTGAATTTGCTGCAATACGTTACCTCATTCGCTTGCAATCCAGTTTCGATTACAAATGTGGCCAAACATCAAAATAAGAAAGTTCCAGTAACCACCACTTTCCTTATGCCTACTACCGGTTCTTTCTACCTCAACATGTTACATACATTACCTATAATCATTTTGAACCGGAATTTCAACAAAAAAAAGTTTTCAATTTTTTGCGAAAATGCCTGATGAGCCTTACTTATTTTGAACGGATAAAATTTATTGTCACAGATTCGGTATGTTTGAATTATGTTTGGTTATTACTGTTATTATGAGTAGATCACCGTTGAATTTGCTGCAATACGTTACCTCATTCGCTTGCAATCCAGTTTCGATTACAAATGTGGCCAAACTTCAAAATAAGAAAGTTCCAGTAACCACCACTTTCCGAATTATGCCTACTACTGGTACTTTCTACCTCAACATGTTACATACATTACCTATAATCATTTTGAACCGGAATTTCAACAAAAAAAAGTTTTCAATTTTTTGCGAAAATGCCTGATGGTTAGCCTTACTTATTTTGAACGGATAAAATTTATTGTCACAGATTCGGTATGTTTGAATTATGTTTGGTTATTACTGTTATTATGAGTAGATCACCGTTGAATTTGCTGCAATACGTTACCTCATTCGCTTGCAATCCAGTTTCGATTACAAATGTGGCCAAACATCAAAATAAGAAAGTTCCAGTAACCACCACTTTCCTTATGCCTACTACCGGTTCTTTCTACCTCAACATGTTACATACATTACCTATAATCATTGTGAACCGGAATTTCAACAAAAAAAAGTTTTCAATTTTTTGCGAAAATGCCTGATGGTTAGCCTTACTTATTTTGAACGGATAAAATTTATTGTCACAGATTCGGTATGTTTGAATTATGTTTGGTTATTACTGTTATTATGAGTAGATCACCGTTGAATTTGCTGCAATACGTTACCTCATTCGCTTGCAATCCAGTTTCGATTACAAATGTGGCCAAACATCAAAATAAGAAAGTTCCAGTAACCACCACTTTCCGAATTATGCCTACTACTGGTACTTTCTACCTCAACATGTTACATACATTACCTATAATCATTTTGAACCGGAATTTCAACAAAAAAAAGTTTTCAATTTTTTGCGAAAATGCCTGATGGTTAGCCTTACTTATTTTGAACGGATAAAATTTATTGTCACAGATTCGGTATGTTTGAATTATGTTTGGTTATTACTGTTATTATGAGTAGATCACCGTTGAATTTGCTGCAATACGTTACCTCATTCGCTTGCAATCCAGTTTCGATTACAAATGTGGCCAAACATCAAAATAAGAAAGTTCCAGTAACCACCACTTTCCTTATGCCTACTACCGGTTCTTTCTACCTCAACATGTTACATACATTACCTATAATAATTGTGAACCGGAATTTCAACAAAAAAAAGTTTTCAATTTTTTGCGAAAATGCCTGATGGTTAGCCTTACTTATTTTGAACGGATAAAATTTATTGTCACAGATTCGGTATGTTTGAATTATGTTTGGTTATTACTGTTATTATGAGTAGATCACCGTTGAATTTGCTGCAATACGTTACCTCATTCGCTTGCAATCCAGTTTCGATTACAAATGTGGCCAAACATCAAAATAAGAAAGTTCCAGTAACCACCACTTTCCGAATTATGCCTACTACTGGTACTTTCTACCTCAACATGTTACATACATTACCTATAATCATTTTGAACCGGAATTTCAACAAAAAAAAGTTTTCAATTTTTTGCGAAAATGCCTGATGGTTAGCCTTACTTATTTTGAACGGATAAAATTTATTGTCACAGATTCGGTATGTTTGAATTATGTTTGGTTATTACTGTTATTATGAGTAGATCACCGTTGAATTTGCTGCAATACGTTACCTCATTCGCTTGCAATCCAGTTTCGATTACAAATGTGGCCAAACATCAAAATAAGAAAGTTCCAGTAACCACCACTTTCCTTATGCCTACTACCGGTTTTTTCTACCTCAACATGTTATATACATTACCTATAATCATTTTGAACCGGAATTTCAACAAAAAAAAGTTTTCAATTTTTTGCGAAAATGCCTGATGGTTAGCCTTACTTATTTTGAACGGATAAAATTTATTGTCACAGATTCGGTATGTTTGAATTATGTTTGGTTATTACTGTTATTATGAGTAGATCACCGTTGAATTTGCTGCAATACGTTACCTCATTCGCTTGCAATCCAGTTTCGATTACAAATGTGGCCAAACTTCAAAATAAGAAAGTTCCAGTAACCACCACTTTCCGAATTATGCCTACTACTGGTACTTTCTACCTCAACATGTTACATACATTACCTATAATCATTTTGAACCGGAATTTCAACAAAAAAAAGTTTTCAATTTTTTGCGAAAATGCCTGATGGTTAGCCTTACTTATTTTGAACGGATAAAATTTATTGTCACAGATTCGGTATGTTTGAATTATGTTTGGTTATTACTGTTATTATGAGTAGATCACCGTTGAATTTGCTGCAATACGTTACCTCATTCGCTTGCAATCCAGTTTCGATTACAAATGTGGCCAAACTTCAAAATAAGAAAGTTCCAGTAACCACCACTTTCCGAATTATGCCTACTACTGGTACTTTCTACCTCAACATGTTACATACATTACCTATAATCATTTTGAACCGGAATTTCAACAAAAAAAAGTTTTCAATTTTTTGCGAAAATGCCTGATGGTTAGCCTTACTTATTTTGAACGGATAAAATTTATTGTCACAGATTCGGTATGTTTGAATTATGTTTGGTTATTACTGTTATTATGAGTAGATCACCGTTGAATTTGCTGCAATACGTTACCTCATTCGCTTGCAATCCAGTTTCGATTACAAATGTGGCCAAACTTCAAAATAAGAAAGTTCCAGTAACCACCACTTTCCGAATTATGCCTACTACCGGTTCTTTCTACCTCAACATGTTACATACATTACCTATAATCATTTTGAACCGGAATTTCAACAAAAAAAAGTTTTCAATTTTTTGCGAAAATGCCTGATGGTTAGCCTTACTTATTTTGAACGGATAAAATTTATTGTCACAGATTCGGTATGTTTGAATTATGTTTGGTTATTACTGTTTTTATGAGTAGATCACCGTTGAATTTGCTGCAATACGTTAGCTCATTCGCTTGCAATCCAGTTTCGATTACAAATGTGGCCAAACATCAAAATAAGAAAGTTCCAGTAACCACCACTTTCCTTACGCCTACTACCGGTTTTTTCTACCTCAACATGTCATATACATTACCTATAATCATTTTGAACCGGAATTTCAACAAAAAAAAGTTTTCAATTTTTTGCGAAAATGCCTGATGGTTAGCCTTACTTATTTTGAACGGATAAAATTTATTGTCACAGATTCGGTATGTTTGAATTATGTTTGGTTATTACTGTTTTTATGAGTAGATCACCGTTGAATTTGCTGCAATACGTTACCTCATTCGCTTGCAATCCAGTTTCGATTACAAATGTGGCCAAACATCAAAATAAGAAAGTTCCAGTAACCACCACTTTCCTTATGCCTACTACCGGTTTTTTCTACCTCAACATGTTATATACATTACCTATAATCATTTTGAACCGGAATTTCAACAAAAAAAAGTTTTCAATTTTTTGCGAAAATGCCTGATGGTTAGCCTTACTTATTTTGAACGGATAAAATTTATTTTCACAGATTCGGTATGTTTGAATTATGTTTGGTTATTACTGTTATTATGAGTAGATCACCGTTGAATTTGCTGCAATACGTTAGCTCATTCGCTTGCAATCCAGTTTCGATTACAAATGTGGCCAAACATCAAAATAAGAAAGTTCCAGTAACCACCACTTTCCTTATGCCTACTACCGGTTTTTTCTACCTCAACATGTTATATACATTACCTATAATCATTTTGAACCGGAATTTCAACAAAAAAAAGTTTTCAATTTTTTGCGAAAATGCCTGATGGTTAGCCTTACTTATTTTGAACGGATAAAATTTATTGTCACAGATTCGGTATGTTTGAATTATGTTTGGTTATTACTGTTATTATGAGTAGATCACCGTTGAATTTGCTGCAATACGTTACCTCATTCGCTTGCAATCCAGTTTCGATTACAAATGTGGCCAAACATCAAAATAAGAAAGTTCCAGTAACCACCACTTTCCGAATTATGCCTACTACTGGTACTTTCTACCTCAACATGTTACATACATTACCTATAATCATTTTGAACCGGAATTTCAACAAAAAAAAGTTTTCAATTTTTTGCGAAAATGCCTGATGGCTAGCCTTACTTATTTTGAACGGATAAAATTTATTGTCACAGATTCGGTATGTTTGAATTATGTTTGGTTATTACTGTTATTATGAGTAGATCACCGTTGAATTTGCTGCAATACGTTACCTCATTCGCTTGCAATCCAGTTTCGATTACAAATGTGGCCAAACATCAAAATAAGAAAGTTCCAGTAACCACCACTTTCCTTATGCCTACTACCGGTTTTTTCTACCTCAACATGTTATATACATTACCTATAATCATTTTGAACCGGAATTTCAACAAAAAAAAGTTTTCAATTTTTTGCGAAAATGCCTGATGTTAGCCTTACTTATTTTGAACGGATAAAATTTATTGTCACAGATTCGGTATGTTTGAATTATATTTGGTTATTACTGTTATTATGAGTAGATCACCGTTGAATTTGCTGCAATACGTTACCTCATTCGCTTGCAATCCAGTTTCGATTACAAATGTGGCCAAACATCAAAATAAGAAAGTTCCAGTAACCACCACTTTCCTTATGCCTACTACCGGTTTTTTCTACCTCAACATGTTATATACATTACCTATAATCATTTTGAACCGGAATTTCAACAAAAAAAAGTTTTCAATTTTTTGCGAAAATGCCTGATGGCTAGCCTTACTTATTTTGAACGGATAAAATTTATTGTCACAGATTCGGTATGTTTGAATTATGTTTGGTTATTACTGTTATTATGAGTAGATCACCGTTGAATTTGCTGCAATACGTTACCTCATTCGCTTGCAATCCAGTTTCGATTACAAATGTGGCCAAACTTCAAAATAAGAAAGTTCCAGTAACCACCACTTTCCGAATTATGCCTACTACTGGTACTTTCTACCTCAACATGTTACATACATTACCTATAATCATTTTGAACCGGAATTTCAACAAAAAAAAGTTTTCAATTTTTTGCGAAAATGCCTGATGGTTAGCCTTACTTATTTTGAACGGATAAAATTTATTGTCACAGATTCGGTATGTTTGAATTATATTTGGTTATTACTGTTATTATGAGTAGATCACCGTTGAATTTGCTGCAATACGTTACCTCATTCGCTTGCAATCCAGTTTCGATTACAAATGTGGCCAAACATCAAAATAAGAAAGTTCCAGTAACCACCACTTTCCTTATGCCTACTACCGGTTTTTTCTACCTCAACATGTTATATACATTACCTATAATCATTTTGAACCGGAATTTCAACAAAAAAAAGTTTTCAATTTTTTGCGAAAATGCCTGATGGCTAGCCTTACTTATTTTGAACGGATAAAATTTATTGTCACAGATTCGGTATGTTTGAATTATGTTTGGTTATTACTGTTATTATGAGTAGATCACCGTTGAATTTGCTGCAATACGTTACCTCATTCGCTTGCAATCCAGTTTCGATTACAAATGTGGCCAAACTTCAAAATAAGAAAGTTCCAGTAACCACCACTTTCCGAATTATGCCTACTACTGGTACTTTCTACCTCAACATGTTACATACATTACCTATAATCATTTTGAACCGGAATTTCAACAAAAAAAAGTTTTCAATTTTTTGCGAAAATGCCTGATGGTTAGCCTTACTTATTTTGAACGGATAAAATTTATTGTCACAGATTCGGTATGTTTGAATTATGTTTGGTTATTACTGTTATTATGAGTAGATCACCGTTGAATTTGCTGCAATACGTTACCTCATTCGCTTGCAATCCAGTTTCGATTACAAATGTGGCCAAACATCAAAATAAGAAAGTTCCAGTAACCACCACTTTCCTTATGCCTACTACCGGTTTTTTCTACCTCAACATGTTATATACATTACCTATAATCATTTTGAACCGGAATTTCAACAAAAAAAAGTTTTCAATTTTTTGCGAAAATGCCTGATGTTAGCCTTACTTATTTTGAACGGATAAAATTTATTGTCACAGATTCGGTATGTTTGAATTATATTTGGTTATTACTGTTATTATGAGTAGATCACCGTTGAATTTGCTGCAATACGTTACCTCATTCGCTTGCAATCCAGTTTCGATTACAAATGTGGCCAAACATCAAAATAAGAAAGTTCCAGTAACCACCACTTTCCTTATGCCTACTACCGGTTTTTTCTACCTCAACATGTTATATACATTACCTATAATCATTTTGAACCGGAATTTCAACAAAAAAAAGTTTTCAATTTTTTGCGAAAATGCCTGATGGCTAGCCTTACTTATTTTGAACGGATAAAATTTATTGTCACAGATTCGGTATGTTTGAATTATGTTTGGTTATTACTGTTATTATGAGTAGATCACCGTTGAATTTGCTGCAATACGTTACCTCATTCGCTTGCAATCCAGTTTCGATTACAAATGTGGCCAAACTTCAAAATAAGAAAGTTCCAGTAACCACCACTTTCCGAATTATGCCTACTACTGGTACTTTCTACCTCAACATGTTACATACATTACCTATAATCATTTTGAACCGGAATTTCAACAAAAAAAAGTTTTCAATTTTTTGCGAAAATGCCTGATGGTTAGCCTTACTTATTTTGAACGGATAAAATTTATTGTCACAGATTCGGTATGTTTGAATTATATTTGGTTATTACTGTTATTATGAGTAGATCACCGTTGAATTTGCTGCAATACGTTACCTCATTCGCTTGCAATCCAGTTTCGATTACAAATGTGGCCAAACATCAAAATAAGAAAGTTCCAGTAACCACCACTTTCCTTATGCCTACTACCGGTTTTTTCTACCTCAACATGTTATATACATTACCTATAATCATTTTGAACCGGAATTTCAACAAAAAAAAGTTTTCAATTTTTTGCGAAAATGCCTGATGGCTAGCCTTACTTATTTTGAACGGATAAAATTTATTGTCACAGATTCGGTATGTTTGAATTATGTTTGGTTATTACTGTTATTATGAGTAGATCACCGTTGAATTTGCTGCAATACGTTACCTCATTCGCTTGCAATCCAGTTTCGATTACAAATGTGGCCAAACTTCAAAATAAGAAAGTTCCAGTAACCACCACTTTCCGAATTATGCCTACTACTGGTACTTTCTACCTCAACATGTTACATACATTACCTATAATCATTTTGAACCGGAATTTCAACAAAAAAAAGTTTTCAATTTTTTGCGAAAATGCCTGATGGTTAGCCTTACTTATTTTGAACGGATAAAATTTATTGTCACAGATTCGGTATGTTTGAATTATGTTTGGTTATTACTGTTATTATGAGTAGATCACCGTTGAATTTGCTGCAATACGTTACCTCATTCGCTTGCAATCCAGTTTCGATTACAAATGTGGCCAAACATCAAAATAAGAAAGTTCCAGTAACCACCACTTTCCGAATTATGCCTACTACTGGTACTTTCTACCTCAACATGTTATATACATTACCTATAATCATTTTGAACCGGAATTTCAACAAAAAAAAGTTTTCAATTTTTTGCGAAAATGCCTGATGGTAGCCTTACTTATTTTGAACGGATAAAATTTATTGTCACAGATTCGGTATGTTTGAATTATGTTTGGTTATTACTGTTATTATGAGTAGATCACCGTTGAATTTGCTGCAATACGTTACCTCATTCGCTTGCAATCCAGTTTCGATTACAAATGTGGCCAAACATCAAAATAAGAAAGTTCCAGTAACCACCACTTTCCTTATGCCTACTACCGGTTCTTTCTACCTCAACATGTTACATACATTACCTATAATCATTTTGAACCGGAATTTCAACAAAAAAAAGTTTTCAATTTTTTGCGAAAATGCCTGATGGTTAGCCTTACTTATTTTGAACGGATAAAATTTATTGTCACAGATTCGGTATGTTTGAATTATATTTGGTTATTACTGTTATTATGAGTAGATCACCGTTGAATTTGCTGCAATACGTTACCTCATTCGCTTGCAATCCAGTTTCGATTACAAATGTGGCCAAACATCAAAATAAGAAAGTTCCAGTAACCACCACTTTCCTTATGCCTACTACCGGTTTTTTCTACCTCAACATGTTATATACATTACCTATAATCATTTTGAACCGGAATTTCAACAAAAAAAAGTTTTCAATTTTTTGCGAAAATGCCTGATGGCTAGCCTTACTTATTTTGAACGGATAAAATTTATTGTCACAGATTCGGTATGTTTGAATTATGTTTGGTTATTACTGTTATTATGAGTAGATCACCGTTGAATTTGCTGCAATACGTTACCTCATTCGCTTGCAATCCAGTTTCGATTACAAATGTGGCCAAACTTCAAAATAAGAAAGTTCCAGTAACCACCACTTTCCGAATTATGCCTACTACTGGTACTTTCTACCTCAACATGTTACATACATTACCTATAATCATTTTGAACCGGAATTTCAACAAAAAAAAGTTTTCAATTTTTTGCGAAAATGCCTGATGGTTAGCCTTACTTATTTTGAACGGATAAAATTTATTGTCACAGATTCGGTATGTTTGAATTATGTTTGGTTATTACTGTTATTATGAGTAGATCACCGTTGAATTTGCTGCAATACGTTACCTCATTCGCTTGCAATCCAGTTTCGATTACAAATGTGGCCAAACTTCAAAATAAGAAAGTTCCAGTAACCACCACTTTCCGAATTATGCCTACTACCGGTTCTTTCTACCTCAACATGTTACATACATTACCTATAATCATTTTGAACCGGAATTTCAACAAAAAAAAGTTTTCAATTTTTTGCGAAAATGCCTGATGGTTAGCCTTACTTATTTTGAACGGATAAAATTTATTGTCACAGATTCGGTATGTTTGAATTATGTTTGGTTATTACTGTTATTATGAGTAGATCACCGTTGAATTTGCTGCAATACGTTACCTCATTCGCTTGCAATCCAGTTTCGATTACAAATGTGGCCAAACTTCAAAATAAGAAAGTTCCAGTAACCACCACTTTCCGAATTATGCCTACTACTGGTACTTTCTACATCAACATGTTACATACATTACCTATAATCATTTTGAACCGGAATTTCAACAAAAAAAAGTTTTCAATTTTTTGCGAAAATGCCTGATGGTTAGCCTTACTTATTTTGAACGGATAAAATTTATTGTCACAGATTCGGTATGTTTGAATTATATTTGGTTATTACTATTATTATGAGTAGATCACCGTTGAATTTGCTGCAATACGTTACCTCATTCGCTTGCAATCCAGTTTCGATTACAAATGTGGCCAAACATCAAAATAAGAAAGTTCCAGTAACCACCACTTTCCTTATGCCTACTACCGGTTTTTTCTACCTCAACATGTTATATACATTACCTATAATCATTTTGAACCGGAATTTCAACAAAAAAAAATTTTCAATTTTTTGCGAAAATGCCTGATGGTTAGCCTTACTTATTTTGAACGGATAAAATTTATTGTCAGAGATTCGGTATGTTTGAATTATGTTTGGTTATTACTGTTATTATGAGTAGATCACCGTTGAATTTGCTGCAATACGTTACCTCATTCGCTTGCAATCCAGTTTCGATTACAAATGTGGCCAAACATCAAAATAAGAAAGTTCCAGTAACCACCACTTTCCGAATTATGCCTACTACTGGTACTTTCTACCTCAACATGTTACATACATTACCTATAATCATTTTGAACCGGAATTTCAACAAAAAAAAGTTTTCAATTTTTTGCGAAAATGCCTGATGGTAGCCTTACTTATTTTGAACGGATAAAATTTATTGTCACAGATTCGGTATGTTTGAATTATGTTTGGTTATTACTGTTATTATGAGTAGATCACCGTTGAATTTGCTGCAATACGTTACCTCATTCGCTTGCAATCCAGTTTCGATTACAAATGTGGCCAAACATCAAAATAAGAAAGTTCCAGTAACCACCACTTTCCTTATGCCTACTACCGGTTTTTTCTACCTCAACATGTTATATACATTACCTATAATCATTTTGAACCGGAATTTCAACAAAAAAAAGTTTTCAATTTTTTGCGAAAATGCCTGATGTTAGCCTTACTTATTTTGAACGGATAAAATTTATTGTCACAGATTCGGTATGTTTGAATTATGTTTGGTTATTACTGTTATTATGAGTAGATCACCGTTGAATTTGCTGCAATACGTTACCTCATTCGCTTGCAATCCAGTTTCGATTACAAATGTGGCCAAACATCAAAATAAGAAAGTTCCAGTAACCACCACTTTCCTTATGCCTACTACCGGTTTTTTCTACCTCAACATGTTATATACATTACCTATAATCATTTTGAACCGGAATTTCAACAAAAAAAAGTTTTCAATTTTTTGCGAAAATGCCTGATGGTTAGCCTTACTTATTTTGAACGGATAAAATTTATTGTCACAGATTCGGTATGTTTGAATTATGTTTGGTTATTACTGTCATTATGAGTAGATCACCGTTGAATTTGCTGCAATACGTTACCTCATTCGCTTGCAATCCAGTTTCGATTACAAATGTGGCCAAACTTCAAAATAAGAAAGTTCCAGTAACCACCACTTTCCGAATTATGCCTACTACCGGTTCTTTCTACCTCAACATGTTACATACATTACCTATAATCATTTTGAACCGGAATTTCAACAAAAAAAAGTTTTCAATTTTTTGCGAAAATGCCTGATGGTTAGCCTTACTTATTTTGAACGGATAAAATTTATTGTCACAGATTCGGTATGTTTGAATTATGTTTGGTTATTACTGTTATTATGAGTAGATCACCGTTGAATTTGCTGCAATACGTTACCTCATTCGCTTGCAATCCAGTTTCGATTACAAATGTGGCCAAACTTCAAAATAAGAAAGTTCCAGTAACCACCACTTTCCGAATTATGCCTACTACTGGTACTTTCTACATCAACATGTTACATACATTACCTATAATCATTTTGAACCGGAATTTCAACAAAAAAAAGTTTTCAATTTTTTGCGAAAATGCCTGATGGTTAGCCTTACTTATTTTGAACGGATAAAATTTATTGTCACAGATTCGGTATGTTTGAATTATATTTGGTTATTACTATTATTATGAGTAGATCACCGTTGAATTTGCTGCAATACGTTACCTCATTCGCTTGCAATCCAGTTTCGATTACAAATGTGGCCAAACATCAAAATAAGAAAGTTCCAGTAACCACCACTTTCCTTATGCCTACTACCGGTTTTTTCTACCTCAACATGTTATATACATTACCTATAATCATTTTGAACCGGAATTTCAACAAAAAAAAATTTTCAATTTTTTGCGAAAATGCCTGATGGTTAGCCTTACTTATTTTGAACGGATAAAATTTATTGTCAGAGATTCAGTATGTTTGAATTATGTTTGGTTATTACTGTTATTATGAGTAGATCACCGTTGAATTTGCTGCAATACGTTACCTCATTCGCTTGCAATCCAGTTTCGATTACAAATGTGGCCAAACATCAAAATAAGAAAGTTCCAGTAACCACCACTTTCCGAATTATGCCTACTACTGGTACTTTCTACCTCAACATGTTACATACATTACCTATAATCATTTTGAACCGGAATTTCAACAAAAAAAAGTTTTCAATTTTTTGCGAAAATGCCTGATGTTAGCCTTACTTATTTTGAACGGATAAAATTTATTGTCACAGATTCGGTATGTTTGAATTATGTTTGGTTATTACTGTTATTATGAGTAGATCACCGTTGAATTTGCTGCAATACGTTACCTCATTCGCTTGCAATCCAGTTTCGATTACAAATGTGGCCAAACATCAAAATAAGAAAGTTCCAGTAACCACCACTTTCCTTATGCCTACTACCGGTTCTTTCTACCTCAACATGTTACATACATTACCTATAATCATTTTGAACCGGAATTTCAACAAAAAAAAGTTTTCAATTTTTTGCGAAAATGCCTGATGGTTAGCCTTACTTATTTTGAACGGATAAAATTTATTGTCACAGATTCGGTATGTTTGAATTATGTTTGGTTATTACTGTTATTATGAGTAGATCACCGTTGAATTTGCTGCAATACGTTACCTCATTCGCTTGCAATCCAGTTTCGATTACAAATGTGGCCAAACTTCAAAATAAGAAAGTTCCAGTAACCACCACTTTCCGAATTATGCCTACTACTGGTACTTTCTACCTCAACATGTTACATACATTACCTATAATCATTTTGAACCGGAATTTCAACAAAAAAAAGTTTTCAATTTTTTGCGAAAATGCCTGATGGTTAGCCTTACTTATTTTGAACGGATAAAATTTATTGTCACAGATTCGGTATGTTTGAATTATGTTTGGTTATTACTGTTATTATGAGTAGATCACCGTTGAATTTGCTGCAATACGTTACCTCATTCGCTTGCAATCCAGTTTCGATTACAAATGTGGCCAAACATCAAAATAAGAAAGTTCCAGTAACCACCACTTTCCTTATGCCTACTACCGGTTTTTTCTACCTCAACATGTTATATACATTACCTATAATCATTTTGAACCGGAATTTCAACAAAAAAAAGTTTTAAATTTTTTGCGAAAATGCCTGATGGTTAGCCTTACTTATTTTGAACGGATAAAATTTATTGTCACAGATTCGGTATGTTTGAATTATGTTTGGTTATTACTGTTATTATGAGTAGATCACCGTTGAATTTGGTGCAATACGTTACCTCATTCGCTTGCAATCCAGTTTCGATTACAAATGTGGCCAAACATCAAAATAAGAAAGTTCCAGTAACCACCACTTTCCTTATGCCTACTACCGGTTTTTTCTACCTCAACATGTTATATACATTACCTATAATCATTTTGAACCGGAATTTCAACAAAAAAAAGTTTTCAATTTTTTGCGAAAATGCCTGATGGCTAGCCTTACTTATTTTGAACGGATAAAATTTATTGTCACAGATTCGGTATGTTTGAATTATATTTGGTTATTACTGTTATTATGAGTAGATCACCGTTGAATTTGCTGCAATACGTTACCTCATTCGCTTGCAATCCAGTTTCGATTACAAATGTGGCCAAACTTCAAAATAAGAAAGTTCCAGTAACCACCACTTTCCGAATTATGCCTACTACTGGTACTTTCTACCTCAACATGTTACATACATTACCTATAATCATTTTGAACCGGAATTTCAACAAAAAAAAGTTTTCAATTTTTTGCGAAAATGCCTGATGGTTAGCCTTACTTATTTTGAACGGATAAAATTTATTGTCACAGATTCGGTATGTTTGAATTATGTTTGGTTATTACTGTTATTATGAGTAGATCACCGTTGAATTTGCTGCAATACGTTACCTCATTCGCTTGCAATCCAGTTTCGATTACAAATGTGGCCAAACATCAAAATAAGAAAGTTCCAGTAACCACCACTTTCCTTATGCCTACTACCGGTTTTTTCTACCTCAACATGTTATATACATTACCTATAATCATTTTGAACCGGAATTTCAACAAAAAAAAGTTTTCAATTTTTTGCGAAAATGCCTGATGTTAGCCTTACTTATTTTGAACGGATAAAATTTATTGTCACAGATTCGGTATGTTTGAATTATGTTTGGTTATTACTGTTATTATGAGTAGATCACCGTTGAATTTGCTGCAATACGTTACCTCATTCGCTTGCAATCCAGTTTCGATTACAAATGTGGCCAAACATCAAAATAAGAAAGTTCCAGTAACCACCACTTTCCTTATGCCTACTACCGGTTCTTTCTACCTCAACATGTTACATACATTACCTATAATCATTTTGAACCGGAATTTCAACAAAAAAAAGTTTTCAATTTTTTGCGAAAATGCCTGATGTTAGCCTTACTTATTTTGAACGGATAAAATTTATTGTCACAGATTCGGTATGTTTGAATTATGTTTGGTTATTACTGTTATTATGAGTAGATCACCGTTGAATTTGCTGCAATACGTTACCTCATTCGCTTGCAATCCAGTTTCGATTACAAATGTGGCCAAACTTCAAAATAAGAAAGTTCCAGTAACCACCACTTTCCGAATTATGCCTACTACTGGTACTTTCTACCTCAACATGTTACATACATTACCTATAATCATTTTGAACCGGAATTTCAACAAAAAAAAGTTTTCAATTTTTTGCGAAAATGCCTGATGGTTAGCCTTACTTATTTTGAACGGATAAAATTTATTGTCACAGATTCGGTATGTTTGAATTATGTTTGGTTATTACTGTTATTATGAGTAGATCACCGTTGAATTTGCTGCAATACGTTACCTCATTCGCTTGCAATCCAGTTTCGATTACAAATGTGGCCAAACATCAAAATAAGAAAGTTCCAGTAACCACCACTTTCCTTATGCCTACTACCGGTTCTTTCTACCTCAACATGTTACATACATTACCTATAATCATTGTGAACCGGAATTTCAACAAAAAAAAGTTTTCAATTTTTTGCGAAAATGCCTGATGGTTAGCCTTACTTATTTTGAACGGATAAAATTTATTGTCACAGATTCGGTATGTTTGAATTATGTTTGGTTATTACTGTTATTATGAGTAGATCACCGTTGAATTTGCTGCAATACGTTACCTCATTCGCTTGCAATCCAGTTTCGATTACAAATGTGGCCAAACATCAAAATAAGAAAGTTCCAGTAACCACCACTTTCCGAATTATGCCTACTACTGGTACTTTCTACCTCAACATGTTACATACATTACCTATAATCATTTTGAACCGGAATTTCAACAAAAAAAAGTTTTCAATTTTTTTGCGAAAATGCCTGATGGTTAGCCTTACTTATTTTGAACGGATAAAATTTATTGTCACAGATTCGGTATGTTTGAATTATGTTTGGTTATTACTGTTATTATGAGTAGATCACCGTTGAATTTGCTGCAATACGTTACCTCATTCGCTTGCAATCCAGTTTCGATTACAAATGTGGCCAAACATCAAAATAAGAAAGTTCCAGTAACCACCACTTTCCGAATTATGCCTACTACCGGTTCTTTCTACCTCAACATGTTACATACATTACCTATAATCATTTTGAACCGGAATTTCAACAAAAAAAAGTTTTCAATTTTTTGCGAAAATGCCTGATGGTTAGCCTTACTTATTTTGAACGGATAAAATTTATTGTCACAGATTCGGTATGTTTGAATTATATTTGGTTATTACTGTTATTATGAGTAGATCACCGTTGAATTTGCTGCAATACGTTACCTCATTCGCTTGCAATCCAGTTTCGATTACAAATGTGGCCAAACATCAAAATAAGAAAGTTCCAGTAACCACCACTTTCCTTATGCCTACTACCGGTTTTTTCTACCTCAACATGTTATATACATTACCTATAATCATTTTGAACCGGAATTTCAACAAAAAAAAGTTTTCAATTTTTTGCGAAAATGCCTGATGGTTAGCCTTACTTATTTTGAACGGATAAAATTTATTGTCACAGATTCGGTATGTTTGAATTATGTTTGGTTATTACTGTTATTATGAGTAGATCACCGTTGAATTTGCTGCAATACGTTACCTCATTCGCTTGCAATCCAGTTTCGATTACAAATGTGGCCAAACATCAAAATAAGAAAGTTCCAGTAACCACCACTTTCCGAATTATGCCTACTACTGGTACTTTCTACCTCAACATGTTACATACATTACCTATAATCATTTTGAACCGGAATTTCAACAAAAAAAAGTTTTCAATTTTTTGCGAAAATGCCTGATGGTTAGCCTTACTTATTTTGAACGGATAAAATTTATTGTCACAGATTCGGTATGTTTGAATTATGTTTGGTTATTACTGTTATTATGAGTAGATCACCGTTGAATTTGCTGCAATACGTTACCTCATTCGCTTGCAATCCAGTTTCGATTACAAATGTGGCCAAACATCAAAATAAGAAAGTTCCAGTAACCACCACTTTCCGAATTATGCCTACTACCGGTTCTTTCTACCTCAACATGTTACATACATTACCTATAATCATTTTGAACCGGAATTTCAACAAAAAAAAGTTTTCAATTTTTGGCGAAAATGCCTGATGGTTAGCCTTACTTATTTTGAACGGATAAAATTTATTGTCACAGATTCGGTATGTTTGAATTATGTTTGGTTATTACTGTTATTATGAGTAGATCACCGTTGAATTTGCTGCAATACGTTACCTCATTCGCTTGCAATCCAGTTTCGATTACAAATGTGGCCAAACATCAAAATAAGAAAGTTCCAGTAACCACCACTTTCCGAATTATGCCTACTACTGGTACTTTCTACCTCAACATGTTACATACATTACCTATAATCATTTTGAACCGGAATTTCAACAAAAAAAAGTTTTCAATTTTTTGCGAAAATGCCTGATGGTTAGCCTTACTTATTTTGAACGGATAAAATTTATTGTCACAGATTCGGTATGTTTGAATTATGTTTGGTTATTACTGTTATTATGAGTAGATCACCGTTGAATTTGCTGCAATACGTTACCTCATTCGCTTGCAATCCAGTTTCGATTACAAATGTGGCCAAACATCAAAATAAGAAAGTTCCAGTAACCACCACTTTCCGAATTATGCCTACTACCGGTTCTTTCTACCTCAACATGTTACATACATTACCTATAATCATTTTGAACCGGAATTTCAACAAAAAAAAGTTTTCAATTTTTTGCGAAAATGCCTGATGGTTAGCCTTACTTATTTTGAACGGATAAAATTTATTGTCACAGATTCGGTATGTTTGAATTATGTTTGGTTATTACTGTTATTATGAGTAGATCACCGTTGAATTTGCTGCAATACGTTACCTCATTCGCTTGCAATCCAGTTTCGATTACAAATGTGGCCAAACATCAAAATAAGAAAGTTCCAGTAACCACCACTTTCCTTATGCCTACTACCGGTTCTTTCTACCTCAACATGTTACATACATTACCTATAATCATTTTGAACCGGAATTTCAACAAAAAAAAGTTTTCAATTTTTTGCGAAAATGCCTGATGGTTAGCCTTACTTATTTTGAACGGATAAAATTTATTGTCACAGATTCGGTATGTTTGAATTATGTTTGGTTATTACTGTTATTATGAGTAGATCACCGTTGAATTTGCTGCAATACGTTACCTCATTCGCTTGCAATCCAGTTTCGATTACAAATGTGGCCAAACATCAAAATAAGAAAGTTCCAGTAACCACCACTTTCCTTATGCCTACTACCGGTTTTTTCTACCTCAACATGTTATATACATTACCTATAATCATTTTGAACCGAAATTTCAACAAAAAAAAGTTTTCAATTTTTTGCGAAAATGCCTGATGGTTAGTTAGCCTTACTTATTTTGAACGGATAAAATTTATTGTCACAGATTCGGTATGTTTGAATTATGTTTGGTTATTACTGTTATTATGAGTAGATCACCGTTGAATTTGCTGCAATACGTTACCTCATTCGCTTGCAATCCAGTTTCGATTACAAATGTGGCCAAACATCAAAATAAGAAAGTTCCAGTAACCACCACTTTCCTTATGCCTACTACCGGTTCTTTCTACCTCAACATGTTACATACATTACCTATAATCATTTTGAACCGGAATTTCAACAAAAAAAAGTTTTCAATTTTTTGCGAAAATGCCTGATGGTTAGCCTTACTTATTTTGAACGGATAAAATTTATTGTCACAGATTCGGTATGTTTGAATTATGTTTGGTTATTACTGTTATTATGAGTAGATCACCGTTGAATTTGCTGCAATACGTTACCTCATTCGCTTGCAATCCAGTTTCGATTACAAATGTGGCCAAACATCAAAATAAGAAAGTTCCAGTAACCACCACTTTCCTTATGCCTACTACCGGTTTTTTCTACCTCAACATGTTATATACATTACCTATAATCATTTTGAACCGAAATTTCAACAAAAAAAAGTTTTCAATTTTTTGCGAAAATGCCTGATGGTTAGCCTTACTTATTTTGAACGGATAAAATTTATTGTCACAGATTCGGTATGTTTGAATTATGTTTGGTTATTACTGTTATTATGAGTAGATCACCGTTGAATTTGCTGCAATACGTTACCTCATTCGCTTGCAATCCAGTTTCGATTACAAATGTGGCCAAACATCAAAATAAGAAAGTTCCAGTAACCACCACTTTCCTTATGCCTACTACCGGTTCTTTCTACCTCAACATGTTACATACATTACCTATAATCATTTTGAACCGGAATTTCAACAAAAAAAAGTTTTCAATTTTTTGCGAAAATGCCTGATGGTTAGCCTTACTTATTTTGAACGGATAAAATTTATTGTCACAGATTCGGTATGTTTGAATTATGTTTGGTTATTACTGTTATTATGAGTAGATCACCGTTGAATTTGCTGCAATACGTTACCTCATTCGCTTGCAATCCAGTTTCGATTACAAATGTGGCCAAACATCAAAATAAGAAAGTTCCAGTAACCACCACTTTCCTTATGCCTACTACCGGTTTTTTCTACCTCAACATGTTATATACATTACCTATAATCATTTTGAACCGGAATTTCAACAAAAAAAAGTTTTCAATTTTTTGCGAAAATGCCTGATGGTTAGCCTTACTTATTTTGAACGGATAAAATTTATTGTCACAGATTCGGTATGTTTGAATTATGTTTGGTTATTACTGTTATTATGAGTAGATCACCGTTGAATTTGCTGCAATACGTTACCTCATTCGCTTGCAATCCAGTTTCGATTACAAATGTGGCCAAACATCAAAATAAGAAAGTTCCAGTAACCACCACTTTCCTTATGCCTACTACCGGTTTTTTCTACCTCAACATGTTATATACATTACCTATAATCATTTTGAACCGGAATTTCAACAAAAAAAAGTTTTCAATTTTTTGCGAAAATGCCTGATGGTTAGTTAGCCTTACTTATTTTGAACGGATAAAATTTATTGTCACAGATTCGGTATGTTTGAATTATGTTTGGTTATTACTGTTATTATGAGTAGATCACCGTTGAATTTGCTGCAATACGTTACCTCATTCGCTTGCAATCCAGTTTCGATTACAAATGTGGCCAAACATCAAAATAAGAAAGTTCCAGTAACCACCACTTTCCGAATTATGCCTACTACCGGTTCTTTCTACCTCAACATGTTACATACATTACCTATAATCATTTTGAACCGGAATTTCAACAAAAAAAAGTTTTCAATTTTTTGCGAAAATGCCTGATGACTTATTTTGAACGGATAAAATTTATTGTCACAGATTCGGTATGTTTGAATTATATTTGGTTATTACTGTTATTATGAGTAGATCACCGTTGAATTTGCTGCAATACGTTACCTCATTCGCTTGCAATCCAGTTTCGATTACAAATGTGGCCAAACATCAAAATAAGAAAGTTCCAGTAACCACCACTTTCCTTATGCCTACTACCGGTTTTTTCTACCTCAACATGTTATATACATTACCTATAATCATTTTGAACCGGAATTTCAACAAAAAAAAGTTTTCAATTTTTTGCGAAAATGCCTGATGAGCCTTACTTATTTTGAACGGATAAAATTTATTGTCACAGATTCGGTATGTTTGAATTATGTTTGGTTATTACTGTTATTATGAGTAGATCACCGTTGAATTTGCTGCAATACGTTACCTCATTCGCTTGCAATCCAGTTTCGATTACAAATGTGGCCAAACTTCAAAATAAGAAAGTTCCAGTAACCACCACTTTCCGAATTATGCCTACTACCGGTTCTTTCTACCTCAACATGTTACATACATTACCTATAATTATTTTGAACCGGAATTTCAACAAAAAAAAGTTTTCAATTTTTTGCGAAAATGCCTGATGGTTAGTTAGCCTTACTTATTTTGAACGGATAAAATTTATTGTCACAGATTCGGTATGTTTGAATTATATTTGGTTATTACTGTTATTATGAGTAGATCACCGTTGAATTTGCTGCAATACGTTACCTCATTCGCTTGCAATCCAGTTTCGATTACAAATGTGGCCAAACTTCAAAATAAGAAAGTTCCAGTAACCACCACTTTCCGAATTATGCCTACTACCGGTTCTTTCTACCTCAACATGTTACATACATTACCTATAATCATTTTGAACCGGAATTTCAACAAAAAAAAGTTTTCAATTTTTTGCGAAAATGCCTGATGGTAGCCTTACTTATTTTGAACGGATAAAATTTATTGTCACAGATTCGGTATGTTTGAATTATATTTGGTTATTACTGTTATTATGAGTAGATCACCGTTGAATTTGCTGCAATACGTTACCTCATTCGCTTGCAATCCAGTTTCGATTTCAAATGTGGCCAAACATCAAAATAAGAAAGTTCCAGTAACCACCACTTTCCTTATGCCTACTACCGGTTTTTTCTACCTCAACATGTTATATACATTACCTATAATCATTTTGAACCGGAATTTCAACAAAAAAAAGTTTTCAATTTTTTGCGAAAATGCCTGATGGTTAGCCTTACTTATTTTGAACGGATAAAATTTATTGTCACAGATTCGGTATGTTTGAATTATGTTTGGTTATTACTGTTATTATGAGTAGATCACCGTTGAATTTGCTGCAATACGTTACCTCATTCGCTTGCAATCCAGTTTCGATTACAAATGTGGCCAAACTTCAAAATAAGAAAGTTCCAGTAACCACCACTTTCCGAATTATGCCTACTACTGGTACTTTCTACCTCAACATGTTACATACATTACCTATAATCATTTTGAACCGGAATTTCAACAAAAAAAAGTTTTCAATTTTTTGCGAAAATGCCTGATGGTTAGCCTTACTTATTTTGAACGGATAAAATTTATTGTCACAGATTCGGTATGTTTGAATTATGTTTGGTTATTACTGTTATTATGAGTAGATCACCGTTGAATTTGCTGCAATACGTTACCTCATTCGCTTGCAATCCAGTTTCGATTACAAATGTGGCCAAACATCAAAATAAGAAAGTTCCAGTAACTACCACTTTCCTTATGCCTACTACCGGTTTTTTCTACCTCAACATGTTATATACATTACCTATAATCATTTTGAACCGGAATTTCAACAAAAAAAAGTTTTCAATTTTTTGCGAAAATGCCTGATGGTTAGCCTTACTTATTTTGAACGGATAAAATTTATTGTCACAGATTCGGTATGTTTGAATTATGTTTGGTTATTACTGTTATTATGAGTAGATCACCGTTGAATTTGCTGCAATACGTTACCTCATTCGCTTGCAATCCAGTTTCGATTACAAATGTGGCCAAACATCAAAATAAGAAATTTCCAGTAACCACCACTTTCCGAATTATGCCTACTACTGGTACTTTCTACCTCAACATGTTACATACATTACCTATAATCATTTTGAACCGGAATTTCAACAAAAAAAAGTTTTCAATTTTTTGCGAAAATGCCTGATGGTTGCCTTACTTATTTTGAACGGATAAAATTTATTGTCACAGATTCGGTATGTTTGAATTATGTTTGGTTATTACTGTTATTATGAGTAGATCACCGTTGAATTTGCTGCAATACGTTACCTCATTCGCTTGCAATCCAGTTTCGATTACAAATGTGGCCAAACATCAAAATAAGAAAGTTCCAGTAACCACCACTTTCCTTATGCCTACTACCGGTTCTTTCTACCTCAACATGTTACATACATTACCTATAATCATTTTGAACCGGAATTTCAACAAAAAAAAGTTTTCAATTTTTTGCGAAAATGCCTGATGGTTAGCCTTACTTATTTTGAACGGATAAAATTTATTGTCACAGATTCGGTATGTTTGAATTATGTTTGGTTATTACTGTTATTATGAGTAGATCACCGTTGAATTTGCTGCAATACGTTACCTCATTCGCTTGCAATCCAGTTTCGATTACAAATGTGGCCAAACTTCAAAATAAGAAAGTTCCAGTAACCACCACTTTCCGAATTATGCCTACTACTGGTACTTTCTACCTCAACATGTTACATACATTACCTATAATCATTTTGAACCGGAATTTCAACAAAAAAAAGTTTTCAATTTTTTGCGAAAATGCCTGATGGTTAGCCTTACTTATTTTGAACGGATAAAATTTATTGTCACAGATTCGGTATGTTTGAATTATGTTTGGTTATTACTGTTATTATGAGTAGATCACCGTTGAATTTGCTGCAATACGTTACCTCATTCGCTTGCAATCCAGTTTCGATTACAAATGTGGCCAAACATCAAAATAAGAAAGTTCCAGTAACCACCACTTTCCTTATGCCTACTACCGGTGCTTTCTACCTCAACATGTTACATACATTACCTATAATCATTGTGAACCGGAATTTCAACAAAAAAAAGTTTTCAATTTTTTGCGAAAATGCCTGATGGTTTGCCTTACTTATTTTGAACGGATAAAATTTATTGTCACAGATTCGGTATGTTTGAATTATGTTTGGTTATTACTGTTATTATGAGTAGATCACCGTTGAATTTGCTGCAATACGTTACCTCATTCGCTTGCAATCCAGTTTCGATTACAAATGTGGCCAAACATCAAAATAAGAAAGTTCCAGTAACCACCACTTTCCGAATTATGCCTACTACTGGTACTTTCTACCTCAACATGTTACATACATTACCTATAATCATTTTGAACCGGAATTTCAACAAAAAAAAGTTTTCAATTTTTTGCGAAAATGCCTGATGGTAGCCTTACTTATTTTGAACGGATAAAATTTATTGTCACAGATTCGGTATGTTTGAATTACGAGTATGTTTGGTTATTACTGTTATTATGAGTAGATCACCGTTGAATTTGCTGCAATACGTTACCTCATTCGCTTGCAATCCAGTTTCGATTACAAATGTGGCCAAACATCAAAATAAGAAAGTTCCAGTAACCACCACTTTCCTTATGCCTACTACCGGTTCTTTCTACCTCAACATGTTACATACATTACCTATAATCATTTTGAACCGGAATTTCAAGAAAAAAAAGTTTTCAATTTTTTGCGAAAATGCCTGATGGTTGGCCTTACTTATTTTGAACGGATAAAATTTATTGTCACAGATTCGGTATGTTTGAATTATGTTTGGTTATTACTGTTATTATGAGTAGATCACCGTTGAATTTGCTGCAATACGTTACCTCATTCGCTTGCAATCCAGTTTCGATTACAAATGTGGCCAAACTTCAAAATAAGAAAGTTCCAGTAACCACCACTTTCCGAATTATGCCTACTACTGGTACTTTCTACCTCAACATGTTACATACATTACCTTTAATCATTTTGAACCGGAATTTCAACAAAAAAAAGTTTTCAATTTTTTGCGAAAATGCCTGATGGTTAGCCTTACTTATTTTGAACGGATAAAATTTATTGTCACAGATTCGGTATGTTTGAATTATGTTTGGTTATTACTGTTATTATGAGTAGATCACCGTTGAATTTGCTGCAATACGTTACCTCATTCGCTTGCAATCCAGTTTCGATTACAAATGTGGCCAAACTTCAAAATAAGAAAGTTCCAGTAACCACCACTTTCCGAATTATGCCTACTACTGGTACTTTCTACCTCAACATGTTACATACATTACCTATAATCATTTTGAACCGGAATTTCAACAAAAAAAAGTTTTCAATTTTTTGCGAAAATGCCTGATGACTTATTTTGAACGGATAAAATTTATTGTCACAGATTCGGTATGTTTGAATTATATTTGGTTATTACTGTTATTATGAGTAGATCACCGTTGAATTTGCTGCAATACGTTACCTCATTCGCTTGCAATCCAGTTTCGATTACAAATGTGGCCAAACATCAAAATAAGAAAGTTCCAGTAACCACCACTTTCCTTATGCCTACTACCGGTTTTTTCTACCTCAACATGTTATATACATTACCTATAATCATTTTGAACCGGAATTTCAACAAAAAAAAGTTTTCAATTTTTTGCGAAAATGCCTGATGGTTAGCCTTACTTATTTTGAACGGATAAAATTTATTGTCACAGATTCGGTATGTTTGAATTATGTTTGGTTATTACTGTTATTATGAGTAGATCACCGTTGAATTTGCTGCAATACGTTACCTCATTCGCTTGCAATCCAGTTTCGATTACAAATGTGGCCAAACTTCAAAATAAGAAAGTTCCAGTAACCACCACTTTCCGAATTATGCCTACTACCGGTTCTTTCTACCTCAACATGTTACATACATTACCTATAATTATTTTGAACCGGAATTTCAACAAAAAAAAGTTTTCAATTTTTTGCGAAAATGCCTGATGGTTAGTTAGCCTTACTTATTTTGAACGGATAAAATTTATTGTCACAGATTCGGTATGTTTGAATTATATTTGGTTATTACTGTTATTATGAGTAGATCACCGTTGAATTTGCTGCAATACGTTACCTCATTCGCTTGCAATCCAGTTTCGATTACAAATGTGGCCAAACTTCAAAATAAGAAAGTTCCAGTAACCACCACTTTCCGAATTATGCCTACTACCGGTTCTTTCTACCTCAACATGTTACATACATTACCTATAATCATTTTGAACCGGAATTTCAACAAAAAAAAGTTTTCAATTTTTTGCGAAAATGCCTGATGGTAGCCTTACTTATTTTGAACGGATAAAATTTATTGTCACAGATTCGGTATGTTTGAATTATATTTGGTTATTACTGTTATTATGAGTAGATCACCGTTGAATTTGCTGCAATACGTTACCTCATTCGCTTGCAATCCAGTTTCGATTTCAAATGTGGCCAAACATCAAAATAAGAAAGTTCCAGTAACCACCACTTTCCTTATGCCTACTACCGGTTTTTTCTACCTCAACATGTTATATACATTACCTATAATCATTTTGAACCGGAATTTCAACAAAAAAAAGTTTTCAATTTTTTGCGAAAATGCCTGATGGTTAGCCTTACTTATTTTGAACGGATAAAATTTATTGTCACAGATTCGGTATGTTTGAATTATGTTTGGTTATTACTGTTATTATGAGTAGATCACCGTTGAATTTGCTGCAATACGTTACCTCATTCGCTTGCAATCCAGTTTCGATTACAAATGTGGCCAAACTTCAAAATAAGAAAGTTCCAGTAACCACCACTTTCCGAATTATGCCTACTACTGGTACTTTCTACCTCAACATGTTACATACATTACCTATAATCATTTTGAACCGGAATTTCAACAAAAAAAAGTTTTCAATTTTTTGCGAAAATGCCTGATGGTTAGCCTTACTTATTTTGAACGGATAAAATTTATTGTCACAGATTCGGTATGTTTGAATTATGTTTGGTTATTACTGTTATTATGAGTAGATCACCGTTGAATTTGCTGCAATACGTTACCTCATTCGCTTGCAATCCAGTTTCGATTACAAATGTGGCCAAACATCAAAATAAGAAAGTTCCAGTAACTACCACTTTCCTTATGCCTACTACCGGTTTTTTCTACCTCAACATGTTATATACATTACCTATAATCATTTTGAACCGGAATTTCAACAAAAAAAAGTTTTCAATTTTTTGCGAAAATGCCTGATGGTTAGCCTTACTTATTTTGAACGGATAAAATTTATTGTCACAGATTCGGTATGTTTGAATTATGTTTGGTTATTACTGTTATTATGAGTAGATCACCGTTGAATTTGCTGCAATACGTTACCTCATTCGCTTGCAATCCAGTTTCGATTACAAATGTGGCCAAACATCAAAATAAGAAATTTCCAGTAACCACCACTTTCCGAATTATGCCTACTACTGGTACTTTCTACCTCAACATGTTACATACATTACCTATAATCATTTTGAACCGGAATTTCAACAAAAAAAAGTTTTCAATTTTTTGCGAAAATGCCTGATGGTTGCCTTACTTATTTTGAACGGATAAAATTTATTGTCACAGATTCGGTATGTTTGAATTATGTTTGGTTATTACTGTTATTATGAGTAGATCACCGTTGAATTTGCTGCAATACGTTACCTCATTCGCTTGCAATCCAGTTTCGATTACAAATGTGGCCAAACATCAAAATAAGAAAGTTCCAGTAACCACCACTTTCCTTATGCCTACTACCGGTTCTTTCTACCTCAACATGTTACATACATTACCTATAATTATTTTGAACCGGAATTTCAACAAAAAAAAGTTTTCAATTTTTTGCGAAAATGCCTGATGACTTATTTTGAACGGATAAAATTTATTGTCACAGATTCGGTATGTTTGAATTATATTTGGTTATTACTGTTATTATGAGTAGATCACCGTTGAATTTGCTGCAATACGTTACCTCATTCGCTTGCAATCCAGTTTCGATTACAAATGTGGCCAAACATCAAAATAAGAAAGTTCCAGTAACCACCACTTTCCTTATGCCTACTACCGGTTTTTTCTACCTCAACATGTTATATACATTACCTATAATCATTTTGAACCGGAATTTCAACAAAAAAAAGTTTTCAATTTTTTGCGAAAATGCCTGATGGTTAGCCTTACTTATTTTGAACGGATAAAATTTATTGTCACAGATTCGGTATGTTTGAATTATGTTTGGTTATTACTGTTATTATGAGTAGATCACCGTTGAATTTGCTGCAATACGTTACCTCATTCGCTTGCAATCCAGTTTCGATTACAAATGTGGCCAAACATCAAAATAAGAAAGTTCCAGTAACCACCACTTTCCTTATGCCTACTACCGGTTTTTTCTACCTCAACATGTTACATACATTACCTATAATCATTTTGAACCGGAATTTCAACAAAAAAAAGTTTTCAATTTTTTGCGAAAATGCCTGATGACTTATTTTGAACGGATAAAATTTATTGTCACAGATTCGGTATGTTTGAATTATATTTGGTTATTACTGTTATTATGAGTAGATCACCGTTGAATTTGCTGCAATACGTTACCTCATTCGCTTGCAATCCAGTTTCGATTACAAATGTGGCCAAACATCAAAATAAGAAAGTTCCAGTAACCACCACTTTCCTTATGCCTACTACCGGTTTTTTCTACCTCAACATGTTATATACATTACCTATAATCATTTTGAACCGGAATTTCAACAAAAAAAAGTTTTCAATTTTTTGCGAAAATGCCTGATGGTTAGCCTTACTTATTTTGAACGGATAAAATTTATTGTCACAGATTCGGTATGTTTGAATTATGTTTGGTTATTACTGTTATTATGAGTAGATCACCGTTGAATTTGCTGCAATACGTTACCTCATTCGCTTGCAATCCAGTTTCGATTACAAATGTGGCCAAACTTCAAAATAAGAAAGTTCCAGTAACCACCACTTTCCGAATTATGCCTACTACCGGTTCTTTCTACCTCAACATGTTACATACATTACCTATAATTATTTTGAACCGGAATTTCAACAAAAAAAAGTTTTCAATTTTTTGCGAAAATGCCTGATGGTTAGTTAGCCTTACTTATTTTGAACGGATAAAATTTATTGTCACAGATTCGGTATGTTTGAATTATATTTGGTTATTACTGTTATTATGAGTAGATCACCGTTGAATTTGCTGCAATACGTTACCTCATTCGCTTGCAATCCAGTTTCGATTACAAATGTGGCCAAACTTCAAAATAAGAAAGTTCCAGTAACCACCACTTTCCGAATTATGCCTACTACCGGTTCTTTCTACCTCAACATGTTACATACATTACCTATAATCATTTTGAACCGGAATTTCAACAAAAAAAAGTTTTCAATTTTTTGCGAAAATGCCTGATGGTAGCCTTACTTATTTTGAACGGATAAAATTTATTGTCACAGATTCGGTATGTTTGAATTATATTTGGTTATTACTGTTATTATGAGTAGATCACCGTTGAATTTGCTGCAATACGTTACCTCATTCGCTTGCAATCCAGTTTCGATTTCAAATGTGGCCAAACATCAAAATAAGAAAGTTCCAGTAACCACCACTTTCCTTATGCCTACTACCGGTTTTTTCTACCTCAACATGTTATATACATTACCTATAATCATTTTGAACCGGAATTTCAACAAAAAAAAGTTTTCAATTTTTTGCGAAAATGCCTGATGGTTAGCCTTACTTATTTTGAACGGATAAAATTTATTGTCACAGATTCGGTATGTTTGAATTATGTTTGGTTATTACTGTTATTATGAGTAGATCACCGTTGAATTTGCTGCAATACGTTACCTCATTCGCTTGCAATCCAGTTTCGATTACAAATGTGGCCAAACTTCAAAATAAGAAAGTTCCAGTAACCACCACTTTCCGAATTATGCCTACTACTGGTACTTTCTACCTCAACATGTTACATACATTACCTATAATCATTTTGAACCGGAATTTCAACAAAAAAAAGTTTTCAATTTTTTGCGAAAATGCCTGATGGTTAGCCTTACTTATTTTGAACGGATAAAATTTATTGTCACAGATTCGGTATGTTTGAATTATGTTTGGTTATTACTGTTATTATGAGTAGATCACCGTTGAATTTGCTGCAATACGTTACCTCATTCGCTTGCAATCCAGTTTCGATTACAAATGTGGCCAAACATCAAAATAAGAAAGTTCCAGTAACTACCACTTTCCTTATGCCTACTACCGGTTTTTTCTACCTCAACATGTTATATACATTACCTATAATCATTTTGAACCGGAATTTCAACAAAAAAAAGTTTTCAATTTTTTGCGAAAATGCCTGATGGTTAGCCTTACTTATTTTGAACGGATAAAATTTATTGTCACAGATTCGGTATGTTTGAATTATGTTTGGTTATTACTGTTATTATGAGTAGATCACCGTTGAATTTGCTGCAATACGTTACCTCATTCGCTTGCAATCCAGTTTCGATTACAAATGTGGCCAAACATCAAAATAAGAAATTTCCAGTAACCACCACTTTCCGAATTATGCCTACTACTGGTACTTTCTACCTCAACATGTTACATACATTACCTATAATCATTTTGAACCGGAATTTCAACAAAAAAAAGTTTTCAATTTTTTGCGAAAATGCCTGATGGTTGCCTTACTTATTTTGAACGGATAAAATTTATTGTCACAGATTCGGTATGTTTGAATTATGTTTGGTTATTACTGTTATTATGAGTAGATCACCGTTGAATTTGCTGCAATACGTTACCTCATTCGCTTGCAATCCAGTTTCGATTACAAATGTGGCCAAACATCAAAATAAGAAAGTTCCAGTAACCACCACTTTCCTTATGCCTACTACCGGTTCTTTCTACCTCAACATGTTACATACATTACCTATAATCATTTTGAACCGGAATTTCAACAAAAAAAAGTTTTCAATTTTTTGCGAAAATGCCTGATGGTTAGCCTTACTTATTTTGAACGGATAAAATTTATTGTCACAGATTCGGTATGTTTGAATTATGTTTGGTTATTACTGTTATTATGAGTAGATCACCGTTGAATTTGCTGCAATACGTTACCTCATTCGCTTGCAATCCAGTTTCGATTACAAATGTGGCCAAACTTCAAAATAAGAAAGTTCCAGTAACCACCACTTTCCGAATTATGCCTACTACTGGTACTTTCTACCTCAACATGTTACATACATTACCTATAATCATTTTGAACCGGAATTTCAACAAAAAAAAGTTTTCAATTTTTTGCGAAAATGCCTGATGGTTAGCCTTACTTATTTTGAACGGATAAAATTTATTGTCACAGATTCGGTATGTTTGAATTATGTTTGGTTATTACTGTTATTATGAGTAGATCACCGTTGAATTTGCTGCAATACGTTACCTCATTCGCTTGCAATCCAGTTTCGATTACAAATGTGGCCAAACATCAAAATAAGAAAGTTCCAGTAACCACCACTTTCCTTATGCCTACTACCGGTGCTTTCTACCTCAACATGTTACATACATTACCTATAATCATTGTGAACCGGAATTTCAACAAAAAAAAGTTTTCAATTTTTTGCGAAAATGCCTGATGGTTTGCCTTACTTATTTTGAACGGATAAAATTTATTGTCACAGATTCGGTATGTTTGAATTATGTTTGGTTATTACTGTTATTATGAGTAGATCACCGTTGAATTTGCTGCAATACGTTACCTCATTCGCTTGCAATCCAGTTTCGATTACAAATGTGGCCAAACATCAAAATAAGAAAGTTCCAGTAACCACCACTTTCCGAATTATGCCTACTACTGGTACTTTCTACCTCAACATGTTACATACATTACCTATAATCATTTTGAACCGGAATTTCAACAAAAAAAAGTTTTCAATTTTTTGCGAAAATGCCTGATGGTAGCCTTACTTATTTTGAACGGATAAAATTTATTGTCACAGATTCGGTATGTTTGAATTACGAGTATGTTTGGTTATTACTGTTATTATGAGTAGATCACCGTTGAATTTGCTGCAATACGTTACCTCATTCGCTTGCAATCCAGTTTCGATTACAAATGTGGCCAAACATCAAAATAAGAAAGTTCCAGTAACCACCACTTTCCTTATGCCTACTACCGGTTCTTTCTACCTCAACATGTTACATACATTACCTATAATCATTTTGAACCGGAATTTCAAGAAAAAAAAGTTTTCAATTTTTTGCGAAAATGCCTGATGGTTGGCCTTACTTATTTTGAACGGATAAAATTTATTGTCACAGATTCGGTATGTTTGAATTATGTTTGGTTATTACTGTTATTATGAGTAGATCACCGTTGAATTTGCTGCAATACGTTACCTCATTCGCTTGCAATCCAGTTTCGATTACAAATGTGGCCAAACTTCAAAATAAGAAAGTTCCAGTAACCACCACTTTCCGAATTATGCCTACTACTGGTACTTTCTACCTCAACATGTTACATACATTACCTTTAATCATTTTGAACCGGAATTTCAACAAAAAAAAGTTTTCAATTTTTTGCGAAAATGCCTGATGGTTAGCCTTACTTATTTTGAACGGATAAAATTTATTGTCACAGATTCGGTATGTTTGAATTATGTTTGGTTATTACTGTTATTATGAGTAGATCACCGTTGAATTTGCTGCAATACGTTACCTCATTCGCTTGCAATCCAGTTTCGATTACAAATGTGGCCAAACTTCAAAATAAGAAAGTTCCAGTAACCACCACTTTCCGAATTATGCCTACTACTGGTACTTTCTACCTCAACATGTTACATACATTACCTATAATCATTTTGAACCGGAATTTCAACAAAAAAAAGTTTTCAATTTTTTGCGAAAATGCCTGATGGTTAGCCTTACTTATTTTGAACGGATAAAATTTATTGTCACAGATTCGGTATGTTTGAATTATGTTTGGTTATTACTGTTATTATGAGTAGATCACCGTTGAATTTGCTGCAATACGTTACCTCATTCGCTTGCAATCCAGTTTCGATTACAAATGTGGCCAAACTTCAAAATAAGAAAGTTCCAGTAACCACCACTTTCCGAATTATGCCTACTACTGGTACTTTCTACCTCAACATGTTACATACATTACCTATAATCATTTTGAACCGGAATTTCAACAAAAAAAAGTTTTCAATTTTTTGCGAAAATGCCTGATGGTTAGCCTTACTTATTTTGAACGGATAAAATTTATTGTCACAGATTCGGTATGTTTGAATTATGTTTGGTTATTACTGTTATTATGAGTAGATCACCGTTGAATTTGCTGCAATACGTTACCTCATTCGCTTGCAATCCAGTTTCGATTACAAATGTGGCCAAACATCAAAATAAGAAAGTTCCAGTAACCACCACTTTCCTTATGCCTACTACCGGTTCTTTCTACCTCAACATGTTACATACATTACCTATAATCATTTTGAACCGGAATTTCAACAAAAAAAAGTTTTCAATTTTTTGCGAAAATGCCTGATGAGCCTTACTTATTTTGAACGGATAAAATTTATTGTCACAGATTCGGTATGTTTGAATTATGTTTGGTTATTACTGTTATTATGAGTAGATCACCGTTGAATTTGCTGCAATACGTTACCTCATTCGCTTGCAATCCAGTTTCGATTACAAATGTGGCCAAACTTCAAAATAAGAAAGTTCCAGTAACCACCACTTTCCGAATTATGCCTACTACTGGTACTTTCTACCTCAACATGTTACATACATTACCTATAATCATTTTGAACCGGAATTTCAACAAAAAAAAGTTTTCAATTTTTTGCGAAAATGCCTGATGGTTAGCCTTACTTATTTTGAACGGATAAAATTTATTGTCACAGATTCGGTATGTTTGAATTATGTTTGGTTATTACTGTTATTATGAGTAGATCACCGTTGAATTTGCTGCAATACGTTACCTCATTCGCTTGCAATCCAGTTTCGATTACAAATGTGGCCAAACATCAAAATAAGAAAGTTCCAGTAACCACCACTTTCCTTATGCCTACTACCGGTTCTTTCTACCTCAACATGTTACATACATTACCTATAATCATTGTGAACCGGAATTTCAACAAAAAAAAGTTTTCAATTTTTTGCGAAAATGCCTGATGGTTAGCCTTACTTATTTTGAACGGATAAAATTTATTGTCACAGATTCGGTATGTTTGAATTATGTTTGGTTATTACTGTTATTATGAGTAGATCACCGTTGAATTTGCTGCAATACGTTACCTCATTCGCTTGCAATCCAGTTTCGATTACAAATGTGGCCAAACATCAAAATAAGAAAGTTCCAGTAACCACCACTTTCCGAATTATGCCTACTACTGGTACTTTCTACCTCAACATGTTACATACATTACCTATAATCATTTTGAACCGGAATTTCAACAAAAAAAAGTTTTCAATTTTTTGCGAAAATGCCTGATGGTTAGCCTTACTTATTTTGAACGGATAAAATTTATTGTCACAGATTCGGTATGTTTGAATTATGTTTGGTTATTACTGTTATTATGAGTAGATCACCGTTGAATTTGCTGCAATACGTTACCTCATTCGCTTGCAATCCAGTTTCGATTACAAATGTGGCCAAACATCAAAATAAGAAAGTTCCAGTAACCACCACTTTCCTTATGCCTACTACCGGTTTTTTCTACCTCAACATGTTATATACATTACCTATAATCATTTTGAACCGGAATTTCAACAAAAAAAAGTTTTCAATTTTTTGCGAAAATGCCTGATGGTTAGCCTTACTTATTTTGAACGGATAAAATTTATTGTCACAGATTCGGTATGTTTGAATTATGTTTGGTTATTACTGTTATTATGAGTAGATCACCGTTGAATTTGCTGCAATACGTTACCTCATTCGCTTGCAATCCAGTTTCGATTACAAATGTGGCCAAACTTCAAAATAAGAAAGTTCCAGTAACCACCACTTTCCGAATTATGCCTACTACTGGTACTTTCTACCTCAACATGTTACATACATTACCTATAATCATTTTGAACCGGAATTTCAACAAAAAAAAGTTTTCAATTTTTTGCGAAAATGCCTGATGGTTAGCCTTACTTATTTTGAACGGATAAAATTTATTGTCACAGATTCGGTATGTTTGAATTATGTTTGGTTATTACTGTTATTATGAGTAGATCACCGTTGAATTTGCTGCAATACGTTACCTCATTCGCTTGCAATCCAGTTTCGATTACAAATGTGGCCAAACTTCAAAATAAGAAAGTTCCAGTAACCACCACTTTCCGAATTATGCCTACTACTGGTACTTTCTACCTCAACATGTTACATACATTACCTATAATCATTTTGAACCGGAATTTCAACAAAAAAAAGTTTTCAATTTTTTGCGAAAATGCCTGATGGTTAGCCTTACTTATTTTGAACGGATAAAATTTATTGTCACAGATTCGGTATGTTTGAATTATGTTTGGTTATTACTGTTATTATGAGTAGATCACCGTTGAATTTGCTGCAATACGTTACCTCATTCGCTTGCAATCCAGTTTCGATTACAAATGTGGCCAAACTTCAAAATAAGAAAGTTCCAGTAACCACCACTTTCCGAATTATGCCTACTACCGGTTCTTTCTACCTCAACATGTTACATACATTACCTATAATCATTTTGAACCGGAATTTCAACAAAAAAAAGTTTTCAATTTTTTGCGAAAATGCCTGATGGTTAGCCTTACTTATTTTGAACGGATAAAATTTATTGTCACAGATTCGGTATGTTTGAATTATGTTTGGTTATTACTGTTTTTATGAGTAGATCACCGTTGAATTTGCTGCAATACGTTAGCTCATTCGCTTGCAATCCAGTTTCGATTACAAATGTGGCCAAACATCAAAATAAGAAAGTTCCAGTAACCACCACTTTCCTTACGCCTACTACCGGTTTTTTCTACCTCAACATGTCATATACATTACCTATAATCATTTTGAACCGGAATTTCAACAAAAAAAAGTTTTCAATTTTTTGCGAAAATGCCTGATGGTTAGCCTTACTTATTTTGAACGGATAAAATTTATTGTCACAGATTCGGTATGTTTGAATTATGTTTGGTTATTACTGTTTTTATGAGTAGATCACCGTTGAATTTGCTGCAATACGTTAGCTCATTCGCTTGCAATCCAGTTTCGATTACAAATGTGGCCAAACATCAAAATAAGAAAGTTCCAGTAACCACCACTTTCCTTATGCCTACTACCGGTTTTTTCTACCTCAACATGTTATATACATTACCTATAATCATTTTGAACCGGAATTTCAACAAAAAAAAGTTTTCAATTTTTTGCGAAAATGCCTGATGGTTAGCCTTACTTATTTTGAACGGATAAAATTTATTTTCACAGATTCGGTATGTTTGAATTATGTTTGGTTATTACTGTTTTTATGAGTAGATCACCGTTGAATTTGCTGCAATACGTTAGCTCATTCGCTTGCAATCCAGTTTCGATTACAAATGTGGCCAAACATCAAAATAAGAAAGTTCCAGTAACCACCACTTTCCTTATGCCTACTACCGGTTTTTTCTACCTCAACATGTTATATACATTACCTATAATCATTTTGAACCGGAATTTCAACAAAAAAAAGTTTTCAATTTTTTGCGAAAATGCCTGATGGTTAGCCTTACTTATTTTGAACGGATAAAATTTATTGTCACAGATTCGGTATGTTTGAATTATGTTTGGTTATTACTGTTATTATGAGTAGATCACCGTTGAATTTGCTGCAATACGTTACCTCATTCGCTTGCAATCCAGTTTCGATTACAAATGTGGCCAAACATCAAAATAAGAAAGTTCCAGTAACCACCACTTTCCTTATGCCTACTACCGGTTTTTTCTACCTCAACATGTTATATACATTACCTATAATCATTTTGAACCGGAATTTCAACAAAAAAAAGTTTTCAATTTTTTGCGAAAATGCCTGATGTTAGCCTTACTTATTTTGAACGGATAAAATTTATTGTCACAGATTCGGTATGTTTGAATTATGTTTGGTTATTACTGTTATTATGAGTAGATCACCGTTGAATTTGCTGCAATACGTTACCTCATTCGCTTGCAATCCAGTTTCGATTACAAATGTGGCCAAACATCAAAATAAGAAAGTTCCAGTAACCACCACTTTCCGAATTATGCCTACTACTGGTACTTTCTACCTCAACATGTTACATACATTACCTATAATCATTTTGAACCGGAATTTCAACAAAAAAAAGTTTTCAATTTTTTGCGAAAATGCCTGATGGTTAGCCTTACTTATTTTGAACGGATAAAATTTATTGTCACAGATTCGGTATGTTTGAATTATGTTTGGTTATTACTGTTATTATGAGTAGATCACCGTTGAATTTGCTGCAATACGTTACCTCATTCGCTTGCAATCCAGTTTCGATTACAAATGTGGCCAAACATCAAAATAAGAAAGTTCCAGTAACCACCACTTTCCTTATGCCTACTACCGGTTTTTTCTACCTCAACATGTTATATACATTACCTATAATCATTTTGAACCGGAATTTCAACAAAAAAAAGTTTTCAATTTTTTGCGAAAATGCCTGATGTTAGCCTTACTTATTTTGAACGGATAAAATTTATTGTCACAGATTCGGTATGTTTGAATTATATTTGGTTATTACTGTTATTATGAGTAGATCACCGTTGAATTTGCTGCAATACGTTACCTCATTCGCTTGCAATCCAGTTTCGATTACAAATGTGGCCAAACATCAAAATAAGAAAGTTCCAGTAACCACCACTTTCCTTATGCCTACTACCGGTTTTTTCTACCTCAACATGTTATATACATTACCTATAATCATTTTGAACCGGAATTTCAACAAAAAAAAGTTTTCAATTTTTTGCGAAAATGCCTGATGGCTAGCCTTACTTATTTTGAACGGATAAAATTTATTGTCACAGATTCGGTATGTTTGAATTATGTTTGGTTATTACTGTTATTATGAGTAGATCACCGTTGAATTTGCTGCAATACGTTACCTCATTCGCTTGCAATCCAGTTTCGATTACAAATGTGGCCAAACTTCAAAATAAGAAAGTTCCAGTAACCACCACTTTCCGAATTATGCCTACTACTGGTACTTTCTACCTCAACATGTTACATACATTACCTATAATCATTTTGAACCGGAATTTCAACAAAAAAAAGTTTTCAATTTTTTGCGAAAATGCCTGATGGTTAGCCTTACTTATTTTGAACGGATAAAATTTATTGTCACAGATTCGGTATGTTTGAATTATATTTGGTTATTACTGTTATTATGAGTAGATCACCGTTGAATTTGCTGCAATACGTTACCTCATTCGCTTGCAATCCAGTTTCGATTACAAATGTGGCCAAACATCAAAATAAGAAAGTTCCAGTAACCACCACTTTCCTTATGCCTACTACCGGTTTTTTCTACCTCAACATGTTATATACATTACCTATAATCATTTTGAACCGGAATTTCAACAAAAAAAAGTTTTCAATTTTTTGCGAAAATGCCTGATGGCTAGCCTTACTTATTTTGAACGGATAAAATTTATTGTCACAGATTCGGTATGTTTGAATTATGTTTGGTTATTACTGTTATTATGAGTAGATCACCGTTGAATTTGCTGCAATACGTTACCTCATTCGCTTGCAATCCAGTTTCGATTACAAATGTGGCCAAACTTCAAAATAAGAAAGTTCCAGTAACCACCACTTTCCGAATTATGCCTACTACTGGTACTTTCTACCTCAACATGTTACATACATTACCTATAATCATTTTGAACCGGAATTTCAACAAAAAAAAGTTTTCAATTTTTTGCGAAAATGCCTGATGGTTAGCCTTACTTATTTTGAACGGATAAAATTTATTGTCACAGATTCGGTATGTTTGAATTATGTTTGGTTATTACTGTTATTATGAGTAGATCACCGTTGAATTTGCTGCAATACGTTACCTCATTCGCTTGCAATCCAGTTTCGATTACAAATGTGGCCAAACATCAAAATAAGAAAGTTCCAGTAACCACCACTTTCCGAATTATGCCTACTACTGGTACTTTCTACCTCAACATGTTATATACATTACCTATAATCATTTTGAACCGGAATTTCAACAAAAAAAAGTTTTCAATTTTTTGCGAAAATGCCTGATGGTAGCCTTACTTATTTTGAACGGATAAAATTTATTGTCACAGATTCGGTATGTTTGAATTATGTTTGGTTATTACTGTTATTATGAGTAGATCACCGTTGAATTTGCTGCAATACGTTACCTCATTCGCTTGCAATCCAGTTTCGATTACAAATGTGGCCAAACATCAAAATAAGAAAGTTCCAGTAACCACCACTTTCCTTATGCCTACTACCGGTTCTTTCTACCTCAACATGTTACATACATTACCTATAATCATTTTGAACCGGAATTTCAACAAAAAAAAGTTTTCAATTTTTTGCGAAAATGCCTGATGGTTAGCCTTACTTATTTTGAACGGATAAAATTTATTGTCACAGATTCGGTATGTTTGAATTATATTTGGTTATTACTGTTATTATGAGTAGATCACCGTTGAATTTGCTGCAATACGTTACCTCATTCGCTTGCAATCCAGTTTCGATTACAAATGTGGCCAAACATCAAAATAAGAAAGTTCCAGTAACCACCACTTTCCTTATGCCTACTACCGGTTTTTTCTACCTCAACATGTTATATACATTACCTATAATCATTTTGAACCGGAATTTCAACAAAAAAAAGTTTTCAATTTTTTGCGAAAATGCCTGATGGCTAGCCTTACTTATTTTGAACGGATAAAATTTATTGTCACAGATTCGGTATGTTTGAATTATGTTTGGTTATTACTGTTATTATGAGTAGATCACCGTTGAATTTGCTGCAATACGTTACCTCATTCGCTTGCAATCCAGTTTCGATTACAAATGTGGCCAAACTTCAAAATAAGAAAGTTCCAGTAACCACCACTTTCCGAATTATGCCTACTACTGGTACTTTCTACCTCAACATGTTACATACATTACCTATAATCATTTTGAACCGGAATTTCAACAAAAAAAAGTTTTCAATTTTTTGCGAAAATGCCTGATGGTTAGCCTTACTTATTTTGAACGGATAAAATTTATTGTCACAGATTCGGTATGTTTGAATTATGTTTGGTTATTACTGTTATTATGAGTAGATCACCGTTGAATTTGCTGCAATACGTTACCTCATTCGCTTGCAATCCAGTTTCGATTACAAATGTGGCCAAACTTCAAAATAAGAAAGTTCCAGTAACCACCACTTTCCGAATTATGCCTACTACCGGTTCTTTCTACCTCAACATGTTACATACATTACCTATAATCATTTTGAACCGGAATTTCAACAAAAAAAAGTTTTCAATTTTTTGCGAAAATGCCTGATGGTTAGCCTTACTTATTTTGAACGGATAAAATTTATTGTCACAGATTCGGTATGTTTGAATTATGTTTGGTTATTACTGTTATTATGAGTAGATCACCGTTGAATTTGCTGCAATACGTTACCTCATTCGCTTGCAATCCAGTTTCGATTACAAATGTGGCCAAACTTCAAAATAAGAAAGTTCCAGTAACCACCACTTTCCGAATTATGCCTACTACTGGTACTTTCTACATCAACATGTTACATACATTACCTATAATCATTTTGAACCGGAATTTCAACAAAAAAAAGTTTTCAATTTTTTGCGAAAATGCCTGATGGTTAGCCTTACTTATTTTGAACGGATAAAATTTATTGTCACAGATTCGGTATGTTTGAATTATATTTGGTTATTACTATTATTATGAGTAGATCACCGTTGAATTTGCTGCAATACGTTACCTCATTCGCTTGCAATCCAGTTTCGATTACAAATGTGGCCAAACATCAAAATAAGAAAGTTCCAGTAACCACCACTTTCCTTATGCCTACTACCGGTTTTTTCTACCTCAACATGTTATATACATTACCTATAATCATTTTGAACCGGAATTTCAACAAAAAAAAATTTTCAATTTTTTGCGAAAATGCCTGATGGTTAGCCTTACTTATTTTGAACGGATAAAATTTATTGTCAGAGATTCGGTATGTTTGAATTATGTTTGGTTATTACTGTTATTATGAGTAGATCACCGTTGAATTTGCTGCAATACGTTACCTCATTCGCTTGCAATCCAGTTTCGATTACAAATGTGGCCAAACATCAAAATAAGAAAGTTCCAGTAACCACCACTTTCCGAATTATGCCTACTACTGGTACTTTCTACCTCAACATGTTACATACATTACCTATAATCATTTTGAACCGGAATTTCAACAAAAAAAAGTTTTCAATTTTTTGCGAAAATGCCTGATGGTAGCCTTACTTATTTTGAACGGATAAAATTTATTGTCACAGATTCGGTATGTTTGAATTATGTTTGGTTATTACTGTTATTATGAGTAGATCACCGTTGAATTTGCTGCAATACGTTACCTCATTCGCTTGCAATCCAGTTTCGATTACAAATGTGGCCAAACATCAAAATAAGAAAGTTCCAGTAACCACCACTTTCCTTATGCCTACTACCGGTTTTTTCTACCTCAACATGTTATATACATTACCTATAATCATTTTGAACCGGAATTTCAACAAAAAAAAGTTTTCAATTTTTTGCGAAAATGCCTGATGTTAGCCTTACTTATTTTGAACGGATAAAATTTATTGTCACAGATTCGGTATGTTTGAATTATGTTTGGTTATTACTGTTATTATGAGTAGATCACCGTTGAATTTGCTGCAATACGTTACCTCATTCGCTTGCAATCCAGTTTCGATTACAAATGTGGCCAAACATCAAAATAAGAAAGTTCCAGTAACCACCACTTTCCTTATGCCTACTACCGGTTCTTTCTACCTCAACATGTTACATACATTACCTATAATCATTTTGAACCGGAATTTCAACAAAAAAAAGTTTTCAATTTTTTGCGAAAATGCCTGATGGTTAGCCTTACTTATTTTGAACGGATAAAATTTATTGTCACAGATTCGGTATGTTTGAATTATGTTTGGTTATTACTGTTATTATGAGTAGATCACCGTTGAATTTGCTGCAATACGTTACCTCATTCGCTTGCAATCCAGTTTCGATTACAAATGTGGCCAAACTTCAAAATAAGAAAGTTCCAGTAACCACCACTTTCCGAATTATGCCTACTACTGGTACTTTCTACCTCAACATGTTACATACATTACCTATAATCATTTTGAACCGGAATTTCAACAAAAAAAAGTTTTCAATTTTTTGCGAAAATGCCTGATGGTTAGCCTTACTTATTTTGAACGGATAAAATTTATTGTCACAGATTCGGTATGTTTGAATTATGTTTGGTTATTACTGTTATTATGAGTAGATCACCGTTGAATTTGCTGCAATACGTTACCTCATTCGCTTGCAATCCAGTTTCGATTACAAATGTGGCCAAACTTCAAAATAAGAAAGTTCCAGTAACCACCACTTTCCGAATTATGCCTACTACTGGTACTTTCTACCTCAACATGTTACATACATTACCTATAATCATTTTGAACCGGAATTTCAACAAAAAAAAGTTTTCAATTTTTTGCGAAAATGCCTGATGGTTAGCCTTACTTATTTTGAACGGATAAAATTTATTGTCACAGATTCGGTATGTTTGAATTATGTTTGGTTATTACTGTTATTATGAGTAGATCACCGTTGAATTTGCTGCAATACGTTACCTCATTCGCTTGCAATCCAGTTTCGATTACAAATGTGGCCAAACATCAAAATAAGAAAGTTCCAGTAACCACCACTTTCCTTATGCCTACTACCGGTTTTTTCTACCTCAACATGTTATATACATTACCTATAATCATTTTGAACCGGAATTTCAACAAAAAAAAGTTTTCAATTTTTTGCGAAAATGCCTGATGGTTAGCCTTACTTATTTTGAACGGATAAAATTTATTGTCACAGATTCGGTATGTTTGAATTATGTTTGGTTATTACTGTTATTATGAGTAGATCACCGTTGAATTTGCTGCAATACGTTACCTCATTCGCTTGCAATCCAGTTTCGATTACAAATGTGGCCAAACATCAAAATAAGAAAGTTCCAGTAACCACCACTTTCCTTATGCCTACTACCGGTTTTTTCTACCTCAACATGTTATATACATTACCTATAATTATTTTGAACCGGAATTTCAACAAAAAAAAGTTTTCAATTTTTTGCGAAAATGCCTGATGGTAGCCTTACTTATTTTGAACGGATAAAATTTATTGTCACAGATTCGGTATGTTTGAATTATGTTTGGTTATTACTGTTATTATGAGTAGATCACCGTTGAATTTGCTGCAATACGTTACCTCATTCGCTTGCAATCCAGTTTCGATTACAAATGTGGCCAAACATCAAAATAAGAAAGTTCCAGTAACCACCACTTTCCTTATGCCTACTACCGGTTTTTTCTACCTCAACATGTTATATACATTACCTATAATCATTTTGAACCGGAATTTCAACAAAAAAAAGTTTTCAATTTTTTGCGAAAATGCCTGATGGCTAGCCTTACTTATTTTGAACGGATAAAATTTATTGTCACAGATTCGGTATGTTTGAATTATATTTGGTTATTACTGTTATTATGAGTAGATCACCGTTGAATTTGCTGCAATACGTTACCTCATTCGCTTGCAATCCAGTTTCGATTACAAATGTGGCCAAACTTCAAAATAAGAAAGTTCCAGTAACCACCACTTTCCGAATTATGCCTACTACTGGTACTTTCTACCTCAACATGTTACATACATTACCTATAATCATTTTGAACCGGAATTTCAACAAAAAAAAGTTTTCAATTTTTTGCGAAAATGCCTGATGGTTAGCCTTACTTATTTTGAACGGATAAAATTTATTGTCACAGATTCGGTATGTTTGAATTATGTTTGGTTATTACTGTTATTATGAGTAGATCACCGTTGAATTTGCTGCAATACGTTACCTCATTCGCTTGCAATCCAGTTTCGATTACAAATGTGGCCAAACATCAAAATAAGAAAGTTCCAGTAACCACCACTTTCCTTATGCCTACTACCGGTTTTTTCTACCTCAACATGTTATATACATTACCTATAATCATTTTGAACCGGAATTTCAACAAAAAAAAGTTTTAAATTTTTTGCGAAAATGCCTGATGGTTAGCCTTACTTATTTTGAACGGATAAAATTTATTGTCACAGATTCGGTATGTTTGAATTATGTTTGGTTATTACTGTTATTATGAGTAGATCACCGTTGAATTTGCTGCAATACGTTACCTCATTCGCTTGCAATCCAGTTTCGATTACAAATGTGGCCAAACATCAAAATAAGAAAGTTCCAGTAACCACCACTTTCCTTATGCCTACTACCGGTTTTTTCTACCTCAACATGTTATATACATTACCTATAATTATTTTGAACCGGAATTTCAACAAAAAAAAGTTTTCAATTTTTTGCGAAAATGCCTGATGGTAGCCTTACTTATTTTGAACGGATAAAATTTATTGTCACAGATTCGGTATGTTTGAATTATGTTTGGTTATTACTGTTATTATGAGTAGATCACCGTTGAATTTGCTGCAATACGTTACCTCATTCGCTTGCAATCCAGTTTCGATTACAAATGTGGCCAAACATCAAAATAAGAAAGTTCCAGTAACCACCACTTTCCTTATGCCTACTACCGGTTTTTTCTACCTCAACATGTTATATACATTACCTATAATCATTTTGAACCGGAATTTCAACAAAAAAAAGTTTTCAATTTTTTGCGAAAATGCCTGATGGCTAGCCTTACTTATTTTGAACGGATAAAATTTATTGTCACAGATTCGGTATGTTTGAATTATATTTGGTTATTACTGTTATTATGAGTAGATCACCGTTGAATTTGCTGCAATACGTTACCTCATTCGCTTGCAATCCAGTTTCGATTACAAATGTGGCCAAACTTCAAAATAAGAAAGTTCCAGTAACCACCACTTTCCGAATTATGCCTACTACTGGTACTTTCTACCTCAACATGTTACATACATTACCTATAATCATTTTGAACCGGAATTTCAACAAAAAAAAGTTTTCAATTTTTTGCGAAAATGCCTGATGGTTAGCCTTACTTATTTTGAACGGATAAAATTTATTGTCACAGATTCGGTATGTTTGAATTATGTTTGGTTATTACTGTTATTATGAGTAGATCACCGTTGAATTTGCTGCAATACGTTACCTCATTCGCTTGCAATCCAGTTTCGATTACAAATGTGGCCAAACATCAAAATAAGAAAGTTCCAGTAACCACCACTTTCCGAATTATGCCTACTACCGGTTTTTTCTACCTCAACATGTTACATACATTACCTATAATCATTTTGAACCGGAATTTCAACAAAAAAAAGTTTTCAATTTTTTGCGAAAATGCCTGATGGTTAGCCTTACTTATTTTGAACGGATAAAATTTATTGTCACAGATTCGGTATGTTTGAATTATGTTTGGTTATTACTGTTATTATGAGTAGATCACCGTTGAATTTGCTGCAATACGTTACCTCATTCGCTTGCAATCCAGTTTCGATTACAAATGTGGCCAAACATCAAAATAAGAAAGTTCCAGTAACCACCACTTTCCGAATTATGCCTACTACTGGTACTTTCTACCTCAACATGTTACATACATTACCTATAATCATTTTGAACCGGAATTTCAACAAAAAAAAGTTTTCAATTTTTTGCGAAAATGCCTGATGGTAGCCTTACTTATTTTGAACGGATAAAATTTATTGTCACAGATTCGGTATGTTTGAATTATGTTTGGTTATTACTGTTATTATGAGTAGATCACCGTTGAATTTGCTGCAATACGTTACCTCATTCGCTTGCAATCCAGTTTCGATTACAAATGTGGCCAAACATCAAAATAAGAAAGTTCCAGTAACCACCACTTTCCTTATGCCTACTACCGGTTTTTTCTACCTCAACATGTTATATACATTACCTATAATCATTTTGAACCGGAATTTCAACAAAAAAAAGTTTTCAATTTTTTGCGAAAATGCCTGATGTTAGCCTTACTTATTTTGAACGGATAAAATTTATTGTCACAGATTCGGTATGTTTGAATTATGTTTGGTTATTACTGTTATTATGAGTAGATCACCGTTGAATTTGCTGCAATACGTTACCTCATTCGCTTGCAATCCAGTTTCGATTACAAATGTGGCCAAACATCAAAATAAGAAAGTTCCAGTAACCACCACTTTCCTTATGCCTACTACCGGTTCTTTCTACCTCAACATGTTACATACATTACCTATAATCATTTTGAACCGGAATTTCAACAAAAAAAAGTTTTCAATTTTTTGCGAAAATGCCTGATGTTAGCCTTACTTATTTTGAACGGATAAAATTTATTGTCACAGATTCGGTATGTTTGAATTATGTTTGGTTATTACTGTTATTATGAGTAGATCACCGTTGAATTTGCTGCAATACGTTACCTCATTCGCTTGCAATCCAGTTTCGATTACAAATGTGGCCAAACTTCAAAATAAGAAAGTTCCAGTAACCACCACTTTCCGAATTATGCCTACTACTGGTACTTTCTACCTCAACATGTTACATACATTACCTATAATCATTTTGAACCGGAATTTCAACAAAAAAAAGTTTTCAATTTTTTGCGAAAATGCCTGATGGTTAGCCTTACTTATTTTGAACGGATAAAATTTATTGTCACAGATTCGGTATGTTTGAATTATGTTTGGTTATTACTGTTATTATGAGTAGATCACCGTTGAATTTGCTGCAATACGTTACCTCATTCGCTTGCAATCCAGTTTCGATTACAAATGTGGCCAAACATCAAAATAAGAAAGTTCCAGTAACCACCACTTTCCTTATGCCTACTACCGGTTCTTTCTACCTCAACATGTTACATACATTACCTATAATCATTGTGAACCGGAATTTCAACAAAAAAAAGTTTTCAATTTTTTGCGAAAATGCCTGATGGTTAGCCTTACTTATTTTGAACGGATAAAATTTATTGTCACAGATTCGGTATGTTTGAATTATGTTTGGTTATTACTGTTATTATGAGTAGATCACCGTTGAATTTGCTGCAATACGTTACCTCATTCGCTTGCAATCCAGTTTCGATTACAAATGTGGCCAAACATCAAAATAAGAAAGTTCCAGTAACCACCACTTTCCGAATTATGCCTACTACTGGTACTTTCTACCTCAACATGTTACATACATTACCTATAATCATTTTGAACCGGAATTTCAACAAAAAAAAGTTTTCAATTTTTTGCGAAAATGCCTGATGGTTAGCCTTACTTATTTTGAACGGATAAAATTTATTGTCACAGATTCGGTATGTTTGAATTATGTTTGGTTATTACTGTTATTATGAGTAGATCACCGTTGAATTTGCTGCAATACGTTACCTCATTCGCTTGCAATCCAGTTTCGATTACAAATGTGGCCAAACATCAAAATAAGAAAGTTCCAGTAACCACCACTTTCCGAATTATGCCTACTACCGGTTCTTTCTACCTCAACATGTTACATACATTACCTATAATCATTTTGAACCGGAATTTCAACAAAAAAAAGTTTTCAATTTTTTGCGAAAATGCCTGATGGTTAGCCTTACTTATTTTGAACGGATAAAATTTATTGTCACAGATTCGGTATGTTTGAATTATATTTGGTTATTACTGTTATTATGAGTAGATCACCGTTGAATTTGCTGCAATACGTTACCTCATTCGCTTGCAATCCAGTTTCGATTACAAATGTGGCCAAACATCAAAATAAGAAAGTTCCAGTAACCACCACTTTCCTTATGCCTACTACCGGTTTTTTCTACCTCAACATGTTATATACATTACCTATAATCATTTTGAACCGGAATTTCAACAAAAAAAAGTTTTCAATTTTTTGCGAAAATGCCTGATGGTTAGCCTTACTTATTTTGAACGGATAAAATTTATTGTCACAGATTCGGTATGTTTGAATTATGTTTGGTTATTACTGTTATTATGAGTAGATCACCGTTGAATTTGCTGCAATACGTTACCTCATTCGCTTGCAATCCAGTTTCGATTACAAATGTGGCCAAACATCAAAATAAGAAAGTTCCAGTAACCACCACTTTCCGAATTATGCCTACTACTGGTACTTTCTACCTCAACATGTTACATACATTACCTATAATCATTTTGAACCGGAATTTCAACAAAAAAAAGTTTTCAATTTTTTGCGAAAATGCCTGATGGTTAGCCTTACTTATTTTGAACGGATAAAATTTATTGTCACAGATTCGGTATGTTTGAATTATGTTTGGTTATTACTGTTATTATGAGTAGATCACCGTTGAATTTGCTGCAATACGTTACCTCATTCGCTTGCAATCCAGTTTCGATTACAAATGTGGCCAAACATCAAAATAAGAAAGTTCCAGTAACCACCACTTTCCGAATTATGCCTACTACTGGTACTTTCTACCTCAACATGTTACATACATTACCTATAATCATTTTGAACCGGAATTTCAACAAAAAAAAGTTTTCAATTTTTTGCGAAAATGCCTGATGGTTAGCCTTACTTATTTTGAACGGATAAAATTTATTGTCACAGATTCGGTATGTTTGAATTATGTTTGGTTATTACTGTTATTATGAGTAGATCACCGTTGAATTTGCTGCAATACGTTACCTCATTCGCTTGCAATCCAGTTTCGATTACAAATGTGGCCAAACATCAAAATAAGAAAGTTCCAGTAACCACCACTTTCCTTATGCCTACTACCGGTTCTTTCTACCTCAACATGTTACATACATTACCTATAATCATTTTGAACCGGAATTTCAACAAAAAAAAGTTTTCAATTTTTTGCGAAAATGCCTGATGGTTAGCCTTACTTATTTTGAACGGATAAAATTTATTGTCACAGATTCGGTATGTTTGAATTATGTTTGGTTATTACTGTTATTATGAGTAGATCACCGTTGAATTTGCTGCAATACGTTACCTCATTCGCTTGCAATCCAGTTTCGATTACAAATGTGGCCAAACATCAAAATAAGAAAGTTCCAGTAACCACCACTTTCCTTATGCCTACTACCGGTTTTTTCTACCTCAACATGTTATATACATTACCTATAATCATTTTGAACCGAAATTTCAACAAAAAAAAGTTTTCAATTTTTTGCGAAAATGCCTGATGGTTAGCCTTACTTATTTTGAACGGATAAAATTTATTGTCACAGATTCGGTATGTTTGAATTATGTTTGGTTATTACTGTTATTATGAGTAGATCACCGTTGAATTTGCTGCAATACGTTACCTCATTCGCTTGCAATCCAGTTTCGATTACAAATGTGGCCAAACATCAAAATAAGAAAGTTCCAGTAACCACCACTTTCCTTATGCCTACTACCGGTTCTTTCTACCTCAACATGTTACATACATTACCTATAATCATTTTGAACCGGAATTTCAACAAAAAAAAGTTTTCAATTTTTTGCGAAAATGCCTGATGGTTAGCCTTACTTATTTTGAACGGATAAAATTTATTGTCACAGATTCGGTATGTTTGAATTATGTTTGGTTATTACTGTTATTATGAGTAGATCACCGTTGAATTTGCTGCAATACGTTACCTCATTCGCTTGCAATCCAGTTTCGATTACAAATGTGGCCAAACATCAAAATAAGAAAGTTCCAGTAACCACCACTTTCCTTATGCCTACTACCGGTTTTTTCTACCTCAACATGTTATATACATTACCTATAATCATTTTGAACCGGAATTTCAACAAAAAAAAGTTTTCAATTTTTTGCGAAAATGCCTGATGGTTAGCCTTACTTATTTTGAACGGATAAAATTTATTGTCACAGATTCGGTATGTTTGAATTATGTTTGGTTATTACTGTTATTATGAGTAGATCACCGTTGAATTTGCTGCAATACGTTACCTCATTCGCTTGCAATCCAGTTTCGATTACAAATGTGGCCAAACATCAAAATAAGAAAGTTCCAGTAACCACCACTTTCCGAATTATGCCTACTACCGGTTCTTTCTACCTCAACATGTTACATACATTACCTATAATCATTTTGAACCGGAATTTCAACAAAAAAAAGTTTTCAATTTTTTGCGAAAATGCCTGATGGTTAGCCTTACTTATTTTGAACGGATAAAATTTATTGTCACAGATTCGGTATGTTTGAATTATATTTGGTTATTACTGTTATTATGAGTAGATCACCGTTGAATTTGCTGCAATACGTTACCTCATTCGCTTGCAATCCAGTTTCGATTACAAATGTGGCCAAACATCAAAATAAGAAAGTTCCAGTAACCACCACTTTCCTTATGCCTACTACCGGTTTTTTCTACCTCAACATGTTATATACATTACCTATAATCATTTTGAACCGGAATTTCAACAAAAAAAAGTTTTCAATTTTTTGCGAAAATGCCTGATGGTTAGCCTTACTTATTTTGAACGGATAAAATTTATTGTCACAGATTCGGTATGTTTGAATTATGTTTGGTTATTACTGTTATTATGAGTAGATCACCGTTGAATTTGCTGCAATACGTTACCTCATTCGCTTGCAATCCAGTTTCGATTACAAATGTGGCCAAACATCAAAATAAGAAAGTTCCAGTAACCACCACTTTCCTTATGCCTACTACCGGTTCTTTCTACCTCAACATGTTACATACATTACCTATAATCATTTTGAACCGGAATTTCAACAAAAAAAAGTTTTCAATTTTTTGCGAAAATGCCTGATGGTTAGCCTTACTTATTTTGAACGGATAAAATTTATTGTCACAGATTCGGTATGTTTGAATTATGTTTGGTTATTACTGTTATTATGAGTAGATCACCGTTGAATTTGCTGCAATACGTTACCTCATTCGCTTGCAATCCAGTTTCGATTACAAATGTGGCCAAACATCAAAATAAGAAAGTTCCAGTAACCACCACTTTCCTTATGCCTACTACCGGTTTTTTCTACCTCAACATGTTATATACATTACCTATAATCATTTTGAACCGGAATTTCAACAAAAAAAAGTTTTCAATTTTTTGCGAAAATGCCTGATGACTTATTTTGAACGGATAAAATTTATTGTCACAGATTCGGTATGTTTGAATTATATTTGGTTATTACTGTTATTATGAGTAGATCACCGTTGAATTTGCTGCAATACGTTACCTCATTCGCTTGCAATCCAGTTTCGATTACAAATGTGGCCAAACATCAAAATAAGAAAGTTCCAGTAACCACCACTTTCCTTATGCCTACTACCGGTTTTTTCTACCTCAACATGTTATATACATTACCTATAATCATTTTGAACCGGAATTTCAACAAAAAAAAGTTTTCAATTTTTTGCGAAAATGCCTGATGAGCCTTACTTATTTTGAACGGATAAAATTTATTGTCACAGATTCGGTATGTTTGAATTATGTTTGGTTATTACTGTTATTATGAGTAGATCACCGTTGAATTTGCTGCAATACGTTACCTCATTCGCTTGCAATCCAGTTTCGATTACAAATGTGGCCAAACATCAAAATAAGAAAGTTCCAGTAACCACCACTTTCCTTATGCCTACTACCGGTTCTTTCTACCTCAACATGTTACATACATTACCTATAATTATTTTGAACCGGAATTTCAACAAAAAAAAGTTTTCAATTTTTTGCGAAAATGCCTGATGACTTATTTTGAACGGATAAAATTTATTGTCACAGATTCGGTATGTTTGAATTATATTTGGTTATTACTGTTATTATGAGTAGATCACCGTTGAATTTGCTGCAATACGTTACCTCATTCGCTTGCAATCCAGTTTCGATTACAAATGTGGCCAAACATCAAAATAAGAAAGTTCCAGTAACCACCACTTTCCTTATGCCTACTACCGGTTTTTTCTACCTCAACATGTTATATACATTACCTATAATCATTTTGAACCGGAATTTCAACAAAAAAAAGTTTTCAATTTTTTGCGAAAATGCCTGATGGTTAGCCTTACTTATTTTGAACGGATAAAATTTATTGTCACAGATTCGGTATGTTTGAATTATGTTTGGTTATTACTGTTATTTAGAGTAGATCACCGTTGAATTTGCTGCAATACGTTACCTCATTCGCTTGCAATCCAGTTTCGATTACAAATGTGGCCAAACATCAAAATAAGAAAGTTCCAGTAACCACCACTTTCCGAATTATGCCTACTACCGGTTCTTTCTACCTCAACATGTTACATACATTACCTATAATTATTTTGAACCGGAATTTCAACAAAAAAAAGTTTTCAATTTTTTGCGAAAATGCCTGATGGTTAGTTAGCCTTACTTATTTTGAACGGATAAAATTTATTGTCACAGATTCGGTATGTTTGAATTATATTTGGTTATTACTGTTATTATGAGTAGATCACCGTTGAATTTGCTGCAATACGTTACCTCATTCGCTTGCAATCCAGTTTCGATTACAAATGTGGCCAAACATCAAAATAAGAAAGTTCCAGTAACCACCACTTTCCTTATGCCTACTACCGGTTTTTTCTACCTCAACATGTTACATACATTACCTATAATCATTTTGAACCGGAATTTCAACAAAAAAAAGTTTTCAATTTTTTGCGAAAATGCCTGATGACTTATTTTGAACGGATAAAATTTATTGTCACAGATTCGGTATGTTTGAATTATATTTGGTTATTACTGTTATTATGAGTAGATCACCGTTGAATTTGCTGCAATACGTTACCTCATTCGCTTGCAATCCAGTTTCGATTACAAATGTGGCCAAACATCAAAATAAGAAAGTTCCAGTAACCACCACTTTCCTTATGCCTACTACCGGTTTTTTCTACCTCAACATGTTATATACATTACCTATAATCATTTTGAACCGGAATTTCAACAAAAAAAAGTTTTCAATTTTTTGCGAAAATGCCTGATGGTTAGCCTTACTTATTTTGAACGGATAAAATTTATTGTCACAGATTCGGTATGTTTGAATTATGTTTGGTTATTACTGTTATTATGAGTAGATCACCGTTGAATTTGCTGCAATACGTTACCTCATTCGCTTGCAATCCAGTTTCGATTACAAATGTGGCCAAACATCAAAATAAGAAAGTTCCAGTAACCACCACTTTCCTTATGCCTACTACCGGTTCTTTCTACCTCAACATGTTACATACATTACCTATAATTATTTTGAACCGGAATTTCAACAAAAAAAAGTTTTCAATTTTTTGCGAAAATGCCTGATGGTTAGTTAGCCTTACTTATTTTGAACGGATAAAATTTATTGTCACAGATTCGGTATGTTTGAATTATATTTGGTTATTACTGTTATTATGAGTAGATCACCGTTGAATTTGCTGCAATACGTTACCTCATTCGCTTGCAATCCAGTTTCGATTACAAATGTGGCCAAACATCAAAATAAGAAAGTTCCAGTAACCACCACTTTCCGAATTATGCCTACTACCGGTTCTTTCTACCTCAACATGTTACATACATTACCTATAATTATTTTGAACCGGAATTTCAACAAAAAAAAGTTTTCAATTTTTTGCGAAAATGCCTGATGGTTAGTTAGCCTTACTTATTTTGAACGGATAAAATTTATTGTCACAGATTCGGTATGTTTGAATTATATTTGGTTATTACTGTTATTATGAGTAGATCACCGTTGAATTTGCTGCAATACGTTACCTCATTCGCTTGCAATCCAGTTTCGATTACAAATGTGGCCAAACATCAAAATAAGAAAGTTCCAGTAACCACCACTTTCCTTATGCCTACTACCGGTTTTTTCTACCTCAACATGTTATATACATTACCTATAATCATTTTGAACCGGAATTTCAACAAAAAAAAGTTTTCAATTTTTTGCGAAAATGCCTGATGGTTAGCCTTACTTATTTTGAACGGATAAAATTTATTGTCACAGATTCGGTATGTTTGAATTATGTTTGGTTATTACTGTTATTATGAGTAGATCACCGTTGAATTTGCTGCAATACGTTACCTCATTCGCTTGCAATCCAGTTTCGATTACAAATGTGGCCAAACATCAAAATAAGAAAGTTCCAGTAACCACCACTTTCCTTATGCCTACTACCGGTTCTTTCTACCTCAACATGTTACATACATTACCTATAATTATTTTGAACCGGAATTTCAACAAAAAAAAGTTTTCAATTTTTTGCGAAAATGCCTGATGGTTAGTTAGCCTTACTTATTTTGAACGGATAAAATTTATTGTCACAGATTCGGTATGTTTGAATTATATTTGGTTATTACTGTTATAATGAGTAGATCACCGTTGAATTTGCTGCAATACGTTACCTCATTCGCTTGCAATCCAGTTTCGATTACAAATGTGGCCAAACATCAAAATAAGAAAGTTCCAGTAACCACCACTTTCCTTATGCCTACTACCGGTTTTTTCTACCTCAACATGTTATATACATTACCTATAATCATTTTGAACCGGAATTTCAACAAAAAAAAGTTTTCAATTTTTTGCGAAAATGCCTGATGGTTAGCCTTACTTATTTTGAACGGATAAAATTTATTGTCACAGATTCGGTATGTTTGAATTATGTTTGGTTATTACTGTTATTATGAGTAGATCACCGTTGAATTTGCTGCAATACGTTACCTCATTCGCTTGCAATCCAGTTTCGATTACAAATGTGGCCAAACATCAAAATAAGAAAGTTCCAGTAACCACCACTTTCCTTATGCCTACTACCGGTTCTTTCTACCTCAACATGTTACATACATTACCTATAATCATTTTGAACCGGAATTTCAACAAAAAAAAGTTTTCAATTTTTTGCGAAAATGCCTGATGGTTAGTTAGCCTTACTTATTTTGAACGGATAAAATTTATTGTCACAGATTCGGTATGTTTGAATTATATTTGGTTATTACTGTTATTATGAGTAGATCACCGTTGAATTTGCTGCAATACGTTACCTCATTCGCTTGCAATCCAGTTTCGATTACAAATGTGGCCAAACATCAAAATAAGAAAGTTCCAGTAACCACCACTTTCCTTATGCCTACTACCGGTTTTTTCTACCTCAACATGTTATATACATTACCTATAATCATTTTGAACCGGAATTTCAACAAAAAAAAGTTTTCAATTTTTTGCGAAAATGCCTGATGGTTAGCCTTACTTATTTTGAACGGATAAAATTTATTGTCACAGATTCGGTATGTTTGAATTATGTTTGGTTATTACTGTTATTATGAGTAGATCACCGTTGAATTTGCTGCAATACGTTACCTCATTCGCTTGCAATCCAGTTTCGATTACAAATGTGGCCAAACATCAAAATAAGAAAGTTCCAGTAACCACCACTTTCCTTATGCCTACTACCGGTTTTTTCTACCTCAACATGTTATATACATTACCTATAATCATTTTGAACCGGAATTTCAACAAAAAAAAGTTTTCAATTTTTTGCGAAAATGCCTGATGGTTAGCCTTACTTATTTTGAACGGATAAAATTTATTGTCACAGATTCGGTATGTTTGAATTATGTTTGGTTATTACTGTTATTATGAGTAGATCACCGTTGAATTTGCTGCAATACGTTACCTCATTCGCTTGCAATCCAGTTTCGATTACAAATGTGGCCAAACATCAAAATAAGAAAGTTCCAGTAACCACCACTTTCCTTATGCCTACTACCCGGTTCTTTCTACCTCAACATGTTACATACATTACCTATAATCATTTTGAACCGGAATTTCAACAAAAAAAAGTTTTCAATTTTTTGCGAAAATGCCTGATGGTTAGTTAGCCTTACTTATTTTGAACGGATAAAATTTATTGTCACAGATTCGGTATGTTTGAATTATGTTTGGTTATTACTGTTATTATGAGTAGATCACCGTTGAATTTGCTGCAATACGTTACCTCATTCGCTTGCAATCCAGTTTCGATTACAAATGTGGCCAAACATCAAAATAAGAAAGTTCCAGTAACCACCACTTTCCTTATGCCTACTACCGGTTTTTTCTACCTCAACATGTTATATACATTACCTATAATCATTTTGAACCGGAATTTCAACAAAAAAAGGTTTTCAATTTTTTGCGAAAATGCCTGATGGTTAGCCTTACTTATTTTGAACGGATAAAATTTATTGTCACAGATTCGGTATGTTTGAATTATATTTGGTTATTACTGTTATTATGAGTAGATCACCGTTGAATTTGCTGCAATACGTTACCTCATTCGCTTGCAATCCAGTTTCGATTACAAATGTGGCCAAACATCAAAATAAGAAAGTTCCAGTAACCACCACTTTCCTTATGCCTACTACCGGTTTTTTCTACCTCAACATGTTATATACATTACCTATAATCATTTTGAACCGGAATTTCAACAAAAAAAAGTTTTCAATTTTTTGCGAAAATGCCTGATGGTTAGCCTTACTTATTTTGAACGGATAAAATTTATTGTCACAGATTCGGTATGTTTGAATTATGTTTGGTTATTACTGTTATTATGAGTAGATCACCGTTGAATTTGCTGCAATACGTTACCTCATTCGCTTGCAATCCAGTTTCGATTACAAATGTGGCCAAACATCAAAATAAGAAAGTTCCAGTAACCACCACTTTCCTTATGCCGACTACCGGTTTTTTCTACCTCAACATGTTATATACATTACCTATAATCATTTTGAACCGGAATTTCAACAAAAAAAAGTTTTCAATTTTTTGCGAAAATGCCTGATGGTTAGCCTTACTTATTTTGAACGGATAAAATTTATTGTCACAGATTCGGTATGTTTGAATTATATTTGGTTATTACTGTTATTATGAGTAGATCACCGTTGAATTTGCTGCAATACGTTACCTCATTCGCTTGCAATCCAGTTTCGATTACAAATGTGGCCAAACATCAAAATAAGAAAGTTCCAGTAACCACCACTTTCCTTATGCCTACTACCGGTTTTTTCTACCTCAACATGTTATATACATTACCTATAATCATTTTGAACCGGAATTTCAACAAAAAAAAGTTTTCAATTTTTTGCGAAAATGCCTGATGGTTAGCCTTACTTATTTTGAACGGATAAAATTTATTGTCACAGATTCGGTATGTTTGAATTATATTTGGTTATTACTGTTATTATGAGTAGATCACCGTTGAATTTGCTGCAATACGTTACCTCATTCGCTTGCAATCCAGTTTCGATTACAAATGTGGCCAAACATCAAAATAAGAAAGTTCCAGTAACCACCACTTTCCTTATGCCTACTACCGGTTTTTTCTACCTCAACATGTTATATACATTACCTATAATCATTTTGAACCGGAATTTCAACAAAAAAAAGTTTTCAATTTTTTGCGAAAATGCCTGATGGTTAGCCTTACTTATTTTGAACGGATAAAATTTATTGTCACAGATTCGGTATGTTTGAATTATGTTTGGTTATTACTGTTATTATGAGTAGATCACCGTTGAATTTGCTGCAATACGTTACCTCATTCGCTTGCAATCCAGTTTCGATTACAAATGTGGCCAAACATCAAAATAAGAAAGTTCCAGTAACCACCACTTTCCTTATGCCGACTACCGGTTTTTTCTACCTCAACATGTTATATACATTACCTATAATCATTTTGAACCGGAATTTCAACAAAAAAAAGTTTTCAATTTTTTGCGAAAATGCCTGATGGTTAGCCTTACTTATTTTGAACGGATAAAATTTATTGTCACAGATTCGGTATGTTTGAATTATATTTGGTTATTACTGTTATTATGAGTAGATCACCGTTGAATTTGCTGCAATACGTTACCTCATTCGCTTGCAATCCAGTTTCGATTACAAATGTGGCCAAACATCAAAATAAGAAAGTTCCAGTAACCACCACTTTCCTTATGCCGACTACCGGTTTTTTCTACCTCAACATGTTATATACATTACCTATAATCATTTTGAACCGGAATTTCAACAAAAAAAAGTTTTCAATTTTTTGCGAAAATGCCTGATGGTTAGCCTTACTTATTTTGAACGGATAAAATTTATTGTCACAGATTCGGTATGTTTGAATTATATTTGGTTATTACTGTTATTATGAGTAGATCACCGTTGAATTTGCTGCAATACGTTACCTCATTCGCTTGCAATCCAGTTTCGATTACAAATGTGGCCAAACATCAAAATAAGAAAGTTCCAGTAACCACCACTTTCCTTATGCCTACTACCGGTTTTTTCTACCTCAACATGTTATATACATTACCTATAATCATTTTGAACCGGAATTTCAACAAAAAAAAGTTTTCAATTTTTTGCGAAAATGCCTGATGGTTAGCCTTACTTATTTTGAACGGATAAAATTTATTGTCACAGATTCGGTATGTTTGAATTATGTTTGGTTATTACTGTTATTATGAGTAGATCACCGTTGAATTTGCTGCAATACGTTACCTCATTCGCTTGCAATCCAGTTTCGATTACAAATGTGGCCAAACATCAAAATAAGAAAGTTCCAGTAACCACCACTTTCCTTATGCCGACTACCGGTTTTTTCTACCTCAACATGTTATATACATTACCTATAATCATTTTGAACCGGAATTTCAACAAAAAAAAGTTTTCAATTTTTTGCGAAAATGCCTGATGTTAGCCTTACTTATTTTGAACGGATAAAATTTATTGTCACAGATTCGGTATGTTTGAATTATATTTGGTTATTACTGTTATTATGAGTAGATCACCGTTGAATTTGCTGCAATACGTTACCTCATTCGCTTGCAATCCAGTTTCGATTACAAATGTGGCCAAACATCAAAATAAGAAAGTTCCAGTAACCACCACTTTCCTTATGCCTACTACCGGTTTTTTCTACCTCAACATGTTATATACATTACCTATAATCATTTTGAACCGGAATTTCAACAAAAAAAAGTTTTCAATTTTTTGCGAAAATGCCTGATGGTTAGCCTTACTTATTTTGAACGGATAAAATTTATTGTCACAGATTCGGTATGTTTGAATTATGTTTGGTTATTACTGTTATTATGAGTAGATCACCGTTGAATTTGCTGCAATACGTTACCTCATTCGCTTGCAATCCAGTTTCGATTACAAATGTGGCCAAACATCAAAATAAGAAAGTTCCAGTAACCACCACTTTCCTTATGCCTACTACCGGTTTTTTCTACCTCAACATGTTATATACATTACCTATAATCATTTTGAACCGGAATTTCAACAAAAAAAAGTTTTCAATTTTTTGCGAAAATGCCTGATGGTTAGCCTTACTTATTTTGAACGGATAAAATTTATTGTCACAGATTCGGTATGTTTGAATTATGTTTGGTTATTACTGTTATTATGAGTAGATCACCGTTGAATTTGCTGCAATACGTTACCTCATTCGCTTGCAATCCAGTTTCGATTACAAATGTGGCCAAACATCAAAATAAGAAAGTTCCAGTAACCACCACTTTCCTTATGCCGACTACCGGTTTTTTCTACCTCAACATGTTATATACATTACCTATAATCATTTTGAACCGGAATTTCAACAAAAAAAAGTTTTCAATTTTTTGCGAAAATGCCTGATGGTTAGCCTTACTTATTTTGAACGGATAAAATTTATTGTCACAGATTCGGTATGTTTGAATTATGTTTGGTTATTACTGTTATTATGAGTAGATCACCGTTGAATTTGCTGCAATACGTTACCTCATTCGCTTGCAATCCAGTTTCGATTACAAATGTGGCCAAACATCAAAATAAGAAAGTTCCAGTAACCACCACTTTCCTTATGCCTACTACCGGTTTTTTCTACCTCAACATGTTATATACATTACCTATAATCATTTTGAACCGGAATTTCAACAAAAAAAAGTTTTCAATTTTTTGCGAAAATGCCTGATGGTTAGCCTTACTTATTTTGAACGGATAAAATTTATTGTCACAGATTCGGTATGTTTGAATTATGTTTGGTTATTACTGTTATTATGAGTAGATCACCGTTGAATTTGCTGCAATACGTTACCTCATTCGCTTGCAATCCAGTTTCGATTACAAATGTGGCCAAACATCAAAATAAGAAAGTTCCAGTAACCACCACTTTCCTTATGCCTACTACCGGTTTTTTCTACCTCAACATGTTATATACATTACCTATAATCATTTTGAACCGGAATTTCAACAAAAAAAAGTTTTCAATTTTTTGCGAAAATGCCTGATGGTTAGCCTTACTTATTTTGAACGGATAAAATTTATTGTCACAGATTCGGTATGTTTGAATTATATTTGGTTATTACTGTTATTATGAGTAGATCACCGTTGAATTTGCTGCAATACGTTACCTCATTCGCTTGCAATCCAGTTTCGATTACAAATGTGGCCAAACATAAAAATAAGAAAGTTCCAGTAACCACCACTTTCCTTATGCCTACTACCGGTTTTTTCTACCTCAACATGTTATATACATTACCTATAATCATTTTGAACCGGAATTTCAACAAAAAAAAGTTTTCAATTTTTTGCGAAAATGCCTGATGGTTAGCCTTACTTATTTTGAACGGATAAAATTTATTGTCACAGATTCGGTATGTTTGAATTATGTTTGGTTATTACTGTTATTATGAGTAGATCACCGTTGAATTTGCTGCAATACGTTACCTCATTCGCTTGCAATCCAGTTTCGATTACAAATGTGGCCAAACATCAAAATAAGAAAGTTCCAGTAACCACCACTTTCCTTATGCCTACTACCGGTTCTTTCTACCTCAACATGTTACATACATTACCTATAATCATTTTGAACCGGAATTTCAACAAAAAAAAGTTTTCAATTTTTTGCGAAAATGCGATGGTTAGTTAGCCTTACTTATTTTGAACGGATAAAATTTATTGTCACAGATTCGGTATGTTTGAATTATGTTTGGTTATTACTGTTATTATGAGTAGATCACCGTTGAATTTGCTGCAATACGTTACCTCATTCGCTTGCAATCCAGTTTCGATTACAAATGTGGCCAAACATCAAAATAAGAAAGTTCCAGTAACCACCACTTTCCTTATGCCTACTACCGGTTTTTTCTACCTCAACATGTTATATACATTACCTATAATCATTTTGAACCGGAATTTCAACAAAAAAAAGTTTTCAATTTTTTGCGAAAATGCCTGATGGTTAGCCTTACTTATTTTGAACGGATAAAATTTATTGTCACAGATTCGGTATGTTTGAATTATGTTTGGTTATTACTGTTATTATGAGTAGATCACCGTTGAATTTGCTGCAATACGTTACCTCATTCGCTTGCAATCCAGTTTCGATTACAAATGTGGCCAAACATCAAAATAAGAAAGTTCCAGTAACCACCACTTTCCGAATTATGCCTACTACCGGTTCTTTCTACCTCAACATGTTACATACATTACCTATAATCATTTTGAACCGGAATTTCAACAAAAAAAAGTTTTCAATTTTTTGCGAAAATGCCTGATGGTTAGCCTTACTTATTTTGAACGGATAAAATTTATTGTCACAGATTCGGTATGTTTGAATTATGTTTGGTTATTACTGTTATTATGAGTAGATCACCGTTGAATTTGCTGCAATACGTTACCTCATTCGCTTGCAATCCAGTTTCGATTACAAATGTGGCCAAACATCAAAATAAGAAAGTTCCAGTAACCACCACTTTCCTTATGCCTACTACCGGTTTTTTCTACCTCAACATGTTATATACATTACCTATAATCATTTTGAACCGGAATTTCAACAAAAAAAAGTTTTCAATTTTTTGCGAAAATGCCTGATGGTTAGCCTTACTTATTTTGAACGGATAAAATTTATTGTCACAGATTCGGTATGTTTGAATTATGTTTGGTTATTACTGTTATTATGAGTAGATCACCGTTGAATTTGCTGCAATACGTTACCTCATTCGCTTGCAATCCAGTTTCGATTACAAATGTGGCCAAACATCAAAATAAGAAAGTTCCAGTAACCACCACTTTCCGAATTATGCCTACTACCGGTTCTTTCTACCTCAACATGTTACATACATTACCTATAATCATTTTGAACCGGAATTTCAACAAAAAAAAGTTTTCAATTTTTTGCGAAAATGCCTGATGGTTAGCCTTACTTATTTTGAACGGATAAAATTTATTGTCACAGATTCGGTATGTTTGAATTATATTTGGTTATTACTGTTATTATGAGTAGATCACCGTTGAATTTGCTGCAATACGTTACCTCATTCGCTTGCAATCCAGTTTCGATTACAAATGTGGCCAAACATCAAAATAAGAAAGTTCCAGTAACCACCACGTTCCTTATGCCTACTACCGGTTTTTTCTACCTCAACATGTTATATACATTACCTATAATCATTTTGAACCGGAATTTCAACAAAAAAAAGTTTTCAATTTTTTGCGAAAATGCCTGATGGTTAGCCTTACTTATTTTGAACGGATAAAATTTATTGTCACAGATTCGGTATGTTTGAATTATGTTTGGTTATTACTGTTATTATGAGTAGATCACCGTTGAATTTGCTGCAATACGTTACCTCATTCGCTTGCAATCCAGTTTCGATTACAAATGTGGCCAAACATCAAAATAAGAAAGTTCCAGTAACCACCACTTTCCGAATTATGCCTACTACCGGTTCTTTCTACCTCAACATGTTACATACATTACCTATAATCATTTTGAACCGGAACTTCAACAAAAAAAAGTTTTCAATTTTTTGCGAAAATGCCTGATGGTTAGCCTTACTTATTTTGAACGGATAAAATTTATTGTCACAGATTCGGTATGTTTGAATTATGTTTGGTTATTACTGTTATTATGAGTAGATCACCGTTGAATTTGCTGCAATACGTTACCTCATTCGCTTGCAATCCAGTTTCGATTACAAATGTGGCCAAACATCAAAATAAGAAAGTTCCAGTAACCACCACTTTCCTTATGCCTACTACCGGTTCTTTCTACCTCAACATGTTACATACATTACCTATAATCATTTTGAACCGGAATTTCAACAAAAAAAAAGTTTTCAATTTTTTGCGAAAATGCCTGATGGTTAGCCTTACTTATTTTGAACGGATAAAATTTATTGTCACAGATTCGGTATGTTTGAATTATGTTTGGTTATTACTGTTATTATGAGTAGATCACCGTTGAATTTGCTGCAATACGTTACCTCATTCGCTTGCAATCCAGTTTCGATTACAAATGTGGCCAAACATCAAAATAAGAAAGTTCCAGTAACCACCACTTTCCGAATTATGCCTACTACCGGTTCTTTCTACCTCAACATGTTACATACATTACCTATAATCATTTTGAACCGGAATTTCAACAAAAAAAAGTTTTCAATTTTTTGCGAAAATGCCTGATGGTTAGCCTTACTTATTTTGAACGGATAAAATTTATTGTCACAGATTCGGTATGTTTGAATTATATTTGGTTATTACTGTTATTATGAGTAGATCACCGTTGAATTTGCTGCAATACGTTACCTCATTCGCTTGCAATCCAGTTTCGATTACAAATGTGGCCAAACATCAAAATAAGAAAGTTCCAGTAACCACCACGTTCCTTATGCCTACTACCGGTTTTTTCTACCTCAACATGTTATATACATTACCTATAATCATTTTGAACCGGAATTTCAACAAAAAAAAGTTTTCAATTTTTTGCGAAAATGCCTGATGGTTAGCCTTACTTATTTTGAACGGATAAAATTTATTGTCACAGATTCGGTATGTTTGAATTATGTTTGGTTATTACTGTTATTATGAGTAGATCACCGTTGAATTTGCTGCAATACGTTACCTCATTCGCTTGCAATCCAGTTTCGATTACAAATGTGGCCAAACATCAAAATAAGAAAGTTCCAGTAACCACCACTTTCCTTATGCCTACTACCGGTTCTTTCTACCTCAACATGTTACATACATTACCTATAATCATTTTGAACCGGAATTTCAACAAAAAAAAGTTTTCAATTTTTTGCGAAAATGCCTGATGGTTAGCCTTACTTATTTTGAACGGATAAAATTTATTGTCACAGATTCGGTATGTTTGAATTATGTTTGGTTATTACTGTTATTATGAGTAGATCACCGTTGAATTTGCTGCAATACGTTACCTCATTCGCTTGCAATCCAGTTTCGATTACAAATGTGGCCAAACATCAAAATAAGAAAGTTCCAGTAACCACCACTTTCCGAATTATGCCTACTACCGGTTCTTTCTACCTCAACATGTTACATACATTACCTATAATCATTTTGAACCGGAATTTCAACAAAAAAAAGTTTTCAATTTTTTGCGAAAATGCCTGATGGTTTGCCTTACTTATTTTGAACGGATAAAATTTATTGTCACAGATTCGGTATGTTTGAATTATGTTTGGTTATTACTGTTATTATGAGTAGATCACCGTTGAATTTGCTGCAATACGTTACCTCATTCGCTTGCAATCCAGTTTCGATTACAAATGTGGCCAAACATCAAAATAAGAAAGTTCTAGTAACCACCACTTTCCTTATGCCTACTACCGGTTCTTTCTACCTCAACATGTTACATACATTACCTATAATCATTTTGAACCGGAATTTCAACAAAAAAAAGTTTTCAATTTTTTGCGAAAATGCCTGATGGTTGGCCTTACTTATTTTGAACGGATAAAATTTATTGTCACAGATTCGGTATGTTTGAATTATGTTTGGTTATTACTGTTATTATGAGTAGATCACCGTTGAATTTGCTGCAATACGTTACCTCATTCGCTTGCAATCCAGTTTCGATTACAAATGTGGCCAAACATCAAAATAAGAAAGTTCCAGTAACCACCACTTTCCTTATGCCTACTACCGGTTCTTTCTACCTCAACATGTTACATACATTACCTATAATCATTTTGAACCGGAATTTCAACAAAAAAAAGTTTTCAATTTTTTGCGAAAATGCCTGATGGTTGGCCTTACTTATTTTGAACGGATAAAATTTATTGTCACAGATTCGGTATGTTTGAATTATGTTTGGTTATTACTGTTATTATGAGTAGATCACCGTTGAATTTGCTGCAATACGTTACCTCATTCGCTTGCAATCCAGTTTCGATTACAAATGTGGCCAAACATCAAAATAAGAAAGTTCCAGTAACCACCACTTTCCGAATTATGCCTACTGCTGGTACTTTCTACCTCAACATGTTACATACATTACCTATAATCATTTTGAACCGGAATTTCAACAAAAATAAGTTTTCAATTTTTTGCGAAAATGCCTGATGGTTAGTTAGCCTTACTTATTTTGAACGGATAAAATTTATTGTCACAGATTCGGTATGTTTGAATTATGTTTGGTTATTACTGTTATTATGAGTAGATCACCGTTGAATTTGCTGCAATACGTTACCTCATTCGCTTGCAATCCAGTTTCGATTACAAATGTGGCCAAACATCAAAATAAGAAAGTTCCAGTAACCACCACTTTCCGAATTATGCCTACTACCGGTTCTTTCTACCTCAACATGTTACAAAAATTACCTATAATCATTTTGAACCGGAATTTCAACAAAAAAAAGTTTTCAATTTTTTGCGAAAATGCCTGATGGTTAGCCTTACTTATTTTGAACGGATAAAATTTATTGTCACAGATTCGGTATGTTTGAATTATGTTTGGTTATTACTGTTATTATGAGTAGATCACCGTTGAATTTGCTGCAATACGTTACCTCATTCGCTTGCAATCCAGTTTCGATTACAAATGTGGCCAAACATCAAAATAAGAAAGTTCCAGTAACCACCACTTTCCTTATGCCTACTACCGGTTTTTTCTACCTCAACATGTTATATACATTACCTATAATCATTTTGAACCGGAATTTCAACAAAAAAAAGTTTTCAATTTTTTGCGAAAATGCCTGATGGTGCCTTACTTATTTTGAACGGATAAAATTTATTGTCAGAGATTCGGTATGTTTGAATTATGTTTGGTTATTACTGTTATTATGAGTAGATCACCGTTGAATTTGCTGCAATACGTTACCTCATTCGCTTGCAATCCAGTTTCGATTACAAATGTGGCCAAACATCAAAATAAGAAAGTTCCAGTAACCACCACTTTCCTTATGCCTACTACCGGTTTTTTCTACCTCAACATGTTATATACATTACCTATAATCATTTTGAACCGGAATTTCAACAAAAAAAAGTTTTCAATTTTTTGCGAAAATGCCTGATGGTTAGCCTTACTTATTTTGAACGGATAAAATTTATTGTCACAGATTCGGTATGTTTGAATTATGTTTGGTTATTACTGTTATTATGAGTAGATCACCGTTGAATTTGCTGCAATACGTTACCTCATTCGCTTGCAATCCAGTTTCGATTACAAATGTGGCCAAACATCAAAATAAGAAAGTTCCAGTAACCACCACTTTCCTTATGCCTACTACCGGTTTTTTCTACCTCAACATGTTATATACATTACCTATAATCATTTTGAACCGGAATTTCAACAAAAAAAAGTTTTCAATTTTTTGCGAAAATGCCTGATGGTTAGCCTTATTTATTTTGAACGGATAAAATTTATTGTCACAGATTCGGTATGTTTGAATTATGTTTGGTTATTACTGTTATTATGAGTAGATCACCGTTGAATTTGCTGCAATACGTTACCTCATTCGCTTGCAATCCAGTTTCGATTACAAATGTGGCCAAACATCAAAATAAGAAAGTTCCAGTAACCACCACTTTCCTTATGCCTACTACCGGTTTTTTCTACCTCAACATGTTATATACATTACCTATAATCATTTTGAACCGGAATTTCAACAAAAAAAAGTTTTCAATTTTTTGCGAAAATGCCTGATGGTTAGCCTTACTTATTTTGAACGGATAAAATTTATTGTCACAGATTCGGTATGTTTGAATTATGTTTGGTTATTACTGTTATTATGAGTAGATCACCGTTGAATTTGCTGCAATACGTTACCTCATTCGCTTGCAATCCAGTTTCGATTACAAATGTGGCCAAACATCAAAATAAGAAAGTTCCAGTAACCACCACTTTCCTTATGCCTACTACCGGTTTTTTCTACCTCAACATGTTATATACATTACCTATAATCATTTTGAACCGGAATTTCAACAAAAAAAAGTTTTCAATTTTTTGCGAAAATGCCTGATGGTTAGCCTTACTTATTTTGAACGGATAAAATTTATTGTCACAGATTCGGTATGTTTGAATTATATTTGGTTATTACTGTTATTATGAGTAGATCACTGTTGAATTTGCTGCAATACGTTACCTCATTCGCTTGCAATCCAGTTTCGATTACAAATGTGGCCAAACATCAAAATAAGAAAGTTCCAGTAACCACCACTTTCCTTATGCCTACTACCGGTTTTTTCTACCTCAACATGTTATATACATTACCTATAATCATTTTGAACCGGAATTTCAACAAAAAAAAGTTTTCAATTTTTTGCGAAAATGCCTGATGGTTAGCCTTACTTATTTTGAACGGATAAAATTTATTGTCACAGATTCGGTATGTTTGAATTATGTTTGGTTATTACTGTTATTATGAGTAGATCACCGTTGAATTTGCTGCAATACGTTACCTCATTCGCTTGCAATCCAGTTTCGATTACAAATGTGGCCAAACATCAAAATAAGAAAGTTCCAGTAACCACCACTTTCCTTATGCCTACTACCGGTTCTTTCTACCTCAACATGTTACATACATTACCTATAATCATTTTGAACCGGAATTTCAACAAAAAAAAGTTTTCAATTTTTTGCGAAAATGCCTGATGGTTAGCCTTACTTATTTTGAACGGATAAAATTTATTGTCACAGATTCGGTATGTTTGAATTATGTTTGGTTATTACTGTTATTATGAGTAGATCACCGTTGAATTTGCTGCAATACGTTACCTCATTCGCTTGCAATCCAGTTTCGATTACAAATGTGGCCAAACTTCAAAATAAGAAAGTTCCAGTAACCACCACTTTCCGAATTATGCCTACTACTGGTACTTTCTACCTCAACATGTTACATACATTACCTATAATCATTTTGAACCGGAATTTCAACAAAAAAAAGTTTTCAATTTTTTGCGAAAATGCCTGATGGTGCCTTACTTATTTTGAACGGATAAAATTTATTGTCAGAGATTCGGTATGTTTGAATTATGTTTGGTTATTACTGTTATTATGAGTAGATCACCGTTGAATTTGCTGCAATACGTTACCTCATTCGCTTGCAATCCAGTTTCGATTACAAATGTGGCCAAACATCAAAATAAGAAAGTTCCAGTAACCACCACTTTCCTTATGTTAGCCTTACTTATTTTGAACGGATAAAATTTATTGTCACAGATTCGGTATGTTTGAATTATGTTTGGTTATTACTGTTATTATGAGTAGATCACCGTTGAATTTGCTGCAATACGTTACCTCATTCGCTTGCAATCCAGTTTCGATTACAAATGTGACCAAACTTCAAAATAAGAAAGTTGCAGTAACCACCACTTTCCTTATGCCTACTACCGGTACTTTCTGCCTCAACATGTTATATACATTACCTATAATCATTTTGAACCGGAATTTCGACAAAAAAAAGTTTTCAATTTTTTGCGAAAATCCCTGATGAACACGAACGTAATAAACCGTGATAAAATCGTGAAAATACATTTTTAGGTTGTCTGACTTACTTAAACCAATTAACAAATATTTTTTAACCTCACAACTTGCGACTTGATCGGGGACAAACCCCTTACTAAACTTAATATTAAATAATATTTTATTTTATTTTACAGAGCCAATCAGCGCAAAAAACGAAAAGATCATCGACTGCCGACTGATCGACTGATCGACTGCCGAATGAAACACACGTTATCCTCATCCGCGTTACTGACCGCCACAAGTAATGTAAAATCTAGTGCTGCATCATTATTTGGCGCCATGTCACATGAATGGTTCCGACCCAGTTAGAAATTTTATAATAAATAAATATTATTTTGTAAATTAAATTAATTCAAAATCGTTTGATTGTTTTTCAATATAAAAAAAATAAAATTTATTTCATTTTCTCTTGCTTGCGCGACAGTTGGTTTAATAATTTTCTTTTTAATTCCATTATATTTTAAAAAATATAAAATATTATAATTAATTAGTATAATTATAATAAATTAAATAAATATATTATATAATATATATTAAATACAAAAATAAATTATGTATATCGTAAAATAAAATTAAATTTGTTTTATTTGTGGTTTTTAATTTTTAAAAAATTAATTTAATTATATGTATAACAAACAAAAAAAATTTAAATAAATATTTATATAAATAAATAAATAATTTTAATGAGTTTATTTTTATTTCATTTTTATATTATTATACACGGTAGGTTTTCATTTAACTGATTTCACAACTAGACTTTTCCTCCTCAACTGAAAAATTAATAAAATTTATATTACATTATGTCATATTAACACAATTTTTAATTTTAATTTACTTGAATCTTGTCTTTTGCCGCTAGAAGTTTTGCTGTTTTGTTTATCGAGGACCTTCTTTGTGTCTTTTCTTTTAGTTGAACTTTTCTTCTGTAAAGGCACAATAAAAAACATCACTAATTAGTAAAATATAATTAAATTACCGCACACAATTAATTAATTTTATACATTTGCAGTTCTTTATTATTATTCAGATTGATTTTTTCTGGTGGAAACGAGTGCACGTAATTATTAATCGAGTTTATTGATGAAGCCATAGAGAGACCAAATTTAATAAATTTTGCCGCCATTATATTTTGTCTAATTTATTAGAATAATTTTGGTCCAGTTAAAAAATAGAAATAAACTATTACTAACTGGACTTTGACGCCACTTTTATAATAATTTCTCTGTTTGCTTCTGAGCAATCCAAATAATTTACTACTTTTGAAAGCTTTTTGTTTGTAAATTTAGCATTTATATAGTTTTTGTTCGGTTTACGATCACATGTTCACATCTCATTGCTAAATCGTAGTTAAATATAGGTTTTGACGTACATAGTTTTATAGGTAGTGATTGCACAGTCTAGAGTAAATAAACCGCTTTCATGCTGCACATGTGTTTGCTTATAGTAAAGTGTTACCCGTATATGCCAAAGCGACGTCACGACGCCGAACTATGTTGTAGCCAGTAACGTAATTTTTAATTGTTTTTATTTATGTTTGTATAAATAATTTAATACAGTTTATTAATAGTAATTTTCAATGTCAAGATTGTTGTACTGCTGTCAGTACAGTAAATAAATTTTTCAGATTTTCTTTCTTTGCTTTTACTTTTTGTCGAAATCGCAATGAAAATATTTGTAATATGACTTTGTCGAGACGACTGACGTCAGTAAATATATGAATGTAGAATTTTGTTGACATTGAATGCAGCTTTGATAATTTAGGGAAGTGGAAATCTGCGGATAAGAATATTTTAACGGGTTTTCTGTATTAAGTTTGTTATTGTAATTATAATTGATTATTTTAAGAATGTTTTAAGATCTAAGAAAACGAATTTCACTTCATAAAAATCGGAGAAACTTACCAATCTATGGGCATCAGGAAAGTTTTAAGATTGTTGGCAATTTTACGTGGAATTTGGTAACGATTCTTAGAACATCACTCTGATAGGGAAATAGTGATCAAATTGGGCATTAGAAGTGCGGTACTTCGTCGGGAACTTGAAACAGGTTTCAACTTCAACAGCTTATTAAATCGGAACGAAGCAATATTTGTGATATCTTAGTCAAATTGAACACAGTTCGTCTTTAAGATCTAAGACAATAAATTTCAAATCATAAAAATTGGTAAAGCCATCAATACAATTTAAAGAAAAACTTACTACAACTTTGTTGACAAATTTAGATAGAATTTGGTTAACATCACTATGATGATGGAATAATGAACAAATTGGGCATTAGAAGCACTGTACTTCGTCTGGCACTTGAAACAAGTTTCAATTTGAAAAGCAAATTAAAGCGGGACGAAGTAAAATTTTAGACAAATTTTAATGCGTGCAGTTCGTCTAGGAATTTACGGTCATTTTGAAATAATCGAAAGCTTTAAGATCTAGCATAATAAATTTCAAATCATAAAAATCGGCAAGGTTCTTAAAATTTTAAGAAAAACTTAATAAAATTTTGGTGTCAAATTGAGATGGAATTTGGTTAACGAGTCTGGGAACATCACTATGATGAGGAACTAACTAAACTTTCAACTTCTAAAACATATTGAAGCGGAACGAAGCAATATCTTAGTCTAATTTAAACTTCGATTGATACCGATTTGATAATATTTTGAATTGTTGTCGAAGCAAGTTGAACATGGTGTTTTATACAGGGTTAATAGCACATGTGTCCACGTATGGTTAACTTGTAGTGTCAAATTTTTATAGCATATAAGCATTTTCTTTACTTTATAATTATATAATTGTAACCTCAGCATTTTGTAATTTGTATGTATATAAACCGTAAAAATAAAATAAAATTTTGTAGTAAAAAATTAATACTTCCAACGTTAACTATTAATTCGGACCTTACCAGTGGTAATCTGAATAAAAAAATACTTCACCACATCAAAGCAGAGGCTTGATTTGTATATGGTCCTTCGAGCCGGATCTCATCGTCAACAAGATCATTATACCAGTTAACAACACACAGTAGCAGCTCTACCGTAACGTCTTATATTGAAAGCAGTTCGTGTGAATAAACAACAAAGATTAAATAACTAAATCATAACGAAGCACACGTTTTCGATTATCATCATGACACTCGAAATAGAGGAACTTATCAAGCAGCATGATGACACCGCCGACAAAATATCAGCCATGAGGCGGAATTATGCAAAAGACGGCGACCATCACAAAAAACGGAGTTATTTACAAGAACGTATGGAAAAACTGAAAGAGCTGTATTCAAAATTCATCTCAGCCGACGACAAAATCATCGAGACGTTGTCGCTAAGAAATAACCACCCCTATCTTAAAGATAGAAGTCGCTATCCGATCAATCACAATCGTCATCCAACAACAACGAGAAAAAAGAGTCGGAGCCACCTCGTACTGAATCGATCGAGCAGCATGACAACCCGCTGTTCAAAAATAAGAATTACTCATGCGCCAGTTGTATACAAATATCGCGATCATTGAGTACTCACTAGATACCGCAGAGTGCTCAAAAGAATATTTGCAGCTAAAACCCAACCAAGATGAACAAGTGACATCGAATTTTAAAAACGACTTCCACGGCACCTTACAAGCCAAGGTGGAAGCAACAATTATCAAATTACAACAGCTCCAGAAAGTAATACCGACAACAACAGGAGGTCTAAAAATAAAATTGCCGACATTGGACGTGCCAATTTTTGCTGGAGACTACGAAAATTGGAGTTCGTTTAACGACATATGTACTGAACTCATTCACCAAAACAACAAAATTTTGGATACAGTAAAAATGTCATATCTTAAGTCGCACTTACAGAAAAAAGCAGCGCAACTTATCAGCCACCTTTCAACAACCGGCGAAAATTATGAAATGGCTTGGAACCTACTGCAGTCGAGATACAACAACCCTCGACTGCTGGCTGCAAAATATTTCAATTCACTGTTCTCATTTCCAACGATACAAGTTGCAACTACCGGAGCGTCAAGAAATATCCACGATCGCGGAGTCGTAAAAAATATTATACAACATAGAACGGCTAAATTTGAGCTCACCATTTGAGTAATTTGTAACATTCACCTTGATCAAGAAAATGGATCCAGAATCCGGAAGGCTGTATGAATCAACGGTATCTAACCCAAGGGAAATACCAAAAAATAGCAGAGTATTTTGATTTCATGGAGAGAAGGTTTCAGTCAGTAGAAGCAATGGGCAGCACAAAATCAACCGTACTGCGAGCACCTAACATAGCACCCTTCGTGCCACCACTAAAATTTATACATGCCGCCACTATCAGCTCCCATTGTTGGGTTAAAACGTGTAGAGAACGTCATGGGTTAGAGCAGTGTGAGAAGTTCCAAAGAATGCCAACGTTAGACAGAGCAAGGCTAGTAAGTGACTGCAACCTTTGCGTCGCACAACATAAAAGAGGTCGGTGTAAATCTACAACATGTATGGTGTGCAATTGACACTGTGTTATTAACCACTGCCTTAATCAAAGCAACTTCAGGCACTGGACAGGTCGCTACTTTAAGGGCCTTGACAGACTGTGGATCCCAAGCCACCTTCCATTTGATGTTTTTGCACTCACTGAGACCAATTTGAACAGTGATTTCAACAGTAACGAATTTTTTACCTCGGATTTTAACGTCTTCCGGAAAGATGGTTTCTATTGTTCAGACACGAATTTAACCGGTAGAGGGGTTCTTGTTGCAGTCCACATAAATTTTGATAGTCAAATTGTTATCATTCCCAACACTGATAATATCGAGCTAATGTGTGTCAAAATTAAAAATAATAAAAATAATGTTTTTATTTTATGTTGCTATATTCGCCCACTAATGCTGTTGACTTCGTCCTTGACCTGATGAATACTAAAGATGAAATCTTTGTTCTTGGTGATTTCAATCTCCCCGGACTTAATTGGGATTATTCAGATGATAACACTCATTATGTTGCTTCGAACGCACTAACCGCCAAAGAAATTTTGTTCACTGACAATATGTTGAACTCTGGACTATTTCAGATCAGCAACGTTAAGAACAGTCTGAACAGGCAGCTCGATTTGGTGTTTTCCTCTGTTATCGACAATAGCGTCGCTTCTGAATCCAATATAATCCTCTGTGCCATAGATGTATACCACCCTCCCATTTTGATCACCTTTGGTCTGGAGCAAGACAATCTCAATGTCAACTCTATAACTCCACTACGTTTCAATTTTCGTAAGGCCGACTTTGTGAAGCTTAAACATTTATTGGCTAACGTTGACTTTAACACAATTTTAAATGATCATAACGATATAGAAACACAAACTGTCAATTTTTTACTCTGCAGTTTTTGAATGTTTTAAACATTCCATTCCGTATACCGGCCAAAAAACTGTATCGCCATCACCTCCGTGGTATAATAATGAATTACGAACGTTACGTAACCTTAGGAACAAACGTTGGCAAAGATTCCTGAAAACTAAATCTGACTCTGTTTACTCTAACTATTTAAATAGTTATAATGATTTCAGTAGTTTGTCTGACGAACTTTATGGGAATTATATCAGACTCATGCAATCCAATCTAATCGCTGAGCCTAAGTGTTTCTGGCGCTTTATCAATATGAAGAAAAAGTCCGACGGATACCCTTCCACTTTCAAATATAAGGATCATTCCTCTAACGATCCTAAAGTCATAACAAACGATTTTGCTAACTTCTTCAGTCTGGATTTCACAAGCAGTGATTTTAAACCTGATGAATGTTACTTTACATACTTGAATAATTGTAATCAAACAACCTTAACTTCGGTTCAAATCGATTATGAATCCGTACAAAAGATTTCCGAACTTAAAGATGATGAGCCACTGACGACACTTTTCCAAAAGTCGCTCTCGCTTGGAATTTTTCCATCCATTTGGAAAAGTTCTTTTATAGTTCCGATTCATAAGAACGGCTGCAAATCAGACATCTGTAATTACTGACCTATTGCAAAATTATCTAGTATTCCTAAGCTGTTTGAAAGTATTGTGTATGATTCACTGTACTTTCATTGTAAACCGTTGTTTTCTGACAATCAGCATGGTTTTCTCAAAGCACGGTCCACGACCACAAACCTTATTGAATTCACTTCACAAACACTAAATACGATGGAAGCAGGAAAAGAGGTTGACGTTATCTTCACCGATTTTAGCAAGGCGTTTGACAGGATTTCTCATGAAGTTATTTTGTTTAAGCTTAGAGCCCTTGGCTTTCCTCCCCAAATTCTCCGTTGGGTGGTCTCGTATCTCAAAGGCCGTTTATACCATGTTCTATTCAGGTCATCAGTATCAACTCATATATCAGGAACATCTGGAGTGCCTCAGGGCAGCTATCTGGGGCCATTTTTTTCATTCTATCAATCAACGACGCTGATTGTTTAATAAAAAATTCATCAATATCTATATACGCCGATGACATGAAGATTTACAAACGGATTTCAAACACTACCGACAAGAGCCTATTACAATCCGACCTCAATAACTTCTCCACTTGGTGTGCAAAAACAACCTTGATTTGAACGTGGGTGAATGTCAGACAATCACCTAATCTCGAAAACGTGTACAGTCCATTTCTCGCAACTATTACATTAACTGCGATGTCATTACCAGAGCCAGTTCTGTTCGTGATTTGCGAGTTATTTGCGACAATGAATTGAATTTCAGACAACAAATCGATCGTATTATCAATCAAGCCAACTCTGCCCTCGGTTTCATCAAGCGTTGTTCGAAAGAATTTGATGATCCTTATGTTACGAAGGCTCTCTATTCAACATTCGTTTGTCCCCTGCTCGAGTATGCTAGCCAGATGTGGTCGCCTTATCATGAGGTTCATATTAAGAGGATTGAAGCAGTCTAAGCGAAGATTTCTTCGCTTTGCTTTACGGGGGCTACCATGGATGGACATGTTCAACCTGCCTCCATATCAGGATCGTCTAAAGCTAATTAAATTACAACCACTTAGTAAGCGCCGAGTTGTTGCAGACGTGGTTTTCATTCATTAAATACTAACCGGCGGTATCGATTCTCCAGTTCTGCTTGGTAAAATTAATCTAAATATAAATTCGCGAGATTTAAGAACGGTACCTATGTTTAGATTCGACCCTCATCAAACTGATTACGGAAAGTATGAGCCCGTCTCTAGAATGCTGTTCGAAGCTAATCGGCACTTCCATTTGATCGATTTTAATATGACGAAACGCATGTTGAAAAAACTTTTTTATTTTTCTTGATTATAGTTTGATGTTTTATTTAACTTATTTGTTTCATTTTATTCTGCTTTACTTTATCTTGTTTTATCTATTTTAAATCTGCTTGTACTAAGCAAACTCGACTTCCGTTTAATCATCTATTGAATGCAAACAAAAGAAAAATCAACGTGAATATTGCTGGCATAGGTGGGAACAAGGCTAGCGTTTGCAGACACTCCATCAACATCAAGCTAAGCCCAAGATCTTCAGGAGAGTTATCTATGCTTGTTGATGTTTTGGTATTCGGCAAGCTCACTCAACAGTTTCCTGAAACCAATATTGACAAAAGTAAATGGAAGCATCTGGAAGGAATACAATTAGCCGATCCCCACTACAATCGCTCGCAACCAATCGACTTGGTGATTGGAGCGGATTACTATCCGTTAATAATAACAGACAACATCATAAAGGGCAAATATCATGAGCTCATGGATCAAAACACTGAATTTGGAAGGGTCATAATTGGCAATCTGGGGAACAATGAGAATCAAACAACTACCACTATGGTGACAACAAAGGACATCCAAGAACAACTACACTTGTTCATTGAGAATGAAAATATCCACGAAGAAAGATATCCTGATTCCTTTCAAAACAAGGCAGCACAACTTAGGCGAGTCCAGAAAAATGGCCGTAGCCAGATTGCTACAGCTCGAGAGAAAATTTACAAAGGATGCCTCATTCAAGCAGATGTATCACCAGTTCATGCTAGAATACCTGGACCTAAAGCAAATGGAGTTAGTTCAAGGGAGTCTGAAGAAATCAAAGTGAATCAGAACTATTACATACCACATCACGGTGTTCTCTAGGATAGCAGTACAACAACCAAACTACGAGTTGTCTTCGATGCTTCAGCGAAGACCACCACGGGTATCATTAAATGATTTGGTGACGGTATAAATTCGTACTGACTGCAGATATCGAGAAAATGTACAGACAGGTATGAATTCATGAGGCAGATCGAAATTACCAGAGAATATTATGGAGAGACGACCCCGCTAAGCCTATGGTTACCTACAGGTTGAATACGGTGACCTATGGAACTACAGCAGCCAGTTTCCAAGCAGTACGAGCCTTGTTGCAACTGGCACAAGATGGTAGCAGCACTTATCCAACAGCATCCACGGTCCTGTCGTCGCATTTTTACGTTGATGACATGCTAACTAGAATTGATACTCTAGAGGAAGCATTTTTAACTATAAAGGAGTTAAAGGAACTCACGGAGGCAGGTGGTTTGAACCTAAGAAAATGGACTTCCAATTCCGAGAAAATATTGGAACGTACCCCAGGCGGATTACATCATAAAGTCAACGTACAAATCAAACTGTCCGATAGCGTAAAGACCATAGGGATTGTGTATCATCCCTCTACAGATGCGTTTGAGTTCGATGTCTCAATTGCAACTATCATATGGTCAACCAACCAAACGATCATTGTTGTCGGATTCATCAAAATTCTTCGACCCCTTCAAATATGGCTGTCACCAATAACTATCACGGCCAAACAAATTATGCAAGAAGCATGGACCATTGGAATAGAATTGGATGATTCGCTACCAGCGACACTAAACGCTAGATGGACGAAGTACAAGGAAAAAATGTCCATAATGAAGCAGATATTGATTCCTCGGTGGATTGACACAACAACAGAATCATCAATTGAGCTGCATGGATTTTCAGACGCTGAGTCCACGTATGCTGCAGTGGTATACTGTCGAGCAACTGACAGTATGGGCCACACTACAACACACTTACTAATGGCAAAAACACGTGTCGCACCTACTAAAATAAAACTAACCATTCCTCGGTTAGAGCTCAATGCAGCGTTACTACTCACAAAATTGATGAAACACTTTCAAGGGGCCATGGACCTAGCGGACATTAGAAATTACTGTTGGTCAGATTTGACTATCACCTTCGCTTGGATTCATGGGGATCCCCAGAAATTCAAAACATTTGTAGCCGACCTACAATAGAATATCTAAAATAAGAAGCATTTTGCTTGAAATAAAATGGGGGCACGTGGAATCTTCTGAAAACCCACCAGATTTGGCTACTAGGGGTACTACGTCATTAACCCTAGCCAATAATAATTTGTGGTGGAGTGGACCAGAAGTCTTGCAACTCGAAACAACGTACGATAGTTTTGATGAAGCTCACGCTGAAAGCATTGGAGGAGAATTACAACCAGGCTCGGCTCGACACGATATGCAGATTATGCACTGCATAGGGGCGCTGATATATAAGAGCGCTTTTCATCTTTCTATTTAAATAATTAATATTTTAAATATTTGTGGGCGAAATGTTTTTCAAAACAATTTTCTTATAAATTATATATAAAAAAAATATATTTGAAAATTTAGATGTGTTACGTTACTTGCATACATACATATTTGTTTTAAAAAAAATTCTAAAATGATATTGACAAATATTTTTGCATAAAAACTTAAATTTTTATTTCTTTACTATTTTTATGTATTTCTATTTTATTACATCTTCTGTTTTGTCTTTTCTTCTTCCTTGTACCTTTTTGTAAAATTATTAAATTATGCAATTTTTATTTAATTATAAAACTTAAAATAAAAAGAAAATTGTAATTTAATGAGAAATTTGAATGGAAATTATTATATAGAATTTACATATTCAATACAAGTTATTAGTTTGCCAATTCTTAATAAATGGTTCTAGGTGTCGTATTTTTTGCTCACATTCTTACAGCACTCTTCGTTCGATTTAATTTTAATTTCTGAATGAATTTGAAAGAGTAAAGTTCAATAAGAAAAATCACTTTTACCGTAATTACAACTGCAAAAGCTTTCTCTTTAATTTTAAGGGAATTTCCCTATTTATTTCGTGAAGTTTGACACACAATTATGATTTAAAATTTTCTTATTTCTAAATTGCTTTGTAAACTGTTCATCGCAGAAAAAATATATTTTTTATAATCGGTATTCCACATTTTAGTGAAAAATTGAAAATCAGTGAGTGAAATTAAATATTATATCAAATGCACTAGTACTTTTTAAACTTATAAGTAAAATTTAATTCATCTCAGTATGAGGTATGTCGGTAATTCATCTAAATTAAAGGTAGGTAATTAATTTAAATATTTTTTTATAGTAGTGTAAGTATAACAAAATGGAATCAAAAAAGAAGTCTGGAAAATAGAAAAAGAAAAGCAGCGAAAGAACTAGAAACACAGAAATTAGGAAGTCAGTTAAATAAATTTTTCAAAAAAGCAGAGGTAGCGCAACTTGATAAAGAAAATGAAGTAAATACTTCTGATAAGGATAAGAGAGACAATAATGAGCAACATCTTTCAAATTCAATACTGCCAGTTGTTGATTCGAACCAAAACATCCAACCACAGCCTTCAACGTCAATTTCAGATTCGGACCTAAACATTCAACTTCAGCCTTCAACGTCAATTTCAGATTCGGACCAAAACATTCAACCTCAACCTCAGCCTTCAACGTCAACTTCTACAATTGATATATAACAAATTTTAATTCAAATGATCCTGTAACTTGGACTAAGCTGATTAATAGTAAATTTCGTAAAAACATCGTTGAACAAAGGCCACAATAAATTAAACGAAATGATTTTGTTCGTGATAACAGTCATCGTAGTTTAAGTAATCAGTATTATCAGCGAAAATTATCAAATGGTGATATTGTACTAATATCATGGCTTGCCTATTCGATTTCTGGAAATTGTGTGTTTTGTTTTTGCTGTAAATTGTTTAAAAATAATAGACATCAGCAATTATCTACTGATGAGTATTCTAAATGGCAAAATTTGACAAATACTCTTACTACACACGAAGTAAGCACGTCGCATTTAAACTGTTTTGCACAATGTATGGAACTTAAAAAAAGATTAAATCAATATACTAGCGTTGACAGCATACTCGAAAATATGTACGAAGTTGAGAAACGGCATTGGCGGGCAGTATTAGAAAGAATAATTGAAATGATAAAATAAAAGAATAACGGAAATTTTTTAAAACTTGTGGAACTATTTTCAAAATTCGATGCAGTTTTAATCAATCATGTAGCTAGAATTACAAATAATGAAACAGATACGGTTCATTATTTAGGTAAAAACATTCAAAATGAAATAATATGTCTGATTTCAAACAAAATTGTCAACTACATTGTCCAAATGATAAAAAAATCGAAATATTATTCAATTTTATTAGACTGTACTCCTGATGTGAGTCATATTGAACAGATGACAATAATCATTAGATTTGTTCATAAGGATGAGAAAAATATAGTTTCTGTAGAGGAACCTTTTCTGGGATTTTTTACCAGTAACTGATTCTACTGGAAAAGGTTTATCAACAAATATTGTGGATAAATTAAATGAACTTGATTTGAATATTAAAAATATACGAGGACTAGGATATGATAATGGCGCGAACATGAAAGGAAAAAATAATGGTTGTAACGAGCGGGTGTTCATTTGTTTGTATAACCTCCATCTCGTTAACAGAATCCCTCTATATAATATAAATAAGTGACTGCAGCACGTTTGCCGGCCAGGTAACAGCGGTGGGTCAGGTTCTTGTCACTCTTTGTATAGAGGGCTTGATGTGCTGCACTGCCAATTGACGAACAAAAAAAAAAAAATTAATTAATAAATATGGAACATAATGAGTTTTAGTATTGCACACTTTTACACGAATCTTAGAGAAAAAAAAATTAATAGGTAGTATATAACAAAACTTCACATTTCACTTTAAATAAACTGATAGTTAGCACCATCAAAAAAAAAGGTTTTTGTCACAGCCAATTTATGAAGAGAGGTGAAGATGATGGACCACCCCAGATATGCCCCTGTATCATTCTGTGTTAACCCATACTATCCAATCACTTTTAAAGCCACTATTCACTCATAACTGGTTGTTTTAAATCCCTCATGATTTACAGTAACATTAAATCGATGCACAAGGCTAACCGGGATCCAAAAATCTAGAAAACACACATTAAGAAAATAATTGTAGATGTAGCGAGCGAAAAGAGATGGCAATATCGTGACCTAAGATAAAGTTCACCGAAGCAGATTAGGTATAGAAAAATTCCAAAATGATTGATTGATTATTTAAACAAGAAAAATTGAGTTGTTACAATATTTTATGAAACTGATTATTATTATGATCATTGTAAAAAAAAACAATATAATTTAGCAATATTACATATGGGATCCGCGGACCTTAGAAATAAATTGTAGTTCGAGAATTACTTAGATAGTATATATATAATTTATGATTAAGGTTAGTATTAATAATTTTCGTTAGTAATTTAGAAATATAAATATAATAGGAATAAATATCTTTGGTAATTAAATAATTCCGTCACGATAAGTAACGATAACGACTTAATAATATAAATATAAAATGGTATAATAATTTTTTCGTATATAAATAAATAATAATTTTCTTTAATAAAAATAAATTAATAAACCTGGGCCATAGTCCAGGATATTAATATGCACTTAGCTGTTAGTTTGTAGCGATACATGTTGTCGATCATTTAATATGTTACGGTTGATACCCAATTAGTGTACGGTACTTCCACCGTTTATTGCAACCTTGTTCAATTTTCGCGCTTAAGTACCGGACTACGGATTTTGGTTTTACTCCGTTTAGTGCACCGACAAAACTTAACTGGATTGTATGGTAATCATATTCGGCCAATATCCACCTGGTTCTCGTGTATCAATCCGCACGTTTTAGCGGGAACCAAAAAAATGAAGGTCGCGGAACGATTGCTTTTAGTACAAAAAAAAAGTGAACGTAAATAACACAAAATTCTCGAATGATCTTAAACTTAATTAATAATAAATAATATAAAATAAAATAAAATACCTTTTCCGCGACTTTAAATACAAGATTATAATTATATGCGCTATGATTATATGCGCAGCCACTAAATTTGTGTGTTCACAATTATATACAACACACAGTATGTACAACTTTTATTAATTTGTTTGTATGGGCATTAAACACTACTCCACTGTTTATTTACGGCCGATGCCAAAATTGGAATGAATTGAATAAAACGAAAATTTTTGTTACCTGTAATAATATTTCTTTGCGTTTGTTGTTGTTGGTTGCGATTAATTAGATAAAACAAAAAGGTAACAGATGTAAATGATCAACCCCATCTATCAGAGAATTACCTATATAAACAATTTATGTAAATCGATAACAATCAATCAGTCGTTGGCAACACCTCATCCGTGTACGATTTCAAACTAACCCCGCGAAAATTTTTATTGTGAATTAATTTTATTTATTTATTATGAATTTTTTTTTTTCTCTCACGATATCGTCAACTCAAATCAAAAGCACAAACCCGATCATTCACTTCGGAACACCAGTATAGAAAAAGTAAAGCCTGGAACATAGTTAAAATGTTACATGGTGTACAAAAGCATATCTTAAATTTAAATTTAACCATCGCTGATGCTGCTAAAATAAGTGTTGAAACAATATCTTTCTTCAATATTGTTCAAGAGTTATATAAATTTTTTAGTGCTTCAACGAAGCGGTGGGATATATTAATTCAGTATATCAAAATTACACTTAAACCATTGTGTGCTACAAGATGGGAATCAAAAGTTAATGCTCTTTATCCTCTTCGGTATGAGCTTGAACACATTTTGGACGCTTTAATTGATATATATGAAAATTCTCAATTTGACAACACCACAAAACATGAGGCAAAAGCACTAGCTCAGAAAATTAAGGTATATGAGTTTGTATGTTCAATTATAGTTTGGTATAATATTTAAAGCAGAATAATGTCGTCAGTAAAATATTCCAAAATCCCAATAAAAATATAAATGGTTCAATGACCGACTTAAATAATTAATTAATTTAATATCATTAAAGAATTACGATCGGATGAACATTTTTATCTTGTATTGCAAACAGCAAAAGAATTAGCATCTAATTTGGAAATTGTTCCTCAATTTAAAGACAATGCATTACAAAGGCGTAAATAAAGACAATTCGATTACGAAAGCTGCGATGAAACTCCAATTGATCCGCAGTATAAATTTAAAATTTTTTTCTTCTTTCCTATTTTATAGATGCAGTTATTAATTCATTAGATGAACGATTTGAAGTCAAAAAAACTCATGTAGATTCATTTCAATTTTTAACAGATTTTAAAGGAATTTGTTATACGAATGACGAGATACTGAAGAAATATTGTAATTCTTTAGATAATATGTTAAGTGATGGCGATGAAAAGATATTTCTGCGATAGAACTGTTCAACGAATAAAAAATTTTAAAAAATACAATTTTAAAACATGATAATACCGACCCATTATATGTATTACAATATATATATATATTCCAATTCATTAGAAAATATATTCGTGAATATAACTGTTGCTTTACGAATAATTTTAAGTCTTCCAGTTTCAGTAGCAAGTGCTGAAAGTTCGTTTTCAAAATTAAAAATTTTTAAAAATTATTTAAGATCGAATATTTCTCAGGAGCGATTGGTAGGGTTATCTATGATATCAACTGAAAATGATATTTCCAATAAAATAGATACAAATGAAATAATTGAAGAGTTTGCAAGTTTGAAAGCAAGAACATTAAAATTTTAAAAATGTAAAATAAAAATGAATTATTAATTATTTATACTTGTACATACTCGTATATATACATATTATGTTAAACTTATTATTATGAAATTATTTTTTATGTTTGAAAATTAAAAATTACTGAAATAAATAAAAATAAATAAAATTTATTTACTTTTCTTCCATCATTTTCGTTCAGTCTGAATTAATCATAGTTTTCATGTAAATTTAATTTTAAAGATAAAGAGGGCGCTAAAAAAATTCTAGCGGGTGCTCAGGGCACTAGAGCCGGCGCTGATTACAACTGGAAGAATTAAAAGATAAGACGATATCAGTTAAATTAAATACACCAAATGACAACGTGTTTAACAAATTGTTTGAATGGCATTCAAGCTTTGACAAAATAAAGCGAATTATAGCGTTTTGTTATCGGTTCATTCAGCACAAATTGTATACAAGGACAGTTACAACGAAACGCTATCTAGTCACGAACTTCAATATGCAGAATGTGTTTATATAGTGATTAACTTGAGGAAAAGCCAGTGGATGAAAACATGCGATACAACTGATGATTTTAGATGACGAACTTGAATGCTGCGTAGATGGCCGATTGATGAGTTGTAGAAACGAAAAGAACACTGTGATCACGGATAACTTGTATAGTACTTTATTTATTTTAACGAACTTTATATTTTGAAATATCACAATTCTTGAATTTATTTAATTGTTTTAGATTTTATTTGCGTGTCTTCACTCTTCGCCAGATTACAGAGAATTAAATTCTTATAATTAATTTTCCAATATAGTTTTACAATTATATACGTTAATCTACTGTCAAATTCAAATTATATAATAAATGTAGATTGTATCAAATTTTTACTCTATAAATGTACTATTGCTAATATTAAGTAAAGTACTAGTACAAAATATACTATCTAGCTGCGGTTACATGGTTAAATACACTCATCGTACTACTACTCTAGTACAACATTAAATATTGACAATAGTGATAGCTTGTTTTGTGTTTACAAAGTAATAGAAAAGATAAGTATATAAATTATTTTTAACAATATAAAATTATTAACGAAATTCTTAATTCTAGGTAGCAATTATTAATTGGATTAATTTACAATGTTTGGTAAGTAAAAGTGGATATTTTCGGTTATATGAAATTAATTTGGTTTACTTTTAGGTATATGATGAAACTGGAATGTCAGCTGATCCGTGAATGATGATAACTGGAATATCAGCTGAGTTATTATTTACTATTTTCGATGGCCATCCGCAGTTATTGTATGATTGATAGTGATATTAATAAAGTTAAAATTATTAATAATGTTAAAATGTATTTCTCAACAAATGGTGTTTTATTTGGTTCAACAGAATGGGCAATAGTCAGAGTCTTCCAGCACCAAGACTTTAAGCACGAAATCGAGTGTTTAAGATCCTCAAACACCTTGAACCGGAAAATCCGACTGTTGTCTCTGAATCCAGTGATTGTTGAAAACGGCCTGTTGCGCATGAATGGTCGACTACAAAATTCCGATCTACCAGCGGCCGCACAAAGCCTCCTAATATTAACCAGGAAAAACATAGTTACTTTACGGATCATAGAGGATGCTCATAGCAAAACGTTGCTTGGGGCCACTCAATTGACTTTAGCCTATCTAAGGAACAAATATTGGATTATAGATGAAAAAAAAAGCTGTTCTGTGATTCAAAAGTGTCTAAAATATTTTCGCCACAAGCAACATATGTCAGAACAACTAATGGGAACTTTGCCAGCTGCCAGAGTTCAATCAGGAAGAGCATTTGCCAAAACAGGAGTCGATCATGCTGGTCCCAAGGCCTACAAACGATATATACACTGAAAAAAATAATCGATGTGATTTTTACATAACCTGCTAAGTAAATGTAAAATTGTAAAAGTAACGTAATATTTTACATTATTTACCCATGCTAAGTAAAAATCTAAAAAGTTTTCTTTAATTAGCCTATAAGTTAAAATAACAATTTTTGAAATGTAAAAACAATTTGTCGAAATAAAACGAAATAAAAACTATTAACTAGAAGAACTTTATCATAAAGAAAAACCGTGTAAATCAAAAAATCGTCATTATATTCTTATTCTTATTGTTACCAAGTAAAATTTACTTAGACAAGGTAAAATAAATTTTTTAACCAAAGTTTATACATTTTTTTTTTTTTTTTTTTTATTTTTTAAAAGGAAGTATTAGTTGTCCAATGGATTTAATGTCCTTTGAAGGTCAATTAATACCCCCCCTTTCATTCACGCACAGACCACCCATTCACACAATTACAGTATACCACCTGCAGATTGCAAGCTCCATGTCAACCTGTACACTGACATGGACGGTGGGTCGGCGCTGAATTCTGCACTCCAACAGAGAGTTTTAGTTGTGTTTATTAACATTAACGATCGTAATCGATGACGAAAATTTGCTTTGCATCCAGCCTCTGATGGGATTCGAACCCAGTACATCCCGGTCCAAGCGCCGAAGCTTAACCACTGCACCACTTGTCCGGTAAATAATTGCAATGTAAAAGTTGCAAATTGGTGTACTAAATTTACATCGGCGATATTTAATAATTATGTTTGCATTTTTAACATAATTCGCTAAGTCAGTTGATGTTTATTTTATTTAAATACATGAAGTGTGAAACATCATTTTTGTAGTTTGATAACTGCATAATCTAATCTGATGATGAGTATATCGAATCTTTTAACTAAAAGATTCAATATTTTTATCTCATTGGTTTTGAAAAGGTGTAGGTGAGACCTCATCTCGATGTGATATCAAATATTTTGTTATCATACAAAAGAACCACGATTTTATTTTTTATAATAAGAAAAATGTAAATTTTACTTATATTAAAGTTAATTCAACATATTCAATTCAATTTCAATTTATTCAAGAATGTTAACTTAGATACATCTGCCTGAGAAATCAAACTCTCGTATGCAAGAATAAAGTAGTAATATATATAAAATATAACACTTAAAATTAGTATAAAAATGTAAAGTACAAAATATGAAAATATAAAAAGTATAGAGAATATAAAAAATATAAAATTATATTTTAGATTTATCTCTTTGGTGATATTTAGAACAGATCAAAATTTTGAATATCAGTTTCATTTAGCCACATGGTGACTCGAAGTTCAGTTGTAGCTCCATTTTTGCTCTCAAAAGTTAGAAGTTCTCTTCTCAATGATGTTGGCATTTCATTTATTATTCAGTGACCAATGTACGTGTAGATCCTCTGGCCAACAGACTTCGACATTTTTAGTGTTCTCAATTGGAGTTCGATGTTTGCCCTCGTGACTCTTATATTCAGTCTGCTTTCTTGAAGTGATCCTGATGCAGCCAAATGTAAAATAACTATAGAGAGGAATAGTTTTCTGATGTCAAGCTTTCCGGTTTCTTCAAACAATTGTTTTGTTGGATATAGACGTGGCTTTCAATATATGTTTTTGATAGCGGCTTTCAGGAGTATTTCTAGTGGAGTGATGTGGGTTTTACATGCTCCACCCCAAGTCAGTATTACATATCGTAAGATTGATAAGAATAAACCATGGTAAATGCTGCTGGCTAAAATTTCTGTGCTGATTATGTTTCGTAATTTTTTTTAACGTGAATGGAAGGTATCTCAGTTTTTTATTAAGTTTTTTGAGGTGTTCGTCCCAGGTCAAATGACCATCAATTGTGACTGAGAGGTACTTTGTATGATTAGTCCTATTTATGAGCATTGCTCCTCCAGTGGCACTATTCTGGTAATTCCCCGGGAATAGGGAACTGGGGAAAGAATTTACATATAAATTCTATTTATATAATTTTTTTCTGGCATACTAAGGTAAAAAGATAGTGGCAATTTTTTGAAAACAAAATAAAATTGGGAATAACTTTCCCTGATAATTTCGCTATGGAAAAATTATTCACAATTTACAAATATTTACATCAAACTTTTTTTCTCAGTAGGCCAGAAAAAACGGATTTATAGATAAAAGCTATGTAAAATCTTTCCCCAGTTCCCTATTCCCGGGGAATTACCAGAATAGTGCCACAGTATACGTGAACGGGATTTCTTGTATTGGTGGTATCGCATCTATGTGTGATCCAAACAAAATGAAGTTTATTTTATCAGTCAGCGAGTTATTGGAGAACCAGTTCTGGATTGTTGCCATTCCTACTTGCCTTTTTTCAAACATTTCCTCCAAATTTTTCCCTTCAACGATTATTGATGTATCGTCACCATAGGATAGTATTTTTCCTGGTATTTTGACGTTGAACAGGTCGTTGATGTAGAGTATGAACAATAAGGTCCGAGTACCATCCCTTGGAGAACTCCGTAGGATGATATAAGAGCTCTGCTTTCGACATTGTTTATTTTCACTATTTGATTCCTGTTTCTTAGATAGCTTACAATTAGGTCCTTTGCATGACCCCTTATGCCTATATAATCAAATTTTCTTATCAAATATCCATGGTCTAAGGTATCGAAGGCTTTTGCTAAGTCAACGAATATTGACGAAACTGGTTTCGCTTTATCTACGTTTTTATATATTATGTTTGTGAATTCGGCCAGTGCATCTTCGGTGGACAGTTTTTGTCTGACACCAAACTGATTTTTATTGATGACGTTATGTTCTGTAAGGAACTGCATTAGTCTCCTGTAAATACTTTTCTCCATGATCTTCCCAAATTTATGTATCACGGATATAGGTCTATGGTTCCCAACTTTGTTTTTACTGCCAGCCTTGTAGATCGGTGTAATTTGGGCTTTTGTAGAGATCTAGGAATATTCCGGACTGGAAGCTTACGTTTATCGTATGGGCTAATATTCCGGTGATCACGTCAGCTACATCTTTGATAAGTCGCGTTGTGAATCCATCAAATCCAGGTGCTTTGTTTTCTTTCAGCAGCATTATTTCTTTGAAAACTTCCTCAACACTCACGGGAAATAGCAGGAATGAGTTCGATATTTTGATCATGGACGTATAATCAAAATGTTTGCTAGGTATTTGTTGTGCTAGAGTTTCTCCCACTTTTGAGAAATAGTTGTTGAACTCATTTGCTGTTTCTTCATCTGATCTGGTAAGATTATCATTTGGATCTAGTACGCGAATGTCTGGAATACTTCTGTTTTTATGTCTTCTATTTAACATGAAGTCATTTACCATATTCCATATTTCACTTTGATTTTTGATGCCTTGTATTTGGTCTTTGAAATAAGAATATCGTGCTTTTTTCAAGTCAGCATTTAGGGTATTTTAGCATCGTTATAGTAAGCATTGTATCCCATTATGCCATAAAGATCAGGGTTAACATTTCTAGTTTCAGTGCATACAATAACATCAGGGAGGTTTTCCAGATCATTTAGTAGCACAAGCAATTCCTCAAAATGCCTATCTTTACTGCGGATGTTCAGGTGGAGCATCGTTAGTCCGCTTATATTTTCAGTTATTGCATTTTTACACTCAAGAGTATTTTTATATTCGGCGGCTTCCAACGAGAAAACATTACTGGACATTGTAATTTGTAGAAGCCCTGATCCTCTCAACTTGAGCTTTATAGTACTGTCAATTCTGTGTGTCATTATAGCTGCATGATTTGTTTGATATTTTGTGTTGTATTTATTATTTGCCCAGGAGCAGTTCGAACATTTCAGTTCATTACGACATTCATTTGCTTTGTGGGTTTCGTCTCCACATTTTATGCATGACATACTCTTGTTACATTTATTTTTGCTATGGTAGTAACTATTACAATTGAAACACCTATTTATGTTGAGGTCCTCAAATACTCTACACCTTTCCCACCCTATGCTCAGTCTCGATTTTTCTATTATTGTTCTAAAAGATGTTGGATCTGTTTCAATATAGGCAGTAAAACTATTTTGTTCATTTCTCTGTTTGACTATGTGTTTCACTGTGATGTTTGAGTTTTCATGGTGGAAGTTGTTTTGTTGCAATATGGCTTTAGTTAGGGATTCATTTGTATACTCTGTTTGAATGTTCACTATTTTTATTCTAGGATTGTTTAGGACCTCTTGTTCAACACGGATCTGTGATGGCATGGCAGCTTTTAGTAACTCTCCAAGTTTTGTATTTTCTGCCTCGGCAGGCCATCTTAATCGCTTTTTTCTCTTTATTAATTTTAAATTGTTTTATGCCAGTTTTGGTCTCCACTGGATTGACTTTTTCCTTAATAATTTCGGCAATTTTGTCTTTTGTGTAATGATTGCTGGATATTATAAGACTCGGTGATTTCTTTGTATTGTAACTAGTGTATATTGTATGAGGCTGTTCGATAGATCTTGCGGATTTTAATTTGTCACCGTAACCTTTTTGTGTTATTCTTTCTTTTAATAAATGTATATTTTCCTGTAATGCATCATTTAGTTTGGTTAGAGTATCGTTTTGCTGTTTAAGATACACGTAATCATGTACTTTGTTTCTCATTTGGATCAGCTGTTCTTTTATCACCTGGGTTGATGTCTGCTCACTCGCCGTGTGGGGCGCCGGTTCGCTTGGTAGTTCATTTGCTTGTGTGTGTTTGTTGCATATAACCAAAACACCTTTAACATAAACAACTTGGCTTAGTTTCTCAAGACAGCTCAAAAGGTACCCCTCTCCACACGACAGACATAGGTTTTCAATTCATGATTCTTGTGATATTTGTACATCATAATGTCTGGCGGTTTATTTTCAGTCACGTTCGGCATTTTTGTACGTAAATGTATATTTTTGTATGTAAATTTTTGTACGTAATACAAACGTAATACAAACAGCTGTGACGGGAAAGTCAAAGCTTTATCAACACACATATTTTCATTCTACGTATTTCATATTTTCATTTTATTTCATCCAATAAGTTGAATCAACAAAATGTGAAGTAAATATTACATGCAATGACATAATTTTTTTATAAAATATTGTTACATAGCATGAAGTTAATTTCACATTTCAAAATTTGTGAAGTTTAGTAAGCAGTCGAATTAGTAAGCAGTCTTACAACGGAATCCTTCATTGCCTACAAGCGTTTCGTTTCCAGGAGAGGCTTGTATACCGATATTTTCTCCAACAATGGAACTTTATTGTCAGAGCAAATTCTGCATTAAAAAATAACTATCGCATGGCCATGACAACATTACCGCGCGATATTGCAGCTATGTTAACTACTGATGGAACCAATTGGCACTTCATTCCACCTCACACTCCTCATTTTGGAGATATTTGGGAAGCAGGTATTAAATCCGTAAAATTTCATGGCAAGAGGGTTATTGGTGATTCAACATTAACATTCGAGGAACTGTGCACGGTGACAACTCAAATTGAAGCGTGTCTTAAATCTCGGCCTTTAACACCACTCTCAAATGATGTCTATGACTTAGCAGTAATAACTCAAGGGCATTTCTTAATTGGTGATTAATTGAAGGCGCCACCATGTGCAAACATCGAAACTATGAGGTTGAAAAAAAGATAGCACCTGTCCGAACAATTAATACAACATTTCTGGAAACGGTGGGCTTCTGAATATATTCACCAACTTCAGCAGCGAACCAAGTGGGCAAAGATCCAGCCTAACTTGTTGGTAAACGACTTAGTATTAATAAATGACTAAATGACGATCAAATACCTGCTACGCGGTGGAAGCTGGGACGGGTTCTTGAAACTCACGATGGGAAGGATGGCTTGGTTCGAGTTGTCACAGTAAAATGTCAGGACACAACATATAAAAGGCCAGCAATAATGATGGATGAAGGAAGCATTGTCACCACTACAACCCAATACTTGCGAAGGAAGTTCAACTAATAACAACAATTCGGCCCCTAGGCAACAACCACATAGACGGGCAAAACAATTATGCAGAATAAATCAAATGGCACATATTCTCTATGTGTTGCATTTTTGGACTTGCACAAGCCACGATCCAAATAAATCTTTTCAACCAGTCTACTGGAATACACTTTGAGGAATTAGGCAGGCTAGAAATAGTGGCGACGCAATGAACATTAGTCGTTCTTTACAACTTAACCTCTCATTGGGAGGAAATTGACAATTTCAAAGCAGCCCACACCAAAATGCAGTCGGCTTGTATAAAGCTGTCAACGAGCAGACAACGAGCTATTGTTCGAAAAAAATTAGGACCGTAAACGAGTGAAATGAGGTTTCGGTGTTTCAGTGGGCCTTGTGTTAGGGGACATGTTTGAGGTTCTCACCCAACGAGAAGCTGAAAAGTATGAGTCCCACTTTGAAAAAACTAACGATGATGAGAATTTTTTTTTGGCGCTTATCAAAAATCAAACAACTGTAATCGATAGCACGATCAATCTAGTAAAACATAACACAAATCCCGCTGCATTATCGATAAACAACTTGATAATAGACCAACATCGCTAACAACAGGAAATGCTGCAATTAAAAGAATATCGAACATACGAAGACAGAGTGCGATTAACGTCAACGAGCATTTTCGAAATGATGCTAGTACTATAAAGAGCCTTCAGGATACGTAACAAGGCTTACTTAATGTGATCTATCATGTTCATCAAGACCTGCTACATCCATCCATACTTACACCAAGTCAATTGGAAGAAGAGTTACAGTTTATTTGTCAACACGTGCCGGTAACCGTTACTCTACCAGGACACGATATCCACGATCTCCATCACGTGTATGAGAGCATGCAAATACGCAGCCGAGAAAACCGCCCAGAAAAACGTAATAATTGAAATTACCTTGCCACTTTCATTCCAGTTCCCAATATCAACCATGGAAGCCGTCAACCATTATTAACCAGAGAAGAGTTGCAACAATGTCAAGTCTTCAAGCCTGATCACTTCTTATGCAAGGTATCATAAATTATGAACACTCCCGTCAATCAAACGCATTGCGAGGTAGCAATTCTACAACGAAAGAAAGGACTAGATACCGTATGTAGCACAAGAGCAATAACTCTACTAATCATTGGATCAAACTTTATGCCATCAACCAATGGATTTACGTGATACCTAACGAACTCGTAGTCGATGTCATATGTGGGTGTACGAGCTAATCGCATACGATTGTAGGCTCCGGCATAGTGGAACTTGAGGCCAGCTGTGTGCTCAGAAATTCTGATGTTCAAATAATTGCTGTAGGTACAACTAAACACAACATCAACACATTTTCTCACCATACCAATCAGCTAATGCATGGTACCAACAACTTACGAACCTTTAGTGCGTTTGTTAAAATGAAACAAAGGGAGATGCCGAATTGAAGTTATTAACTACGCCAGAAACAACAGTATTGGACAGACAATTAGTAGCATTGAAAGATGACGAGGACGTTACCTTTCATCTCGAAAACGTTCATCACATTCACCATTACGCGATGATCCACATCTTATTTTGGAGCGTCGTAGTAATAGGAGTCATTAGGCTTGTAAACAGATTAAGGGAAAAATGTATCGCCACTCGCAGGCCCTCGTCTCTATTAAGGCGACCAGAAGGAACTGACGTTTAGCAGATGTGCGACATCATTAAAGCCCGGGAATATGCTTCACACTGGGTTAATAGCACATGTGTCTACGTATGGTTAACTTGTAGTGTCAAATTTTTATAGCTTATAAGCATTTTCTTTACTTTATAATAATATAGTTGTAACCTCAGCACTTTGTAATTTGTATATAAACCGTAAAAATAAAATAAAATTATGTAGTAAAAAATTAATACTTCCAACGTTAACTATTATTTCGAACCTCACCAGTGGTAATCCGAATAAAAAACTACTTCACTAAATCAAAGCAGAGGCTTGATTTGTATAATTGTGATATACAAATAATATTACAACTTTTTAAATTGAAGTTAAAGCAAAATATTCGGTCCCTTCTGTTTACGATAATTTATAATCACATGTTTAAAATTAATTACTAACATGATTATTTAGACAAAATTATGTTGTACATTTTTCGACAAGTTTTTCTCGTTCCGCATACGTACCTGCCATACCACGCTGTATGGCGTGTCGTATGTGAAAGGTTGACAAATAAAACTTATAAAGCAAATAAAAAAATGAAATCTTTATATTTATTTTCCAAATACTAAAAATATCCCACTGTGCGAAAATAAATTTTATTTACACTTTGATGGGAAATTATATATAAATTGTTTTTGTTCAACAAAACGAATTTTCCGAAAAACAAGCACATTGACCATGGTGTGTACGTGTGTATGATTTTATGGATGAAAACGAGCGAGTAGCTTTGTTAAATAAACGTAAATTAAAAATTTAAAACAGGACAGTTTTGTGTTTTAATGACTTTTGAATGTGGCAATGTTGTTCATCTGTTTTGTGTATATACGATTTACAAATTAAATATAGACACGTAAAGTCCATGGTCGTTTAAAAATTAAAGATGCCATAATTTTAGTAAAATTATATACAAGAGCAACTTGTGTCCGGGTGCGGGAAAAAATTAAATTTAAATTTATTGATTGTCGAACAAGAAAAATACGAAATTAATGCCGGAATGTATAACAAGAAAATAAATATGATCCACTTGCCGATTGAAATAATGCTCGTAATGTTTAAAATAAAAAATTTTATTGCTTGTTTGTTAAATGGTGTGTGGCTATATAATTTCAGACCGGCTCTTGTTAACCATTCTTTAACCATTTTATAATTGATTTGGATTTTTTTTTCCTACATAAACATAACAAAAATAATTTAGAATTATTTATTATAATTTATTTTTATGATTCGGGCAAAATAATAAAATGTGAAGAAAACGGCATGCGAGTTTAAATTTATTTATTCGCACATTACAATTTTTAATGTTCGATTGATATGAAAAACATGATTATTATGTTGTTATTTGCTTTAAGCTGTATTATACAATTTATAGCCTGTTATCTGATTAGCCTTGTGAGAGGTTCCTAACTTCTAAGACGTTTATACGAGATTTAAAATTTTCGACAGACTTAGGCAATTCAACAATATATGTATGCTTAAAGTTAAATAATAAGTTATTTCGATGTTAGTTCGAAGAACTTGAATTTTGCTGTAAGATATTTGGTTCGATATCAATCAATGCATTGGAAACAGATTGAAGTACTAAGAATAAAATTTAGATTTTGAGGTATAACAAATTTTCGTAAAAAAAGCATCATTTGATTGCCATCGATGTCTATATTGGCAAACATGAAACTATTCAATGCGCAGATGGTTCTACGTAAATCGGACCTACAGCCGTAGGTCCTTGATTTGTCATTTGGATACTGTTTCAGGTCGGACCTGAAAAGAAAACTGCGAGGAGTTGGGAGTGCTTCGGCCCAGAAACCATTGTTGCGCCGTATTTTCTTTACCGCGTAGTTAATAGATATCCTACATATTACGTAGACAATATCTATAGAGAATTTAAACTTGGAGTTGACAATGTCTATATAATGTAGAAATACGCCGATAATGTTAAAATTATTGTTAGTTTAACTATCAGCAAATTCTAAGATTTTTGTTAATGGAACCGTTTTTCTTTCTTCATATAGAAGCAACCACTTGCGTCCTTGCTTCCTTCTAACCTCGTAGATATACACAGTTAGGGATAGACACACAATGCTGTAATGTAGTTGAATACTCGTATTTTATAAATGGCAATGGGCGCTTTCAGGTCCCCTATTGAGATTAGTAAACTCATTGCCAATTTGATTTAACAAATGCATAGAGCTAAACATTTTCCTAACGTCGGCCTCGATTTTACTCAATATGTTGCCATCTTTTAGGCGTCCTGAATGCAGTACTTCACCCTGGATTTATGTTGGAGTGCCGGTTCAGCTCAACATATCAGATCCGAACATGATTAGTTAAGACATTGCTTAGCACGGCCGAGCTCCAGAACTTCTCTAAAATCCATTTTTTAAATTCACATGTAATTCTGCTTACCTGATTTGACAATAATTGGTCGGGATATGGCCAAGTTCCATTCAGAATGATTGAATTTTAGAACTTTATCAAAACGACACGTTAAAATCCCAATACAAGTTGATTTTAGTTTATTTGAATCTTAGCCCAGCTCTACAAGATGAACTGGAAAATTTCGGTTGGAAACGGCCTATTTCATTCATTATAGCTGAATCCGAAAATTTCGTTAAATTCGGCTTTGCACCCCGAATTTGATAATTATTTGTTTTGAGTTGGCTTAGTTCCATTGAACATGCTAGAGTGTCAATCCAATTCTGCGTACCATATTTAACAGTTATTAGTTGAGGAATGGTAAAGTTCCATTGAGCATGATATAAATATCCTGTGCACTATAATTATACTTGGTAATTAACCGAATATTCTCTTCTTTGGTGAACAAAATTAATAAAATATTTGAAATTTTTGCGAATTAAATTAAATTTGTTTGAAATATCATATCCGGTAGGTAACCTGGCATTAAATAACATTGATATTTTTCCGGGAGCCATTGCCTTTGGGATGCCTTACATAAGAGTTTTTTTAATATTTTTTTATATTTTTCCCCCCTATTTAAGGGGTAAATACTAACGGATTTTAGACTAATTTTAATATAATTTAAATAATTATGGTTTCAGGAAATCCTATTGTAAGTTGTGGAATTGCAGGAGGATTAAATTAATAAATATTTATATTATTTAGGAAGCCGGAAAATATTAATTTAGAATTAAATTTCAGGAAATCTACAGACGTGAAATAATATTTATTTAAAATATTAATTGTTGATTTTGTAGATTAGAATGGTGTTGTCATTGCATTAATAACTATCGACTTTATTTAGGGGTCTGCAACTGGGCCGATTTAGTCAATTAAATTTTGCATTAATTTACAATTACATTTCAGGAAAGTTCCGGATGTACGTGAAATAATACAAATTTTTCCTCAGGTTTCTGATTTAGAGAAGCAATTGTTGAAGACCAATACCATCGTTATCCATTAAACCTATTAAACCTTTATCCTTCCTTAGTAGATTAGTATTGTGCTGTCTTTGTGTTACTAACTATCGGCTATACCTAGGTGTCTGTAACCGGGCCGATTCTGTCCTACTTAACTAACCTATCCAATCCTTCCGTTTTGTTATATGTAAAAAAGAGTGTACGGTGGGCCCGGCGTCACCCGGGAGCTCCTGTGTAAGAACTTGGTCGTACATTCAGAATCAATCAATCAATCAATCAATCAATCTTTTAGGCATCCTGAATGCACCCAATGAATCCCAACAGTAAAGACATAAACAGCTATCATTTAATTGAGTGTATAATAGAGATGATTCTCTTAAGAGAGAATATATTTTGGAACCGCTGAGAAAAAATTCAAACATTTACAAGTAAACCCGCATATTTAACGTGATATATCGCGAGCAATTAAATCGACTCAAACCTGCAGCTCTCACATGAAGGTGAATTTATTCTAATATATCCTAACCGATTTTCACAAGACAATTTTTTTTGAAAAGCCTAGTATTTTTTTTTATTAAAATGACACTGTTTTCATAAAAATTGATTCCGTACTTTTTTATAATCAATTTTGAATAAAAACGCAATCAAAGTTGATGGTTATTGATTCCAAAATTTATGATTCAAGAAAAATAAACATAAATTTGTTTTTAATACCTAGTATTGCCCCTCTCTTTTACAACGGTTTTCATGCGGTTCCCATTAATCACTAGAAATCGTAATCTCTTAAAATATCTATAATATACTTAAACTAGTAGAAGCGGACAATTGAAATTGTCCGACAAGCGCTCGATAAAATAGGAAAAATGCAACAGACGGACGGACAGAGCTGTAAAACCTCTGAAACAACTTAGGTGCTAATACAACATATTAGCCCAATAGACAAAAAATGAATAGAATCTTAAGCAAATCAAAAAAAAATTACAGAATCTAGTTTTGAAATAACACTCTTTTTATTATAGAAAAGAATAATAATTGAATAAGTAGCCTAGAATAATAATTGAAAATTTAAAAAAAAAGTAGACAGCCACATCTGTGTGACCTTTATTTTTAGGAAAAGCTGAATATTTCGAAAACTACTTGACCTAGAGTACCCAAATTTTAAATGTGATCTTCTTAGAGAAGTATCTATCTGTGTGCGAATTTTGAGCTCTCTGGTATGTATAGTTTTTGCTGTGATAGTGCCAACAGACAGACGGCCTAAGTCTTTGTATAAGCTTGCTCGCAAGAGCGAGCGCTAATTATTGATAAAAAATAATTCATATTTACTTCGTGCATGTAAAATTATTGATATTTAATAAACCAAATAATTTTTAATTGCAATCAATAAGGAGATTTACAATACCCTAATGATCCATTTTAGTATTGATACAAAATTGTTTTTTGTTTTAAACACTTGCATATGTTATATGTTATAACAAAGGAACTATTCACATCCTGCATGCAAATATTAAAGATGCGTAAATATTCTAACAAACGATTAAAAATACTTTGTAACGCGTGATCTTTTTAAATGTCGATAAATTACTAAACATTTCGAAAAACATCATTAATATTCACTTCGTGCATGTAATACTATGATTATTTAATAATCTATTGAATATTTTGATTGCAATCATTAAAATGAAATACTATGAAGCTCAATTTTAATGTTGGAACAAAATTGTTTTTTTATTATATGTAATATAACAAAAAGTTACTATTCACTTCCTGCATGTAATAAATTTAGTAATTATTTTTTTGTGTATATTATGTTTAATAAATGATGAAATACTTTATAAGACGTGGTGTCTTAAAATGTTTGTAATTTACTGAATATTGTTGGTAAATCATAATTCATATTCAGTTCGTGCATGTAAAATTATTGATATTTATTAAACCAAAGAATATTTTGATTGCAATCAATAAATATAATTACAATACTCTATTGCTATATTTTAATTCTGATGCGAAATTGTTTTTTTATTTAAACTCTTGCACATATTAAATGTAATAACAAAATAACTATTCACTTCCTGCATGTAATTATTTAAGATACATTTTAATCGCGTTAATATTCTAAGAAATGATTAAAAACACTTTAAACCACGTGGTCTTTTTGAATGTCGATAATTAACTAAAAATTTAGTAATACTTCATTAATATTCACTTCGTGTATGTAATAATATGATTATTTAATAAGCCGCTGAACATTTTGATTGCAATCAATAAGAAGAAATACTATAAAGCTCTATTTTAATTTTAAAACAAAATTGTCTTTCTTTTGAAGCTCATGTAAGTACATATAATATGTTGTAACAAAGTAACTATTCACTTCCTGCATATAATTAATTTAGTAAGATTTTTTTGTGTGTAAATTGTTTAATAAATGTATAAAAACATTTAATAAGTCGTAGTTTCTTAAAATATCTGTAATTTACTGAATATTATTGGTAAAAAGTTATTCATATTCTCTTCGTGCATGTAAAATTATTGATATTTAATAAACCAAAGAATATTTTGATTACAATCAATAAGGATAGTTAGAATACCCTAATGATCCATTTTAATTTTGAAACAAAATTGTTTTTTGATTGAAACTCTTCCACATATTATTTGATATAACATAGGAACTATTCACTTCCTGCTTATAATAATATGAATATTTAATAAATCAATAAATATTTTGGTTGCAATTAATTAGAAGAATTTATATAATATTAATAGAAAATTGTGTTTTGATTTAATGTCATGTACATATTATATGTTATAACAAAGTAACTATTCACTTCCTGCATGTAATTATTTAAGATATATTTTATTTTCGTAAATACTCTAAAAAATGAATAAAACCATTTCATAACGAGTGATCTTTTTAAATGTAGATAATTAACTAAAATTTAGTAATTCTTCATTAATATTCACTTCGTGCATATAATAATATGATTATGTAATAAGCCAATGAATATTTTGATTGCAATCAATAAGAAGAAATACAAAACTCTAATGATCTTTTTCAATTTTAATTCAAAATACATACATTTATTGTTTTGTTTAAAACTCTTGTGTATATTTTATGTTAACACAGAACTATTAATACACTTGACAACTTAAATGTTTTTAATTTACTGAAGATTTCTTAGCAACAATTATATTCACTTCGTGCATGTATGATATGATTAATTTAAAACAAATAATTTTTTGATTACAAGCATTAAGAAGAATTAAAATATCTTCGCAATACATAGTAAACTTGATACATACATTTGGTATTTTGATTTAAAATCTTGTACGTTGAAATCCTTAACTAACGAAATCGCATACATAACTGCTTTACTTTATCGCATAAATGATCAATTGAATTCATGTCTGGACTGAGGGCTGGTCACTTAATCGTCTCGAGTCCAACCTCATCTATGAACTATCGAGTGGTTTGAGCTGTGTGACATCATGCATTGTCAAGCATCATTATGAAATATTTCCCTATATAACATGCGTATGAAACATGGTTCAAGAAAGTATCCTCGATATACCTTTAAGTGGTCAGACCTCCTTTACGGCCTCCACTAGGTACGAAAACTAGATCTGTTTTTTTTCCTCAAATGATATGCCACCTAACACCATGCAACCGGCTTCTCCTAGCTATCACCACCATGGAGATATATTCCAGATTCGGTAGTGAATAGAATGGACTTTTGTGGCTCGATGCTCGAATGGATGTGCTAGTGAGCAGATTCGAGTCGCTTTTTGCGGTAGCGTGCTGTCAATTTTAAGACATTAGCGAGCTATCCTGCAATATGGTTCGCTTTCTTTAAGCGTCTTCTAACTATTCATTGACCAACAGCCCCATCTCGAAATTGTGTTAGCTCCTGCTGCACATCGGCGACCGTGAGATGGCGATTTCACAGTGAAATAAGGACGATAAATCGATCATTCCTCTCAGATGTACACCGATACGGGCTGGTAAGTAATCTCCAATTGGGGGTACTAGTTTCTTAAAACCTTCTGGATACTCTTGAAAGAGCATATTGGCTCATGTTTAGGTGACGACCAACTTCTAAATTCGGTTAAGCCATTTAAAAAAAATACGAGTCGCAGTTTGAGTATAGTTTAAGTTGTTTTATATGTGATTCTTCGTTTGCAACTGTTAACAATATTATTCATCATTTTAAAATCACGGTTTGAAGCAACATACTTATAGAAACATTAACAACTATTGAAATTTTAGAAAATTATTTTATGATGGAAAAAAGAAAAAATGGTTGAAGAATTTTTGAAGAACTGAAAATGCAGATCTGAAATGCATCCCTTCTCATAGAGTTCTCAAATACTGTCCAAAGACGGTAGTTGATTTGTTAAGAATAAATAACATAAATAATAAATTTTGATGAAACTATAAAAATAGGATGTATAAAATATTTAAAGATAGTATTATCAAAGAAAACATTATAAAATTTAAGATGGATGATAAAGTGTTGTATCGAAATCATATTGATAATGGATATACTAAATGGATTAGAGCTAAAATATTAAAACAAAAATCTAGTTTCATTTATGAAATTTTAATAGGTAACAAAGTTAAATTGGCTCATGTTAATCAATTGAGACGTTCATTTTTAAAAGAAGATAATTATTATAATGAAGATGAATTTTATGGTTTTGGCGAAACAAGTCAAAATAATGGAGAAGGTTAGTTAAATAACAGTCAAGATAATAATTCGAGACCTCAAAGAGGTAATATAATTCCAATTAGTTTAGAGTTTATTTACGTTATAAATACATAAGTTAGAAATCTTTGTGTATATTTCTATTTGAATTAGTATTTTGTAAATTTTATTAAATTATCCTAATGAAGGAGATGTTGTGTATTGTAAACAGTGTATTGGAATACTGTTTTCATAGTTATTCTGCACTGAAGAACATGGTATTGAATTTATGTATATAGAGAAAGGAGAAATAAAAGTGATTGGAACGAGTAACCAAATCTTTTATATAATACTGATAAATTTACAAAGAGCGATAAAAATAAAAAGGAAGTTAAAACTACAGTTAAATCGATTTTAATTTGATTCGCAAAATGGATGAAGAACGTCTTGAATGAAATGGGCTATACATGTCCAATTATTATATATACATTAATTTAAATAAAATTGCTTTATTTTAATTTAGAGATAACATTCTACGGGTCTCAATTTATTCGCAAATTTGTTTCAGTAAATATAGTAAAAATGTTGCTTCTATTTGTAAAATGTTTCAATTAATTTGCAAAAGGTTTTATATAATCTGAAAAACATATACTTATTTTTATTGTTGATTTAGATATTCCGAACGATAATGTTCAAAAATATTTAGTAAATGTTTAATAAAAATTTTAGAATACCAGCATACTAGACTATTGACAGAGCTCCAGAACCTAATATACATATAGTCATCATCGATCTTATAATGATTTAATGAAACCAAAATGCCATCTTAGTCTGCATTATCCGACGGTCAGAAGAAATCTAGGTCCCTTAAAATATTTATAGTGCTCTAGATATAAATTGGAGATCCAATTTCATATAAAGTACACTTCTGCCATTAACTTCAGAGTTCATGTACCCCTGACCTTAGCAAAGCAGATTTATTCTGCGCTTTTCCCACAATGTTTCAACGAACTCATTTTTCCATTCGTTGCTAATATTACCAGAATAAATCATTCCAAAAAATCGATATTAGGTTAAAAGAAAATTTCTAGTCTATAAAAATAATTTCCAAATTTATGGATTGATCAATGCTATGTTGTCGCCACATCGTGGTAAGCTACACGATTTTCAGAACATTACCAGTCCTTCATTATTGAAGAAGATAAACCATTGAATTTTTTTAAATGACATATTAAAGCTTGTAGCTAAAGTACATTTCTGTAAATTAATAAATGGTCCAAAAGTGATTAGATTAAAAAGAAATTTTGAATTATTTTTTAATATTATTTATATGATTATTATTATTTATATAAATACGAGGGCGGATTGAAAATGAAGCTACCTAGAAGCTAGATGGCAGCACAATTACAAAATTTTTTTGGATTTATTGGAAAATTTCTAGAAATTGCGATCTGTCAAACGTCAGCTGTTAAAATTTCACCCAAATTCATCAATTAGTTTATTTGTTGTAGTCGCTTGAAGTAAGCAACTTTTGTGTTTCTTGAAAAATGGAAAAAAACGAATTTCGTGCAGTGATTAAACACTATTATTTGAAAGGGAAAACGGCGAAAGAGACAAAATAAAAGCTCGAAAAACATTACGGTGAGTCTGCTCCGTCAGATTACATGGTAAAATATTGGATTGCTGAATTTATACGCGGCCGAAGAAGCACTACAACAATACCATCAACAAGAAGGCCAAAAGAGTTGGTTACTGAAGAAAATCCTCGATATCGTTATGAATGACCGCCGAATCAAGTTGCGTGAGATTGTTAAAATGGTAAACATATCATATGAACGTGTGTTCAACATTTTGCATGAACATTTGCATATGAAAAAGCTATCGGCAAAATGGGTGCCGCGTTTGCTCAGTGTCGAACAAAAACGAGTTCGACAGACCACTTCATAGCGGTGTTTGGACATGATAAAGCGTAATCCTGTTGATTTTTGGCGTCGATTAATTACTGTTGATGAAACGTGGGTCCACTACTACACACCTGAAACCAAAAATCAATCGAAACAACGGGTAGAAGTGCTTCGAAGAAGGCAAAGGCAGTGAAATCGGCTGGCAAGGTTATGGCCACTATATTTTGGGATGCACACGGAATATTGATCATCGGTTATCTTAAAAAAGGATCCACAATCACAGGAAAGTATTGTCGTGCATTATTGGATCAATTGGTTGATGTAATCAAGGAAAAACGACCACATTTAAAGAAGAAGAAAGTGCTCTCAACGCACCGGTTCACACAGCATTAGATACGATGCTAAAATTACGTAAAATACACTTCGAAATGGTTGATCATCCACCTTATAGTCCAGATTTAGCTCCTAGTGATTTTTTCCTGTTTCCAAACTTGAAAAAATGCATGCTCGCAGGACAAAGATTCATCTCAGACGAAGAAGTGATTATCGAAACTAACGCGTATTTTGAGGGGTTCTCGAATTCGTATTATTCAGATGGTATAAAAAAGTTGGAATATCGTCTTACTAAGTATGTTGAATTAAATGGAGAGTATGTTGAGAAATAAATGGTTTTTGGCAGAAAAAATTTTTGTTTTCCTACTTGGGTAGCTTCATTTTCAATCCGCCCTCGTATGTATATTGATTGATAATTGAAAATAATAAATACAGAAAATTCACCTTGAATATGCCTAGCATCTTATTGAATATTTAATTATTTCCATTTAATCATTTCTTTTAAATCATGTAAATTTTTTTCAATTATACGTGATCATTTTTCTGTGTGCAATCAAGGTTACTGCATTTTACAATCAATCGCAGACATTGAAGTTCGTATTTAACAATGCGCTCTTAAAAACTGTGCTGGCTTTCGGAAGCGAAAGCCAGAACCTGACTTCTTACAACTGTAGAATGTTATATATTTCCGCAAGCAATGTCAATCGTTCCATATTTAGTTCAAATAAAGTTGCGCTAGACGGAAATCGTATTCGTATGAACCACGAATTAAAGCAACTTCTCGGAGGTAGCGATATAATCGGATTCATCAAATCCGATTAAGTTAGATAGTAGGGCTATTTTACAAGGTCCCCAAAACAATATATGATTTATAAAGTTTTCCAAAAACTACTAGCCAGTGTGCATCGTAATTCTACATAGGATGCCGAAGATGTGAGGGCAAGAGCGATAGATTGTAAACGATTATAATATAATTATTTTTATAAGTAATAAGCGAAGTATACTTACCCCTCGATAAGGGCATGGACCACAATATAACAAATTTGTTTCGATCGAAAATCACAATTCATTTTACTAGGTAAGGTTTGCAAAAGTGTCAAGTAACAATAAATTATAATCATTTTCCGAGGAGTGCCATTAATCAAATTTCTATATCTGTCACATTTGCGCGTGCAATTTTTAACAATCCACCCACATGCCGTCTTTAAATAGGACAAACTCTATCATCACCCGCAATATACGATTTACTAAATGTACCATCACTTAGCACTTGCCGGAACATTAAATACAACTGTATTATATGCCAAAAATTCAATACAGCAACAACAAATATTTACAACTCTACATAATCTACTCAAGTGGTTACGTAATCACATCACACAATTCGAATGTTAAAAAATAAGAAAAACACTTAAATCGCAAATCTTTTATTATTTTAGTACTTATTTAACTTCGCTATGATTTTTGGCACAAAGTATGAAGGAAAATTTTCAAAATAAAATTATTTTTTACTAAATGTGTACGAGTAGTTGTCTACACTCTATAGTTTTATGACGTCTCGGTTTAATTCTCTGCTATATGTGCTATATACACAACAATAATCACGTATATGAAAAGTGATGATGTGTCGACTACATCATCATTGCTATTTTCGTATATACAAAACATAAAATATATAATTATGTTAATTTAATTATAGTTTTGATGTTAGTTTAATATAAGAGAAAACAAATGAAAATCTGTTTACTAATTTATTTTTCGTTTGTTGCCGGCCTAAATATTTTCCAACTGAATAATATTTTTTTTTTTTTTTTTCAAATGTAATATTAAATTTTTTTGTTGTTTCAGAAAAAATAATAAAATCTGGTGCGGCATATCTGAAGTTACTTGACAGAAAAATAAATACAAATTATACTGAGTAATTATATTGTTTATTTTTAAAGAATTTATTTTGGGGTTACATAGCAAACAAAGAAGAAAATTTTCTTTATTGCAATTTTAAATTTGGATTTTCGGAATTTGAGTTTATAATCTGTTAATTGGGTTTTGAAAAATTATTAGGGCGATGAAAATTTGTTATTGAAATATGTTTTTTTTATTTAAATAATTTACGAGCCAATTACTTAATTACATTTTACATACTAGTGAGTATAAATTTTATTTTAGTAGGCGAATTTTAAAAAGAATATACTACGGTGAGCAACGGGTTGCCATTTTCGTTTATAAGAAAGCCAATTTTTGATGGATCTTCTAGAAAAAAAAGTTCTCCAATCTAAAGATATACGAGGCTTGATCAATTAGTACTCGAGTTAGGAATGAAGACGCAAATTATTTTAACCCATTTTTTACCGTTGTTCCAATTTTGGACATACAAATTTACACCTAATTTCCAACGATCATGTATTCCCTATCTTAATACAGGAATGAAATCTATATTACAGTAGGACTATATGAAAATAATATACCACATGATTTATATTTTGGGGATTCCCTTTTATAAAATTTAGTGTCAGTGAAATTTAGTCTGCATGGTGGGTTTTTTATTGCTCTGGCAAATAATAAAAAAAATAATTCAATAAAACAATTATTTTATTAAATTTGTGAATGAGTTAAACCTGAAAGTTGTCCAAAAACGATATAATTAAAAGTGGTGGAAAAGAGGTTTATATTTACCCTATATTTTAAGCTGTGATTATTCTGTGTCCAAAAATGGAACAACCGTAGTATCTAACTATTTTTTTTTCTAGATGACAAAAAAAATTTACACTGTGGCTGAAATGGAGAAATAGCAGGATGAAAATGAGGATGAACCCGAGTTGATGGATATTAGTATTTTACTGGAGTTTCTGGACGAAGATGTCCAGGACGTGAATAATATAATCGAAGATTTCCGTCATGATATTGCAGGTACAATGGAATTAATTTTGGATGATACAATTTTGGATGCGGAGGCTATCTGGGACGAAGATGATTTAGTCCCATTGAGCCCAACTATTATACCGTAATACTATACCTATATACAACTATAAGTGGAGTTTGTCTCAATAACAAAAAATAGAATAGAAAAGAACATTTAAAAAAACTGCTGAAAAAGCGCCAATTGAATTATTTCACGAGTTTTTTGATGAATCTGTATACAACTTGATACTACAACAAAGTAATATATATATATACTAGTCAAAAAAATGTTAGCAACTTCAACTTGACTCTTTCATATATAAAACGTTTTTTGGTGATCCTTTTGTTTTCTGGGCATTATCCTCTGCTTCAAGAACACACATATTGGTCGGTATCTTTGGATTATGATTTTAAAATTATAAGAAATGCAATGCCACGAAGTATCTTTTTTAAAATAAAATCCATTTACTTGCATTTAGAAGAGAACAATAAAATTGATGCTTCTGATAAATTTTATAAAGTGAGAACATATATGGGCATGACATCCAGTAATTGTTAGAAATTTGGAATTGATTTCGCACACTTCATCTATGTCATAGCTGCAAAATGTTTATTCGACGTCATAGCTGCAAAATGTTTATTCGAAGTCATAGCTGCAAAATGTTCATTCGTTCTAAACCTATTAGATTTGGTTACAAAATTTGGTGCATGAAACTGCAGATGGATTATTATATAATTTTTTTCTATATGGCTGTAAATCCGAGACTTTCAATCCAGAAAGGGGACTAGGAGAAAATGTAGTACGCAATCTTTTAGAAATAATTGAACAGCCGAAGAACCATCGCGTATATTTTGATAATTTTTTAGCTCGCATAAACTGATGGCGGGTTTGAACAATGATGACTATTTTGCAACGAGCACTGTCCACGATAACCGAACTGAAAAATACCCATTGCTGGGCTTAAAAGAATTCAAAAAAAAAAGAGAGTGGATTTTACCAAGGAGCTTTTGATGATTATAATCAATGTATTGGTCTATGATAGAACAATAATTCCGTTGTAACATTTCTGTCAAACTGCGACACGATTGAACAATTGATTTTCGCAGAAAGAAAAACGGTACATTCAAATACCTTGTCCTGAAATTGTGAAAGCTTACAATAAAGCAATGGGTGGAGTCGATTTATTCGATAGATTTATTTCCCAATATCAAATAAAAATTAAAGGGTGGTGGCTCTTATTTGTGAATTGGTTGGATGCCGCACTTTCCAATGCCTGGTGCTTACATAAGATGGTGTCTGAAAAACCTATGCCATTATTGGCCTTTCCTCGAGAGTTAACTTTGGCATTGTTATTAACTCCAACAGATAAAAGCAAAAATACTGAATTAATTGGGCGTATGACGGGAACGTTATTTGATACAACTCTTGGACTATCGAATCAGCGGCATAACACAATAAAGATAGCAAGCAGTAAGCAAAAGCGCTGCCGTATCTTCAAAAAAACATTACATTTAAATGTTTCCGATGCTCGAGCCATAGTTATGACATTCCACTTCATTTAAAATATTCACCGCAGTTTCACAACAAAATATAATAAGCCGTATTTACATAAATTTTGAAATTATTTGCAAATAAAAAAAATAATTAAATAGTGGTTTTACTGTTGTTCCATTTATGAAGAAACATTCCACATCTCCGAAAATACCAGCCAAATCTGGATGAAAACTTGTAACTATATTTAGTGAATCAAAATACGTTAAAGTTTTAAAAATCGTTAAAATTGCTCCAGTGATTTTATGGGTGGTATGAAAAGGGTTAATTTATTTTTTTATTTTTCAATATTTGCAACGTTTTGCAATTTTTCTGCCATTTCTTTAACCTCTCCAAAAACATGATTTCTCAAACTCTTCAAAATACGCTTTTGTCTCGGCGATTTCCCCGTTTAAGCTCAATTTTGTTCATCCAAGCCGTGGTTTTTTGTGGGTAACAAAAGAATTCGTATAGGATTATGTCTGATATAGTTTTTAACTCGCAGTTTATTCACAAACACAATTCTTAATTGTGACTTCAACTCATATGTGATTACCTCCTGAATTTAAGCATATTAAGGTCGAGGGAGTAAAGTAGATGTAGTCGTTATCCGTAGCGCAGTGTATGCAATTTGACCGCAACAATTTCTTCTATTATAACAATTTATAATTAAAAACCAAACAAATTTCAAAATTTTTCGGGGTTTTAGGTTATCGTATTTTTTTATGAATGGAACATTGCGTAGCAATTTCTATCCCTATTTAGACACAGCGAGACGTTGCATTTGGAACAATTTACAAAATAAAACTTTTTGCAACCTGCAATGTAAGCTACCACATGACAATCTCCTACCAATTCAAGTGGTCAAGTATCCTATCTTACCTAACTGAATTTCTTTTGGAGGTAGCTGAGCTCCGAAAGCTTTCGTTTTTTTTAAAGTCTATTCATTTCCCTCGATATTAGACACCATCTGAAACGAAGAGCCTTTTTGTTGCATTGGTGATATGAATCATCTGGTAGTTTGGAATTCGGTATACGATTTTTTCGACTTGTTCTTCTATATATTTTCCGTTTTAGCAATGCGGTTAAGAATGGATAGACGAATAATAGCTATAAATAACATATAATTCATGTTTGAAGGAATTATTCGTGTAAGACGAATTACAACATCCCCATTTATGAGGTTCAGTAGGCATATACTGCTTCAAGAATGATCGAGTTTTTGTTGAACACAGTTGTTCATCCAAAGACACTTTTTGAAAATTTTGAATTAACTTGTTGAGCAGTGACCTTATTTTGTACAATCGGTCGTCGTCTGGGTGAGTTCTAGGAAGCATTCTCTCATTTTTATTAAAATGAATGCTTTGTTTAATTGCCGCAAATTTTCTTAATGGTATCGTTTCTTGGACCATGGCATTACCTTATTTTGGATGCCAATATCTGCGAGTGCTTGTGATTTGTGGAACTGAAAGAAAACAGGCATATCCCGATAAAATTCTTCACATCTTTGGTGGTAAATGTTTTGGTATTATTCGGATTCTATCGTCGAAGAGATAATTGATAAATGATAATGGTGTACTTAAATTTATTTAGTCTCCGTAAGATCAGAGGGCCCTAAATATTAAAGTTGCTCTAAAGATGTTTCAAAATCCACACAATTCGTGGACATTTAGGTATCTTTTAATTCCTTTAGTCATTCAAAGTAGTCACTGTATTGCTAAATTTAGGCACACTTTCGGCAAAAACGATTTACATATTTGCAATATCAAACGCCTCATTTACAACAATAGACACAATCCCATGTTCAACTTCCAGTTCCATATCTTCATGTATAGTAAGTTCTCTAAGATTATCACAATAGATGACGGTATTGCCAGCGATAAAAATAATAACTTTTTGAGCTAGAATTTTGGTCCAACTTCTCAAACGTTCTGACCAGCTATTAAAAACTACTTCCGCAGCCTCTTCTTCGGTATAATAACGACGACTTGAACTTATTATGTTTCTATAAACATGAAATAAAATATTTTCTAAAAATTATTTCATTAATGCGCAATATATTTGATATGATATCATATATGATATTCGGTAAAAAAGGATACATTCTGCATAAAATATCATATATGATATGGTTTTCTAATATTTATAATTTCTATAAAATTAGTTTGATTTCACTCTCCAAATTAATAAATTTGGATCGTAAAATATATTTAATGTTTAATTTACTAATTATATTGAATAAATTTTGCCTAATTCTTAAATAAATCGAAGTAAATATTGAGCAGCTTTTCACTAATCACTAAATACAGTACATTGGTAGAATTAAACGTTCCCGCCAATTGTTTGACAACTGTTTTGCCTTAAAAACAGAATTTTCATAAAGTTATACAAGGAATAAATGGAGTAGTGATAAAAAAGAAAATTATTTACGAAATATAATTAATTGAAATTATCATATCATATATGATATACTGTGAATAAAGGGTTAAGAAACATGAAACACGATTGATATACAACTGGCTGCAAAATTAAAACTAATCTGTGATCTACATTGTAACAGGTTATAATTAGGTCTGATCGCAACAAAAATTGACCGGTAAATTAATCACAATTTAAATTTATTTAAAAAGTCGTTAAAAATATTTAGATAAGTATATTGAAAAAATTAGTTATATTTTATTCAAAATGAAGGGTGGACGCTGGTAAAGAGAAATTCATCTACAAGTTCACCATCAACAAGAAGCAACCATTACTTCGTTAGTATGCTAAAACGGTAAACACGGTAAAAAATGGTTAAATTGAAATTAAAAGAGAATGTGACCCTATAATGTGACACTCCCTGGCATACCAATTTGGCCAATCTAGCAGATCTAGGATTTGGCCAGGATTCAATAGACTGAATATAAAAAACAAACTATGTAACCTTAGAAATGAGGAGAAGAGATCCTCTATGGGATATAGCGCTAGCGAAATAAAACAAAAATGTATTAAAAATGATATATTAATGATACGGAAGCTGCCACTTCTGGTACCCAGATGTTTTCAACATCTAAAAACTTTTAATATGAAGTTTTATTGCGAATAATCAATTCACTTGATCTGTAGAGATAACGTGTTCAAATATGTCGTAGGTGCAGCTGAACAGTATTAGTTGCGATCAAAAGAGTACATAATGACTTTAAAATTAATCTATTACGTTTGCTTTGTCTAATGTTCGCAATATTTAGCTTAACGATATAGATTCCTGTAGTTGGACTAAGACTGACGTTAGCAGTTGGTTTTATTCGGAACTCGCTATGTTCCAACCAATTTAATAAAAGAGACGCATTTAGTATAAATATGATTGCATATTATAAAATCAATGGATCTGTGCAAAATGAACCTCTCGCCAAAGTAATTAAAATCAAATTCCTTTGTTCTACAAAAAACGTCTTCAAAAACATGTGCAAAGAGTAAAGCGTTTGTACAAGATCAAAGTAAAACACTATCGTGCTGACAGAAACGATATTTAAAAAAATCCCAGAGCTAAACGTTATACAATTTTTGCGTAATAAAAAAAATTACAGAACAATAAAAACATAACAATCTATACAAGCAACAAAAAATATTTTTTTATTTAAAATTTGTACTAACCGCACACCAATAATAAATAATTCTGGCCATATAGTTAACAAATATAACTATTTATTTGCAACTTTTTATTATTTTAATAAAATCCAATAAAAAATTATATCGTTTTTCACAACATGTTGGAACATTTCATACTGTCTGATTATATGTATTGTTAACACATTTCGTTTTCGATACAGTTACGGGAATAAACTAAATTATATCACAGGAGCTTTATAAAAATCCCAAAATATAGTTATAATATTTAGACAAAAATTTTGCCGTTGGTATAATACTGTACAAAACGCGTACATATGCAAAAAAAAATGTTGTTGGTAAACAATAAATTATATTTTAATAAAATAAAACGATATAAATAAAAATACAAAACAGTCATTTAAAACCGCAAATATATTTATTTGCAAAAAAAAAAAAAAAAATCATCGTACAATGAAAATAATAAAAAAAAGGCCAAAAGCATACACAGCACACAATCTCTCCTATGTGTGCTATTGATTTGGAAAGAACATTAAATTATTAAAATCGATGGAATAATAAATTTTCCAAATACAAAAAATTAAATCAAGCGTTGTCAGAAAGGGCAACCAACCAATCCAAATTTATTACACACATAAGCTTGTTCACAAAAAAATATGTAGAGCTTTTTTGTGGAATTTGCTGTAGTCATAAATTTAAGAACGTGTCAAAATCATGGCGGTTTGTTTCAAACAATAATTCAAGTCATCAAAATGTATTTTACTAGGTAGGTTTAAAGTGAAATATAAGTTTTAAAGGACCGAAGCTTCTATTTATTAACGATTGGTAAATTTTACAAATGCTTTTAAACATCTACGATTGGCCATTTCCATCTCCGATCAACCGAATTGTAAGGAAAAAAAAATTTCCAAGTACTTACACCAGTGGTCTTAAAATCTCTAGTAAATCGACGTACTTATTGAAAGCCATTCTGTTGCTTATCTTAAGTTGTTAAATTATTAAACATGTTAAATTGTTTGTAACGGTTATAACTAAATGATTTATACTTTGATTCCCGCTTATATGTAACGATTTACGTTTCTAGGCGATTATTATTGATTCTTCTTCAATGCGGATTTAGTCTCCCAAATAATATTGAAACCTTGCAAGCAAATTTAAAAACCCGACTAAGGAAGCCGGCGAAAAATTCGAATAATATAAAGAATTTGTATGAAATCATAATCAGCATGCGGAAATATCCACCGATTTCAAGAATACGTTCCCTGACCTGCGAAATAATTCAAACTTTTCCGTTCCATTAAAGATTCATCGCTTTTTTGGTTGAATATTTATTTTTGCTATGCGCAAAATTTAATTATGAATTTGACTCTACATTTTTAGTGATTTTAATTATTTTTTTTAAAAAAGAGTTAGTAAAAATCTTAGCAGAATAAATGTCTGTTTGTGCTCTGCAGCCAACACTCAGAGAAAAAACGAAATTTAAAATTATATATAAATTTTTTAATTCAAAAATACTGCTTCATCAGTAAAAACAGGCAAAACATTTTATAACTAAAACCACCTCTATTTAAATTGAAACGAAACCTTTTAAATATGAATCTATATATATATATAAAAAATAAATGTATTACAAACGATTTAGTTTCAAATTATATCGCATTCAAAGTCAAACTAAAACTTAGTATTTTAAAATTATATACAATTCATTTTGATTAATTTTTTTTTTCAAAATATTTGTCAACATTGATAGAAACAGCTGTTTCCTCAAAAATTGGCAAAACAACATTACACAAATTTCAAACTTCTTAAGCCGGTGATATAATTCGCCAAATCGATATGTGCTTGTGTTATACTAAAGGTATAAACTTTTTGCAGTTTGGCAGTTGCAATGCAACCTGATGACTAGACCAACTTTTTATCAGTACTAAAACCAAACTGACCAACTGAAAGAATAAACTTGAGGAGGTTTTCATTTTTGTAAGGGTTGTTTGTATTTTTACATAATGACCTTGGGGTTCAAAATGGGGGGGGGAGCTAATTTTCTACTTTTTGTGGTAGAAATTTATTACAAGTAGATGACATCTTTGGTTTTTGATGAATTAAATAGGAGAGGAAATACATAATTTACTGCTTTTTTTTAAACCGCATGTGAAAACGTAGTTTATTGTATTGAACATATTTGAATTGAAATTTTTTCCATTTAGATTCGTATGTGGTCAACGTATTCATATCGTTAATGTTGCATTTTAATTTTAAAAGAAAAGAAAACACTATTAAAGTTAAACTTTATAATTAAAAACCTCAGCAATTCTATATGTTAACCACCGATTTAAAATAAAAATTAATATCTCTAATTTAAAGTTGATTTGTTTTTAAAGTTATATTTCAATTTAAAAAAAACAAATATGCTTTTAAAATGATCATTTTTAAATCAAAATATTTCGTTGTTGCTTGGAAAACGTATATGAAATTTTTTAAAACGAAACGGTTTTTTTATTTTTAAGTTGTTTTTTCTCTGAGTGAATGGTACGAAACTTCATACTTAAGTTTTTGTTTCATAAATTAGAAGATTCGAGAGGTTTTTGACGGAAATCGATCTACCGAAAGTAAAACCTTCCATAAGACCTTTCTCGTATTTTGCAATAGTTGGAAAAGTATGGTATTTACTTGAGAAACGAATATAAACTATAAAGTTTTAAATATAAAATTGCACAACACCAGTCCAGGTATAATTTTACAAAATTTTAGCGGATTTTACGTTTTATTTTGTACAGTCATACTTAACATTAAAACCGCATTTATTACATTCAGTCTCATACGATTTTTGCTTGAAACTAAATTGGTTTTCAACGGTGGATTGGTATTGCAATAGCACTGCTATGAAACTCATATACATCGTTATTTTAGAATTTTATGCAAATGAGAAAAGAACTTGCCCGTGTAAATGAGAACAGATTTTTTTGCAGAGGAGGAAGGACAACTAATCAATTTTTTGACCGTTGATGAAAATGAAAGAAACGGTCCGGAGAATACCGGTGACACTGCAGTTAGCGATAATGATTCTGATAGTAATGGTGAAGATTTTGGTGAACGATCCAGCAACAGTAACCCTTATAGACCCATGGATACTGGGTTTAGAGGAAGGTTTGCAAGAGCAGCGGACAATGAGGAAGAAGTATTGGTAGCGGATAATAATGCGTCAAAAGATCAGATGTTTCGTAAGCAACACAGACTTCCAATTGTAAAGAAAACGTTCAATTTAAAAGCTGATACGTTTAAACTAACACCAAATATTATTTTGAGCGTGGTGATTGAAACAAATTGCAATTTTCAAGGCAATTCGGTTTAACCAACCATGTACCTCTTCGATCGCTAGAAAATGGTATGACACAAATGAGGATGAGGTACATTTTTATATTGGCGTTCATCTTTATGCTCGTTGTGAAAAGCATCATCAGTACTCATCGAGGACTTACTTAGAATGATTTGATGACTCGTTTTCTTATATTTGATGACTTACGCACCAAACCTATGCATCTAAATGATGACTAATTAGTTGCATTTCATAGTACACACGAAAATTGTTCATAGATAACTCGCAAAAATTGTATAAACCATCTCTAAAACTTACTATTGATGAACAACTAGTTGTTACTAGAGGTCGCTGCTCCTTTCGGCAATATACCTAGTAAACGAGGCAAATATGTATTAAAAATGTTGGCTGGTTGGAGTGCGCACCAACCGGCTAAGAATCGAATAAGACACTTAACAACTAAAGTTGTCGGAGAATTATTTGAATGGCGGATTTAATATAACAATGGACAATTGTTTCCCCAGTAAAAAAATACTTGTCTGGTGGGAACAATAAAAGGAAACAAACTTGAAACGCTACATGATTTCGCAACTTAGGTGAGGCTAAAAAGCTAAGCCCGTATATCTCAATATTATACTTTTTACACCCAAGCTTGCCTTGCTAGCTACACAAGTAACACAAAAAAGAATATAAAAAAATATTAACAGCGCATGTCACACAAGATATTAATGAAGCCAAACGTTAACCAAAGATGGTGAATTTGACAAATCTATCGTAGTTTCAGGTTAGATCGAGTAGACGATAGATTTTCCTTAAGGGAATGGCGGTGGAACTTGCTGATTTCTTACCAAAAATCTTATATAACAAGGTAACCTTAAATATTCTATAATGACAGAAAAAAATGTGTGGCTATACTATTGGAACATAAATATCTGCCCACCAATATTTACCAACCAAAACGGTGTGAAGATTGTAAAGTATATAGCAAAGGCACGAAGGGAGATACAAAAACAACTGCAGTGTGCGATATTTTCATAAAATCGTCCGATTCAAAACATTATATTTGGGTTTGTCAGAGGCAGAAGCCATCGGCGAGGATGTAGAAGAACTGTTCATTGTGGTGCCATCAACATCTTCAGATTTATTTCCGACCAAACGCCAAAGAACACATTCACCGCACAGTTTAATAATTTTTGCAATTTTTTAAATTAGATCGTAAATATTAATAGATTTTTTAATTTTTAACTTAAATAATTTATTTTGTATTTTTTAAATGAATTTACTTATTTGAATGAGTTTCTAATAGAAATAGTATGAAATACATATAATGGTTCTGAATGCTCCAAAACACGGTCTTTTGTTTTTTTTTGTATTTGCACATATCTAAGATTGAGCTCTATCCACGAAGTAAGATATTCCATTGAATTTTGGCTGAAATCGGTTTTTCGAAGAAGAGCTTTTTCTTTTTTTTTTGAAATATTTTGAAAAGTATATTATTTACGTGAAAAAAGATTATAAACTGAAAGTTTCAAAACAAAATTTTCAACAAACCGATCTTACTCAGCTTTCCCAAAATTTAAGCGGAAATTAGGGTTTATGACAAAAATCAGTTTTTCTATAGAAAAGTTCGGCCCCTACATAGACTGATAGATCGGGATGAAACTTCAATACAATAGGAGTTTTTTCGTTTTTTGCATGTATTTGGAAAATTATATTATTTACGACATAAACGTAATAATACCGGTCTAGGTTTAAATTTTTAGCCGAGATTGGTCCACTGGCAGTAGCTTTTGAGAAGTATATAATATTTACAAACAAACGTTTAACGTAAAGAAATTGTAAAATTAAATTTCAAACAAAATAAATTCAAACCATAATTAAAATCACTGGCATCACGGGCTGATGGAACTGATGGAATGAGCACTCGTGTATATGACTTTCTTCACTAGAAATATTTTCCACTACATTTTCATTGCTTGCGTAGTGGTGGTGTTTCAGTAGTTTTCGTAAAAAATCCATTTTAAATGGTTGTTTCCCAGTTATGATAAGACTGTTATGTAATTCTCGATAATTACTGATCCATCATTTTTGGGTCACGTTGAAATTTCTCAACTATTTTCTCAATTGGATCATGCTGGCCAAAATGATCGCTCAATTTAGCAGCTATTTGAAGTCCTTCTTTAATTAGATCTGCGGTGCGGGTAGAAACGTCTTCGTCAGTGACACTGGAGACCTTTATCACTCAAATAACGCCGAACCTCTGAGACAAAATTTTAAATGAACCATCCCCTAAAAGTGTTAGTTGCCACCCTATTTCTATTAGCCGTCCAATAGACTGGTCATGTTCTAAAATCAACGCCTTTCATTGACCGTGGTTTGAGCGCTCTACACTGAGAAAAAAAAAAACAAGTAAAAATAAAAAAATATACATATAAAATCAAAAAAATATACATATATTTTTTAATCGAAAAGTCTCGTTTTTAAAATCAAAAGGATAACTTTTTATTTTTAAAATAAATTTTTTCGAAAAATTTGTTTATAAAAATAAAAAAATCGTTTTTATTTTCAAAAATACTTTCCTTACTTATGTCAAATTTTACAAACCAAAATTTTTCTCAGTGTATTTATAAGTAAGGGTTTCAGCATCCGATCACCTGAAGCGTTAGAGCAAAATAAAAAGGTCACATGATCCTTGGCTACCTTAAATCCACTTGCAAATTTCTGAGATTGAAACGCCGGATTTATCAGCATTCCATACCTGATCCGAAGTGTACACTGAGAAAAATTTTGGTTTGTAAAATTAAAAAAACGAAGTTTTTAATTTCTCAAAGTTATAAATATTTTTGAATTTCAAAAGTATTTTTTTGAAATTAAATGAAATTTTTGCAAACTAATAAAAAGCTTTTTTATTTTAAAAACTTATTTTGTAAAATGATTTATAAAATACTTTTTAAATTTAAAAAGTTTATTTATTTAAACATAATAATTTATTTCAAAAGAAGTGTTAAGCATTTAAAAACAATTTTTTTGATAATAATGACAACTTATGAAAATGTTTATATTTATTGTTTTGCCAGAAATCCCGTTGTTTTATTTTTCAATTCGTCTATATTTTATTTTTTATTTTAAGGTGTTTTCGGCTATTTATATAATTCGCCAAATCGATATGTTCTTGTGTTATACTAAAGGTATGGAGGTTTGATTTTCCGCAGTTTGGTCATTGCAACCTGATAAGTAGAGCAATTTTTTATAAGTACGAATCCAAACTACCAAAGCAACTTGAGAGATACTCATTATATTTTTTTAAGGGTCGTATGTATTTTTACACAATGGCCCTGGGGGTTAAAAATTGGGGAGGGGGAGTTATATGTTAGTGATTACCACTTAGTTTTTGCTGACTTGAACAGTCGCAAATATTGTGAATGTCATTGTAATAGTAAAATGTATTACTACGGATTACTTTGAAGTAATAAAATTGTGTGACATAATTGTCAAAAAAATAATTAAAAATTAAAATAAATCTTTTAAAACTAACCAATAGTATTTTATTCTTAAAAAACAATCGCTTAAAATTTAAGAAAACTATTTGACAAAAGTAAGGAAAGTATTTTAGAAATAAAAACCATTTTTTTATTTTTATAAACAAATTTGGTGAAAAAATATATTTTAAAAATAAAAAGATTATCTTTTTGATTTTAAAAACGAAACTTTTCGCCTAAAAAATATATGTATATTTTTTTGATTTTATATGTATATTTTTTTATTTTTAATGGTTTTTTTTTTCTCAGTGTAGCCATCATCCTTAATTATTTTGGCAAATTTTGAAAGAAATGCTTTAGCCGCCTCCCCATCTGCAGATGCGATTGCACCCTTAATTTTTACATTATGAAACGCGTGCCTTTGTAAAAAAAAAATCCGTCATCCAACCTATATGTGCATTCAAATTTTTTAACTTTCTGGCCTGAGAGTTGTGGTTAATCTTCTTTCACCTCTTTGTAAATTCGTAATCCCATCTGCTTGATGATATTTCCATCAACTGGTATTCGTTTTTGTAAGCAATCCTCCATCCATATTACAAGAGCCTTCTCCATTTTCTCTTTTACTATGTCTCTTGTGTATGATGACGTTTTATGGTTTTTACGGCAGATTCCATTAAACTGAAATATTTCCCTACCGAAGTAGCACCTTCTCCACTGGCTAGTCTATCCAAAATTTTGATTTTAATTTTCAAAGAAATAGCTTTTCTTTTCGTTATAATTCGTGTGCACGTAATAAATGAATGCACTTAAAATTACTTACCGTTTATTGAAATCTGTAAAATTTATAAATTTTTTGTTGTAATCTCACACGCAAATGATACCAAATTTGGTTTGCTACTGTGAACTAAAACTCCGATTTTATGTCTATTTTTTGGAATCACTTAAATTAATTTTTTTTTATCACCTAAATCAATTTAACTGTAAACTATAGAAAATTGTAAACTATAGAAAGTGTTTTGTTCGTTGTTTTCTTACTGTCACTTTACATATTAATATCACACTGAAAACCCGCTCTATACTTTTATCAAAACTAATAAGGGATAATTGGAGAAATTCCCTACAGTTGTGTCGTAGATTTGACACGCATGATTTTACACGTTCACTTCCATCTGGCGTTAATTCTATATTGTTAGAATGACTGACATATGGCAGTGAACGAGATTTAAATCATGTACAAAGATGTTAGATTTTACTAAAAATGTGTTTTTTAATCGCGTTTAATTAAATAAAATCGCGTAAAAATGGAAGAAAAAAATTCGCGCAAAAAAAGTTCGCGTAAAAACAGAATTAAGCGTAATGAGTTTTGTACCAAAAATAATGTTTTAATTTGAAATGTAAAAAGTATAAACTTATCGGATCAGGTCTATATGGTTTTAAGATGGCTAGACCCTTATCGGTCTGGCCATCTCCAATCCATATAGCTCTGATCCGACAAATTAATACTTTTTACATGTCAAATTAAAATATTATTTTTGGTCCAAAACGTATTACATATAAATAACTTGTTTGGAGCCAAATTTCGATAGGTGTTTTGGTACGGTTTTATTCATATTTGGTGAAAAATGACATGATGGAAAATTGGTTAAAGCTTTGGCGTTTAGATCGGGATGTACTGGGTTTGAATCCCGATAGGAGCGCTGTGCAAAGTGAATTATCACATCAATGACCCCCATCTTTCATGGCAATATAGGCTGGCATAGAGCTATGCAATATGTAGATGGTGATAAAAATCGGACCGATAGCTGTACGTCTCCGATTTGTCAGATGATGCGTAAAGTAAGACGGAAAAATAAACTGCGAAAGAGCAAGGAGTGCTTCGGCCCCAAAACAGATGTCATGTACTAAAACAAAACCAACTTCTTAACATTCACGTTATCTGTTCGTGTACGTACGTTTCACATGCCATTTTATTAATGGATAATTCGACATCATAACAAGACAAATATACTTGTGTTTTGCTTCTATTACGTTTAGAAATATGTTGTCACCAAATTATAGAAAAACCTGTTGTCATTTTTGTGTTTATACATTTCACGAAAACTTGCTAATTTTCTACATATCACGTTTATGAAACGACTCCCGAGCAACAACCGCAATTTAGCAAATTATTTTTGTATAAATAGCTGATAATTTATAGACATAATTTGGAATCTACACGTGCCATGTATCAATTAATCGCTTGTTAGTTAATTTTAAAATGTCAAAAAAAATTTTGTTATGAAGTTTCCTTGTGGAAATTATAAACAAAAATTATTGCGTTAGACAGCTGTTAAAAAAGACAGATTGTATATGCTAATTTGACAGTGACACTACATAGCTAAATTTTTCTTTAAATAAATAATTCATTACTCGTTTACGTACAATTTAATTAAGAATAGAATTTTTTACAAAGATGATAATGAACTATTTACATTGTGTATGTCAAGGATTTAAGTCAATCACGAATGAAGCATAAATATAATCATATATACATTAAATAGTTGTGTGTACATAAAATAAAACCAGACATACAAATTTATCTTATTTCGTTACAAAATTATAATAATCTCATTATAACTATCTGCTGTACTGGTTTATATACATACTAAATGATTGACTGTCAGTTTCAAACCAGATGTAGTCTTCGTTCTTCTGTAATGAAAATACCACACAAATAAATAGTTTTTGTTGTTGTTGGTTTGGTGGGTTGTTCCAAATAAATTTGTTAGATAAAATAAGAGATACTCGTAACAATTGGAGAAGGTATTTCAGATAATTTTTCAAAAAAACAGATTTTCTACTTTTCCCAATGTAAAACATAAACCGCATGTTACACAAAATAATAAACGATATTTTTATGAATGGGTTTAAACTTAAAACCGTGAAATTAATTTTACATAAAACATAATATACTCTCGAATCGAACAACAAAATCTTAAATTTTCGTAATAAAAAATGTTAAATTAATAGTTTTTCCATTTTCCGCAGTTTTAATAATAATTTTACTTGTCGCATAAACAAAAAATTTATGATTGAAATGGTTAAAGACGTGCCAAAAATAGATTATCGGTCAAATCGCGAAACACATACGCGTCAACTTCACAACACCAACAGTGACAGGTAGTATTCCACGAAGTATAGTGTTGGTTTGGTAAAAACAAAAATGATAAATTGATAGTATTGACAATTGATTGATAGTTTTATTTTTTTGTCACCCGATAAATGATTAGCATATTTTTATGACACATTCATCTCATATATACAGTTTTGAAAAATTCTATATGTTCATTTTCACCTCACAGCAATGCAAAAAAAAAGACAGATCAACAGCAATTGATTATATGTAGAAATTTAAATATAATCTAACTTGGTTTGAATATTAAAAAAAATTTAGGTATAGTTGAAATGAGAGGCTAGGATTTAATGGGCCCTTCCTTCATTAGTTAGTCGGAATTGATTTCAAATACGAATACTCAAGAAGAAATAATACATGAAGCAGCATACAAGAAGCTTCTACAAATCGAAATTAGGCGTAACCTTATATGTGAGAAATAATGTCTTAACACAGTTTCACAGTCGTCTCTGCATGCTGCTTGTCATTTCTTGCTGTACTGATAGAAATGTACCAGTGCTATGATTACTCTGACAGCCATTAGTGTCCAAGTTAGCACGTTGTAATGAATATCGGTAAAACTGCACGAGTTCATTGATTCTGGTAAGGCTACTTCATTGATTTTTTGCTGAGCAATTGCCCTTTATATAATGATTCTACACTGAATTTTTTTTTCGATATAGATATAAAGATTTATCTGCAACATTTGTCCGATGTGGAAATAAATATAGAAGCATGTGCATTAAAATTAACCAAACTCAATATAAAATATGTATCAAACGCAGCCATATTGCTTCAAAATGCATATCTCGTAAATTTTATTACAATAAGATATTAAAATTTTTACAACAGCAATATTTTTGTTGTGTTTTATATGTGCATATTTAGCTATTTCGGTTCTACAGTTTATGTGTAACAGAGGTAAATATTTTAACCAAGTCCAAATAAAATATATCGCAGTAAAGCATATTTATTGTTATGTGGGAAAAAATTTCTATTTCTAAAAGTTACATTTTATATTTTAATTTTAGTCATAAATATACAATTTACTAGCTCAATAAGGACATGAGAAATATAATATCTCGAATTTAAATTTTTTTAAGACGAACTCTAGCCAGAGTTCTGGTGGATCAGATTCAGATATGACTTATCTGATCTGAGACAGTAAATTTTTGTATTGGTTTTGGATTGAACCAATAAATTTATGGACAAATATTAAAATGAATCACTAAAAAAATAAAAAATGAGAAATGTTCATTCAGTTGAGTTATAAAAACATCCAAACTGAATGTGTACGACATCCTATAATGGTTAAAATAAATAATGAATTTAAGATGAATATAAATCTTTATTTAATAAAAAATACCTTGTCCAGTTATAATTATATAAAATTGGGAAAATTCATATCGATATATTTTATTACAAATTTAGTTTTGGTTTTTAACTTTGAGGAGTATATATCGAGCTAAGCAAGATATGTTTATGTCTCTAAACGTTATAAAGACGTAGATATATTTTTCGTTTTTACAAATGAAAAATATTCTTGTCCTGAAACGAGATATATTTCTGTGGACACATGATGTAACCGCCTTAGTTGATTTAAGACAGAATTGAATTATACACAATTGAATATCTACACAAAATTTTAGATTTTTCCAACAGTTACAACGTAAATTACACCATAATGAAAAAATAGCTCTATTTTGATAAAGTAAATGTGCATGCACTAACCGCCCAAGTCTGATAAATAGATCTAAGCGCCGTAGGCGGTTACGCCTTGTGTCCACAGATTTATATCTAAATATCTATGTAAAATATATCTCTGTGGGCAATAATTTCTCTCAGTGTATCTCCATCTTGACGCATTATTGATGCAATAATAGAGGAATTAAACCTATATGTTTTCCTTCAGCATGGTTGTGAGATAGAAATGCTTATTTTTGAGGTGCATTTCTGACCTAAAGTAAGGATGCCAGTATTTTGCAACGTTATTTTGGCCACCTGATGATTATATATTAAATCAACCGTTTGTGGTGTTGTAACAGTGAATATACAGTGAATATTGAGTTTGGAGGGCACCGACTTTCTAGACCCTATCTAAAGATTTTGACAAAAATGATGATTGAATTCGTTTGGTCATCGTTTGGTCAGGATTGGTCACTAGTTTTAATCGTTTAGCCACTTACGATTAAACGGTAAATAAATAATGGAAAATTCAAAAAAAAAAATCCCGGCTAGCACCTCATTGCAAGAAAATCATACCGTTTTTATCATATTTCGTTAGGAAATTGTTAGGTCAAGATTGATCACGACATTTTGGCGTTTGGTCACCAATGGTTCAGTTTTTATTCTGAAAAAACAAAATCGAAATTGTATTCATTCATTAAAATCAGGTTCGTCGCTTATTTGGGAATTTCGTTTTAATAAATTAATAAAAAATCCTATTTGAATATAACATTTAGACAAAAATAATTCTTTCGCCAAAGAACTATCATCTAAAGTGGAAGACATTAGTTCAAGACATTAAATTTTTTGGTTCTTCCTTACATCGTTGAGGATTGGCAACTAGTTGATTTCGTTTGGTCATCCGTACGAAAATTGTTAAAAATCCAAGTGTTCTTGGCTGGAAACTTGACTTTTACTAATAATTTTATACATATAACGATCGGAATCGGTTGGTCGACTGTCATTATGTCGAAAATCGACTTGTGGGATCTAAATAGGATTTTAAAATGATGTTTGATAAAGTTCAGAAATATTGTCATTAGGGATGGAACTAGGCCATTTTTTAATCGAATATGTTGAAATTCGTTACCTTTCGATGGAAATGGGGTGCTTAAATGATTCTTTGAGGTACAAAATCTTTCAATTATAAAATCTTGCATAACAAAATGGTGCAATTATATTTCTTTTTAGAAGGTATCATTAATAGCTTCTATATAATCCGCTCCTACATGTAGTAAATTTTTGGGCAAGATATCTTATTTTTATGTTAAAATATTTTTAGTCCGGCCGGTCCGAATTAATAAAAAATATTTTTTTCAAATTCAAGACTTTAGAACTAGAAAAAAAGAAATCCGTGATTTTGAAAACCGGAATATCGAAAACCGAGATTTTAAAAACCTGGATTTTGAAAACCGGGATTTTGAAAACCGGGACTTAAACCGGGATTTTGAACCGGAATTTTGAAAACTGGGATTTCGTAGTACACCCGAAAAAAATACTTTGAGTAATGAAGCAAGTTCATCCAAAGTAATCAAAAAAAATACAACAATAACAAACTTAGTGTTACAGTATTGGTGTAAGTAAACTTAGGGAAACCTAGGGACTTAAGAGGTAAAGTAGGATGGACTTAAAAGGACTTTGGAGGTAGATTCCAGTAAAAATAAATTAATTTACTACAAAATAATTGACTTTTACCTTAAGTTTGGCGCACAGCCTAAGAATTTTCTCAGTATTAAGAATGAACTAACCTTAGTGATATTTTTAGACTGTTCAAGTCAAAAAAGCGTCCATTGTTTGTTTTTAATGGATCTGACGCAGGGTGTTCCATGTGTTTAAAAATGCGATTATTTAATTAGCGTAAGGTACATTTTAAAGTCATTTTAGCTATTTTCTAGTCATTTAGCATGAATTTTAGTGATATTGGTTCACTACTGAGAAAAAAGAAGTGCCAATAGTAGGTAGCTTTATTTTCTAATCGGTGTTCCTGGGTGTTCTATGAGCTTTATAATTTCGATTTTTTAATGAGGTTCTCAAATACATTCCAAGTCATCCTGAGTATTTCTAAGCATTCAGCATGAATTTTTGTAGATTTGGTGATTTGCCTAGGCCCAAAGAATTTTGTCTAGTAAGTTATATGTTTTTCTAAAGTGTCTGACAGGGCGGTTCTGCAGATTTAGAAAAATGATTTTTAATGAGTTTTAATAACATAACAAAGTCATTCTAAGTATTTTCTAAGCATTAAGCATGCTCTTTAATGATACTGGTGAACTACTGAAACAAAAAAAAACTGTTTATTGTTAATAACTTGATTTTATAATTGATCTGACAAGGTGTTCCATGAGATTTAAAATTTGATTTATTTTATGGGCCTTAGATATATTCCATTGTCATTCTAGGTATTACCTATACGCATTTAGCATGCACATAAGTGATGTTGGTGGACTGCCTTAACTTAAACAAGAGTGTCTGTAGTATATAATACGATTTTCTAATGGGTGTGACATAGTGCCTCACGTATATTCCAAAGTCATGTTAAGTATTTTCTATGCATTTCCAAGTATTTTCTAAAACCAAAGAAGTTTCAATAGTAGGTAATGTGATTTTTTGTTGATTCTGACAGGGTGTTCCCACATATTTAAAATTTTTTTTTTGATGAGCCTCACGTACATTCCAAAGTCATTCTGAGTATTTTTAAGCATTTAGCACTAACTTCAGTGATATGGGTGATTTTGCTAAATCTAACGATTTGTGTCTTGTAAATATGATTTTCTAAAGGGTCTGACGGTGTGTTCATGAGATTTAAAAATGTGTTTTTCTAAGTATTTAGCATGAGCTTTAGTGAAATTAGTGGACTACGCAGACAAAATAAGTGTTCATAGTAAGTAACATGATTTTAAAATGGCTCTGACAGGGTATTCCATGAAATTTAAAATGTATTTGATTTTATGGGACTTAGATATACTCCAAAGTCATTTTAAGTACCTTCAAAGCATTTAGCATTAACTTATGTGATATTATTAGACTGCTTAAACTAAAAGAATTGTTTATATGATTAAGTTATATGTAGTTATATGATTTTTTGATGGGTGTAACAGGCTGTTCCATGAAATTTAAAAATGAGGTTTTAATCTCATTTAAGACCCATTAGAAAAATAAATAACTTAAGAGACACAATTCTTACAGTTTCTGCAAATCACCAATATCACTGAAATTTCTCAGAATGACTTTGGAATATATTGCTCATGACGTACAAGAGTTTCGTTTATTTAGCGTGAGAGGGCGTAATATATGTATCTTTTCTTCTTTTAATTTCTTTCTTGACACATTACACAATAGTGTCACTTAGGAATTCATTCGGAATGTTTCATATTTTACTAAATAGTGACATGTCATAAATGACCTTGAAAATTTGATTACACCTGTGGTGACTTGTTGTAACTATCACATTTTTCGTTTCGATAGAAAACATCACATCTCGAAAAGAACGACAAATGGTATGTTATAACTTTTTCGATAGATAATAAATATTTACAGCTGGCAGCACTTTTTCGGAATGTTTTCGGAATTAAAATGACATTTAGAATCCATTTGTTTACTTGTCAAAGAAATAACAGAAATTCAAGTGTTTTGCATTTTTATAATATAATAATGGACTGTAGCGGATTTTTTGGGGCTATAGCTTTATCTCGCGATGTTGTTGATGACGAGGATGAGGTAAATTTGGAATATGTTGTTGAAAGGAGGCATTTTAGAGATAGATACGACATAATCGCTATGGAAGACAAAAAGTGTGTCAATTAAATTGTTCATTTTTTTTATAGTCTAATGGAATTATATGTTTATTTTAGATTTATTGAATCGTTCAGAATTAATAAAGAAATATTTAAATATTTAATTGATGAATTAAGGCCCCATATTCCCCAAAGCGAACGGATAACCAAAATCCCACTGGAAACCAATTTAGAGGTAGTTTTTAATTTTTTGGATACGAGCCTCTAAAAGCAATTCAAATTGTTTACATTTGTTGCTCCTTATTCAATATTTGTCTACTACATAAAATTGATATGGTAGCCGAAACATTATCTACAAATTTAACAGATCAAATGGAAGCAGAATTTGAATATATTTCGAAATAAAATGATTCCGCTCCACTTATTAGAAATGGACTTAAGAATTGTTTTTAATAAACGCAAAATTGTATTTAAATATATTTAATTATATTATAAGTGCAAAATAATAATATTTATATTTTTAATTCAATAAAAAAGTTAAAATAACATGACAATTTAAGTTTTTGTTATGTCAAAATTTGTGTATCACTGAGCAACGATGAGAAAAAATATAGTGATAAAATATCGAAAAAAATGATGGTCGAAAATGATGTAACATGATTAAGCTTAAACACCACTGATTAAGCCTAAATATAGTAACTGCAATGAAACCGCGCAACTCTCAAGTTGAAGCTCATTTGAAGAAAATCTAGATGACTTATTAGACGATGCTAATTATAGATCCTCTTCAATAAGCTCATCATCGTCCAGTGATAAAGAGTCCGTAGACTCTGATAATCGAAACTCGTCCGCTGTGCTTGAATTCGATATTTATACCAAAGAAAACAACGTAAGTAAATCCAGATATACGCAAACTCAGATGAATGGATAAGAAATAAAGCTTCAGTTCTACAAAATAGCGGAAATTCATACTGTTCACCACACTTAAAAAAGAGTATTCGAGAACGACATGTTAACCTTCTTGGTCGTTAATAATGCAGAATTAAATGTTTAAATAAAATATCAGAAGAACAACGAGCTAAAATTTTTGAAAAATATTACTTCAAGATTTAACAAGACAACGAAACTTTATTTTTAAAAGTATTGTTCAAACAAACCCATCATACCGCTATCAAAAACCTGGAAGTTCATTTCATTTTAAAATTGACGGAAAATAATAAAGAATAATCAATTTTTTAAAGCCACACTTGATATAAATGACTGGCCAATACGATCTGTACTGCAAGAGATGACGTTTCCGTCTTTTATTATAAATCTAAAATAAACAGCTTCTATTTTACCATTTCCGAACTTAATAGTGATAATGTAATTTGCTTTTCCTGGCATGAAAGCGCAGGGAATTAAGGAGCAATAGAAATCGATACATGTATTTATAAATGTTTGGAGCAGCTATCGGTAACATCTGCTCAAAAACCAAATCCAGACATAATTTTCTATTCCGACAATTATGCTGGTCAGCAAAATATTAAATTTACCATCGCTATGTATATATATATAGAATGCATGATGTAGCTACTTTTAATTTTAAATCAATAACCCATAACTTTTAAATTAAGGAGCATACACATCATGGTTATCGTGAAAGCTGTAAAAAAATCTCTAAGATCGGGGGCCATCTATGTACCACACCAGTATATATACCAATCATTCCATTGGTATATGTATATTGGAAAACCGGCAAACAGTATAACCTAACAGTTTCTTACGATGATTTCATTTCTTTAATTTTAAGGATGTTTCGCATCACTACGGCTCCAATTTCCAAATAACGGAAGACGAAGAACAAATTAAGATGCGAAAAATAAAGGCAATAAAAGTAGAAAAGGATAAACCTGGGATTTTTTGCGTCAAAACTTCGTACGAGCAAGTAGAATGTAAAAAAAATGTTGTAAATAATAGGAAACGTAAATTACAGACAAAAAATTCATCCTGTAAGCTGTAACAAGCATAATATACTAGAAAACAAAAAAATTCGGCATGTAAAATATCAGATGTTCATGACCTGTTAAAATCTAACCATATTCCAAAAACGTATAATAGCTTCTACTCATCGGTATTTAATGCCTAAATAGTCTTCTGTACTTAAGAATAAGGGGAATTTGTGCTATATAAATTAATTAAATGTGATTTATGTTAATTATGATTAAGTTTTTTATCGAATATTAGAATAAATGAATTTTTGAAATTTGCTTAATTTATTAGTTTTTTTTGATCATCTTTTACTATTATTGTATAGCTTAAAACTGTCTAAACTTCAAAAATAATAAAAACTTATCGGATAATAGTGACATAACTTGGGATGGGGCTAAGTTGTAAAACTATTGAGGGGTTTTTACCAACCACTACTGTAAAAATATATGATAGTGAAATATTTCCTACACATTCCTAAAAATGTAATTTAGTCATTTTTTGTTTCAATGTATGCGGAAAACTTCGTATAAACGGGTAAATTATAATTTATATAAAATTATGTAAATAAGTTTACATTAATGCTTTACATGATTTTTACAATACAAAAAATCCTTTAAACCGCCACCAAATATTAAGTGTACTTTCGCTTCAATATAGATCCAATGTTACCGAAAATCAACATCCCTTGAAAAGTTATAGGGGCGAAGGGTGTTTAGTATGTGCTCAATTCTCATTACGATAAATTTACGATGTAAGCAAATTTTCATAAAATTTTTCCATGTCCCAGGAAAATCCTCACCAAATGGTCGTGTATCGGACCGAGGAGTTTTTTTCTACACGACTTTTTGGCAAAAATTAGAAAACAATTCGTTATGTATACCGCAAGATGCTGCGTTGCCATAGGCCGACTCCACCAATTTTCCCTTTGTTTTTATGGGAGATGATGCTTTCAGTATGAATTATTGAAACAACGAACATTTATTGAAACCCTATAGTGATCAAAATCTCACTAACGTAAAACGAACATTCAACTACCGTTTTAGTCGTGCTCGACGGGTAGTTGAAAATGTCTTCGGTATACTAGCCAGGCGGTTTCAAATTTTAGAAAAACCAATACCACTAAATCCTCAGAAAGCAGCATTAATAAATAACAACAACATGCTGTTTTTTTACACAATTTCTTAATTAAACATAATAATAAAAATTACGCTTCCAGATCCACATTGATTATTGAAAACATACAAACTGGAGAAGTAGAAACAAGAAATGACAGGGGACAGCTAATTCCGTCACAGAATGGTAAAAGTCACAATACTTATGAAACCGCTAAAACTGTTCGAGACAATTATTGTCAATTTACACAATCGGTCATGTGCCTTGGCAACAAAATTTTCTAAAATAATTAATTATTACATTTGTGTTTAAGTATAACTCTTTAAAACTATAAATTAAATTAACAATTCATGATGTAGTAATTATTTATAAAATTTAAATAAATATATAAATATTATTTATCACAATGAATACGCTATGAAATTATATTCCCAATATTATTTGTTTGCGGCACCCCAAAACTTGATACTAAGTTAACTATATTTGATGTACCCTTGTGTAACGATTTGTTGAGGTGATAATCTCACTACCGGAAATGAAGCTATTGAAATTGAAACATTATCGGTAAATGTCACTCGACTGGATCCATCGGAAATATCATTATCCTTTGTTGACATAAAGTCAACTGGTTTTTCCAAATGCTTAATGAACTTTAACAAGTCATACCATCGATGACACATAAACGTTGTCGGTTCCTGCCTCGGAACATTCTGATTTTTTTTACTTTTTTTATCTCGTTTCTAAATGCACGACGATAGTGTGTTCATTTTCCTTTTCACATCTTCGACACATGCATTAACTTTAATTTTCTTTAAAATCTCTAAGAGTTCAGCATATCCAGTTGCTTTTTTATTTTAATTTAAATAATCTTTATTAGTTGTGTCCCATAAAATTTGATTTGTTTTGTAGCACTCAATAAATTTTGCCAAAATTTCTATAAAATCGTTAAATTAAATCCTTGACCCTCCTTCTCTCTTTGGATTCGGGCATTTTTTGGTTTGAAACGTTTTCGAAAAATAATCATTAAGATATTTTCGAAAGCGATTTTCCAAAAAATTTTCCCATGTTCCAGGAAAATACTTAGTGAACTTTCGAGTTATTATAGATCCAATGTTACCGAAAATCATCATCCCTTGAAAAGTTATAGGGACTACGGGTGTTTAGTATGCTCAATTCTCAATACGATAAATTTACGTTGTAAGTGATTTTTCAAAAAATTTTCCCATGTCCCAGGGAAACCACCACCAAATACTAAGTATACATTCGCTTTAATATAGTATACATACTAAGTATACATTCGCTTTAATATAGATAAAATGTAACCGAAAATCATCAACCCTTGAAAAATATAGAGGCTAAGGGTGTTTAGTATGCTCAATTCGCAGTAAGTTAAATTTATGCTGTAAGCGATTTTCCATACAATTTTCCCATGTCCCAGAAAAACCCCCACCAAATACTACGTGTACTTTCGGGTTAATATAGATCCAATCTAACCGAAAATCATCATCCCTTGAAAAGTTATAGGGGCCAAGGGTGTTTAGTATGTTCAATTCTCAATACGATAAATTTACCTTGGAAGCGAATTTCCATAAAATTTTCCCATGTCCCAGGAAAACCCCACCAAATACTAAGTTTTTTCGGTTCTATTGGATCCTTATTATCTCAAATGTACATTTAGTATTTGGTGGGGATATTTCTAGGGCATGGACAATTTTTATGGAAAATCGGTTACAAACGATAATTTATCATTTCGTTAAAAGTTTGGCGTACTAAACCAGTTTATTCCTTACACCTAATCTAGGGATTTAAATTTTCTATTAGTTTGGTTTGGTTCTATATTAACCCAAATTCAGATACTGATTAATTGATTTAATTTATTATTATTAATAGTACGTACTACTAGTATTAAAAGATTTTTTTAAAATTATAATTTCCATTTTCTAAAGTTATCGAATAAAAATAAAATACAAAAGTAAAGTAAGCAAGGTTACAGCAAATCCACTCACTTATACATATACAGATATTTAGGATTTAGCAAAATGTTCACAATTGTGTACACAAGCGTGAAGTTTTTCCTAAACCTTCCTAATTTTAATGTTTAGGATAGTTTAGGAAATTGTTCACGGAAATAAAAATATAACGGAGAGAGGTTCTTAATTAAGTCAGAAAACTAAATTTGACACAAGCTATAGTTTTTTTAATGCGAGTTGTAAAAGATAAAATTTCTCAAAAGCAGATTTTTATTTTTGCTCTCCTGGAAAACTTGTTTTTTTGTGTTGTGTCACTCTTGTATGTCATGAGCGATATGCGAGGGCTCATTAAAAAATCGAATATTTAAATCTGGTGATACACGCAATAACTATCTGCGTACAATTCTTTTGGTTTCAGTAGTGGCCCATGTCACTGAAGTTCACGCTAATGGCTTAGAAAATACTTAGAATCACTTAAAATGACTTCTATACATTCGTGGTAATTTTTTTTTTTGAAAATAAAATACAAATTCACTAACGAATTTTTGATTTCGGTTTTACTGTTCGTTGCTCTAACAATTGGTAGTAATGAAACAATTCATTATCGAAATTATATTATATTCAATTAAAACACTTTTGAAATAATTTTGTACTTTTAGTGCACTTTTAAATGTTGATGATTTTTTTTTTTTGAATAAAAAATGTTCCCCTTGTTACTTTTATTTTTGTGTATGTTCAAATTTGCTTGCCGGTCTGGCATCTTAGCGGAAGGAATAAAAAGCCAGGCGCAAGATAATATTTTTTTCTAAGTGCCATATAAAACATATTAATAGTTTACGACCTATAGCGACATCAAATAAAACAAAATGTCTTTGGGCATTTAAATGTTGTCTAAATAACAATAAAAACTTGCCACACACTAAGTGGATCAAAAAAAAACTAATCTAAAACATGCTTTCATATCATCATTATTCACTACAAAATTTCGTTCAGTCAGTCACTTTTACACCAAAACACTTTATTTCACTTGTATAATTTATGTCAGTCGCATGTTCTATATAAAACAGTATGACAACTAGATTAAATTTTCGGGTGTCAAATTTATTACCTATATACAAGAATTTTCATACTTATTTCCAAAAAATGCGACGTTAACACTTTCAACAAATAAAGTATTTTGGAAAACATCCAATTTAAATATTCCGGTATATTCTTGACAAAAAATAAACGTTAAATATTTTATATAGGAAATTTTGTGTAATCACCTCATTTGATGTTGATGAGCTTGATGATTTATCCTTATCTGATGATTTGGCCGGCTTTTCCTCTTCTTTTTCTGGACCTTTTCCTTTCGACATGAGTGAGTAATAATTTATCCTTACTGGTGCCATATTTAATATTTTTATATTTTTAAATCACTAATATTTTGCTTAAATATATAATTTATAACAATTGGATCACTTTACGATTTTTTATTATTAATAATTTTTATTTGAAATACACTTAACACAAATTAAATTATTTGTAATTAACCAAAAAAAAGTAATCAAAAAATAAATATGTTATGGATTTCACAAACTTCATTCACTTACTGATGATGAGTGTGGATTTTCAACAAAAATTTGTTAAAAGAAAAATTTAATTAAGCAAAAACTCGAATTTTTGTTCGGAAAGCAAAGCAAAAAAAAAATTCTTTGCTATATTTTCATTACGATCATGATCACGATAAATATGATGATCGTGATGCTTATTGTCATAAAGATTTGAATTAATTCTTTATTATTGAGATAAAAACGTAACAAAAAAAAATCTATTTTCATATACAGACTCTTTTTTTATAAACATTAAATTTTTTTTTATTGTAGAGGTAGGAAACGCAATGTTATAGAATCGGAACATGCTTAACAAACTAACTAGTATACCATTTGTTAGTTTATCTAATTTTAGAAATTGTACACACACGTATAATAATATTAATAGTTTTCTTCACGATCATCATTTAGGAAATAACGTACACAATGCTTGAAAATGTATTTTATTAATTAGAATTGCTAAGATTAAGAAAAAAAAAATAGAATTTTACAACATCAGTATTTTGTTGAATCAGCACGATCATTAGATTTTATCTATTTTGAGGCAAATTTCACGTTAGCGTTGCGAAATTATAGTGAGAAATTTTTATGGTTATTATGTGATAAAATTACCATACGATAAGCATTAATACTCGTACCGGTTCTATTTTTAGGGTAAATGATTACTTTCACGCAAACATATTTCGGGTTTGTTTTGTTCGGAGAAATGCTTGCACGGAAACAGATTTATGTTAAACGCAAACTCCCACGTTTATGTAAATATTAAAATTACAATCAACCTGGTTCACAATTTTTATTTGTTGCTATTTTGTTGTTTATATATTAGGCACGTGCTACAACAATATTTGGAGAGTGGATACGATGATCTTTTACGTCCTCTAAGCTAGCAGAACCCATACAGCAGAACATTACAAGATAGTATGGATAATTATAGGCTAATTATAAGCTAATTAAATGCTGCATTAAAAAATGTTTGGCTCCACCCCTTCCAACTAAAATGCGGGTTCTGTCAGCTTTAGAAAAAATTAGCAGAACCCATATCAAAAGTGATTTAAAAACAATGAGAAAAATATAGGTAAATTTTAGGCTAATTAAATGCCCTATTAAATTTTTTTTTTTTATTCTGTTCGATCTAGAAAATGCAAAAGGCTTTATCACTTCAAAGCTAGCAGAACCCAAATCGAAATTAGAACGCAAAATAAGATATATTGATAAACAAATAATTTTAGGCTCACTATGGGCTAATCAACTGCCCTATTAAAAAAATTTGGGCTCCACCCGTTTTTGACCGGACATCAGGTCATTTAATCTAAAGGCAGCAGAACCCAAATCGACAATCGGACCAAAACTGAAATTAGAACGGTCTAATTTCAGTTTTTGTGCGATTTTTGTTTGGGTTCTGCTGGCTTTAGATTAAATGACCTGAAGCCTGGTCAACAACGGGTGGAGCCCAAATTTTTTTAAAGGGGCAGTTGATTAGCCTATACTGAGCCTAAAATTATTTGTTTATCAATATATCTTGTTTTGCGTTCTAATTTCAATTTGGGTTCTGCTAGCTTTGAAATGATAAAGCCTTTTGCAGTTTCTAGATCGAGTAGAATAAAAAATTTAAATAGGGCATTTAATTAGCTTAAAATTAACCTTAAATTTTCCCATTGTTTTTAAATCATTTTTTGATATGGGTTCTGCTAACTTTTTCTAAAGCTAACAGAACTCGCGTTTCAGTTGGAAGGGGTGGAGTCTAAAATTTGTTAATGCAGCATTTAATTAGCCTATGATTAGCCTATAATTATCCATACTATCTTGTAAAGTTCTGCTGTATGGGTTCTGCTAGCTTAAGGGACGTGATTTTTTAATGGTGCAACAGATTTTGTGGTATAATATTCGCATTTAACACAATTCAATAATTTCATGAAATCACTGTCAGGCTACTGATTTTGCAGGTATGGCCTCGCTTAAATGAATACGATCAGATTTATCTATTTGTTGGAATAAACTTGTGCTAATTTTTATGTCATTTTTTCAAAAGGTTGGTAAAGCAACTTGAACAGATGCAACTTGGGAATAGTAGTTGTTCTTTTTTTTCAAATTTTAATGATACTAAACAGTGTTTTGGAACAGTCTGATTAGAAATTTAGATGTACTTCAATTGGAATTGTACCAGTGATGTTTTCGATGCACCTGTTTGTTAATTATATTTCAGATTGTGGTGCGTGAATTATAGAACATTTAATATTTTGCATTTAAAAATCACGTTTTAAGTTCAAGCGAAATATGGTTTTGAATTGATTATACACAAAATAAGAATTGCAAGGTGGCTGATCTAAAATAACCCAATAAAACGGCGAGCTTATCTTAAAGGAAAACTTTCACGCTATGCAAATTTTGTCAATGACGATTTGCACAACGATAAACAGCAGAACATATTCGACCGAAAGTGATGATGGTCGTGAAGAACCGTCGATTGTCGATTTTAATGAAAAAAAATTAAAAACCAACCTGGAGTACAGTGGTTACATGGTTGTAGGATTAAATAACAATACTATGGATGTGCTTTGTTGATTGAATGGCACTCGTTCTACGATTTATAAATATTTAAAAGGCGCATTATGGGTGAAACTGTTGGTCTCCTGAAGCATTTAATTTACTGAGGCAAATGGTATATAAGCCTTAACCAAGCTAAGGATTCGATATCATAGAAAACAGCATACTTTATATGCGGTACATAAAGCTAATATTCGCTAACCCAGTTTATTATCAGAAAACAGTGCAAATACAAGAAAATTTTTGAATATCTGAGATGAAGTAAACCAAAGTTTGAAGTCGCTTTAGGAAAAGGAAGGCCTACTAGATCACTGGCTGACTTACATATTTACCTGTAAATTTGATTATAGTTCTATTAGCTTTTTATGGGCTCAAAGGACTACTAGTTCGCTATGAAAATTTTTTGAATTTATAAGCACGAGATTTAGAGGTTAAGAGTTGATGAAAGTCACAAGCACACGGGTGAGTCCGTGAACACGCACGCAGATTAGTAGAAATGCAAAAAACTGTTATTTTGCAATTTGCACTGTTCCTATACCTGTTCCTGTTATTACAGTGGTAAATACCTGTGCCTAAAATAATAGTTTTTCTTTTTTAGTTACTTGTTCTGTTGTTTATGCATAATAGAGAGACACGAAATTAAGTAAGTTTTATATGAGCTTTTATTTCTTCAAATTTTATATGTATTTACAATAAACTTTAATTTTAAAAAATTCAGTTTAAGGTTTGATTTGAAAATATAATTTGCTGGACTTTAATTGATTTTAATCGAGTACGTCGGTCGGTTTAAATATTTCCAGGTTTTGAGAACATGTGTTCACACGGCACTAAAGTTTCCATGGCACAAAGCATTTTTTTTATTATTTGGCTTAAATGTGGATAATTGTGCCTATTTTGTTGCCACCATAAAAGAGGATCGTGTCTTCTTTCTAAAAGATCTTCATCTAAATATCGATTAACTTCAATAACAACTCTGGATATTTCTGTGCCGTTAGGTTTGATTTTCGATGCTGTTTCGTCATAATGGCTCCATATAGAGGTTTCAGCTATATGTTTTGGTAGAGCTTCCGTCACTTCGATTTGTGTTTCAATATTTAATTTTGTAGTAATTGCACTTGATTTAAGTATGTAGAATTACAAAGTGTTTTATTTTCCTGTAGCAGCTTGAATCTGTTGTTTATCTCATCTCTAAGTGAGGAAATTAGTTTTTCAATTATCCCGGATGGTTCATCCATTTGAATTCTTACTTTGTTCATATTATTATGAAATCAAATGGCTTTAAAATGTTCGTAATTTGGTGTATCATTTGTCACTTTACTGGCGTTAAAATTGGCAGGCCTTTATCCAATAAGGCTAATGTAGTTTTGACCACATCCTGCAGCTCAATTATTTAGTTGCTAGCTTAAAAATTTATTATTGGCCGATGAACTTTTCTTAAAATGTATATTATTATTTTCCTTACTTTATCTAGCAATGAAACAAGTCCTTTTAAACTTTTCTGCACAACCAAATTTATTGTGTGTGCCAAGCATCCAAAATGTTCCCATTCCAAAATGTTTGTTATTGCGGACGTAATATTTCGTGCATTATCGGAGACTGCCAAACAAATTTTATTATTAAGATTAAATGCATCCGTGATTTTTTATATTTTGCCTGCTAAATTAACGCTTATATGCGGCTTTCATTATAGCTGACACAGCCCAATACTAATGAATGTATATTAAAACTAGCTGGCCCGGCGAACCTCGTTCCGCTCCAAATTACTTCGTTCCGAGTAAATAATTTTGTCCTTCACGAAAATTGATTTTGATGAGAGAAAAAGTCAAACAACTCAACTCGATTCTCAATATACTATTGAGTTGAGTGGACATTCCATTCACTTTTTCATCGAATTCAACACTTATGTCTTGAAAAGTGAATGAAATGACGATTCAAACCCAGACATCTATCGAAAATTGAGTTGTTTTTTGGATTTTTCTCTCAGTGTGGAAATAAATTTCAATCGCTTGGAATTCAAAAGAATTCATTGTATTTTATTCGAGTAACGTTAAATCTAATAGATGCAAATCAATACAATGTATTGTGGTAAACCATATTTTTTGTTTTGTTCTCCGGCGCGTAAATGAACAACGATGAAGGTTTGAAAACTCTCGAACACGCGACTTATAACTGACCATGAAAAAACACGAAACTATAAGATTTATTCCGCACACTTCCAATGATTGACCTTACGGTTTGTTAATCGTCGCCAAACGAACGGGGCGAACGCCAAACGAACGGAGAACTGAATTCTCTTGAAGTCCAACATAATGTCAGTTGGAATCAGATGAATTCTCGACAGTATAGAACATCCTCTCCTTAGAATGTGCCATTAATGATCGTCGCTTAAATCACGTTGCTCATCAGTTTCTTCCCAGCCAATCGCGTCCCGTTACACAATCTCGGATGGTTCAGATTGCGCAGCATGATTATCACAAATCCGACCGTCAGCATCAAGTTATGTGGTAGTATTCCTGGTAAATCAAGCGCATTCATTCAAAAACTCAGTCGGATATAGTTGGTTGTCTTCTCTTGATTGGTCACACAGTCAACGGATTTGTGGCAATGCATTTCCCCGCAGCGATTCGATTTTGAATCAAGTAATTCAGACTCCCTACATCGTTGTTCTTCGCTGCTAAAATCAATCGTTCGCTGAGCCAATCGTGATTCATATAATTTCGGAGGATGCCCGGAAACACTTTCGTGATAAACTCTCAATTCCATTTCGTAAACATGCAACAATTTGAGGAAAACGAAATCAATCCGGTCGAAACATCAACAGGAATTTGACCATTGCCAAGCGCCAACAGTTGTTTGGAAAAATCAGCAGTGGTCAACTGCCACTTCCTAAGATAGCCCCACAATCTCGACGATTTTAGACTTTCGTTGAGTTCATCTGCAGCTGTTGATCTCGAAATGACAGGTAGCGTTTGATGAAAGTCGGCGGCCAGCAAAATCATCGCTCCCCCAAAACATCTTGGGTCACTTTGTAAATCCTTCATCGTTCGATTGAGCGCTTCCGATGCTCGTTTATGTGCCATTGTGCACTCGTCCCAAATGATGATTTTGCATTCTTGCAATCACTCGTTGCCACATTTTTGCCAACAATCATACCTGCGGGTTTATCGATAGTAAGAGCATTGTACACTACGTGAAATGTCTTTTGTCTGCTCTGATGATTATTTTGTGATCATCGGAAGACATTGTCTCCAAAGCAGTTTTAAACAAACGAACCAGCGCATTGTGTTCATGCAGAAGACATTGAAGTTATCCGATTACCTCTCGTTTTTAGGCATTGAAAAGCGCAAGACGACAATTTTATTCAAATTCGGAATATCCAGCGATGTAAATTTGAAGGAATTTGGGTTCTTCATTAGCTTTTGGCATCTACGCTCGGCTTCGATGATGAGATTTCCCTTAAATCTATAAAATGGAGAGCAATTTTGAATATTATGAGTACTATCGTTCAACATTATCGAAATGTTGAACACGCGGTGAAATCATTACCTTATAGATGGGATTGTAGCCGGGTTGACGAACAACAACATCAGTTCCAAATGACGTCATGTTAAAGCATTGATTGTATTTTTGTGTGTGTGCTACAAAATGTCTGTATAGCGTTGAATCTCCATAGAGATAAGGACGTAATGGCTCGGGTGGTGAAATCAAAAACGGCAATTTGATTTTGCCATCGGCACAGCATAGCCCTTGGCATTTCTGCTTGGAATTTCAATGCTTGGCAATGTAAGCACACGGCAGACAATGTGCTTTCTTTGTAGCTTTGTTGCTTTTGCATTTCATTTTCACGGACATCGTGTATTCTTTGTGAATTACGGTTTCTTCGTTCCAGGTTCGATCGTCTGATAGCCGACATTTTAACCAAAATTCCTAAACATTACATTGATTCATTTGACTTATTTACTTTAAACTCATTATTTCACAAAAATGAACTTACAGTTTGAATCAATCTCAACCTTGCAATCCAATTTGATAATCACACTTGCCACGCTCTACAAAAATTCTGGAAAAAACTATAGAAATCGTAAAAATCACACCCAACTTCATATGATTTTAATAATGGTATCGTTTATGGTTGCAATACACACAATTCAAATATCATAAAACAGTGAATTAATACTCAAATTCCCAATTTAATGGCAGCAAGAAAAATAACACGTTTGCACAATCGAAAATGACCATGGGTGATTTCAGGTCCCCTGTCATGATCAGTAAAATCATCGCCGATTTGATTTGAAAATTTCATAGTCAACATCATTTTTCGATTTTCCGAATTATCCGACTTTTCCGGTAAATTTTCCCAAATTTTTCTTTCGTACGAATCACCTCTTGGCAAAAAAAGATTGGACCAAATCAGTTTAGCTGTTCTCAACTGAAAAATATAATTTTTTTGATTTTCCGAATTTTCCGATTTTTCGGTGAATTTCTCCAAAATTTTCTTTCGTAAGAATCATCTCCTGGCAATTTTGATTACAACAAAAAGATTTGAGCCAAATCGGTTTAGCCGTTCTCAACTGAAAAATATCATTTTTCGATTTTCCGAGTTTTCCAACTTTTGCTGTGCATTTTTCCAAAATTCGTCGCAAAAAGTTCGCAATTGCGAACACAACAAAAAAAAAAATTGAGAAACATCGGTTCAACCGTTCTCAACTAAAAAACATAATTTTTTCGATTTTCCGAATTTTCCAATTTTTCCGGTGGATTTTCCCAAAATTTTCTTTCGTAAATGATGGATTTTAGAGAAAATAAATAGATTGGATAAAAAACAAAATACTAATTTGCATGGAGTCTCCGTTGGGATTCTAATCCAGTACCTCCCAGCCCAAGCGCCGAAGCTTTAACAACTGCACCAGCTGTCTCATAAAAAATGTCCAGACAAAATTCATATGAGAAAAGCTTTTTTCTCGATTTTTCGGTTTTTCCGACTATTTCGATGGAATTTTTAAAATTTTCTTTGGTAAAAATCATCTCCTGGCAATTGCGAACAGAACAAAATGATTGAGCCAACTCGGTTCAGCCGTTCTCACTGATGCGCGCACGCACATACATTTTTTAATTTTTTACACAATTTTTATATATATATAGATTATCATCGATGTAATGAAAAGTGATTCCCAAAAAGCTTTCATTATTACATGAAGTCCAACAGTCAGTTGTTAAACTGCATTTGATAACCGATTTCGTAATGTTTTCTATTTCCTGAAACGTCTTTTGATATAAAGGCAACATTGATTTAGTAATCTTTTGTCAATTTGGTGACTGATACGAAGGATTTAGAGCCTTAACAAAGCCTAAGAAGCCGCAAATTTTAACAATACTGAATGGCTGAAAGTCATTTGTAAACATTTTCATTAGTTCACTATCAATTTGTATAGTCTTGTGGCAACGACATGTTTTTAGCAGGAAAATTTCGAGTACTTTGCTGCATAGCGGTAGTTTTACTTTTTACGCTTCGTCTGGCATTACTCAGTTCATTATTATGTGTGACTTCAGTACTGATAGTTAGATAGCTTCTGAAGATGATGTGGGGATTGCCTCTGAAATCTGAAAGCTCAGTTGATCATTCTAGACTCAGTTGATAATTCATGTATCATTATTCTAAATCTTATTGTTTGGCTGAGTTAAAAAAAATTGCTTTTAATAATTAATATTTATAAACTATTTTATAGTCTACTTACCACTTTTGTTTCTATTTGTACAGTTGCATGTTTATTTTGGATGTGTTTCTTTAATTTTGTAATTGAAGATTTATAACACAGCTCTTGCAAAAAAAAACATTTTGGAATTACAGCATCAACCACTGTGAAATGTTCCCAAATGGGACTTGTTTTTGTAAAATTTTCACTCATTACTTCAGTTCACATTCACAAAATTACAATAAAATTATTGTTTCTTTAAAAACAGTAACGATAAGCGAATATGTGAAATAACAGGAACTGTTTTTTTCGTTATTTAGTAACAGGTTGTTCCTGTCATTTTCTACGAACAGTGATAAAATAACAGTTCCTTAAATATCGTTACATCTCTACAGATTAGTATTCTATTGTCCTGAATATTGCTTTAGACTGGCTGAGTGTAGTAAATTCAAAGTAGACATTTCTTTCTAAAGGAAAAACATTATTCTATTTGTAGGTATAGATTGTGTAACAGGTACAGGATATACACATTACTCTCGGATAGCGGGAGGTGACCCACTACGTTCATGTGTATATGTTTCAAATCTTGCTGACGGTAGAGAAAAATGTCCTGGTTGTGATTTTGTGTGTCTATTGGCCATGTTTGTAGTTAGCAACCAATGTTATCTCGAACCTATTTCGTTATGTCGATGTTCATGTTCAGCCAGAAATACCTAGTGGAAATTAATTTTCTTGTAGCACAATGCTTGGACGAGAGAGACCATGTAGTGCGCTAAATATACTAAAGATCTCTGTTACATCCCAACAAATGGTCGACGAACCCCCGTAGATGTTTCGCAGTATAGTTTTAAATCCGCAAGGATGGTAAGCTCTAATTAAAATGTAGAAGTCTTTGGGCGAGATGAATTTTCAAGCAGTTCACTCAATTCATTAGTCAGATTCTTGCCACCTAGCTAGGGTTATAAAATTAAGCTTTGAAATTTCTGATATATGTCGCACATCCGTCGTAAACTGAGCGATAAAAGCTACACAGTTGAAAAAATATGACCTATGTAATGCAAATTGCATTACATATTCATCCTACGGAAGCTTGCATTACAAACTAATGCACAAGTTGCATTATATCAAATATTAATGATAATTGTATTAATTTTTATTGTATAGTTTACATTAAACTTTAACGGAATATTTTCTAAAAATTGATACATGTTATATTAAAATTTTACAGCACATTGCATAAAAAAATTTAAATATCCAATTGGAAGCATCATTTTTTATCATAAGTGGCATTTAAATTGTAAAGCTCAATGCTTTAAACAGTAAAGCACACAGTAAATTCCCAAATAATTGTATTAACACTTATATTATTTTGTATTTAAAGTATAAGGAAAAATCCACAGATTCCAACTCGATTGACGTAAATCAATTTACGTCCTTAGACTGCTAATATATGAAAAATATTTAAAGCTTATACTAAAAATAAACACAATGCTTTAGCGAATTATTATAAATTCGCCAAAAAATAGTTAACCCCAGATTATATAGAAATTTTCTTTCGATGCACTACTGCAGTAATTTTTGAAGCAACTGCATCATAAATATTTTTAATGCATGCTTTGCATCAGAATATGATACACGATTGCATCGTATAAGCCTCAATGCAAGGGTTGCATTACAAATCGCAGCAAAATTTCTAAGTGTGTAGATGTCGAGCTTTCGTGGACTTTTCTGACCCAAAGATGTTATTGCTGTTGTAAGATATTTTTGATTTGTGTATAGATGGTAAATTGCCTATACCTTCTACGAAATACCTAAAATGCATTATTGCTAAATAAACAGCAAGTAGATGTTTGTCAAAGGCTGAATATTTACTTTCTGCCTTTGATAGTTTGCGGGAAAATAATCCCAGCGGTTGCAAATATCCATTATGCCACTGTTGCAACACTAAATGCAACTTCACATACGTCAGACCAAGAGAAGTTTTTAGAGTTCTTTGTCATCTTGTTCAGATTTTCCACTTATTTGTGAATTGGCGACAGCAATTCGGCTAACTTAGGAACGAACTTCTAAGGTAATATACCGTCTTCGAAAATTTGGTGGCTGAGGAGGTTAAGTTCAGATAAGCCGAATTCATATTTTGAAAATTGAATGTTTATTCCAAATTTAACTAATCTCTCAAACAGTTGGTTTAGATGAGATTTATGCTCTTCTTCATTTTTGCTGGCCACGAGTATATCGTATATAAAATCTAAGCCATTGACTACTTCGCTCATGAACCGCTGAAATGTCTGGGAAGCATTCCGAAATCCGAAAAGCATTCTTGTGAACTCAAATAATCCTCGGACGCATTGCGGGAATTAGGTGTGAAGAAAACTTTTGAATATGCGGGATTCGATATCGATCCGCCTCTGTTACGGCATTAAAACCTCGATAAGCACATGGTCTCCAATCTGTCCCGTTTTTCTTTTTGATCATATGTATGGGAGATGCAATCGCAGAAAGGACGGTCGGCATATGCCTAATTGTACCACATGCTGGAATTCGGCAAGCGCGATTTTATGTCTAATCGGTGCAAACCGACTTGGTTTTGAGAAAGGCAAACAACCTTTTGCATACATATCATAAACCACACTGTGTTTTGCTGGACCATTATAATCTGAATCTTCGGATAAAGAAGGAAACCATAACGAAATTTCTGTTGAAGTTTTTACCTTAACTGTCATTGTGTTTACCACTTGACTAGTCGTGGGCTCAAGTAGTCGTCTACAACGTAAGTTGACGAGAATACCGTATTTCATCAGAGAGTTAGGCCCGGTAATCGGTCTGTCTACTGATGCGATTTCTACTGTCTGTCTACTGATGTGACAATGTAAGAAAATTGTCGCCGTAATCCAACGTCCACGTTCAACAATTTTGTCCCATTAGTGTGGATCACCGAACCGTTGGCGGCGGGAAAGGACCAAGTTATTATCTTTGAGATATGAGCTTAAAACGAAAAAAATTACCGGTAGAATGGACGTATCTGCGCCTGTATCCACGAGAAATAGTGTGTTATTATGGTATCGTCTCTAATAAAAAGGCGGCAATTATGTAGGATCAGATTAATCGCCGTGCTATAATAACCAGATTTACTTGTGTTTTGTTTCAGAAAATAATTTCGTAGATATATGTCGTTCATTTAATTTGCAAGGTAAATAACATTTTCTTGCAGCATTCCCAATCTTATGGTGGTAGTAGCATACGTCTGCTTCCGCTTCGTGGTTTTCCATAAAATTGACATAAGTTGCAAGATTATCGTGGGGATCAGGGGATCAAGCATGCCAGCGAGTCTAGCTTCGATTTTTTATAAATTAGAATCCCAAGTTCGTTGGGAACTAGAAGTTCTGTACGGAAGAAACATTAGGACTGATTGTTTCTTTTATTCTATCAGCGATTTCAAGAATCTTGATTCGTAATTTGCAATAGTTTATGTCGAATGTTTTTTTTACTGATACGCACAAATTTGTTTTACAAATTTTTGCTTTAAAATTGTTATTTTATAAATACTTACAGTTCTTGAATATTACGATGATCGATATTTAATTTTCACAGGATTATATCACAATAATTTTATAGATAATTTGTTTAAATTCCGCGTATTCGAGTTGGCAGGTTACCATTTGCGTAAATGCCGCCCGGTATTTGTAAATCTGAAATTCTAACAAGCATGAGTCGAAAGCAATTTAGTCATGTTACGTAAGCTCACAATCTTGCAGCTTTTTCCTCTAGGGAATGGAAAAATAAAGAAGAGTTGCCTCAGCAATATACATGTGTCATCGCATCAACTGAAGAAAGAAGAACTCTGCCTGAAGAGAAGATAACACTATCATTTCAAGTCAATCTGAATGAGATTAGTGTATTGGAATGAATTAGTAACAAGTATTCTAGCTATTCTAAAAGACAATAATATTGCAGGTTTTTGACTTTCGAATAAAAATTCAATAACATTACGTTATTTGAAATAGGACTGTTATGACTATAATCTTCATTTTAATCATACTGTGTTATTATTAGAGAATGCTGCTTATAGAAATAATAGGACCTTCATCTTTTCAGCTACTGAGAACTTTCGATTGTGATAAATGTCAGATCTACAGAGAGGCATGCCTTAAATTGGACTTACTTGAAAATGATCAACCCTGGGACAGAACACTAATAGGATGATTTGTTACGTGTCGTCCACACAAAGAGAGAAACAAATCGTTAATAGATATATTAATATGTAAATACAGTTTCCAGCAAACATGGGAGCATTCATATTACTGGGGGATGCCTGCATATCCATTAATAAAAAAAAGTCGGGTGTCAACATGGGTTTGCAGCACCGACACACCACGGAAATATTATTCGTAACAGAGGTCTATTACGAGAACAACAATAACGAGTTGATCAGGTAGGAGTTTTCGCTTTGATTATTTTGATGCATTTGCAGGCACTAAAAACGTTTCTTTCTAAATTGCTGCCATACATACCGAAATAGCAATTCACAGCACTATCAACTCTTGATTTAGAATCAAGCACATGATTTTCCTTGCAACATGCAAAGTCATTATTTTGGAGGAATGTATACCATGGTACAGAAAAAAAGCACGTGCAGCGTACGATTATATACTTTGCGCGATTTGGTGGTCATTCCACGACCGACTAATGATCTCAATGCCTGCCTGAAAGCGTTGCATTTTTTATAAAGCATGTCCCAAAAATCTCACTTTCAACAAACATGCGAGTGTATTAATATCACATAACATGTGAGATATGATTATCACCTGAAACATACCATTTTTGACAGAGGGTTCATCAAAAATACTTGACAGCAATTTGGATCCACCAAAATTGTGCAACAAAACCTGGCTTTGTGTGAAGAAACTGATGCCATATCTGATTGAAACAATGATTATTAATGATAAAAAAAAATCAATGTACTAACTACGCATATTAGGATGCACGGGCAATTACTACAAATTTCTTGTGTGAATTTGAAAAATCCGTGCTTTTTAAATTTCCATTCTTATGTTCCTCGCCCTAGAATAGGAATGCACCAAAAATAAATTAAAGATAAAAGAAAATAAGCCGAAGCATAAGGGACCTATTTTCTATATGTGGGATGCTACACAAAATTTTTACAGAATATTCCTAAATATTCTCATTCTCTCCTGGAAGTAGGCAGTTACATTTTAGGCAAATACCTTCTACAAATATAAATTTTTGAACAATTCTCTACCTTCCAAAATAGTTTCATGACTGCATAATGTTCCGTGAGATTCGAGACTTTACTCGAACTTCTTTTCTTATTTATCATTTTATGGGGATTCATTGATGTATTTCAATTAAGCGTGATTTTTAATTTTTGGTACATCACTGTAGTAATCAACATTTTCCTAGGCTATGCCAAACATTTAACTATACTCCAATTTAAATTTTATTTTTCATTCTAAACCGATCTGTTAGGACAAAACTTTAGCTGTGTTGCTTTTGCAAAGCCACATAGCTTTAATAGTAGAGGCCAATTTTGGTTTCAGTAATATTTGTTTGTGAATTTCCAGTAACGGAAAATATTTGTTCATCATAGTTGGCGTATTTATCAGTAGTAATTAAAGTAGAGTTGGCTTTAAACAAAACTAAAAAAAAAAAAGATTTTCATAAAACCGGTTCAGATTACAATTACTACTGACACAAAAGCTAACTATGATGAGCCAACTAAGCGGCTTTGCGAAAGCAAAACAGCTTTTGTTTAATTAGGTTATAATTAGAGTTTTATGATGTCGAAATTGTTTTCAATGAAATATTCTAAAAATGCTTTATTTGGTAAAAGATAGTCGAATCAACTGGTGTTTTGAAAGTGCCGCTTCATAACAAGTAATTTTACCTGTTATCATACACAATTTTATCGAACCATACAATAAACTATTCTTGATTTACAATTCGAAAATTCATTAAATCTACTTTATTTGTTTTGTAAAAGCAGTAAAATCGTAGGGTACCTAAAATAATTTATAGAACATTATCAATTTCGCCGAAAAATTTGTTATTTTACGTACTTTCTAATAATAACTACCACACATTTTAAAAATTACATGCAGGTAGTGAAACTAGAATCTTCTTAAGCGTAATCTTATTTATCAGCAGCTTTGCACAAAAATTTAAAAGTTTAAACTATCGGATATCGGATCAAAAATTCATTATATATTGTATGTGGCTCTCCATGCTGGTGATTTATGTCTGATACTTTTGTGTGCCATCAACAATTCTTCTAGCCCTTCTCAGAAATTTAGCTTTTCATAAAAGTTAGGAACAATTTTCCTCATATCTTTAAAAATAACTTTATTAGTGTTATACATGCAGTATAGGTCACTTAAATTTTTAGAGTAAAAATAAATCGTGTTTCTACCAACGTTTGTAGAATGTTTAAATCGTAATAATATTATTTTATGTATGTTCTAATCAAACTAATTAAACATTAACAAATTATTACATGCAGGAAGTAAACATCGAAAACTTTTTAAGTTTAATACAATCCAGCTTCTTATTTAGCATTAACCCAATAGCATTAACTCAAACATCAATTGTTTAAAATTTAAACATATTAATTTGGGCTACGGATATAAAAAATCTTCATTTATCTGAGCTTCGTTTTTTATTATTTTACTTATCATATAATTCCAAAGATATCTTGAAGGATGCTAGCGTACTTATGTATAGTATATATACAACTTCATTAAAAAACTATAAATGCTTGATTTAGAGCTTCAGCTAATTAGGTAGCTTAGTATAAAACTCAGATACACTTTTCTTACATTCATTAAACAACTATATCTGCTACAAAGATCATTCTAAATAATTTGTGCAATCACTTACGTCGAAAAATAAGCAGAAGGGCACAAATACAAAAAAGTTAAAAATTCACAAATTTAAGTTCGATCTAATCTTAAAAATATCCATTTTAAAATATTACATGGAGGTAGTGAAAATCACATCTGTATCCAATTCAGGATTGAGATCAAAAAGTTTAAAAATATTTTCTTCTCTGCCACTTTTTGACACACTCGTACACAACTTTTGGACGGTTCGTATAATGCGGGCTAAACGGTTTATGACCGACGAATAAATTTTGTTTTCTGACGTTTACGAGTATTGCGTTCTATAACATTCAGAAACGATTGCTATGTGATAATTGAGGTATAAATGGTGAGTCATTAATTAAGATTTTCTAGAATACAACACGCAAAAGCTAGAATCATCTAATAAACAAAATATTGTAATAAGAATTCTTCTTAAAATTTGCAATATATTACAATGATGTTCAACCGGAAACATTGTTTATGTTAATAAGTGGTGCAAAATATCATGAAGTTGCACAACAGCAAGAATGACTAACCAATATAATTTCCAACGATTTTCATTTTATGATTCATTGTTAATTAACTATTCCTAAACGTTGAAAGTAAACTAATTAGCATATTAGTATACCGGGTGGTTATTAAAGCTACACTGTGGCACTCACCATGTTAACAAACAGAATATCACCCGGAAGTATATCGTATTGCGACATGATTAATAATAAAGGACCATACACGCAGGAAGTCAGTTGTAAGATAAATTACTACAATTTTTATTTATATATAAATATTTATAAATTAAAGAATCATACTTTCCTAAATATTTATGAGCACGACTTTTCAATTAACCCGCGCATGCAATAAAAATATATATATATATATTTGATTTATTGCGGAAGACATAAAATATATTCGTTTTGAGAGGATAATATCGATATTTAAATATTTTTTTTACGTCAGAATATAATTATCAAGATTAAATCATAACTTTTCGCCAAATTTTAAATACATGTAAATGCCAGCAGCCAGCACATATTATATCGACATGATTTTTGCGTGTATTAAATTTTAAAAATAAACATTCGTGCTATGTAGCACTAAGTTGAAGAACCGCCTTATTATTATTATTATTATGTGTACGTTATTTGACAGTTTGTAATATATAAAATTATTCAATAGACAAACACTTCAACATTAACGTTAAAATAAAACAATATAACAATATTTATCAAGAAACATTTTTTTTTTGGTTTGGGCACGAGCGGAATACATTCTTCATTTAACCTCTAAATTTAAGGCCCTCCTCTATGATAAATTAGCCGAGTTATTTACGTATGTACATGATAAAAAATTGTCAATAAAATATTTTCACTTGTACGATGATTTTGCTGAGGTAAATTTTCTATATATATATTGCCTTTGAAACTAATGTACAAATGAATTGTTGCAGTAGAAAGCATCTGTGACATAAACGCTTATGACAACATAAAATATGAAAATTGTAATTTCATAAGAAAATTACGATAAATCAAAATAAAAAATTTAGTTAGTTAACACACTGAACAGTTTTGGCAATATATATAACATATGCGCATTATCCGGGATTGGCCTTGTATACGAGCGTGCAGGATTAAAAATAATTTCGACTATCCAACAGTGATTAATGAAAAATTGCTCGAGATGATAATCTCAATTGACTCTTTCTTCTTGTCATCTATTCATATGACATACCGGCAAATATAATTAAAAAATTTATAAAATTAAATACACGCGTTGATATATTTATATGGATGTGGGGCTATAAATTAAACGTTATAAGAATAAAAATTTGAATCTGAAAATAAATTTGTTACACACCAACTTAAAACTTACTTTTTATTATATCGTGAAAAAGCATAAATCAAACGCTTTGAACACCGAAAAAATAGATTTTCCCCAACAAATGGTTTACAATTTATTTTTATGGGGGAATTACTTTGCGGACTACTCTGAGTGTATTTGGTGTACTTGCTACAAACGAAAATAGAATTTCCAATCCAACAACGTTGTTATTCAAAAATTTCTGTACTAATTCAATCTAGTTGCAAACAGAATGTTTTGGGACCAAAAGAGAACTTTGCTCGAAAATGTTGTAGTAAGCTTTAATGTATGCGATGGATTTGACTTTTAAATCTTATTTCACCATCATACATTACCGGTGTGAAGTTTCTCTCTCTCTCTCTCTCTCTCTCTGGCACTATATTCCATCAAGGGATTTGGCCGCCTCAAATGAGGTTTCATAATCATATTTTCATTTAATTTGATCCTAAACCAGCCGTGAAATTGTTTCCTTGTCACCACTGGGAATCAAACCCGGGACCTCCGGTCGCTGGATCAAGCATGCTGACCACTTTGCCACCAGGAAGGCGGCAAGTGAAGTTACTGGCCACTTAAATTATTGGACAATTTTATAATTTGGACAGAAATTTTAGCGAGTATCCAAAACTTAATTTTTAGGCAAAGTATGATTTTATATACACATTTTTGCACACGTGTAGATTTCTTGAAAGTGTAAATACAAAAATAAATTTCGTTTGTAAAAAAGAACAAATTTTTGTATTTCATATTATATTCTTTTCAAAAAATTATTTTAATCATCAGGAATAATTGCGATTTTTGTATGAAAGAATTTCGTTGTAGCTTATGGTAAATTACAGGATTCTTAGAGATTGTCTCCCATAGTGACTATATAGGTTTAAAAGAGCATGCATTGTGGAATAGAAATCACTAAATGATATTTCGAAATGAGCCATAGCTCTCGCATAAAATTCGCGGATAGCGTGAATGTTCAAAAATTTTATTCGAACATAATGTATGCCATTTCAAACGTTTATAGCCAGTATGGGAACCAACTTCTGAGATGCGTGTCACAGTTAAAAATGAAAGAATAAAAATTAGTTTTAGCCCAAGGATAAAATTATTTTGAATAAATTTTATTCAATTTGGAACATAAAATATGTACATTCTTTTCGTAAACCTAAATATTATTCTTGCTTATGATGATGATTATTTATGATGATGATGATGATAAATGATTTTTATTCTTATTTTGTTTATTATTTATTCTTTTATTTAAAACAAATTTACATAAATAAAAATTTGTCCTTTTAATGATAATGTTTATCTATATTTAAACCTAAAATATTTTAAATATCAGCAAAATTAATAGATTTTAACTTAATGGTTCATTTTATTTCCAATTGATATTCTAATTTTAATCTAACTCTTAAATTCTAAGGGCATCTCAACTAAGTTGCAGCTCAATATCGTTCGCATGAATAAAAGAATATCAATTTATCGGAACTGAATCGCGATTTATATTGTGCCTTTATTCTGTCGAGGTCATATAATGCTTGCTCTCAACTACAATTCTTTTTCGTCTCCCAACAAAAATATTTAATATTAATTTTTTTTATCCATAAACTTTCTAGAGATCGTTACGGTAATCTCAAAAAATTTAGCGGATAATTTTCGAAATTAGACGCCTCGAGTAGAACAAAAGGAAATGTAAATACAGATAAAATTTGTTGATATTTTACGAGTATAACACGTATGCTGTAACTCTTGACATCCAGTTTAAACATAACCCATTTCAAGTTCAATTTTCTAGATAATTAAAGTAATAAAACGGCTATGAGAATAGAATTATGAGTTGAGCACATAATATCGTAGACTACAACATACAACAGGTTCAGCCTACTTTCAACAGCTTACTGTCTCCGTTCAAACTGATATCATTGTGATATAATTTTGTAGAGAGATACGTTTTGTATAGATAAAACATTTTCCCCATATATCGTACACAACATTAAGAAATTATCAACCAAACTCAAAAATTAAAGACATGTTACGAGTGTTTAGAAGAAATAGATAATTTTAGAACGGTTCGTGCATGGAATATCCAAATAGTACCTTGTAATACCATATAGTTATGCCCACTTTACACTTTCAATATTATTTTAGGCCTAACGCAAATGAAAGATAACCACATGGGTAATTAATACACCTTAATTGGAGTTGCGTTCTTCTCGATCATGTTCTTATACAGTTCCTAAATACATTTGCAGAATAATGGTAGGTCAACCAGCGGCTGAAAAATTATGATAAAACGGCTTATAATAACTGATACTCATACTTATTTAACTAAAAATTCAAAAAAAGTCATATTTTGTCGTTTCAGTATAAAAATATTTTTGCCATTTTTATTCAGTTTGGAATAAAAATCTGAACAAATTATTTATCATTTAAAAACATAAATTAACATGTTTTGCAGTACAGAAAACTTTTAAAATTTAAAATTTTATGTCTTTATCTTTTCCGTTACTTTTGTGGGGAAATAAGGGATAGCAATATTTTTGGTAATAATATTTTATTTTAGTTTTAGTAATTTCGACTTAAAAATTTAGTTATCAGTTGTTGATCATTTGAAAAGTTTCTGCTGTGAATTAAGAGGTAAGTTTTTTTTTCTACACAATTTATGTTGCTTTTGATTATAATTAGTGCCACTTATTTTTAAACATTTATTTACTCTTTACTTTTAAACATTTATTTACCTTTAGATACATATACAGCCAGCCCGCACTCAATCACACTACAGGGACACGGATGGAAATCGCCTCTCGTTTGAAAATGTATGGGTAAATAAATAATAGAAATATGAACAGTGTGAATCGGATAACACGAAATCGAAGTGAACAACACAATATTTCGTGTTATGCGAATTTCATCTTAACCGAAAATATCAATGAAAAAATTAAAATTTAAATGCACACATGCTCACTAAAATTTAATTCCTTAAAATTAATGAAAACATATAATTACATATGAACAAATATGTATTTCTTTAATACTTTTAAATGTTACTAACCAAAAAACACATTTGTAATTTAATTTAAACAGAAACATTTATACATTATGTAGATTGATTGATTGATTGATTGATTGATTGGACTGTAGAACCAAGTACTTGACAGGTGGTTCCGGATAACGCCGGGCCTATTCCTACAGTCTTTTTACACATAACAATAGGAGGGATAGGAAAGGTTTTTTTTTTGGGACGGAACGACCCGGTTTCAGACCCCTAGCGATCGTATGGCACAACACAATTCTAATCTACTTCTAACTACTAGAGGAAGGATAAAGGCTTAATAGGTTTAATGAAAAACGATGGTATTGGTCTTCAACAATTGCTTCTCTAAATCAGCAACCTGAGGGTAAAATTGTATTATTTCACATACATCTGGGCCTGAAATTTACGTTTAAATACTAAATTAATGCTTTCCGGCTTCCTAAACAAAATTGCTTAATTGAATCAGCCCGGTTACAGACACCTAGATAAAGTCGATAGTTAGTAGCAATGACAGCACACTTCTAATCTACACAATCAACAATTGGATGCTTCAATTGCCAAAATGTTTAACTCCATAAAACAATAAGTTGAGAAAAATGGGAGAATACAAAAATGTTTTTTTTAAATTCCTTGTAAATTGCAACTTACGTTCCTTTCAATTTTGTCATCTAGTGGTGTTAACACTTTTCGTTACAGAAATTGTTTTGAATATATACAGTTGGGAGCCAATCAAGTGCGTTGATATTAAAATGTAAAGCAAAAAAAAAAAAAAAAAATGAATCGGTTTGGCTTGTAAACCATCCAATCATAGATTTCCTGAAATTTTGAAATTTAATTCTCAATTAATATTTTCCGGCTCTTCCTAAATAATATAAATATTTATTAATTTAATCCTATACTACAATTTCACAACTATAACAGCAGAATTTCCTGAAACCATAATTATTTAAATTGTATTAAAAATTACTCTAAAATCCATTAGTATTTAACAAAAAATATTTGAGGCATCCCAAAGGCAATGGTTCCCGGAAAAGTATCAAAGTTATTCAATGTCAGATTAACTATCGAATTGTACATTTCATATAAATTTAGGTTATTTCGCAAAAATTTCATATGTTTTATTAATTTTGGTCACCAAAGAATATTCGATTAATTACCAAGTAAATTATACTGCACAGGACATATTATGCCATGCTCAATGGAGATCCACCATTCAAAAACCAATTACTGTCAAATATGGTACGCAGAATTGGATTGTCAGTCTAACATTATGCTCAATGAAACTAGGCCATCTCTCTTAACAAATGATGGTCAAATTCGGTGTACAAAGCCGATTTTGACAAAATTTGGGATTCAGATATAATGAATGAAGAGGAGGATATGACCTGGTATCCTAACCGACAACTTAAAAATTTATTTTGCAAAGCTGGTGTGACGAGTTGGGGCTAACATGTGGTAGTGTGACATTAAAACAGCTTTCCACTAGAATACCAATGTTCTGTTCTCCAACTGCCGACAGAAACTCCAGCTAATTCCCGTTGATACTGCAGCACGTTTACCCGCTAGCAATCAGGCGGATGGGTTAGGTTCTTATATCAACATAACTGGAGCAAGAAGTGCTGCTTGCTTAATTCTGGTACAAATATTTAAAAGTAAGAATTCCCGCTAGTCTGAAAATATTTCCGGATCATACTTAGTAGTGTGGTTTCATAACCGAAGATGGACTCCAGTTTCTCATAGGACTTTGAGCAACGTCTCGTGTGTCTTGAATATTCCCCCCCCCCCGTGCCGTATAGTGGTATTTGGCACGCCCAGGCACACTTTAAACAAACACCAAGGACATCTCAGACTCTAGCACTGTATATTATCCATGAGGATACGACTCAATAAGAAATAGAAAGTTTTGATTTTTGATTATTGTTTTTCCTTTGTTTTATTGTAAATAAAAAAACTAAATTAGACAGGTAAAATAAGTTAAATAGATATTGAATGATTAGGCATGTACTCCATGAACCTGACAGTATTAAATACAACAACGTACGTAAATATATTAACCTAAATTACAGGTAGTTACTTGTAGCCAGTAATTAAATTAGTTGAACTACCAATTATTTATATAAATTAATCAATAAAGACCCTAAATTTGAGATAAAATGTATATGTATGTAGAAATATATGTAGGTTATATAATAGAAAAAAAAATATTATAGAGGAAAAAATATTAAGTTCTTACTTACATGCTGTCCGTTACAAGGCCTTGTCACTGGCTAACATGTTGAGTTAATCCAATTGATGCGTCTCGGAGTTAATATATAACGGATATTTCCATATACATATATCTAAATAACGTATAGATATTCGAAAATTTTGCAATAAAACTATCCAGATTCACTATAATTTAATTTACCGGCTACCCTCTTATTTCTAGGTAAACAACTACTACACAACAAATATTTCACTAGTTTAATAGTTGTAACACCACAAAAACACGCAATATCGTTGCTTGCCCAACTCTGAGTAGGGTTGTTGATCTTACGCTCCAAAAACACGCGTACGTGGTATCGCGGTGTATAACGGTATGGGTGTATATATATCACTTAATATGACCGTCAAGGATGGCCTAGATGTTTTTCGAATGCGCGTCTCGACACAATGTAAATTCCCGCAACACCGTTTATTCGATCGACGATTTACAGGTTACAGCAAACAATTTTTTTTTTTTTTTTAAGCGCGGAAAATCACACGACTTAGTGGTGGGTGACTTTCCGAACTGGTAACCACTTTTCCGCGACGTGACTATTGCCAAAACAAAAAAAAATTAGATTATTTTAACCGGGGTATTATTTTCCGAGTATTTAAATAAAAGAAAATTTACCTTTTCCGCTTAGATTAAAGATTTAATTAATGTATCTCACTTAATTAACATACAACACTCGCACATAGATTATTGTATACTTTTGTTGTTTTTATTAGTTTGTTGAGTATTCTTTTATGTCACCCACTTTAAATAAATATTTTTGGTAATATTAAAGTACCATGTTCGAGTTACCAATTTGTAATGAGGTTATTTCTTTTCCAACCAAATAAACAAAATTTAATATAACGCGTCGTTAACTCGGAGAAGCAATCATACGATAACACGAACTTAATTATAACCGAGCTGATGACGTTATCGATGTTACACTATCAGATTCACCGAGTCACACACACATAACCACCGAGAAGAAAACGGACCAATAACTACAGCGCAGAGGCGGAGGAAAAGCAAGCGTAGTGAATCTTGGTAGCAATGCAATTGTTACAATCGTGGGGCTGTCCCACACCCTGAGAAAGTTTCAAAGGGCCGGGCTTACTCTGACCAAAAATTTTTTTTTTTTTTTTTTTTTAGCGTAATCTAATTAGTTTCTCCAGCCAATCCTGGGCATAGACGTAATTCTCTCCTGTTCAGCGAATATCCTTGGCATGGTAAATACCAAGGATTTTCCCACTTTCAGACATAACTTCGTATGCAACATTTCCTATTCTTTTAGAAATGCGGCCTTTAATGAATCTGGAAGCTAATTTGGCCGAATATGTCTTAGCGGCGTCACTCTGAGGAAAATTTCGTACGAATACTTGTTGTCCGGGGACAAAGATACGGTGACGTGCTCTTAAATTATATGTCGATGCATTCCGTTCATTGGCGGCCTTCAAATGTCTTAAGACTAATTCTTGGGTTAGAGTCGCCTGCGAGTTCGCGGTCATGACTTGATTGTCTCCCAAACATTTCAGTTTTCGTAACAATTTATAAGTTGAGGCGTGTGCAACTTTATGCCGCCCAAAGACCAGGTAATGTGGCGAAAACCCTGTTGATGTGTGTACAACATTACGCAAAGCGCTTGAAATCTCATCTAAATGCTCATCCCAGGTTTGATGGTCATCCTGGATGTACGCCCGGATAGCGGATAGTATCGATCGGTTCACCCGTTCGGACGCGTTAGCTTGGGGACTATGTTTAGGAGTAAATTTGTGGATCACTCCGTAGTTTGACAAAAAGTTGGACAACAAAATGGATTCAAATTGTCTACCATTATCCGAAAATATGATTTCCGGAACACCAAAAATAGAGAAAATCTTATTTAAACACTGAACTACCTTTTCGGATGTAGCACTTCTAAGGGGTTCGATGATGGGGAATCTTGAATATTTATCTAAGATTATTAAAATATGTGTATTTCCCTTTTTGGATCGCGGGTATGGCCCAAGGAAATCAATGTAAAGGAATTGCCATGGTTGTACCACTTCGGTGAAGGTTCCCATTTCGGGTCTAGTTGCAAAGTTCACGGGTTTAGTTGTTTTGCAAACGTCACAGCCACTAATAAAATTCTTTACCTGGACCGCCATCCGTGACCAGTAAAAGTTCCGTTGCAGGAGTTCTAGTGTTTTCGCAAACCCTTGATGCGCAGAGGTTGGTGGTTTGTGTGCTCTTTCAACGAGTTGATCGGTCAATGACAAAGGTACAACGAGTTTCCATGTGGGCTGGTTAATGTACTCGTTGTCCGATGGACTGCTGGTATTGATGTAGATCTTACCATCCAAAATTGAAAAATTAGTTTGCATCTGGGGGTTGTCTTCCAATGCCTGTATCATAGCTAAATAATCATCCTCTTTAAATTCGGGAGAGTCTAAATTTAGGTGTAAGGGTGCGTTGTTACAATCTAAAGTTTCCAGACATCGAGAAAGACTGTCTGGGACCACATTTTGAGATCCCTTTCGGTATTCAATGGTAAAATCAAAAGATTGGAGTTTAAGACTCCATCGAGCCAATCTTCCACCAAGATCTTTTTGATTCATGAGCCATTGAAGGCTGGAATGGTCGGTTATAATCGTAAATGCATATCCCTCTATATAGGGCCGGAATTTTTTTACGCTCATAACTGCTGCAAGGCATTCAAGCTCTGTAATGCTATAGTTTTTTTGGGCTTTATTGAGCTTGTGAGACATGAAAGTGATCGGATGCTCTTCACCATCCTCTGATTTTTGAAATAATATGCTGCCTATTCCAGTTGTACTCGCATCGCACTGGATATAAAATCTTTTTGTGAAATCAGGATTGGCTAAACAAGGAGCAGTAATTAAGGCGTTTTTGATCTTTTCAAAAGAAATTTGGGCTGACTCATTCCACATAAATTTACATCCTTTTTTTAGTAGATCGGTTAAGGGTGCTGTTAAGGAGGAAAAGTTTAATATGAATCGGCGGAACCACCCAGCCATCCCCAGAAAACTACGAATTTGTTTTGGAGTTCGTGGAACGGGATATTCTGCTATAGCTCGCACCTTGTCGGGATCCACTCTAAGGCACCCCTCACCAATCACATAACCCAGGTACTTTGTCTGTCTTAGCAAAAATTTGCTTTTTTCTACATTGATAGTCAGATGAGCTGCAGACAGCAATCTGCCTACCTCAGTCAATAAGGATAGATGTTCTTCGAATGTTGCCGAGACAACTAGAAGATCATCGAGATAGACAAAGACCCGATCATGTAACTGATGAGGGATGACCTTATGCATCAGCTTACACAATGTTTGGGGTGCGTTGCACAACCCGAATGGCATCACGGTGAAGTGGTATAAAGGTCGCCCAGCCACTGTGAAAGCCGTCTTATCCCTTGATCCGGATTCAAGAGGAATTTGCCAGAAGGCATCCTTCAAGTCGATTGTGCTAATGTATCTGGTGTTGTCCAATCGGCTTAAAAGACCATCTATCAACGGCAATGGATAAGCGTCCTTCACAGTGACTGAGTTGACCTTCCGCGCGTCAAGGCACAGCCGAATTTTCCCATTAGGCTTTTTCACAATACTAACTGGGGATGACCAGGAACTTCCGCTTTCTTCAATAACCCCTAAGGCTAATAATCGATCCAGCTCCGTGTATATGATTTCTTGTGTGGCAGGGGACACAGGATAATGCCTTTGTTTGGTCGGATTTGCTTGACCTACATCGATTTTATGCTCAAGTAAATGAGTCTTACCCAGGCCCATTATTTCGCTGGACGGAAATTTCTTTATTATCGCATCGACTTGTTTTTGCTGTTCTAAAGAGAGCTCATGTTTATTATTTGACTGTGTAGAAGCTTCCGGGAAGTCAACTAGCTCATTGATTATGACGGGAACCAAACCGAATTGATTCCAGAAGTTAATTCCTAAATACAGGGATTGGGTTAAGGCCGGTGCTATGTGCAAAATCATGGTTTTTGTCTTTCCCGCGTAGGAAACCTTGGCTTGAATATGACCCAGTATTTGCAATTTCTGACCACTTGCCGTGGACAGAGATGATGGTAAATGACGGAAGGACGAGTTATTATTTTCTAAGTAACTTTCAGAACCCGCACCTAAAACACTTATGCTGGCTCCGCTATCCAACAAACCTTTATAAGGCTCACCATTAAGTAAAATGTGGGCGTACGGCCGATTATCAAGGTCAGTAGGTATGACGGTTTCCGAAATTAGGTTTTTTAAAACTTGACGGGATTTGAAATATTTAAGTGAACGATCTAATCTTGATAACTGGTTAGAAGAGGTTTGAGTTGACTTAGAAACAGATACCGAGGAAGGATGGGGAGGGAAGGAGGAAGGTTCGGAAGTCAGGTGGTCTTGTGTAGGCGAGCATAAAATTCTGGGTCGGTATTTGAGGCTGCTTCTTCGACCGTTGTCAACTTCGTTGAGGCTTGGTGGGGGCGATTCTTGAAGCTCAGTACCCCCGGAACTCTGGCTTCGGGGTACGCGTTTCCCGAACGAAACTTTCCTTCACATCTTGGACAATCAATACTGAGGATGTTATTCGCTCCGCAACCGTAACAAAATATGCGCCTATTCCTTGACGGACATGATTTGAATAGATGGCCTTTTCCAAAACAATTCCAGCATTGCACCGAAGGACTTGAAGTTTTCACAGGGTTATTGTGTGGAGTATTCAGAAAAACCTTCGCCTGGCGGTTATACCCAAGCTCACACATCGAACGGTCAAAATACGAATCTTGGCTGTCCACGTCTAATTGCGCACTCATTCCACTGTCATACTCTCCACTGGTTACCTCAGAGACTTGTCGTTTATTCATCATGAAAACCTCTGGTGCCCATCCAATTCGGTTCCAAGTGTCTTCCACCGAAACGCATTTTTTTACTAACTCCGTTACCGCATAGAAAGTCTGACCAGCTAACGCAGCTTGCAGACCCGATCTCATATTCCTAGTTAACAGATTTAATAGCTCGACTTCGGTCAATGGATTTTTTAGTGGGATACTCGTTTCTCGGATTGCATGATAATAATTCATGAAAGGCTCCTTATGTTTTTGCCTACGGGTCTCTAGAACTTGGCGAATCTCACTATCGGAGCGCCTATCCTGAAACCGATTGGTCATTCCGTTCTTGATCGACTCCCAATGAACAAGGCCATATTCCTCTCGTAGTACCCAGTACCAGTCCAAAGCTTTACCTTGGAGAAGTACACTAATGTCTACGGCCAGTTTATCGTTACTAACACCATTAGATTTAGCCATGCACTCCACCCGGTAGAAAAAACGCTCAACACTGGTCCTGTCAGGATCGCCGGAAAAGGATATATTCCATTTGGTAATATCAAGACCCCGCGATTTTGTTACTGCAGTCAGAGAGGTACCGTTGGAATTGGTATGCATTGATTTTGCACTGTTGTCCCAACTAGGGATTACCTTTGGAGGTGGAACGTAAGGATTAAAAGGGGGAAGCGCCTTTGGTGTTGGAGAATAAGTATTTGTGTCTAGACGTAACTGGGAAGGTTCTGTAATTTTACTATTTACAGATAAACCCAATGTCATCGCGATTTTATTAGCTAAGCGATCAACGAGAATTTCTTCGGTTTCGCCCGCAGGAAGTGCGTACGATACCTGTGACATGGTTTTACTAAGATCTTCAATTGGTCTTTCTCTCGAAGAAACTTCCCTGGTTTCAGGCCTCTTACTACGCTCTGGTGTGAGGACTGTAGCCGAAGATCCAGGAATCGCCAACTTAGGGACGATATTTAAGCTAAGGGAGCCGGTTTCTGCTTTGGTATTCACGGTAACCCCGTCTACACCATCGTCCTCCTCATCCGAGAGGTCTTCCACAAAAATATCCGTTTTTAAACCTTCCCCTGCTTCTCTACAAGATTCTTCTAAATCGGTCAGCACGGCATCATGGTTTTTAAAATCGGTGATGCATTTTAATAACTTGTCGCTTGATATTAATAGTTCAGTAACCACTGGTGCGACAGATTTACTAGTCTTAAGACGGGACAACCGACCCTGTACGTGATATAGCATGGTCGAGAGTTCATCCGCTTTCTCCGCCTCAACCGGGACATTTTGTTTTAACACCAGTTCAACATCATTCTGGAGTGAAGTTAATCTTGAGATTAATAATGTGACTTCGCGTTTAGGAAAATTGCGGGCTGATTTATGAGCCCTTGTAGGAGGTTCAGCTGTGCCGTTTCTTTCTAATAATAACCTGTCCGTCAGGGATACCATTTTTTGAGAGATATTGCCAGTAATGTCTCTGACTTGGCATTCGACCGAGAGATCTTCACAATCCAAATAATTAACATTCATGTTCTATCAGATATTCAGATATCCCACTCAGAAGAAAAAAAAAAATAATATAACAAAAAAAATTGAATTTAGGAACCAAAATCCACCAACTAATCAAAACAATATTAATAATAATTATCACAGGTAAAACAAGCAATTTGAAAAATATTTAACACGGAATATATTTATACCTTTGAAATAAAGTTTAACTAGGAATACTAAACACACCAAATTTCCCCGAAGGTACTTAATTCACGATTAAAAAAAAAAATCTTTTAATTATAACGTTTATTTGTAAGTGATAATGAATGACGCCATATCCTTGATGTAGCCTAAAGCATGCCTACCTATATGTTAACACACTCGATTAAAAAAAAATATTACTTAAAACAATGATCCGGGTTGTTTAGTTTGAATAAATTTACATTAGAAGTTATCGTACTCGATGATGAATTATTCATAAATGTCATAGATGACAGAAAACGCAACGAATCATAAATAAATCCAAACCTATGTCAATTTTATCTAATCTTCAGAAAGTCAAAACCTTTAGAGGGATAAACTGAAAATAGAATGGGAAATTTACTGAAATAATACTGTGGTCGAAATTGTAGGGGATGTCTGTTATAGTCAACGATTGTAACTTATACAATCAACACTAACCGTATGTGGGAAGCGGATACTAACCTTGACCCCGTAAAATTGCGAATCGTAAAAATCGAATAAGATTACGGATACTAGTAACATTAAAATCTAAACACCTACGTGGCTATAATGTTATAAATCTTTAATTTACCGAAATCCACGGTGAGTTCTTCAATCTAAATATTTGAACCATTTAAATGAGTTCTTAAAGTTTACCGTTTACATATCGTGCATTTGGGCGCCACTGTGACGAGTTGGGGCTAACATGTGGTAGGGTGACATTAAAACAGCTTTCCACTAGAATACCAATGTTCTGTTCTCCAACTGCCGACAGAAACTCCAGCTAATTCCCGTTGATACTGCAGCACGTTTACCCGCTAGCAATCAGGCGGATGGGTTAGGTTCTTATATCAACATAACTGGAGCAAGAAGTGCTGCTTGCTTAATTCTGGTACAAATATTTAAAAGTAAGAATTCCCGCTAGTCTGAAAATATTTCCGGATCATACTTAGTAGTGTGGTTTCATAACCGAAGATGGACTCCAGTTTCTCATAGGACTTTGAGCAACGTCTCGTGTGTCTTGAATATTCCCCCCCCCCGTGCCGTATAGTGGTATTTGGCACGCCCAGGCACACTTTAAACAAACACCAAGGACATCTCAGACTCTAGCACTGTATATTATCCATGAGGATACGACTCAATAAGAAATAGAAAGTTTTGATTTTTGATTATTGTTTTTCCTTTGTTTTATTGTAAATAAAAAAACTAAATTAGACAGGTAAAATAAGTTAAATAGATATTGAATGATTAGGCATGTACTCCATGAACCTGACAGTATTAAATACAACAACGTACGTAAATATATTAACCTAAATTACAGGTAGTTACTTGTAGCCAGTAATTAAATTAGTTGAACTACCAATTATTTATATAAATTAATCAATAAAGACCCTAAATTTGAGATAAAATGTATATGTATGTAGAAATATATGTAGGTTATATAATAGAAAAAAAAATATTATAGAGGAAAAAATATTAAGTTCTTACTTACATGCTGTCCGTTACAAGGCCTTGTCACTGGCTAACATGTTGAGTTAATCCAATTGATGCGTCTCGGAGTTAATATATAACGGATATTTCCATATACATATATCTAAATAACGTATAGATATTCGAAAATTTTGCAATAAAACTATCCAGATTCACTATAATTTAATTTACCGGCTACCCTCTTATTTCTAGGTAAACAACTACTACACAACAAATATTTCACTAGTTTAATAGTTGTAACACCACAAAAACACGCAATATCGTTGCTTGCCCAACTCTGAGTAGGGTTGTTGATCTTACGCTCCAAAAACACGCGTACGTGGTATCGCGGTGTATAACGGTATGGGTGTATATATATCACTTAATATGACCGTCAAGGATGGCCTAGATGTTTTTCGAATGCGCGTCTCGACACAATGTAAATTCCCGCAACACCGTTTATTCGATCGACGATTTACAGGTTACAGCAAACAATTTTTTTTTTTTTTTTAAGCGCGGAAAATCACACGACTTAGTGGTGGGTGACTTTCCGAACTGGTAACCACTTTTCCGCGACGTGACTATTGCCAAAACAAAAAAAAATTAGATTATTTTAACCGGGGTATTATTTTCCGAGTATTTAAATAAAAGAAAATTTACCTTTTCCGCTTAGATTAAAGATTTAATTAATGTATCTCACTTAATTAACATACAACACTCGCACATAGATTATTGTATACTTTTGTTGTTTTTATTAGTTTGTTGAGTATTCTTTTATGTCACCCACTTTAAATAAATATTTTTGGTAATATTAAAGTACCATGTTCGAGTTACCAATTTGTAATGAGGTTATTTCTTTTCCAACCAAATAAACAAAATTTAATATAACGCGTCGTTAACTCGGAGAAGCAATCATACGATAACACGAACTTAATTATAACCGAGCTGATGACGTTATCGATGTTACACTATCAGATTCACCGAGTCACACACACATAACCACCGAGAAGAAAACGGACCAATAACTACAGCGCAGAGGCGGAGGAAAAGCAAGCGTAGTGAATCTTGGTAGCAATGCAATTGTTACACTGGGCTAGGATTCAAATAAGAAAGGTCAGCTAATATTGGGATTTTCGTGTACTTTTGATGAAGTTCTACAATTCGACCATTCTGAAAAGAACTTGAAAACCATATATATAATTGTCGAATCAAGCATTCAGAATTGGGTGGGGATTAAAAAAAAAAGATTTCAGAGAAGTTCTGGAGTTCTGCGGTGCTACCCACTTTCTTAACCAATCATGTTCGAATCTGGTGTGCTGAGATAAATCGAGACTCCAACATAAACCCCGGATGAATTCTGGATTTTTCTACAAAACAAATCTGAAAACAATCGGCCAATGAACTATCCAGTTTCTCCATTCACCACACCCGAAACAAATTTGGCCTTAATTCGAGTAAAAAGAATTTATTAGAATTCCAATCCAGCCCAATTCATACTCAAAAATTAATTTATTCGTCTTCCGCGGTATACTGCCTAGAAACAGATTACTGACACAATTCCACACATGTCAGCCAATAGAAAAAGAAGTGAGGTGATGGCACGAACGGAAGATAAAACCACGCGGAATGCATGAGCAAGTCGTTGAATATAGGATTTAGAACTCAAATCAATCGATATTCGTGTCTGACGTTCCAATGCAATTGCCAACCTGTTTCGAGAAATGTTGTTGAGCCAGATAAATTCTACCACAAAAAATAGCGGCAGCAGTAAGCAATCTTAGAAAAAATAGTCACCATTAAAAGCACGAGGAACATCAAAGATTTACTTGTCGTTAAAAATGAAAATAAAAATAAAAACCATTTGCCCTTTGCCGTGCCGTAACACATAACGCACATAACATGAATAAGTGACCCAACCCAAAAATTAAATTTGAGCCAAAACAAAAATTACTAATTACGTTATTAAATTCCAAAATCTTAAAACGAAGAACGACATTTTGCGCTTTTCCTTTTCGGTGAAGGGGAAAAAAATGTTCTTATTGCGGAATATGAAATCTAAGATTGCGCATCTTTCTAGTGAATTAACTCAAAATGATCATTTTTTTCAGTTGTGTCACCCCTCCATAGCACGTGCGACATGAGATTTCACCGTTTTCAACCAGTCTACAAAAAATATATTTTATTTATATTATTTGAAATTGGAAATTAATTACAAATTTTTACCGTGCATTATTAATAATTATTAATTAGAGATAAAATTAATTTAATTAAATAAATTATAGACCAGTTTAATAAACATTAAAATCAGTTAATAATAAATAATAATAACACCTATCAATGTATGTACATATTATATATTACAACACATACATGAATTATTTAAACTACATTGAGGAAACCACACGAGGTCGTACCTGTTTCTGGCCTCAAATTACCATTCACGCGCAAACACGTCAAATGAGTCCCGACTCATCAAAAAATGTCTATGCATGTGTAAAAAAAAAAAAAAAAAAATTGTCGGACAATATCACTTTAAAATGTCCTCGCATAGTTCACGCAATATAACTTCTCATGCACATTCATATTGCCCCCCCCCCCTCTCTCCCCCACCAACAAAACGTATAAGTTTTATAGGTAAAGGAGAAAGAAAGGATGAAGCTACCGGACTCAAGCCATCACAGTATCGATATGCACTATGCACATCGAAAATAAATTACACAATAACATAAATGATAAACAGAATTTACACATATATATGAATTATAAATAAAAATAATTAATCATAAACATATAAACATTAAAATAATATCAATATAATAATAAATTAAACTCTAATTATTAAAATAACGATAAATAAAAACAATCAACTATATATACATACATACACATACAACTAATTATCTTTATATATTATATAATATACATCTATATACATACACACCCACTTATATATCCCTTTTTCAACCAAAAAATAAAAAATTGCTTAGTCCAAATCACACAAATGTGTGTGTAAAAAATCATAGTATGTAAGGGCGTTTTTGATAAAAAATTTGGCTTGATTTTTAATTACAACCAACACAATTGTGTATAAGATTATAATTTTTTTTCGGACGAAATAAGGTTGAAAGGAAAACTCAAATGTATAAGTTGGTTCAAAACAAACACAAAAACAAATTTCCAACATGGTACTCCCGCCACATCCACACAATTGTGCTACCGGGCAGCAAAAGGGATATACCATATTATATCACAAACAAATTTGTTCGTTTTTTCAAAACAAAAAATATTTGGAAATACAATTCACACAGTAACAAACACACACCGCAACCTCAATGATCATTTTTATTTTTGATCATCATGACGATAAAACAAACAAAACACAAACACTGCATTCTTTCCATATTCCAGTTCATCCTTTTCTTCCATTTCCCTTACCAAATCATTGCGTACATAAAAAAACATAAAAAACATGGGTCCCAATTGAAACGCGATATTTTAAAACGCGATTTTTCAAAACGCGATATTTCAAAACTCGATATTTCAAAACGCGATATGGTACAAAATGTGATATGGTACAAAACGCGATATTTCAAAATGCGATAAAGTACAAAACGCGATATGGTACAACACACGATATTTCAAAACGCGATATTTCAAAACGCGATATTTCAAAATGCGATACGGCACAAAACGAGATATTTTTTAACATTAAATCGAATTACTGATATGTATTGAACAAAAGTGTTCGTGTCCAATAAAGGGTAATTTATTAAAGATTAGACGAAAATGTTCAAAGTGTCCAAGTTACATTATAAAGATGTTGTCAATATACAGAATATTTTTACCATTTTTGTAAAAATAAATATATGAAATTTCAAGAGACTGATTGAAAGTGTCCAAGATACAGAAATGCCTAACATTGAAGGTTTTAATAAAATTCAATTTTTCATTCAATTTGTACCTGATATCAATTGACGGCCGAAAATTTTAACTGCGTGGTTATACTTCCGAATAGGTCATATACCTCCAAAAATTCTGAAAATCGGCATACTAAGGTACTTTAGTATGCTGATTACGAATATGGCCATGAAAATATCCAGAAACGACCCGTAGTAGCTCTCAATGATCCCAAGTGGCCCTAAATGCCCCAAATATTCTTAAAAGACCACCCAAACGCGAAAAAATATTGTCTTTTTTCGAAGCACAAATGCTTTTATGATTACTTTAAATCATTTTATACCTTAAAATTGAGGGCTACCGCCTCAAATCCCGCCTTTATACAAATAAAAAAATTTACTGTTATTTCAATTATTTTATTTAAATTTTTTTTTATAATCCACATAGGGGACATTTAATTTTAGTTTAAAGAAATTTAAAAATCGATAGGAGTGGCAGTTTAGGATTGGGTTATATCAGGCGGGTCGGCTCCGGTCGCTTCGCAACGTACATTCTGCAAAAGGGGGAATTTAATTTCAATTTATAGGAATTTAAAAACCGATATTAGCAGGAGTATAGGATCGGGTTATATCAGGTGAGCGCTTCGCTCCCTGGTTAGAAAAGAAAAAACTTCAGTTTATAGGAATTAAAAAATCGATATGAGCGGGAGTATAGGATCGAGTTATGTTAGACGATTCGCTACGCTCTCGTCACTTCGCAATGTGCATTCTGGAAAAGGGGAAATTTAATTTCAGTTTATAGAAATTTAAAAATCGATAGAAGAGGGAATTTAGGATCGGGTTATATTAGGAGGGTGAAGGGGAAATTTTTTAGTTTATAAGAATTTAAAAATGGATAGGAGCGGAAGTATAGGATCGGGTTACATCAGGCGAGTGGCTGCACTCCCGTCGCTTTGCAATGTACATTCTAGAGAAGGGGAAATTTAATTTCAATTTATAAGAATTTAAAAATCGATAGGAGCGGGAGTTTAGGAAATATCGCATTTTGAAATATCGCGTTTTGTACCATTTCTCGTTTTGTCATATCTCGTTTCGAAATATTGCGTTTTAAAATATCGCGTTTCGAGCGGATCCGAAAAAACATATTATTATTGTAGAAACATTTATACATTATGTAGGAAATAAAAAATAAAATTCATAAAGGTACTGTTGAAAAATTGCGCATATGAACCTACTTTTCAAAAATACATATCTAGATTATAAAAAAACATACTGATGCTTTAATTCAATTCGCTATTGTTTCAAAAAAGTCTGTAATTTTCTTTTGTATCATTTGATTCTGTTTTCCTCCAAATGATTTTCCAAGTCACCAAAATGTTGTACACATTTTCTCCATCTGGTTGGGCTTCGTTATAAATCAACGCAAATCCAGTAATCGCACGTGCAAACGGTTTCAACTGAAGGTATCGGAACTGGAACATGGTTTTCATCCTCTCTTTCGTTATCCTCATTTCCTTGGGCGGTTCTTGAATTTATAATGTCACATATTTGACGACCACTTAAAAGCGGCGTAGTATCAAATTATCCAAACTCAAGTAATCTTCGACCGTGATATTTTGAGGTAAATTTGTAATCAAAGAAATAGGATCAAAAGTATTATTCACGTCATCGTTTACAGTAGTTCCACATATTATCTCTGGCTGATCATCGTCAGAAGATTTTGGAATTGTAAAACCATAATGGCGAAAGCAATTTGTTGTAGTTACAGGCGTGACAAGTTTCCATGCGTGGCGTAAAATGTATAAAGCATCTAAGACTCATACCTGTTTCATATCTTCCTAGAAGCTCAATACTGGTTAAATGTTTTTGAATTAACATTTTTTTGTAAATACTTTTAAGTTCTTAATGATTCCTTGATCACAAGGCTCTCATACACGGGTAGTATTTGGAGGCAGAAAATTAATTTAACACTTTCTAGTTGCATCTTCGGATGTGCTGGGAAATTATCTGTAATTAAAACTGCCTTTTTCTTTTCCTTTAAAGTTTTTTATCTAACGATTTCAACCAACTTGAGTATAAGTCCGCGGTCATCCAGACTTTTTTATTTGTGGTGTATTGAAGGGGTTTATTTTTAGACTTTCCGATAACAGTAAGAGGAAGTTTCTCTGTTCGATCGAAATTACATCCAGCAAGTACTGTAAAACGTTTCTTAGATTGATTACCACCGCAGAGCAAGTTTCTCCTTGACATGTTAAAGTTTTGTCCGGCATGTAACGAAAAAAATAACCGAATTCATCCGCAATAAAAATGTCTTTTATTGTAATCCTTTAAAATTGTAGGTTAAAGTTGAAGATATCGAATCGGAAGTCATATCAGTTGATACTTGTCTCGCCTCTCGACTAATACATTTAAAAACAATTCCGTGTTTTGTTTAGAAACGTTCTAGCCATTCAGGATTAGATTTAAAGGTAATTCCTATTTCGATGGCTATTTTATCAGACTTTTCCAATAATAGAGGTCCAGAAATTGGAGCATTTTGAGATCGGGCTTGTTTAAACCAAAGCAGCAATCCTGAATCTAAATCTTCATACTTTGGTTAATGCAAACGTTCCGGCTTCCTTCGAAATCATCCTTTTCATATGAAGATTGAATTTTTAGACGATTTTTTATAATCGTTGATAAAGTAGAGTTTAGAATCCAAAATTCTTTGCAAGTTTCTGTTTTTGATCGATCGCCTCATTTTCCAGAATATTAATTTTTTTTAAAGTAAAGCGTTTTGTTTTTTATTTCCGCTAGCTATGCTTTTGCTTATTAATCACTGAATGAAGAAGCAACAACTATTTAAAAGAATTCTAGAGAACACAATTTAGACAACAAAAATAAGTTTATATCTCACTCACCAAAACTAACAAGGTCATCAAAAGTAACACCAAAACTAACCCTGCGAACGACGCAACAAACAGAAACAATTTTACGTTTAACGAGACATAGCACCTTCAAAATTGAAAAAAAAAAAAAAAGTTTTTCAAAGATTTTTTTTAATGGAAGAAAAAGAGATATCTTTTAATGAAACTTTCCATTGACATTTTATTTAAACTAAAAAAAATTTTTTTATTTTTTTTAGCCCACTGTCGTCTGCTACAAGGGTTTTCCAAAAACACTGAAAATTCGCGGCGTGCATCATAACTACTCTCAGAAACGTTTGAAAAAAACGGGGTTTTATTCAGCATTATATCGCCCTTGGAATGAACTAAAACGAAAAAAATTGGTCGAAAAATAAAAAAAATGGCGGCATTTTTTCGAAAATGCAGCTTTTTTGTCCCCCCCTAATTAGTTGTAAATCAAAAACTCGAAAGCCGATTATTCCTTCCGTAGTTCATTCTGAGCAGAAATATATGTAGATCAACGTGTTAAAATTTTAGAACGATTGGATAAGTAGTTTTTTCTCAATCTTGCACGCCAACTTGAAAACGTCATTTCGAGATAACCGCGTAAAAAACGACTGACGCGCTTCGCAATAAATAAAATAATTTTTTTTTTAAGATTTTCATAGTTTATTTCATTAAAATCATGTTTTTAAACGTTCATTCTAACATAATCTATCATAAAAAAAATTTTGATTTTTTGAAATGTCCCCTTAATGAGAATTATGCACTCACTACTACCAAATACAAAGCAAACTAAAACCATTTCTCTCCAACAAAACAAAATTTAATAACAAAATTTAATTTCGGAAATTTCCAAAAACTGAACGACATTTTTTGTTTTATGAAAACACAGGTGTGTCAATTCGTGTTAAACGATTATTTCTGTACTTATATTATATAAAGGGACTAAAAAATTTGTTCGCGTTAAACTAAATTTCGTGTTAAAAGTTTCGTCTTAAACGAAAATTTTCATACTAAAATTATGTGAAAAAACCAAGTACCAAAAAATATTTCTTCTTATCCGATATTTCGTGTTATCCGTTTTCGTGTTAACTGAATTTCACTGTATATGATAATTTTTTCTTGTAATTTTTCTTTTTTCTTATTTAATTTATTTAGACAAAAACAAGTTAGGTGGAACTAACCACGAGTTAGTAGAATGTAATCGGCTTGATATTTCACCCAACATTTAGCAGCATGCTAGGATTTTCATGAATCCGAAGATTATTATATGCGAGCGGATAGGATATACCTACGTAATTTTGATAAACATTCATAATTTTTATTTGTATATTATATATTGCCAATATTTTAATTAAAAACTATGTTTTTTTATCAAAATTTCAACCTTTTTAGTCAAATTTCACTTTAAAAAAACGCTTAATTTTATTTGTAAAAAGATCAAAATGTTTCCTTAAATTGTATAAAATATGGTAATGATTAGTATTTATTTCAATCTTTTAATTAAATAAATATTATTCTTTGTGACTTTTTTTATACACCAAAAAAAACAAATTTAGTCATTTTCAAAGAGCAAACTCTATTTTATATTTGAGTGCTTTTGACACTCGGCCAAAGAATAAATTTATCATTGTCCGTCCGGTAGATGAATTTTAATCTTTGTGACAAAAATGAAATTTGTTAAAATTAGGACAAAATTATTTTAATTTTGAAAGTATAAATTTTATTTATTTGGGAAATATAATTTTATTCCTTAGAAAAGGATGGGTTTAATTCTTTTATTTTTAACCGTGTAATGTGCCATAAGCTATAACAGTTTCTTATCTGGTGCTGCTATGTTCTTGCTTCGTATACGCTCCACGCGGTCTGAATGGAAAGTCTTCAAAAAACGGTCTGGCAGGGGACGTGTTAAAAACATCTTGCAAATTAAAATTATAGTTAGTCACAATAACCGGTTCAGATTTGACATATCGGTTTTTTTCGGTCTGGCAACACTAATGTCATACTTTCTTTGACAGAAACTCAGTTTATTATTTCTGGTTGACGAAATGCTTCAACAAAAGTGGGAAATGTTGAAAATTTACTTCCACAACAATGACAATTGGTTCGAAATCGAAAGAAAATGTCGTACAAAGTTTGGTCAAAACACTGGACTCACACTCAACGCGTTTCCTTGCGCGTCGTGTTCGTTCAGCCTAAAATATCGCCGCCGTGGCTGAAAAGGATAGCCAACGGCTGAGAACATTAATTTGTCATCGTGCATCGGAAATAAACATCAGCCGGTCTTCCATGCAATGGATTCTGCGTTAAGATCTTCATTTTGGGCCCTATAAAGTTCAATTGTCCCAGCAGTTGATTCAGATCAGGCTAGCGCAACCTTTACGGTCAACGGAATCAACTACCGCTACATGTTATTATGTTTTTTGTGGCCATACCTTAAAGATAATGGTTTCCACGACTTTTGGTTCCAGCACAATGGTACACTATGCCACACATCGGTTGTTACAATAACGAAATTGCGTTATAAATTTGATGGCCACATTATCAGACGAAATGGTGACGTACACTGGCCGGCAAGGAGCTGTGATTTGAAGCCTTTGGATTTTTATTTGTGAGGTGCCGTGAAGGAAAAGTATTAAACGGACAATCCACAAACAATTTGAAAACCAATATTGATGCAACTCATGCCGTAATAGATCCAGACACAATCCAAAATGTGCCCAGAAATTGGACCGACGGGATGGAGTACGACAAGGCCAGCCGCGGCTCTCGTTTTTGTTTTATCAAATTTTTAAATCTTTAATTCTTATTGGGAAACACTTTATTAGTTGTAGAGCCACCTAAATGTTTGAAAAATATTGTTTGAGTTTTTTTTTTGCTAAACTGCAGTTTCTTGATTTCCTCAAAAAACTTGACCAAACGCCACTAGGTAGATGTCTATTGTGTTTTCACTAAGAAGTGATATCCAAGATTCTAGAGTACTTTTCAAAAGATTTGCCCTTTTCATTGATTGGCAGTAACCAAACTGCGCATAAAGCGGAATACTTTAGACATACATACATACACAATATACTCAAATTGAATTAGTGAATTATTTCGGTATTTTAACTATATATCAAAGTTACAAAAGTAGTTTTCAAAACAATTTTTAAAACATAGAAAATATTCAAAATTTTCATTTAAAATTGTTTTTTTAATAAATTTTATTTATTGCAACATGATTTATAAATCATATAGTAATTTATCTTACATAAATTATATTTTTGTTTGGATGGTTGTAGTCCTTTGACTTCTTCCATCGCAGGCGTCTTATTGGGTTCGAATCAAGCTAATATCTCATGAACAGCACATATTAACTTTACACGGCATCCAGACTAACTGACACTTACAGCACAAAGAGCTGCACAAAATCGTTGGCTGAGATGAAGCGGTTGTAAAAACATTCGAATAAAATAATATTAATTAAAGTAGGTTCTTCATTTTCCTTCATATGTCATACATAAGGTAGAATGAAGCATAATATAGAAATTTTTATAATTTTTTTTTTAAATTTATTCGTGGGTCTTTTTTTTAAAAGAAATATGTGTACAGTCAAATTGAGTGTAAAGCCATTAATCAGAAAAGTGTTATGAACATTTTGAAACTAAAAACATTTTCTTTTACATAAATGTCAAACTTTTGCTGTCTTTTGAATACTCGGGTACTAAAAATATAGCTTTACGCGGCATATCATTTAGCAATCATTATTTTCCTGCTATAATTTTGGCCACTTACTAGAATATAAACGAGTATATGTACAAACATAATTATATTTTCCGACGCCTATATTTATTGTTTAAAAACAATAAATAATTTTTTTTTCAAATTTTCCCCGAAAACGCAAACACTTGATAAGAAACGGAAGAAACACTTTTAAACTAATAAATTTTCGTTTGATAAAAATGGTTCAGCAAATTTATTTTGTGTAACCAACAACAAAAAATGTTCCGCTAAAAATATTTACTATGCGGGAAATGTGTGTATAAATGTTGTTTGGTGTTTTGGTAGCCTCTCAATAAATCATACATAAAAAAAGAAAATAATTAAAGCAAAATAAACCATACAGGTATGTAATCGTACAAAATATATTTCTTTGCTATTTTGTGTTTCTTCTTGTGTTTTTATCTCAAGGTTTTTCCGAAAAATATATAAATTTATGTACGAGAGGAATATTGTAACATAAAAATAATTCACAAAAAATGTATTTTTATAAATATTTCCTCTCCTTTTTGGTTTTTTAACTGATCTGTGGCGTACTATTTAGTAGCTATAGAGATTATACATATTCGTAAACATAAAATCACAAATTTTTCCAGATGGAAATTTTTTTATGTTTTCTTTTTCACAAAATACCTATCTAACAACTTTTGCAAAATCATGTTCTTTGCTCGTAAATGTATTATTGAAAATTTTAAGATTTTATTTGGTTTGGTTCTTATTACTTTTCTATTTGATTTTACTTTATAATGTTCGTTTTGTACAAGTAAAAAGTAAAAACTAAACTGTAATAAAAAAATGTAAATAAACAAACAAGAAAGGAAAATCCATTTAAGAATTTTTTATTAGATTGAAAGTAATAATATCCATATTTTGTAGTATGTGTACGTAAATTTGATATAAATAAATTTATGTGTATTTATTACTACACAGATAGTCTTGTATCACATGAAGTACATTTACTAGGATTTTACTACTATTTTATAAAAAATTATTGCCCATTACACGTTTAAGGTGGTATTTAAATGACTTGACTGCTGCTTCCCATAACCTTCCAAATGCAGGTGCCGCACTGTGAATAAAATGCCAATTTATGGGTTCTGAAGCGAGAACAAAGAATATTATTAGAATGAGTTTTTAAGAATTCGCTCACTTCATTGAGATTGAAGTTGGAACCGTTATAGGAATAGATATCGCTACATACTCCGCGACGTGACACAAATCTATGTAGCGCTGCTATGAAATTGGCCGTTGTTAGATTTGAAACAACTTCAATATGAACGGCCTTGGTTGTCATGCAAACGAATATTGCAAGATACGCCTTCCATCTTTGGTTTGACCTGCCGTAAATCTGCCTCAGTTGCAATGGTCCCGCATAGTCGACACTAATTTTTAAAAAGGGAGTCTCGTAACGGACGCAATCAATCGGTAGATTTCCCATGAACTGGTAGTCCGATTTCGTATTAAATCTCCGGCATCTATTGCATCGCTTAATCACTCCTTCACAAGACGTCTGCAATTCAATATGTGATATCGTTGTCGTATGATACTTGTTAGCAATGAAGCTCCTGCATGCTTATGTCTTTCGTATAAATCTCGTATCATCAATTTGGTGAAATCGCAATTCGGCAATATTATAGGATGTATTGTATCACAGTCGGCAGCTGCGTTTTCGATGTGACCTCCTATCCTCACTTAATGTTGGTCGTCGAGGAAAGGATCTAGACAGCTAATCTTGCTTTTCTTTGCTTACTGGCGTTTTGATCTGATGTCGTTTATTTCGGTGATAAAATATTCTTCTTGCATCCACGTAAAAATTCTTGTTTGAGTTTCCTTGATATCATTTACTGTCAGTACGACGGATTCAATCAGGTTTTTCGAGTCAGATTTTGATTTTAGGTTTTCTACATACTTGAAGATCCAGGCTAGTACTCGTATAATTTTGTTGCTTGATGATATATTGTCGACCAGATTGCGTAGTATAATGTTGCTTGTATGAGGTATAGTAGTCAGTACTGAAGTCGTATTTTTCCTTTCTTCTTTCATCAGTTCGATTTTATCATGCTTTAAATTTTGTTTTGGCACGATGCGCAATCGGCGGGTTGTTCTGAGAATCGATATGATTCCAAGATTCTCTCGATGTTTCAGTTAGTATGTCCGCTGTTCTATCTACGATAATGGTTTTTCATCTTCTTGGTGATGCAGATAACCATCCTAGAACTATCGTAGAGTCGGCCCATAATGTCATCTTCAGGTCTAGATGTTGCAATGCTTTTTTAGTGGATTTTATTAGTTTAGCTAATAATGCTGCAGCACATAGTTCAAGCCGTGGAATTGAAATTTGATTTAACGGTGCCACCTTAATTTTAGATGTCACAAGGATAACCCTTACATGGCCATTCTGATCCATGCACCTGCAATAAATGACCGCAGCGTATGCCTTTTCCGATAAGTCGCAAAAACCATGTAGCTCAAATTGGTCCCTTTTCGTTCCGTACCATCTGGGAAGTCTTATTCTCTCGAGTTCTGGTAGTTCTTCTTTGATCCTTCGCCACTCCCTTGCTTCAACTGTAGGTAATGGATTACCCCAGTTCAGGTTTAATAACCTAAAAGCAGCTAACGCATTGGATCAAAAATTCGTGCCGATTTAGACAATACTTCTCGCTTCGTTCCAACAGATTCGTTTTCAACTGAAACCTTGAACTGGAACTGGTCATCGATGGGGTTCCATTGAATGCTAAGCAATTTCATGTATGCGTCCCCTTGTTCTATTTTTAGTGGATCGTTCTCTTCATCTTTTGGCCGAATTTTTTCTAATAAAGGGGTGTAGTTTGATGACCATTTACGCAGATGAAATCCATAGGACTTGAGGTAGGCGGTAATGGCTTCCTGGATTTCGTAAGCCTCCTCGGTGGTGTGATAACCTGACATAAAATCGTCTACGTAAAAGTCGTGCAATAATTTCCTTGCGATCATCGGTTTCTTGATTAGTAAACTGTTTCCGATCTCTTGTAAACACCGTGTCGCAAGATATGGTGCTGATGCTGTTCCATGGGTAACCGTTGTAAGTCGGTAATGTTTTGGTGGTTGGTTTGGATCACCCCGCCATAGTATCCTGTGATAATCTCAATGCTCCGGGTGTAATACTATTTGTCGATTTTCTCAACATCTGCTGTAAACACGAATTTATAAATGTGGAATCGCATGAGAATAGATGTAAGTGGCTCATATTCAGTTGGTCCGACCATCAACCAATCGTTAAGTGAAGCTCCCTCCATTTGATGACTTGAATGATGCGTCAAAAACAACTCTCAATTTCGTTATAGAACTGGATTCTCGAAGTACTCCATGGTGAGGAAGATAATATACTCCATTGGTTTGGTCTAACTTATCTGCTGGTAATTCTTCCATGTGATTGAGTTCTGCGTATTCTTCCATAAACTGGACGTATGATGTTCTTAATTGTGCATCTTTTCGGAATTTCCTCTGCATTGCTTCAAGTCTTCTCGAAGCTACGCGATTTGTATTTCCTAAACACAGCGGTGTAAATGATGGTTTGAATGGAAGCTTGACTACGAATCTTCCATCCCCTATTCGTGTATTCGTTTGTTTATAAACCTCCTCGCAGCATTTCTCTTCCTCTGAAAAATTTAGTGAAATTCTCGCAGGTGACGTATCTTCCAATTCCCAAAATTTTTGAAGAATTTGTCTACATTTAGGTTACAGTGTAGACTATTGATATTCTTTACTGATTGGTTAATGTTCTTGTTTCTCATTTATCCGGCTCATTTAACCCAAACAAAAACGGTATTTTGCGCTTTTAATCCACTACTGCTTAAAAGTACAATGCCTTTTTTCATTAAACGGAAGAAATGTGGTCGCTTCCCAACAGAACATCGAGTTTATTGGACTAGTTGAAAGAGGGGTCAGCTAGAGATACGTTTTCTAATTTATTATGTATCTGGTTTTCGATTAAGGTAGCTGGTTGACAGCATGTTATTTGGGAATTATTAGACACTCTACTTCAATCTTCATTGGTTCGAAACGCGATGATATGCAGACTGTGACTTTGCCTCTTGTTGTTCCTGCTGCGTTGTGTGACCCATTCCACTAATACATATACGTGCGTTGGATCTCGATAGTTGTAGTTGGTGGAACAGGTTTTCACTCACTTCACGCAAATAATTGTTTCAACCTTTTAAAAATGACGTTTTTGGCATTGAAGTAAAAGTATGGAAAACAGGTAAAGATGCTGAATTGGGAACGTTATTGGCCGAAGATTCTTGTAACACACAAGCAGCAGTCGTTGATCAATCAACGGTTGCAAAACGTTTGCAAATAAACGGCATGGTTCAAAAATCTAGTAACTAGGATAACCTGAATAAAAAGACAGAGATCTCGAACGTCGAAAAACCATTTGTGAAGTACTGCTTCAAAAACAACAAAAGAAAATGTGTTTTGCATTGAATAGTTACTGGAGATGAAAAATGGATTTATAATGAGAATCCTAAAATAATTGGGTGAAGCCCGGCGAAGCTGGTCCATCGTAACGAAAGCGAGATATTCAGTGTATAATGTAATATGTGAAGTTAGCTCAATTTTCATCCCCGAAAAATGAGGTGGCAACACTAATTGATAATATCGTTCTCAGTCCCGAAAATATTTACTTTTTCAGGACAGCTAAAACTATCATGACACAAACATTTTTCAGGGCTGAGATTAAAAATATGGCATTTTTACGATACTATCACGACAGAAAAATTTTCGGGCCTAGTGATAAAGCAAGATTTGAAGTAATTTTTTGAATCGACTTTGTCAAAAACACGTATTGTAACAGCATATATGATGGTACATTCCATTCAAAAGAGGTCGAGATATGATGGACAATTTGCATCGCCCTAGTTGGCCATCAACGTTTTCAACTGAAGTTCATATCTTGAGTAGATACTCCTTTGACCTTACAAGTAAAAATCGATCGAGTGATGATTTAAACTTTTTGAACAAATTTTTTAATTAAAATATTCAAAAATCTATTTTGGTGCGCAATAGAAAAGTAAGTGTTTAATAAAATGTGTTTATTAAGTGAAGTTAACATAAATCACATCGGTCGCTGAAGATATGCTTGAACGAGTCAATTGCGTTCCACAGATGGTTTACGAGAATTACATGCAAAAAAGTCAACAAATTTCGAAATGGCGCCTTCTAGATGAGCCGAAACCGAAAAATCCTCGTCAAATTTGTTCAAAAGTAAAAATAATATTGACTGTTTTCTTTGGTTGTCGCTTTTTTCTGCATCATCTTTGGTGTTGAATTATTTTTCTTCTATATATCCTTAATGCGAATAATATCAATTCATATTTATGAAGAATGGTCTTTATGAAGAATGGTCCATAACTTTTATCGTGTCAACAACCCCCTTTATTCCTCGAATTCTTGTATGGGTTAACATCTTTTATTAGGCCAATTCATTTTTAAATTACATTTGAACAATTTAATCTTCATTCACTGTACACTCAACGAATTTACTAAGAAAATTTCATTTTTAAACATTTTTAAAAATATGTACTAACAAGCGGTTTATGATCCCATAATTAAAATCATGAAATTTTGTATATTTAAAAAAATTACCAACAATTTTTTTTCTCTTGCAATTAATTTTTGCGTACGTTAAGCTTCTTCGAAACCTATACTGGCCTTTTTTCTTGTAAAAGAACGCAACCTAAATCACTTGTTGATACGTCCGTCTGTATTACTATACGTTTATTTTCATCAAGTTTTGCAAAACAGGCTTACACATTATTTTATTGTTTAGCAGCTGTATTATTTCTGTATACTTTTCTATTAAAAAAAATCATATTAATTTTTAAAAGTGCTGAAGTTCTATTTTATTTACTGAGCTGTTTATCTCTTTAATGGCCCTAAATCTATTAGAATCTGGTTTCATACCATTTTTCGGAAAAATGTAGCCCGAATTAAATACTAATTCCACCTTATACTGATTTTTTTCTAGATTAAATTCTTCATTCAACTGTTTCGCTCTATGTACTACTTTTAGTAAATTGGCATCATGTTCCTTCCCTGTTTTCCCCCGTTATTAATATGTCGTCTATGAATTTAAACTGTTTAATGAGCATGAAACATTTCTGGCGTGCCTCATTTAAAAATAGCGGGTCGAGGCATAGCCATAATGAGCCATTTGGTTTTCCACTACTATAAAATTGTTTATCGAGCCAACATTTTAATTTAAAGGAACTATAATATTTAATTTTACATACTCAAAAAAGGGTGGCTCTACTTTCGGTTTTATTGTCAATGGCAAACTTCTCAGCTGACTTTTGTTGGATATTTACGGAAACATTGGAAAATGCCTATATTACTTCTTGTAAAATATTTTTTTTTATTATAATCTATTTCTAAAATTCTTTAAATCTATTATTTTTAACAAGTATCTCGTCCTTATATGGGTGTAAATGTTCTACTATAAATAACTCTTTTTAAATTACATTTTTTCAATCTAGATTTAAAACTATGCTACGTATTACTGGAAATTTTATACCATCATCTAAACCCTACATTTATCTGAACTAGGTTCGGTTTACAATATATTTTCTTTAATTCACTAGTTGTCACTAAATAATATCAGATCTAAGATTTATAAACACGTTTTCAACGTGGATTATTCTGGTTCATTTTAGGCTAGAAATTACTCATGATAGGAGAAACAATTTAAATATCTAAATTATTAAAAAACCTTTTTATAATATTTACACCAATGATATTTATCTCTTAAGTTTCTTACAGCAATGTGCTTAGTGGTTTCTCGTTTGGCATTTCCTACACAAAAATTGTGTAAAAATTGTTGCTTTTTTATAATAACTTCCATCCAACGTCTCTACAAAATTAAATATTTCATTCAAATTTAAAACACAAACGGCGACAAATTAACACAAATCGAAACGCCAAATACCAATGCGAAATGTCCAGTTGTTTGTAAACATTATAAAATAAATCAAAGTTGCACATACGTCTGCTATGATTAAAAAAAGTATTAAAAGTTGAACGTACGTTTTTCTAGCATTTACAAGAAGTTGTATCGACTATTTTTTTTCACGAAAATGTGCCCTTGGTTTCTATACTGGTCAACTTTTTTACAAAATATTAACAAGGTCTGGCTATTTTGATTACAGCTCAATTGACATAATACTTAGGTAATGCTATAATATTGAAGACAAACGGAAAAAAACCCAACTTAGTTTTGCAAGGTGACATTTTTCATTTTCGAAATTTTCCATTTTCCATTAAATGTAATGGAGATCGTATTTATCTTATCAAATCGTTTGTTTACGTTACTAGCCTAGTATTTACTTCAAAATTGGTTTTTCGATTAATTAAATTAGTTGTTATTTACTAAAGTAATAAATTTATTTCGTGCAAGTACAATTGCACTCAAAATAGTATCCGTTTTTATAATTTTGAAATTTAAATTAGTTTGTTAGTTCCCAGCAAGAAACATCTGCTCCAACGATCTATTTCAAATATTTGTCATATCATTATTAACATCAAAAGTTTTATCAAAGAAATTGAATCTGAACGAATATTTTTAAGCTATATTAACAGAGACAACCTAAAAAAGATATTTCATCCTATGTAAACGTAAAAATTTAAACTGCGAATTCATTTTCTGTAAATAGCCGCATACAATCAAAAATATTATGTTTTTTGCGTATACGTATACGCAGTTTAACGAAAAATCACAGATCCACCGATGACATCCGAATTATCAGAAGTTTATTTTGTTTTCATTTTTTAGTTTAAATGAAAAATCTAATTTGATTGTCTGTGCTATTATTGTTGTGCCATTATACGAGCGAGTTAACCTGTTGCCGTAGAGGACACGAATTTTTGGGAAAATGTTAATTCTTTTAGCCTGAAATTTTTGAGAGTTTTAGTAGTTTGGGCTTGAATTTTTCCCAAACAAACTAACGTTTCATTTTTGTTCCTATATATAAAAATTTACAATATTTATATTATCGGAAACATATTTGAGAGATGGGCAAAGGATCGACATTCCGAATTTTCATTGCATAGCAAAGTATAAACGAGAGAATTTTGCTGCGGAAGGAGTAGCAATTTATCACAATGAAAGTGACCATTATAATATAGTCACTTCTCACAGGGAGGTTCATTCAAGGGCATCATAGTCTCTAGTTACAGCACAGTCTGCTATTGGAGAAATTTTTATTAGTAAATGCGTTCCACAAACTGGTCCACAATTCGTAATTGTAGCGCTATACATCTCTCCTGGTAAAACTGTGAACCAGATCATAAAGTTTATACACCAAAGTTTATTAATTTATACAAAACCAGAGAAGGTTCCACAATGCTCGATGAAAATTTTCATGAAATTCCAATGATATTGAGCGGCGATTTTAACATCAACAGTACGATTTCTAATGACCAACCAGAAAATGACCACGATGAAAAAATTATTATAGAAGAAATTACTGGTAATGATAATATATAGGTGTATAATATAAAACTGCGAACTCATCTATCTATTATATTAATACGCTTAATTTTTTCAAACTCAACGCTAGAATGACCCCTAAACACGATCCGATCCGTTTAAATTTTTCAGGGTAGGCCGACATAAATATAGCGGTGTGCCTTTGCTAGAAATATCGGAAAAATTCCACCCGGAAGTACCTGAAACTGGTACCTCAGGTGTTTTCAGCAAAATTTTGTCACGACGCCAGAATGCCATGACAAAATATGTTTATATTGAATCTATGATCATGCGCATTACACCGTGACAATGACAAAATTTATTAAAATTGCCGATGTTTTTGTGATGACACACTGTGATGACAAAATGAGTAGAAAATTTGTAATTGAATCTCAATTAAACAAAATAGAGAATATAAAGTGATTTCACATACATTTTGGTGTTAATAGTTGTGAGTGTAAAAATACAATTTTGTCATGACACTCTATCTATTTAAGATTTAAAAATTTACCGTGTATATTGAATTTGGTCCGATCCGTTAGATTTTTTCAGGGTAGGTCGACATAAATATTGCACTGTGCATAGGCTAGAAAAATCGGAAAAATTTCACCGGGAATTGCCTTACCAACTCCATCGAGCAGTCCCGTAGAAGTGCAAGTCTTTGATACAGTTTGAGAAGCCGAAGATGCTCAATTACGAAATGAACTACTAAACGAAAAGCAGTTCGGTGCATTTCGTAAAAGAACCGCTGCAGTGGATGATGAAAATGTCTCCAGCCGAAGTTGAGATTTGAATATTTGGTTTGCGCGCGTAAATGGTCATGTGATCTCGAGCGCGTGCTTCCCGTTTGATATTTGAATATTTCGTTTGGGCGCGTAAGTGATCATGTGATCCCGAGCGCGCGCTTCCCGTTTGAGATATAAATATTTGACTTGGCACGTAAGTCATACTGTGTGTATTTGAGCGCGTGCTTGCCGTTTAAGATTTAAAAATTAACCGCGTATATGAATTTAGTTTATTTTTGATAAAATTGCATCAAATTTACATCTTAAAAATTCATCTTAATTATTTCTTAACCAAAAATTCAATAAAATGTATTCACGTGACTGATTATTCAGTCATAGGTCAGCTAGTTTATAATATATTGAAGAGAAATATATTGAATAACAGGGAAAATGTGTTATATAATATTTATGTATTCTGTCTGTTTGTCTGTCTGTGTGCGTGTGTGTGAGCGAATGACCAAAGAAGTTTCACTTCCACCGTCTGGTCCGACGCAGACCCAATTTTTTTTATTCCATGTATGGGCCTGCCTATGATTAAACCTTCACTCTAAAAAATTTCAGTTGAATATACTTCAATAATTGAGTGTAACTGATTACACTCAATTATTGTAGTAATTTTAAACGCGTTAAAAATATTCAACTTCTTGTTTAAACATGAACTTTTCAAGGAGAAAATTTAAACAAAAAAGTTATTAATAATATTTTGAATATTGTTGAATTATTAACAAAATGTGTTTACCTTTAAACAATATAAAATTATATTTAAACACTTTTAAACATATTTATGTTTAAATTGAAACAAATAGATGTGATTTTCAACAATAGTTGATGAAATTGTCATGTAAAATTGCTGAATTTTTAGAAGATATATGCTAAATTTTTCATATAAATTGTTTAATTTCAAAAACTCGTTGTTCGAATTTAAACTAAAAATTGTTGATATTTTTGAAGTCAAAATTTACTTTTATTTTTAAATGTATTACATTTAAATTATATTAAATTATATTATAATTAAATACTTAAAATAAATTTTCAAATTGTATTTAAATGGCTTAACATAAAATTTCGAAATTCGAACAGGCCTGGCATCCAGTTTCCGAACCAAATCACTAATTTTGGTCCACTGATACATGGACGTTTTAGGTCCGCGAGGTTTGGACTTGATAAAGTCTTCCATGTGTGTCCCTCCTATAAATGATAAAACAAAGAAAACAAAATAATGTATATTTATTATGCATTACATATAATGTTACACACATAAACCGTATTCACGATTTTTTTCAAATTTAATAAAAAACACAATAAAACTATTTTACACTTTTTACTGTAACTTATAGACGCGTGTTTTATCAGAGCCTCCTTAATATAAGAGCCGTAGCATTCCGCCATTTTTTTCTATGAGCTTTCCATAGAGGGGAAGCTTTTTGTTCTTTTTCATACCAATCAGTGTATTTTAATATTTTTTTAGAAGCTTTTTTGTATATAAAAACATTAATGCTTCGTTTCAATTTTTAATTTGAATGGTTAGTTCAATATTCAGGAAAATCATATTTTAAAATTGAGTCATATTATGTCGAATTAATGCAAAAATATTCAAATTAGTCTACCACAAAATTTTTTTTTTTATTGTAGAAATAAGAATTTGTTTATATGTGTATGTAAAAAATTAATATAGAGTGTTCCATCAAAAATTTCAGCATTTCTTTCCCAAAACAAACGTTCGTTAAAAAATACTTTTTGAGTAGCTATGTAATATGGGGGTTATTGTGTTCTGGATTCTATTACAACATTGTTGATGATTAAACTTCGAAAACTGTTTTTGTCGTTATTTGTTTAAAATTTCATCGCAACAAATTCGCAGGCTATACTGTTTCATCCTGTAGTATAAACAAACCGGAGCTTCATAAAATAAAAACATTATATTATCGAGCTTTTCGCAATTAATAAACCAATCAATAGATGTCGCTAAGTATAAATTAAAGCTAAATATTAAAACCTAAAGTTTGATAACTAAAATTTAACAATTTATTATGTCTGGTTCAATAGATTATTGAAATCTCCTGGAACTGAAAATAACCGAATACGAGCGAATTGAAATAAGAAAAGGAAAAATTTGGAAAAAATGTGACATTTTTCTATTATTGTTTTTCAGCGCGCAGCAACTACGATAATAAATATTTGGCGATGAAAAGCTTTAATTATGCCAACCGTTTTAAAAAATTATAATTGTTTTTAGTTTTATTAATTATGTTAAATTATTATATTAAAGATTTTGCGCTTAACTTACAATAATAATGGTTTATTTTCGTAAATAGTTATTTAATTATTTTACACTTTTTTGTAATTTCAAGTAAATTTATTACAGAGACATCTGTAAACGGATTTTCAAATTACAGAAAGCTCAGTTTTGCAATCGAATGAAATTGAAGTTTTTTACGTTTTGTTCTGTTTTGTAATAATATTTAATTAAGAAAATCACGACATCGTTGATTTTTTGTATACAAAAATAATTTTCGTAAATAGATTTTGATGTAAAAATTTTATTATATGAATAATATTATTGTTTCTACATGGTGATTCATAAAATTTCGCTTCAGCTCACGTTTTCTCTTTAATTTTGTTATAAATAGAGAATGTTTAGATTGCTATTAAAGGCAACGTTCATCTCAAAAATTCTGAGGTACATGTGACCAGAATTTACCAAATAAGTTACATTTTTATAAAACTAAATTTTAAATTGGATGTAAGAGGAATCCGCGGCACCACCCTTTATTATCTTACTTTATAAACCTACACAACTAAACGGAAAGCTCATTTTTATAGAAAATTAATAAATTTATGCTCCGCTTTAGTTTAAATTTACCAAATAAATACTACATTATGATGGCTGATTTTCAAATATGTGTTCTTTGAATAGTTTATTAAAAATATAAAATTAAAATTTAGATGATTTGTTTAATTTTTTATTCATAAATTCATGTTCAAAAATTTTCCAATTACCACGGTTTCCTATAGTAATTCAATAAAAGCTTCCCCTCTACTGAAAGCTCTCTTTTTAATATTGCGGCTCTTCAAAATCATAGATGGCTCTAGTTTCATACAAACTATTCGAAACGAATGATCTGACATGACAGTATTAAACACAGGTTTGTTTAATTATTTATACTACATTTTTACTAAGGATTATCAAGTATTTTAATAACATTTTAGCTCGTACCTACCGTTAAGACAAAATATCACACAAACTCCTTAAATTCCACTTTATACTTGACTGTTAACTTTTTATGTTCGTTTTACAGTCCTATATGGCTTCAGTTTTAATAAATGAATTTTGTTTATTTTGTTGATTATTCAACATTTTTATGTTTAAAATTTACCACAAAAGGATTTTATTCAACATCTCTACTGAAAATTTATCAATTGATTAAAGTTCAACCAACGTATTGTTTAGTTTCCAACAACAATTAAATTTGCAACATATTTGTGATGAAATTTAAACAACTAATTGAAAAAAACCAACATTTTATTGAATAAATAACAAAAATTTTCATTACTTCATTTATTGTATGGAAATTGCTAAAATAATTTAAATGAAATTAATTGATTTTTAGTTTAAATTTGATCAAATTTTTTAGAGTTAATTCCTAAAGATATCAGTAATCAAAGTTTCTGTTGCAGATCGTGCATCAGCAGCAATATAATGAGACTTATTCTCAGATTATGTCCCTATAAGATCCGGGAAGTTAAAATCGCTGAGTTTGCAAAAATACTTCGCGGGGTTTTGCTCGTAGTCCCTAATACTGTTTTTTTGGTTTGCGTTGGTTTGTTTATGATAATTCTGAGTCCGAACATAGTTTCTGGAAACGTCACTTTAAATAGGAAACATAACCATTATAGCGAAATGTATTTCTACATTGAACTAGGTCCGAGTTGGCTTGACTATCTGAAAACGTATATGTTCTTAAGTTTGAGAGCTATTCTGATCTGGTAGGGAAGTTTATTGCTAAAGATATTTTCAGGATTATTGGAATTATTATCGGACACATTAGCTACTGGCGTTGTAAGTGTAAAATTGCTGTTGATACATTGAATATTCGTGGGTAAATGTTGGTGGTGAAAGGTGTCGTTTGGAAGAGCTTCTGTTGTTGTGGGATGGTTAGTTAACATGCAAATCAGCAACTCCTTGTAGGTGTCTCTCGTGGTTTTAAGTTCTTTTCAAAACAAGAGATATTTGATTGTAGAAGGGTGGAGAGGTTTAATAAACACATTTTATTAAATATTTGTTTTTTATTTCGCAAAAATTAAATTTTGAATATTTTAATTAAAAATTCAAAAAGTTTAAAATATCACTCGATCCATTTCGAGTTGTTAGGTCATCATCAGGAGTATCTACTGATTTGTAAAAGTAAAAATTTATTTATATATATTGAAATTTAGTAGTAAATAGCAAAAAAGTTAAAAAGAAAGCGAGACAAAAAATAGGCAATAAAAATTAATCTATTGATCGTCACAGCGAACTATTGTTTAAACGGAAAAATTAATAATAAAAAGGGGGAGGAGTATAGCAGGTAAGCGAATAGTCGTCGGCTAAGTGACATAATTCAAGGTATGCTGAAGAACATTTAACTACCAACAAAAATCAAGGTATGCTGAAGTACATGATTATTATTTAATTGCAAATAATCTTATGAACACCAGACTTGGAAAGGCGATCAACTCTAGACTTATTGTTAAAAACCATTTTCTTTATTGTGTTATTATTATAAAAAGCAAAACTAACATTGGTATAATCTGACACGATGTTGCTGACGCCAATTTGAATATATATTAGTCTATCTATGAGTGAGTGGAAAGCTGACATTTTAATATTATTGGGATGATTTGAAGAACTAGGGATAAGAGCGCCTGTATACTCGAGTTTCCCATTAATTTTGAAGTCTAAAGAATTAGTCCTGGTTATTTTTATATCTAAAAAATTAATACATTTATATTCTTCTTTTTCTAACACAAAATCAATGATCAATCAAAGGTTTAACCAGTAAGGAAAGAGTCTAACAGTCTATCGGTTCCATTTCATTGACATAGTGTGTCATCAACATATCTATACCAAAATATTATATGACGAAAGTAAGGATAGTTATTTGATAATATGATCATTTGTTCGAAGAAATTCATGAAAATTTCAAACAACAAAGGTGACAGAGAGGAGCCCATGGGTAGACCATCAGCTTATTTGAACTATGTATTATAAAAACAAAAATAATTTTGTTTAATACAAGTTAGTGTTTGAGACTAGAAGATACCTTAGAATAGCGCAAAATTTAGCACAGCAAAGAAATAATTCGGAAAAAACTACACCATCGTCGTCAGGCAAACGGTAACCCAAATTTGAGTGACCGACAGAAATATTATTGAAGAAATTGGAAGAAAACGAGGTCATCCTCCACATCATTCCAGTAGGTCTCATCCAACATTATTCTTCCGCTTTCAGTATCCCTGGACATGACCTCTGACCAATTTCCTGTATGGAGTGTAGCGTCGACGAATAATCGAGCGTCGAATAATACTACGATAATACGAATAATCGTAGCGTCGATCGAAAATAACTATATAACTATGCTAAGACACATAATTATCAAGGAACATTTAATATTAGTTTTACGGGACGTTTGATATTTTTTGTTTATATCAATCGCAAGTTAGGTTAGTTAAGTAAAGCATTGTTGCTCGAAACTTCTAACTTTTATTGGCTCTTTATTACTCATTGGGGTTCTCCTTAATATTTACAAGGCATGCCTGTGAGAAGGCAGCATGTTCTTGAACAGGAATATAGATAAACATTTTGTGCTGATACATTTTTTCTAGATTTATACTTCTACTTGAATATTTTTCTTGGCACCCCAAAGTTTGTGTTTAAAATTTTGGCACTTTGCTATTCCTTGTTTTTTGGTTGCAAAAGAAAGCGGCTAACCTTTAAAATATCCAGAAATAGAAAATTACTTGTATTTTTCACAGTCACTTGTAAAGTGATTAAAAATAATTGTTATGCAAAGTTTTATTCCACAGCTATATAAACAATATTAAATCTAAAATTATCATTTCTTCTACAATCAAGAAGTTATAATTTTTTGTTTATTTTTATCGAGTGTATTTTTATAAGTGAAAGTCACTTCCCCCCATAAAAAATTATGAACAAACATCGAAATTGGATCATCAAATATTGCACTGGTCTATAATAAAATCGTGGAAATTTTTTTATAATTTTTGTTTGCTGTGGAAATTTCGATTCTTTCATTTTTTTTAATGTCAGGTAATTAAACGTCGTAAACATATCAAAAATTTGAATAATTTAATGAAAATGCCTTTTAAAATTTTTATAGTAAATATTTTGATTTTAATTTACTAAATTACTTTATTTTTTGTTTCGAGCAAATTTTAAATGGTGAAACAGAAAACGATGTATCGACGCAGCAACGATGACGACTCGTTTTGGGATGTTGCCAAAACCTAAGTATGAATAATTTTTAATTTGATGGACTCATAATGATCAATCGAGTTATGATATTTACGATATTGTGTCAGTTCAATGTTTAATATGTTATAATTTGGATTTCTTTAAAATAAATAAAAGTTTGATTATGCACTGAATATTTATAATTAGAGTTGATGTAAAGAAAATTTTTGATTAGCATTTCGTTTACATAAAGAATTTTTAGTTGCCAGAGATAATAATTTGTTTGTTGTTACTAGAATTCGACGTTTAGATTATTTAATGTTTGCATCTGGCATCAATTCGGTAACAAGACATGCGGATATGCGAACAATTTTCGCTTTGTTTTTCCGTCTTACACTATTTTAGACGAATAAAGATTACAGAAAAATATTTGTATACGAATGTCAAGGACAAAATGTGCAATATTTCTTGAAATTATGCGATCGATCGGCTTGGTTGCCTTGGTTCACAATTTGTGTGACATGTGGCTAAGTCTCGTTGAAACCAAAGATCATCTAAATCATTTACATCTAACTTTGGACGTTAACCACGAATCTGGTCGGAATTCAGTAATTATATATATATATATATATGTCTTATTATCGGCCATGTTTATTTTGACAACAACAACAATGCACTGAGAAAAAAAAAATTGATAAAACAACCGTAAAATGAATAATTTTACTCTATAATTTTCAGCCGTAACGCATTAATATCAAAAATGACAATAATAATATCCCCTTTTGGGGTTTGAAAAATATATTATCATTTTGATAAGAAATATATTTCTAATTGAAATGAAATTTTATTAAAAAACTGAAATTTGTTATATCTAATTTACATGAAAAGTTACAAATTGATAATGAAACATATTAAATTAAAATTCAAAATTCAAAAAATTAAGTTATATATTTTTATTTCATTTTATTATATTTCGAAAATATTTACATATTTTTAGGTAAACTATACTAATATAATTATTTTATAAAAATTTATTTCTAATAACAGATAAACCATTGTTTAAATTATATAAATGAATCGGTGGGCTTGTAAATTCATAAACCGAAATAATTTTATGCTCATTTAAACTACCGCGGACAATATAAAATTGAAAATGGTGAGAAAATTTTATGATTTCAAATTGTTCAACTATAAAATATAATTTATTTAATGTTATAACCACATCTTTTATTTCAAAAACGGTTAAAGATATGGCAGATTTTATTGTCAAAAAATACCCTTTCTTATATAAAGTTTCTTTAAATATGTTACCATGTTAGTTGCAATTGCGTTTTCAAAAATATTTAAATATTCTACAAAATTTTTAATTTTATCTTTATAAAAAATATCTGTAAAATTAAAGCGACATGTCTGTTTAAAAATAGTTTCTTTAGGAAGACCGTCAGCATGGTTCGTTAAAAATTCGGCTAAATGTAGAGTGGATTTTAGGCTTAATGTATAAGAAATGTGTTTTCTTGATGTGATGTTTCGGGCGTATATTTTTGCTTGCTTATGTTTTGCTTCGTATTTGTAAGTCCATAAATATTTTAAAGGACCACTTTGTTTAATAATTGTAACATAATGATTTAAAAAATGAAACTTTGGTTTTGTTTTTTTTTTTAAATAGTTCAATGTATATTTTATTGTGGATTTTAATTAACTTTTCTAGTTGTGATAATATTTCCTTATTAAAACTGATCAATAAAGTAATGTCGAAAATTTGTAGAAGAGTTATAAAAAACTTCCAAACAATTTCATTTTCCGGAATCAAATCCCCAAATGCTAACGGGAAAAAGTGAACAAAAGTTTGCATTTCTCTTGTCGACATTTTGAGCTTGTTATTTTTTTAATGGCCTAGTTCAATCGCGGGTGATAAATTCCCTGTTTCTGTATCGCCGTAATGAAAAATTTCATTTTATTAAGACAATATAGAATAATTTCAACTAAATTATAGTTACAAAGTCCTTTGTAAAGATCATGTAATATATCTGCTATACAATTTTTAGTAACATGAAATGTGGGCAATTCATTTAACAAGCATGGGGATTGGATTCCAGTTAACTTATAGTCATTTAAATCTAAAGCTTGCTCATAAGATACCAAATTTCTAGCATGATCTTTATATTCCACAAAATCGTTAGTCATTTGTGATTTACTTCTAGTACAAAATCAACAATAATAATTTTAAGAAAAGGAGGTTGAAAACCCTAATATATCATTAAGCCTTAAATTATCTCCCTGAACACCACCTAGAACAAAAAAAAATCGTCGCGGACCTTTAACTGTTGAAATTACTAAACCATTTATCTCCAAATTAATTAGATCGTCTACTAACAGATGAAGAATAGAATCCGCGCCGTATATTTTTTTTTTCATTAGACTTCAAATATGCTGCAACAAAAATATAATTAAAATTTCATAACAAATGCTGAGATAAGCCTGGAAAGGAGTAATAAACACCACATATTGAATCTACATTTGAAATGAAATCAGCGAAATATAGAAAATAAGGTACGAGTATTATGATTTTACCATTGTGAAATGCTTGTTTTTCCTTAAATAATCGACCGAAAATTGTTTATATTTTGTAAAACAATATTAAGTACGTCAGGTAATTCAAAAAAATTTTGAATTTGAAATTCTATGGGCATTATACAACCTCTAACATCAGTAGCCTCTAATGCTGGAACTCCGTTTAATATGCCTTCACTAATTTGAATATTAAACCTGTAAACTTTAGGACTAACCCATAGTTTACTATGCTACACTTTTAAAAAACTTGTATTCTGAACTCATATTTTCAAAAGGATTTGAACAAAACTCTAAAAACATTTCAAATTGTATCCGTTCAGATGATGGCACTAGATGTAGAAATCAAAAGCATTCGCTTATTTGAGAGGAATTAGATTTGTAATATTTTTTTGCATGTCTATCACATCCTTGCGTGTGAAATTAGTTTTAGTGTGCAAATTCAAAGAAAAAGTATCGCAGTTTTTATTAAGGCGTGATTTAAATCAATCAATATCTTCCAAACTATCGTTCGACCGGCTTGGTATGTTAGAAGAATCATCCAAAATATGTTTAGCTATGCTATTTTGTGAATTTGTATCATCTGATGTAGAATTAATAATTAAATCATTTCGCAATGTACACTGAACTATTTAATTACTATCGCAATTCTTATCATGGTCGAGTTTTTGAGAGGTTGAATGTTTTTTTATGCGTTTCTTAATTCGATAAATTAGATAATAATTGATTACATTCATTAAATTTACACGCATAATTGCTTAAGGATGAGAGCCCATAAATATGACGAAAATGTGTAATTCATTCTGGCATTGATTCTAAACTTAAATTGCACTTAAAACAAATAAACATTTTAATATTTTACTATTGATGATAAAAATTCCGCTAACGCAGGACTTTTAACATTACAATCTTTAACAATACCATATAAATGTTTTTGAATACAATACCATACTAATGTAGATTCCTGAGAATATTCTAAATCGAAAACGTGAAAAGACTTAAAGCATATGTCTAAAGCATTTAAGAACGAAGAAAGTTTAAGAATTTCATTACCGGTGCAATGTATGTGAAGATAGCCCAAATTCCATCCCCGAAAAATGCGATAGCAACACTAATTGTTGCTATCATGACATTTTTTACTCTCAGCCCAAAAAATCTCCACATATCATGACATTTTTGACTATCAGCCCCGAAAAGTTCGACATTTTTACTCTCAGTCCAGAAAATATTTTCTGTCATGACATCGAACACTATCACGACACAAATTTGTTTCGGGGCTGAGAGTAATAATGTTGCATTTTCATGATAATATGGAAACAGAATAATTTTCGGGGCCAAGACAAAAAAATTATATTAACTATTTACCAATCCCCGATTATGTTTTTAAGAAATTGGACGTGATTTATTTTATGATCGAACTATAAGCTTTAGTCTGGTGATTCAAAGTGATTTTTGAGATTATGTTAGAATCTTTCTATGAAATGGAGTTGAGATATAGTCCTTCAAAAAAAGCAGATATTAGTTGGCCGGACTAGTGGGTTACAACGGGTGAAAGAGGAACATTTAACGTATTTGAAATAATTTTTGACAATTTTTATATGTTTAGTATTCGAGAACTCAGAACTCAGAAACTATTCGTTGGCCGGACTATAAGTGGGTTCCATCATTTTCATTACATTCATCGTCGTACTGTCAATTAACAAAGACGCATACATTTTCTGTTCTACAAAATTATATTAAATAAATAAAATTTAAAATTTTAAATTTAAACCTTTCAATAACAATAATAATAATATAAAATATAATATTTAATAACAATTAAATTCTAGTACAACAAAATAATATTATTTAATAACAATTTAAAACAATATAAAGAGTTCATGTTTAGTACCATGTCTGCAACCTGTAATACTTGCTCTTCCAACATCACTAAAGGAAAATTTCCTGGTGTAAAATGTGGGGGACCGTGCGAGAAACCTTTTCATATCAAATGTGCTCGCATTTCTGACGATCTTCTGCAAGGCATCAAAAATCGATTGGTAAATTGGTTATGTGAAGACTGTAGAACAACATGGAACCAATCTATTATGGATGATGATCAGGTTTTGTCAGATTCTGGAAATACTAATGTAAGTTTGTCCGACGTCATGATCCAGCTTAAACGTATGGAAAAACTCTCCGCTTTGGAAAACCACTTTAAAACCAGTATAGCATCGTTAAAGTATGAAAATGATGAAATTAAGTCCAGGATGTGTCTTTAGGAGGAACAACTGCTTAAACAAGCCTCAAAACTAGATCAATTAGAAGCGGATGTGGATAAACCGATTCAACAACAAAATATATCTAGCATCGTGATTAGTGGCCCGCCATCTAACCATGAAGAAATTCGTGGTCTAATCATTTGTGCTATTAAAAAGTTCGGGATTAATTTGGGTGGTGATGACATAGTATCCGTTGAGGCAATCTATAAAAAAAATTATGTCGTCTTCAGAAAATCAAAACAAATCAAAGATTTTGCAAAAAGATTTATTTATTGTAAAACTAAATTCTACTCAACTCAAAAACGACATTTTGACATAAACTCGAAAACTCAAATCACTATCAACAGCAAATTTGGATGTCCCTCTACCAAAAAATCACCCTTTACTGCGCATCTACATAATGCACAAATTGTCTGTGTTCCAGTCCAGATTATACCGGGAAGCTAAAAATATCAAAACGCTGTATATGTATAATTATTTGTGGTGTAAAACTGGACGAATTTATTCGTTGAATGATATTTTTCGTATTAAAAATATCCACTGTGAAAGCTCAAGTTTTAATTTTTGTTTGTTTAGCTTTTGTGTTGTTTATTTACACTTTTTGTCAGATCTTATTCGTATTTTTACTGAATATTAATGCTACGAATAATAGCGTAATGAAAGTTACTTTTTAGTGCATTGCACATTTTCTAACTTTCTCAATTCTTTAAATTTTTTTTAATCTATATGTGTATATATACTCTCTTATCATTACGAGTGTACTGTATTTAACATTCTACTTTTATGATTATTGCTCAAATTGAATATATTATATTGGTTCACTTTATCATTATCATTGTATTTGTATGCAATATATGTATTTTTGATTGTCGCCTTTCACAATGTTAAATTGGTATAGTATATTACATCAAAACATTCGGGATTTAAGAGCAATTTTGATTTTTTTAGTACGTTTATAGCCAGTCTGAAAACCCAACCAGTGCCCTAATTCTCTAAGCAGTAAGATAAGTTGTAAACGTGTAAACGATAATTTATCTTGCCTTTTTACAATATTTGCATTCTGTAATTGCACTCCAAGATAAAATTTAATACGGTTACGATAAATAAATGTCAAAACTTTATCCACTCGTATGATGTATGTAGGTTCATATTTAGACTTTGAGGGCCTATAACTACCGTTCCCATTTAAATTTCAACATTATTCTTATGGACATAAGTTACTCTAAATAGCATCTGTTCACAATCTATGGTTCAAGTTGTTACGGGTTGTGGTATGGCTAATTTTACAGGTGAACATTTTATACAATATATTATCTTGGCATTTTTAAACCGCATTCTCTAAACAGTTTTTTTCCCCAAGATAAACCTATTGACAGCAAGCGAGCAAGATAACACTAAACGTCAAAACGAAATTTTAATTATTTTATGTCCTTAATAACTCAAAAAATATAATCTCTAGAAACGTAAATTGTTGCATATACATCAAAGCCATCTAGAATCACACATAGCCCCCCAAAAACATATTGAAAAATAATCGGAATCGGGAGTTATTTGAAATTCAAATCAAGATACGGTTAGATAGACTTATAAAACAAACCAAATGTTTGAAAAGAACATTACAACAGTCAAAAAATTCTTTACTTCGTATGGTAAAGACGTGTACAATATAAGTCTTGTTTACTATTGATTGATCCGTTGAATTTTGGTTAATGTTGTGTATTCTAATCTGTTTAAGAGTTATTCTTTAAACTAAGTACAAAATCTCATTATTATGTAATTATTATTTGCGATATCTTTTTGAAATCCAATCAAATGTGTCTTAAGCAGATTATAATTTCAGAATATTTCGTTGTTGAAGACCCATTTAGCTCTTTCCGATGCCCTATTTAGCTCTTTCTGTACATGCGAATCTCGAAAAGTTCGGGATTGTCTTATTAGAATTTTAGAATTTCGAGTAAACTACAAAAAGCTATACATTTTAAGCAACGAAGCTCATTTAAAGATCAAATTTAGTTAGCCACGGCCACTTTTCCGAACTCCACGAGTTGCTCATCCTATATTTTTTTATGTGCCTCCTCAATAGAACCGAAAATTTGTTATGATGAATTAATTTTTAATCTTTGTAAAATGTTTGGGTTAATCTTAAGGATCGGTAACGAGTAGGAGGTGAGACTTTGATCAATTACCTGCACTTTAGAAATCGATTTTATGCAATATACATCTTGTTTGACCTCGTTAAAGTGCTCGTTAAAAGCTAAAGTATTTAATGCATATAATATAATTAAATTTTGTACTCGTTCATTATTATTCGAAATTTGTCCTAATTATTAATTTCTCAAAACATAAGAATAATAAATAGTTTAGAATTAAAGCATTGTAAGATCTTATAGATAGACTGTTGAGAGCTGCTAGTGCATTTAAACGAAATATTAAAAAACAACAACAAACTGAAATTTGTTAATTAATTTAGATTTTCTATAGGCCGTCATATTTATTGTGCTCGTCAGTTTTCTTAATTGTGCATGTGTAATGATCAAGTAAAATATTGCAAGTGCCACATATTAGCAGAAAACTAACTGGATAACCATTAAATGAAGGAAATGGCTGTATTTGGAATTTTAATAAACTACACATTTGAAAACAAATGAGCTTGAAAGCGCAACGTTTTACGTTTACGGTTTTATTATAAATTGTAATGTTAATAAATAAATAAATAAGTGCACCACACCAAGTTGAAAGCTTTGCTTGCAATGTGGAGAGTGGGTCCATTTTAGATGTTGTGAAATCAGACACTTCAAACACTTGACATTTATATTTGAAAATTGACCAACTAAAATTGCATTTTCTGTAATCCACAGACACATCTCGTTCTAGGATATTCTACCCCTTAAGTCTTTTTCTTCTAAGATTAATAGGTACATTATTTATTCCCTACTTTAACTGGAGCTAACCTAAGCAAAAGTATAGGTAAAGTGAAGACGATCGATTAAAATATTCAAATGTTTGATTTACTGAAAGAATATTTTAATTCCATAACAGTCCACTTTTACATTCTAAATGGAAAGAATTATACAACTATTTTGTGTAAAGTATCGTAGTTATTTAAATTGTTAGAAATATCAAAAATTGCAATTAATTATTAATAATATCCAAACGAAAGCGTTTTACACATTCTTGCAAAGTTATTCCGCGATAAATTACTTGTGTTACTTTTTGACATAAACTTACCTTGCCACTTTACATTTTATCTTGAAAAAAATTTAGAGAATGCGAATTTACTAAAACATCACGATATCCAATACTTCTACGATAATTTTTTTCGTGTGTAAAAGTTATCACTTTTACATTTTAAAATTTATCTTGGTTTTTAGAGAATTAGGGCACAGATCTCATTTTTGTTACTGAAATTTGGATTTATTCACACGAAAGTACCGAATTCGATTTACCTAATTATAATTTTAAAGTATGCTGTAACGATAATTACCGTGCCGGTGGTGTTGGTGTATTTATAAATAAAAATCTGAAAACTGGATCATGTTATAATTGTAATTGGAGCTCAGCTAATGTTCTTAGGTTGGACATTCAACTAGATACAAATGTTTGGACGTTTCTATGTTTTTACAGTTTTTGTAACAGTGACCTTAACGCTTTTTATGATGATTTTGAAAATTTGCTCGCAACAATTAGCAATAACATTATAGTTATCTTAGGTGATCTCAATATCAACTTGTTAAACAACGTATAAGCAGTTTTAACTACCAAACATTGCTTGCATCATATGCATACCAACCAGGAATTTATCATGTTTAGATCATATGTTCGTTAAATCCAGAAATACATATAACTTTACGATTGACCAATTCAATTTTCGGGTCATACTTTAATTTCACTAAATATCTGGGTGGTTTCGAATAGACAAGTAATATACAATAGTGATTATATCTCAAAAGTAAATTACGATAAGCTTAGGGATCGCCTACTAGTTGAAAACTGGAACCTTGTTTATAGTGAAAAGGATTGTAACACAGCATTCAACATTTTCTTAAAAATTTTAAATTTTCATATTGATTTTTGCAAAGACACAATTACTGTTCAAAACAACAAGAAATTAAAACCCTGGATGAATGCCTATCTTTTAGGTCAAATCAATAAACTCAAAAAATTTTCTAAAAAATTAAGAAGGTATCCAAATAACGTGCGGTTAGAAAATTATGTCCGAAAACTTTCTAAATACGTGAATAACAATGTCAAACTGGTCAAAAGATTGTATTACAAAGATAAGTTCGAATCAATAGGGAACAATTCTAAGCTTATTTGGAAGGAAATTGATATCATACATTCACAAACCTATTAACGCAAATTTATAAAAATAAGTCTGAGCATGTTCTTACGGATAATTAACATATTTGTGATGAATTTAATAATTTTTTTATAAATGTCTCGTCCGATTTAACTTCTGATCTTAATCAAAATAGTACTTATAACAGTGGAGAGTACAAACGGTTTATTTTCGGAAACCGTGATAACTTCTGTACTTCCTGCTTTTTCGACGAAATCAATTCTTTTGAGATTCTACTTGAAATTAAGAAATTAAAAAACAAACATTGTAAAGGATTCGACGGTATCGACAATGTGATTATTAAAAATTGTATTTGGTATCTGGTTGAAGTATTGAAGTTTCTTTATAATTTAAGTTTAATGAGCGGAATTTTTCCTGACATTCTAAAAACAGCTGTTGTTATTCAAGTTTTAAAAAAAAGTGATGCTTTGCAACTGAATAATTACAGACCAATTTCCTTATTGAGTACATTTTCCAAATTATTTGAAAAATTAATAAAACGAAGGTTGGTCTCCTATCTTGATAAAATCAAATTTTTAAATGGCCATACCAATTTGGTTTAACAGCTGGAAAATTTACTGAAGAAGCTCTCCTACATTTCCTTAGTAATATATCTTTAGCTGTTAACAACTCTCACAAGATCACATTGAAATTCAACGCTCTATTGAGAGTGATTTATGCATTCTGTGTAAATGGTTTTTCTTTCACTGACTTGTTGCTAGTAATAAGTCAAGAGTTATGCATTTTAGGCGTCCTTGCATATCATTTGATCAAATCTTTATCAAATATCATGTTCACTTATGTGATAAGAACCTATTTGTTCTACCCAATGGTTTGACCTACTTTGCGTAAAGGAGCTTAAATATCTAATCGTAACAATTGATTCACAGCTTAATAGGACCTCCCACTTAAATATTATCAAGAAAATTGTGATTACTGTCGTGCATAAATTCTATAATCTTCGACCTTTGTGTCCTTCTCATGTTTTGCGAAGGTTATATCATGCTCTTGTAGAATCCATCATAATGTATTGGATAACTAGTTGGGGAGGTATTTACTTTGCTAATATTGTTGATCTTTTTATAGCGCAGAAAATAATTGTTAAATTAATTTACGGCCGTCCGAAAGGTACACCCACAATTCCGCTTTTTCGTGAGTTGAATTTGTTGCCTCTGTGATATCTATACGTGTTTAAAGTATTGAAAATGTTTTTTGTTCGCAGCAATAGTTATCATAGTCGAATATATCATGCGTATAATACGAGAAATCCAAATAATTTTGTCGGTCTCCGTTGTAGTTATGAGAAGTTTAGAAGATTTTATTTATACATGGCGCCGTATTGGTTTCATCTTTTACCGAATCACGTTAAAATGCTTCCATTGGAGCAGCAACACAAATTTTTCAGGGAAGTTCGGATTTGGCTGCTTAGCATTGATAATATTGAGCAATACTTTTAGTAATGAAATTAATCATTTATACTATATCATAATGAGTCGGAAAATAAATTTACAATATGACTAAAATAAAAACTGAGCTTGTATAATATAAGTATTTGTTCATTAAAAATTGTAACCTAATTATTTTTTTTTTAAATGTTAATTGTAACTTTTATAAATTGCTCCACTACAGACATAACGTCTAAAAAAGCTCTACGTTGTCCCAAATTTTATTGAAATAAAGATTATACATAATAATAATAATCATAAGAACAACGGGTGAAAGAGTAAACGTATTTCAAATAACGTATTTGAAATAATTTTTTGAGAATTTTTGTATGTTTAGTATTCGAGATAGTTTTTAGTTCAATGGACTATATCTCGAATACTAAACATACAAAAATTCTCAAAAATTATCCCAAATACGTTAAATGCTCCCCTTTCACCCGATGTAACCCACTAGTCCGGCCAACGAATAGTTTCTGAGTTCAGTGGACTATATCTCGAATTCTCAACATGCAAAAATATTGCATTTTGGTGAATTATATATTTTTTGGATAGTAGAATTTAAGTACATAGTTGTTTTTTGTTTATTTACGCGTTTTATACCTTTTTATTGTTTTTATTAAACTCTTAACATTTTTATTTATTATTTAGCTGTTATTCAGAAATATTTATACCCGAATTTACATTTACTGGTATAGTTGTTAATTAAATGTCGCAATAGTATAGATACACATGTATTGTATTGCCAGAAGCAATTTTTTCGATTTTCGGGGATATAAATTGGGGCTATCTTCACAGAGGTACCGATGCATACATAAAAGTTCATTAACTTTTGTAATTCTAATCCTTTAACTATAATGAACGGTTGTATAGGTTTTCGTTTTTTAATACAATCATTAAATTTTTCATCTCGTAGCCGCTGAAAATCGTTCATCGTTATAATATGTAGTATCATGCTATCCATGGATTCTCGTATAGTTGTTATTTTAATAGATTTAACTTCGTGATCCTTTACAACAGATCTGGCTGTAGGCTTTAGTACAGAATTTAACAATAATGTTACTAAACAAATTTTGGAATCTGTGAGTTTATAATTTACAATCTATAACAAACACAATACGTTTTGGTGGAAATAATATTCGGTACTAATTTCGTCATTCGCATTTGTTATTATACTTTCATACATTGATTTAAACTGCTTATCTTTAATGACGTTCTTATAGTAATTCATTAATTGCTCTTCGAATTTTTCCAATTATTAAACAAACAAAATTGTTTGCTTGGATGAATATTCTCAAAATCTAATTTAATCTGAAAATTTCCTCGATTAATTATTTAAATGAAAATGCAAACACTAATATACTTACAAATTTTTCACCTCCAACTTGCTCGTAAAAAGGCCATTCCTCGAAAATTTTAAAATTGTCCATCTTTGCTAAATCTTGCTTTCTTTTTTCCTTTTCAAATTTCCTTTTTAGCGGTTTTCTTACAGATCGATTATTATTATTAAATTTATTAAATAGTTTTCCAACAGGATTTGCTTTTTTAAATGTTCCTCGGGCGATTAAATATGTATCGGGGTGTTCAGATGGAAATAACTTAATAATTTCAATCGCAATTTGTTCCATTTGTTTTGGGGTTGGAGTTATATACTCTCGTACTATTGAATCGAAACTATATTCAGCTAAAGAATTTAGTATAATTTTTCTTCCATTTTCAGTCAAATAATTGTGTTCTTTAATGAACTGTAGAACGCTTCTTCCGTTGTTTGACAGTTTCAGAATATTATGAAGGTCCTGTAAAATATACAAATAATTTTGTTAGGCCGTACTTATCTATCTATAGTAAGATTATCTTCTGAAATATTTTGACACCTCAGTGGCCGGTTGCACGCACATTTAAATTTTAAAAATATGAAAACTTTTCCACGATTGAACTGAATTAATTGAAATAGCTACTAATTTCTGAAATATCTGAGTTATAATGATTCTTCGATGTGCAACTTTTAACTTCAGCGAAGAATTAAGCCATTGATTTAACTAGAAACTAGCTGACCTGTGACTGAATAATCAGTCACGTAAATACATTTTATTGAATTTTTGGTTAAGAAATGATTTAGAAGATTTGTTAAGATGTATATTTGATGCACTTTTATCAAAAATGTAAATTCATAAACGCGGATCCATGGAGAGGGCGGAGTTAAGCTTCCGGATGTTAGTCTTATAGAATCGCGAGGGGGAGTTAGTTCCGAAAATCAGCTGATTGAGGTAGTGGAGATTGTGCAGTGCGGGGAGAAACACCTTTCTTTTACCACATCAGCGAGTGAAGCCGAGACCAAGCCCCTCCTTATCTGCCCGGAAAAATAGCGCGTCAAAGAACTCGCAAGCCACGCCCATCGAACCTAAATAGTGGATTTAAATTTCCCGAGAGCACTTTGGGATGATACCGTGCGCTTCTCATTGCCCGTCAGGTTTGAACCTTCGAGTGCACTCACAGGAACAAAAAGGCTCCTAAAAAGAAAAAAATTTGCAAGTTTTCAAAAATAAAAACAAAATGGCGAAAAACTTATATTAAAATCGAATTGATCTTGCTCCGCCTCTTCGTCTGGAACCTAATCCTCAAATGTGAGGAAGGTGTCTGCTGGATATTCACGTGGAATGTTGTGCGCGTCTTAAGAGATCCATGGAAGGGTGGCTCCTGATGGCCCTGGGACCGGGTTGGCGTCTTGGGAGATCCATGGGGTGGCGTCACGTGATAATGATGAGACTGGTTCATGGCTTGAATTTGTGGATTGTGAATTTCGATTTTGATCGTATATTTTTCGTTTTCGAGGGTCTCTTGATTTGCAAGGCATTTTGAAGAAAAATGAAAAGAGTTTTGTTCAAGACTCGTTGAGGTGAGAAATGGTAATGACTTACTCGCTGGACCGCTCATTCAAAGTGGTTTTGATTTATACTCGAGGCTTGACTTGATGATTGACGGCTTTATATTTTGAATTTCTTTGACATTTCAGTATTAAAATCAGCAAAATAAAAATATTTTGATTTTTATTCGATTTAGTATGGATTTGAAAATCGCAAAATTGGTCACTCGCGTCGTTTTTTACATTCCAATGCATTTTTATTACTATGTATTTGAAAATCGTTATTTTTGTCGTTTTTTACTTTAAAAAGTTAGTAGCTTGCTTTTTTAAAACAATTTCAATCCAGTTTTATTTGTATCCGCGACTTTAAATTTGAATCGCACGCCAACAATTTAACAACTTTGAATTTAAATCGCGCGTCAACCATTAAGCAACTTTGAAATTGAATCGTGCGAAAACTGTTTTGAACTTTGAATCTAACTCGCGTGCAAATTGTTTTGCAACTTTTGATTTGAATCGCGCACCACCAATTTGACCAAAAAAAATTCTTTTCAGTCGTCCCATAAAATTCTCAAATGTGGCAAGATTTCACGTGCACAAAATCTTGGAAATTTTCTGAAATCACCTGAGGTACCCGTTTCGGGTACTTTCCGGTGGAATTTTTCCAATTTTTCCGATTTTTTTAGCCTACGCACAGCGCAATATTTATGTAGACCTACCCTGAAATAATCTAACAGATCGGATCATATTTAGGGGTCATTTTAGGGTTGAATATGAAAAAATTAAGAGTTTAATATAATAGATAGATAGAAGATAGATAGAAGCTGACCTGTGACTGAATAATCAGTCACGTGAATACATTTTATTGAATTTTTGGTTAAGAAATAATTAAGAAGAATTTTTAAGATGTAAATTTGATGCACTTTTATCAAAAATAAAGTAGATTCATATACGCGGTTAATTTTTAAATCTTAAATAGAAAGAGTGTCATGACAAAATTGTATTTTTACACTCACAACTACTATTAACACCAAAATGTATGTAAAATCATTTTATGTTCTCTGTTTTGTTTAATTGAGATTCATTTACAAATTTTCTACTCATTTTGTCATCACAGTGTGTCATCACAAAAACATCGGCAATTTTAATAAATTTTGTCATTGTCACGGTAATCGGTATAATGCGCATGATCGTAGATTCAATATAAACATATTTTGTCATGGCATTCTGGCGTCGTGACAAAATTTTGCTGAAAACACCTGAGGTACCCGTTTCAGGTACTTCCCGGTGGAATTTTTCCGATTTTTCTAGCAAAGGCACACCGCTATATTTATGTCGACCTACCCTCAAAAATTTAAACGGATCGGATCATGTTTAGGGGTCATTTTAGCGTTGAGTTTGAAAAAATTAAGAATATTAATATAATAGATAATTTAATTTGTAGAAATGCAAGATTTCACTGAGTTACAATATAATTCCAGATACTTTTAGCTGAAGAGCTACATTGGGGTCCAATATTTATTACTTCACAGTTATTTATCAAATAGCTAACTTTTGAATCAACATCAACTGTTGTTGCGGTTTCGTTGGGATACAATAGAGGAGCAAAATAGCTTACATTAGTTTTTAAAAATAAACAAATTGTCAATTAAAATATATCTATATTTACCAATTTTGCTTTCCAGGAAAATATTTTTTCTCGAAATTCAACCCGGTTACCAATATTCTCGTCACCAGGAAGAATGTTAATAAGGTCATCTCTTTTGTATGGAAAAGGCATATTCATCCCGAAATAATTTTTTCTTCTTTTTTACGAAATATATGTTAGTTAATTAATATGTGAAAGCAAACATTATCCCGAAAAGCTACTAAATTGATAACGCCATAGAATACAAATAATAGTTTAGTAATATTTACAAAAAAATATGTGTTACATTGTAAAGCTTGGTTATAAATCGTTCATATACAAAACTAATATAAACTTATAACTAAAGTTGAATAAATGTTTATTTGCATAATGAAAAGAAATAACCTCAATCGCAATGTAACAATATTTACGAATCAGTACAAATATTTATACTAAAAATTTTATTGCTGCAATCCAGGAGATACCCCTCGAGATTATTTGCTCGAAAGTTAGGTCCATCCATCTTAGATATAACGCCAATAGTTCAAGTCTCAACGGCGGATATAAAGGTGTGATCTAAAGCAAAATCTCAGCATAGGTTGCTATGAATTTTTTCATTTTATATGAAAAATCGGTTAAATTTAAAATTTAATTGCTGGAATCCAGGAGATATCCCTCTCGAGATTATTTGCTTGAAAGTTAGGTCCATCCATCTTAGATATTACGCCAATAGTTCAAGTCTGAACGGCGGATATAAAAGTGTGATCTAAAGCAAAATCTCAGCATAGGTTGCTATGAATTTTTTCATTTTATATGAAAATTCGGTTAAATTTAAAATTTAATTGCTGGAATCCAGGAGATATTCCCCTCGAGATTATTTGCTCAGAAGTTGGGTCCATCCATCTCAGATATAACGCCAATAGTTCAAGTCTGAACGGCGGATATTAAGGTGTGATCTAAAGCAAAATCTCACCATAGGTTGCAATGAACTTTCTCATTTTATATGAAAAATCGTTTAAATTTAAAATTTAATTGCTGGAACTTTCTCGATTTATATGAAAAATCGGTTTAACTAAAAATTTAATTGCTGGAATCCAGGAGATATTCCCCTCAAGATTATTTGCTCAATAGTTAGGTCCATCTATCTCAGTTATAACGCCAATAGTTCAAGTCTCAACGGCAGATACTATGCTCTTATTATTCCTGCTAAAGTAAATGAGGATGGTTTATCAACCCCTTTTCCCTTAACAGATATGGTATCTTCTAACCATAATATAGATACAATCGGTGGTTGGTTCAATTCGTACAGGTTGTACAGGGTTATCCAATTCGAGGTTGATAAAGTAGAAATCTGTATACCGACATCTGTCAAAGATAAACGTCAAGTACGCTGTTATTTATTTAGTTGACATTCTGCCATTTAAGAATATGGAGCATTTAACAATCGACCAACGCGTTAAAATTATTAAATCTGCTGATGCTGATTTTTCGAACAAAATTTTTTTCAGTGATGAAGCTCATTTTTCGCTTGGTGGATACGTTAATAAGCAAAACTGTAGAATTTGGGGCTCAGAAAATCCACAATTGATTGTAGAGAAGCCATTACACTCGGAAAAAGTCACTGTTTGGTGCGCATTGTGGTCTGGTGGTGTGATTGGGCCGTATTTTTTTGAGAACAACCATGGATGAACCGTTACCGTCAATTCTGAGCGCTATGGCCGCATGTTAACCGAATTTTTTTTTACGAAAATCGAATATTTTGATCTTGACGATATGTGGTTCCAGCAGGATGGAGCAACCAGTCACGTAACACGAGCAAATCGAGATCTTTTGCAAAAGAAATTTCCCGGACGTTTGATTTCGCGATTGGCTGATGTCAATTGGCCTCCAAGATCCTGTGATTTAACGCCTTTGGATTTCTTTTTGTGGGGCTACGCAAAAGATCGTGTTTACGCAAACAATCCTCAAACTCTTGACGAATTGAAAACTAATATTCGTAAGGTAATGGCCGAGATACCGCCCGAAATGTGCCGAAAAGTCATTGAAAATTACCTCAAAAGAATCAAGGCCTGTAAGAAGTCCCGTGGAGGACATTTGAATGATATCTTGTTTAACTAAAAATGGCAAGGATCAATCTGTAAAATGAAATAAAAATTGCAATACATTCCGAATATTTTGTGTGTTTTTTTTAAGTTTACTTTATCAACCTCGAATTGGATAACCCTTTATGTAGAAAAACATTTTAAGAAATGGCCAATATTTAATTCAGTTATTATTTACTTTTCGATCGCAAAATTGAATTCAATATTGGAAGCTTTCAATAGGATGGACATAATCCAGTATTTGATTACTAAATATTAATGGGCTATAAATGATTTAAAGTGTGTGAATTCTACAAATAGTGTCAAAGTATATTTATGTTGCTCCCATTTAAGCCACACAATCGCGGATGATATTAAAACTGGTTTTAAAACGAATCAACATATTTTAAAAGAAATGTTTCCATCTTTTTTTAATATCAGATTATTTCACTCTGTAAACTCTGTGAAAAAATTATGATAAAAAATAAAATTATGATATTTTTTCGGGATGGTATTGAATTTAGCAAAGAAATGCACCAAAATTGAAAAGCCGTTTTTCGGGCTGGTTTTTCGGGCCAACTTCACATACATACAGAATGTGCATTGCGAAGCGACGGGAGCGTAGCGACCCGATTTATACCGATCCTATATACTCTCGCTCCTATCGATTTTTAAATTTCTATAAAATTAAATTTCCCCTTCACCCGACTGATATAACTCGATCCTAAATTCCCGTTTTGTACCATATCGCGTTTTGTACCATATTGTGTTTTGAAATATCGCGTTTTGTACCATATCGCGTTTTGTACTCTATCGTGTTTTGAAATATCGCATTTTAAAATATCGCGTTTTGATAATTCGCGTTTTAAAATATCGCGTTTCAGATGGGACCCCTAAATAATACGTTTTAATGTTATTTCAACATGAATTTGTAGAAACGTTCGTCATTTTCATTTTGATACGGTCGCTTCTTTCCAAAATAATAAATTTTTTTTTTCAGTGTGCTTGACGCAAAAATTAAATTTATTTTTTCTTATATAAATATATTTTAATAGCAATCTCAACACGAATTAAATAAATCGTAATATAGTAATTTTATTATTCTCATTACCTAGAATGATTGTGAACCTGATTTTCAACAATAAAATTTATTCAATTTTTTTTTTTAAATTATCGTTGGTTAGATAACCTTACTGATTTTGAACGGATATAGTTTTATTTCACAGATTCAGTATGTTGTTGTTATTTTGTATTAAATATGTAATTTTTGCCTTCAGTTCAGGCACGAAAAATACGTGAATTCAAAAAACGAAATTTCAAAATATGAAACTCCAAAATCAAATAGATCGAGTTTTACTACCCGGTATGTAAAATCATTTTCATCATATGGAAACAATAGCTGTGTTGCTTTCAAAAGACTACAACAACAATTGCATTGTATTCAAACCGATTGTCTTAGAATCTTAAGAACATTTTTTTTAGGATTACGGGAAATAAAATCATTTTATGGTTATGGTGTTTACCGCAAGGCGTTATTTTTTCTATTTTTCTCGAAAAATTTATCTTGTAGAATAATTTAGCATTTGTTATTTGATAGCAAAATACCGAATTTAATTTCTTCTATTTCATAAAATAAAAAAAACTAAAATAAATATTAAGAAAATGAACCAACACAGAAAAATTAATACGCATTAAAAAATTAAAGCCAAAAGTTGTTGCTTTCACATTTCTTAGCTAAACTTAGCGGATTAGCGAAAGCAACACTACTAGTAATCTTGAAATAATTTTTTTTTTGAAAAACTAACACTATTTTTGTAAAACTCTAACTGAATGCTAAATTGAATTGATAAATTCAGCATTAATTTTAAAAAAAAATTGGAGCATGCATAAATAAAAATATGTGATTTCGATCCTTTCGTTTAGTGAAGCCTTCATCGAAAGATGTTTATCAAAATTAATAATAATTTAGTAAGACTTTTTCCTCACATTACAAATGTTAGACCGCTTTAGTTGCGATTGGAAGTAAAGACAGCTAAAATGGAAATTTGGGTCTGTTAACAATGAATACTATTCATTGGTGATTGTGATTCGTAAATCTATTCCGACGGAGACGTCAAATAGTTACGCACATTGACATTTATCCCACTAATAGTTGAGCTAAAACATGATTTATGTGTATTTTATAGCTAAAGTAATAAAATATCCGTAACATTTACGATTAATAAATTAAAATTGTAATATTATAGATAACAAAAAACAGTACAAAACCCCAAATATTTTTAGTAAAAACTCAAAAGAAAATTTTATAAAACCGCGGCAATATTTGACATCACCGTCCAAGAAAAATTTTTATATCGTATCAACAATTAAGTTTTATCATATTTTCATTAAATTATTACCACTTGTGTGGATTTATGGTTACTACGTATTACTTGGTATTACTTTGCCCCCTAAAACAAATTTCAAGATTTTTGTATCACGGCCAACAAAAAAAAAAAGAAAACGTGTTCGTGGATAATTATTAACCAATAATTTTTTACAAACCACGTATTCTCTTCTGACTTTGTAAACGCCTAATTTGCGAACATTTTAAAGACGTGTTAACATTTAAAATCCAGAAATTTTTCTAATGCTATTCTCTTCCTACGCAAATTTCATTAAATTCGAATAAATAATAAATTAATCATCGCCCTTTTAAATAAAATTTTGTTTTTCCTATTTAATGTTAATTTTAAATAAATATTTCAGATTATAGGTTTATTCGATATCATTAATTTAGGGGCCGCAAGAGTAAATTAATTTAAATAGGCGCACGCTATCATCAAAACGTAATTATTATCGGAAAACTAAATTTTTTTTTTTTTATAAATTTCGTTTGGATTTTTGTTTTAATTTAATTATTTAATATTTAATTTTTTATTTTTTATAAAATATATGGTAATGATATGAATATACGTAAAAAAATGAGTTTTATTTATTGAATCGAATATATAAAAATAGCATAATTGATTGAAATTAACTTTAATGTGGTCTGGATAATATGGTTTTATTGTATTATATTGTGCTACACTAAATTAATTGATAATATTTTGTTTTTAAATTATTAATTAACATACGATTTGTTAACAATAATAATAATTATTTTATTATTCTAAAGCAGCCATGCGTATTTTTATAATAAAATTTCATAATCCTTTGATGTGTTTAATTAACTTGATTCGTTCAGCTTGGAAATCGACAAGATTTTTAGTTGCAACTTTATTTATGTCGAAAATTTAAATGGCGTTGGAAATAAAAAATTATTAAAAATGTATTTTGGTATTTGAGGTGACAGCTGTAATACTTGGCTGGAATTATTTTACAGTCGATCAAGCAACATTTTTTTTTTTACTTATATAGTTAGTAGGTTCGATTATAAAAACAGAGCAATTATAATTCAGAATTTCACCTTTTGGTCCTGAATTAATGCTGGGCGTCTTAGATTTTTTGTGTAATATGATTTAGATTACTTATGAATCAATAATAGAATAGAAATTTAAAAAAAATGGCCTAGATAGGCTCAATCTGGTGTGCCCTCTCATGTACAAATCAAATCAGAGGTAATAAAATTTGTATAAAATACATCATATTTAAAATGATATGCAAGTGATGTAATCATTGAAATCGTCATAATCATCATCTCCGAAATTGATAGCTTCATTGGCGTTGATAGGTCGACACAAAAAAGGACACCGCCTCCACCTTGAATTCAACAAAAATTTCAAACAAAAGTCGATAACGTAATCAGTACCGCGAAAACTCTCATATCGGAATTATCGGAGTAGATATGTAGTAGTTAGGCACCAAAACAACACGGTGGACCTGTCCATTCACCAGGGCATGCGTTAAACAAATTTCAATAGCGCAATCAGTACCTTGGAAATCCAGAAAATGATAGTAGGTACCAAGGATGACACCGAACACCGAGAAAAGGACATCATTAGAGAAACCCAAAATCACGGGCTAAATTTTTGTTGAAAAACAGTTTCTTGTTAAAAATCATCATGTACGTTAAAATTATAAAAAACCGATCTGGACCGGTATCGTTGCAAAATTAATTTAGAATCTTTTGGTTCTTAGCAGTTTCTCTTGTAAATGATAAATTTTCAATATAAATTCAAAAAATCGAAAAAGCTCCCATGGAAGCTGTCACTTCATGTGGACCTTTTTCGGCCAAAAATAACAAAATCACTCCTCACAACTACTCCGGTGCAGTAGCTTTTAGAAGCTGCAACTTTCGATGGACTATTTTCAGCTAAAAACCATTCTCATGACCCAAAGAACATATACAAAATTTTTTATCAAAATCGGTACAGCGATTCTTCAGTTTTAAAGTTAAAAACACACACGTCTTTTTTATATATATAGAGATATAGAATATAACATATACGAGAAAAACGATTATAAACTAAAAGATTGTGAATTCCTTGCCCAATCAAGTTTGCTTTCTAATGGAATTGTTTAAATATATATTAACTCTTTGAGGCACACAATTAAAGAAAATAACAACCCTAGTTGCACAGAATTTTGTTTATTATAACAAAAATGGAAATAAATATTCATTACAATTATTTAAATTAATTTTCCAACCTAATCGGTCCAAATAATTTTTTAAACATTTAAGAGGAAATGACTTTTCTAATAGAAAATGTTATGAACAAAATTGCGGTCCCGACAGCTCAGGCGGATTGATTGACTGAGAAGAAAATTTACAATTTCCATAACAGATTTCTCAGTTTATGCAAAATATTTTGAAAGGGCCGTACAAAAATTCGGACCCTATACTGGATCGATCATTCATCAGAATGAAATATTATTCTTAAGCTTTTCCGTAAATTTGGAGAGAACGGTGATATTTGCCTAAAAGCGGTTCACCGGAAGTGGAACCTTCCACATTAGTTTTTTGCAAATATTTTTAAAAGTATCTGAATTATGAAAAAATAGACTATGAAATAAAGATTCTCAACTAAATTGGGAAAGGTCGATTTTTGAGAAAAAAAAACGGTTTTCATGAAAATTTTTGGCCAATTTGTTCTTTGCCAATATTTTCAAAAGTATATAGTATTTATGAAAAAGAAACGATTAAAATAAAATGATTTTAAATTATATTCCGACAAAATTAGGTTAGATAAAATTTGAATTTTTACAGGAATAGACGAATTTTGATAAAAAATGTGTTTCATCAATATTCGGCATCTATACAGACTAAGTGAATTGACTATTCGAAAAAACTACGAACTAGAGCTGTTTCCATAAATTGGTAGAACTGTGCGAATTATGGTGGACATCTACGTTCCAGAAGTGACAGCTTCCGTAGAAGATTTTCCAATTTTTGCAATGACATTTTTGCAAAACAAGGCAATTTTGTCTTGTAATGGCTTAATTTTTTTATTTTAGAAATTAAGTGTACCGTATACGAAAAGAAGAAAGTCGGGTGTTTACCGCAGTAATTAAACCTAACCATTTGTTGTAAACCGCACCGCTCTAATATGCAGCGTCTTTCTCGACCTACGCATTTTTGAAATATTTTTTTTGGTTTCTATTAAGCGAACGTTTTTAATAAGCATCATCATCTAATCCTGGTCCGCACCATTTTTAATAAGTTTAATGACGTTCCTTTTTAATTTTTAAATAAAATTATTTGTTTTTAAAATTTCGATTTATTAATTCCCTTATTAAGTCGAAATTTACCAAGAAAAACTGTTTAATGAGCCGCGACTTATAATGAGAAAAAGATGTGAATTTAGAAGCATATATTACAAAGCACGAAAATGTAAATGTTGATTTTTCAGTACCCCATTTTATATTTTTGAATTAGGGTATTTTGCAAATTGATTGTAAGGAAAGAGGAATCATACCCCAGAAACGGGTACGTCTAGCCACCATAAATTTCTATTGTGTAGGTCCGAAGTAGAAGTGCTGTTGAGTGTACAGATTTGTGATCTTTGTTTGTCTGGGAGCCATTTTCTCTCCAGTTTGCAGAGTTTTGGTTGGTTCGCGGAACAATGAACCACCCTACTCGACAGTAAGTTGTCATATATTATACGTGTATACTAAAGTGATCGCACCATCTGTGCATATGTAAAATATATTTACTCTTAATTAATTTAACTCCAGACTAATGTATTTCAAATATATTTAAGTGAGCGAGTAGGCATGAAGCAATTTCGTTCTCTCTTCTTTGGTCTATAGCCTCATTCCAAATATAGCAGTTTAATGCGCTCGTAAATCAGTCATGAACGGTTAAATTGTGTATTCAAACAGCATCTTATAAAACGGCACTGATGTCATTAAGTTAGGAGGGGGTGTTACCAGATCCTCAGCGACTCTACGTGTCTTGTTCTGGGCAGCTTCAGTGGATAAAGGAGGATTCGCATAGCCGCCGTTTTCACATGAATCCAACAAATTTTACACGTTATCATTAACTACCAAAATTTACAAATTTCTCACATTTCTCACACCCCGCATCATAATCACAAACAAAGAAATTATTCCATTATGTAACGAATTTATTTATAAATAAACGAAGTTAAATTCACATTTATAATTAACCATTATATTCTACACCGTAAGCCTAATTGAGGTAAAGTGAAGTGGTTTGGAGCATATAATAAAAAAATTTAATTTATATAAACAAACTCACCAAATTTCACTCCGAGCTCAAAGGTCCATCTGTGTTACCAAAAAAATTAAGTTTCCCTTTGGGTTTTTTTCTTGCTCCGTGCACCATTCACTCTCCGCCTCATATACTTAACAATAAACCTTTTTTTTCACTACGAACTATTATATTGTAATATACTAAACAAATAAAATATGTAATTTGTATTCAATTATTCGGCATTAAAAAAATTTGTTTGCAAATAACTAATATTTTTTTTTTTTTTTTTTTTTTTTGAAACGTTTACTAGTTTTTTTTTCACGACCAATTAAATGTTGGTATTAAGAGTTTATTCTTTTTTTTTGTTTTGTGGTCAAACTTGCACATATTATTTCTGATCACACGGTGTTAGTAATCCTATCACTGGCGGGATCGCTAAGATGATGTTTTTTTTTTTAAAGTTTACCGAGTTAGATAGTAGATAATTAATTAATTAATTATATTGAGGCTCCGCTATATAAATAGATAAAACAAAAATGTGCTCGTCTATAAGAAAGTCTAGTCTGACAAAATACGGTTATCTAAACTTACCCAATAGCGAGATGCCTAACTATATAGTAAACACTTGCTTGCGTTTGCGTAAATGTTATAGCTCTTCGATAAATATATAACTATATATAATAGCGGTAATTATGGCTATGTCTCCATGTTGGCTACCGGGGTAGTAAAAAAACACAAACTTAACACATGATTAGACTTGAGATTTAAGCAATCACATTACTTACTATTTAACAATAAAAAAAATAATGTGTTGCCTAAAATAACTTCACTTCCAAAGTTTTTTATAATAATATTCACTTCGTATCACCTGACGGAAGCCTCATTGACAATGAATAACTTAATACTATTTTGTCGAGTAATTGGCGGTAATCAAACAGGAAATATAAAACATTATGTACTATATATATATATACATATATATACACATACATATACATATATACATATATATATATATATATATATATATATATATATATATATATATATATATATATATATATATATATATATATATTACCCTACACATTGTTCATTATTTATATATAACACGGTTGAGATTATGTCTTAAATATTATAACCTATATACTATAGGCATACTAAATGAGTCCGAAATGCAACATACAAATAATGCAATGGATATATAACAGAGTTTGATGGTATGATTGACTTTATGTATTTATATACATCTATATACATTTAGCCATTTGTGTAAACATAGAAGATTAAACAAAATTGCAAAGTTACGGAATCCAAATTCTTTTGGTTGTATTGCCTATATTAACAATAACAAAAATCTCCAACAACACGTCATCGGGGACTCCGTGCACAACCAACAGCAAGAAAAAGAAATTGGGATCCAAATTAACTGACGTCATCCGCGTTAATTAATGCAGCCGTAACAGGGGCAAACATTGTTGCAAATCGAACGTTAGGGTTCTTATTGCAACAGGGTTAGTCGCAGCAAGCAGTTTGCCATTTATAGGCGTCATCTGTTAAGGCATATTGCTGTTGTTGTTTTGCAATAAGTTCTTGTTTTTGAACGTTGGATTCCACAAGATCTAATTTTGCTGCTAGTATATCACATTTATGACATGTTTCGGTCTTCGGGGATTTAAATTTTATATTAATATTTCAAAACATCTTCAAACATTTTGTTAATGATGATTCGGATCTTCTACTTTTTTTGTGTATAGCTGAAATATTTTAGTCATAGCTAAATCACTATGAAAATACCTAATATAGTAAATGGAGACAGTTAGTGGACGTTTTTTATTAAAATTAAATGGGTTACCTTTAAGATGTGTCTCTCCTGGTGTAGTGAGTTTCGCAGGACGGGAACGAACTAATATGACCTTTAATTTCGGCATTTTTCTTATCCGATGTCGAATTTGAAGGGGTTCTAGATCCTTTGTTTGTCCAATGGAACAGCTGTTCCTTGAGATTGAAATTTTTTATTTGTTATTGTTCTTATAATACCGCCTGTTTCTCCAAAGGTTCTTTTATAGCCATTTTTGCAAACTGAAATTTTTTTAGGGCCTATTGCAATAAAATAATATCAAGTATAATTTCGAGTCGAATGGATGGATTTCCTTTGTAGTTTCTGATATGTTTTGTTCTCACTTTCAATGAACCCCGATAAAAATTCACAATGTAAATTATAAGAATTTTAACTCCAATAGTGATCAAAAACTGTTTTTTGTTCATCGAACGTTAATTTAGATTGACAAAGCTTAGACATTTGTCTAATGGCTTGCATTCTCTTGAACTTACGGATCGTCTGCTTGAGGAAATATAAGATTTACCTGCGTTGCGCCTAAGTTTGATTTCTTTCAAATATGATTTAGAAGTAGAAGGTTTTTGACTGCTACTGCTAGGTAAAGCAACGCAATTCGAGTCTTGTCTAATGGTCGAACTCGCACCTTCCAAATTTCGTTCAATGCTTCGTGTAATCATTTCTATTTCGTCATTATCATCCTCATATTCGTTATCTTCTGGAATGTCATAAGGATTAGCACACCGAATAATCACTATTTTCGAATGGATCATTTTAATATATTAAATAAATCGTCGTTTATTTTGTGTTTGCCCAATGTATCTGTCTCATGATCTTTGTTTTTCTGAAAAAATTGAAATTTTTTAAATGTGATTTCTGTGCTAGGTATTTATTTCGATAATCAATCTCGCCTATACTGAAATTTTCAAGGATTTATGAAGTTGGCCTTTCAATTTCTATATTTTTGTTTTTTAATCTGCCTTTCGAAGCTTACTCAACTATGAGAGCTGATCTACTTTTCCTGTTACTCATTATCGATCTACAATGAAATTTTAACTTTAAACAATTGTCTAGTCTGTACGTTATCTACTTAAAATATTGAAAAATGCCTTCAGATGTGATTGTTTAGTAAAAGTTGAAAATTTTGCATTGTCAATACTCCTTAGTTCTACTTAAATTCTTTGGTAAAACAACAAAAATTATTTAAAATGGCATGACAGTACTTACATTTTCTCTTTGCTTAATTTTCAATAAAAATAGAAATAACTATACAAGTTGACTTAATATTACAATTTTCATAAAACTAAAGTAGTAAAAATAACACAAGTTACTTACGAGATTTTGGCTTTAAGGTTATTTACCACAGACGCTACAATTTTCGTTTAAAAAAAACTCACTAATTAAAAATAATTGAAAATAAAATTTTGACCTACGTAGTCAATTTTTGTCTTTTGTAGTTTTTGCTACACCGAAAAAAACTAAAACGAGTTTTGTCGTTTTTCTACTTTTCAGTTTATATACTGAACATAAAGAGAACAATTCTTCGGCTAGATGAAATTGAACGTCCAAAGAATTTAAATTTTTTTAAATTTTAAAATCTACCTAACTAGAGTTATGCTGTTTTAGGTAATTGCCACAAAATTCGTAAATTGCAATTTTATTGTATTTGCAGTAGATTCGTTCAGCTTGGAAATCGACAAGATTTTTAGTTGCAACTTTGTTTATGTCGAAAATTCACAAGGCGTTTGAAATAAAAAATTATTAAATATTTATTTTGATTTTTGAGGTGACAGCTGTAATACTTCGGGTGGAATTTTTTACAGTCGAATAAGCACCATTTTTTCATGTCTATAGTAGCATGTTCGGTTATAAAAACAGATAAATTATAATTCGGAACTTTACCTTTTAGTCCTAATTTAATGCTGGGCGTCTTAGATCTTTTGTGTAATATGATTTAAATTACTTATGAATCAAATAGACTAGAAATTAAAAAAAAAAAAAATTTCTAGGTATGCTTCATCTGGTGTACGCACTCTCATGTACAAATCAAATCAAAGGTAGGGTAGAACGTGGTAGATTGTCACACTTTTTGCATAATGTTGTGTAACGTGAAAAGCACAATGGCGAATTTTATATTGTGTATTGGAGTAGGTAAAACTGAATTAAGACGACAATATTTTGATCCGTTTAAAGGCCCATCAAGCTTGCAAATATTATAAAATTCCGTTATGGCAAATGTTGGCACGTGTAATAAATTACACCGCTATATAGGGCACGTTGTTACAGATATCGGAGTATATAGTTACGCCCGATATTTAAACATTTAACTTCATTAATTTTAGGTCAATCAAGAAGAAAATTATTAATGATAAAATATTTAATTAATTTATGACAAATGATTTTTATTTATTTAACACATTGTTTTTCATTTGCCAAATAATTTATTTTAAGCTATATGATTATAAAAGTATAATGTACACGTTAATAAAATATAAGGAACATACTCGTAAAATTCAGTTTTCGTTCACATCGGTTAACTTACAAGTAAACTTAAAGTTATTTAAAATTATTTCAAGTAATCGATTTCCATAACATATCTTTATACTATATACTATATATCTAAAATCTAAAATGGTACTTCAATTTTCAATACATTTGTAGCTTTTGGGGCCATTTTCCCCGAACAATTGGAATGTGCCCAATACTTGCACTTAATGCACTGTACTTATTCCTAATCTGGTTTACTTTCGCCGTAAGCGTCCAGGCAAATTATACAAAACCATTCTGTATTTTAATTTAAGTTTTTTGTAGCTTTCTGCTTCTTTGGGGTTGGGTCAATTACATTCTTGTTTATATTGTTTTTATTGGGTGTAATCATCAAAATTGCAGCAGTTCGGTTTTTCCTTCCTCTTTTCATTGCCCTGTTTTCAGCTTTAGGATAAGGTCGAATCAGTTCAGGATTAAATTCCGGTGCGGCGCTGTCTATTTGCAACGATGATAGTATTGGTTCATTCGGATCAATTTCGGTTATAATTGTATTTAAGTCGAGTTTGCTGAGGTCATACTGAATAAAATTAAATAAAAATATTATAATTGATTTAAATTCGAAACCGTTATATTCAGTAGGATCTGGAGCTATATGTATCAATGCCACAGAAGGTGATAACTCTTGATCAATTATGTTAATGGAGTTTATAGGTTAAATTCAGACCGCTCCATAACAGTCGCACCCAAAAATTCTTCATCCGAAAATATTTCACGATTCATTGGTTCTATTCCCGTAACTTTAAATCCTTTTATTATTTTATTTGGTGTGAGCGCTTTAGGCAGGGTATCAGCCACCAATGGCGAAATATTATAAATTGTCATTGATTTTACCGGGTGGTTTCGCATCCATACACATCTTGCACATTGGACAAATATTTTTTAAAAGAACCATATATGCTTCGATCCAATGGTTGCATTTTATGTGAACAATGGGGTGGAAATGAAAGCATCATAACTCTGTTTTCTTTAGCCAAGTTTATGATACTAATGGCGAAATGTGATTCGTGATTATCGAGGACTGAACGAGTCAAAGAAGGTGGAACATGATTGAAAAAATGTTGCATAAATTCGAAGAATTCTTCAGTTGTCATCCAACCAAATTTACTTCCTTAGGCTATCGATCCATTCGGTACATCACGGATAAAATGATGTTGAAAACCTTTTCGCGGAAATATAAAATGAGGTGGGATAGAAAAATCGACTAACCGGACAAGTGGTGCAGTGGTTAAAGCTTCGGCACTTGGACCGGAAGATACTGTGTTCGAATCCCACCATAGTGCAGAGGCTGGATGCAAAGCAAATTTTCGTCATCGATTACGATCGGTGATGTTAATAAACACAACTAAGACCCTCCGTTTGAGTGCAAAATTCAGCGCTGACCCACTGTCCATATCCTTTTACAGATTGACATGGAGCTTGCAATATGCAGGTGGTATACTGTAATTGAGTGAATGGGTGGTCTGTGCGTGAATGAAAGGGGGTATTAATTGAACTTCAAAGTACATTAAATCCAGTGGACATTTAATACTTCCTACACACAAAATAAAACTATTGGACGTACTTCAGTTTTCGTTTTACTCGTTTGTGGGTCAAATTTCTTATTCGTAATATCTGCTGGTGGTCGACCTCCGGACGTTTTTGTAAGTTTTTATAAGGCTAAGTGCCACGTTCAATCTAAACTGTAATACCTAGCTCTATTATACCTAAATCTTTCCTCGCTACGTTTCGTTTTTGCCTTTGTTGTTCATTTTCGATCCAACATGCACTACAGCAAAACCAATAAAATGCGTCATTATTGGTAGTGACCATTTATTACAAGGAAGGGTCTCCAGGTGTCCGGCTCCGATTTCGATGAAACTTTAATATGTTGTAGAGGAGTGGAAAATAAGTGAAACGTATTTTTTATTAAGTGCTCAATCCCCTTCTAAGGGGTGAAAACCGCCCTTGAAGTTGGGGTAAAAAAGTGACTTGCGATAATTTTCCTCAGAAAACATGAAAAAATCTGCAAGTTTTTTATTCCAAAATAGGTATTTTAGAAACTTACATTATATATTATTTTTTCAAGAATTTTGGTACTACCTAGGGGGTGAAACTACCCCTAGGAAGGGGTTGAAAAATCAAAAAAACTGTCTAAAAAATCCAAATTGATGCGAAAAATTCTGGAAAAAAAATTATATTACTCCATAAAAAAAAATAAGGTTGACGTGTTCGAGGGTTTTTCGAAAGCCCCCTTTCTCAGGGGGTTAACCACCTCCAAAGACGATTCTGGAAATTCGCTCAGGACCTCTGATTTTTTCGACTGAAAGTTCTTTGTCCTCCTCAATTATGATCATTAACATAGATTCTTACCGATATCATTGATGTTTAGGGGTGAATTATCCCCTAACGGCGGTGAAATTTGTAAAAATTGTTAAAAATTCCAAGAAAATTTCGCAATTTGGTGGAATAATTCTAGAAAAAATATATAAGATCGCGAAATTGGGATAAAGGTTTGCACGTTCAAAAATTTCATGAATCATCCGCTTTGAAGATTTTGCAGTTTTTTCCATGTTTTTTGAAGAAAATTATCGAAAGTCACTTTTTTACCCCCAACTTCAAGGGCGGTTTTCACCCTTTTAGAAAGGGATTGAGCACTTAAAAATAAATATGTGTCACTTATTTTCCACTCCTCTACAACATATTAAAGTTTCATCGAAATCGGAGCCGAACACCTGGAGACCCTTCCTTGTTAGATTTATTAAATTTTCTAGAATGTTGAATGATTTGATCTTAGAGATGTACCCCTCCTATACCGGCAGATGAATTCCACCTGAATCGTGATGAATCTCATATATTATGTCAAAGTTCACATTGTCTTGGTCATGGATTCAACCAATTGATTGTCTACAATTTTCATGCTTCAATCGTTCGATACACTTGCGATAACAAAATTAACTAGTTCTGGGTCGTTTCGTTATTTTTATTAATTTCATCCTCTTGCTCCTTTTCAGTCTTTGTTTTATACATTTTCCGAAATAGTATCACAGTAGATACACGTTCATCCTCTTCCTCTTCATTGTTTATTTATTGTTAGTTGCAGTGTGAGAGAAAGTTGGGACAACAAAACTACAAAAAATTAAAAAAGAACCGGTTCAATTTACATTCTAAACTTCGGTTCCTGTGTCAAAAGTATAACTTAATGTTTGCTTTGATAAGGCAATTCAGCATTTTATGCTCAAACATTATGTAAAAGTAAACACTCTTAAGACGATTAAATGGTGAGTTGAATGAGCTGGGCTCGTGAATTGCATCCATTTGCATACTCGAACACGACAACTAAATAAACGATAAAACACTACTTTAAAGTGCAATTATAGTTTAATATGTATTCCAGTGTTATAATTTGCTTTATAATGACGTAAATTTGTTCTACCAACCACTAATAAAAAAATGGAGGAGTGAGTATGTTGCGGCCAATACCCGACTATTTTTAACCACGAATGTTCAATTATTAATCTCGATACACCACATTTGATTTCTAAAGCTAAAATGTGAAATTATCAGATTTTTGATAAAATAGGGTTTATGCGAGTAACCAACAAGACAAAGCTTTGTTAATAATTTAATCTTTATCTATTTGAATACTTAAATTTTTTAGTTCTTGCTAGAAAAACTCCAAAGAAAGCTGCTACTTCCGCAATACATAGATTTTTACCACTTTTCGCAAAAATCTCCCAATTTATGGAAAAAGCTGCATTCCGAATGGTTAATCTACCTGGACTGTAGAAATGCCGAATATAATTGAAATGATTCTTGATATGATTGAAATGAGTTTTGCCAAGAATAACTGCGAGACCAATTTGTAAAAAAATAACAGGCAGTAGAAAGGTCAAATTTTTGTTGAAAAATAGCTTTTTCTATCAAAAATCGTAATTCAATTTTAAAATTATAAAAAGTAATGTGGGGCAGTATTGATGCAATATTAATATAGATTCTGTATGTTTTATGTTATTTTTTCTAATAAAGGACATACTTTTCAAAATATTTGCAAAAAACATATGGAAAACGTTTTATAATGAATTATCACCATCATCAGGCAGACTATCTGTGTTGTATAGAGAAGGCATTGGTGGACTAAACCGATGAATACGTTGTGATGCGAAGTTATCTCGTAGTTTCAACTATGATAGGCAAAGCCTCTCCAAATACGGTTACGTTCATATTCGTGTCGGTGGTAACCCGGATTTTGCCGGAGCCAGTGTTGGAAATTCCTAGAAAAAGTTAGAACAAGTCAAAAGTCAGAGGTCACATAGGTCACTTGTAAATAATGCACTTCAGGGTTACTTGATTTAAATCTTGAAGCGACGGTCTCACATTGAGCGGCTCCCTGATCAGTGACTGCTCCTTAAAAAAGGCGGCAGTATATACCAACTTAGCAACAATTATTAAATGTTAGAGGGAGCACCACCAAAAATACATCACGGCAAGTTCAGTCAAACAGAATTTTGTTATGGCGAGGGGATTACAAAACTCAGTAAAGGGTAAAGGAAAAAGAAAGCGGCAAATCCAAGCAAGGTGAATGCACATACACAAACCACTCTCAAGCCGCACTATGTTTCAACTATTAGTAAGATAAATGTATCAGGGATAGAGTACCAAACTTCATTAATTAATAATAGATGAACCACACTTTGACAAAAATGCCCCATTATGAGAATTCAGTATACAAAACTTGTCCACATACATGAAAGCAAAGGAAGAATAGGAATACTTAAGTCACTCCGCAAAATACATCGAAAAATGACATGTAGGCATCTCGAATGTCAGAGTCATTTCTAAAATAGGAGGAGAGCATCCAGAAAAAATTAAACAAAAAAATGGAAGATAGTATAATCTAAAAATCGCACTGTTCAGAGAGTCTTAAACGATTTACCCGTCCAAATGCGCTACTGAGTAGAGCGCTAAATTAAACTGGACCCTAATCTTATTTGTCTTGGAGGAAATGTAAAACATTTTCGCAAAACGATAAACAGAGACCATTTAATGGCAAAAGAGCGGCCACCAAAAAATTATCCTGGAATACCAAGTCATTGCATGAAGCTTCAATTGAAATCCAGGTCCTCGATGAGGTTAGAATGGTGGAGAAAGTGCTTGTGTGTTCGAATTGAACAAAATGGACGACGATTACGATGGAACCCTGATAACTTTGATCAGCAATCCCAGTGGCCGAATGAAAAAAGTTACAACCGAAAGCAAAATTCGAGTATGATCGGTATCTTTTTCAGTATACGAAAGAAATACCTCAAGCAGTAATGACAACGTCAAATGAAATGCACGCAACATAAAAACCTGGGGCCGTATTCCTGAATACGATACGAAACGAATGTACAAGATTCATATTCAATTTCAAATAAGAATCGTACCTGATTCAATTCAAATATGAATTTTGTATTTTCGTTTTTGTATCGTATTCAGGAATAGGGCAGCTGAATTGCACTGTGTACATCGAGTTGTGTATACTGGACTCTGAACCCTAACGATTACAGAATATTATCTTGTTTTGAAAACAAGGTCATTGGTACCATCGTAAGTCCAATGTGAATTGCGGAAAAATGATACCGGATTCGTCTGAACCATGAGATAAAATGACTTCTCGGAGGTAGCGATATCATTGGCTTCATTAAATACAATCGAATAAGATGGCTGGGCCACGTTGCAAGGCCTTTATAACATTGAATCATTAAAAAAGTGTGCCAATAACATTCTACCAATGTACATCGTAGGCGAGACGATGTCGATCAAGACCTATAGATAACAGGTTGTCGAAAGTGGATTGTGAGATAACTTTATGAATGAGAGAGAGACACAAGTCAGTGATGCCGTGATGAAATACGCCTTTGAGTGCAGGTTTGAGATGCCATGGTGAAACACATATGCAATTCTAATAGATGCCAAAATATGAGAAAGTAAGCATAACATCACTCATATTTTGATTTGAAGTAAGGCTTTCGATCCAGACAGGTTAGTTTAGAATTAAAGGGTTGCCATTTGCTGATTTGTTGTTCTTAAACTTTATAAGCACACGTTTAACTTCATTTGGATATTTTAAGCACCTCTTTTACTTTTAACCGTCTAGGCCAACCTTTTAAGGCCATAACTGACTAGGTTCTACGAATAGTGCATTGCACAGCTCCTTAGAAGTTTATAGTACTGGCATGCAAGATGGATCAGTCCATGATTTGATTTTAATCACAGATAGTAATCTGACGATTAAAAATCCTTTTGTCACGCTGCCTCAATTGGGATTCGAATCCGGTACCTCCCGATCCAAACTCCAAAACTTTATCCACTGTGCCGTTTGGTCGTTTACAATTGTCTTTGTTCAATTTAAAGTCTTAAAATACATTAATAAAACGTCGAGGTGAAGTGTTAGCACGTCCATGTATATGATCTGCTTTATGCTGAAAGTAGAAGTTGTGTTTATGCAATCCCTCGAGCTTTCTTGCTATCTGTCCGTCCGGCAGAGCAGCATAGTCATTTCTCAAGATTAACTTTTGGTCGTATAGACAAGGAGACTACCGTTCAGCCACCAATAATTCCAGCAAAAATGGATGTGAAAATGTTAGCAACGGTGCGGTACGATGATCAAAATTGCAAATGCAGATTCGTATTCTGCATTTACTTTCGATATTGTACATAGGCTTATTGTAATACATGCATACCACCCTGTATGGCATATACAATACTTTACATAAATTAGCATTTCCCAATAAGTTAAATTGCATTTACCAATAAATTAAATTAGCTTAAACTGCAATTAAATATTAATATTTCAATTAACAAAAAGTGATGACAAAAAAGGTAATTGTACGAGGTACAATGTACTGAAGAACGCTGACGGGTTTTTTGTATAAATCGAGCGTTCACCAAAATTATAAATAAATAATGGATTATAGAATTAGAGTTGAAGCAGAGCAGGTGTGAAGAATAAAAAATGTAAACTAAAGTATAAAATAAAGTAGAACTAAGTATGTTATAAATCCCGTGTCTTTTATTAATGAAGTGAATAAAAAACCAGTAGAAACTTTACATGGCGACCGTGACAGGACACGGGATCCTTTAAACAAGTGCTTGAGAGAGTTAAAATGAATAATTCAAAATAAAAGTGAAAAGTTCAACAAACGTAAAATTTTTTTAAATGAATAATTCAGAAAATAAAGTGAAAAGTTCGACAAACTAAAAACGTAAAACGTGAGCAGTTCAACAAACGTAAAATTTTTTCAACGTAAAATTTTTTCAATTAATTATTTGAAAATTTGAAAAACGACAATCATAATGGGGAATGGTGCTGCAAAAGAGCCGGAAACAGTGGTCAAGGAGAACATTATTTTAGACAACAATAACAGCAGCAAGGATGAAGAAAAAGGATCAATCACACAGACGACGGAAATGATAGTCATCGCCGTCATCATTTACATAATTGGTGAGTTAGTAAAATATGTATATAATAAACACATCAATAATATAAAAAAGATAGCTAGAAATACGGCTGAAAACGTATAAAATAATAGGAAGTAACTTAGCTTAAATAAATAAAATATATAAAAATATATTTAAAATACGTAATTTTTGGGTTAAGAAAAACAATAACAATTTATATTATTAAACAAATTTAGATTACCAACATTTAATTAGAAATGGTTTTAGATATTAAAAATATACGAAAGGGAAATTACAAAATAAGCAAAAATAAATATATTAAATATAACATTATCTATATGTGTATATACAAAGAACAAGGTCATTTTTCTTTGCAATCATATGTTTGATAGTAAAAAATAAAAATCATTTTAATATTTTTTATATAAAACGATGTCATAAGTACAATGCTCTTGAAAAAAGAATTATATAAGTATATATATTTTGTAATGTGATATTACAACAATTACAAAAATTATTTTTTCTACTTCGTTATTCGATATGGTCGTTATAAATTATGGTCTTAGATAATATTGTTTAGTTAAATAAGTATAAAATATATAAAATAGCGGTAGCAAAATGAAATATTACAAATAATTTACTGAAAAATAATGAGATGGCAATCATCGCAATTGACTCACTCTCAAATTAAAAATAAATCGAATTTTTAAAAAAAAAAAAAATATATAACAGATGAAAAAGTTAAAAGAGTTAATTAGTCAATTGAAATTGAGGAAAGAGAGTTTCTCCAAAAATCCCAATAGAAAATTTTCAAATAAATTTTTATTAAATACTGTAACGATATTAAAAGAATCGAATAAAGTATACATAAATATAGTAAAAGATTTGGACATAGGAGACGAATTTGTAAAATTATTAATTGACACCTATAAGAAATACTACAATTTAGTAGAAGATTTTGTGGGGAAACAGCAATTAAAAATATTAGAAGAAACTACTAACTCGGAGGACAATTCGGAAGACGAAACAGAGCAAATCATGGCTAGCTTTGACTTATATCAGTCAATGAAAATTGTCCCAGAATTCAAAGGCAAAAATAGCGAGTTAGAAAATTTCTTAAATATAGTGGAATTAGTTTCCGACTCGTTAAAAGACGACACGGAAAGAGAAAAATTACTAAAATTTATTTGGACGATTAAAATAAATACAATTGTGAAATTAAAAATAAACAACAACGGAATACCAACATGTTTACAAGAATTAAAAAACTCTTTAGCTAACGGATGTCCGAATGAGGATACGGTGCAGACGTTGCATAGCCAGTTATCTCGTATTTCCCAAAATGGTTCAAATATCGATGTTTATATTTCAAAAATTGAGTCGATAATTTTAAAATTAAACAGATTAAATAAGGAAACAGTAGGTGGCGACGCCAATACTATTGAAAAAATGAATGATCAATTAGCTTTGAACATTTTTAAAGAAGGTTTAGATGAACCTCGGAAATCTTTTATAGTAGCTGCTAGGCCTACATCTCTTACAGAAGCAACTAAACTTGCAAAAGAAATGGAAGCCGCCAGCAAAACTTCCAATATAGCTTCATCAAATGTCAATTTCATAAACAAACAAAGACATTTTTTGGGCACAAACAGGAATAATAAACAAAAACATTATTACAGTTACAATAAAAAATGTATAGAAACTAAAAATAACAGTAACAATTCAAGATATTCGAATCGAAACCAACAAAATAGATTTTACGTACCAAATAAATACACTCCAAAATTTAACTATCAAAGTCAACACAGTCAAAAAAATAATGGTGCATATTCTAAAGGTTATTATAATAATCAAAAATTCCCAAATTATAATAACAATTACCAAAACCAGCGTTATCAAAATACACCTGGTACATATCGAACCGGTAAAACTTATTACATTAACAGTAACGAGTCAAAAAACGGGGTTACTTTCCCGCAGGGGAAACACACAACTGTTCAAGGGTTGGAGCAAGATTTCCAGAACCTGAATATGTAACAGAATATAGTTTCAAATTGTATAATATATCTTCTAAATTAAACAATTATATTGAAGTATACACTTCACCAAATCTAAATACAAAACTGAATTTTCTGATTGATACAGGATCAGATATATCACTAATAAAATTAAACAAATGTGATAAGAACATAGAAATTAATACTAATCAACGTTGTAGGATAACAGGTATTACTGAGAATGAAAGCTATACATTAGGTACAACAAACACTAATTTTATATTAGACAATAATAATTTTAATCAAGAGCTACACATCGTGGCGAATGATTTTTCAATTCCAACTGATGGAATATTGGGTAGAAACTTTTTAAATAAATATTGTTTCAAGATAGATTATGAAAACTATATATTATCGACAAAACTAAATGAAAATTACATCGAAGTACCACTTATAGTTCATGAAACTGAACATAATGATATTTTTATTCCCGCTAGATCTGAGATTATTTGTGCAATAAATATTGCTAGGGAATCTGAACTCATTATAGAAAAACAAGAACTGCAACCAGGTATATTCATTGGTAGTAGCGTAATACCAAGTAAGGGTATAGCACACGCTAGATTTTTAAATAGTACTGAAAAAGATGTAGTGATAAAGAATTTTAAACCAAAAACTTCAGAGTTGCACAAAAATACATGCAATATCTCTTCTCAAAAAAACCAAGTTAACAGAATAAAAAACTTAGAAAAAACTTTAAAAATAGATGGATTGGATACAGAGGCCAACAATGGAATATTAAATATATGTAAACAATATAACGATATATTTTTATTAGAAGGAGATATTTTGTCAGTAAACAATTTTTATAGACAAAGTATTATAACTGCGGAACATACTCCTGTTTACACCAAAAATTATAGGCAACCATATAATCAAAAGGTTGAAATAAATTCGCAAATATCAAAGTTATTAGAGAATAAAATCATAGAACCGTCTGTTAGTCCTTATAATTCACCTATCTTATTGGTACCCAAAAAGGACCAGGACAACTCAAAACAATGGAGACTAGTGGTTGACTTCCGAAGGCTTAACAATGTTGTAATAAATGATAAATTTCCACTTACTCGATTGGAGGATATCTTAGACCAATTAGGGAGAGCGAAATATTTTTCTACGCTCGACTTATCCAATTCTTTTCATCAAATTGAACTGGATGAAGAATCAAGACCACTTACTGCTTTTTCGAGCGACCAGGGTCATTATCAATTCAAAAGACTTCCTTTCGGATTAAAAATTTCTTCTAATTCTTTTCAAAGAATGTTGTCAATTGCACTTTCCGGACTAAAAAGTCAAGCATTTCTATATGTAGACGATATTATAGTACATGGTTGTTCAATTAACCATCACAATAAAAACTTAGTATCAACTTTTGAATGTTTAAGAAAATACAATCTTAAACTAAACCCTAGGAAATGTAATTTTCTAAAAAATGAAATTGTATATTTAGGACATTTAATAACAGATAAAGGTATCAAAACAGATCCTTCTAAATTTGACAAAATCAAAAATTATCCCATTCCAAAAAATGCAGATGAAGTGCATCGTTTCACAGCTTTATGTAATTACTATCGTAAATTTGTACCTAATTTTGCAAAAATTGCAAAACCTCTATATTCGCTTCAAAAAAAAAAGGTTCCGTTTAATTGGTCAATAGAATGCGAAATTGCATTCAAAGATTTGAAGCAACGATTGATAAATGCTCCAGTGTTACAGTATCCAAATTGGGATAAAGAATTTATATTAACGACCGATGCGAGTAATTATGCATACGGCGCAGTGTTGTCGCAAGGTGAGATTGGGAAAGATCTTCCAATTGCCTATGCAAGTAAAAATCTTGACAAGAGTGAGATAAACAAAGATATTTTACAAAAAGAGCTTCTCGCAATTCATTGGGCGATCAATTACTTTAGGCCTTACCTGTACGGTAGAAAGTTTAAGGTCATAACTGACCACAGGCCACTGGTAAGTTTATTTACAGACAACAAATCAACCTCAAAAATGACAAGGGTGCGTCAAAGTTTATGTGAATATGAGTATGAAATTGTATATCGGAAAGGTACACTGAATGTGGTAGCGGACGCGTTATCACGTATAAAGTGGGATTCTGACATGCTCAAGGCATTAATACCAAGAGACGCTGATGTTAAAGTCATAACTAGGTCAATGACAAAGAAAGCTCAAAATAATAATGAAAATATACATATAGATAAAAATGAAATAAAAGAATTGAAGCCTGATCAACTTCATATTTGGGAAAGTACATCATACAATGATGTGAAACATAAAAAAAAATTAAAATTTGTAATAAATAACGGTTTAATGAAGATGCGAAATGAGAATAATGAAATAATAATTACACTTAACGAAACTCTACCAGAATTAGATTTGGTATTTGAGATGTTAATAGGTGCGATGAAAAGAAACCGAATAACGGAATTATCCATGGATATAAATGATAATATTTTCAAATATATAACGCGCGAAAAATTTAAAAAATTATATCAGAATGTATGCGAAAATCTAGATAAACGCAAAGATAAATTAAAAATAATAATGTATGAAGCACCGAAAATTTTGGAAAATGAAGATGAAATAAATAAAATAATTAAATTATATCATGACAGTCCCATAGGAGGTCATGTTGGTACCCGCAGATTAATTAAAAAATTAAAACAAAAATATATATTTAAAAACATGAACAAAATTGTAACTAAATACGTAAGAAAGTGTGACATGTGTGCTAGGACTAAAATTAATAGACACAATAAAGAATTATTAGTAATTACAGATACTCCTGATAAAAGTTTTGAAGTAGTGGCAATCGATACAGTAGGTCCTCTCTTACCATCTAATAGTTTTAGGTATATATTGACTATTCAATGTGAACTAACAAAATATGTGGTAACAGTACCAATGAGGGATAAATCTGCAATCACTATCGCGAAAGCTTTAGTTGAACATTGTATTTTAGTATTTGGAAATTTTAAGAGCATAAAAACAGATTTAGGAACCGAATTCGTAAATGAAATATTCAATAATTTATGTAAGACATTGCAAATTGAGCATAGGACATCTACAGCTTATCATCATCAAACTTTAGGAACCATCGAAAGAAACCATCGTGTACTAAATGAGTATTTATTATGTTTTGCCAATAGTAATAATTGGGATGAATGGTTGAAATATTATGCATTCTGTTACAATACAACACCGCATACAGATACCAATTATACTCCTTTTGAATTAGTTTTTGGAAAAATTGCAAATTTACCAAACGATATCACAACGGTTACAAATAAGTTATATAATTATGAAGATTATGTAAAAGAATTTAAATATAGATTAGGAATAGCGAATCAAAAAGCACACGAAATGTTAAAAATAGCAAAAATGAAAAGACAAGAAATGTCAAAGAATAATTGTACCAATAACGAATTTAAAGTAGGGCAATGGGTATTAATACGAAACACAGATAGAAGAAAGTATGAGAACCCATATAATGGTCCATATAAAATAATTGAAATAAACAATGTTAATATAATGATAGAAATAAATAAAAAAAACAAATGGATACATAAGGATAGAATAAAATCCTATGATTGTAATACTTAAAATTTTAGAATATTATAAAAAATTTATAATAAGACACAAAAGTTAGTATTATATAATTATTAATTAAGTAGTAATTTTATAATGATTGTAATAGATAATAAGTATGTTATAAAAAAAAAAAAAAAAAAAAAAAAAATATATATATATATATATGTAGAATATACATATATTTTTTTTTTTTTCCTTAAAGGCCGGGGGTGTAATACATGCATACCACCCTGTATGGCATATACAAAACTTTACATAAATTAGCATTTCCCAATAAGTTAAATTGCATTTACCAATAAATTAAATTAGCTTAAACTGCAATTAAATATTAATATTTCAATTAACAAAAAGTGATGACAAAAAAGGTAATTGTACGAGGTACAATGTACTGAAGAACGCTGACGGGTTTTTTGTATAAATCGAGCGTTCACCAAAATTATAAATAAATAATGGATTATAGAATTAGAGTTGAAGCAGAGCAGGTGTGAAGAATAAAAAATGTAAACTAAAGTATAAAATAAAGTAGAACTAAGTATGTTATAAATCCCGTGTCTTTTATTAATGAAGTGAATAAAAAACCAGTAGAAACTTTACACTATAAGTTTTCATAGCTCTCATTTATTCTGCCCATATCCGCAATATCTATCCTTGTCATATAGATCAGGCCACTTAGAATCGTCATCATTTATCATTTAAAGGTAACATTATAAAGCAAGGTATATCCATTGTATAAAACTAGTAAGAAAGCGATAAGGCATCTAGGGTCTCATGAATTCTCGGCAATGGATTAAAATCCTATTTGTTGGCATCATTTAGGCGGGATAGTCTACCTATGATCAGAAGCTGCGGTAAACTTATTTTTTACCAGCACCACTGGCGACACCCATAGACTTTCTAATCCCACGTTATTTTTTTCGCCATATTTGTTAGGAAAAATAGTCAATGTGATTAATAAATCGGCTTTATTTAATCTACGTGAACTCACTGTGGAAACAATAGTTGAACTGATTTGATCGAGATATTGAATACTCGAACCAGGTGTTTCCTTTTTATGGTTTAATTATACTTCCTTCTACAAATAAGTACAAATAATTTATTTTAATTATACTTCCTTCTACAAATATTCCAGGATGCTTGAATATTCAAGGTTTAGCTCCCAAGTCCGACAGCGAGAAGATTGCCGCCTCTGGTTGCGTTTTGTTCCGTTGGTTTAACTTTTTATTTTCTACAAAACCGCCCTTCCTCCAATTGCAAGCAATGTTGCAGTTTGCATAGTGATGGTTGGTTCGCGGAACAGTGAACCACCCTACTCGACAGAAAGTGATCCTATATTATTCGTGTATAATTAATAAAGTAATCGCATCATCTGTTATGTATAATACATGAACACAATCTTAAATAATTTATCTCCAGACTAATGTATTTCAAAAACCATAATATAAATTTTATAATCTCCATTGGGATGGATTTTTATCACGACGATTTGCAAATAGTTTTCAAACTTTAATTATAGAAGTTGGGGAACAAAACGTCAAGAATTTGCTTCTCATCAACTTATTTAATCATCCCCAAAAATAAACACAGACATAACCGTATTTTCAAATCATAATGAATCAATTTCAAGTAAACCCCACAACATATTTGTAATATTTTCAAAATGAATAAATTCTTTTTAAATTATGTTAGTGCTAGCAAATATTTTAGCAAAATGATATGTTATATTTCATACGTTTGACTTGTAAAACTTCTTCTTTCTGCGTAATACTAACTTTTCACTTAAACTAAGATTTATTTTTAGATTAGAAATTTTTAACTCAATTAATCATAATTTTTTAATATTTTTTATAAGTAAAATAAAACAAATGTTAATTATAATCTCAAGCAATTAGTAATAGAAAATTCGTATTATAAAATGAAATATTTTAAAATATTTTCTTTCTAATGCGGTAGAGATTTGTTTGAGAAATTATGATATATGTAACTTATTTTGAAGAAAATTGATGTTTCAGGTAAATTTGTGAGACAAAATTGTCAATCAATCACATACAAACACAAAATATATGAATTTAAAATCATTTTCATGTTCCACATATATACATAAAATCATGTATATGCATGTATGTGAAAATCAGTTTTTCGTTATTTTCCCCATTTATGTTTATTGTTACGTGTACCATGTGTAGTATATGAAAAACTTACTGTAAACGTGTGCCATCTTTGAGCGGGTAGTTCAAACTCACAGATTTTAAATGGGGAAATATTTTTTACATACGACATGTAGAAAATTTCAGATTGAATTGGAAAATTTTCCAAACACGTACTTGTATAAGGAAAAGGTGCGTAATAGTATTGGTGTGCATTGTCGATTATTTCGTACTTGGTTTTTTTTGTAGTTGTATGCCTGTATGTTCTATAAACGATTCTGTACCATCGCAAAACATATAAAATTTATTTGAATTGTGAAATGAATTGAAAAATAATAAAATAAATTTTATTTATTGATTCCCAAGTGTTATTTTCTGAAATTGTGAAGCACTTTAGTGTTCATGGGAAATCATTTTGTTAGTTTTTCTAATTAAATGAATTTATATATAAAACAAGAGTAACATCGATATACCACAATGAATTATTTAACGTTATAGGATTATAGATTTTATGCGTAAATAAATCCTAATCTTAAAATAAGAATTTTGGTTTTAAGGTGTAACGACCAAATGGCTATAAGCCGTAACTAATCCCTTGGTTAACCTAAAATATAAGATTATCCTGATTAAAATAATATTTTGGATTCAAGTGTCTTCAATTAGTTCAATGTCCGAGAAAATTTTACTAATTAGCAAAGTTTATCGTAAACATTTCTCGAATCGTATATGAATTTTGAGAAGAATTCACTAATCCACATTATTAGTGAGTTAATCTTGTGTACATTTAATTTAATTTCCAAAAACCTTTTTAAACAAAATATATAAAGAAATTTTAAATATTTTGTGTGCCATCGTTAAAAATGGGCAATTAGGCATCATACACGCGGTCGACAACCAAGTGTAATTCCGCCAGTGATTGAAAAATCAACATATTTTCCACTTCTGTAAACAAATTTCTGAGTAAACTGACACTGTGTACCTAACATCGATAATTTGTCTAGATTTCCAACTGGCTAATATGAAAGTGAGTTAATAACAGTTAAATGCCTCTAATTGTTTTAAACCAAATTATTCCAAAATTGAAACTTAGTTCAGATTTGTCAATAGACTATTACAAATATTGTCGAAACTGATAAATCATAATTAATTTGACAAATTTACTTGAACCCCAAAACACGATTTGTTTTGCGCCATCCTTAAAGGTCTAATATGAACCTACCATTAATTTTGATTGTCGAAAGTAAAACAACAACATTGGCATCAGGCATCATACCAGTTATTTCTACTTCTTACTGTATCCGTAACGCATACTGGGTTTAATATTTAGTACTAAATTGCGTACTATGACGTGATGTGAATACTTTTTCGATAATTTAAGTTCCTGCCGATATTTTGTGATAATTTTCTTGGTAAAAATTTCCGACCCTGAGTTTTAATTTTAATTTGAAAATATTGAATTTAATCATTATAAGATTAATATTAAGTTATAAATTATTAAAACACTTGAAATCATAAATCCAATTATATCTATTCAATTTTAACTTTGTATTGAATTATTTAAAAATCGAAATACAACGATATAGTTGAATATTTAAACTTAATTCCATTTTTTTTTACATATTAAGCTTCTAATCATAATCAATGCCCTAAACAAGTACCTTCGATAATTTCCATCCGAATAAGTTATCACTTATCTGTCAAAAATTACTATGTCCATAGACTATGATAATTCATGGGTCTTCGGTATTTTCACAATGTGTATACAAAATAATATTTATCACGCAATTCGGACACAGTTTGGACTGTTAATTGCCAACCATCGATAATAAATACTTCGACAATTAATAAAATTCAAATTAAGTTAACGAATTAGAACAATACTTTTAACTATAATTGCCGTAGCACTTATGGCGAAACACACAAACACTTAATAAATACATTTTACTAAACACTTGTTTTTTATTTCGCAAAATTATATTTTTTGAATATTTTCAAAAAGTTTAAAAATCGCTCGATCGATTTCGACTTGTTAGGTCATCATCAGGAGTATCTACTGGCATAAGGTGGCGTTGTTCAGCTTTGATTAAAAATAAAAATACGCTTCTATAAAAATAAAATTAAAAATGGATTGTAGAATTTCAAAGATATAGTTTACTTGGTAATTGATAGTTCTATTTATAGTTTAATAAAAGTTTTGTAAAGTCTGATAATCCATTTTTGGTGAAAATCTATTAATATATAAGCCGTATATGTTGATATATAAGCCCTACATGCAACTACGTCAGAAAACAAATGTCAGTATCAAGTGCAATGAATGTTAAGAAAATATTACGGTCCAACAAAGCTATTTCAAGTGTGATGAATGCAAAAAAAAAATCCATCCGCAGTATAAAAACATCTACAGACAGCATTTAACCCGACTAGTAAGTACTCCAATAAGTAGTGTTGTAGTTGTGAAAGCCGGTGTGAAGTGAGAGCAAATGTCGCCGTTACTTTACAGATGCTGTAAGGGAGACAATGATTTTTCTCGCAGTTTAATTTCAAGATATTTGAAACTCTGGAAATAACTTAGGTAAACTGTTTGATGGATGCAGGAAGCGCATATCAAATTAGACGCTAGAGTTACAACCACTGAAACTAATATAAAAGAACTTCAACAAGAAAATTTGGTATTAAAAAGAAGCTTCAGCTAAATATAAATGATCACAATGAAAATAATTAAATAATATCAAGATTAGAAACTGAGTTGGAAACCACATAAAGTATAAGGAAATTATAAATAACTTAATAATTACTGGAATACCATATAACACTGTATCTCCGCAGTAACTTGTTGGTAATATTCTTAGTGTGAGGTAAATTCACTAAAAAAAAAAAGTTAACGAAATCCAAACAACTCTATAGTTGATACTTCCAGTAAAAAATACACAAATAAAACCGCAACAAACAACGAACATGACAGTTCTTCTTCACCTTTTCTGAAAATCGATTTTGTCTGATGGAGCAACTAAATTAAATATTCTCGCAAAAACAAAACAGACAAAGAAACTTTTTCCAAATGAAGCCGAATTTAAAGTTGAGGACACTAAACAACTTTTTGTGAGAGAGCAGTTAACAACTTATAGGGCGAATCTTTTTCGTCACTCAACGTTAAAAAATCCAAAAACTTTAAATTTTTGTGGACCAGAAGCAATAAGATTTTTCTTAAAAAAAAAAGAAATCCGCGATTCAGCGTTAATGGAAAGAAAAGTATGGGGTGGTTGGGAAGTTGATTGCGTATAAGTAAGTGTCGATTATCATAGTCGTTGCCATACAAATTAACGCTAAATGAAAGAATTTCCTATGGCTGTGTATTTAATTCGATAGTGCTGCAAATAGACCAATACTTGGAACAATCAGAAACACCCTTACAATCGAAAAACCAAAGTGAAATTAAAAATATAAATAAAAGCTTGTAATTGATTTAAAATGAAGATGGGATGTCCATCAAAAGCTCGTAAAAAAATATCGTCTATTGTATTTGCTTTATATAAAATCAGACATTTCATGAATGACAAATGCACTTGGTGGATTTATCATGCCTACATAAATTCTCATTTGTCGTACATGAATTTTTTCTGAAATAGTACAACAAATGATCGATTATAGGGATTTTTTGTATTGTAGAAAAAATCAATAAAATGAATCAAATACTTACATTGCCTAACATTAGGTATAAAACAGATAAATGTTCCTCCTATTATACCACTACATTTAAGGTACAAAGTAATTTTGTTTGTTCATAAGGTAAAGTTAAGATTAATCAAGTGTAATATAGATAATAAAATTGGATCGGATATTCATATGTACCCCACTAGATATAAATGCCAAAAGAACTTCTAATTAAATAATTTAAATAAATTAAATAAATAAATTAAATAAGTTAAATAAATAAAATAAATTAAATAAATTAAATGAATTAAATAAATTAAATAAATTAAATAAATTAAACAGATTAAATAAAATAAATAAATTAAACAAATTAAATAAATTAATTAGTTAAGTTAAATAAATTAATTAGATAAGTTAAATAAATAAATTAAATAAATTTAAAAAAATAAAGAAATTAAAGAAAGTAAAGAATTTAAACAGATTAAATAAATAAATAAACTAAATAAATAAAATAAATAAAATAGATTAAATAAAATAAATAAATTAAATAAATTAAATAAATTAAATAAATTAAATAAATTAAACAAATTAAATAAATTAAATAAATTAATTAAATAAGTTAAATAAATTTATTAGATAAGTTAAATAAATAAATTAAATAAAATTAAATCAATTAAATAAATTAAACAATATTAAATAAATTAAAAAAAATTTAAAAAATTAAATAAATTAAAGAAATTAAAGAATTTAAATAGATTAAATCAATAAATAAACTAAATAAATAAAATAAATTAAAGAAATAAAATAGATTAAATAAAATAAATAAATTAAGTAAATTAAATAAATTAAATAAATTAAATAAATTAAATAAATTAAATAAATTAAATAAATTAAATAAATTAAATAAATTAAATAAATTAAATAAATTAAATAAATTAAATAAATTAAATAAATTAAATAAATTAAATAAATTAAATAAATTAAATAAATTAAATAAATTAAATAAATTAAATAAATTAAATAAATTAAATAAATTAAATAATTTAAATTAAATAAATAAATTAAATTAATTAAATAAATTAAATAAATTAAATCAAATTAAATAAATTAAACAAATTTAACAAATTAAATAAATTAAATAAATTTAAAAAATTAAAGAAATTAAATAAATTAAAGAAATTAAAGAAATTAAAGAATTAAAGAATTTAAATAGATTAAATAAATAAATAAACTAAATAAATTAAATAAATTAAAGAAATTAAATAAATTAAATAAAATAAATAAAATAAATAATTAAATAAAGTAAATAAATTAACAAAATCAAATAAATTAAATAAATAAATTAGATAAGTTAAATAAATTAAATAAATAAGTTAAATAAATTAAACAAAATTAAATAAATTAAATAAATTAAACAAATTAAAAAAATTAAATAAATAAGTAAACTAAATAATAAAATAAATTAAATATATTAAATAAAATAAATAAATTAAATAAATTAAAGAAATTAAATAAATTAAACAAATTACATAAATTAAATAAACTAATTAGATAAGTTAAATAAATTAAATAAATAAGTTAAATAAATTAAATAAATTAAACAATATTAAATAAATTAAATAAATTAAACAAATTAAACAAATTAAATAAATTAAATAAATAAATAAATTAAATAAATTGAATAAATTAATTAGATAAATTAAATAAATTAATTAAATAAGTTTAATAAATTAAATTAATTAAATAAATTAAACAAAATTAGATAAATTATATAAATTAAAAATATTAAATTAATTAATTTTTAATTAATTTATTTAGATTAAATATATTAAATAAAATATATAAATTAAATAAATTAAACAAATTAAATTAATCAAATAAATTAAATAAATTAATTAGATAAGTTAAATAAATTAATTGGATAAGTTAAATAAATAAATGAAATAATTTAAATAAATTAAATAAATTTAATAAATTAAATAAATTAAATAAATTAAATCAAATTAAATAAATTAAATAAATTAAACAAATTAAACAAATTAAATAAATTAAATAAATTTAAAAAATTAAAGAAACTAAATAAATTAAAGAAATTAAAGAAATTAAAGAATTTAAATAGATTAAATAAATAAATAAACTAAATAAATTAAATAAATTAAAGAAATTAAATAGATAAAATAAAATAAATAAAACAAATAAATTAAATAAATTAAATAAATTAAAGAAATTAAATAAATTAAATAAATTAAACAAATTAACAAAATTAAAAAAATTAATTAGATAAGTTAAATAAATTAATTGGATAAGTTAAATAAATAAATTAAATAATTTAAATAAATTAAATAAATTAAATAAATTAAAATAAGTTAAATAAATTAAATAAATTAAAGAAATTAAAGAATTAAAGAATTTAAATAGATTAAATAAATAAATAAACTAAATAAATTAAATAAATTAAAGAAATTAAATAGATTAAATAAAATAAATAAAATAAATAAATTAAATAAATTAAATAAATTAAATAAATTAAATAAATTAAATAAATTAATTAGATAAGTTAAATAAATTAAATAAATAAGTTAAATAAATTAAACAAAATTAAATAAATTAAATAAATTAAACAAATTAAAAAATTAAATAAATAAATAAACTAAATAAAAAAATAAATTAAATATATTAAATAAAATAAATAAATTAAATAAATTAAATAAATTAAATAAATTAAATAAATTAAATAAATTAAATAAATTAAATAAATTAAATAAATTAAATAAATTAAATAAATTAAATAAATTTAATAAATTTAATAAATTAAATCAATTAAACAAATTAAATCAATTAAACAAATTAAATAAATTAAATAAATTTAATAAATTAAATAAATTAAATAAATTAAACAAATTAAAAAAATTAAATAAATGAAACAAAATTAAATAAATTAAATAAATTGAATAAATTAATTAGACAAATTAAATAAATTAATTAAATAAGTTAAATAAATTAAATTAATTAAATAAATTAAACAAAATTAGATAAATTAATTAAATTAAAAATATTAAATTAATTAAATAAATAAAATGTCTTTAATTATAATATTTTTGTTTGCAAATGATAGAAACTTATGTCATGAAAACAGCAATGACTATGCTACATATACTATTTATATGTCCAAATTCAGAGGCGATTTAGATGCGTACAAGTTTATTTGAATGCAACGAATTTCTGAGCCGAGTTTCACTTGCAAGCTTGAAGAACTCGAGGTATGCAAGAAATGAAACCAAAAAAAAAAAATTTCTGCAAGAGTTTCGAATGAATGAATGGCGTATCGAAGCTTATAGTAGGTTAGCATAAATGTGTTTCACCTAAATTTAAAAATTGATAGTTTCTAGTTTAGTTTAAAAACGGAAATCTAAATATGACCTGAGTATAATCATTAGGCCACAGTTGCATGATACAAAATTATCTCTAGTATACCCCACAGTCAAAACAATTTCCCGATTCATTAATTGTACGTCATAATCAACATTGGTGCTGAGAAATTTTCCTTGTACAAAGAGAAATATGTGCTGCCCAAAACAAGAATATGTTATAACTGTGTATGATTTTAATATATAGAAAATTATTTTATACCCTCATCAAGATGACCAAAACCCTATATTACAATGAAAAACTTTTGTGTAAAATAGAGATGTCGAAACCAAATTTTTCGAAATTCAAAAAATATATCAGTGAATGGGTATATGAATAAAATGTTGAACAGATTTAATAAATAAATAAAATATTAAATCATATAGAACCTGTAATATTTATAAAAATCTAATCTGGTTCATATATTTTTATTGATTGATTTAAGAAATTTGCAGAGCTTATATTACATAATATACGAAAGAGAATTTATAACCCAAGATAAATATATATATAGTATGTATATTGTTCCTATACATATAATAAACATACGAGATACGAGTACTCAGTACAACAAAACCACTTTGAATTATGTTAAATTTTTTATGGGAATACACATCAAAAACATCTTCAACAAATCAATATAAACCATTTGCGAATACAACAAAAAGTTGCTAAATTTTATACGAAAACATAAATGAGCTTTAAAAATTTTCCATCTTATAAAAGTGATAAAATCGCGATCGTTTGATACAGCTACATTCTCGTACTACCTGTTATGCTTAACAAACTTTGTGATGCATTGGAGTTTTTTTTTACTTGCGTATACATTTTATGTTAAATCATATATAAATTGCCGATTTATATATGGATGTGCTTTAATAAAATTACATTGATTGTATAAATAAAATACGCCTCTTTACACACCAGCCCCCCAATAAAATATAAAAACTTCGTACACCATTTCCAATACCTATTTAGTTGTCAAAAATTTTAACATACTCTGGCAAGTATACATCCATATTACGTACGCTTTTGAAATAACATAAAAATGCATGTATTCGTGAAATAATAACATTAATATAAAATAATTCGCATAAAATTATAATGTTAGCTGTGCTATATAAGCTACTGCTGCACATACATATCGTTCGATTTAAAATTAAAATTATTCAACGTTATTGATAATTTTAAAGGTACGAAAAATAATTGACTAAAATATTTACTTAATTTTCCGTTTGTATTCTGCATTTTCAATTGGCAAATGTTCTTTTCACAATATGTATTTATAAAAATAAAAATCAATTGCCGCATGTTTGAAAGATCACTCGAGAACGGCCCGACCGCGTAATTTTCAAAACACGGTTTGTATGAAACAAATCTTTGTGAAAATCTACCAGAAAAGTCCAGAATTTGGATAATATTTTTGTATGAAAAAATTGCAAAGATGTTTTCATAACAATAACAAATTCCTCATTAAATATTGATAGTTTGCGAAAAAGAATTAAATTTAAAGCGATAGTTCAGTGTTTCATTAATGTATTATTGGTGGTGATCATATCTTTGGTGCATTCAAAATTCATTAATTTGACTTTATTTAAGTTCGTTGTAATTTGCAGTGTTGCAAACATTGAATTGATATAAGTTCGTGGTTTAACTACGCGAGCCAACTACTTGATCGTCGATTCAATCAGACGGATGAAGAGCGTAGACAGCACTTAGAGGCAAAAAATGGATACGATCGAGATAGACTCGCTCAGTGGGAGCTTACGCACAAATACTATGTAACGTTCACAAAACAAACGGCTAAACGTGATAATTTCAAATAACCGTCTAACGTTCAGACACAATTCAATAGTCGATTACGCCGCGGATATATCGGTCGACTTCGGAACAATAAGCACTGTTTGTCAAGATTGCGTAGCTTGGAGGTTTCAACACGAACCGGCAGGATTGGTCAAATTACCACTATTGACACCGTGACCAGAGCCACTGGTATCATTGCTTTCTGGTTAAGAACCTCGCTTTTCTTACATAATATAGAAAAGTTAAACAATTCCTTCCAAATGACATTTTTTGGGGCAAATTTTATCGAAGCAAGAGATATTAACCCATCTTTTAAGGTAAATTCTTTTTTGATTATACCACACATCACATACACAAACATCACACAAACCCACATAAATGATTTACAACGTTTCACCATCAAGTCCATTAGGGAATATTGTGGACCCCAAAAGGCTCATAAATTAAGAATTTGTGTTCAATTTTACAGATTCTAGGACAAATTCAGATTTATTTTTTTTGAAGTTCTGTTAATGAAATCAATCAGCATTGTGTCATAAGTCGCTGACTGCAACAACTCTTACATGATCACAATTAATTAGTCAAGTTGCACTAAAAACTGCACTAAAATGAACTTACGTTGATTGAAGTTGCCATTGTGGTTGTTCGCGAGAATTTGGAAATCTCATGACTTTGTGAATCGATGGCGTGTTGGTGATAACTTACAGTGCCCACTGATATCTTCCCGAGGAGAGGATGAATATCAGTTTTTGATCAAGATGATAAATCCATTAACCGCTACTTATAGCAAAGTTGTTAAATATTTTTGAACTCCTAACAAGAGATCATTATTCATGTACAGGTCAAAAAACGAACAAAAAGGTCAGCTCGGTGAGCTTTTATACCTATTGTTTGATGATTCGTCGAAACTATTTCACATGGAATGGATCATCAAAAAAATTCGAGCGTCGGAAACACGGACAGCCTGTTTCTGGATACGTTGTAATGGTTCCAAATGGCTTCGTTCCAAGTTTTTTGAACTTATGGGATTCGATTAAATTTTCTGCCATACTCAGAATACTAACTCTTAAATCTTGATTATGATATTGTGTAACTCAAAAATGATTGTAGGTGACTGTGAAAACTAATATAATATTGAATGATCGACAGTTCGAACAGTTTTAAAAAAAATATCGAGTGTTGACTTAGCAAAAAAAAGTGACTTAACAAAATTGACACCCGCACGATTTTTTTCTTGGAATTTTTTTTTAGCAAGATGAAATTTTTTTGGAACTTTTAGGCAGCTTTTGGTTTGATTTTGAAATGTGAAGACGACAGATATCTTTTTTACTTTATAAATAATAATTTTCTCTAAGAATTGTATTAAAGTATAAAAACCAAAAAAATTTAATTTTAGTAGAGAAAGAAATCAAAAGAATCAAAAATTCACGCAAACGTAATGTGTAGATAAACAGTTTTGAGTTTTGTGATATAGTGATAATAATTTAGGACAATTTACAAAAAGACAGATATTTTTTTTGTTTGATTAAAATTTTGTGTTTTAATTTTTCTAGTTTTTTTTTTGTGAATCAAAAACCATATAGATAAAGAAAACCTAATTTCATTGCGACCAATTATTGTAAATTGGAATTAAATTGTGGCTAGGAAAATATACTGAAAAAACGGAAGTGCGTTCAATGAGATTGTGTGCGACGCATTACCCAGTAAGACAGTCAAAAGAAATTAATTAATGAAGCGATTTCAAAAGCAATAATAAAATGCATTATTAATCAACTATGATAAAAATGAGTGATTGCGAAAAAAATAAGGTGCAAGGCAATATAATTTGGATTACGATAATAAAAATAAATCATTACCGTACTAACTTAAAAACGATAAAATATTTAAAAAAAAATATCTATATAATTAAACCAATAAACCTAGAATATAATAGATAAGTCAACTCATCATCATCATGTAATATCTACAGCATTCAATAACACCGTAAGGAATTTATATTATCATCGGGTTTTTAAAAATGAATTTTATAAATTTTTACTTAGACTGTTTGAAATGCAAATTTAATCTAATATATAAAAATGGTGTCTGTAATGATTGTAATCGCCTTTATGATTATAATCGCCTTTTTCAGGAACCGGACATCGCGGGAACCTGAAATTTTCACCATAGATTAGGATTTTAGCGGTTTGGGTTTTTGTTTTAGTTTGAACTAGCTAGGTGGCGCTGTTGTAAAAATATAACAGGTTTTTTGTTTCTCAGCAACGAAGCATCTTAGGAACTTCAGATTTTAACCATAGGCTTGTTTCGTTGCTATTTTGATTTTTGTGAAACTTGGACCCGATAGATGGCGTTGTTTTCAAGATATAACAGTTTTTCTGTTTCTTATCAATGAAGCATGTTAGGATCTTCAGATTTTACCCATAAGTTTGTTTCGTTGCTATTTTTGTTTTTGTGAAATTTGGACTCGATGCAATTGCAAAAATAAACGAAAACTTTATAAAAAATATAATTTGAAAATCAATTGGATCAATTGCATTGCAAATTGCTTGCTTGCTAGCCGATCGAGTATCTACCCCTACGATTAAAAAATTTTTTTTACAAAAATAAAAGATTACGCGAAAACATTGATCGCAGGTCGCTTAAAAGTGCATACATTTTCAATTAACTATTGATTGTTACCAAAAACACGAAGTGGCAGTTAAAGATAATTCCATTGTATTGTAAAATTAAGTGTTTCTTTCATAAAAATGCGATGCTCAAATATTGGTCGCAATACGCGAAGCAACCAAGCGATTAGACAATATAGAGAAAATCTTAATGCTGACCAACAATTATCAGAATTAAAGACACAAAGACAGCTCAACTTACAACGTGAAATTCAACAAGAAAATATAACCGAAATTTGAAGAGTTACTACAGACATCGATTATTTCGTCCATGCTTAAATTTTTGTCGATGAAATGGATAAAGAATGCAATTATTGTCATGTATTAAAATTTAAAAATGAAACTCTTTTGATGTGTTGCTCTTCAGGTAAGTTTTTTGGACCCCCCTTCCCTTGGGGCGGTCCTTGCCCTTTTTATTACGTCAAAAATTCATAAAATATTATCGTAAAATATTTCAGGTAAAGTAGTTTTACCAATTTTAAATCCATAAATCCACCACCTGAACCTTTATAATCCTTGATGACTAGAGAAACAAGTGATTCAATGCTGTTTTTGTCAAAAATAAGAAATTTAATCAATGTTTCCAAATGACATCTTTTGGCGCAAAAAAAATTACCAATATTGATTCTCTTGGTCGTAATTTTGCATCAACTTTCAAAATTCAAGGCTAAGTTTATCACCACATTGGATCAATGTATCCAACGCCAAATAAAAATGCGAAATTTTTGCAAATAAATTTTATTGCATCAAATGAACAGCAAGTTCAAGAACATGGTGAAATAGATCGCATAACCGTAATTTGAGAGCGTGAAATCATTAATACAATTCAACAATTTTTAATGGAAAACAATCAATTAATACAATTGTTCCAAAAAATTACACCACAATTGGAAAATAAGTACACAATAGTAGAGATAACGTCATTCAGAAAATTGAAAATTGAATTGATCGCTCTTACGACGCATTGCAATACCCTTTAATTTTTTGGGAAGGTGATGATGGATATTACATCAACATAAAACAAACAAATCCATTCACCGACGCAGAACAGACCATAAAAGTTAGTGCTTTGAATTATTACGCTTATCGTCTAATGATTAGATCTACTGAAGAAAATCACATTCTAAAATGTAGATATTTATACAATCAGTATGTTGTCGATATGTTTGCCAAAATCGAGAGTGAACGTATACGATACATTCGTTTTAATCAGTCAAAATTACGAAGCGACGAATACATCCATTTGCGTGATGCCATAAATGGAAATGTAGACAGAAGTATTAATGCCAATGACATCGGTAATACTGTTATTCTTCTTTTATCATACATTGCCAGTTCGCGTCACTAGCAAGACTATATTCAAGACGCTATGACTTTCGTTCGTCATTACAGAACACCCGATTTATTTATAACATGCAATCCAAAATGGATCGATATTGTAGAATTATTAAAGCATGGTCAACAATCGCATGATCGAAATGACATTATAGCACGAGTTTTTAAACAAAAGCTAAAATCATTAATGGATCTCATTACAAAGTATCATGTCATGTGTATTGGAAAACGAATTGTTGGATGTATTCGATCGAATGGCAAAAACGAGGACTTCCTCTTTGCTCATATATTAATTTGGCTAACAAATAAAATAAGATCAATTGATATCGACAACGTAATAAGCGCTGAAATTCCTGATAAAGACACGGATCCAGAATTGTACGAAATTGTTAAATTAAATATGTTTCATGGTCCATGTGGATCATTTAATATGAATTCACCATGTTTGATTAATGATAAATGTCCCAAAACTTAATCCATAAAATATATTTACAAATTTATCAACCAAAGAACTGACATTGCAGTTTTCAATATTGAGCGACAAGACAATTTAAATGACGAAATTTCAAGATATCAAACTGGACGATAGTTAAGCACCAGCGAGGCTATTTGGCGTATTTTTCCATTTGTAATGCACGAAAGAGATCCAGCAGTAATCCATCTAGCGGTACATCTTCAAAATGGACAACGTGTCTATTTTACAGACCAAAATATTCCACAGCGAGCTGCTTCTCCACCAAAAACTACTTTAACAGAATTGTTCAATACATGTATAAAATTCAATTACACGTAATTTGCTGTATTCAGAAATGTCTTTCTACTATACGTGGGTTAAACAAAAATGGGAGCTTTGAAAACGAGGTACCCCTGTCGGTGGACAACCTGGCATTTTTAAGTTAAATGTGTTAGGCAGAATTTACACCATTCATCCAAATCAAAAAGAATGTTTTACGCTTATTATTAGTTAATGTTCGAGGACCTACATCATTAAATAATTTAAAAACAGTTAATGGACACCAACATGAAATATTTTACGCAGCATCTTTGGCTTTGAATTTGTTAGAAGCAGATTTATATTGGGATTCCACATTAAACGAAGTACCTAAATTTTTTTAAAAGTAAATACATAAGTGGAAAAACCGAATTTCCTCCAAGTTGATATAAATCGATTGTATATACATATCAAAAAACGAGCCGGGCAACGCCGGGTAACATCGGCTAGTTTAATTATAAATTATGTAGTATATAATTTAGTGAAATTTCTTCATTTCTTAATCTTGTGAGGGGTAATTTATTTAAGTCGGGTAGAGATTTATAATAAGCTAGTTAAGTTTAAATTTCAAATTTTGTTACCCAATCTGGATATCTTGTTTTTATTTAAAAAAAATGATCTGTCCTTTTTGTTTCAAAAATTACAAATTGTATGCCTTCTCATTTGAAAATTTGCAATGAGATAAGTTTATAACTGAAATGAGGATGAATTCCAGAATGAGTTAATTAGTATTATATAATTAATAGCGGTTCAACCTAGCCTACACATATTTTAAATCCCACCCCACTTTCTGACGCATAGCCGCGCAACAACCGCATTAAGTCGGCCAAATTATTTAATAAGCATGTTGTGGACGGTATTTTATTCGGCTTTCCTAAATCTAGGATGTTAATTTTATTTTTATTTAATTTTTTTGTTTCAATATCTAATTCCGTGAACGTAAATTTTTTTTGTCCGATAAGAAACGATATGTTTCCGCCTTTAGTGTTGATTTTTACTAGCTTTTCTGGTTCTTGAAACCAATTTCAATTTTCGATTTTATACAAGTTCCTCTGCAAAGAGTTTTATTTGTAGGCACAGGTGATTCGGTTACCTAATCTACCTTTTCATTTAATTACAATGCACCCGTTAATCAGTTTTTCACCATCCCGAAACCGATCCCCTTCCTAAACTTCAATGCTAATCACCTATTTTAATTGCGAAAATTAAGTAACAGATTTTATTATTTACTTTTGTGTCAACACGAGTATTTTTCTCCTTCCGCCAAGCCGAGTGTGTTCGTGTTGATTATAATATGTAACTGGCTAAATGGAATTCTAAAAGTTTCAATATTTATAAATTTATATTGCATATGCTTTACTATGATTTCCCGTTTCTGGAGAGCTATTGAAAATTATTTATATTAGGACTTTTATATCAGATCAATTTTCACGTTTGAAAATGGAAATGCACACCCGCCGGATGTGTCGTGTTGACATTAAGGTTTATAAATTTACGGCCCTCACTCTAGTTCATCCTCTTCGATTCAAATAATTTTTGCGGATTATAGTTTGTAACATTCGTTCCATGGAATTCAGCGTGAGGCGAAATGATTTTAGGTTCCCTACTATTTGTTATAATGCATCGGTACTAATCAGAATATTACCTAAATGTTGGCTATCTATTTGCGTAGCTGTATAGTGCGCGATCAAAGTTTATTTTATTTTGATGGGTGTGGTATTTTTTTGGGCTGTTTGGCGGGAAAAACTGGTAGGACAGGTATAATTTTTTGGTAGTTGTAGATTTTTTTTTGATAAGAACACAACAATTATTTGATTAAAAAAGACGAAAAATTTCTCTTGTGGAGGAACATTGGTAAAATTGAGTCAGTCAAGTTAAGTGGTTAAATATTATTTAGTGCTAACCAAATCATTAAAATTATAACTAAAAACAATTAAAAATTAGAAGTGATAGTTTTTAGTGAAACGTAACATTACATGAAAACAAATTAAAAGTCGATCGATAGTTAAACTACATAGAAGTGAAACAGTAAATAAAAACAAACAAAAAGTCGATCTGTAGTGAAATTACATAGAAACGTTGTTCTTTCATGGACGTTTGTAGTGTCTTGTTGAGTACGTTTTGAGTGCGTACAGGGTAAACTATGCAGTGCTAAATAGCGCGATTGTACAGTGAAGTGTGGTGTGTAGAATCTTTGGCGTGGCGCTTGTTAGGCAGCAGTTACGAGGTGTTGGTACACAAAAAAATACCACTGAATTTACGAGATCGTGAGCGTGCAATTTGGTTATTGTGAAATCTCAATCTGATAATTGTACAGTTGGGAGTGATTTCAATCTTTGGTGTGACGTTTGTTGCGGAGTATTTTTAATTGGAAATATCACTGCGTTTACGAGTCTCGATCATAGTTTAATAGCGTATGTGTTGATATACCGCGTTGATTAGCGCGCTTGTGTGTATTATTTGGCGTCCTTGTACGCGTGGATTTTTTTTTATTCGTTTACTGAATTTTGGCCGTTAAGAAGTTTTTTTGGTAATATGTTATGTATGATATTATTGGACATACCGTTGTACTTGGTGGATAAACTGGCAGTTTGGTCAACGTTGAAACCTTGATACCCACAATCAAGTGGTTAATAAAGTGGTTAGCTAAATCTTGCGGACGTATTCGAAAGAACATTTTCATACATTTGGACAACTTAGGAGCCGTTACAGTAGGAGCCAGAGCACCGTTGAATCCACCGTTTTCGTCATAGCATTTGGTATCGTTGTATCGTGCGGTGCAGTGCTTGAACATCAACGGATATTTCCTTTGTGTTAAGGCTGAGTTTATTTTCTTTATATTAATTTTATAATTATGCTTAAAATCTTGTCTTTAATTTTTTCTCAATTTATTCAATTTTCAATTTTGTTTTCATGTTCTTTAGATGACTCAAATTAATTATTAAATATCTTTCGATTCTAATGTTATTACCAATTACATTTAATTCTAGTTTTACCGCTATTTTTTTATAGTTAATTAATAGTATATATTTTTGTTCATCTTCTCTTACAATTGTGTTCTTTAGGAAACCGTTTGCAGTGCCAAGGTCGTTGGAAGCGCTTTCTCCGTCTGTTGATACTACAAGGTAACCATTTATAATTTTTTTTTTGTTTCCATTTGCGAAACATTCCAAATACTTTTATATTAATTAACTTAAAATTTGGCGGATTGTTATAACATTTTTTTTTCTTTGCAAATTAGATTTAATAGTTTATATTATTGGTAACTGTTTTTGTTTTCATTTTTGGTTCAAGATAAATATTTTTTTTATATATATAGTTTCATTTGCTAATTTATTAATGGAGTGTAAAATAAATTTATATTTTGTCAATATGTGGGGATATAAATATGTTTTTTTTATTACTAATCATGTGTGGTTGAGAAGATTGGCCCTAAGAAGTGATGTGAATCGGGTAAGTCAAGTGAGTGAGCATAAATTTGATTTCGTTGCCATACGGTGGGATCTATTATCAGAGTATAAAACCCTCGACCAATTTTACCTCAACCACTGAGCTAGCGGCAAAATATGGCATATTATTGTACTCTGGTGTCACGAGTGTATCTTAAAATATTTATTATTATTTCTTTTTGCTAACGCTAGCCGACATTAGTGGCTGGCGTTACAAGTTATCTTTTTTATAATCTATATTTTTATTTTTTTTTCTTCTCTTGCGATCGATTAATCTAGCAAAATGGATTTATTATTAACAAACTTTTCTTCTAATTTATGAATTCCCCAATTAATTATTGTAAGAGTTTCGACAAGTCACAATATCAAGCTTTATTATTACTATTATTATTATTCTGTTAAAATAATAACGAATAATAATTTTTTACATTATTATTAAAATTATTAAAATTATTATTTTTTTAAAATTTTAACCGTGGCGAATTTGAAATTGTATGCGAAGTACGCCAAATTTTGGGTGATGTGGATTCCGCAGTACAAACGTTATAAAACCAAGTGATCGCAGAAGAAGTAGCGAAAAAAGAAGCACCCTCTAAAATGCATGAATGCGCAAGTAAACAACCTGACTTGAATGTATATTCAACCGACGCATTGGGGTGAATTGACTCAGTTCAAACGTTGCCACGTTTATTATTGGTTCAGGTTAATGGTGAGTTGCTTATCAACAAATGCACACATATCAACAAATCGTAGGCAGAACACTTCTTATTCTACAGTTCATTAATGACTTCAGACCTTAATGACCATCAGCTTAGCTACGTAGTCAAAATCCATTGCATTCTAGCAGAATTCCACTGAATTAGATCATTCAACGTTGATCGAAAAATATGTACATAACAGAAAAATAAACAGATTAAGCTCGAAGCTTTACAGCAGTCCCTAAATGGATCATGGTAATGGTCACAAAAATCAATGGAACTCACACGTAAAGTTGAAATTTGAAACGATAGTACTATTACGTGGCCGAGATCAATATTTATTGATAAATTAACCTTTGATATCTAACGTCACACCATCAACACTATCAAACGAATCAGAAGAAACAAGAACCGAAGTAATAAACAAGCAGCCTGAAACAGTCGAATTGCCAAATGAACAGTCTGATCAACAAAAACTTCACCATGACGGAAATTCTGGAACATTAAATCGGCAAAAGCGATTAAGTGATTTTTCGACCGCTGGTGGAGGGTATAGTAATTATGTGCAGGTTTATTATTGAATTTGTTATGTTATTTTAAAATTTAAAACTTAATCTTATATTTCTGATATTGCCGTATGTATCTAGATTTGGATCATTAATAAGTTTCTGAACAATTGTCTTTAAAATGTTATAAGTGACAAAGTTTTGATTTTTTGTTGCTGTGACATTTTGCTACCTTCTCTGTTTCGTATTTCTTTGCCATATTTACTCGATACTATCATTTATCCATATTATCACTAGATTGCACTGAATTATGATATGTAGTCGAAGATATCTAATCTTTTCAAATTACAATTCATTGTTGAAAACAACCTTATCTTGTAAATGTAAATTTATGGAAATCGATTAAACACTTAATATTTTTATCTTGATCAAGACCACAGCTAAATTTTTAAATGTTATACTTGAGTTCGAAATACTATTCGTAGTATTAAGTACGCGTTACACACAAGTTGCGTAATGTCTCTGATTAATCGTGATCACTATCCATGGCTAACGAATACGTTTTTTGAACGCATTTTATTCTCAAGTGACGGTATATTAAATGCCCGCGTTCTTGAGTTTGTACTGGAAGAGGCGGTTACAAAAGGTGAAAATTACGGTAGTCAAATGATACGTGTCCTAGTAAATTATAGTGTTCGTGGAAAAAATAGTGTTAACCAAAAGTCTTATATCGTAAAAACAACATTGAGTGGCGGGTTTCAAAATATTATGGACTTATTACCATCGTTTGCAAAAGAGGTAGCATTTTTCCGTGATGTTCTGCCACAAGTAATGAAGTATGCGGCATTTAGTGACCCATCTTTTAAATTTGCACCGCTATGTTACAAGATAAACGAGAATCCCGTGTATTTTGTGCTTGAAGATTTAAAACCTGATGGCTATCGTACCATGGATCGACGTGTTGGACTTGATTTCCATGCCACCGAACTGGTTGTAAAAAAAGTTGCTCGTTATCATGCGATTGGTGCTAAGTTGCTTTTAGAAAGTTTGTCAAACACATTTGATGTTCATCGAATAAAAGCGGTTAATCCAGAAAATAAGCATATCGTTGAAATATTTATGTGTGGACTGAGAGATTGTCAAGAATTAAGTCGAAATTGGCAAGGTTATGAACATTTATCGATTAAACTCGAAAAATTAAATAAAATGTTCATCGATAAAATGCAATCGTTGTTAGAAACAGTTGAATCCGATTTTACTGTTGTAACACACGGTGATTTATGGATTAATAATATTATGTTTAAATTTGATGAGCATAATAAACCAATTGATGTAATTTTGGTATGTACGGCATAATTGTAGGATATATGATCGTAACTAAAGTATTTAATTACAGGTTGACCACCAACTTGGATACATCGGTTCTCCAGCCCATGATTTGTCATTTTTATTTTATACTGCTACTAAAAATGATGTATGCGAAATTGAATGGGATCGATTGTTACAAATTTATCATATTGAACTTGTAAAATCGTTAAAAGCCAGTAATTATCCACGACACATACCAACATTGAACGAACTACACCAGGAAATGCTAAAACGATCTTTGTATGCCGTTATGTTATCACTCATGATTGTTGCTCCACGTCATATCGAAAAACTGGAACATGCTGATCTTGATTTATTTGTTTTCAGCAATGAAAAGTCAAAATTGATCCGACAAGAGCTATTTGCAAAGCCGGAGGTGAGGGAGCGAATATTTTATTTGTTGGATTATTTTGAACGGAAAGGATTTTTGGAAATTGAATAAATTTGAATAAAGTTTTTAAGAAATTTTAACATATATAAGAAAACGTTATTTAGTCTCTAGCGTAGTTTGCAAAATTTAAACAGAAATATTTAATATAAATGTATATGGTCGTTCACTTTGTATAACGGTTTTCGCAAAATCAATTTCTAATCAACTCAAATTCAACTTCCTGTAAAGTATGAGTAATATAATTTTCATTGCCTCGTTTTAATTTATTAATTAGCAAACTACGACAAATATTTAATTTGAACTTGCTTCGATTTGATAATATCGGACTATAATAAAATGACGATTATAAAATCAAATCAAAATTGATGAAAAGTCGCGTATCTGGGCTAATCAACATTATTTCGATTAAAGATTTTCTAGTGTCTGTTTTGGAACGACGCATTAAGCACCACGCAGCTCTTTGTAATGGAACTAAAGTATAAAAAAATCATTGGCATATACGGAATAAATCAAAGTAGTTTCTGTAAATTTCAACTTCAGGAACAAAGGAAGGCCTTTTGGCCAAGATATTCATATGTTTTAGGAAAATTACCGTTTGGTTTGTAAAAAACACTGTCTTTATTTAGACTATTCTCTAGGTTGCTAGATCAGTGTGTGGCCATTAGTTGATTTATTTTCTAAACAATTTTCACGGGCTTATTATTGATAGAATATTTTAGTTAAATACATATATCCCACATCTGATAAATAAATAGATCAATTTTTTGACCATTTAAAAATTTAAATATTGTCTAGTGATATTTACAAGTTTGACGAATTAAGTGGGGTTTTAGATTGATGACACAGGCATGAACGAATTTAAAAATTTGCGGAGTTTATTTGAATTTACAATTTTTAAATGAAAATGTTTGTAACAAAATATTTTCATACAAAAAATGAATACTTGTTTTGTTACAGACAAATAAGAACGTCCTTAAATCTAAAATATACAGAAAGCTTTACATGAGTCGATATTTATGCTGCAAATATTTGAATATTTATTTTGTGTTAAATAAAAATATTATTGCATGCACGAAGTGAAAATTTTTGCATACTTAAAAATATGTAGTAAAATAACTATAAGAAAAATTTGTACTACATTTTTTATTTATGTTTTACTAAAATTACTATTTGCTTTTCCAATTGCTAAAATATGTATTTACTTCAAATTAGTGATTGTTTATTACATTGAATTAAAGACTGCCAACAGATTTGTTGAATGAGGCGCAATGATATGCGGGGGTCGTCCAATTTTATTAATTATTTCTGCATTCTTCCTTATGTTCTCATGCGGAATCTGCCATTTGAACTAACCAAAGCAATGGTCAAGCAATTATGCTCTTTTGCTTGAGGAATTAATTTTGATAATTTATTACAAAAAATTAACAAACATTTTATAACTAAATAATTACATGCGAGAAGTAAAAATTTTGTTTGTTATGATCAAATAAAATTTAGGTTGGATTATAATATACAATTGTATGAATGTTGTCGAAGTGTATATTTATGTTCGACTGGAAAAATGAAGTAAAAACCCAAATTAAAATTTACATGAACAATGTAATGGTGAATATTGTTGTTCTTAAGCCAAATTAAGTAAAAACCGCAATCATGAATAGTAAACAAAAAATTCTTTGGCTTTGCTTTAATACCTTAAATTTTTATGTTGTTACAAAAAATTAACAAACATATTATAACTTAATAATTACATGCGGGAAGTGAAAACTTTTTGTTATATAAATAAATATAGCAGAATAAAATTTAGTTTGGGCTTTAATAACAGTTGCGTAAATAACAGTTTACTATATTTTTGTATGCTCGAATTGTTAACATGTTTGTGTTTATTAAAAAAAATGAAGAAAAATAACAAAATAATTATTACATGCTCGAAGTGAATATTTGTGTTCATTAAGCAATCATGAATAGTTAATAAATAATTCATTGGTTTTGATTTTAAATTAAATTTTTTTTAAAGTAACAAATTTAATATTATGTATATTCACGAAGTGAATATTGGTGTTCAGTAAGCCAAAAATAAGTAAAAAAATGTAATTAAATCAATTTATTTTCCAAATTATTTACTTTATATAATTTACTTATACAATAGATGGAATTGTTAATTAAGTTGTATAAAACTCAGTTGGTATAATAATTATCGAAAAAAAAGAAAAAGGATTCCGAAAAAATAGCTGAACGACGAACGTGAACGAAACAAGACGTTAAATAGTATACGAATAAATAAAAATAATAAATCGTTAATTCATTTGGTTTTATTTTGAATATATTATCGCAACATAATCAGAAGTGGGATACTAATCTAAAAATCTCTCGAATATTTAATTAAATTCGCTCGAATATAAAATAATCATTTTAATCGTACACGATTTAATTTGGTTGTTCGTTAGAATGTTTGTTAGACAACTCAAAGATGAATTGAAAAAAAGAAACTAAGAACTAGCCAATGGAAAAAAACAAGATTTAACCGAAAGATTGCTGGCCGCTATTATGGAGTAGCAGAAGAGAAGAAAGAAAGATTTAATCGAAACAGCAGGTACGTCGGGTTTTGCACCGACATCATCCGTTTTGGTGGGGTTCAGTGACAACAATGATAATGAAGAGCTCTGTTTCAACAAATTTTCAACAAATTAGCAGTTTTCAAGAAAATAATTTTGATAAAGAACATCAATATAAGTATGAAGGCGAAGACACGTGATGATCACCGTTATAATGTAAAATATATTGAAGAATTGTTACAAATATTTAACCCTACAAACGTGACAACTCTTTTACCGAAACAATTCATCAAAAGCGTTAAAGAAATACAAAATATGTATTAGTTAAGTGATAGAATGATAATATTATCATTAGCACGATGGTTACAAGGTGTTGCGTACTTTGGAACCGAAATCCACAAGGGAAATTGCAGAACATAGACGACTTCGAAAATGAATTCCTGCGAAATTTTGGTGTAATTTATAACGAAGCGGACGTACATGAACGATTGCGGAACAATATTAGATCTAAAAACCAAGATGTTATGTCATTTTATTATGAAATGATTACAATAGGTGCACATGCAGATATATCGGAAGCTGCTATGATTCGCTACATTATACAAAATATAAACGATCATAACTTGAGTATAATGTTGAGATCAACTTTTATTGAAAACACATCAGATCTCTTCGATAAATTACAATGGTTTGTTATTACAAAACCCTCAAGATTCAAAAATGTGCGTTGTGAAAGTAGTAGTAAACTGAGTGATGATCGACAATAGCTTCAACCAAAAAAGACAACGTTTATTAATTCAAATAACGGAACGGTACCAATATCGAAACAAATGGCGGGTAAAACGGAAACATGCTAAAATTGTTTTGAGCCGGACATATTTTCATCAATTGTCCTCAACCACCACGCAAGCCCCGATGTTCTAAATGTAATAAAGTTCATCCGAGAGGTGTTAGCACTTGTGCTGCAAGCTACTAGCACTAATGAAGGACTGCACTGCATTTTTAATGAATTTGTCGACCAGTCGTTGTGAATTTCGTGAATAAAGAGAAACATTTGAATGCATTGATCGATACAGATAGTCCAGTGAGCATTATTCTAAAGAAATCGCTTCCAGAACGGAAGTACAGTTATTATGGAAGTACAGTTCCAGGTGTCAATGATGCACATCTTGAAATATTAGGGAAGATAAATTGTAATATTTTTGTTGATTCCAATAATTTTCTAATTTTATTTTTAGTTGCACTTGATTATTTATTAAGTTACGATTTTCTAATTGGACGTGACTTTATAACCCATCCTTCAGTTAGATTCAAAGTGAATATGCAACACACACTGTATTTTAAACCTTTTTGATCAAATTTTAATTGTCGATTTTTTGCCGGACGAAAAGGATTTCGCCAGTAGTTACGATATTGGATCGTGTGAGAACGATGTTGCGTGAAATTATATAATTCGAACTGAGCTTTGTGAGTTGTTTGAGATGTTCAGAAATTTGGAAAGACATTCTGTTTTAAATGTAAGTCACGAATTAAAAATCGAATTGAGTTCAAACAAACCCGTATATTCGACTCCGCATACCCCCCAAAGATAGATATCCTTTACCGTTAATAGACGATTGTTTTGATAGAATGCGAGATACAAGTATTTTTACTCTTATCGATTTGAAAAATAGATTTAACCATATTCCAGTGGCGACAGAATCTATTAAATTTACAAGTTTTATTACCCCAGACGGACAGTATGAGTATGTTAAAACGCCGTTTGGTCTTTGTAAAGCACCGAACGTATTTCATAGATTCGTGAACACAATTTTTAGATGCATGATTTTAACTGAAGACGTTGTAGTTTACATTGACGACATTCTCATTGCATCCCAAATCGTAAAGGAACATTTCGACTTGCTACAAAAGGTGTATACTTTGATTCATGTTAATTGCTTGGAAATCCAAACTTCTAAATGCAAATTCTTTAAGCGATCCATTGAATATTTGGGATACAATATAAGTAAGGAAGGTATCCGTCCAAGCGATAGCCATGTAAGTGCTATCCAGCAATATTCAATTCCGAAAGAGATTCATGATTTGCATCGATTTATAGGTTAAGCTAGTTTCATTAGACGTTTCGTAAAGAATTTTTCAATTATTGCCGCACCTTTGCATTCGTTGTTGAAGAAGGACATTGAATATAATTTTGGTGAACGTGAACTAAAATAAAAATTTATTATTAATATGAATAATAAATAAATTAATTTTTGGTTTTGTTTTAATACTTAAATTTGTTAATTTCTTACAAAAAATTAACAAAGATTTTTTAACTTAACATTACACACGGGAAGTGAAAACTTTTTTGTTATGATCAATAAAATTTAGTTTCGGTTTTAATATACAATTGCAGGAATTTAATATTGTATTATGTTAAATTTTATCTTGCAGCCTAAATAACAGCTTAATATATTTTTGTATGCTTGAACTGTATATATTTGTGTTCATTTTGAAAAATAAATTAAAATAACCAATTAATTATTACATGCTCAAAGTGAATATTGATGTTCATTAAGCAATCATGAATAGTTAATAAATATTTCTTTGGTTTTGCTTTTAAATTTAAATTTTTTGAAAGTAACAAATTTAATATTACATGCACGAAGTGAATATTGGTGTTCAATTAGCCAAAAATAAGTAAAAAACTGCAATAATAAATGAATGAATAGCAAATAATTTAATTTTTGCTTTTGCTTTAATACTTAAATTTGTTTATTTGTTACAAAAAATTAAAAATTATATTTTATAACTAAATAATTTCAAGCGGGAAGTGAACACTTTTTTGTTATGATCAAATTTAGTTTAGTTGCAGTTTTAATATACAATTGTGTAAATTTTTTATTGAATTATGATCAATTTATCTTGCAGTTTAAATAACAGCTTAATATATGTTTGTTTGCTCGAAGTGTATATTTGGGTTCATTTGGAATAATCAAGTAAAATAAATTAATTACTACATGCTTGAGTTGAATATTGGTGTTCAGTAATACCATAGACACATATCTGCAAAAAATATCTCATTCCGAAACTATGTTTAAACCGAGTTGCAAACCATTGTTAGGGGTGTCACATTACAACGAAACCATGGTTAACTCGAAACCATAGTTATGAAACCAGTAATGTGTTTATAGCATAAGCCTAAACATAGCAATACATATATAGTAGTACCATCATTCGAAAAAAATCTTTAGAGGGTGAAAATCCAGGTAGCGCGTTAATCGAAATTAAGTTATGCAATAATTTTACTAGTTCGCCTAAATGTTTGCAAGATTAAATACACTTACAGTACACACGGCGTATTTTTGTATACCATTAACCAGTATAGTATTGCTTCACTCTAACTTATTATACTACATATTAACACAGAATATATTTATTTCAACTCGTATTGTTTTACAATTGTCAAGGTCATGTAGAAAATGTGTTTAATAGTTTTGTGATAAACAATAAAACAAATCATGAATACCTTACTTCAATTTTCTTTTTATAAAAAATAGCATAAATAATTTTTTTTCTATGATAGAAATGCAAAAGAATATGAATTGTTCAATCAAATAAATCGATTATTGGAAAGGAGATATGAACGATAGGATATATACATATGTATATTAATATATTGAGTACATACTTAGCTGTGTATTATTATTGTTTATTTTAAATACATCTGTTTTCACAAACACAAACGAATAAAGATTAAAAATGAAAACGATGTAGAAATCTATATAGAACAACTAAATACAATTTTTTAAAAGGATGCCGTTGATTGCACTGTTACAGTATGGTAATTAATAATTGAAAATATAAACGAGCATGTATATGCATACATTAAGAACAATGTATTATTATGGAAAGGCAGATTTTCTATTTTTCCAAATCTGTGTGAAAGTTCAGGGACATTGAACCCAATATTTGTTTCAAAATTAAAACAAAATTTATTAATTCGATTTTATCATAAAAAATATTACGTAAGAGAAGTACGTAAAAATAGGAAAATTGTCACTTGGACATACTACAATAGTATGTCGTTTTTCATTATTGTCTTTCAATCAACTATTTATTAAGGGATTGTTCCTCATTGGAATAGAAAAAACGAGGACGTCATTATAAAGATTATAATTTCAACCAAAGCATGTCTGACTTGATCTGTTTTGTCACAGAATCCAATGAGAGTCATGTGGTGTTTACAGTGTGCAAATCTAGAGCGTATAATTATAATCTAATTATGAGCATTTAAGGCTCGCTAACAAAACTTCAATTCATTTTTCTGTTAATCTAATCTGTTAATCTATAATAAATTTTATTGTTTAAATTGAGGGCTGAATTAATCCATCTCAAATGAATTACATATCCCTTTTGTGTTTTACTAACACAATTGTGCGGGTAGGGCTAAAGTACCATGTATATGTAGTTTTGTATGTTTTTTGAACAAATTTACACATTTGTGAATTCTTTTTTAACTTATTTTCCGTCCGAAAAAACACTATATCTATACACACAGTTGTGTTGGTTTTACTTCAAATCAAGCGAAATTTTTAATGAACAACGCCGTTACATACGTTAATTTTTTACTCACACATTTGTGTGGGTTGGACTAAAATTGAGAAGATTTTTTATTTTTCTTAGTTGAAAAAGGGATATAAGGAAGTATATAAGATATTTTTTATAAATTCAATATACAAGTGAATAGCTTACGAGTTTAGGTTGCCGCTCACTATTTTGTAAGTAAAACTATTTTTAAATAGTAGTTAAACTAGAGATTGGTCAGCATTGTCTGAAAGAAAACGTTTCAGTTCTTTATGGCAGGATAAATAATGGCTTACTTTTAAGTTCCGTCTTTATTCGAACGCTAATTTTAAATTGTTTAGTTTGATGTACCATACAAATTTTTTTTTTTTTAAATAAAAAATGCGTTGTGTATTTTATTTTGAATAAAAAAAATCAGTTTTTATTTTCCTCTAAATTGTAAAATTTTATTTTTATGTCTTAATTTAATTAATTAACCTTAATTTGTATTTAGTCTTACACCGTTTTAATACTTAATTACCTTTCCGAAACGAATATTTATTTGTGGAGACTTTAAACAGCTTTCACAATAAAACAATTTTTATTTTGCCTTAGAAGTTTGTTTGAAAATCAAACTTTAGAAAAAAATTTACTTTAGAGAAAAAATTGTCTATTGTGAGAGCTCTGTTAAGGTGATGATACATGTACAGATTTTCCCTTTAAGGCATAAAAATTATGCGCGCTTGTTGGTTAAAAGTCAGCCATCTTGAATCGCTTTGAATCAATTCGGATGATTTTGCATACTCATGAACGATGGCTACTAATAAGACAATAAGGCCTGTTTCAGCTGAACTAAGAAAAGCGAACTGACCTATGTTCATCGTTCTTGGTTGTATATAAAAAACTTTTATAAGCCCCGTTTCCCACTTGAGCTAAGTATTTTGACTGATATGAGCTATGTTTTCATTTAACAGCTTCATGTTTTGATTTCTTTCCAAAGTCAAATAACAGAAATATTGTAGATAAATCTCAGAGTCTACCCATTCTGTAAAGCAATGTATTTAAATTTTTTTTTTCACCTTGGAGATACGAGGGTATATCAAAAAGTCTTGCAATATCATATGAAAAAAAGAGTGAGTGAGACAACAATATATTTTTCAAAACCATTTTTTGTCGCGATGAAACTTCTAGAAGAACATTTCGATGTAAATTTTACAGTTCGTTTGTTTTTGTCAATTTAGTAACACGTGTTTTGAATTTTTCTTAAAATGAATGAAATTGAATATCGCGCCCTTATTAAATTTTTCTATAAAGATGGACGAAATGCAATTTATATATTCAACTATATATCAAAAGTTTACGGCGAATCTGCACCATCATATGCCACAGTAACAAGGTGGGTAAAATTATTCAAAAGTGGCCGGGAGTCATTTGAAGACGACAACCGCTCGGATCGGCCAGCAGATGCTATTAGCCATGAAAACGTAATTTTGGCCGAATCTATTGTATTGGAGGACCGGCGTATTTCTGTTCCGCGGTTAGCGTGGAGACTTTCTCTTTCATACGGTACCACATATACTATATTACATGACCACCTTCACATGTCGAAAGTAAGTGCGCGATGGGTTCCCCGTTTGTTGAATGCAGAACAAAAAAAAATGCGTGTACAAACTTCAAAGGCGATTTTAGATATGTACAAAGAAGATCCAGAAAATTTCTTGGATAACATAATAACAGGCGATGAAACATGACTTTATCATTGGGATCCGGAATCCAAACAAGAATCGATGCAATGGATTAAACGTAGTGAACCACCACCAAAGAAATTCAAAACTCAACCGTCTGCTGGTAAGGTTGTGCAAACATTTTTTTGGGCTGCTGAAGGAATTTTGATAATCGATTATATTGCACCGAAAACCACAAGCAAAGGCATATATTACGCAGAAGTTTTGCGAAAATTGAAAAAAGCGATCCGGGAAAAACGGCCAAGGAAAGTTATTAAAAAAATCTTGCTTCTTCACGACAATGCACCAGTGCACAAGGCTAATATTGCTCAAGCTGCATTAAAGGGCACCGGCTTCGTGGAAATTTCGCATCCACCGTACAGTCCAGACTTGGCACCCAGTGACTACTTTCTGTTTCCCAATTTAAAAAAAAAACACTAAGGGGCCCGAAATTTTCCAGTGACTATGAAGTACAGTCTGTTGTAAATGAATATTTTATGGAGCAAAAGAAATCTTTTTTTTAGAGGGTTTAGGCAAGTTAATTGTTCCATGTGACTAATGTATAAACCTTAAAGGAGATTATGTCGAAAAATAAAAATATTGCTGTCTCACTCACTCTTTTTTTTCATATAAAATTGCAAGACTTTTTGATTTGCCCTCGTAATTAATCAGCTCACAATCAGCTATGTTTCTATCCCACAGCTTTAAATAAAGAAATTAAATAAATCGGGACGTACGAGTGTGTTGAGTTAAGCTTCGCTAATTCGGTTTCACTTATTTAGGCTTTGCAAAGTAAATCGAAAGCTGTGATCTCAAAACATGCTCACTTTGCTAAAAGAACATAGCTTAAGTGTGCAAGGGGCCTTAGCGAGAAACGCAGCTATTTGCATAGTTTGGCATCCACAGCTCATTCCACTGCACATTTGAGTTAATTACATCGCTCTCACATACATTTCAATTCAAGTAAAATGCTATACACATAATAATAGCAATGTGAGCAATATAGCTGACTTTTGCAATCCAAAGACAACCCGAGCTAAGTTAGTTTGTATCGCTCAAAACAGAAAAACATAGCTCGCATAGCTTAGCTCAAGCGTGCATCGTTTCATTAAAACTCTTTATTTTCAACCAAGACTGATGAACTTAGCTGACATCGCTTAGCTTAGCTTAGCTCAAATGTGCAACGGGCCTAATGGAACGATGCACATTTGAGCTAAACTATGCGAGCTATGTTTTTCTGTTTTGAGCGATACAAACTAACTTAGCTCGGGTTGTCTTTGGATTGCAAAAGTCAGCTATATTGCTCACATTGCTATTATTATGTGTACTTATAAAATATTGAAATTTGGATGACATTTGAGTATTGTTGTGTTTGGTATTGTGGATCAAATTCAAAAAAGTGGTTGAATTCTTAAATAATATAATAAAATTAGTTAATTAATTTTTGACAGACATAGGATTTTACTTGTATTAAAATGTATGCGTGAGAGATATAATTAGCTCAAATGTGCAGCGGAATGAGCTGTGCGAGCTAAACTATGCTAATAGAAACTACGTTTCTTGCTTAGCTTAGCTGAAATGTGCAACGGGCGTTAGAATGAAATAAGTAGCCGTTTTGAACAGAACCAAAGAGCTAAATAAAAATTAAGGTTAATTAAATGGGAGCATTATTTTCATAAAAGCTCCCATTTAATTAACCATAATTAGGTTAATTAAATGGGATTCCAGTTGGGCTCTTGTTGGGCTCGTGTTGCTACAATAGCTTAAATTGTTGTAATTTATTTTATCTTAAAAAACAAATTAATCTCTCATAAGATAAAACAATAATATTTTTATCTAAATTGTATTTTAAATAGGAAAGCAATCGCCAATGGTAGTTTTTAACTTGCTTATTAGAGTTTTAATCTCTTTACAATTTTCATAATACCCTTCTAAGACCCTTCTAAATCACATAAAAATAAAATTAAAATTTAACCCATACAAAAATTTTAAAACATGTACTAGTTTTTTTATACTGAATAATACAATTTTTTATCCTTATCTGGCAAATTAAAACCTTTCTTTAATAAATGCTTGTAACATGAAGGTGATTTAAAATCAAATTCCAAATACATTTTTTGTTCAACTTGGGTCCAAGATAATTTTAATTTATGAAATATTTGTGCAAGTACAAAATGTGTTTACTTGTGGTCGATCGTCAAGTGTATTATCAATTAATATTTTTATTGTGTTTTCTTCTGTTTGCATTTTACTTTTCTGAGGGGTATTTAATATAAACCTGAGAATTTTGTTTAAAGGTTGAACGGGTTCTTTATTTTCGTCTTCAATTTGATGTTGCGGACTAGGAAATTGAGATGGTGAGATGGGACATTCATGAGGAATTTGTTGAACTTGATAACTCTTTTAATAAGTTCTTGGATGCCCTTTTTCATATTTCAATGTTATAGGTGGGAAATCAGGTGTTTTCAATATTCTTGTTGTTTGACTCTCAGTATTGTGTGTCTGGTTGGAAATCGTACGCGAAACTTTTGGAATCAATTTTTTTTTATTTAAAAAAAATTCGAATTTTAATAAACGCTTGCATCGTGCATCTATGTCATTGACCTTACACTTACAAACAAGATTAATAATTGGCTGGGGAAAGACAGTTTTTTAAATATTTTTTGTTCTAAAACTACTTATTTTGAAATCATTAAAATTAAAGTTCTTCATAATAGTTATGCGTTTGGAAGTAACTTTATTCTTGTCGAACACACGACGATGGTCATGCAGCACCGTAAAAAATGTTCTGGTGGATTTACAGTCATTTTTATTTAAGCAGTTTTTGTAAGCACACACCATTTTATCACGCAAATTCACAAAAGTTTTAATACACAAATTTTCAAAATGAGCTTTTTATAACGTTTAAAAATAAGAAAACATAAAGTTACATGCGTTACGATTAGACGACAAGCAATAAAATTTTAAACGAACAAATTTACGAAATTAACTTGCAAACAATTTTTAAATCTTTGTAGTGTGTAGATGTATGATTTCCTTTTACATATATTGAGTTGCTGAGTGTGTGCGTGTAAATAAGTATGTATATCATCAGTGGTCTATCTATATAGTTATCGAAACGAACAAATAATGTGTATGTGTTGTACCTACAAAATCATTTAAAATAATCTTTAATTGGATTTAAATGTAGATCGTTTTTATGGACAATCTTCAATTATTTTAGCTTTTTATAATTTTCAACGAATATTTTAACGTTCAAAATTATTTGTCTATAATTTAGAAAACATTGTTGCAATTCAAAACAAAACCAACTTAGTTGCGATCGGTATTTTCCAACATCTTTGTTACATTTTCTATTTACTTTTGAGCGTAAAAACTGTTTTGACTTATAATGAGAGCGTCATTATATGAGTAATACAATGCGATTCATTACTATTTATGATAAGAAAAAAATTTAGTTCCCATTTCTGTTTGTTTTCATATAAAATTATTATTTTTATTACTATTTTATTTGTTAATTATGTATTTGTTAATTATTATTATATATGTTATTTTATTTGTCAATTTGATATGAAAAGAAACAGAAATGGGAACTAAATTTTTTTCGTATCATAAATAGTAATGAATCGCATTGTAAGTAAATATATGTATAGAATTTTTTTGTTTTCTGCATGTTGCATTATAAAATATTCTAGCTACATTTAGGAGAAGGTTATGCTATTTAGGCGGATAGGTAATTGCAGAAATTCTTTAAAAAGTTTAAAACGATACCAGTAGTGGTATCTAACATTTCACTCATGAACCTACCATTACATTACTATATAATGATTATACAATGGCCTAAATTAACTAAAAAACCGCAATCATGAATAATAAATAAATAATTTTTTGGTAATACTTAAATTTTAATTTCGTCAAAGTAACAATTTTAATATTACATGCACGAAGTGAATATTAGTGTTCATTTAGCCAAATTAGGTAAAAAACCGCAATCATGAATAGTAAGTAAATTAATTTTTTGTTTTTCTTTAATACTTATATTTGTTAATTTGTTACAAGTAATTTATAACTAAATAATTGCATGTGGGAAGTGAAAACTTTTTTGTTTTGATCAGTAAAATTTATTTTGGGTTTTAATAAACATGAAATGAAATGAACTAATGCATTATGTAAATTTTATCTTGCAGCCTAAATAACAGCTTAATATATTTTTATTTGCTCGAAGTGTGTATTTGGATTCATTTGGAATAATGAAGTAAAATAAATTAACTATTACATGCTCGAAGTGAATATTGGTGTTCAGGAAGCCCAAATAACTAAAAAACCGCGATCATGAATAATAATTAAATAATTCTTTGGTTTGGCTTTAATACTTAACTTTTAATTTTTTAAAAGTAACAAATTTAATATTACATGCACGAAGTAAATATTCCTGTTCGTTTATCCAATTTAAGTATAAAAACCGCAATTATGAATAGTAAATAAATACATTTTTGGTTTTGCTATAATACTTATATTTGTTATTTTGTTACAAAAAATCAACGAATATTTTATAACTAAAATATTACATGCGGGAAGTGAAAATTTTTTTTGTTATGATCAATTAAAATTAAGGTTGAGTTTTAAAATACAAGTGTATGAATTTTATATTACATTATGATAAATTTATGTTGCAGTCTAAATAACATCCTAATATATTTTGGTATGATCGAAGTGTTTGTTTGGGTTCATTTGGAAAAATTAAGTAAAATAACAAATTAATTATTACATGTTTGAAGTGAATATTGGGGTTCATTAAGCAATCATGTAAGCAAAATAAAAATTAATTTATTTGCCATTCAAGCATTTATGATTGCGGTGCGGTTTTTTACTTAATTTGGCCTAATGAACACCAATGTTCACTTTGTGCATGTAATATTATATTTGTTACTTTAAAAAAATTAAAATTTAAGTATTAAAGCAAAACCAAAGAATTATTTATTTACTATTCATGATTGCGATTTAAAAGATGCATATTGGCAGGTTCATCTGACGGAGGACTCAAAAAATAAAACCGCCTTCTCCATTCCAGGAAAGAAACTGTATCAATTTAAGGTCATGCTTTTTGGCCTATGCAATGCGGCTGCTTCCATGTGTCGTCTTATGGACATCGTTACTCCACATGAGTTGAGAGAAAAAATATTTTTTTATCTATCCGAACCAGATCTTTTAGTAAACCATTACAAAATGCCGATAATCCATACCCAAATTCGAAAACATCTGAGAGACGATTATGATAATTATGCGCGACGATATAATTTACGAGCTCGGCCTAATGAATTTATGGTGGGTCAGACTGTTTACAATAAAACGTACTCGCAAAGCGACTCGAGCAAGATTCTGCACTAAATTCGTCCCGGTTAGTGTAAAATGAAAAATCGTTAAATGTGAGGGTAATGTTAACTATGTAGGTGCAAATAACGAAGGAAAACTATTAGGTACTTACCATGCCAAAGATATGACAGAGTGAGTCTTAAAATAATAATACGCATGTTTTATAATAACGTTAATAAAATACTTTATTAGTAATATTATATAATATCAATTTCATATGGTCAATTAGTACGGCTGGTGAAATTTTTATTTTCAGCTTAAATTTGAATTTCGATTGAAATTTCCAACTAACCTGTATTATAACATGGAAATCTCGGGCATCGTACATTCGGTATTAATATTTATATATATAGAAAATTAGATTATTGTTGTATAATATATCTTTTGCTAATCTGTATAAATATATAATGAATTCTTTATGTATGTTTATACATAATATAATTTTACATTTAGCTGGTCGATACTTTAAGTCTATATAATTATATGACAGTTAATCATAAAATTAGTATAGGTTTAAAAGTTTAAATGCAAAATGGATATCGTTTTTTTAAATACGATGAATAATTTTAAAAAAGCTCCACTGACTGAACCAGGTTTATTTTAGGAATTGAACCAAGTTTATTCTTAATAATAATATAAAAAGTAATCATAAATTAAAAACGTGGGCATAAACAATATTAAAAAAAACTGCAAGCCATTAATAAAAATAGAAAATGGTGGGACCATCGAGGTCGATACAGTGACCCGCCTTGGAATTTTACACGTGCAAAAATAGCAAATAGTTTAACAAGCAAATGGAAGCTGGAATTATAAAACGGATACTGCGAAAATAAGACAAGCGGTTGACTAATAAAAGCTACGGCATGATCTCCCAGATAAAAGCAACGGAGCAGATTAGATTAAAAGACATTCGGATTACGCGTGACATAACCAAACAATTAAATAAAAAAGATAGAAAAAGGTAACTATAGTTTTAAATAGCATAGTTATTATAGTTTAGAATTGATTTAAAAATTATATATATATATATATATATATATATATATATATATATATATATATATATAAAACTGTTTTGTTAATTTTTTTCTCGATGGAACATATTCATATTAATTAATATTAAATTATAAAATGAATTACGAAAATATAATGTTTTAAGCAAAACGATAGTGAGATTGTGATCCACCGCCGAATAAGTTCCACGCCATATATAACAATTTCGCGCATTCCGGCTAAAATTAACCGAAATAAATACTTGGTGTAGAAACAATTATCGCAACCTTAACTTAACTTGTTAACGAAGGTGAATCGGTTTCTTTTCTTGGAAACCCTACCCACCCAGATGAACTACCCTACTCTCAAACGTGCGTGAGAACCGATATACCGATACGGTATAAACAAAACGTTACAGTATATTAAAAATAATGGCTTCAATTGTCTATTTGGGTTCATTTGGAAAAATGAAGTAAAATAACCAACTTATTATTACATGCTCGAAGTGAATATAGGTGTTCATTAAGCCAAAATAATTCGAAACTGTAATCGTGAATAAACAATTCTTTGGTTTGGCTTTAATACTTAAATTTAATTTTTTTTAAAGTTCCAAATTTTGTATTACATGCACGAAGTGAAGATTGGTGTTCATTAAGCAAAATTAAGTAAAAAACCACAATCACAAATGAATGAATAGCAAATAAATTAATTTTTGGTTTTGCTTTAATATTTAAATTTGTTAATTTGTTACACTAAACTAAAAAACATTTTATTACTAAATAATTACATGCGGGAAGTGAAAACATTTTTGTTATGATCAAATAAAATTTAGTAACGATTTTATTATTACATGCACGAAGTGAATATTGATGTTCATTATGCGAAATTAAGTAAAAAACCGCAATCACAAATGAAAGAACAGCATATAAATTAACTTTTGGTTTTGCTTTTGTACTTAAGTTTGTTAATTTGTTACAAAAAATTAACAAATATTTTATAACTTAATAATTACATGCGGAAAGTGACCGATTTTTTGTAATGATCAAATTAAATTTAGTTTCAGTTTTAATATACAATTGTATGAATTTTATATTGCATTATAATAAATTTATCTTGCAGCCTAATTAACAGCTTAATATTATTTTGTATGCTCGAAGTGTGTATTTGGATTCATTTGGAATAATGAAGTAAAATAAATTAATTATTACATGCTCGAAGTGAATATTGGTGTTCAGGAAGCCTAAATAACTAAAAAAACCGCGATCATGAATAGTAAATAAATAATACTTTGGTTTTGATTTATTACATAAATATTCATTTTTTTAAAGTAACAAATTTAATATTACATGCACGAAGTGAATATTGGTGTTCATAACGCTTGGTGTTCATGGCTTATTGAACAACAATATTTACTTCGACCATTTAATAATAATTTTGTTATTTTACTTAATTTTTCCAAATGATACACTTCAAGCATACAAAATAATATTAAGCTGTTAATTAGGCTGCAAGATAAATTTATTATAGTGCAATATAAAATTCATACAATTGTATATTAAAACTGAAACTAAATTTAATTTGATCATTACAAAAAATTGTTCACTTCCCGCATGTAACTATTAAGTTATAAAATATTTGTTAATTTTTTGTAACAAATTAACAAATTTAAGTACAAAAGCAAAACCAAAAGTTAACCCTGCATCCCCAATAGAATTCCTTATGACTTTTTACTTACAGAAAAGTATGAAAAAAAAACTTGACAAAAAAAATATTTTTTTGTCAAGTTTTTTTTTCATACTTTTCTGTAAGTAAAAAGTCATAAGGAATTCTATTGGGGATGCAGGGTAATTTATTTACTATTCATGCTTGCTGTTTTTACTTAATTCGGCTTAATGAACACATATTATTTTCCTAGTTGAACATAAATAAACACTTCGACAACATTCATGCAATTGTAAACTAAAACCTGTAGCGGTTAGAGTATTGCTAACCGATATTCTAATCGTACATATTACGAACTTAACACCTCGCAAACTCATCGCTAATTTATCATAGCTGTGTACGTCTAAAACTCTAAACAGATTAAATGATGAACAGATGAACATATACATGCAAGACGGCAGTAAACCGACGAGCGTATCAAACGAAAGCAAAAGCAACACGACAAAGACAAAACCAAAGCAGAACAAACAAAATTAAATTGGCAAAAATAAATTTCTTGTTCATTCAGTTCGTCTCACATTATCGCCGCAGCAACAAGTGCACAACACTTGAGCTTACCACACATCACGATGCCATCACCCCATCCGCCATTACACAAGGCGGAAAAATAATAAAGAAAAATTAAAGTTAACAGATTATTGTAAATATTAATAATAATATTTAAATAATAAATAATTTAATTAAAAATAATGTTAATAAAAGTAACAACTTTTATAAACCCAACCTAATTTTTATTTGACCATAACAAATAAAGTTTTTACTTCCCGCTTGTAATTATTTTATTATAACATGTTTGTTAATTTTTTGTAACAAATTTAAGTATTAAAGCAAAACCAAAAATTGATTTATTTTTCATGCATAATTGCGGTTTTTTACTTAATTTGGATAAACGAACACTAATATTCACTTCGTGCATGTAATATTAAATTTGTTACTTTAAAAAAATTTAAAATTAAGGATTAAAGCCAAACCAAAGAATTATGTATTTAATATTCCTGATTGCGGTTTTTTAATTAATTTGGCCTAATAAACACCAATTTTCACTTCGAGCTTGTAATAATTAATTTATTTTTTTTCTTCATTTTTCCTCTTCGAGCATATAATCATAAATTAAGCTATTATTTTGGCTTTAAGTGTCAATTTGGGTTCATTTGGAAAAATGAAGTAAAATAAGCAATTAATTATTACATGCTCGAAGTGAATATTGGTGTTTATTAAGCCAAATTAATTATAAAACCGCAATCAGGAATATTAAATAAATAATTCTTTGGTTTGGCTTTAATACTTAAATTTTTTATTTTTTTTAAAGTAACAACATTTATATTACATGCACGAAGTGAATATTGGTGTTCATTAAGCTAAATTAAGTAAAAAACCTCAATCATAAATATATGAATAGTAAATAAATTAATTTTTGTTTTTGCTTTAATGCTTAAATTTGTTACAAAAAAAAAACAAATATTTAATAAATAAATAATTACAAGCGGGAAGTGAAAACGTTTTTGGTATGATCAAATACAATTAAGGTTGTGTTTTAATATACAATTATATGAATGTTATTTTGCTTTATGCTGAATATAGCATGCAGCCTAAATAACAGCTCAATATATTATTATATGCTCGAAATGTTTATTTGCGTTCGTTTCATTAAATAATTTAAATAATTTTTCCTGCTAGTTTCGCTATTAAAATATTATTCCCTCTTTACAAATGTTTACTTTAAACTACCCTCATCAGGCCAAATAAACAGATTTATACATACAAGCCGCATGTAAATTCTTTCCTAAACTCCCCAATTCTCAAAGACCCACCTAACTTGACAACCCTGCAAATAAATTCGTCTTTCGTGTGCAATTTTTTATTAATACTAATAATATTCAGAATGTGTTTCTTATTTCAGATCAGTCAAAAATGTGTGAAAATTTTGTTTTATTTTTATTTTCGAACATCTTAATTCACTTGACTTGTTGTAATTTTTAAATCAAAAAGTTTCTAGTCCTTCTACAAATTACATCTACTCTAAAAGCTATAATAATAATAAGTTGAGAGGTTAAGGACTAGCTAAGCGTTAAAACAAAATTCATTTTATATTTTATTAAAAAGCAAAATAAAAAAAATATTTACGCTGTATACATTCTGCTGCGAGCCACGCCACTTGAAAACGCATAAATCCAAATTAAAATACAATTTTATGCTATATGTGCTTTACGTATCTTTTACACATATTTAAGCTTTCATTAAAAGCATAATGCGAAAAGATCTTTGCAAAGATAATCCAAGGTTGAAGTAAAATTTTGATATTATTATAAAAGAACATAAAACTGAAAGCCTAGAAAAGTGGAACAATATATATTACGTATAATATATACTCGTAGGTGGTAGTAGAAAAAAAGCTTTTCATAATTTTTTTGTATTATGTACAAATATAATATTAAATGAAGCTTTACATTCTAATTAAATCTTTTTGTACTGCTTTGTAGATTGCTTTAATTAAAATTGTGTAGATATTCGCCACATTTACTTTTTTTTTTTTGTTTAGCTCGTGTATAGTTAAAACTTTTATTACTGATGTTATGCGCGATACAAAGTGAGAAAGAGATATGTATATACAAAGTATGCAAAAAGTTATTTTAAATAGCTACATTTCAACATTTTTTCTTTCAGTTGTGCTTGTTAAATGCTTCATTCAAATCTATTTTCTTTTATATTCTGCTTTTCATAGCTCTATACTACAATAATTTTTGTAATGTTAAAGCATTCAATTATACAATTTAGTTTTGCCTGCGTGCTCTCCTTATATTCAAACTCCCTCAGCTGGCATTCTCTCCTTTGCATAAAATGTTATAAAGCGAAAGTTTACATGAAAATGTAAAATGGAATTGAAACCCCGTACTTTATTATATATGCACTGGTTACAAGTTTCTGTAAAAAATTAAAATACTATACACAGTAGTTTTTATTTTTGTTTAAATTCGCATAGTAACAGAACATTTTTTTTTAAGAACTGTGGAGAAGAATAACATAACAAAAACAACGCAAAAAAAAATGTTAAGAAGTCTATAAAATATAGAAAATAAAAAAAGTTAGACATCGTATAAATTTTAAAATTTAAATAAAGAAATAGATAAAAAATGAAAATTTAGTTGGAAAATGGAGAAAAGATTTTTTTTGTACTGTGAATTTTAAAAATAAAAAATTATAAATTCGCTGATAATTTGAGAGCCAGATTCAAAGTGTATTGCGAATGAATATATGTGTACATAATAAATATTTAGATAAAGGCAAAGCGTAAAATGAATGTGGAAAACATGGAAAACCATATACATCGCGTATTACAATACCTGTTGTATTATATAGAAAGTTAATTTGTATTTATTAAAATAAATGTTGTTCTTGGTGTGTTTCGGTTAATGTATAAAGCTTCCTCGTCATATTATGGGTATACTAACGGAAATAAGAAGAAAATGTATAATTTATGAATTTTTCTTTTTTGCGAAAATCTCTGTATACATAAAATGTTCCATTAAATAACTTTTCCCAGTTCTTACACACGTTTTGTTAGTCGTCTGTGTATAGTAAAAATATATATATAACAATTCAACAACATCAAACATTTATTAAGTCTAGAAGCTTTTAAAAACCAACAAAAATATAAAACAGCGGCATTTAAAATAATAAATTGTTTATGAATAAATAAACTTTAAGCATTATTATTTGAATTAAGCTTGTAGATTCGATGAATTATGCGGTTTTTTAATGTTCTTATGTTCTATGAATGTGCTGTGCGGTATTAAATGTATAATTATATGGTTTTTTTGTGTGGTGGGGGAAATGAAAAATAAAAATATTTTTAAAGGATAAACAATATGATAAATGACTTAAGTTTGCAATGTAAATTGCTCTTATTTAACAATTTGTAGAACATTAGAATGGAACACGTGTATAAAGTTTAAGTTTTGCAATAGAACGCAAGATTTTATGATTTAGTACAGCAAGTTAATTCATTTAGACAAAAATGAAGGTATTATATTATTACGTATTATTATTACGTATTATATTATTTGGAAAGTCGATAGCGAATTTTAGGCGGTGTGCTCAATAATTCATTCCCTAATTACAAATATATACATAGATCTAATTATATTATTACCCAAGCAACAAAATAAAACCAAAATTTCCAAAAAACCTTTTAGTTAATTTATAACGATTCTATCTCGTATCAGTATACACTTTCACGTTTTTCAAAAATGATTTTGAAACTGCATAACAAACGTATATTTAAACTCGAAAATTTAACAATTCAATTCTGTTTTAAAACCTTTTAAAATAGATTTAAAAATACCATATCATAAAACCCTTTTTGATGCCATGGAGAGCGTGGAGAGCGTACAATTATGAGTTGAAATTATTATTTTTTTCCTTGCGATTAGACGAGAAGGTGGTTAAAATATTTGTTTCTATTGTGGTGTAAAATTTTTATTAATATAAAGGTCATAATTTTGAGAGTGTCAAGTGTTAATAATAATTGATTAATTTAAATTAAAAATAGTAATTTAATTTTTTAGGTATACACCTCAATTTTTTTTTAGAATATTTTGCAAAAATTGTATGCTAGTGTTTTGTAATTAACGGTAAGTTTTGTGAGAGAGGGATAATTTTAACTCTTCATATGAAAAAGTGGGTGTAGTTTAAGTTTAATATCTGCATGTGTTAGTGTGTGTCTATTTTGTTTTAATGTGATAGCAGAAATACATCTGTATAAGAGAAAGAGAATTTTTAATTGTTAATTATTGTAATGTTAATTTTGTATAGTTTTATTCTAAGTTAATGTAAATGTCATTTCATTATATTATATTATAGCAAAATTATCGAAATTATGCTAGTGTTGCTTGTGAATCAATTTGTAAGATATTTCCATAAATTCTCTTTAAAAATGTTAAAAATACCGTTAATTGAGAGAGATTTAATGTAAGGAAATTCATGTTTTACTTTTGTAATGTGCATCCTCCAAGTGAATATTTAGCTGAAAATGTATCATATTTTTCTGAACCTGAAGCGGTGCTAGAATGTTCTTCGACTATAGAAAATTCAGATCTTGAAGGTATTCTTTCACCAATAATAACTTTTAGAGAAAACCTACAACAATGGGCGCTCGAGTTTAATATAGCGCATACTGTGCTTAATGTATTATTAAAGTTATTAAAAAGCCATGGCAACAATAACATACCAAGTTGAAGCACGAACATTACTAGGAAAGGAAAACGGGTTGGTTTGATTAGTAAATTAGGACTAGGAGATTATTGGCATTATGGCTTACAAAATGCTTTAAATTCCCTTAATTGTTTCGATTGGCCTGAAGAAGTAAAACTGTTTTTTAATATTGATGGTCTTCCAAACAGTACCAGTTTGAAAGAACAATTTGGCCTATTTTGGGAAGGGCGCCGGATATAACTAGTACGCCATTTATAGTTGGGGGTTTTTAAAGTAAAATCTAAACCAACAAAGTAACGGAGAGGAACTATTTAATATTAAACGGAATTTTTAAAAATAGAACATTAAAAATAGAATATTAAAGTAGAAGCGTTCATTTGCGATGCTCCAGCCATGGCTAATATCAAATGTATAAAGTCCCATGTGGAAAATGTTGCACTGAAAGTGAATATTTCCACGATCGTCATCAAATAGCATTTTCCGCAAAATCGGGTACACTTAGTTCAGCTGCTCCTTTCGAAATAAATTCAAGACGATCATTATACTGTGCATTTTATTTTGGAAACCTTGCCCATAGATATAGTTAAACAGCTTCCTTTAGATTACATGCATTTAATATGTCTAAGCGACGTAAAATAGTTATTATTATTTTGGATTAAAGAGCGTAATTTTTCTACTTTATTAAGCTCCAATGAAATGGAAAGAATATCAAATCGACTTATTTCTTATTTTAAAACACAACCTTTAGAATTAAACCGTAAATGCAGATCTTTATATGTGATTGGGATGCCAACCCAATTGTTGATTCAAGCTTGATTTAGTATTCCGTAGTTATCACTGTACTTAGCACAAAATGTTCCACCAACCAAATATCCACCAACCGAATGTCACAACACACCACTTTTAAAATACTCTATTATTTTTAACGTTATAATTTATTATGAATATATCAACTGCGACTCGTTATCATTCTCTGGTTTGTTACATGATGACAGGTGCATTTTATATCAACAGAAATTACCCCCACCATATTCTTAAGTACTATATACATACATATTTAAGTGTGAAGCATAAACAAGAATACTTAATTCTATCCTCCACTAGATGGCAAAGTGTACAGAAAATTACAAATATTTAATGTTATAGCAGTGGAGGCTAATAATTGCTGTGTTTTTTTATTAGCGCCCGATAGCTGTATCCGGAGCAGCCAATTTTCTATGTGAAAACTTATATTTAGCGCGCTATTATTATTCATTTAATTAATTTATTTAAATCTAAACTAAGATTTTTCATTCAACTTTTTAATTAAAAATCGATAAAAAAATATCTCGGCTCACTTATTTATCGGGAGCCGCTATCGGGAGCGCTATCCATTTCAATGGGAAATTTGAAAAGGCTTTTAATTTTGTAAACCCCTGAAACCATTAGAAACTAAATTTTACAATAAAAAATTAAAACGCAGCAAAATGAATTTTTGTTTATAACGTCATGTCAAAATAAATGTCAATATATATATTTCAGGTGATAAATGTTTGTTTTATTGATGAATTTAGTTTTAATTTTTATAGTACAGCGACACCAGTGAATAATAGCTGCAGTTTCAATAGAAAATTGCCATTTGGCTCCGGATAGTGCTCCAATATTAAAACACAGCAAATATAATCTTAGACACTAATAATCCACACTATCGGTTTGTGTCCATGATTTATGGCATGCAAATGTAAGCTGATTATCATAAAAGTTGTAATTTTAAGTTTTAACAGTAAATTCATTAATTTCTAAGTTATGTACAGTGGACTGTATAATTAATTTGGTTTGTAAATTTAGTAGGTAAGTATTACCACGGCACAGCCAGCCAATAAATTTGAATAGCTGTCCGAACATTCTCCCCAGCATTGAGCGAACATGCTCAATTAGTTGGTAGCGGCACGATTTTGTGAATTGGGCGGCTGATACTTGCTGAATTTGCCGTGCGCAGGGTTACGACCCGGACCAAACCGTCATTTCCAGGATGAATCTCAATAATTTTTGCTTTTGGCCATACCCTTGCTGGTAGGGTATCATCTTTAATTAATACAATGTCATTAATTTTCAGGTTGCATGTTTGATGCTGCCATTTGTAGCGTTGCTGTAAAGTGTGCAAGTAGTCCCGTGAAAAACGCTTCCAAAAATCATTCATCAGCTTAGTTGTGTGTTCCCAGCGGTTGAGTCTGTTGATCGGTACTTCTTCAAATGTTGGTTCTGGCAATGATGTGAGGGGGGCCATAACTAAAAAATGACCTGGAGTTAATACGTCAATGTTTGTTGGATCATCAGATTTCAGTTGACACAATGGCCGAGAATTAAGTACAGCCTCAATTTGACAGGTTAACGTTGTCATTTATTCGAATGTAAGATTTGAAGTACCAATAACCTTGATGAGATGAGACTTCATGGACTTGACTCCGGCCTCCCAGAGTCCCCCAAAATGCGGTGCTGCCGGAGGGATGAACTTCCAAGAAATATTATTGATAAGGAGGTAATCTGAAATGATAGTGTGATTATTTTGTTTCCAAATATCTTTATAAAATTTATTTATCCGTTTCGCTGCTCCAACAAAATTCGTTCCGTTGTCAGAATTGATTTCAAATGGTACACCTCTCCTACCCATAAACCTTTTGAGAGCCGCCAAAAACGCATCCGTGCTCAAGTCGGATACGATCTCCAAGTGGAACGCCTTCGTTATCATACACACGAAAACTGCTATGTAGCCTTTCGTTAATTTTGCACCTCTGCCCTTCTTTGATGCAATGGAAACTGGTCCTGCGTAGTCAACACCCACTCGACTGAATGGACGTGATATAGTTACTCTCGACTTCGGAAAGCTGCCCATTAATTGCGAAGACGTAGTTGCTCGATACCGCACACAAACCTGACATTTGTGTACAATGGCTCTTATCATACTCCTTGCATTCACGATCCAATACTTTTGTTTAATGAGAGATGATAATAGGGATGGTCCAGGATGGAGATATTTTTGATGGTACAATGTTACTATGCCTTTGGTTACGATGTGAGAATTGGATAGAATAATAGGATGTTTCGTGTTATAAGAACAAGTTGAGTTTTGAATTCTCCCTCCCACTCGAAGAATGTCATCACTGTCGATAAATGGAGCAAGTGAGGATAATTGTGATTTGTTTTTAACTTCCTTTACTTTAATTAGGGTTTCAAGTTCGTGTGCAAAATCTTGGCGTTGACACCAACGAATACAGACTCGTTCTGCTGCTTGAAGTTCTTCGACCGTAAGTGTTTGATTCAATAATAGTTGTTTTCTAGTCAATGACGGACGTCTGCAGTAGGCGATTATACGAAAAATTTTCCTTATGGAAGAAATTCGCCGGAACAAATTGTTCAAGATGTCATCCGATGATATTACAATTGAACATTGTATCCATTGTTTGCGTTCCTCTCCTAAAACTCTGTCGTCTGATGCTATTGGAATAATGTGTTGCCAGGTTGATTCATCTTGTTGAAGCCACTTAGGTCCACTCCACCATAAATCTAAGCCCTTCAGTTGTTTCGGAAAAATTCCACGACTTGCAGGATCTGCCGGGTTTTCTGCTGACTTGACATATCTCCATTTGTTTGGTGGCAAAGTTTCAATGATTTCGCTAGTTCTATTAGCCACAAAAGTTTTCCAACGACGAGGTTGATCTGCTATCCATGCCAAAACTATTTTAGAATCTGTCCAAGCATATTCTTTGATTTCGGCGTTTGCGAATTCTTCTTTGGTTTTACGGAACAGTTTAGTAAGAAGATGTGCTGCACATAATTCCAACCGTGGAATAGTTATTTGACGTAATGGCGCTACCTTTGTTTTAGATGCGATTAAATTGGTGTGAATACTTCCATCTTTACCTTGAATACGTGAATATATAACAGCTGCAAACGCTGACTCGCTTGCATCGCAGAATCCGTGGAGTTGTATTATCTCGCCCTTCCACCCAATGTATCGTCTGATTGAAATTTCCTTTATTTGGTCAAATTCGCTGCGTAATTGTTTCCATTTTGACAAAATATCAGGAGGTAAATCATCATCCCAGTCCAATTTGCGTAACCAAAGCTTCTGAAATAATATTTTGATGACAATTATTGATGGTGCAAGCCAACCCAGCGGATCGAATATTTTTGACGATTCTGAAAGTAGAGATCTTTTTGTGTACTTGATGTTATCATTCAGCGTTACATTAAATTGAAAAATATCTATTTTTGGAACCCAGGTCAAACCAAGGACCTTTATTATTTGGTGGTTCTGGTCGAGGTTGATTGGATTTCCAGGCTCATTTTGATTGTCACCGCATAATGCAGGTACATTTGAGGCCCATTTGCGTAGTGGGAATCCACCAGAGATTAATATTTTGTTTAATGTTTCCTTCAGCACAACAGCTTCACTTATGTCGTTTGAGCCGGTTAACAAATCGTCAACATAAAAATCGTTTCGAATGATGTCAGCTACTTCTGGATTAAGAAGTGCGTTGTCTGTTGCCAGTTTAAACAGCGTTCGGATTGCAAGGAACGGTGCGGCTGATGTTCCGTAAGTCACCGTTTTCAATCGAAAATGTGAGATCGGATGCTCAGGTGACTCTCGCCAAACTATCCGCTGAAACTCTGTATCTTCATTTCGAACCATGACTTGGCGGTACATCTTTTCTACGTCTGCACATAATGCAATTGGATGAGTACGGAAGCGCAAAAGAATTGACCAGAGAGACCGCTGAATGGTCGGGCCGACCAATAATGTGTCATTTAAAGAGGTGCCCGCTGACGTCTTAACTGAACCATCGAATACCACTCGTAGTTTTGTAGTATTGTTTGACGATTTTAAGACCGCATGATGCGGCAGGTAACAATGGTTCGTGTCTTTGAGTAAATGTTCTTCATCAATTTTCTCCATGTGATTTAATGTAAGGTACTCATTCATGAATTCTACGTAGAGTGATTTGTATGCGGAGTCCCTTTGCATTCGTCTTTCTACGGATTTCAATCGTTAAATTGCCAGAAATGTTGATTGTCCAAGCGTAGGGGATGCCGTTTTGAATGGTAGTGACACGTGATATCTGCCATCCTCTCCTCTAGTAACTGTTTGTTTGTAGTATTCCTCAGCTTCTCCTTCTTCCTTGGTTAATAAATTTGAGTCATCTCTTAGGTCCTCCAATTCGAAAAACTTCTTCAAAGTCAAATTTATATTCTCCTCATCTAAATTTATATTAAAGTTACACAAATTATTTAATTTATTAATATTAGAACTGTTTCCCGATAAAATCCACCCAAATGCAGTATTCTGCGCAATAGGACCTCCGTTCTTTCCCTTTAATTGACCATTTTCTAGTACTTCAAAAAATTTATCTGATCCAACTACAATGTCGATTTCGTTTTGGTTTTGACATTCTGGATCAGCTAATTGAATATTTTTCAAATGCTCGTAATTGTTCGCGTTGAATCTAGTCGGTGGTAACGTAGTTAACTTTTTCATTATGAAGGCATTAATTTGAAATATTTTATGTGAATGATATCGCGATTGTAGGACCAATGATGCTAGTCCCCTAGTATACTGGTTATTAGTAGCTATTCCAGATACTTTGTATTTTGCATTAGTTCGTCTTAGTCCTAATTTCTGAACACAGGCTTCCGAGATGAATGAAGCCTGTGACCCCGAATCTAATAGAATTCTGCAACACAGAAACCTTCCCGTAATATCTTGCACATCAACTAACGCAGTTGGCAGAATGACAGAAAAACATTTCGAATTAGACGCCACATGTAGTTGAACTGTTGTTTGGTCTTCTGGATTAATAGTGGTTTCGGTATCATTAGTTGAATGAAGATTACTTATATTTACTGACTTAGTATGGTTTGTGTTTGTCGTATTGCGTAGTTGCGAATGTTTTGTGTCCATGCCTTCACTTGAATTGATGTGGAGCAATGTGTGATGTCGTTTTCCACATTGTCGGCATCCAAATCTCGATAAACATGATGCAACCCGATGGTTACACGACAAACAATTATAACAAATATTGTTGGTTTGGACAAAATGTCTTTTTTCAGTAGATTCAAGATCCTTAAATTGATCGCACGCAGACAGGTAATGATCTTTAGAACAGTAGGCACACGAAACCGTATCGGATGAAACCAAATTTGATTGAGTTACACGTTGATTGAATACGTTACGTTTGTGACCTTGACAACTCTGTAGGGGTTCCGCTAACATTTCGATTTCATCACATTCTTTATCCAAGAACTTCATAAAGTCATCCAGCGAAGGAAAATCTTTATCGGATGCCACCTTTGACCATGCTTGCCTTGTTTCTTTATCCGCCCTTTCTAACAACCAAAAAATCAGCCATGGATCTCTTTGGTTTGCTTTACTTCCTAATGCTTCTAAACCTCTCAGAACCTCATCTGCAGTATTATATAATGATTGCCGTAAAGAAGATCTCTTTAGTACTGGTTGAATCGCAAAAAATTTGTTGAGTAGAGTTGTTATAACGCATCGCGTTTTGTCGTAGCGTGCTAATATTTTGTTCCATGCGCCTTCGTAATTTGCATCTGTGACTAAAATATGCCGTATTAAAGTAGCTGCTTCTCCTCGTAAAAGGCCCCGTAGATGTTGAAATTTGTGTACGTTAGATAGGGAATCTTTGTTGTGTACCGTTGATATGAAAATATCCTTAAAAGCAGGAAATTCCGAATAATCCCCCGAAAAGTATGGAATATTTAATCTAGGTAATCGGACTTTTGGGAATGATGTGTTTGGAACATGAAAGCTATCTGATAAGTTGTTTAAATATTCACGTTGCTGTTCCGCAAACTGTATCATCGACGCGTTGAATTGCTGATGCAAATTATGAAATACCGTATTTCGAGATTGTGCGGCATCTCTGAATTTCGATTTTAGTGAAAAATATCGACTTTCTACCGCTTCTAATTCAGACAGTTCCCCAACTGTAACCAACTTTAAATCTTCTTCTTTAAAGTCTATAAATGCCTTTTCTAATGCCTCTAAGCGTATATTTATATCCTCCATAGTATGAGCAGGTGTTAAATCAGTTTGAAATTTTTCCAAACGGGTTATTGCCGCTTTTGCAATACCGCGGCGTGTTTTTGCATCCCGTTTTATATCTTCTGCCATCTCACTGAAATACGTCACTTTATGTATAGTAATAACCACCGGTTTAACTGAACACTTAACTGTTTGGATGTGTATAAATATAGATCACAAATACTTATATTCCGCAAAATATTCAACTTTGCATGACGCAAATAATCTTCCAATTCCAAAATTTTGATAATCCGCAAGATAAACGAATTGTCAACCAAATTCGCAACAAATTAAAGCGTACGAAAATATCTACTCACAATTTTGTAGTCGATGTATCCAACACTGTCAATGATGCCACAAACGAATTATCCATAGAAATTTGAAGCCAAATGTTTGTGATATCCTTGCGAGTTTTACAGTAATCTGTATGTATACCGTTTCGTTTTAGCCAATATCCGGCTCGAAGGACCAATGATTGGGATGCCAACCCAATTGTTGATTCAAGCTTGATTTAGTATTCCGTAGTTATCACTGCACTTAGCACAAAATGTTCCACCAACCAAATATCCACCAACCGAATGTCACAACACACCACTATTAAAATACTCTATTATTTTTAACGTTATAATTTATTATGAATATATCAACTGCGACTCGTTATCATTCTCTGGTTTGTTACATGATGACAGGTGCATTTTATATCAACAGAAATTACCCCCACCATATTCTTAAGTACTATATACATACATATTTAAGTGTGAAGCATAAACAAGAATACTTAATTCTATCCTCCACTAGATGGCAAAGTGTACAGAAAATTACAAATATTTAATGTTATAGCAGTGGAGGCTAATAATATAATCTTAGACACTAATAATCCACACTATCGGTTTGTGTCCATGATTTATGGCATGCAAATGTAAGCTGATTATCATAAAAGTTGTAATTTTAAGTTTTAACAGTAAATTCATTAATTTCTAAGTTATGTACAGTGGACTGTATAATTAATTTGATTTGTAAATTTAGTAGGTAAGTATTACCACGGCACAGCCAGCCAATAAATTTGAATAGCTGTCCGAACAATATGATATTCACTTTTGGAAAGCAACAGAGTTTAAAACTTACCTTTTATATGTTTCGCATGTTACACGTCATGGTATTTTAAAATATAAAATTTTCGATCATTTTTTTCCCCTTCATTGTGCTGTTTTAATGTTATCTGGTAATCGTTTCGCAAAAAATTTCGGTTTGGTAAACTATATTTTGCAACGTTTTATCAATCAATGTGCAATGATTTATGGAACAGATAGTATTAGGTATAATGTTCATAATTTGCTTCATTTGCACGATGACGTGATTCGATTTGGTCCTTTGAATAATTTTAGTGCCCTTCCGTTAGAAACCACTTGAGCAGCTAGCAAATCGAATAACCAAAACACTAAATGTACGAGCTATGTAACAAAAACTATCGAAAACAAAAATTAATTATAGCAATGACAGAGAACCCATTTTTAACAATTTTAAACTAAATAAATCTGATGCAAATAAATGATTTTTGGATTCGGCAAACGATATTGTAGCTATAGAGTTATTGCTATGGTTTATGACAGGATATTAAAAAACAAAACAGATTTTTATGAATCTCCAATAAAGTCCTCTTTATTAAATATTTATACGGCGGATCTAAATTTTGAGTCCGTTACTTTTTGGCTTATTAAAAATATTAAATGTAAACTGTTTCGAATGAAAATTAATTCAACTACTTCCGCATTTTTCCCACAAATTTATTCACAAAATTAATTACATTTTTCATAAATCCACAATATTTTCGATTTAAAAACAAACTTGTTGCAGTCATTAATTTTTTTAATCAAGTCCAGAACTAAGTAGTCAAATCTTGCGAAGGTAGAAACCATCGAGGATAACGAACCAAATTGTATAGCAGTTCCTCGAATTTGGGTGGAAGATAAAATGATGCTGCACTATCCGTCTAAGGATGTTAACAAGGCTAGACGAACATGTATTTCACCACAAAAGGATTGGATTAACATGCAATGCACGATTTTACGGGATGACATTGGTAAGTTTTAATTATGCTACTGACACCGAATATGTAATTAATCTTATTTTATTTTATCCTTGCGATTTATTAGCCACTCTTAAGGAAGCTTTCGAGAATGAGAGAGAAACAATGAATGTTTTATGCAGCGAAAATGAAACATTATCTCAGATTATTTTCCATGAACTTGCTAATTTTAATGATATTTTTGTACAAAACCTCAGAAACGATCACCGTTCAGTTGTTACATCACTGAATTCATCACAAACAAATATAAGTAAATCAATTGAATCGACAGTATCAGCTACTCCTGAAGAACAGTCCAGTGCCACGAACTAATTTTGTTTATTCCAGATAACGATTACTATAGTAACGACCAGCAAAATGAATTAATGAATAAATTTGATAGTGCTATCTATTGTTACGAATTCTATAGATAGTATATGATTATCAACGGTCGATAACGAAGCTTCCATAAATTTTTTTTCGTACTACCTTATGATAGACCGGTTTCCCCTGTTGTGTTTCTTTTGGTGTGTCAAGTCAATGACCGACATAACAAGAGGAGAAAATAAACATAAAAGTTAGTCGATGATAAGCCTCAAAGCTAAACTCGTAAAAATAAAAAAAAAAAAAAAAACAAAAAAGAAATTTCGTTAAATTATATTTCTTAAAAATTTTACTAAAATTTGGTTTAATTTTTAAGAAATTTTAAATTCGTCTGTATTATTACTTTAACATTTTTTGGCTTTTTTATAGACAAATATTATTTTCTATGACATTCACAATGTTTGCGACTTTTCGGGCCACCAAAAAAAGAGGTCATTTACTTACAATATCTCTACCGCTAAATTGATTTGTTGTTGTTTCAAACTATTGGTGTGAAGCAAGAGGTAAATTTTTGCAGTTTGGTCGTTGCAACCTGATGAGTAGATCAAATTTTATCAGTACGAAACCAAACTGCCAAGAGGAAACTTGAGGAAGTTCTCATTTTTGTAAAGGGTTGTGTGGCTTTCAACACACAAGTACCCTTGGGGTTAAAAATGGGGGAGGGGGGTAAGTGAATTTTCTACTTTGTGGTAGAGATATTGTAAGTAAATGACCTCTTTTTTTTGTGGCCCGAAAGGTCTCAAACATTGTAAATGTCATAGAAAATAATATTTGTCTATAAAAAAGCCGAAAAATTTTCAAGTTTATTTTTTTGTACAAATAAAAAAAGAAAAAAAAATATAAATTTTTTTTGGTAACACTTAATTTTAAGTAATACCCGTAAAAAAAAATATTATAATCAAAATGAAATTACTAATGAAGAATGTGTATAAAAAGAAAATTTTAACATAAAAATTATAATCTATATTGATTAACGAACTAAAAACGATTATAAAAATAATATTAGAAATTTTTGTAATAAGCTGGTGATGTGAAAATAAAAAGAAATTATATTAAAACTTAAATAAAAACTGGAACCAAAGAAATTATTTCATAAAATCCTGGCATCGCTAAAATCGAGGTTTGTGTTAAAATCGTTAAATCACGCAAATAACGTATGAAAGGCATCCAATGTTAGTTTTGTTGGATGATTAATCGCTGCGACATTAAAACAACAGCACCTGAAAATCACATCATATTCGATACGTGCCGTCAAACTTGAGAATATCTTTTGTACAGCGTTGTGGAGGTTATCAAAGGCGTATTCAACTTACTGAAAATATTGGTACAACGGAATGTAATGTCGAATGACCGGCACCAACAACAATCATAGTAGCTGCATAGAGGACAACCTACTAAAATGGTTACATGTACAACCTTGGCAGCGTGTTATAGGTAACTTTGTATTTTTTAATTATATTTACTATCCATTAAGTAAACGCAATTACGATCGGGAACATTTTTTTCCTTGCCTGAATTTTAATACAATTCAACTAAAATCATTTCGATTAGTGGTATAAAAATTTCTACCAAACAATTTTTTTTCTTTGCTTATTTAACTTGTAAATTAAAAGTGTAAAGAAATTGTTATCATTTATCAATGTAATATATGTACAAACAAAATATGAACCCTTGATGATATCGGTCTCCCAGAGTGCTCCATTCGCCTAACTATTTTGTTCCTTTGTTTTTTTTATTCTTTTTGTAACCAAGTGAATATCTCAGTAATTATGGCTAATTAAAATTATTAATTATAGTGATGTGAGTGAGTATAAATTAAACGTAATCGAAGATCAGGCACGTTGAACAAAATTAATATGAGACAATTCAAATAATACCTTTTGGCCAAAGAGTCCCCCGCGACGAGTAAACCCGGAAAAGTCCTGGTCGGCCAAAAAGGAGGAATTGTTACACTATCAACATATTTAAATCGCAAACCGAGCAAATTTTGAAAAATCAGGCAGCCCTCCAAGCGTCGGTAGAATTACTTTTCCTAAAACTTTCGTCGACACAAGTCAGCCAATATATGCAAGAAAAACCGGATTTTGAATTTCCTATTGAATCTGTGGACCAATTGGACATCAGCGAAAACAAAATAAAAACCGACCGTGAATTTAGACGGCAAATGATAAGTTTTTCTAAATGTATATTCATCATATTGCGTTACGTTAGCTTTCAATTAGGTGCAGACCGTTCTTTCAGTTTAGTAAATTATTTCGAGAATTTGACTTCTTGGTTGTTCCAGAATTTAAACCACATGTGGTTTCCAAATTCTAAGTTCCGTCAGTTTATTCATTAACCTTAAGCCAACGAATTTCTTTCTGTTATCCCTGAGGGTCCAACGGTTTGTCATCTAAATTTCAATTTGTGATAGCACCACTGTAGGATAGTGACAAGGCAATTTCATATACCAGACATCAACACTCTATATATACTATATATAGAGTTTAGATATTGAACATGGACAAAGTTGGGTTTCTAAAACGTCTTTATGCGGGATCTGCGGCAAATTTGAAAACCAGATGGTTTTGAAACCAAAGTTTCAAAAACAGATTAATACTGGTTTGATACCAAAATCTGCAACTTTGTCGAACGGATTACGGATTTACTGTAGTATAGCTTTCGCGTTTGGATTGGTGGGTACCTTTTTTCAATCCCAAACACAACTACATCCAATTCTTCATAAATTGAACCTACACAATCGTGCGCCCTTGATATGTATATTAATAATTTTACAAATAATAATTTTACTTTAAAATTGAATATAATTTGTATTAAATTTTGTAGTAAATAAATATGTACTAAAAATAATTATTGTTTGTAGAGCAAAGATTTTTTAAAAAATTTAAATTTTGATCTTTAACGTACATGCCTCAACCGACCACAAAGCAGAAGATGTCATTCTTTATCGAGTAGCAATGGGTCAATAACAGGAGAATAAAAATATCGTGAACATTGTTGCGGTATGATTAAATCTTTCAAAAATGAACAATGCGTAGAATGATCTCCGAAAACATAAAACACTTGCGTGTTTTCTAAATGATTGAGAACAGAAACGACTATTGATTTTATAGTACACGAATTAATATGTTTTCCTTTTAATTCAATAGTTTTCATAGTTTTTTGCACTATTAATTGTTAAAAAATGTCACATGATTAAAATACTATGCGAAATTGTTGATTGAATGGTAGTTTTTCTAGATTTTCAATAGTAATGTAGTATTAGATTTATCAGTACGGTCCTATTGATAATTAAAAGTGTTACACCTGTTGTTTTCAAAAGATTTTCGCATTAATTTAAAGTGATGTACTTTAGATTGCGTAAATTTATACGAGCAGGCAGACGTAAATGGCAGAATGTAAATATTTTAGAAAATACAATGTTGTGCAAGAAAATATGAACGAAGACATTTGTAACAATATTAAAAAACTATTGATGGAAGAACGTTCAATTTGAACATTTTAAAATTCAAACCTGAATAGACCTGTTATACATTGACCGAACAAAAATCTGCACAACCAAAACTTTTTTTCTTGCGTCACCTTAGTGTAAAACCTATATAGAAAAAATATTGTAAAGATTTTGAAAGCTATATTTAAACGCTAACCAGTATTTAATAGTATGCAAACTATTGCTTTCATAATAACATAGTAATTTAATAACGTAATGAATATTCATAAATTTTCATGTTGATTTAATAGGATTTACTATTAAACGGATATTTAATAGTACACAAACTTTTATTTTTATACGATTTTCATTTTATTGCAATAAGGTATATTGTTCTCTAATTGTAAAGAAAGCTGTGTGCGTTTACACGATCATTCGTGTGATACCTTTAATATTAATCAGTTGTGCTTTTTATAGTGCGCGTACTCGTAACTAGTTATATATTAATCATTTTTAGTCTTTGTTAAAGTGTGTACACAATAATAATCTTTGTGATTACATAACTATTAAATTGAAGTATTAAAATTAAACATATAAGGCTTGAAAACAGTTTAAACAGTCATAGTAGGTGTTGGCCATTTTAAAGTAAGTAGATACGTATTATTGAAGTTTCTTTCTATTACTTTTATTGGATGTTTATTTTAGAAGTATAATTTGCAAATTATTGCTTTTTGTATTTATTAAGTTTATCGTATTACATTAGAGAGTGTCTCGCGCAAGTATGCATTTGTCGGAAAGAAAAATTGAATAGGACGCTTATTATAAAAGTTAAAATGATAATTTATTAAAACATTTTGGTGATTTACTTTGTTGTTTTGGAAGTACGGGCATTAATCTGAGTATAGCTAAAAGTACAAGTGTTGTTAGTTAAATAATATTTCGAGAAATTGTAGTTCGTTTCATAATACAAATACAGTTCAAATTAATTCTAGTGAGTTTTGATCATACAAATACTTCTGAAAATAAATCTTCTTTTAGAGTGTTCATGTATAAAACTAAATAAGGAGTACAGTAACTAGCATTGGTTTTATATTTTGGAACAAACCACAATTTCACAAATAAATGAAATATTATTCAACTGATCGTTAGCAGTTTTTTGTGCAAGCTTATCATTAAAAGTAGTAAACCATAGAACATTTTGCCAACTTCTATTACGTTTCCTCAAAATTTGTGCTCTTATGCCAGACACCCAGCATATTATTTAACCAGTAAAGTATTTCTATTAGCTTTAGTGCTTCTTTTGTATTCTATAAAGGCTTTCTTAAACAATTGAAAAGTAGTTTTTAAGAGAAATAAAAGTATAAAAATGGAAAGAGATGAGGAGAATAGTGAAGTTTACAATATAAATTTGGAAGTAAATGATGCGGATGCAGTTTCCAGTCCGAATTTTATTAACATTGATGAAAATATAATAACTTACATAACTGCCGAAGCAGTGGACAATGTCGAAACAGTTAATAATGAACTAAAAAATTTAATTTGCCAACAATTTGGCTTAGCAGAGGAAGTTTTTGATCGACTCAATGATAAAATATTAGATCGGGGTTTACATTTCATTATATAAATTATATAAATTAGTGGTTCACGCAAGATTTTAAACAATATGCGCTGGATATGTCAAATGTTTGTTGTTATATATTCTTGAGCCTCCTTATGCGGATGTATTTTATACGATTATGTTTTGCCATTTTATGTTGAATTTTTATTATTTTTAATTAAGCTTGTGGTGAAGATATGGAAGATATAAACATTGTTGTCCTGACGGAGAAGGACCTGGATGATGTTTAAGATACCATCTTGATGTTTGGAGACGAAGCGTAAAATATATTTTTATATATTATTTTATTTTTCAGTGAAGTTCATACTCTATTTAATTATTTATTTGGTTAACACATTATCAATTACTAGTACTACAAAAGAATGGATCGAGCGGCACTGTTCTTCTTCACGCCCATCCTCCACCAAGGACTTATCACCAACGACTACTTCGATGTCTGGTAATATTGTTGAATTAAATAATTCACAATTGAAAGAGTTATTGGGAAAGACCGAAAGAGGAAAAGAAATTATGAACTACTATCAGGCAAATAATTCATTATCTGATATTCATAGTAATACCCCGACCTCTATCGTTGTAGACAACTATTCATCGCAAAATGTTGCACTGGGAATGAATGATATTGTGCGTAACGCAAACATTTGCTGTTTTAGTTTATCGTTGTTTTTTTCTTATTTTGTTTCTTTATTTTTTCGATTTTAATAACACGATTATTACTTTAGAAAAAGAGGGCATGAACTGTATCCTGTAGGCAAAAGATACGACAAAGCTGTCAATGCTCTCGTCAAAATAAGGAAACTGGAGAAATCTTTGATTCATGAAAAGAAAGGTAATACAATAAAACTGTGGCCTGAACATATGGTATTGTTAATTAATTATTTTTAGTTCTGCATTCTGAAGACACGGCAACTTTCAATTTAAGCTCGGAAACATCAGCCACAGCCGATCAGGAAAATACGATGGTTTGGCTCAATCACAACAATGAATGACATCTGTTCTAAATATAGAAAAGAACAAATTTTTAAAGTATACATTGGTAATTTTATAAGATTTTCTGTACAATGAATACAAATTTATAAAATCTTTTAACAGGTTGATATCGACTATAAACTTTTGCATCCCAAAAACCCATCGAGCCTATTCACTATAGCCAATATTAAAGGAACGCATCATTTCATATTTGAGCAAGCATATAAAGGATAAACTGTCGCGCGGCATACTGAACCACTTGCAAAGGGAAATTGGTAACAGTAAGTTGAATCCCAATTTTTTTAATTAGCTTTTAACGTAGTTTCAATTAACGTTTAAAATGTTTTAATACAATTATTAATGAAGCTTTTTTCAAGTAACAGGAGCCTTGCACTAAAAATTCTTCATTTTAACTTCAAAATACTAGTGCATAATCCCTGCTATTGTTGAAAATGTACGAAATATCCCTCGCTTGAAAATTTACAACTTTGGTTGCAACAATGCAACTGACTTTTCCAACTGAAAATTTCGCAATGCTTAGATTAATTTTTACAATAATAATTTATTTCAGACTCCCATGACTGCATAGTTTTTATGGTACTACATTCGATTTTGAAATCTTCAATATAATCAAAATCATCAATCAGCAAGGAAAACAAAAAGTTGAAGCCAATCATAATTGACGGTCGAGAGTAAACAATACTGCACAGTATAAGTGTCAACGAAGAAAAAGTGGAGAAATTAAAAACAAAATGACCGAGGTATGACGTTCCAACCCATTATTATTGCTGTAGGACCGGAATTGACTTCATTGGAAACGCTTGTTACCTATTATGATGAAATTTTAGATAAATATACAAATTTTTTAAAATGTTTAGAATAGATCCGCCATTTAAAGTGTTTCACGTGATGAATTTTATGTATCCAATCGATAGAAAAAATGGTTTCAGGTTTATTGAATATTTTTTTATAATTTTGTTCACAATGCAAAAAGCTCTAATATAATAAGTTTGAACAATTTTCTTGAGCAAAATAATTTTGAAAAGAAATAGTTTATTACTATTTTTTAAAAACAAATAGTTTAAAATGAAACTTTTTTATGATTTTCAAAAAATTTGAATTGCGCTGGAATCAATAATAATAATAACATGAAAATGTTCAAATGTTTTATGTTTTTTGACACATTGAACTTCAAAAAAGTTAATAAAAAAGACATTTAAAAGACATGTGGACAGAGTTCATGACAGTTTGATAAACGTATTTCATAAACCTGAAACTCAGCAGTCTTATTGCAATCAAGTTGCTCCTAAATAATCATTCGGCAACCATGACAGTACGGAAACAGAAAGGAAAATTAGGCAAAACATTGAAACTGTTTCAAATATTGTTTTACCTGCTCATGATTTGAAAATAGCTAGTTCCCCAGAGTTCAATGGACTTAACTTTACTCTTAATCTGCATAACAACAACAATTTCGGCAGACAAAATATATCCTATATCTTATAAAAACGATAGAAGTAGAAATTACTAACCCGTTAGCAAATGTTATTTCATTAAAGATTCTGCCATTAAATGAAAATGCAGAAAATAGAAAAACAGCTCAAACTTTGTAAGAATCGTTTATTGATCCGTTTAAAAACGTCGGCACAGAATATAAATTCATTAAAAAATTAGAACGCGCTTGCTTTTATAAAACACAGTAATAGTACGTAATTAATGAAGAAGTTTGTGAAATAATTATAAAAAGTTCGCCAACATTAGACTTAAATGAAACAACTGGAATAATAATTCCTTTGGAATTTCAGTTCAAACATTTTTTTGAATCTAAAGCTTGGTCTTCACGGGCAAAATTTTGTCATGACGATGGCATGTCATGACAAAATTATATTGTTGCACTCACAACTACTAACACTAAAATGTATGTAAAATCATTTTATGTTCTCTGTTTTGTTTAATTGAGAGTCAAATAAAAATTTTCTACTCTTTTTGTCACAGAGTCATGACAAAAACATCAGCAATTTTAATACATTTTCTCATTGTCATGGTGTAATGCGCAGGATGAGACTCAATACAAATATATTTTGTTATGGCATTCTAGCGTTATGACAAAATTATGCGAGTGAAGACCGAGCTTAAGAATATCCTAGAGCAAACTGTAAAAAATACCAAAGTTTTAGAAAGCAGCCGTTCCGGTGAATTTTGTAATTTGATAAATGGAAGCGTTTGGAAACCAAAACTTAAATCCTTTAATGGGAAATTAACAATACCCTATCTCCTATATTTAGACCAGCATTTGGGGATGCATATAAACGTTAAGATCATTTATTGATCAAATAACAAACTTAGAAACTAGGGGATTTATTATTGATGTCAATAATAAGACATTCCATGTTCATTTTATTTAGCTTTTGTTATTGGTGACAATTTAGGTTTAACACTTTTTTAGGATTTTCAAAAAGCTTTAATTCTAATTTCTATTGTCGGTGTTGCAAGAGAAAAAAGTCTGAGATACAACAAGATATTATCGAACATCCAGCTGCAATCCGCGATGTCTTTAATTACGCAGCTGATACATCCGTAAACGATGAACAAATCACAGGAATTAGGAAGAAATGTGTTTTTAAAAGAAATTCCATCCTTTCATGTTATAGATAAATTTTTCTTTGATATTATGCATGACCTTTTCGAAGGTATTTGTAGATCTACCAAAATTTTGCTATATTTTATTGAAACATCGAAGTTGTTTTCATTGGAAAATTTTAACTTCTGCAAACAAATATTTGATTACGGACAAACTGAAATTGGTAATATTTCTCCACCGTTAACGATTGCGGGATACGTGAAACAATCACATTTTTTAATTATTTTCCGTTGATGTTTGGTGACTTAGTCCCTGAAAATGACCAAATATGGTTATTTTTAATAGTTCTAATCAAAATAATAGACCTAGTTTTGCTTTCTGTTTTAAATGAAAATAATATAAACTCCTAACAACACCTTAGTTCGACGCACAATTCATTGTATATGAAATTATTTAATGACTCACTTAAACCTAATTTCATTTGTTGGTTCATTATCCGAGTGCTATAAGTAACTGTGGTCCATTAAAGCATTTGTGGAGTATGCAATACGAGGCCCTTCATAAACCCTACAAAACCCTACAGAGTTAATATTTCGTATACACTTTCATTTAAAGCTGGACTGAAGTTCCCGCATAGTCTTTCAGACCAAACATTTTTTGAGGAAGATTTAAATATTAATCAAAATGTTATTATAAATTCCGCCCTTAGCGATACTTATGAAAATTATGATAAGAACCTGATAGAATTTAATGCAGCACATTGCAGAACAAAATTAATCTTCAGGGGAAAAATCTACAAAAAATTGTTTTATGACAAAACCGCATTCAAGCAATGTTTTATTTTATTAAATAGATGAAATGATTTTAAATAACAGCCAATGTAATGTATGTTGTTTTATAAAACATTTTCAATCATATATTGTTGACAATAAAAATACGAAAACTTTATATTTAAAAGAAATTAATGAGTTAGACGGCCCTCCTATACATTTACATTTAATTAAAAATGGGAAAAAACATTTCGTAATAAAATATTTTGATAAACTCTTTTTTTTTTATTTAAAACCAATTTTGTAAACAAAAATTTGGATTTTAATAAAGTTCTATTTGAAGTCTTAAAGAATTTACAAAATACGTCTTTGGATTTAAACAAAACCGGGATTGAGAACTGTACACATTTTAAAAGTGTAAGTAAAATGAATAAAATTAAATAAACTCAATTGATTGTTAAAGTAATAGTCTGCCATATTGGATTAATAAACGTACTTGAAAAATAGTACTATCAATAGTATGTTCCATTGCGAACCTTCGAAAATAATGGGAATATGTTATTAATTTTCAATGATTTGAACTATTACTTTAATATTGCGAAAGAATAAAAATAATATTTACATAATTAAATTAATAAATAGGTCACATTTATTTAATGGTATTAGTCACGCTAAAATACTAGGATAAATAATAGTATCAACAGTATGTTCTGGTACTTTTTAAAAAATAATTGGATCTCTCATTGCTTTTCAATATACCACCACCAAAACAAATGACATAGCTTTCATGTAACCCCGTATCGTTACTTACCAGAGATATCTGGAAAAATGCAATTTCCTTGCTCCAATTTTGTTTTTTACACGAACCACAAAAACATTAATTAAATTTATTAAATTTACGTTAACACTTGCAATAAAATTATTTTCACTCATGTGCACACACCAAAAAAAAATAATAATCATCCCATAGTACATAGCTGCCGTATTTAACAATAATACATAATATACCAGCATACGACGATATCAATTACAAAATTAATCTTTACTTTAGTAAAGAGAACAACATTTACCAGCCCGTTTCATCTGAGTAACGGTACACGGTTCACACTGTAAATGCCACTCGTACAGTGCTTATAGCATCTGCAATTTGACTGTTGATTACTTTTATCCATTAAATAAGATACCCAAAACCCAATTATTCGCGAAACACTAGATTTTAATTTCCTTCCGCTTTTACAGAACCTTAAGTTTATAAAATTTTTAATTTGTATCTACGAGTATATAACAAGTTACATAATATACTCTTTCTATCGATATATTAACTCGCAAGAGCACATAACACACATTGTCCAAAATGATCAAAAAAGCTTTTCCACACAACGAATTCACTAATAATGTTTTATCACGGATTTTTATGTAACTATATGTAATTTATATTTATAATTAACAAATCACTGAATTAATTGTTTTTTTTTCGTTTATATAATTAACAAATTCCTAAATAACTTCTGGGCTTTTATTATTAAACTTATTATTTTATTTATTTTATTAGAACGATTTTAAAACCACGATCGTATCAACACTACTGATTATTTGCAATTCTCTCTTTCTTTTCTTTTTCCGAATTCGTAATTTTGATCATTTTATATGCAAAGCAACGGGACTATTCATTATACTTTTGGTGGTGGTGGTCATAAAACAAAAATCAGGTTTTATTTGGAGGAGAAAACGGTAATAGAGATAACGTGATGCTTGTATACGTAAATTCATTTTGGATACAGTACCACTCCAGTAACAATTTAAAACAAATTGTTACAACATATATTTATTGTAAAAAATCGGTATAGTAGTGCAGAAAATAAAATACATATTAGTGTGACTGGATGTCGCAGTCTGGTGTCTCATGTGCATTTCCGAAATTTCTGTTTTTTGCTCATTGCATCTTTACAGCGAACTTGGTTGTATCACCATATCGAAAGTTTTGTTGGCATCGCTGCTTTCCTGGGTGGATTTTTCTTGTTGTTTTCTTGTTGTGTACCCCATACCGTTTTTCCGTTAATACTGTGTGCCTGACATCGCTTTTATGTCTAAATTTCCAACTAACTAAAATGAAGGTGAGTTCATATCCGTTAAATGTCTCTAAAGGTGTTAAACCGAATTAAAATATTAAATAAAACTTAATTAAGTTAATAAATTTAAGTTTAACTCCAAACACGATTTGTTTTGCGCCATCCTTGAAGGCCTAGCATGAGCCTACCGTTTATTTTGTTAGTCGAAAGTTAGATAAAGATAAAAAAATTACCGTAAGATATACAGTGATTTTTGTAATTAATTAAACCAATCTCCATCCAATTCATAGTTCGGAATATTTTGGACATGACTACGCTGTTTATAGATGTGATCGCTCACATGATACGAGCGTTATGAAATCAGGCGGCGATGTTTTAATAGCCGTTCATTCTAAGCTAGAGAGTCTTGCAGTTAAAATACTCCCATCAAAAATCGAACAGGTTTCCGTGAAGATTAAAATCAATCAACGTTATTTATTCATCTACACTGCATACATACCTCTCAATTCATACGATTACGTGTATGCAGCATGCTTTAATTCAATCAATGAGGTCATTAGTACAGCAAATTCATCCGATTTAGTACTTGTACTTGGTGATTTCAATCTTCCAAACATTTTGTGGAATCTTGATCAGGAACTAAATTGCATACTCCCAAGCAACATAAAGTCGGATGCAGATGCGCTGTTTGTCGATACCATGTTGAGTTATAATTTAAACCAAATTAACAGCATTACAAATAATCTGGAAAGATATCTAGATCTTGTTTTCACCAATGAAGTAGATGCGTTTAATGTTGCTGAATCACTTAATCCATTAGTGTTCAGCATCACCCACTATGCGGCGAAAACATCAGAACTCCAGAATTATATCAAATTCGGATCAAATTTTAAACACTAAGGAGGTGAATGATAACGTTCATAAATTTTACATTTTCAACAAAACTTCAAACAGCTTATAAACATTCAAAATCGCAAATGCAAAGCCTACACTAAAATAAAGAAATCGGATCTAAAAACAGACTAAATGGTATTCTTAAGGCAGAGGGAGGAGTTCGATACGTATTTCAAGCTAAAGTATAAGTCTTATTTGACTGGCATTCAATACAAAATTAAATCAAATCCAAAACAATTCAGGAAATACTTCAGAACTAAACGTGAAACGGAAGGGTAACCGGCCACTATGACATATAATGATTTATGCACTTTGAACGCCAAAGAGGTAGCAGACATGTTCGCCGAATTTTTTCAATCTGTTTACCGACCAATGAATAATACCGGATCCACTGATGAAATCAGCCATACACACATCTCTATCACTCCTCCAATTATATCCGTTGACAACCTTCTATCAGCTTTGAAAGACTTTGGTGACGGATGTGGGCCAGACGAAATTCCTTCAGTTATGTTAAAAAGGTTTGCGAATATTTTGGTAAATCCGTTATGTAAGCTTTTCAATCATTCATTAACATGGGCTGTTTTTCCCGAGAAATGGAAAATCTCTAAAATAACACCAATTTTCAAATTAGGTGAACGAGATGACGTCACATGCTACAGAGGAATATCAACAACATCATCCATTCCTAAACTATTTGAACTGCTCGTATGCACTAATTTTAAATCAACATTAATACGTCATATATCTGTTAACCAGCATGAATTTATGTCATGTCGCTCTACTTCTTCCAACTTGGTTGAATTCACTAACATGGTTAAAAACGAGATTGAGAAACGTAACCAAGTTGATGTTTCAAATACAGATTTCAGTAAGGTCTGTCATCCTAAAGCACTCCAAAGCTTGGATACAATTGGATTTTCAATGGAATATATCAACTGGGATAAGTAGTATTTAACAAGTCGTCAGCAATATGTAATAATAGGAAATCAAATATTTGTTGTTCGCAAATTTATTTGGACCAACGTTTGAGCGAATGATCTTCCTTTCGCTTGGTATCGTTAGGTCGTCACCCTAGCGAAGCACGATATCATCTGCATACCCAAGAATTTGGCCTGATTTATTATACATACAGCGCAAAGTTTGGATGTTGCTTTTTCTCACTCCGTACTCAAGCGCCAAATTGAACAGAACAGGCGCGAATGTATCTCCGTGTCGAACACCAGGGGGTCGATTTTTTCCAAAATTCGACGAACGACGAATGACGTTTTCGTATACGTATAAGGAGTATAGTATACAATTTTATATTAGTGTGTGTAATTTTTCTGTGTTTATATTTATTTGTTTTCTGCGAACGTAAGCATCAAAAATTATGAATCGGTACAAATCGGTTCAGTTTTTTGGTGCTTATATCCTTTCGTCGTCTCAGTTTTTTGACATCTCACCAAGTATTTGAGTGGTGAGTTAACACGTTTGTGTTAATTACTGCTATAGCGGTCATACAACTTTTTCGTTTTTTAACACGTTTTTAACACATTTTAAGGAATAACTCGACATATTTTGCAGTTTTCACAATACATTCCTTTCCGCGATGAAATATCATTGCAATTACAAAAGTTATCAAATGTGTTCATGAGTAGCACACACATTTAGAAAGTGTGCCTCAATGTGTTAAGGAAAAAATATTTTAGCTACACATTTCAATTTTTTTTCATTGTGATGTCGAATAAATGTTTTGTTTTCACAGAAACACAGAATTCGAAATTATTTTAAAACTAAAATTAAATAAATTTAGTTTTATTTAAAGCATATTTATTTGCATTTACAAATTTTAAATGATAATAGGAAATGATATCTAGAAATGTCATATCCAAAAAATTAAATGGCACACATTCGTACTAATCCAAATACACGTACCACTACTAATATACATGCGGTTATTTTGTCAACTTGTCGAATTTTGGAAAAAATCGACCCCCAGATATTATTTCAAAAGAGTCTGACACAGCTCTTTCAATTATTATTCTACATACAAACGGAGACGTAGTTAATCAACACAGAGAAACGAATTTATCAGGAATTCCTATAGGCCTATGAGTGCGGTCTAGTTTTCTGGTTTTACGGATTTCAGGTAAAATTCGTAAAATTTTAGTAAATAAAAAGGAAAGTTTTGTTTCTAGTTAAATTTTAAAATGAATGTATACTATATTTCCAGTCAAAATAAAATCAAAACCAGAATTTTAATAAGTTCTAGTTAGTTTCTAATTCTAGTGTTTATTTTACTAGGACTCTACCTAGTATCTGGTAAAAAAAAAAAAAAAAGTACTAAAAAACTACCAGATCATTTTTGTTCGGTTCTAATTCAACAAAAACCACGTTAATCTGGTTCCTAGAATTCCAGTAAAAAATTAAGTTACACGAATTCTTGCAAAATTCTAGTAAAATCTGATTCCGCCTTATTATTTTGATTGAAATATAATTTCTAAATAAATTTTACGAGAATCATATTAAATATTTACCCATAATTAAAATGAAAAAATTGAAATAACACTTCACATTACTAGAATTCCAGTAAAAATCTAGGGAAGTTCGAAATTTACTGACATGTTTTTAGAATTTCAATAAAGTTTGTAACTCAAAATTTTCTCACTTTATAATTAAGCAGCTCATACTACATCTCTCACTTCTCCTATACCAATAATATTTACCTGAATTCTGGTAGTATTCCAGTAAAATTTAATTGTTTACTAGAATTTTACGAAAATCCTACTGAATGTAGGATTGTATGTATGTTTTTTTTTGTTTTTTTACATCGTTATTATTTATTATATACCTGAAATCCAGCAAAATTCTGCTAAAGCTACTGAAATATTACTGAATTCTGGTAAAATTTGAGTTTTTTTTTCGATATATATTTTCAAATTATCGAAGGAACTCTTCAGTGTTAAGCAAAATATCAATAAAAGACATCGAAATAAAAAAAATTGTTGTTCAAAAAAGATAAAAACTCGTGCATTGTTCAAAATAATTAAAGTAACTTTTAGGAAAAAATAAATATACATTAGACGCGCGATACCGTGAACTTATAGTTTAGCTTTTTCAATTATCAGTGGTCGTAATTTATGGAGTCAATTTGCATTAGTACATTCCAGAAAAGTATTGAGTTGTTTTTCGTTTTTCCCCACAGGCGCGTTTTTTCTAATGACAAAAATCTTTTCTGGTAAAAGTTTCCAGTCCAAACTTGTTTCATCTGCATTATAATTTCCATTATTAGATAAACCAAGTTTAATTATTTAAGCTTTAAATGGTTTCACAAGTTCAGGTTGAGAGGACAAATTCTCTCCAGTAATTTAAGCAAGCGCACACTAAAACGAATTTTAAAACGTTGTTGCCATCCATCACTTGCATGGAAAGCGCTTTCATTTTCTTTTGTTTGGTCATGTAAAAGTTTAGCATTTAAGCAAATCGCCACTTACAGGGACATTTTTATCGTGCTGCCCAAAAAACCAGCGATATAATTTCTTTTATTTCTTTATTTTAAGGATTCTTCTCTTACCAAGCCCCATAAAGGTGATATTCACCACGTTTAAAATTTCATATGAAAGATGAACATACATCTTTCATATGAAAGATCATATGAAATATGAACATATATCTTCGTGGAAAACATAAAGGGATCGATGAGAACTGGGCATAATCTCGATTAGTATAATCGTTTGAAATGCAAAAATAATGTAAATTATAACTCACACGTTTCGAGGCCATATTTGTCCATACCAGAACTATGACAAAATTCTTAAAATTAACATGGACTTTGACATTTGATATATCTTCCTGGTAAACATAACGGGATCGATGAGAACCGGGCAGAATCTCATAATACTGTACCACATCTGCCCATGCAAGAACTAAGACAAAATTCTGAAAATCATCATTTATATTCGCATTTGATATAAGGAACATGGTGAGATTGATGACCAATTCGCTAAGTCTCGACTAGTGTATCAATGAAATCTAGAAAATTCAGCACACTTCAATTTAATTTTAAGTTTATATACACACCAAAAAATTTACATATAAAATGAATACAGTTATAATATAAATATAATTCCGTACGAATTTTTTATAGATTTTATATTAGTTTAACTTATAAACAAATGTTATAAAATATTGTATAAAATTTATAATACTCCATATAAATAAATTGATAGGTCACTGGTATAAATTTGATACTCCAACGTATAAATATCTGTATATAGTGAAAATATAAAGTTTATCCATTAAATGTTAATTTTTGTTTATAAGGTATTAGTATTAAATTTATATAAATTATTTATAGAAAATATTAATTTGGTTATCGTATAAACAATTGTTGCTTTAGTATAAAAATTTCGGAAATTCTATATGCTACAATTGAACTCAGCTTTCAATACTGTTGAAATTTAAGAAATATTTTCACAAAAATAAAACAATTTTTGATTATTTTATAAAATCGATATATTTATCAAAATCATATTATTCTCTTAAGAGTAATGTTTATTTAATTTTACTTACAAAAGTGTACAAGATCTACGATTATTATTATTATTTTGAGTATAATTCCAGTGATTATAAACATGGATTAAATTAATTGTAAAGTAGTTTATATGCTACTTTTTAAAATAATATATGATTTGTTTGTTTTTCGTGACACGGCAGTGTCATAACTTCTGTTGAATATAAAATGTTTCAAATATAATTTATTTAGTATTGACTGTGCCATAGCTTGTATCTTAACACGTTCGCGGACACTTTCAAAATGTGTTTAACACAAATTTGATAACTTTTGTAATTGCAATGATATTTCATCGCGGAAAGGAGTGTATTGTTGAGAATTGACAAATATGTCGCTTTATTTCTTAAAAAACGAAAAAATTGTCTGAATTCTATAGCATTCACGTCCGCGAACGAGTTAAATGCATTATAAAGTTCGTCAAACGTGACAACTAAATACTTTCGAAATAAATATACAATATTCTCATTCTCTAAAATTATAAACTTAAAAATTTGATGAAACAAAATTCGTTATAGTTATCGTCATCACTTTCTGTGGCACTATTCTGGTATTCTGGTGTTTTTCGTGTATCAGCTATTTTGCAGACATTTTTTTCCAATTCCCCGTTTTCCAAAAGTTAATTCTCTAATTGGGGAATAAATTTACGGAAAATAATTTGATTATTTGCGGTCGATACGCGATCTCAATAAAACAAGGAAACAAATATCTGAAAGCAATTGACTGCGTCTAATTAATTTTCATTGATATTTTAATCGAATTTTACTAAAAAGATAAATTTTGTTTGTATATATTAATAGATTTCCGTTTATATATTGATATTCCCAATTTATATTACCAAATTTTAGTACAAATTTTCTGTCATAACTATAAAAAAATATAATAATAAATTTCCGTTTAATTCTATTCCCGTAGTGTACGTTAAACATCGATAGTATCGATAGTTCAATCGATAGTATCGATTGTAAAACTATCGATTGTTTTTACGAAAAACTATCACTACTATCGATAGTATCGATAATTTTAAAATTTCTAGGGAGGGAAAATTAAATAAATAATACATACTATTATAGCACTATTTATATTTCGGACAAATCAAGGCTAGTACTATAATATTCATTTACAAATAGTAAACAATCGATAGTTTTACAATCGATACTATCGATTGAACTATCGATACTATCGATGTTTAACGTACACTAATTCCCAGTTAATGCTTTCGAAAAATAGGTATGGAATAATAAAGTCAAAACTATTAATGGGAATAATTTTTTTCTAAGAACTATTGTTTCTTAAAGTCAAAAAACACTTTGGGGAAAAGGGAATAAAACTGAAACAAAATTAAAAATTTATATTCCCCGGGAATTACCAGAATAGTGCCAAAGAATAATCCAGGGCGATAATATGTATTATAATTAATCCACAAATATTTAACGATTTATCAGATAAATAATTTTCTTGAATAAATTCTTTACTTAGTAAAGTATTTTTTATATTTTCCACTTTTCTTTCTAGATTTCAATTTTTTATAAATATTGAAAACTTTTGTTGGCGAATTGCTAAGCTTTTTATTTAAATTTTTAAAATATTGGTCAAATGACTCATAACAGATAGATGTCAAGTCAAAACCGACAAATGATCCGTCATCCGAGATAAACTCGCTTGAGCCAAATTGACTCCCTTATTGCACATACCATCGACATGAATTCTGTTTCGGTTGTCGAAAGTGCATCAGTGGGTTGACGTTTTGATCCCCAAGAAACAGCTGCACCCTGCATGATGAAAACATAGCTGGTGGTCGATTTTCTTTTGCCGAAATCACTTGCCCAGTCTGCATCACAATATTCTCTGATTTCATTCGAAGATTTCTCATAGACCAACTTTTTGTCGATCGTTGCTTTTAAACGCGCTTCACTGCTGCCAAATGTGCTTTTCCATCTTTGCTTTATCGACTCAACAGATTTAATGCATAGAAAATATCCGGACGAGTTATCTGCGCTGCGAATAACAAACTACCTATTGCTTGCACATATGGTACGTTTGACATCTCCTGTCGTTCATCACAAGACTTTGGACACATTTTCGATGAAATTTTCTGATAAAAATCCAATGGTGTAGCAATTGGATTGCAATCACTCATACCGAAACGATTTAGAATTGCCAATATGTACTGCGACTGGTCAATTGAAATTGTACCACCTACCCTGTCACAAGTGATACGAATTGCCAATGCGGACGAAGCATCACCCAAATCTTTCATCTCGAATTGTTTACATAATTCGTCCTTTAACAATTGTTCTCGGATTTCGTCATTTGAAAAAATCTATACGTCATCCAGATAAATAGCAACAAATATCAATTTGTTACAATTCATTATATAGTAGATGCATTGGTTCGCAATCAAACGTTTCAAGCCAAATTTAAGCACCCCATTCATTTTCTCGTTCCATACACGACTTGATTGCTTTAAGCCGTATAACGATTTGTGTAGCCTGCAAACTTTGCTCGAATCATTGATAAAGTCTTCGGGTTGACACATATATATTTCTTCCTTCAGTTCACCGTTGAGAAAAGCTGTAACTGCATCTATTTGAAGAATGTTTAGATTGAATTTCACTGCAACCGCCATTAGGAATTGAATCCTTTACTTATATATACTTTACATCGGGAGAAAACGTTTCATGGTAGTCAACGCCATCTGTCTGCATTGCTCTTAGTTTTAAACACCCACTTGCTTTTAATCGGTGTTTTGTCACAAGGTAAATCGAGCATAGTCCAAGTTGGATTGTCATGCAACGATTTCATTTCTTCACACATTGCTTTTCTCCACAAACCAGCATTTGGACTCCACAATGCTTCTCCAACGGTTTCAGGTTCACCTCGTATAATTTCCTATCTCAAAAAATTTTAACGTATTGTATCCATATTTCGGATACGTTCGAAAGTACGGCCTTTTATCGGTGTTTCTACAGCCTCATCAGGAAAATATAATTCGTCACCATCACTGCCTGATGTAACGTTACTCTTGGATATGTCATTAACGATATTTTCAACAGTTAAAACCTTCACTTCAGTTTGATCACCAGACTTCTCAACGACAATAGGAGATTCAGCATCACGCACGCCACCTGAATTGATATTGGCGTAAACTTCATCTTCTTCACTGGTCAAGATCACTACCGGCTAAAAAGAAGAATTAGTACTTACATCTATATGTTCAACTACCTTCGGTTTGGCTTTTCGTGAAGGCTTGATTCCATAAACAAGACATCTCTGACAATTTTTTACTCTAGCCGGAATTAATTAACATACACCGAACTCGTACCATGTGTGTTATATTGATACGCTCAGCAACACCATTTTGTTCCGGTGTATATGGTGCTGTTTTTTGATGTACAATTTCGTTTTTCGCTAAAAAATCGTCAAATTGTTCATTACAATACTCCGTTCCATTATCAGTACGCAGAACTTTGATTTTTCTTGAGCACTGATTTTCGACAAGAGCTTTGAGCTCCAAAAAATGTTGAAGACTTGACTTTTTTCTTTCAATGGAAAAACAAATAGTTTTCTGCTGTAATCGTCGACAAATGTAACGAAATATTTCACACTACCAATTGATTGTTCTTACAATGGACCACAGACGTCGGAATGAACCAAACCGAGCAAATTTTCAGCACGATTACCAACATCTTTAAATGAAGCGCGAGTTTGCTTCCCTTTAATGCATACTGTGCATTTGTTGTTGCTTCTTTGGCCCCAATTTACACCAATTACTGCGCCACACACCATTTTTCAATTTTTATCACAAATGTGTCCCAAGTGCCGATGCCACAAACTATTGTTTATTTTGTCACTCAATGCCGTTTCACTCATTGAAGTTTCGTTTTTAATTTCATAGTTTGGCATTACACAGTTCAGCTGATACATGTCATCAATTAATGTCGCTGTTGCTTTTAAGTTATTTTTTGCGTTGAAATGATTTGATGGCTTATGATTTTTTTACTAAATTTTAGTAACACTTTCCAATTTCACAAATATATTATAAAATTTGTAATTTTACTAATATATGCTTAAGTTACGAGCTATGTATATATACCCGAGTTGTACACATATTCTTAAAATCAAGTATACATTTTTTACTTTTTGATTTGCTAAAATTTAGTTAATCATTCGCTCGATTTAGTGTACCTTTTTTCTCCGTGACCCTTTCTGTGAAGTACAAATTAACCCGTGTTCCACTTAATTATCGTTTTCCTTACTATAAATACAAAACCGCTCCGTTTATTTTACAAGGGATCACTTTTATTAATAACTTAATAGACAGCAATAAAAATGACAAAATTTCAATGTTCAAATCTTTTTTAAGAACGATTCTGTACTAGAAATTAGTTGAATTTTATAATCAGTCACACAATTAAATTAACTATATATGTTTATTAAATTAAAACTAAATTACCTCAAGTCTGCTTACAGTACTTATTGTTATAGTTACTTATGTTAATTTCGATTGATATTTTCGTACTGTAAAAATAGTACCCTCATTTTATACCATCATTTTGTATCAATGGAACAGAAATAAACTACACCGCTTTTAAAAGTCAGAACAATATATTTTTTTCATGCTATGCCAATAACAAAAAATGGGTTACTCGATCAAAAAACCTGGGGTAGAGAAAAATATTACACTTGTGGTATTTTTGTTTCTTTCAATCGAACATTTTGACAGCAGTTGGACTTTGGAGTACCATTTTTACCCTCAGTGTGACATTTTTCATTCAATCGAAAGCAACATTAGTTTTTACTATTTTCGTTGATGTTTGAAATAAATAAAAGTCGTATTTAGGCTGCGTACCAATAGACGGGTAAATCGTTTGTTACGGTAAAAATCGATTTTATTCAAGATTTTTTGATCAGTTTACAATAGAGTTTTACAAAATTTATTGAATTTACCAAAAAATTACCTAAAATTAACTTTTACCCGACTATTGGGAACGCAGCCTTAGAATATTTTCCTATGTAAAATTTTTTTTTTTTGGTTAATAAATAAATAAAAAAAATTAAACCAACCTTAGCAACTTTTTAAATCCCTTGGTGTTCGGAAATAGGAATAAAATTAAATAAACATTTAAAGCATTGTGTTACAAGTGTTGACGGTAGTACTAACATTTTGTTAATTTTAAGCACAGTTTCCAATAGTTTTCATTGTGGGATTATACAAAAGTAAGTACATACATAACAGAATGAGGTTTCTTCATTATATTAGAATACATCGATTTCAAATACTATATTATGGACATCTGTTGATTCTGTGGGTTAAAGGCAATATTGTCAATTTTGGGGCTGTTGATCTGGAAACGTCGTTTGATGTAAAACGCTTGATTCAAAGATATAAATATCATCTTGGAAAATGTAAAGGCGCACAACAATATAACGTGCCAGCATAATTGATACGGAAATAAGATTTCTCTGAAATATTCATAACACAAAAAATATACTTACAGAATTTTAAATTTATAAGAAAAAATATAAATACCTTGTATCCTTCTCGTTTATACAGAACCAAAAAAAAAAATTCTACGTTCATATATTTATCTTACAACGTGACATTTTACTCAAGTCTATTTCTACTGCAATTTTTTTACGTCTACGTAAAGATGCCGTTTTTTATATGGCTTTTCATTTTCTTGTAAATTAAAAAAAAAAATAATCATAATAATAATAATGGCAGTAATAATAATAATAATAATAGTACAGAAAGGAAAAGAATTGTAAGACACAGAGTATACGGTACATGAATATAAGCGCATTAGGAAGAAAAAACTAAATAATAATAGTATTGTGTAAGATGCTGTCTATGCGACGGAGAACAGTTTATTTTATTTAAAAAATAAATTTAAAAAAATAAACAAAAAAAAAAAAATGGCGCATGGGAACTATTTGCGCTGTTTGGTCTTAATGTGGATTGAGTCGTGCATTAAACCTTATACAAGTATAGCTCATTACTTTAAAAATTTAATGATAATACCACCACTTGATAAAAAATTAAAATTTCAAACCCTATATTAAATCCTTAAATACAGATAACTGACGAAAATATTTCTGTTCATTCTGGCATATATAGAAGAGCCCAATACACTTATATATTTATTTGATTCTTATCTCAATTTTCAATTTTAGCTTTTATGGCAATTCAATTTTATGCCTCCTGTTTATATGTTGTACACATATATGATATGCTGTTTACGTATGTGATTCAAATCACAACACAGCAACAATAACAAGAACACTAAAAATCTATGTAAAGTATCTTAAAATATGTACTTTATTGATTGAATTTTATAAAGTATACATTATATTGGCACATGTATATTGCAGTATAATCAATTGAAATTCATTTTGATTGAATTTTAATTCTCATTTATAATGTAATTTGATTATATTAAACTGATAAATTGTGTTGATCAAACAGTGTGATAAGAAATTTTTAATACGTGTCAAATTTGATATGTGCTATAGCGTCGTGCGGGGCTCATGCAGATCTACTCGGAAATTATGTATAATACATGCACACACAAACGAGAATCATTAGATCACAGGCGCATCTGCACTACAGAAAATTGGCCATGTCTGGTTCAACCACTAAATATAGGGCTACACACGGCCAACTATACATACGCTAATAAAATTTTTACACAGAAATTAGTTATGCTTATAACGTACTTTTAGTCTAAGTATATATTCACTAAGTATATATATATATATATATATATATATATATATATATATATATATATATATATATATATATATATATATAAGTATATATATATATATTCACATATTTTCAAGTATATATATATTCACAGTATTTATTCACAGTATATTTATAGAATTTATCGAATAAACATCGCATCGACAAATATAGATACAATAGAAACTATTTAAAAGAAAGTTAAATAGATTCAATTGATTTTATGGTGATTTTTCCAAAAAAAAATTCTTAAAAAATTAACATTTTTCTTCTCTTTGACAAAACAATGGCGTGCCGTTGCGATAGTGGATACAAATCCTGGATTTTTCCATCCCATCGTTTTAACCAATTACATCACGTAAATTATCACTTTGGACTTCAGTCCAAACAAGTGACGAAAGCGCACCTACTGTGCTGGAAGTCGAACTCGTACATACATAAAAAATTAGTTTTTCAGGTAAAACTGCCCAAAAAGGGCCTTAATTATTTTACACAGTAAAAAAAAATTGAATTTTCAACTTGGATTTTACAAGCTTTTCACCACAAATCTACTAATTTTACGTAAAATTACACAATTTCTAATTTTTTTATTTAACTTTCGTGCAATAATAAATTTTTTCAGTAAATTTCAATAAAAATATTATATTGCAGGATTTTAGTTTGAATATCACATTCAGTTTGTAATTTTAACTAATTACAATTGAAATTTACTTGAAAATAGTATAAATAGTAGTCGTGTAAGTATGTAAAATTAAATTAAGTTTATTACATATATTAATTTACAATAATTTCGTTCGAATTGTAATGGTAAATAACAATTTTATTTGTTGTTGTTTAATATTACAGTCATTTCATGTATTTTTAAAAATAAATTTAAAATTGCAAGAAAATGTGTTTAAAATTACATTTTTTTTTAAATAAATTTATATGAGATCGGCGAAATTCGTATATTAAGCAAAAGTAAAATGCACGACCGAATAAACGAATATGATGAAATCTCATTTTACCATTTTACCACGCAGTTGATACCACGCAGATATAAAAAATATTTTATAATAAAGTTCAATTTATATTTAAATTAAAAAAAAAGTTAAAAAGTGATTAATTATTAAAATTAATAATTATTCAGTGTAGAGTTGGAAAGTGAAATAAGGTTGTTTGTTAATAGGTACGTAAGCAATTCAATAAATTTAAGGTTAGGTAATCCTCGTGTTATTAAAGTTTAGCCGTAATGTAAAATGTCTTTACTAAATTTAATTAAACTAAACTTTTCAAATAGGATTTGTTGACTTGGAGAGAACTTCTTCGTAATTGTGATAGTCCTTTTAATATTTATGACTTTCCTTTCAATAGCGCTATAATGTTCGTTTGTGTAAATTGTGATAAAATGTGTGCGTCTTTATTAAAATATAGCTCCCATTTAAGAATTCATAAATTAGAAACAAGAGCTGTTTTCAAGTGCCTGTACAATAACTGTAAACAAGTTTTCAATAGGCATAATAATTACCTTGCTCACGTTTACAGAAATCACAGAAAAACCCCAAAAGAAAAAACAGAAATTGGAAACAGTTTTTGTTGTTCTGAACATGGCTGCTTATTTAGGTCGAACATTTTAGAAAACGTTTTACGTCATGTTATGAAACATTTCCGAAATCCTCAGAGCCATCAAATCAAATGCCCAATATCAAAATGTGTAAAAAAATTTACACATGAAAAAACATTTCGTAATCACATAAATTCTGTACATAAATTAAAATTTTAAAAAAATGATTCTGTTGTCGGTGATGTTTTGTTTGATAGACATGTAGCTGCTATACCAGAACACTCAGTGGCAGAATTATCAGAGCATTCTAAAATAGGGCTGAATCCCCAATCTAATTTACTTACTCTACAAGGTGTTCATAGTGATCCTGAGACAGGCATTAAAAGTTAACATCCGAATTGTTATTGAAACTAAAAACTGAACATAATATTCCCGAACGTGTTATTTCTTGTATTGCTGAGAAACTTTCGCATTGCTCAGAAGCGTTAACAATCCAAGTTCGAAAGATTATTGAAAGATTATTGATCAACATTTTGCGAAATTTTATATTGCAAATAGTTCTAAAAATGATTTGTTAGTTTCAATTTTGCCAAAATTAAATTTGATGTCAAACACTTCATTATTAACTTATAGAAGAAATCAAAATGCTATATCGCCTTCCTTAGTTAAACCCGTTAAAATAAATTTGGGTTTAAATAATTATCATAAGAATTGTTTTTATTATTACATCCCTATACTAAACACATTATAATTTCTTTTAGAAGATAAACAAGTTGAATCGCAAATTTCTTCAAACCATAAATCCAATTATTCTAAACTTCAAGATTACAAAGACGGTTTATTATACAAAAATAACGATTTCTTTTATAACAAAAAGCGTGTTGAGCTGTTGTTCTACGTAGATGCGTTTGAAGTGTGCAATCCATTAGGTTCAGCTAAATTAAAACACAAGCTGTTAGGGGTTTATTTTGTTCTTGGAAATTTACATGCTCACAACAGGTCACAAATCAATAACATAATGCTCTGTTTTTATTATGTACTGAATCACACTTAAAAACATTTGGGTTTAATTCTGTTTTCGAAAATGTTATATCAGATTTGAAGATATTAGAAGAAGATGGTATAACTATTAGAGAAGCTACAGAGTCGATAAAAGGATCAATCATAGCAATTTGTGGTGATAACTTAGGTTTGCATCAAATTGGAGGATTCCTCGAAAACTTCAGTTCTGCTGAATATTTTTGTAGATATTGTCACATAACATTACCAGAATTTAAAATTAATCACCGAACGCGCCGAGATTTAAGAACCAAGTTTTCGTATAACGATATGTTTCAAATTTAGTGTTTAGGGAATCTAGCAGAGGAGTTAAAAATAATTCATGTTTTAATGATTTAAATTTTTTTCATGTAAGCAGCGGCCTTCCGGCATGTATTGCTCATGATTTGTATGAAGGTGTTATACCTCAAGATTTATGTTTAGCTATTCATTACTTTGTTAGTCGTAATTGGATCACATATGACTATTTCAATATTACATGTAATTAATTAGCAAAATCATTTAAATATAATGTCAGTTTTCCTGAAATGAAATACGAGGGTATATCAAAAAGTCTTGCAATATCATATGAAAAAAAAGAGTGAGTGAGACAACAATATATTTTTCAAAACCATTTTTTGTCGCGATGAAACTTCTAGAAGAACATTTCGATGTAAATTTTACAGTTCGTTTGTTTTTGTCAATTTAGTAACACGTGTTTTGAATTTTTCTTAAAATGAATGAAATTGAATATCGCGCCATTATTAAATTTTTCTGTAAAGATGGACGAAATGCAATTTATATATTCAACTATATATCAAAAGTTTACGGCGAATCTGCACCATCATATGCCACAGTAACAAGGTGGGTAAAATTATTCAAAAGTGGTCGGGAGTCATTAGTAGACGACAACCCCTCGGGTCGGCCAGCAGATGCTATTAGCCATGAAAACGTAATTTTGGCTGATTCTATTGTATTGGAGGACCGGCGTATTTCTGTTCCGCGGTTAGCGTGGAGACTTTCTCTTTCATACGGTACCACATATACTATATTACATGACCACCTTCACATGTCGAAAGTAAGTGCGCGATGGGTTCCCCGTTTGTTGAATGCTGAACAAAAAAAAATGCGTGTTTAAACTTCAAAGGCGATTTTAGATATGTACAAAGCAGATCCAGAAAATTTCTTGGGTAACATAATAACAGGCGATGAAACATGGCTTCATCACTGGGATCTGGAATCCAAACAAGAATCGATGCAATGGATTAAACGTAGTGAACCACCACCAAAGAAATTCAAAACTCAACCGTCTGCTGGTAAGGTTTTGGCAACAATTTTTTGGGATGCTGAAGGAATTTTGATAATCGATTATATGCCACCGAAAACCACAATCACAGGCATATATTACGCAGAGGTTTTGCGAAAATTGAAAAAAGCGATCCGGGAAAAACGGCCAAGGAAAGTTAGGAAAAAAATCTTGCTTCTTCACGACAATACACCAGTGCGCAAGGCTAATATTGCTCAAGCTGCATTAAAGGACTGCGGCTTCGTGGAAATTCCGCATCCACCGTACAGTCTAGACTTGGCACCCAGTGACTACTTCTCTTTCCCAATTTGAAAAAAACACTAAGGGGCCGGAAATTTTCCAGTGACTATGAAGTACAGTCTGTTGTAAATGAATATTTTATGGAGCAAAAGAAATCTTTTTTTTTAGAGGGTTTAGGTAAGTTAATTGATCGATGTGACAAATGTATAAACCTTAAAGGAGATTATGTCGAAAAATAAAAATATTGCTGTCTCTCTCACTCTTTTTTTTCATATGATATTGCAAGACTTTTTGATTTGCCCTCGTATAATAGTAAAAAAGTTGGTGGCCATGCAATGCAAAATTTTTATCAACTCACTTTACTACCATTAGTACTTAATGGTAAAATTAAAAATTTAAATGATAGTGTTTTTGAAATGGTAACACTACTTTTGGAAATAACTCAAATTGTCTCATCACATCATGTCACTTTTACCCAAATCAATTGTTTAGAAGGATTAATTGATCGATATCTCGAACTAAGAATTTTATTATTTCCAAATAAAAGTCTGATTCGAAAGCATCATTACATTCAGCATTATCCATTACTTATGAAATTGTATGGTCCATTAGTAAAATTTTCAACACTTAGATTTGAAAGCAAACATCAATATTTTAAACAAATTGCTGCAAAAACTCGAAATTTTATTAATTTAACAAAATCGTTAACACAAAGACATCAAATTTTGCAGTCAACCCTAGATGGCCAATGATTTTCTGCTGATGTTGTAGTCAAAAAGTTTTCACAAACAAAATGTTTGTCAGTTGCAAAACAGTTCCCATATCAAACCAGCCAAGTCACATTTAAAAATGTTGATTGTTTTTTGGACCAGTCGCTGGCGATATCTAACAACCTTAATGGGACTGTTAAAGCTCTAACAATAAAAAACATAATATAATATATATACAAATGACATAATAGTCGTTCCTTCCGATTTATCCTCTCCTTTTCCTTTCACGACCTGTACAATTGAGTAAATCGAATATGCCACATTAACATGGGCTGTACCGCACTTTTGGTGAGGTTTAAACATTTTATTACCATAGTTTATTAAATAACTTTTTTTCTTTAGATTGAATTTAAATTATGTCATCCGCACGGTTAGTCGTTAAAATTTGGGATACTAGTCGAACCATCAAAAAAAAGCTTCGTATTTCCTGGTCAATTGTCCACTATTATAGAAAAAGGTATACACTCAAAAAAAACTATAAAAACTTTCAATTGAGTTAATTTTTTATTTTCAGCAAACGCTGCAGGAATTGAAGGATCCAAGTTAGTTCTTGAATCCGATGGAACTGAAATAGATGATGCAGAAGTACTCCAATATTATGGTGAAAAAAACGAAATTTTTCAATTATACCCGGAAAACGAAAAATGGACGCTAGCCTCTTCACTAGAAAACAAACACGAAACTAGCGTGGCTGAACAGCAGACTGCGACTGATGTTGACACAAGTAATGCTATTATAAACTGGATTAATACTTCTGCAAAGTCAAATACAATTTCTACTTTGGAGATTGTAGAACTTCCAGATTCACCTTTAAGCTCAACAATTTCAATGTCTAGCGGGCGAATTTCTTCACTTAACTCCGAAAGATTTGATAATATTGGCATTTTGAACGCTCAAAAGTTATTCGCAGGATACCAAATACCATATAACAAAATGCCTGATCAATTAACCAGTTTATTGAATGACCAAAAACCTTTGGGCCGATATTATACCGATTTGGTCATACAATAGTAACAGATATGCGGCGAACTTCTTTTTATATCCCACAAACGATATTCCGCAAAATTGCTGAACAAGTCATCATAATATTTCCAAAAAGTCTGGGAGTTTTAAATAGTACTGGCGACCTGGTTTCGGATGAGTCGGTTGGTCTAGCAACAAAGCTAGTAAATCATAATAATTACCTAAACAGGACAACAACAAGTTTAATGAAACCAACGAAACGGAATATAAGTATTTCGGAAGGTATCCCTAATTTTTACGCCAAAGATCTTGACATTTATTCAGAAGAGGAAAGCGAAGCAAAACGAATATGGCTCAAAGAACATTTTAAAATGGAAATTTCAAACGACGAATTAAGGGAAGAAATAATAACCGTTTTCCAAAAGGACGTTTACGACCCAAAGAAAATTTTTAATGCAAGATCCAAAAATAATTGAAGTGCGACAATGCTGGCCTCATTTATTGTCACCTTATTTCATTATAATACATTTCGAACGGTTAATGAATATAAAAAAACTACTTTCCTAGAACGATGGGAAAATCTCAAGATAAAAACAAATCAGTTATCACAAAAAAAAGAAACAATTTCAATGTACTTCAACAGACGATGACCTTAAAGTTCTGGAATTAATAACACAACATTTCAACGAAAATTTAGAATTGATGATACGTCAATATCCTGTAATTATATACCAAATACGTTCAAATAATTTCATTATAATTAATTTATCAGTAAATATTTTTTTCAGGCAGGCACAACTCAAAACGAAATTGAACCTCTGGATGCCACTACTTGCTTTTCTATTATATGTAAGCAGATTATGATAAGTAATTAATAAGTACAAAGTATAATTTTTAATTTTATTTAATTATTGATACATATTTTATTATTTATTTTATTGCCTAATGGTACAGATTCAGTATAACAGCTATGTTAAAGTCATAGTATTCCAACTCTTCCAATTTTTATCTTTTACCTACTCTACCCTACTTATGTGTGATGTATGGGCCGTTTGATATTAGAAAAGGAATAGCATGTGTCCCGTGTCATAGGTACTAGATGCAAGTTAAATTTTAGTACTGACATTTTCTTGGTCGTCTTCTGAGTTCTGCAGTTAAACAAACTTGTTAATTTTCCTTCTTCTTTTCTGGTTATTGAATCTATACATTGTTTATTTAAGATTTTTGGTAAATTTGTTTATATATTATCAGTAATGCTATTTTTTATGTTTTCAGGTGACAATGAGAAAAAAGAAAATATATTCTATTTTTTTATCGAAAATCAAATAGTAAATTACCAGTGCTGTTCATCAAAAAGGGCAATATTTCAATTGATTGGATCATATTTTGTTTTTAATTTGGAATATCCCACTCACCTTTCACAAACGATCGAGTTGTTGCAGAGGACATGCTTGCATCTTAACACAGAATATTCTCGATAAAAAAAAGAAAATTAATAATAAAGCAAAAGTTTTAAATTTTATTAAAGAAATTATGTAACAAATTAGACTATAGTTTATTTAACTTTTTGTGATGAATTGGTATTTTAATTTGAATTATATTACATACTTCTGAGACTAAATAACTATTACTGTAATATACATATTACATTTATAATTAAAAATAAGTGATAAGATAATAGTATAAATGAATTTTTGTATACATACTGTATATTTTATAAATATAATTTTATATGAAATTTAATTCTTGTTTCATTTACATTTTAAAGTCTGTACTTTTAATTAAAAAAAATATCCAACATTACAAGCTTGGTATGCAGAAGTACACACTTTCATTTTACAGACGAAGGATTTGCATTCACACGACAAACTATGTAATTTGACATAAAAAGTATGTACATTCACATACTAATAAACGATATATTACGGTCTTTCCTCTTATTAACCTACTATACTTTTTTGTAAAATGACATGACATTATATTGAATTTTAGCAATTGGATTGTAATTTTTTAAAGTACGTAAAATTACATGAAAATGATAGGCAAATTTGCCCACTGTCCAAAGTGTGTAAAATTCAATGGTTTTTTTTTACTGTGTAGCAAGTTATGATTAAAGACGTCAATACCAATCCAACGACACCTCAAACGTTCAAAACGGATGATTTTGACCAAAGTTATGACATTTGAAAATTTTTCTGTGACGTCACTATATAATCTTGCTTTGGTATATTTGTTTGTTTGTTTGTCCTTACTTCTTTCATTTGATCTCATATTTTCAGGGTTTGTAGTACTTGAAAAACTAAGCCGCGGCCAGCCTCTGAAATGCCATTTTTGGCCATTTTAGACACGCCCACAGCGCTGAACTTATTTGACATACCCCGGACACATGCATATCGTTAGAAAGGTATTGACAGCTATCAAATAGCATATAAAAAAAAATCAAAAAATTAAGGTTGATGGTCATTTTGGCCAAAAAACTGAAAAATGCCAAATCGGCCGGCCACATTCTGCCTAATTGCTAAAAAATTAGCCCAAAACTTTTGGTTCATATTTTCAGGATTATTATCCACAAACCTCACCTACAATATGACATCAACCGTTTGTCCCAAAAAACTCGTATATTTTAGATATTGGCCTCCATAACTTAAAAGCCACCTTAATTTCTTGCAAAATTTTATTTTTTGGCTCAAATGCACCCTAATATCGTCCGTTGCAGTTCATAATTATTGTGAATCAACGTATTACAATGAAACAAATATAAATACGTCATATTATTATCATTGGTAAGAGAATTTTTACTAGTGACCCTTTTTTCAAAACAAAAAAAAAATTAAAAAACTTACAAATTGATGTGATTGAAAAAATCACCAGAAACATTGTACATTTGACAGTCTCCTTGCATAACATCGATGTTTTTTTAATCTTTATGATGATTTCTTTAAAAAATAGATCTTATCTCCCTTCTCATCGCATGATGATGGATTATCAGCGAGAGGGTAGCTACCATTTATTTTTGTTTCCAACTAACACATTAAAATATGCATATTTAATTGTATTGTTTAAGGAATCAAAAATGAATTGCTATCGAGTGTGTGTGAACTGTTTTGACTGAGAACAATAAAACGAATCGCAATTCAATTCATTTTCAATTTGCCGTGCCAAAATCATTGATATCAAATAAAAAACCTCTTAACGAGGTAAATGTTCGAGTGACGAAAGGCGAATTCAATTCACAAAATTTCTAATATCAAATTTGTGCCGAAAAAAACAATTGCATTCGATTTGTCAACGATTTTTCGGAACGTTCAACAACAACACGCTGAATGCACTAACGTTCCAAAAAATCGTTGACAAATCGAATGCAATTGTTTTTTCGGCACAAATTTGATATCAGAAATTTTGTGAATTGAATTCGGCTTTCATCACTCGAACATTTACCTCGTACAACAGACACACCACTTTGCATACAAAAAAGTTGAAAAAAATTGAAAAGTAATCTGGGATAGAAAAATCCGAGAATTTTATCCGTCGTATGTTTCTGTGATTGAATGGCGCAGTGACATTTGATGGTTGATATATTGGTGCAGATGTTTCTTTATTTACGTGTATAACTTACATTATGTAATTGGTAAAACGATGGGATGGAAAAATCCAGGATTTTTATCCACTATCGCAACGGCACGCCATTGTTTTGTCGAAGAGAAGAAAAATGTTAATTTTTTAGGAATTTTTTTTTTTAGGAAAAATTATCATAAAATCAATTAAATCGATTTAACTTTCTTTTAAATAGTTTCTATTGTATCTATATTTGTCGATGCGATGTTTATTCGATCGATTCTACTCGATTTAAATTCAACAAAATGATAAAAACAGTGTTTTTCGTCGAAATGAAAAACAAAAAAAAAAATAGATGTGATTTTTCGGTTTTGATATGTTCGGCAAAGTTGTTGGTTTTGACCTGCGCAACAACATTGCTGAAGAAAGCATAACGAAAATCTTAATGGTTCAAGAGCTATCAACGTGAAAATGAGGGTATATTTTGACTTAGAGCCAAAACATGTCGAAACCGATATCTCAAAAATGGGGACTAAGTTCGAAATGGGACTAGCACCATTGAATTCAGCGTACTCGAATTAGGTTTACCCCCGGGTGCCCAGCTTGTCACGAAAAAAAAGTTCGAAATTCAAGCACAGTGTTATTAATATTTGGAATTGAAATTGATATTTTTAATAAGTTAAATTTGTTTTAACCTATATATTTAATAGGTTTTTGTTGTTTTTAAAAATAAAATTGAAAACTTAGCGATACATCGATATTTTTTTTAACTCACCAACAATCAATCAATTTTTGCTTTTTTTTGACAAGTTGTACAAAACAAACAGAAAACCAATATTGGACCATACAGAGTTCGAAAGTGAATATTTAAACGATTCTCTTAAATACCATGTACTAATGAGGTAGATTTAAACCGAAAAAAAGAAGATCATCCTGTGGTTGGTGTTGCCGAATCTCCAGCAAAAAGTATTTGTGACAGTACCGATCGTGTTCTGGACCAGCAAGCGAAAGGAAAAAAAAAATTAAAAAAAACCATCCTCGATTATCAATTGAGTGTCGAAGAAAAGGATGTATTTGATGAAGCATTATTATTCATAGTGTTTGAGAGACCTCCTTTATTTAACTATTGCAGAAGTGCTTACCCGTCCAAGAAGGAAGTCCGGGAATTGTGAATAGGATGTGGTTTCGAAATATCTAAATAATTTAACTGAAAGTATGGTGACCTCACTATTAATATTGTAAAGGATTCGTTTAAATATCACAGAGGCTAATGACTAAAGTCCCAAGTGGCTCTGTTGCAGTGACGTGAACTACACCAAAACATATAAATATACTCCGACAATTAGGCAGCGTGATGGCTAAAAGAAAGTATGCAATTTAATAAGAGTTTATTATGCATGTGAAGATAGGCAACACTAATTATTGCGTATCTTGACATTTTTTTTACTCTCAGCCGAAAAAACCATGACATTTTTACTCTCAGCCCCGAAAATTTACTGTCATGACAGCTAAAACTACCATGACACAAACATTTTTCTGGGTTGAGAGTAAAAATATTGCATTTTGGTGAAGGAGGGATATTTAAAGTAATTTTTGATTTTCGCTGTCGGTATATTTGGCGTAATTTTACTTTACGTGTACATCGAGAAAATCAGGTAAGGAGTATAAATTTTATAAACTTTTAATTGCAGGATCATTTTTTAGGAGGGGACAATTTTTCACGTTTTTTATTTTTCCAATATTTATTTTTATTTTTATTAATATTAATTGCTTTGTCAACCTTGCAGACACAGATCAAAGAGTTTTTATCGCTCTTATCACTTCTTCGCTGATACTGCCACAAATGTTAAAAAAAACAACTATCAGTATACACAAAATATTTTTTAATGTAATTTAAATTCTTTGTAACCCCCGCTTTTCCACAATTTATATATTTCTTCAAGTGTCAAACTAAGTAAAAAAAAAATTGAAAAAATTTCAAAATTTTGCTGGAAAAATGGAAAAATTTAGATTTATTGCTACAATTGTTAATTAAATGTCGCAATAGTATACATAAACATATATAGTATTGCCGTAAGCAACTTTTTCGATTTTCGGGGATAGAAATTTGGGCTATCTTCACAGAGGTGAATTTATAGCATATTTTTAATTATTAATGTATGCTAATTTTTTAGACAAACTACCAAAATAGAGTGGACGGAGCCAACAAACCCCTCACAGCAAATTTAGGTGAATACATACTTGCTAAAATAAATATATGAATTTAATTATTTTACATAGCGTTTTCCAGTCCTTCCAGAATACATTCAACCTCAAAAGAGGAGCAGACCTTGTTTCAGTTTTCTAATAACACTGTGCTTGAATTGCAAACTTTTTTTTCGTTTGAGGCTAGGCACCTGGGGGTAAACCTAATACGAGTATTCTGAATTCAACGGTGCTAGTCCTATTTCAAAGTTAGTCACTATTTTTGAGATATCGCCTTCGACATGTTTTGGCGCTGAGTAAAAATATACCCTCATTTTCACGTTGATAGCTCTTGAACCATTAAAATTTTCGTTATGCTTTCTTCGGAAAAGTTGTTGCGCAAGTCAAGACCAATAGTTTTGCGAAACATATGAAAACCGAAAAACCACATCTAAATTTTTTTTTGCTCTTCATTTCAACGAAAAGCACTGCTTTTATCATTTTTTATCATAATAAAAATGTATTGAAACTAAAAAAATAAATCAAAAATAATTTAAGTACATACCACCAAAGATCCAGGATAATATGACTTAATTACTAAGCAAATAGTGTAAACCAGCCCAGAAACGTTTCCGTATTAATTGAAATAATTAATGCAGCTTTCACACTGAAATATGATTCAAGTCATTAAGGCGGTCGAAATATTGCTATGCTGCTCAAGAAACTTAAAGCAATAATAGAAGAGTGTTGTGGTTTATATGAAATCAGTAATCAACCTACTATCGAAATTTTTTGATGTTCTGTTGAATCGCTTCAGAGGATTTGAATTTATGAATTTTTATTATCAGTGGAAAATGGGGGGATCCCAACATTTCTAAAATAGCAGAAGGGGCATTTTTAAAAAATTTAATTGGTTTTATTTGTTTCAAACATTAAGAGGCTAGGTGGGAATATATTTTATTTTGTTGAGTTTATGTTGTAAATTTACTGATATCCACATCTTTGTACGTGTTATCATTTAAATAATTATAAAAGTTTGAATACATTTTGAATATTCGAAATGTTTTCGATGGGTCAAGAATTGAGACACAATTTTAAAAAGTTGTGGAACGTCACAAAAAATTTCAATATATATTTTAAAATTTGTTTGACAAAGTAAATTTACCACCAAATTATTCGAAGGTATACAAATAATTAATTTCAGCACACCACAAGAACAGGAATTTTTTAATTGGATTACATTTGAAAGCTATCAGATACAACAGTTTATTTTCAGTATTTCGAACAATTGCCATATTTAAGCTTTAACACATATAATTTTTAATAATTGATACTGCAATACTTTAAACTATATAATGTATAATCAGATATACAACAATAACAATTTGAAACTACATTTTGGCACCAGACTTATATAAATGTTGTGTTGGCATGATATCATTACACAAGTATAGTTTATTTGTACAGTTATATAGTTTTCCACAACCGGAACTGAAATAGTACACGAGAAGAGTAAGAAAAACAATATATATACATTTAATTTGTACTGTTTTTGGTTCTATTTTTCTTTGGAAAATTAGGAAAACCATACGCCACAAATATGTTGTTTTGTATATAGTTACATTATTCGAATTTTAATATAAATTATACAATTTTTGCATTTTTTACAGTAATGGAAATAATTATATAAATGTGCACTTGTTTTATTTTTTTTACTCGAAGGCCGATTGATATTGTTTAAAAGAATACAGAAAAAAGCTACCTGTATTTTACTTTTCGAAAAAAAAAAACTGAAACTTTCTTAATATAAATATACTAAATTTCCTTTCTGCAGGTATATACCTTTAATAATAATTATTTCCTTTTGATTTTGAATAAAATTTAAATATTTTGATTTGTACTTGATTTGAATAACATTTATTTATTTCATTTAATTTGTTGTTTTATTTTTCTCTTGTTGTATGTGCAAAAAATTTTCTTCGAATTTATTTTACCTTTCTATATAATTTTCATTTTCCGCTTTTACATTTTATTATTTTTATTATCATTTCTCTCGAGTAAAACTTTACTACAGCAAAAATCAAAAGAGAAGAAGAAAAGTTTCATTAAATGTCATTTATACAAATATTAAATTTAAATAATCAAATATTAATTTATTCAGATTATTATGAGGAAACAAACAAAATGGGAAATTGAATAATTTTCATTATATATTGAAAATTTATTAATAATTTATTTCGATTTTTTTCATTTTGTAATATTAAACTTTTTGAACTTTACTAAATTAGCTATACAATTAAATAACTAAGGTTAACCAAAAATTAAGATTTGTGCTGTTTTGGAATAATTATTTGTCGGGTTACAATTATAGCAGAAGCCTTTATATAATTTATCAGAAGTTAGTGATGGAATATTTCTAAAGTATAATTGCTTAAATAACTTTATTAGCTTATGAACGGGTCTTTTCAAATATATCTAGTTTCCGTTTTTATCGTCACAACTATCGTTGTGCTGTCGCGCCCGAAATGATACTGTTTAAGTTAGCCGAAAGTTTCAGCCGAAAAAGTTTATACTGCAGGTTCAAATGAATAAAATTGACACACCAGCCGATAATATCGATATTGCAGATTGTTTCGATATTGAAGATTAACTTTCTTTTCCACCTAAAAATGTCTGTAGTACAGATTGAAAAGTAACAAACCCTTATCGTTTGGACTTGTAATTTTCTCCAAGTCCGGCTAATTAAATCGTATACAAATTCAATAACCCATAGGTACAGATTTTGATTAAACGTTTGCCAGTAACAGGGAGATAGTAATCACTTCCTGCTTGTAAATATTTTGGTCTATTTTTATTTGATTTGTTGATCAATCTATAAGGAAAATTGCAAGAATCACAAAAATCAGCTTCGATCGGATGAGATTATAGATTTGAAAAAATCAAGTCTCTATGACTGATGTTGTATTGTTTACATTGGAACATTTGCTATATATGTATAGAACAATACCATGTAGTTGTAGTAGTAGCGAAATACTGTTTACCCTAGACCAATGTACGGATCAATCACAATAAAAAACAAAGTAAAAAATTTCATCTTTGTTGTATTGGCTGGTCATGTTTTTACTAAATTTTAATATTAGTTGATGTTGGTCACGATATTTCCAGACCAATTTTAATCAGATTTTGATATTAGCTGATGATGGTTACGATTTTTTCAATTTAAAATAAGATAGATTAAAAATTAGAAAATGTTGAAGGTTTGTATTGTAAAAGATCTAATATTTTATAAGTTATCGTATAAGTTTCTTTGGCACATTATCGTTGGGTTGTGATATTTATTTGACAACAATATTAGAAAATTTGTGTTAAAAACGATTTTAATCCCCCATTTAGAGTTATAAAGGAGATATTTCAGAAAAATTTAATACTAAAATTCTTTGACATGACCAAAAGCTTTGTTTCTTGTTCTTATTCTAGAAAATTGTAGTTTAACCTTGCATCTTATTGCTAATAACTATAAAGTAATCTGGAGATTCGCTTTGCCCGAGTTACGTCCTGTACCAGGGCTTCACCTCACCAATACCACACATAACACAAATCGCAAACACATCGCAACATTCGACACATGCAAATTCGACATATGCATTGGAATTTCAACATGGTAAAAAAGGTTAATGGTAACACAATGGTAACAACGTCTTACTTTTAAAAAAAAAAATCACGCAGTCATCAAGAAAAACAATAATTTCAATTAAAACAATGTCGATTGCATTTCATTTTTTCATTATATTAAAGTAGAGTATATTTGGTGTTCGATGACACAAGTTGTCTTAATGTAATTATAAAATTTTTTAAATAAAATTGTTATACAAAATTTAAGATCGAAAAGAAATTAAACAAGTGTTTTTTTTCTTCCACGAACCAGAAATCAAAACACATTGTCAGAAGCTCTAAACTTATGCCTGCGGGAACAGAATATGTTATATATAAGGAAACCTTTGGCAAATAACATTTCGCCCCATTCATAAAAACTGATGAATAAAACACTTGGGTTCAAATCTAATCAATATTACACACCACAATGGCAATATAATCAATATGCACCTATGAATAATAAGCCCATGAATCCTAGTAATGTCTATTTTTACCACAAACCCCTAAATCGACCTCTGAATTTCCACAACAATCCACAATTTAATAGAAATCACCATGTATATAAAGTTAGCCCAGGATTCATCCCGTAAAACAACGATGGCAACACTAAACTATCACGACAGTTTTCCATCCCAGGATATTACTATCAGCCCAGAAATTTTACCATCCCAGAATATTTCATCCCAGGTAAAATTATAATGAGAGAAAACTATCATCCCAGAAAATAGAGTTAGGCGAGCTATCACTACAGCGAAAGTTCACCATCCGATCACTATCAGCCCGAAAATTACACCCATTCCGTAAAAACTATAGCAACCACATAATAACTAAAGTACTAACATTATATTAATGGGATGACAGAAATCATAGAATTTAATAAAAAAATTATAAGATAAAAAAATTATTAAATTCTACATATCTGCTCCCACTCTATAAAATGTCGGATTAAGACGAATGCTTTTTAGATGTGGCACATTACCATGTTCATAAAGGATAAGTTTCATAAAACTAAAATTAAACTAACTGCTAAATCGATCCCACCGCCCATTCCATAAAACTGTCGGATTAGGACGAGTGCTTTTAGATGTGGCACACTAACATCTTCATATAGAATAAGTTTCATGAAACTTTTATGCGTCCAAGCTGCGCAATTAAATTTTAAATTCTCAAAATCATTAAATTACTCCATATTTTAATACTCAATCGCTTCCACAGCCCGTTCTATAAAAGTGTCGGATTAGGACGAGTGATTTTAGATGCGGCACACTAACATCTTCATACAGAATAAGTTTCATGAAACTTTCATGAGTCCAAGCTGCGCAATTAAATTTTAAATTCTCAAAATCATTAAATTACTCAATATTTTAATACTCATTCACTTCTACAGCAAGTAACAGTTTGACGAGGTTGCAGAAGCTCCTAGTAAATGACTCATTTCCAATCCCATTAGACACAGAGTAATCCTTTTTCCACATTAATTTTCATTTTTGAAACTGATGTTGATGGGTGGCCTGGATCAACCCATGGTTTTCTGCGTTTAGGATTACCGTATAAAATCCACTAGTCATCACCCGTAATGATTGTTTTTTTTGTCATTTGATGAGCAAAATAGTTTCCTTCCTTCTGTAGTTTCCCACCATTGCATGCAATCGAAGTGATATTGCTTGGTGAGTAACTACTAGCTCCTTAGTGATCTGCAAGCTCTTTCTGAGTTTGATACGGGTTTTTATCTAGTAAAACTTTTAGTTATTCGTCTTCAAATTGTTTAACTGCACCTGGACGTGGATCGTCCTCAAGACCAAAATTGCCATCACAAAGTTTTACAAACTACTTTTTACTATTGACTGACTCACACAGAATGTTCACTCAATGGCGAGTTAATCAATTCCATAGCAAGCTTATCGATATCAAACTAATAAAATTGATGCACACGGAATGACGGCTTATAAATGAGTGAAACTTTTGTCATAAAAACAGATATGACTAAGCTTCATATATCCAAAATGGCGAATAATTTCAAAAGTACTTAAGTATATTTTAATACCACCAACTTTAGAGCCGAGCGTCTACTTGCACACGTAATATATTGGGAAGTCAAAATGACCTAGAAAAGATAGCTAACGATTTTTGTAGCTTGGACGCATAGACGTTTTATAAAACTTACTCTGCATGAAGAACATAGTGTGCTGCATCTAAAAAACACTCGTCATAATCCGACACTTTTATAGAACGGGCTGTGGAAGCGATTGAGTATTAAAATATTGAGTAATTTAATGATTTTGAGAATTTAAAATTTAATTGCGCAGCTTGGACACATAGAAGTTTCATGAAACTTATCCTGTATGAAGATGTTAATATGCCGCATCTAAAAAACACTCGTCCTAATCCGACACTTTTATAGGACGGGCTGTGGAAGCGATTGAGTATTAAAATATTGAGTAATTTAATGATTTTGAGAATTTAAAATTTAATTGCGCAGCTTGGACACATTGAAGTTCCATGAAACATATCCTGTATGAAGATGTTAATGTGCCGCATCTGAAAAACACTCGTCTTAATGCGACACTTTTATAGAACAGACTGTGGAAGCGATTGAGTACTAAAATATTGAGTAATTTAATGATTTTGAGAATTTAAAATTTAATTACGCAGCTTGAACGCATAGAAGTTCTATGAAACTTATCCTGTAAGAAGATGTTAATATACCGCATCTAAAAAACACTCGTCCTAATCCGACACTTTTGTAGAACGGGCTGTGGAAGCGATTGAGTATTAACATATTGAGTAATTTAATGATTTTGAGAATTTAAAATTTAATTGCGCAGCTTGGACGCATAGAATTTCCTTGAAACTTATTCTGTATGAAGATGTTAATATGCCGCATCTAAAAAACACTCGTCCTAATCCGACACTTTTATAGAACGGGCTGTGGAAGCGATTGAGTATTAAAATATTGAGTAATTTAATGATTTTGAGAATTTAAAATTTAATTGCGCAGCTTGGACACATTGAAGTTCCATGAAACATATCCTGTATGAAGATGTTAATGTGCCGCATCTGAAAAACACTCATCCTAATCCGATTATTTTATAGAACGGGCTGTGGAAGTGATTGAGTATTAAAATATTGAGTAATTTAATGATTTTGAGAATTTAAAATTTAATTGCGCAGCTTGGACGCATAGAAGTTCCATGAAACTTATCCTGTATAAAGAACATAATGTGCTGCATCTAAAAAACACTCATCCTAATCCGACACTTTTATAGAACGGGCTGTGGAAGCGATTGAGTATTAAAATATTGAGTAATTTAATGATTTTGAGAATTTAAAATTTAATTGCGCAGCTTGGTCACATAGAAGTTCCATGAAACTTATCCTGTATAAAGAACATAATGTGCTGCATCTAAAAAACACTCATCCTAATCCGATTATTTTATAGAACGGGCTGTGGAAGCGATTGAGTATTAAAATATTGAGTAATTTAATGATTTTGAGAATTTAAAATTTAATTGCGCAGCTTGGACGCATAGAAGTTCCATGAAACTTATCCTGTATAAAGAACATAATGTGCTGCATCTAAAAAACACTCATCCTAATCCGATTATTTTATAGAACGGGCTGTGGAAGCGATTGAGTATTAAAATATTGAGTAATTTAATGATTTTGAGAATTTAAAATTTAATTGCGCAGCTTGGACACATTGAAGTTCCATGAAACATATCCTGTATGAAGATGTTAATGTGCCGCATCTGAAAACATTCGTCTTATTCCGACACTTTTATAGAACAGACTGTGGAAGCGATTGAGTACTAAAATATTGAGTAATTTAATGATTTTGAGAATTTAAAATTTAATTGCGCAGCTTGGACGCATAGAAGTTCCATGAAACTTATCCTGTATAAAGAACATAATGTGCTGCATCTAAAAAACACTCATCCTAATCCGACACTTTTATAGAACGGGCTGTGGAAGCGATTGAGTATTAAAATATTGAGTAATTTAATGATTTTGAGAATTTAAAATTTAATTGCGCAGCTTGGACGCATAGAAGTTCCATGAAACTTATCCTGTATAAAGAACATAATGTGCTGCATCTAAAAAACACTCATCCTAATCCGATTATTTTATAGAACGGGCTGTGGAAGCGATTGAGTATTAAAATATTGAGTAATTTAATGATTTTGAGAATTTAAAATTTAATTGCGCAGCTTGGACACATAGAAGTTTCATGAAACTTATCCTGTATGAAGATGTTAGTGTGCCGCATCTGAAAAACACTCGTCCTAATCCGACACTTTTATAGAACGGGCTGTGGAAGCGATTGAGTATTAAAATATTGAGTAATTTATTGATTTTCGGAACTTTATATCCCTTTCGCTACCCGGTTACACAATTTTGTGGGTACGGAAAAAGTACCATGTCAAAAATTTATTTTTGTATGTTTTTTGAACCAACTTACACATTTATGCATTCCTTTTAAATTTATTTTCGTCCAAAAAATACACTGTAACTATACACACAATTTTGTGGGTTGTACTTGACATCAAGCGAAAATATTTATCAAAAACGCCATTACATACTACGGTTTTTTTACTCACACATTTGTTTGGTTTTATTTTTTTTTTTTTTTGTTTTTTGTTTAGGTTGAAAAAGGGATATTTAATTACGTCACTTAGACCAACAAACTTTTACCCAAATTATTTTATTCAAATATTTCGGTTTATTTTAGAATTCTTTTGTTATGTCGTGATAGAATAATATATATAAATTAATATCATGATAGTTTAAGCAGTATTGCTTCCAGCGTTTATTTGATTTTTATGGGATGAAAGTCTGGGATAACTTTTTTACGTGAAATCACCTAAATAGTAATCCTAAACCATCATCAGTGCCTTTACGAAACTTTAAATCAGAAGCAATAGATACCATGTCAAATCTAAATGGATACAAACAAGCTACACGATTTCCACCTAACCAACCAAGGTTCCACTTTAGTCAGACAGGACCTTCCAAGCAACAAGCTCGAGAATTATTTAATATAGAACAACAATAAAATTATAATATGAGATATATATTGATCTTATCGAAGTGTACGATAGTCATCTACAAAGTTCTGATGAAATAAATCACAATATGTAAATCACAACCATATATCAGATGTTCCTATAGAGTCAGACGACACGGTATTTCTGCCCTCTGCCTAAGAGAACCAATCGGATACTTGAATCTCAATTCACACCAATCAGTTAACGCTTTGCCATATATCCATATTCAAATTAATTCAAACACTAAATTAAAATTCCTAATTGATACCAGAGCTAATCAGACCTTCGTGGACCCAAAATTTATTATCCCAAGCAAAATTCAAAAAATTGACCCCATAAAAGTGAAAACTTTAGTCAAAGAACACTCCTTAACTAAAAAGGTCTTGATTCCAGGGCTTAAGGAATTCAGAATAAAAGAAGCAATGAAATTCCTACTTTTTAAGTTTTATAATTATTTCAACGGACTTATTGGTCTCGATATAATTAAACAACTTGGAATTAAACTGGACTTTAGTAACTCTACGTTAGAAACTAATAAAGTTGAAATACCCTTACTCTATAAACCTGTCTATGAAATACCAACCAGAAATAAATTGATAATTAAAGTACCCGTTGATGTGGAAAATGGAGAAATTTACATGAAACCAGTGAAAATTAACGACCACGTGATAATCCAAGAAGGATTATACACTTTACATACCTGACATGCATTTGTAGAAATTATCAATTTTTCGAATAAAGAACAGACTGCTTTAATTAAACAACCGATCAGAGTTGAACATTCCGAAAACTACTAGATCGAGGTTAATCATTCGTGAATTAGTTCTGACTTACCAACGAATGCTCAAGATATTCGCGATTTAATTCTGAACATCACATCTGAATCAAGAAGAAACTAACGCTATAAAAAAATTATGCATAGAATACGAAACCATTTTTCAAAAAGAATCTCAAAATCTGAGTTTTACAAACATTGTTAAGCACAGTATCGATCAAAGAAATGAGAAACCGATCATCACTAAGTCATACCGGTATCCTCACATCCACAAAGATGAGCTAGCCCAACATATAGATAAAATGCTACAACAGGATATAATTCGTCCAAGCTACTCACCATGGAGTAGTCTTATTTGGATCGTCCCAAAAAAAAAGTGATGCTACTGGCAAGAAAAGTTGGCGACTGGTCGTCGACTATCGGAAGCTCAGTGAGCAGACGGTAGAAGACCGATATCCACTACCCAATATTACAGAGATATTAGACAAACTCGGGAAGTGCATTTTCTTTTCTACGCTAGACCTTGCAAGTGGGTTCCACCAAATAGAGGTGAATCCGAGAGGTATAGAGAAGACAACATTTACTGTTGATTTTGGGCATTATGAGTATATCAAAATGCCCTTTGGCCTTAAAAATGCACCATCCATGTTCCAGCGTGTGATGCATAACGTCTTACAAGACCTCCAACAACACATTCTAAGCTTCAAAAACATATTCGATAGACTAAGAAAGGCAAATCTCAAAGTCCAACTTAATAAAAGTGAATTCCTTCACAAAGAATTAGCTTTCTAAGGTTATAAAGTATCCCAGGACAAAATAAATGCGATCCAAGAATTTCCAATCCCAAGAACCGAAAAGCAAATCAAAAGCTTTTTAAGTTACTATCGGAAATTTATAAAAAACTTTGCCGACCTAACAAAACCTCTCGCATCATAATTGAATAAGCCTCCATTCAAAATTATGCGATTATGAGATCACTTATAAGAAAATAGTTGTAAATTCAAATGATGATGCCCTCTCACGGATCGAAGCTAATGTCGAAGAAAACACTTCTAGTATATCTCCATCATCATCCAGAGGTGAAGCTTTAATCACTTTAGTTAACAAACAACAAGATGTCAGACCAACAACAGACACTCATCTGAATGAGTTTTCAAGACAAGTTAGCTTGAAAATACAGTCGAATATTACAGAAGACTTTGAACTAGAAACTAAAATCTTATTCTCATGCAAGAAACGTTATACCTTTACGTATTATGCAACAAATCAAAATAATTCAAGACTTACATGAAAACCACAGACATCGCGGAACTTTAGAAAACTACAGACAAATCAAATGAAAATACTGTTTCCCAAAATTAAAAGGTTTAATTCAGAAATTCAGATATAAAGGCGGCGTATGCTTTATAAATAAATACGATAGACAAAAACATGACACAAAACTCGAATTAACAGAAACTCCAACAAAATCATTAGAGATAATTCACTTAGATATATTCTTTATACAAAATCATAAATTCCTAACGATCATCGACAAATTTTTCAAATATGGAACAGCATTTCAAATCAGAGACTCTAGTGGTACATAAATAACTCAATTAATGACAACCTATATATGTCTATTCATGGAATTCCTAGTAAAATTGTTACAGAGCGAGGTACGGAGTTTCTTAACAACATATTTAAGGATTTATGCAAATCTCACAATAAACGATGCTCGAAATCTACCGAGTATTACTCTCAAAATCCCCAAACAAAAGTCTTGAATAAATCATGACTGACATTATCTAGGTATATAACCACACTATCCACTCTCCAACTAATTGCACTCCCATGGAACTAAAAAACGGCATTTCTGTTATATACAATTTAAGCTCGAATGGAAATTTAAACAAGTGTTTTTTTCCACGACTGCTTCGAACCAAAATATAACACCCGCAAAATTCGAGGAGCTACGGCTAAGTCTGATTTTCGTTGATCATCTGATGGTGATCTGATGACGAATTCTTCCTTTTGATTCCTGGCCTTGTGGGGATTCGATCCCGGTACCTCTCGATCCAAACGCCAAAGCTTTAACCACTGTAAAACATTTTGTCGGTGATTTTGAATATATTGAACAAAAGTTTGATGTTTGTTATACATGATATGTAAAACTTTAGAAGATTGGAAAGCACACGACTTAAGTCTTACGTTTCTTGATTGTCGCCCAAAGAGCATCCGTTCGACTAATAAGCAACAAAACCCAAATTTAATCACATAAAATATTAAAATAATTTATAATAAGTTAATCCTATACACCCAAGTTGTCTGTTCATACTTTATCATGTATATATTAAATCTGTTAAATTTCCATATTTTCAATGAAAATTACACTGGATTTTCTTTCTTGCTTTAATAATCTGGTAGATATATACAATATGCATATATATGAGTGTATATAGCACATATTCAATTTTTGTATCGTAAAATGTACAATATTTGAAAATAAAATTTTTCCTATTTTCATTCAAACAACATTAAATTCAATTTAAAATTCAGAAAAAAAACGAGAGATGAAAATTTACTGGAAACACATAAAATTAACAATTTAAATTTGTTCTTCATTGCCTTATCTCTATATGCTAAGAACAAAATACAACAGCAACAATACATAAAGTTAATTTATACGTTTAGCTCATTCAACATACACACACACACCAAAAATCTTTGTTGCTGCTGTACGGTGGTTATTATTGCATGTATATTTTATGCCTCATACAACACTCTTGATAATGTTGCCATATCGTGAATAAAATACTCCTCCAGCTTATAATATGTACGACCATAATACACTCTTCTTTCATTTCATTATCATTATCATCAGAACGTTTTTGTTTTGCTTCTTTCAGCATCTTGTTGGTACCCCAACTTCTGGTTCTGGTACATAACTCTATATGGAATATAAGGATGGTATACTGTATTGTTGTCCGAGATGTTGAATAATGTTATAAAATTTGTACATGATAAATTTTAACTAAAAATAAATAATTTTTTTTGTTATCTTCTAATTTGTGTACTTTATCTTATGAAAGATACCAAAACTCTTTTTTTTTTAATTTTCTAACAATTTCGTGTGTATGTGCTCTGTACATTTTTTGTGTGCACAGTGTTTTTATATATATACAAGGCGAGGAATCTACGAGTACTGTGTACACAAAAATGTAATATTCATTTACTGTAATTTTAATTTATCAGTACATTTTAATTTCAAATGGTTCATTTGGATGATTCTGTGTCTGTAACATTCTTTAGGAATAGTTAAAAATTCTATCAATGTATAAAGGAAACATGGCTAAAGAAAATGTTTGTACTGCTGCTATACTGCTTCAATTTATATAATCGAAATTTTACGGATATATAGAGCTAGTGAAGAATGAAAATTTATTCGATGTACAAAGGAAATATTACGGTAACATATTTTCATAATTGTTGATTTTCATATGATTAAGATGGCATGTTGAACACATATTGGAAAAATAATATATTTTGTAATCAAAACCTTGATGTAAAAATACCATCTGGCTATCAATCCAGAATAACCCAAAATTTCATATTTTGTAATATAAGTTATTATGCATGCTTCAAAGGTGAAAACCAATTTATGTTCTTTTGGGTAGAGCAATCTGCTGCCAAGGAAGTAGGTGATTGTTTGAAATATGACGTATAAGGTGTATAGAGCTAGTGAAATTAATATTGATTGGACTGTACACAATTGTATAGCACTACTCTTGCAATACATTAAAAACACTTTGGAGCACTCCCAAAGCAGCAGAAAATCAGGACAATGGTGTAAGATCAACGTACGGACCTAATAAAATTACTACTTAATTACCTCAGAGGCACTAAAATATAAAGCCATTTCTTAATTAATTCAACTTAAGAACTTACACTATTCGATCTATATTTATTTTTTATCGCTCCAATTTTATAAAGACGCATACAACTTGTGAAGATGTTTGATGAACCGTTTTTCAAATGTTGTGTATCTGGATACAAAATTTCAGAACCTTTTGATTGACCGTAAGAGTCGTCCTACAGATAGGTGTTACCAAATCTAATAACGGCAATCACGACATCGAATGATATGCCCCAGTTTTAAGTATATGCACGCAACTTGAATAGTGTTACTATTTACAAACGATACCTATCTTCTGGCTCTTCCGGTTTTTTAATAGCCAGAGATAAACAACAATATGGCTCAAAATCTGAGACATATACATTATGGCAGATACCTCTCTCAAAATTTTCCTCTTAAAAACTATACGTTTATTCATAATGTTCTCGATATGAGCGATTATTATGTAAAAACGTTGGTGCTTGTGTATGTTTCTCTGACCATCACGAATGAAGCACTTAAACAATCCAACTTACACGAGTATTGACACCATAAGTTCGGGTAGTGCCCTGGATTGTTTTTCAGAAAAAATAGTTTTTCCTGTATATAATTTTGTAATAATATAAGTTGAAGATCAACATGGGCACACGTACAACATTTCTTAAACTGTCCTCACAGTTTGGAATTTCCATTTTGTCTAGACGTATCAAAATCATTTTAATAAAGTGCAATACAATTATTTCCAGTAGTCTAGGCATATCAAAATCATTTTCGTTGATATGTCGTAGCTAACTAGTAAAATGAAACATAATCATTTCCGTTGATGTTTATAGTGTATATTTATTTTAAGAATTGCTTATACAACAAGTGTTTAGTTTTTGTAGAGTTGCTTACAAACAACAAATTGTTGCTCGAGTTTGTATATAAGCTCGTGAATTTTATGCATAAAATCAGAATAAAATTGACCATAAACCATTCAGTTTTACTTTCTCATCTAACTAAACCTCACCAGTGGTAATTTAGTTAGATGATACGCTAATATAACAAACCTTAGTCCTACAAACTAAGATATAATTTGCTAAATTAACTTTTTGTATTGTTATAATCACAAAAACTTCCGACAGGACGTGGCGTTGGTTGTCGTTAATGTACTTTTATGAATTGTGTTTTTCAAATTTTATATATGACTAGCGGACCCGACGAACTTGGTCCTGCCCGTGCGTTGGCTGGCCTGCCCGGGTTTAACAAACGTTTTCTCGATATTCGAATTTTTGGTTAGCTATATACTAAGTGAAATTTGGCATTGGGTTTGACATTTCAACGTTTTCGTTTCGTCATGAATTAGTGGCATATTCGAAATGAGAATGCAAATATCCTTAATCTTTATTAACGCCTCGTTGTATATTTTCGGCGAAAACTCGATATTGGGAATTGATCAGTGGTTCGAATGCGATGCAGAGTGTTGTCGCTCATTGAATCTTTATATTTGTAGAGAACAAAAGCTTGCGACGAAAAATTTTTCGTCAACAATATTTAGCGAATTTAACAAAAATATCATGAACTGTTTGCAAGTATTGGTAAAAAAGCGGCCCAGTGCCCTAATTCTCTAAGAGTAAGAAAATGTGTAAACGTGTAATCGAAAAATTATTACGTTTTCGCATTTTTTAAAAAAATTTCACGATAAAATGTAATCCGTGTAATTCGCCATTTTAAACAAATGTCAAAAGTTTACACATGAATTTTATTGTGGATATACGAGTAGATAGTTTACCGGATGGAAAATTTATTTTATTGAATATTTTACTGAAATGGAATTAAATATAACGTAATTAAAAATATTATTATAGGTATATATAATCATTTACAATTTAATTTAAGGTTTAATTTATTTACCATAAAAAAAATAATAGTTCCAACCTTAAAATGTTCTGTGATTTAGAAATGTTCAATCACGAGGGAAACGGGGCTCCAAACAGCAAAAAAAAAATATTAGGTTGGGCTTATGGAGGACAATATTAATTTTGCGCATGAAAGGTACATATTTTTAGTGATGTTATCTAAATTGTGAACTGTATCCGACATACACATAATCATTGTTTTAGATTTGAAGCCGATTTACATTGCTTATTACATATAGAAATTCTTTAAAATTTATTTTATTATAGACGACATGTTAAATCCAAAGCTGCGGAAGAGAAACGAAAACTGCAATAATCGGGAATAAATGGTTTGCCGAGTTTCAAATCCAATTTGGATGATTTAGAAAGGAGAGTATAATCGCAATAATTACACCTGACGTTGTGGACGGCAATGGCGAAATTCAGGAGAGGTGCTTGGATAGACCCGTAAGTATTGAAATTTTAATGTCACAAACAATAACAAATATTGAATATCTGTTACAAAATGTTGCAGGCAATTTCATTTCGAGATATATGCGTATACAACAAGAATAATCTATTATGGAATCGGACGATATAAATGTCGAGGTTTATTCTATAGAAGTTCCAACCAAAACGCAACCAAGGATAAACCGGTCAAAAAGGTGGATCATTTCGAGATCATCATTTAACGAAAGGCAACACAAATTGGATGCGTACTTAAAATTCGAGAAAGAGAAGCTCATCTTTGAAAAGGAAAAGTTCAAGATTAAGAAGGAAATTGAAGCCAAAGGCTAGCAATAGAAACGCACAAGGCTGCGGCGTTACAGCAAATAGGACAGAGCCTAATTCCTATAACGGACGGTGTTATCCCTATTTAGTTTTTAATAATAACAAATATTTGATTAGATTTAAATAACCGATGTGATGAATTTTTTTTGTTTTTCTTGAAATACAATGATATTGAAATATAACGATATTACTACACCCTTAATGCAGATTTATGTCATATATGACACATATTTATTTTTGTTTATTTTTTTCGTCATGTAAACTATCACATACAAATGGTTTATAACAAATTCAAATAGAAGGATTTACTCGTTTGTATGCGTGAGTTACTTTCACATGGCAATGACATGTATTCATTAAAATTGGCGGGAATCTGATGGTTTTAGTTTTATGTAATCGTGACCGGTGTGAAGTTTTTGGACAAAAGTTTTTGGACAAAAATTTACGCGAGTGTTCTTTGTGAAGTTTTTGGACACATTTTTATTTCTTGGACAAAATTTTTTGTAAATGTGCAATTTTAACAGTGTATTTATTTTATATTAAAATCGAAATAATATTGATAATAAATATTGATAAAACAAAAGAAATTGCTTAACATTACAAAATCTAAAATGCTCATTATTATAAATTTTTCAATAAATCACGTAACATACTGTATAAAATGATACACCAAATAGCAAAAATCTCAGAGATTGGCTCGCATAGTGACTATATACGTTCGAAAGGGGATACTTTTAGCTATTTAAATCAGTTAGCCCCATCTCGAAATGATGAACTAGGCTCATGTATTGAATTTTTAAAGTTTTACCAATATAGCGAGTGTGCGTGCCCACGGATGTTCTGCTGCTCTAAGCCAAATAGCAAAAATCTCAGAGATTGGCTCGCATAGTGATTATATACGTTCGAAAGGGGATACTTTTGGCTATTTAAATCAGTTAGCCCCATCACGAAATGATTAACTAGGCTCATGTATTGAATTTTTAAAGTTTTACCAATATAGCGAGTGTGCGTGTCCACGGATGTTCTACTGCTCTAAGCCAAATAGCAAAAATCTCAGAGATTGGCTCGCATAGTGATTATATACGTTCGAAAGGGGATACTTTTAACTATTTAAATCAGTTAGCCCCATCTCGAAATGATGAACTAGGCTTATGTATTGAATTTTAAAATTTTACCAATATAGCGATTCTGCGTGTCCACGGATGTTCTACTGCTCTAAGCCAAATAGTAAAATTCTCAGAGATTGGCTCGTAAAGTGACTATAAACGTTCGAAAGGGGATACTTTTAGCTATTTAAATCAGTTAGCCCCATCTCGAAATGATGAACTAGGCTCATGTATTGAATTTTTAAAGTTTTACCAATATAGCGAGTGTGCGTGTCCACGGATGTTCTACTGCTCTAAGCCAAATAGCAAAAATCTCAAAGATTGGCTCGCATAGTGACTATATACGTTCGAAAGGGGATATTTTGAGCTATTTAAATCAGTTAGCCCCATCTCGAAATGATGAACTAGGCTCATGTATTGAATTTTTAAAGTTTTACCAATATAGCGAGTCTGCGTGTCTAGAAAATAGATTGATTTAGCTCCACGAGTCTAAGCGAAAAAAGAAATACATTTACTTCAGTTTCTTGCATGCACTGAGTTTGTTTACCCCCACCTTAACTCTTGTTTAGTAGTTTCAATTTAAAAATATTTATTTCATTTCTATCACTCTTCAAATTTCAGCTTCTTAAAAGCCGTTTGAAATTAAATTTCCGCTTTTCTAAAACTTACATTGCGAAACGCGACGGGAGCGCAGCGATTTGCCTGATATAACCCAGTCATATACTCTCGCTCTTATCGATTTTCAAATTCCCATAAATTGATTTTTTTTTCTAACTAAGGAGCGAAGCAACCCGCTTTTTGTAACTCGTTGCTATACTCCAGCTAATATCGGTTTTTAAAATCCTATAAACTGAAATTAAATTTCTGTTTTTTACAGAATGTACATTGCGAGGTGACTGGAGCCGGGTCGCCTTATGTAACCTGATTCTTAACTCCCGCTCCTATCCTAAACTCCCGCTCCTAACCGTTTGAGTCCCAAGCAGCGTGATGGCGCTGTTGAGATTTTATGTCGAGAAAATCCAGCATATTTCGAACATTGTCGACAGCTGATGATGCGTTATCGATTGTCGAAACCGCGCGCTAAGATTTACTAAAGCAAGTAGATCACACAGCTCCTTTAATGTAAATAGTACGTTTTACAATAGGTTTGTCTCAATAGATTGCCTTTTCATCTCATTCATTTCATCTTCCACTCTCATTTAAAAAAATTTCACTTATGTGGGATTAAAAATAAAAATTAAAATAAAATAATTGAAATAACAATATTATTTTTATTTTTATAAAAGCCGGGGTTTGGTTTAGTAGCCCCTAATCTAAAGGAATAAAATGATTCAAATATAATCTTAAAAGCATTTGTGCTTCGAAAAAAAAAATATTTTTTCGTATTTGGGTAATTTTCATTTAAAACCATTTGGGGTCATTTAAGTCTACTTGGGATCATTGAGAGCTACTTGGGGTCATTTGCGGATACTTGCATGGCCATATTCGTAATCAGTACACTAAAATACCTTAGTATACCGATTTTCAGTATTTTCGGAGGTAGGACCATTTCGGAAGTATAACCGCGCGCAGTTAAAATTTTCGGCCGTCAATAGATTGATATCAGGTGCAAATTGAATGAAAATTTGAATTTTATTAAAACCTCCAATGTTGGACATTTCTGTAGCTTATTCATTTTCATTCAGTCCCTTGAAATTTCATATGTTTAGTTTTAAAAAAATGATAAAAATACTCTGTATATTGGACAACCTCTTTATATTGTAACTTGGACACTTTGAAAATTTTCGTCTTATCTTTAATAAATTACCCTTTATATAATGGACACGAACGCTTTTGTTCGATATCAGTAATTCAATTTAATGATAAAAAATTATTTACCAGAGAATCCTATAAGGAATATAATTAGAAAGGGCAACTTAAGAAATATTGTAGGCGTTTAATGAAAGAAAGAAAAAAATGTTTTATGGTGTTTTGGCTAAAGAAATTAACTTTTTCGTCATCTTCCTTTATTCTTTTTAGTTGTTCCATTTTCAAAATTAAATGGATTATCCTAAACTGGAAATTCCAAACCTTGCTTACAACAACAAGTAACAATCGTACTGTATTGCGGCCGCATCCCAAAACTATACTGATGCCGCATCCCAAAATAATAGTTACGTGCATTATATTTTTTGTACTCGAATTATTTAGTTGTTCTCTGTTTAAAAAATATAGAAACTATGGTACGCCTACAAAAAAATTACCGATGAGATTTTAATAGTTTAAGTTTAGTATTGCTAGGTTGAGACGAAATGGTCGGTATAATTTTGGGATGAGTATAGTTCGATTTTTTCATTTTGAATGGAGGTGGGAAGCAAATAATTTTATGATCTAATTTATAGCTACAGATTAATTTTGATAATTATTAGTACTCGAGACATTCGCTACATTTTAGTAGGCGTTTCGATTGTACTGTGTCCATTGTTCCAAAATATATAAACTCATCATTTTAACGTTTATAGTACCTATTTATATATATATATATATATATATATATATCTTCTCTAGATATATAAACATCACATGTCACGATGTTCGTACAAGCTAATTTCCGAAAACGCCCAACCGATTACAATGAAATTTTGAATGGATATGTTTAATTCAAACTTAAAAGATAGGATAGTTTTGGATTCGATAGGTGGCGCTGTTATCAAGATTTAAAAAAAAAATTTAATTTTTTCAACAAATTTTTTTTTAAATTTTGTTAGATTTTTCATTTAAAATACATACAACCACAAATTTTAACTTCCCTACTCCACCCATAAATATTATTTAAAGCTATTTTATTAATTCTTAATATATAAAAATCACGTGACATAATGTTCGTACACACTAATAAACACCGAATTGTTCGATATTTCTCACAATATGATCCATGGTCCGTGCGGTGCTTTTAACATGACATCGCTATGCATGGAGAATAGGAAATGTAGAAAGCGTTTCCCAAAGCCATGTATTAATGATACCATTACTGATATCGACGGTTATCCATTGTATCTGTGCAAAAAGGCAGAGAATGGTGGCAACACGTTCACAATGCGAATGTCGAACACTACAAATCAAATTGAAATTGTTAATCAGTGGGTGGTATTATACTCAATACTTTCAAAAACGTACAAGGCTCATATTAATGTCCAAGTTTTGCAGTTTTGTACAGTCCATCAAGTACATTTGCAAATATGTTAATAAAGACAATGTTTGGCAGTATTTGAAGTACAACATATAAATGAAAACGGCGAAATATCACGATACCAAATGGGCAGATACATCAGCAGCAACGAAGATGTCTGGCGTATTTTTAGTTTTCCCATACACGAAGGAAACCCAAGTGTCAAGAACCTTGTGATTCATCTTGAAAACAGTCAGCGTGTATTTCACTGAAGAAAATGCTCTCCAACGAGCATTCGAACCACCAAAAAGAACACTTAGCGAAGTTTTCAAACTGCCAAAAATCTGATGTTTTCGGACAATTCGCAAAAACATTATTCTATACCCACGTCCCACGCTATTTCACATGGAACAAGTCAGGTAAAAAATGGGATCCACGTAGACAAGGCGAACCACTTCCAACAATCGTAGTCGTATTCAAAGCCAATACATTGGGACGACTTTACACAGTACATCCAAAACAATGTGAATGAGTCTTTGTGCGTTTGTTGTTGGCGAATGTTGCAGGACCAACGTCTTTCCAATTTTTGCGCACAGTCAATGGACAAGTGTTCAATACATGCAATTGCTGGAAAACGACACTCATTGGGATATGACACCTGCAGATGAAGCATTTACATTCACGCTGAATAACATTCGTCAACTGTTCGCAATTTTATTAACTACATGTTATCCATTACAATCATCGGCTTTGTGGGAAAAATAAAAGAATTATATGGCTGAAGACATACACCGAGTTAGTTACATAAATCAAGATCCAAACATTGATTACACGCCAGAAATGTACATTGAAGCTACATATAGTGTTGATCGAGGATTTGTGTATTTTAATTTGAAATTCGCCCGGAGACCGACTTAGTTAACAGTGATATGCAGCGAGAAGAACAGCATAACAATGTTGACTTAGCTACATTTATTGCGAAGAATGAGCCATTAATGACTGCTGAACAAAAAAGTATTTATTGTCGAATTATGCTGACTAGTTCATCATTTCGAGATCGGGCTAACTGATTTAAATAGCTCAAAGTATCCCCTTTTGAACGTATATAGTCACTATGCGAGCCAATCTCTGAGATTTTTGCTATTTGGCTTAGAGCAGTAGAACATCCGTGGACACGTAGACTCGCTATATTGGTAAAACTTTAAAGTATTCAATACATGAGCCTAGTTCATCATTTCGAGATGGGGCTAACTGATTTAAATAGCTCAAAATATTCCCTTTCGAACGTCTCAATCTCTGAGACAACGTCAATCTCTGAGACTTTTGCTATTTTTTCGTTTTTTCTCCACCCTATTGACGATTTTGAAGTTTCTAAAGCAATTACTTCTTTAAAATCAAGAAACTCTTACGATATGTTCGGTTTTAGCAATAACTTAATTAAAAATTCCATTAGCCTTACATGTCCTCCTTTATGTCATATCTTTAATTGTTGTTTTGAAACCGGTATTGTTCCTGAAATTTTGAAGTCAGCAATTGTACTACCTCTTCATAAAAATGGTTCCAGATGCGATTTAAATAATTACCGGCCGATCGCCCTACAACCAGTTTTGTTAAAAATAATGGAAAAAATTATTAAATTTAGAATGGTGGTATTTTTAGAGAAGCATGGTATTATAAGTTGTTATCAGCACGGTTTTCGCAATGGGTTTTCCACTGAGTCTGCTTTAATTGAATTTTTAAATGGCGTGCATGCATCGCTAAATAACTCCGACTCTTGCGCTGGGCTTTTTGTAGACATAAAAAAAGCCTTTGACATGGTTGATCATAATCTTCTATTACATAAGCTTTCTAAAATCGGTTTCAGAGGAAACATTAATAATTGGTTTAAATCATATCTTGAAAATCGTAATCATGTTGTTAAGGTGAATGAAACTATGAGCTCGATTGTTGCCTTTGCAGACGATATGAGCTTATGTTACCGTGGGTCCTCACAAACTGATGTTCGCCGTAAAATTGCAGCGGACCTTTTAGTTTTAAGGAAATGGTTTAACCAGCATTTCTTAATTTTAAGTGACAAAACTAAGATTATGCATTTTAGTTTGTGTAGCAGTTTTTTACATTCACCGTTAACGTATCATTCCAGTTTTTGTAATACCATTAATTGCTCCAGCTTGTGCATTTCCATTGAAGCTGTTGAGAGTTTCAAGTATCTTGGAATTATTGTTGATTGTAATCTGAGTTGGAAGCATCATGTCGATAAATTAAAAAAGTCTCTCAGCAATGCTTTACGAACCTTATATCTATTAAGACCTGTAGCTCCTAAATCGGTATTGCTAAAATTCTACTATGCCTGCATTAACTCTAGGCTCGAATATGCATTATCGTGTTGGGGTGGTTGCTACCATTCAACTTTAAAAATTCTCATTATTGTTCAGAAATATGCTATTCGTATCATGAGTTTTAAGTCTTCGCGGGTTTCTGCATGGCCATTATTTTTGAGTTTTAAAGTTTTGCCATTACAACATTTATATGTTTATAAGGTTTTACGTTTATTTTATTTGCGAAGTGGGCACCGATTATTGAGATCAAATGTGCGATACAACATTAAGAACAATGATCAGTTCTTATTTGTTGTTCCACATTTTTTTAGTGAACATTTTAGAAAATATTTCCTGGTAACTGCTCCTTCCTTTTTTAACCAACTTCCACTTAGCATACGGCAACAAATAAATTCAAAATCATTTCTCCATTTACTTAAAGTTTGGCTTTTTGAGCACCCTAATATCGATTTTCTATTTAGAGTTTTAGTCTGATGCAGTTTAATTTTAGTTTCAATAGTTTATCTTTTTTATATTTTTATTTTTTATATTTTCATTTTTTATATTTTTATTTTTTATATTTTTATTTTTTATATTTTTATTTTTAATATTTTTATTGTTAAATTTTTATTTGTAATATTCATTTAAATTTTTATTTGTAATATTTTATCAATTTTTTTTTTTTCATAATTTTTCTTATTAAAGGGTAGATCAATACTGCCGTTAAATCGGTGATGATTACCCTACTCATTTATTTTCTTTTTGTATATTATTATTATTATATGTGACAAAAAATCATATTGAAAATAAATGATAAGCCTGTGTGCTTTAAATAAAAAAAAAAAAAAAAAAAAAAAAAAAAATATTTGGCTTAGAGCAGTAGAACATCCGTGGACACGCACACTCGCTATATTGGTAAAACTTTAAAAATTCAATACATGAGCCTAGTTCATCATTTCGAGATGGGGCTAATTGATTTAAATAGCTAAAAGTATTTTCTTCCGAATGAATATAGTCACTATGCGAGCCAATCTCTGAGATTTTTGCTATTAGGCTTAGAGCAGTAGAACATCCGGGGACACGCAGAATCGCTATATTGGTAAAACTTTAAAAATTCAATACATGAGCCTAGTTCATCATTTCGAGATGGGGCTAACTGATTTAAATAGCTAAAAGTATCCCCTTTCGAACGTTGATAGTCACTATGCGAGCCAATCTCTGAGATTTTTGCTATTTGGCTTAGAGCAGTAGAACATCCGTGGACACGCACACTCGCTATATTGGTAAAACTTTAAAAATTCAATACATGAGCCTAGTTCATCATTTCGAGATGGGGCTAACTGATTTAAATAGCTAAAAGTATCTTCTTTCGAACGTTGATAGTCACTATGCGAGCCAATCTCTGAGATGTTTGCTATTTGGCTTAGAGCAGTAGAACATCCGTGGACACGCACACTCGCTATATTTTTAAAACTTTAAAAATTCAATACATGAGCCTAGTTCATCATTTCGAGATGGGGCTAACTGATTTAAATAGCTAAAAGTATCCCCTTTCGAATGTACATAGTCACTATGTGAGCCAATCTCTGAGATTTTTGCTATTTGGCTTAGAGCAGTAGAACATCCGTGGACACGCAGAATCGCTATATTGGTAAAACTTTAAAAATTCAATACATGAGCCTAGTTCATCATTTCGAGATGGGGCTAACTGATTTAAATAGCTAAAAGTATCCCCTTTCGAACATTGATAGTCACTATGCGAGCCAATCTCTGAGATTTTTGCTATTTGGCTTAGAGCAGTAGAACATCCGTGGACACGCACACTCGCTATATTGGTAAAACTTTAAAAATTCAATACATGAGCCTAGTTCATCATTTCGAGATGAAGCTAACTGATTTAAATAGCTAAAAGTATCCTCTTTCGAACGTATATAGTCACTATGCGAGCCAATCTCTGAGATTTTTGCTATTTGGCTTAGAGCAGTAGAACATCCGTGGACACGCACACTCGCTATATTGGTAAAACTTTAAAAATTCAATACATGAGTCTAGTTCATCATTTCGAGATGCGGTTAACTGATTTAAATAGCTCAAAATATTCACTTTCGAACGTATATAGTCACTATGCGAGCCAATCTCTGAGATTTTTACTATTTGGCTTAGAGCAGTAGAACATCCGTGGACCCGCACACTCGCTATATTGGTAAAACTTTAAAAATTCAATACATGAGCCTAGTTCATCATTTCGAGATGGGGCTAATTGATTTAAATAGCTAAAAGTATCCCCTTCCGAATGAATATAGTCACTATGCGAGCCAATCTCTGAGATTTTTGCTATTAGGCTTAGAGCAGTAAAACATCCGTGGACACGCACACTCGCTATATTGGTAAAACTTTAAAAATTCAATACATGAGCCTAGTTCATCATTTCGAGATGGGGCTAACTGATTTAAATAGCCAAAAGTATCCCCTTTCGAACGTATATAGTCACTATGCGAGCCAATCTCTGAGATTTTTGCTATTTGGCTTAGAGCAGTAGAACATCCGTGGACACGCACACTCGCTATATTGGTAAAACTTTAAAAATTCAATACATGAGCCTAGTTCATCATTTCGAGATGGGGCTAATTGATTTAAATAGCAAAAAGTATCCCCTTCCGAATGAATATAGTCACTATGTGAGCCAATCTCTGAGATTTTTGCTATTTGGCTTAGAGCAGTAGAACATCCGTGGACACGCAGAATCGCTATATTGGTAAAACTTTAAAAATTCAATACATGAGCCTAGTTCATCATTTCGAGATGAAACTAACTGATTTAAATAGCTAAAAGTATCCCCTTTCGAACGTATATAGTCACTATGCGAGCCAATCTCTGAGATTTTTGCTATTTGGCTTAGAGCAGTAGAACATCCGTGGACACGCAGAATCGCTATATTGGTAAAACTTTAAAAATTCAATACATGAGCCTAGTTCATCATTTTGAGATGGGGCTAACTGATTTAAATAGCTAAAAGTATCCCCTTTCGAATGTATATAGTCACTATGCGAGCCAATCTCTGAGATTTTTGCTATTTGGCTTAGAGCAGTAGAACATCCGTGGACACGCAGAATCGCTATATTGGTAAAACTTTAAAAATTCAATACATGAGCCTAGTTCATCATTTCGAGATGGGGCTAACTGATTTAAATAGCTAAAAGTATCCTCTTTCGAACGTATATAGTCACTATGCGAGCCAATCTCTGAGATTTTTGTTATTTGGCTTAGAGCAGTAGAACATCCGTGGACACGCACACTCGCTATATTGGTAAAACTTTAAAAATTCAATACATGAGCCTAGTTCATCATTTCGAGATGGGGCTAACTGATTTAAATAGCTAAAAAAATCCCCTTTCGAATGTATATAGTCACTATGCGAGCCAATCTCTGAGATTTTTGCTATTTGACTTAGAGCAGTAGAACATCCGTGGACACGCACACTCGCTATATTGGTAAAACTTTAAAAATTCAATACATGAGTCTAGTTCATCATTTCGAGATGGGGCTAACTGATTTAAATAGCTAAAAGTATCCCCTTTCGAACGTTTATAGTCACTATGCGAGCCAATCTCTGAGATTTTTGCTATTTGGCTTAGAGCAGTAGAACATCCGTGGACACGCACACTCGCTATATTGGTAAAACTTTAAAAATTCAATACATGAGCCTAGTTCATCATTTCGAGATGGAATTAACTGATTTAAATAGCTAAAAGTATCTCCTTTCGAACGTATATAGTCACTATGCGAGCCAATCCCTGAGATTTTTGCTATTTGGCTTAGAGTAGTGGAACATCCGTGGACACGCACACTATATTGGTACAACTTTAAAAATTCAATACATGAGCTTTGTTCATCATTTCGAGATGGGGCTAACTGATTTAAATAGCCAAAAGTATCCCCTTTCGAACGTATATAGTCACTATGCGAGCCAATCTCTGAGATTTTTGCTAGTTGGCTTAGAGCAGTAGAACATCCGTGGGCACGCACACTCGCTATATTGGTAAAACTTTAAAAATTCAATACATGAGCCTAGTTCATCATTTCGAGATGGGGCTAACTGATTTAATTAGCTAAAAGTATCCCCTTTCGAACGTTGATAGTCACTATGCGAGCCAATCCCTGAGATTTTTGCTATTTGGCTTAGAGTAGTGGAACATCCGTGGACACGCACACTCGCTATATTGGTACAACTTTAAAAATTCAATACATGAGCTTTGTTCATCATTTCGAGATGGGGCTAACTGATTTAATTAGCTAAAAGTATCCCCTTTCGAACGTTGATAGTCACTATGCGAACCAATCCCTGAGATTTTTGCTATTTGGCTTAGAGTAGTGGAACATCCGTGGACACGCACACTATATTGGTACAACTTTAAAAATTCAATACATGAGCTTTGTTCATCATTTCGAGATGGGGCTAACTGATTTAAATAGCCAAAAGTATCCCCTTTCGAACGTATATAGTCACTATGCGAGCCAATCTCTGAGATTTTTGCTAGTTGGCTTAGAGCAGTAGAACATCCGTGGGCACGCACACTCGCTATATTGGTAAAACTTTAAAAATTCAATACATGAGCCTAGTTCATCATTTCGAGATGGGGCTAACTGATTTAATTAGCTAAATGTATCCCCTTTCGAACGTTGATAGTCACTATGCGAGCCAATCCCTGAGATTTTTGCTATTTGGCTTAGAGTAGTGGAACATCCGTGGACACGCACACTCGCTATATTGGTACAACTTTAAAAATTCAATACATGAGCTTTGTTCATCATTTCGAGATGGGGCTAACTGATTTAAATAGCCAAAAGTATCCCCTTTCGAACGTATATAGTCACTATGCGAGCCAATCTCTGAGATTTTTGCTAGTTGGCTTAGAGCAGTAGAACATCCGTGGGCACGCACACTCGCTATATTGGTAAAACTTTAAAAATTCAATACATTTTTTTTTATTTTTTTATTTTATTTATTTATTTATATTTACATTACATGTTTTATTATAATTTATTTAGAAAATAATGATTTTTCTTTTTTTTTTTTTTTCGTATTTAAATGTACTTAAATCTACTTTATTTATTACAAGAAAAACTTAATAATAATCTGCACATATTCAAATGTAAAAAAAAAAAAAAAAAAAAAAAAAAAAGAATTAACATTCAAAAAGAAGAAATTCAATTCAATATACTTGCAGTAGAGGAGTTCCAATGAATTTATTGTTCTTTGAAGGAAAACCAGTACCACAAGTATTTACTCACTCATTCTGTAATCAGATTTTCTATTTGTATTCTTTCCGTTTTTTAATTTAAAATTTCAGATATTAAAAATAATCCCGAATAATTTCTTGAAAATGACATTTTAGATTTTTTCTAAAATGATTAACATTAAATGATTTTTTTAACGATTCAGGTAACTTATTATACACAGACGGACCGGCGAATCTTATTGACTTCCTACCAAATTCAGTATTGATGTTACCACAAGAGAGATTTTTTCCAAATCGAGTGAAATATTGGTGTTTAGTTTCACTAAACTCTAAATTTGACAGGACAGAGGACACATTAATTGCTTTGTACATATATAATGCAATCTGAAAATCGTGTAAAGCTTCAATAGGTAATATTCCATTAGTTTCAGTTTCATATAAGAGTAGTGTAGGAAAAAGCAGCGGAAGTTTACATATAGCTTTAACACATTTGTTCTGCATTACTTGGATTCTACTCAATAACTTCTTACTTGCAGTTCCGTAAACGATAATACCATAGGTAATTTGAGTATGTACAAACGAGAAGTATATAATCTTTAAAACATATCTCGGTACAAAATATGAGAGCTTTCTCAGAACACCAATGAACGGCGCTATTTTTTTAGATAATGCCGAGGTATGCTCATTCCAGGACATACATGAATCAAAAACGACTCCCAGATATTTGAATGATTCAACCTTATTGATAACAATATCATTCGTAACAAAAGGCTGCAAAACTCCAGTATTTTTATAGCGCGAATGAAAAATCATGTATTTCGTTTTCGTTAAATTAAGTGAAATCATATTTGATTTCAAATAGTCTAGTAGAATGTTCATATCCTCCTTCATATTATCTACAATAGTACTAGGATCCATCGTCTCATAAAATAATGCTGTATCATCTGCTGTATCACATGAGCCTAGTTCATCATTTCGAGATGGGGCTAACTGATTTAAATAGCTAAAAGTATCCTCTTTCGAACGTTGATAGTCACTATGCGAGCCAATCCCTGAGATGTTTGCTATTTGGCTTAGAGCAGTAGAACATCCGTGGACACGCACACTCGCTATATTGGTAAAACTTTAAAAATTCAATACATGAGCTTAGTTCATCATTTCGAGATGGGGCTAACTGATTTAAATAGCTAAAAGTATCCCCTTTTGAACGTATATAGTCACTATGCGAGCCAATCCCTGAGATTTTTGCTATTTGGCTTAGAGCAGTGGAACATCCGTGGACACGCACACTCGCTATATTGGTACAAATTTAAAAATTCAATACATGAGCCTAGTTCATCATTTCGAGATGGGGCTAACTGATTTAAATAGCTAAAAGTATCCCCTTTCGAACGTATATAGTCACTATGCGAGCCAATCCCTGAGATTTTTGCTATTTGGCTTAGAGCAGTAGAACATCCGTGGACACGCACACTCGCTATATTGGTAAAACTTTAAAAATTCAATACATGAGCCTAGTTCATCATTTCGAGATGGAATTAACTGATTTAAATAGCTAAAAGTATCCCCTTTCGAACGTATATAGTCACTATGCGAGCCAATCTCTGAGATTTTTGCTATTTGACTTAGAGCAGTAGAACATCCGTGGGCACGCACACTCGCTGTATTGGTAAAACTTTAAAAATTCAATACATGAGCCTAGTTCATCATTTCGAGATGAAACTAACTGATTTAAATAGCTAAAAGTATCTTCTTTCGAACGTTGATAGTCACTATGCGAGCCAATCTCTGAGATGTTTGCTATTTGGCTTAGAGCAGTAGAACATCCGTGGACACGCACACTCGCTATATTGGTACAACTTTAAAAATTCAATACATGAGCCTTGTTCATCATTTCGAGATGGGGCTAACTGATTTAAATAGCCAAAAGTATCCCCTTTCGAACGTATATAGTCACTATGCGAGCCAATCCCTGAGATTTTTGCTATTTGGCTTAGAGCAGTAGAACATCCGTGGACACGCACACTCGCTATATTGGTAAAACTTTAAAAATTCAATACATGAGCCTAGTTCATCATTTCGAGATGGGGCTAACTGATTTAAATAGCTAAAAGTATCCCCTTTCGAACGTATATAGTCACTATGCGAGCCAATCCCTGAGATTTTTGCTATTTGGCTTAGAGCAGTAGAACATCCGTGGACACGCACACTCGCTATATTGGTAAAACTTTAAAAATTCAATACATGAGCCTAGTTCATCATTTCGAGATGGTACTAACTGATTTAATTAGCTAAAAGTATCCCCTTTCGAACGTATATAGTCACTATGCGAGCCAATCCCTGAGATTTTTGCTATTTGGCTTAGAGTAGTGGAACATCCGTGGACACGCACACTCGCTATATTGGTACAACTTTAAAAATTCAATACATGAGCTTTGTTCATCATTTCGAGATGGGGCTAACTGATTTAAATAGCCAAAAGTATCCCCTTTCGAACGTATATAGTCACTATGCGAGCCAATCTCTGAGATTTTTGCTAGTTGGCTTAGAGCAGTAGAACATCCGTGGGCACGCACACTCGCTATATTGGTAAAACTTTAAAAATTCAATACATGAGCCTAGTTCATCATTTCGAGATGGGGCTAACTGATTTAAATAGCTAAAAGTATCCCCTTTCGAACGTATATAGTCACTATGCGAGCCAATCCCTGAGATTTTTGCTATTTGGCTTAGAGCAGTAGAACATCCGTGGACACGCACACTCGCTATATTGGTAAAACTTTAAAAATTCAATACATGAGCCTAGTTCATCATTTCGAGATGGGGCTAACTGATTTAAATAGCTAAAAGTATCCCCTTTCGAACGAATATAGTCACTATGCGAGCCAATCCCTGAGATTTTTGCTATTTGGCTTAGAGCAGTAGAACATCCGTGGACACGCACACTCGCTATATTGGTAAAACTTTAAAAATTCAATACATGAGCCTAGTTCATCATTTCGAGATGGGGCTAACTGATTTAAATAGCTAAAAGTATTCCCTTTCGAACGTATATAGTCACTATGCGAGCCAATCCCTGAGATTTTTGCTATTTGGCTTAGAGCAGTAGAACATCCGTGGACACGCACACTCGCTATATTGGTAAAACTTTAAAAATTCAATACATGAGCCTAGTTCATCATTTCGAGATGGTACTAACTGATTTAATTAGCTAAAAGTATCCCCTTTCGAACGTTGATAGTCACTATGCGAGCCAATCCCTGAGATTTTTGCTATTTGGCTTAGAGTAGTGGAACATCCGTGGACACGCACACTATATTGGTACAACTTTAAAAATTCAATACATGAGCTTTGTTCATCATTTCGAGATGGGGCTAACTGATTTAAATAGCCAAAAGTATCACCTTTCGAACGTATATAGTCACTATGCGAGCCAATCTCTGAGATTTTTGCTAGTTGGCTTAGAGCAGTAGAACATCCGTGGGCACGCACACTCGCTATATTGGTAAAACTTTAAAAATTCAATACATGAGCCTAGTTCATCATTTCGAGATGGTACTAACTGATTTAATTAGCTAAAAGTATCCCCTTTCGAACGTTGATAGTCACTATGCGAGCCAATCCCTGAGATTTTTGCTATTTGGCTTAGAGTAGTGGAACATCCGTGGACACGCACACTCGCTATATTGGTACAACTTTAAAAATTCAATACATGAGCTTTGTTCATCATTTCGAGATGGGGCTAACTGATTTAAATAGCCAAAAGTATCCCCTTTCGAACGTATATAGTCACTATGCGAGCCAATCTCTGAGATTTTTGCTAGTTGGCTTAGAGCAGTAGAACATCCGTGGGCACGCACACTCGCTATATTGGTAAAACTTTAAAAATTCAATACATGAGCCTAGTTCATCATTTCGAGATGGGGCTAACTGATTTAAATAGCTAAAAGTATCCCCTTTCGAACGTATATAGTCACTATGCGAGCCAATCCCTGAGATTTTTGCTATTTGGCTTAGAGCAGTAGAACATCCGTGGACACGCACACTCGCTATATTGGTAAAACTTTAAAAATTCAATACATGAGCCTAGTTCATCATTTCGAGATGGGGCTAACTGATTTAAATAGCTAAAAGTATCCCCTTTCGAACGTATATAGTCACTATGCGAGCCAATCCCTGAGATTTTTGCTATTTGGCTTAGAGCAGTAGAACATCCGTGGACACGCACACTCGCTATATTGGTAAAACTTTAAAAATTCAATACATGAGCCTAGTTCATCATTTCGAGATGGGGCTAACTGATTTAAATAGCTAAAAGTATTCCCTTTCGAACGTATATAGTCACTATGCGAGCCAATCCCTGAGATTTTTGCTATTTGGCTTAGAGCAGTAGAACATCCGTGGACACGCACACTCGCTATATTGGTAAAACTTTAAAAATTCAATACATGAGCCTAGTTCATCATTTCAAGATGGGGCTAACTGATTTAAATAGCTAAAAGTATCCCCTTTCGAACGTATATAGTCACTATGCGAGCCAATCTCTGAGATTTTTGCTATTTGGCTTAGAGCAGTAGAACATCCGTGGACACGCACACTCGCTATATTGGTAAAACTTTAAAAATTCAATACATGAGCCTAGTTCATCATTTCGAGATGGAATTAACTGATTTAATTAGCTAAAAGTATCCCCTTTCGAACGTTGATAGTCACTATGCGAGCCAATCCCTGAGATTTTTGCTATTTGGCTTAGAGTAGTGGAACATCCGTGGACACGCACACTATATTGGTACAACTTTAAAAATTCAATACATGAGCTTTGTTCATCATTTCGAGATGGGGCTAACTGATTTAAATAGCCAAAAGTATCCCCTTTCGAACGTATATAGTCACTATGCGAGCCAATCTCTGAGATTTTTGCTAGTTGGCTTAGAGCAGTAGAACATCCGTGGGCACGCACACTCGCTATATTGGTAAAACTTTAAAAATTCAATACATGAGCCTAGTTCATCATTTCGAGATGGGGCTAACTGATTTAAATAGCTAAAAGTATCCCCTTTCGAACGTATATAGTCACTATGCGAGCCAATCTCTGAGATTTTTGTTATTTGGTGTATCATTTGATACATTATGGTACGTGATTTATTGAAAAATTTATAATAATGAGCATTTTAGATTTTTTAATGTTAAACAATTTCTTTTGTTTTATCAATATTTATTATCAATATTATTTCGATTTTAATATAATATAAATACACTGTTAAAATTGCACATTTACAAAAAATTTTGTCCAAGAAATAAAAATGTGTCCAAAAACTTCACAAAGAACACTCGCGTAAATTTTTGTCCAAAAACTTTTGTCCAAAAACTTCACACCGGTGTAATCGTGTGGTGTTCAAATATAATGATAAAATATAATTAACAGTATTATCCTTTTACAAATGAATTATAATTATAATTCAATAAGTATATTAATCATTTTGATTGTATTTCCTCAACGAATCCTGAATTATTTGTTTAGTTATTGGTAAGTAAAATTTATGTATCATATTTGACACAAAAACTCGTTAAGCAATTTTTCATTAATGTGTCATATATGCTCACTTTCTAATTTTGGTAAATTTATATTCATAACCATTAGACGAATTTCCATTTTAGGACTGTTATGATAAAGTTGTCAATCATGTCGTCTCGAAAAAAAATATTTGACTCTAGAAGGGATTGAAAAAATTGAGGAGTGGTCTGATAACAGTGAAGATGATTTTGAAGAAGACAATGAGGAGGAGCAATTTCAACCACAACAAACAGAAGAATGTGATAACAATAACGATGAATTAATCGAAAATTTAAACATCGAGACTATTCCTGTCGTGTTCGCCAATGATATAAATATGGAAGATGCATATATTTTTGACGCTGATGATATGGATTATGGACGAAATATTGAAAATGGAAATGATGTGCGAAATGAGGAAGTTGAGTTGAAAAATCTGAGAGAGAGATTTAAGAAATTGATTTGGAAAAATACACCGCTTGAAATCGAGTCCAATTCAGCCCAATTCAAAGGCGATGCATCACTACCATCAAATATTTTAGAACTTGAGACACCACTCTCATTTTTTAATTATATTTTTGATGATGAAATGATAGATATGATTCTAAATGAAACCAACCTGTACAGCGCTCGTAAGAATATTTCTAATCCATACACACTTACTAAATTGAAACCTAAGAAATTTTTGGGCATCTGCATTCTATCGTCAATTCATCAATTACCGAATACGAGACTCTACTGGGATCCAGATGTTGGCAACAAAATTGTGCAAGATTCAATGTCATTAAAGACGTTTATTAAAATAAAAAACAATTTGCATTTCGCCGACAACCATTTAATGCTGCCGAAAGAACACCCAAATCATGATAGGTTATTTAAAATCCGACCATTCATTAATATTTTTAAAAAAAAATTTTTAGAAACGCGTTTGGAAGCAAATTTTTTAATAGACGAGCAAATTTGCAGCACGAAACTTCGAAGTTATATGAAGCAGTATGTCCCATCCAAGTTGCATAAGGATTAAAGATATTTGCTTTAACAGGGGGCACTTCTGGTAAATATTAGGCATATATTAAATGTGTAATATAAAAGTATGTTTTCTCGAAACTAAATTATTTATCTATTATCATAGGCTATATGTACAATTTCGAGATATACTCGGGTCAAGAAAACATGTACCGTCAGATAGCGGAAGACAATTTAGGAGCCTCGGCTAATATCATTATTCGATTGTGTCGTATAATACCAAGGCACTTGAATCATACTGTATTTTGTGATAATTATTTCACTACAATACCTCTCATTATGTACTTACAGAAGGATGGTATTCATAGTATTGGTACTATCAGGAGAAACCGCATACCGAACTCGAAATTAAAAACAGAGAGAGAAATGCGGAGAAGTGCGAGAGTTTTTTACGAGGAGTATTCATCCACATTTGACGATGTTCCAATGTTGCTCGTCCACTGGAAAGACAATAAAAGTGTTACCCTCATATCGTCTTACTGTGGAGTGCTTACTTCTTCAACTGTACTGAGATGGGATAAAACCAAAAGGAAATCGATAAATATTCAATGCCCAAAAATAGTAAAAGAGTATAACCGGCACATGGGAGGTGTCAATTTGCATGACAGCTTTATCGGACGATACAGAATTAAATTTAAATCGTCAAAATGGTACTTACGGATATTTTTCCATTTTCTGGATGTATCAATAGTAAGCTCGTGGATTATTTACTAGCAACTGTGCGCTTCCAGAAATATGCCAGCAATGACTTTACTTCAATTTAGGAACGATGTAGCGAAAGGCCTTTGTTTAGTTGGCTCCTATGAAAAACCAGCATCAGCTAGTTCATCAAAACGAGTAAACCAAGCATTAATGATAAAGATTCGAAAAAAATCAGCCCAAAATGTTCCGATTAAAGATATTAGAATCGATAGAGTAGATCACTTTGCAATTAGGGACAAGCGAACGAGCTGCAAATTACCGTCGTGTATGGAGCCAACTTTTATAAAATGCTCGAAATGTAACTGTTTTATGGACTTTCACAAGTAAACAAACCTATAAATTAATTATAATTAAGACTGCAGCAACAAGTGCTGTGATATGAAATTCATTTTTTATTTTTTTATTTTACACTAAATGAGTTAATTATGTGATTTTTGTGATTTATTTTATAAATAAATATATGTAGAACTATAATATACTCGTATCTAAATATATATCTACTGAATTCCAAACGAAATATTTAGTTTTAGTCCTTACTACATTTTGTGTCATATATGACACATTAATATATTTTTATTTTCCAGGAAAATTATTAATTTTTCAAAATAGGGCCCAATATTAAACTAGATTAACTCATTGAGCTCCGTCGAATCACCAAGTTTGGCCAACATTCCTTTTATCGGCACACTAAGGGTTAATATCGAAATCATTTTTATTTATTTTATTTTTCAAAAGCTCTTAACCTAATTTTCCCGTTTACAGTATATATTATCAATTTAATAATTATAAAATTAGTGAAAATATCCTTCAATTATTTTGTTTTCTCGCTATCACACTTCTTTCCAAAAAAGATGTGTGCTGTTCAAACATCCCATCATCTTCTAAAATGATGTCTTTGTCGTTTAACTCACTTCCAATATCGTTGTCGTTTATGAGTATACGTTTGCTTCGTTCATCATATTGTGAATCACGGCACAGGCGTTAATTATAGTACCATACTACTAAATTGAATTACGAAGTATTCTACCCTTGCCTAAAATTCTTTATCGTTTTTTAAGCATACCAATACATCGTTCAACACAATTCCGAACAGATCGATGAACTGCATTGAAACTCTTCTCGTACTCATTGGCAGGGCGTCTCATCGGTGTCATCAACCATGGTCGTTGTTTGTTTCCACTATCACTTAAAATTATATAAATAAATGCCAATATAAGTAGTGGGGTAGTTAATTTAATCGTACATGTTAGTTAGGTGTAATTTAATTTGCCTATTCGCGAACACGTATAAATCGTGTGCGGTCCCACCATATCTAGCATTAATCTTTAGTATTTTTAAATCGTTGTCACATATCTAAAAATAAATTTTAAACAATTCTTAGTGCAAATTACAAAAAACCACAGAGGAAAAAGCTCGTCCAACGTTGTTGATAGATCGGATTTATTTTAAATAACGTTATATTCCTTTGAGTGCCAACATGATTTCGGCTAGTGTATTGAGGAACACAATCGCGCTATTTCGCACTCAAAGGAATATTAATATTACAGCAACAAAAATTATGTTTGTCGTCATTTTACATTCGTCTAGCTTCACATTTTTATACTTACAATTAACATCGATACATCGCACTTAACATCGATTTCTTTTGATACAGTTTCATTGCATCTAGAAATAGTTGTTTGCGAAACGGCTAATAAAATAATCATTGCCAAAATTTTTCTGATATCCGCCTGTTGAAGAACACGACAAACAAAGTTTGTCTACAACACTCAGAAACAACAAAACTTGTATATGAACGGGAATCGCTGTCCGTCTTTGTGTTACAAGAAATGAAGGCTCCATATGTCGATTAAACTGAAAACCAAATGTTTCGGTAGACGGTAAAATTTTTCGAAAGAGTTGGAAGATATATTGAACGGATTTGCCTTGAATAAATAAATTTGACTTGTGTAAACTCTTATACACAAGTCACTCTCTATCTTTATCTTATTTATTAGAGAATTAGGACACAGGAACGTTAAGCAATAACAAACGGGAAAAGAAGCAATCTCGTTGTTTCGGATGAGTGTATAAAATCGGGTTAATGTATTTTCTAGGTTTATGCCATTGTATCCTTAGACTGGAACGCTTCCCTCTCATGGTAGATCTCAGACTATTTGAGGAAAAATCATGGCAAATCAGTGTACATTAATGTCTTTGCAAATTGACCGAAAAAACTTGGTCGGTTGCATAGTTCAAAAAACTCAGTTAGTGTGTTTTTTTGACAGTTAGCGTTTGTTGTAGAGCAGTCACTTCAGTGAAACAAATGCGCCAAACTACCCAAGAAGCAAAATGACATCAAACAGAAAAACCAGAATCGAGATTGCATTTAAGAGTTTATGTAACTAGTATTTTTGAACCGGTTTTAACAAGTCTTCAATTTCGAATAATTTAAACGTCTCTGGATGAGTTTTATGAAACCCTTTTGATAACAGCAAACGTTTTTAAATGGTTTCCAAATATACAAAAATTTACTGATTATTTTGGAACAATTGCAACGTATTTGAAACGGTTTACAAAAACCCTTTTCTAACTCCTAATATTGATTAAAATATCGTATTATTTTTTGTAATAATTTTCTTCTATTTTGAAATTTTTAACACTGGAACTTATAATGGTTTATCAACTTCTAAAATAATTCGCTAAATCATTATGCATTTATTTTGTTTATAAGCACAAACAATATAGTGGTTGGTATGTTTAGAATCGGACAATAATGTCTGCTGATAAACTTGATGAATGACGAATCTTGTAATAAGATTTGTCAAGTCACTTGGTAAACTCACCATGATGTGAAAACCAAATCTGACTAAACAATTTTTTAAACTATATTATCGGAACTGTAGATGATTTTAAATTTTTATAAAATCACCTAAAACCCGATTTTGATAGACAGTTGTTCTGTGTTATTGACACTGAAATTAATCCATTTTTCATAGATTTTCAGTTGTTTATGAAACCTAGGACCAAAAGGCTTGTCACCGCTTAAAAGAAACTTAAAAGTACTTTTAATACAAATATTTGAAATTATTAAAACCGTTTCAAAAAATATGGGTTTTTTTTAAAACTGATTATAAACGATTCCTCATTAGTAAAAATAAAACGAGATAGTATCAAACACTGCGGCCAAAAGCAGTATTTGCTAAGGCTTCGTAAAGTGTCTTTTTGGTTTTAAAACTAAAGTTTCCTTTTGGTTATAAAACCTACTAAAAACAAAAAATTGCTACTTGGGTACTTTATAGCTGCTAATGAATCGGCACATAACGTGTTATTTCGTCGTTATTTAAATTGTGAACAGCAAATACAGCGATATCGCTGCCCTTATATGATTCATATTGTTACGATTTTGCCTTGTCAATCAAGGTTCGAATCACTGGATTGTGAATAAATACACTGCTTCAAATTTGAACTCACACAATTTATTTACACAACACAATTTATTATACAACACAAAATTCACAATTAATTATTATAATTATAACACACTTTTTAATTATCACTTTAATAATCGCTTTAATAATCACTTTAATAATCCTTTTATTTAACCTTCACTGTATCACGTTTAAAATAATACTCAGCATTCCACATCAACGCGCGCCCTTATATACCAAAATATTTGTTTCTAGAATAATCCTAAATGCGCAGCAAATATGTTAGTATAGAAATACGCCTAAATGTTGAGTATAAATTATAAATGTAATTGAACAATTAATGAAATTAAGTTATTCTATTCTATTCTATTCTAGGTGTCACCGTAACACTACCCCCCTCCTAAGCCTGTTCGTCCCGAACAGGATCCAGATCACCTCCTCTATAGAGCGCCAACCGCTCCAAATGCACCACCTTTGGTTTACCTTTCCGTCCTTTCTGAATGCGATAAACCACGTCGTTCAACCTTTTAATGACAGTGTAAGGGCCTTCCCATGTGGGTTGCAACTTCGGTGATAATCCCTTGTGCCGTTGCGGGTTGTGAAGCCATACCAATTGCCCTTCCTCGAAGCCTTGATTATTTGCTCGTATTCGATCACTTGATATTCGAATTTTCTTCCGTACAAATTGATGTATTTCATTAAGTTCCTCTTTCATCCGGTCGACGTAATCCTGTCCGCATAGAGCTGCTGATGGAACAGCTCCAAACTTTAAATCTCCCGGCAATCGCAGATTGTTTCCAAATATGGTTTTCGCTGGTGTCACTCCTGTTGTGTCATGTACCGCTGATCGGTAGGCCATCAGGAACATTGGTATATGTCGATCCCAGTTACGTTGGTTACTTTCCACAACCTTTGCTAGATATTCCTCCAATGTGCCATTGAATCTTTCCACCATACCGTCCGACTGTGGGTATAAAGGCGTCGTTCTTGTTTTATTGATTCCAAGCATCTGACATATCTCCTGAAATACCACCGATTCGAAATTCCTTCCTTGATCCGTGTGAATTTCCATAGGTACACCAAATCTGCTAATCCAATTGTTGACCACGGCATCAGCTATTGTTGTTGTTTCCTGATTGGGTATGGGGTACACTTCCGGCCATTTGCTGAAATAATCCATTATTACTAGCACATATTTATTTCCGCTCTCGGTGGTCGGAAATGGCCCCGCCACATCCATTGCAATTCTCTCAAATGGTGCCCCGACATTATATTGTTTCATGGTTCCACGGGTTTTTCGTGCTGGTACCTTTACTGCCGCACATTGGTCACATTTTCGACACCATTCTACTACTGACTGTCTACATCCGGACCAATAGAAACGTTGTCGAATTTTGGCTAATGTTTTATTAATCCCTAGGTGACCTCCACTTGCCCTCCATGATACTCCTTGAGGATTTCCGCTATCCGATCTTTTGGCACCACTACCAACAATTGTTTTACTTTACCATCCGTGCTTTCCCACTTTCGTTTTAAACATCCATTTTCTACGTGGAGGCTATCCCATTGAGCCCAATATGCTTTTACAATGGGAGTTTTGTCAGCTATCTCACTCCATGTGGGCCGGTGTTCTTTTTCCTTATGTTTCATGATGAATGATAGGTCAGCATCCCGTAATTGTTCCTTCTTGATCATTTCATCAGTCCATTCCTCTTCAGGTAGCACTTGCATAAGCCGAATATCGATGATGTTTTCCTTACCCTCCACACGCCCACAATGCTTGCATTCCACGGGACATGGCCTTCTTGATAATGCGTCGGCATTTCCATGTGCGCTTCCCTTCCGATGTTCAATTTGGAAATCGTAGCTTTGCAAACGTTCGATCCAACGTGCTACTTGTCCCTCTGGATTTTTGAATTGTAACAACCAGCGCAAAGCTCCATGATCCGTCCGTAGAAGAAATTTTTGGCCATAGAGGTACTTATGGAAGTGCTTAACACATTCCATTATAGCCAACAACTCTTTCCGTGTTACACAATAATTCCGTTCCGGTTTTGATAACATCTTGGAGTAATATGCAATAACTCGCTCCTCACCATTTGTTGCCTGTGATAATACTCCTCCTATACCGTCATTACTTGCATCGGTGTCCAAAATAAATTTAACGTTGGGTATAGGGTATGCGAGGATTGGTGCTTTGCATAATCGACGTCTTAGTTCCACAAATGCCTCTTCCTGTTCATCCTTCCATTCGAATGCCTTGTTCTTCCTGGTTAACTCGTGTAAACTCTTTGCAATATTGGCGAATCCTGGCACGAACCGTCTATAATAGGTACACAATCCAAGGAAGCTCCGTAATTCATGTAAGTTTTTAGGTCGTGGCCATTCCTTCACTGCTGCGATCTTGTCTTCATCGGTATGGATTCCATTGGTTGTTACCTTATGACCCAAATATTTTACTTCCGTTCTAAATAGTTTGCATTTCTTAGGGCTTAGCTTCAATCCGGCGGCTTGTATCCGATCCAAAACCTCTGTTAAATTCCTTAAATGCTCGTCGAAATCCTTGCCCATAACGATGATGTCATCCAAATATACGAGGCACGTCCTCCAATGTAATCCCTTTAGCACGCGCTCCATTAGCCGTTCAAAAGTCGCAGGGGCGTTACATAATCCGAATGGCATAACGTTAAATTGCCATAATCCATTACCCACACTGAATGCCGTTTTCTCGCGATCTTCCTCCTGGACTTCCACTTGCCAATGGCTGCTTTGCAGATCTAATGTTGAAAATATTCGAGCTCCCGATAATGTGTCTAACGTGTCATCGATCCTTGGCAATGGGTAACTATCCTTTTTCGTCACAGCATTTAATTTTCGGTAATCCACGCAGAATCTCATGGTACCATCCTTTTTCTCGACTAACACCACTGGTGAACTCCATGGACTGCTTGATGTTTCGATTACCCCTGCTGCTTGCATATCTTTTACCATTCGATCCACTTCTCCTTGCTTTGCCAATGGTAATCTCCTGGGTGATTGTCGAATCGGCGTTTCTGCTCCTGTATCTATTCGATGTTTTACCATTGCGGTTCTCCCATTATTGTCCGGTGTACTGCAGAATATTGGCATGTACCGCTCAAGCAATTGTTTTGCCAAATTTTTCTGTTCCTTAGTAAGATCTTCGGTCCATTTCTCCATGAGTTGTTCTACAACCTCTTTCTGCCCTTGCGAGTTAGTCGTATTAATCGGATTTTTCTGCTCGCACTTCACAATCGCCGATATTTCTTCGCATTTTCCGATTATTGTCCCTTTCTTGATGGTTTTCGTCTTATCCGAGAGATTTAGAGTCCTAATTGGTACTCTATTATCGCTGTCTGGTTTCACTAAAACTTTCCCGATCATAATTTCTCTGGCTCCGCTCTCCGCTTCATTGGCTTCCACAACCCACAAGCTGGGTGACCCAGAACCTCCCTCCAATCTTGCCCATACTATTGTTTCCGAGTTCGGTGGCAGCTTCTCCCGATGATCCATTATAATTTGCTTGGTCGTTTCTCCTATAACGGCGCTAACGTGAAGTGGCAACTCGATATTATCGTAGGTTAATACACCCCGTCCAACATCCACCACGAAGCCATTCGTTCTCATGAAGTCCATTCCCAAGATGACTTCGTCTACAATATCTGCAACCAGCACCTCGTGTTGAAAGTGATTTCGTCCAATCCTTATTTTTACGACCTTTTTCCCTTTTATTGCTGAATTTTCTCCAGTCACCGTTCGTAATTTAATGCCATTAGCTGGTTCCATAATTCCATCGATAATATCCTCACGAACAATCGTATGTGTTGCTCCCGTATCCAGCGTGATCATGCATTTCTTCCCATCAATATCGGCTTCAATTGTTAAGCTGTCACCGTTCCTTGCTATTCTCGAAACATGGATGGAGGTTGTGGGGCAATCGGTTATGGGAGTCAGCTTCTGCCCCTGCAAACTGACTCTTTTTAGTTTAACGACTCCGCTGTCGTCTGACCCGCCTTTCTGGATTCTATCTGTTCCTCGTTTGATCTGCGCTTCATAGGAGATGGCGACCTTGCTCGTTTCTTCTTAATCTCCCAACAGTCCCGTGAGATGTGACCCATTCTATCACATACCCAGCATTTAATCTCCACTCGACGAATTTTCATTGCTGGTTTGATGATGGTTTGCGCAGTTTCGTTTGTTAACGCACAAGCGATGGTTTCCGTGAAAGTTGCCTTAGGTGACAACATCACCGCTCTGCGCGTCTCAGGATCTCGAATACCGTCAATAAACGCATCTATTTTAATTCGCTCCATGTAATCGGCCGACATATTTGAATGGGCTAAATGCGCGAGCCGCTCAATTGCCGATGAAAATTCCTGTAGCGATTCTCCTCCTTTTTGGTCGACCCTTCAATTCCATGCGATAGATTTCTCGTTTGTGATCACTTCCGTATTTTCGATCTAACGCCTTCATAATTCCCATGTAAACGTTCCGTTCCTGCTCGGGAATGATTTATAGTGTTTCTGCCGCTTCGCCTTTAAGAGCCACAATTAACGCTGCAACACATTGTTCTTCAGTCCACTGATTTTGCTTAATCGCCGTTTCGAACTGGAACTTAAAAATACTGAAGGATGTTGTTCCATCAAATGTTGGTGGTTTTATCTTAACTGCATTAACCGTCTGGATCACTTGTTGTGGTGTTCCATTCGCCTTGACATCTTTGAGCTCCTTCTCGAGACGTTTAAAATCTTGTTCAACCGATTCAAATTTTTGTTGAACCGTCCCTTTAACATTTTGAATTTCTGCGTGTACTTCTATTTGCAGTTTTTCCACTTTACCGTGTAGTGTAGATGATAATTCCAAAAACCTCTCGTCTATTTTCTTTTGGCCATTTTCTATTTGGTTTTTAATGTCCGCCCCTTGCTGCTCCATCTGCTGTTTCATTTCCTGGTTTGATTGTTTAATGTCCGTCCCTTGTTGTTCCATTTGTACCATCTGCTGTTTCATTTCCTTGTTCGATTGTTTAATGTCCTCCCCTTGTTGCTCCACTTGTAACATCTGCTGTTTCATTTGATGTTTAATGTCCGCCCCTTGTTGCTCCATTTGTAACATCTGCTATTTAATTCCCTCGTTCGATTGTTTTATTCCCTCCAACTGTTGTCCCATTATCTGATTCATAGCAGCCATCAACTGCGATAAATCGAAACTTCCGGATGGGTTTTGTGTTGTTCCGACCATCGTTTGTTCTTCCTTTTCTTTCTTGTCCACACTGATCTCATCCGTGTTGTCCTCCTCGAAATCATACACATCTGGATTTAAACCGTCCTTCTCCATGGCCTCACGTAGTCGCTCCATCAAACTAGCTTTTGTGCCTTCACTAGCCAAACCTCGCTGCTTCAGTTGCTCCTTTAATTGCGCAAGCTTTAATTCGTAGAGAATCATTTTTCTTATTATTCACAATCCCACCGCTGTCACCAATTGTTACGATTTTGCCTTGTCAATCAAGGTTCGAATCACTGGATTGTGAATAAATACACTGCTTCAAATTTGAACTCACACAATTTATTTACACAACACAATTTATTATACAACACAAAATTCACAATTAATTATTATAATTATAACATACTTTTTAATTATCACTTTAATAATCGCTTTAATAATCACTTTAATAATCCTTTTATTTAACCTTCACTGTATCACGTTTAAAATAATACTCAGCATTCCACATCAACGCGCGCCCTTATATACCAAAATATTTGTTTCTAGAATAATCCTAAATGCGCAGCAAATATGTTAGTATAGAAATACGCCTAAATGTTGAGTATAAATTATAAATGTAATTGAACAATTAATGAAATTAAGTTATTCTATTCTATTCTAGGTGTCACCGTAACAATATGTATTTGATATATTTCGCCGAACTGCAGAATTGATCATTTACCTATGTGTGCTATGTCTTTGCATGCTTTAAGAAACCCATGCTTTGTTATAACACAGATTAGAAAGATTTTTATTGCACATGGAGCCTTTAAAAAAGTGTACACTTCCCTTAAAACATTTTGGTAGCATAGTAGCTTTAATCATCAAATCTTTGTATTAGAGGTGTTAACCACTCTGATTTCTAAATGAAACCCATTGGTATGAGCTTTTGTTATTTTTCTTCTACAAGAAAGTCATATTCCAATTACAATGGTACAAATCTGTTTTATTTACGGAATGATTTAAAAAATTAAATTTTTTTTATGCTTTAGTTATGATTTAGCACAATTTCGAAAAAAAATTTAGAAGTTACAAACACCAGCTGTAATAAGTGGAATAAGAAGTTCGGCTTTTAAACCAAACATCTGTCAAACTATTAGTATACTATAATGAACAACAACATCATGGCGTAATAAAATGTAAAATCAGAAAATTTGTTCAGACATAAGAACACATGATTTATCTTATAAACGCAATCCTAATAAACGCAAAAAATCGACCGAAGTCTTTCTGAAAAGGTCTTTAAAATGCTGGTTTTCTGGATATGCAAATTAAGCGAGAGATGGATATGCAAATTAAGCGAGAGACCGGTTTTAAGGGCGTACACTAATTCTTTGAGCGGTATGCTAGGAATGACTTTGAAACTCACTAAATGCTCCGAGTGTTGTGAGCGAAAATTATCTGTTCCCAAATATTATCGAAACAATACTATCTATGGATAATATGATTTATGTTACTGAACTATTATTTATGTTTGAGCAGCATGCTAATATTGGTTACCCAAACGGCCGCTTGAACCGATAGAATACATTTTTACAATTTCAGAAAATAAGCCCTTTATAAGATTAGTTTAATTTTTTTTTCTCGAAATTATTATATTTTCGAAATTAAATAGCCAAGACCCATATGTTATAAGAAAAAGATCTTAGTGGTTTTGTTTAATGACTAAAACAGACTAGATGGCGAATAAAAAAATAAATGTAATTATACACACAGAAATTTTTGGGGCTTGTTTCGATGTACCCTTTGCATCTAGGCTTATACGAAGGAATCCCTTATCACATTTAGGCACAAAGAATGCATCGAATCTATTTGCGATGCAGTGAGTCTTAAACTAATGCAATGCGTTTATCGAAGAGAATTGTGATATAACCTGCAATTAAATATTGTTTAGCGAAATTAAAATTATTCGCTCAGACATTGTGTTGATACTTTGTATGTAGGGTCAAAGTATTTTTCGTATATATATCAGTCAGTAGCGCAGTTTTACGAGACATCTGAATTTTTTATTAGAAATTTTTAAATCTAGTAAGTAAAAAATATAATTTACGAGTTTTATCAATTCAAATTTAAATCTTTTTTTTTACAGTAGATCCAAGTAAAATCTAATTCCGGGAGAAAAATCTACAAATCTGAAATTAAAAAAAACCTCGATTTTATTTCAAACCAGATTTAAAACAATCACTTTACGGTGCAACTGGTATCGATATAGTTTCAAAGTACAATACAATAGCGTCACAATTGGCCCTTTTGAGGGCACTTAACAGATGCATAAAATCGATGCCAATGTTATGAAAATGTTTATCTAAATCAAAATGGCGAAGATTTCTCTAATCAATATAGGGGATTGCGCCCATTGCATTAGTTTGATTTAAATGTAATTGGTGACCTATAGTTTGAAGCAAACTATAACGCTTTTGTAATGATGCAAAACTTACTTCTAAGACCGATGCACATTTGTGCTGGAATCATATACGTTATTATTTGCTTCGCATATAAAATTGTTTTTTGAGTGTGTACTTGTGTTGAGTGGTTGTGTGAGAAAAATTCACCAATTTACATAAGAATACTGCTCCACACAGTTGTAATCGCGGTAAGGATTTCTGCTTTATCGGAGCTACTTTACTTTTGGCGTATACAATATTTAAGGTAATTTCGCCACTCTCGTTCATGCATCGTAAATTTACAACACTACCGTAGGCTGCTTCTGCGTTTTACAACTTTTTTGTACGTTCCCTGTCTTGTTCGGCATTCCAAGCGTTTTGATAGAAGGATCTTCTTCAATTAATTTTGATATATTTTGGACTTTGTGTTGTGAAAATGAGTTTAAAAATTCTTACGACTGGGATTTTCATTTTCGTAGATTAAAGCCACTTTCGTTCAAAATATTGACTATAGTTGTTCTTTGAGCAATATCGCTTCTTGCACGTTGTTGCATCCGGGCAGCATATCATCAATATAAAAATCATTATCAATTATGTGTACTGCAGTTGGATATAGTTCAGTAGCATTTTCGGACGATTTTTTTTCAATGATTTGACTGCTAAATAGGGTGCACATGCCGTTCCATATGTCACGGTATTCAGTTTGAAAATTTGTACTGGTTTCATCGGATCTTCGCGCTACAGTATAAGTTGAAAATTGGCATCGTCGACTTGTACCAATATTTGGCTATACATGTTTTCGATGACGGCTACTAGTGCTATTGAATGTTTACGGAATTTTAGCAATATTGTAGACAGGTCGGTTTGAATATTTGGACCAATTTGTGAAATGTCGTTTAGAGAAAATCCCGGACTAGTCTTGCACGACGCATCAAACACCACTCGTAATTTAGTTGTGCTGCTACTGTGTTTGACGACTGCATGGTGCGGCAGGTTGTATGTATTTCCTTTCATTCTGCACTGGAACTTTGTCTGGTGATATCTGAGTTATATGTCCTTAATCGATATACTCGTTCATAAACGATTTGTATGATTTAAAAAATTCAGGATCTCTCGAGAACTTCCTCTCCATTGCAAGTAGCCGGTGATATGCTGCTTCATATGAACTGCCCAATGACTGTGACGATTGTTTAAACGCTAGTTTAATGACAAATTGCCCATTTTTATTCTGGTAGTAGTTTGTTCGTAGAACACTTCACATTCGTGGATAACCACTGAATTAGGTTGTGATGCAACTTCCTCCACTTCCAGAAACCTTTTCATTTCTTGATGGAGATCTTGGTTCAGAAATGGAATTAGTGGTTCCGTGGTAACGTGTAGATTGGTCAGACTTGAACAAGTGTTACGACATGTGCCGGCTATTAATCATCCAAATTTTGAGGAGTGGAGGAGTGGTAGACCATCTATTTCTTGTTTGTCGGGATTTAGGCCTTCAAAACAGACATCCCTAGACGCACATCAATTTTACCAGGCACATAAAACTGGGGATCTGCAAGTTCCAGTTGTACATCTAATTTATCGAATTTGACTGGCGTTGTTGGTAATGCGTTGGTAATATTGTTAATAATATGAGCCGTAACTGTTAACGCGTAACTTCGATCGGTTCGTGCGAATGTACGGTCTTATTGATTTTTCCTCTCGTGCGACGAACTGGACCGTAAACAGTAACGGAAGTGTAGCTTCGCTTTAGGCCTATAGGCTTTGTGCGCAAGATTCGGTAACGGAGGACGTTTGTGAGCCCGAATCTAACAATGCTCGATACAGCTATAATTCACCGGTATGTGATTTGATATAGACGACTGCAGTTGGTAATACCGTGGTTGTAGAGGAGTAGTGTGTGTGTGCAGGACTTGTTTGGTAATCTGGCTATCTGGAGCTTGTGTCTGATCATATAATGGAATTGATTGTATGGCTTTTCTTATTCTGTTCTCTAGAATTATGGTGATCTTGTGACGTTCTAACACCTGATGATTGATCCTTTGAGATGTGGTGATTTGTAGACCAGGCCCAATGAACCAGGCTGGTCTTCACTATAGTTTTGATGAAAGGTGTGGTGGCGCTTTTTGCAGATGCGGCATGGCGATCTAGAAAAACACTTAGAACTACTATGTCCGTTTTTCAGACAGTTAGTACATAAATTATTTTCCGTTGTAATCTTAAATCTAGCGTCGTAATCCATATTTCGAACCTTAGGACTTTTGTTTAGGAACGTTAAAAGAGTATCGAATGTTGGAAGATCCTTCCCAACTGATTCATTTGTCCATAATTGCTTAGTTTCATCATGAATTTTAGTTAATATGGTTAATATGTTTCTGGTCCCAGTACTCGCAATCCACGAATGATTTCGTCAGATGTTTCACTGATTCTACGTAATTCCCTTCCATTTCCTTGCATACATGGCTTCTGCTCCATAAACGTTTGCGCACCAGTGATGTCACTATAGGAGTTATTTTGTTGAATCGATTGCATAGTTTCTTCCAAGCTTCAGAGTAATGACTTTCCGTGATGGTAATATGACGGATTAAAGCAGATGCTTCACCTTTAAGCAATCCGCGCGTGGTGATTGTAACGGAATTTCATCTAATTGCATTACTATTGCTAACCTATCCCAATATTCTACATTTTTACATATTAGCATGACCTTTTCGAGACTAACATCTCTAAATATATTTAACAAAAGTCACCGTCATGTTAAATTTCCACATTTCTGTGATATGTCGATCAAATTACGGTATTGATTGATTGATTGATTGATTGGACTGTAGAACCAAGTGCTAGCCAAGTGTCCCGGATAACGCCGGGCCTATTCCTACAGCCTGTTTACACATAACAATAGGAAGGATAGGAAAGGTTTTTTTTTTTTTTGGGACGGAACGATCCGGTTGCAGACACCTAGCGATCGTACGGCACAACACAATTCTAATCTACCTCTAATCTACTAGAGGAAGGATAAAGGCTTAACAGGTTTAATGGATAACGATGGTATTGGTCTTCAAGAATTGCTTCTCTAAATCAGCAACCTGAGAAAAAAATAATATTATTTCACGTGCATGTGGAAAATTCCTGCAATATAATTCTACATTAATACTTTTCGGCTTCCGAAACAAAATTTGATTGATTGAATCGACCCGGTTACAGACACCTAGAATGACAACATAATTCTAGTTTACAAAATCAGCAATTAATATTTCAAAGAAATATTATTATTTCAGATTTCCTGAAACTTAATTCCAAATTAATTTTTTCTGGCTTCCTAAATAATATAAACATTTATTAATTTAACTTCACAACTTACAATAGAATTTCCTGGAACCAAATAGATATTTGAATTACAATATATTTACCATTACTCTAAAATACATTAGTATTTAACCCTTCAATTAAGCAACCAAGAAATAGTAAAACAAAAAAGTAAAAAAAATCTCAAAAAGTTACAACAAATGAGTGAGACATCCCAAAGGCAATGATTCCAGAAAACTATTAACGTTAATCAATGCCAGATTAACAACCGGATTGGATATTTCAAATAAATTTAGCTTATTTCGCAAAAATCTCAAATGCTTTACTAATTTGGTTACCCAAGAATATTCAATTAATTACCAGTCTTATTATACTACATAAGACATATTTATACCATACTCAAAGGAACTTTACCATTCGTCAACCAATCACTATGGAACATGGTATGCAGAATCGGGTTGGTGCTCTAACATAATGCTCAATGGTACTAGGCCATCTCTCAACAAATGATGGTCAAATTCGGTGTTGCTTTTTGTATTTGGACTAAATTTTGGGATTCAGTTATAATGAATGGAGTTAGACTGTTTCATAAAAGATAATTCTCAAAATTAGTTTGTAAAGTTAGGCTAGGATTCTAATAAACTAAGAACCAATCAACTTGTGTCGGGAATTTAACGTGGAGTTTTGATCAAGTTCTATGCAGAACTACGTGAGGATTTAGAAATAGATTTTAAAGAAGTTCTAAAGTTCGATTTTAATTACATAAACTATAAACCAATTAAATAAACATTATAATAATAAATAATAAAAACGCCTATTAATATATACATATATACACATATACATATATACATATATATATACACACATACGCATATATATATATATATATATATACATACACATACACACATATATATATATATATATATATATATATATATATATACATATATATATATATATATAGATATATATATATATATATATATACATACACATACATACACATACACATACATATACATACACACATACACACACATACACATATACATACATACATACATACACATACACACATATACATACATATACATACATATACACGCATATACACATACACACACATACACATATACATTACATATTTCATACATGAATGTAAATTACATTGGATGAATCCATACGAAGACTCACATTTGAGGCTGCCACCAGATTACAATCTGTGAAGAAAATGAATACAACTATGACCCCCTGTCGAAGTGCAGAACTGATGGGCCGAACCATCTTACATGTCCTCAATTTGGCAGGCGACTGCGCAAGGTAAGGACGTGAAAAGCAAACCGCGAAAATTTGGTGTATTTGTTGAGGACCATCTCAGTTAGAAAAACCAATCAGCGAGTCCCATCGAGGGGTGGGGAGTATTTATAGAATTTTTTATTCTGACCAATTATATTAAGAATTCTAAGGCCAATTAAGATATCCCCAGAAATCCAAATACAACCTCAGGTATATGGAGTGTTAGCTGGAGACCATGTTATTTTAACTGATTGATTAAATTGATTGGAATGTGTGGCCAAACCTAGGTAAGGTTCCCGATTGACGGCGGACCAATCCACATGCTATTTTAAATAAACAAGGTGGATGGACAAGAAAGGTGAATTAATTATTATGGAAATTGACCCGGTTTCAGACACCTAAGTAGTCAATAGCTAGTAAATTGTTAGTTGCAATGTATTGTAAGACGGTTAGTACAAGATAACGCAATTGGTTAATATATTATGGTATAGTACCCAGTAATCACCGAATCCTAAAAATATATTAAATTATCTGAAGTATAACTTATAGTATTTCCAGTGGTCGTTTTAACTATTAGAAATACTAATAAATATTGAAGTATTAAATAATAAAATTAAAACAGTTAAATGCGATGATTCGTATTAATTAATCCAACTCAATTATCCTGAAAAATATTAAATAAAATTAATTGAATTCAAACTACCAAACAATTTGTTCAATAAAATAGTGCTCGTCACTGCCGTCATCTGAGAATCCAGCTAAAATCTAAATAAAAAGACTAAATAGAATCAAAATTATAATTTCAGAAACATCAACTCCTTCTAAATGCTAAACAAAATAAATCATTAAAGCATATATTTAGAGTTATTAATAAGTAGGAAATAATTTTCATTTTAACTGAATAAAACCTATTAAAATATAATATAATTCAGTAATAATTAGTACATTAAACTTAGATATCGGCATAATTAAGACAATCGAAAGCCCCTAATATTAATATAACAATATTAAACTGATTATTAAAATAATTCCAAATAAACAATCAATTATGTATACCCGTTTTCCGGCCCGCATACACAATCGTGCATGTAAAATTCGAGTACGAAAAAGAATCATGTCAAAAATTGACTTTTGTTTGAACTCTGGACCAACACACACATCTGTGCATACCATTTAAACTGGTTTACGACCGAAAAAAAACAATACAACACATCCCAAAAAACTGGTTATTATATCAAAAACAAGTCATTTAAGTTATACAATTTATATGTTATCAAATTATTAAATTTTTCAAAACGGAGACCGATCCAACTAAGATCGATCAATATCCGTAGACACTACAAACTGTGGTTATTTACATACACATTTGTGTATGGCGAACCCAAGTTGAAGCAAAAAAGCAATTGTTTTTTTTTGTAAACGCGAATGGAGTACACACAATTAATTATATAGATATATATTTACACACCCATATATATATACACACATTCATATACACACCTACAAACACAAATTTACACATGCCCATGCATATACACATGTACATACCATATATCACACAAGAATTCGAAATCAAAATAACACTGTTCACTCGAAAACTAAAATAAAATTAAAAAATACATGCCAAAAATGTACTCCCGAAAAATAACACTATAACTATAATAATATTAAAATAGTTAATATGTTATGAAAAAAAATTAATCAATAATATAATTCATTCAGTTATATAATTCATACATTATCAAATTATACTGTTTTACAAAAATATTTCCGATTTAACTAAGATCCGTTAAAATCCAGAAGACATTACAACCTGCCATTTTTTACACACACATCCGTGCGGGTTGGACCCAAACTGAAGCAAACAATTTTTTTCCGGTAGGAAAAAGGGAAATACAAGAGAGAAAAAATAAATTTGTATACATATATGTATTTAAAAACATACGGCCGAACTTATTTTTCTCATCCTTTAATATTTACTTCTAAAATTATTGTAATCTATATCATCCTACACACACACACACACACACACTTAAAAGATACAGCACCACACTATGGCGACATATTAAAAATGCGTATTTGTTATCACAAGCACAACAGCTACTATAAAACACTTAATTAAAATTTATATTGGAATTTGGAAATACAACCAAACATGAATTAAAATAATAAAAATAATTAAAAAAATAATATAAAATAATAAAAACACTTAAGTTATGAATATTTTGGAACATACTCAACATAGAAATAAGTGTGTTGCATTTGCTCGCACTACACACAAATTCCGTCGATTGCTGCGCACCACACACTTTTTTAATTTCATTTATAATTATTATAGTTATATTAATTTCAGTTTTTATTAAAGTCACTTTTAATTAAATTATTAACACTTTATTATTATATTATTATATTTAATATAACACATTTTTTTAACACGATACGTTAATTTAAAATTCAATTTTATATACTACAGAGAAAGACAAAAACGCGTCTTTCCTCTACGACATGCATGTCAAACTCTGTGATATGTCGATCAAATTACGGTATGAATAAAAATTCATATTGTGGTTGAACGAGCATACACTTAAATGTAATTCGATCACTTTGTTGGCGATAAATGTTTGTTCTCTTGAGGTAAACAACATAGGTAATGAACTTTGTATTTACCAATTTTACTTAATGAACATTTTTCGTTTCAAATTTTGCGCGTGGCCATGAATAAGCAAAATTGATGGCACGTTGTTTTTGTACATTACCAGGGCATTTTGTGATGATTTCACAAAATTTTGCTAATTATTTTTTTGATGGAGTGTACAAAAATGAAAAGTTGTTTTTTTGCTATGGAGTTTTTAGGCAGTCAGTTTTGGATAGACCAACGAGTGGTCAGTTGGGGAGTTTAATTTTACAATTCATTGGTGAAGTAACTTGCTCGACAGTTTTGTTAATATTCTTTAAGTGTTTGTAAATTGTCTGGAAATTTTGGAAAACAAATTTGTTTTAATTCAATTGTTTATATTTTTTGTACGTTTTTTCTTGTGTGTTTCTCAGTGGATTCAAAACATAATTGTTATTGTGTAAATTAAATTAAATAAATATTGTGTAAAAAAATTAATGTTGAGATAAATTAAAAGTTTGAAATAGACAAGAATATAAAATATATCCCTTTCCGGCTCAAAAATGCAATTTTTTAGTAATAATTAAACACCAAGTGTTACAATTGTGATGGTAACGACCAAAAACCAATGGTCTTATTTTTTCATCGAAACCAAAGTTCAGCCCTCACTTTTGTTACAAGATTCATTAAAAATGCTGCACACATATAAAAGTATGCAAAAGTTAGACCAACCCTCACAATTGTGCGGGTAAAAAACGAGAGATAAAAACATGGTTTTTGTCTATTCAAAATTAATTTCTCTTTTCCGTTATTGGTTCTACCTATTATTGAATATTAGTACTAATTAAATAGAATAATAAAACGTTCAGTGTATAAAAATTAAACCGCCTTTTTATGTGTCAAATATCAACATGCAACACCGTCTGGATCGCTCTAAAAGTAAGTAGATTTTTCAATAAAAATAAATTAAATTTAGAAATTTAAGTTATCGTGAAAGGTAATTTAAATATTCAATTTTAAGTTATCAGCATTAATTTGGTTGTTTTAAAGTAATTTATAAACAAAAAGCTAGTACAAAGAATCCATCACGATTGTGAGCATTTTTCGGATTATGTGTACATTTTTCCAGTTGTTTATAAAAATGGAGCTTGGCTGGTGAATGATGACGAATTAAACCACCTAATCGACAATATTACCGATGATGGCTGCGATTTAGAAGACGCTACACAAATAAATGATATTCCAGCTGACATAATTGTTGATCCATGTAGTGATATGGCATTGAGGATGATGATGACAACAGCGTTGAAAATTTTGATACCATCTGGAAACAAAACAGTTTTCACCACAATTCATTGCCAATTTAACCGAAGTTAACCGAAATTGCCAAGTTAACCGAAATGTGATTTGAATTATTTTATGTGATATTACATACTCGTAATTGCCTTGAAGTACTCGTAATATGCAATTTTATAATTTTAAGTGAATTTTTTTTTAAATAAAATATAACTGAAATATTTTCTTGTTTTAATTTTTGTAAATAATAATAGACCAACACTCACAATTGTACGGGTGCCTTTTACAGAATCTGGCTAATGGCATTCAACAAATTTCACTAAAACTAGACTTGGATATAGGCTTGTAAATAACTGATAAAGTTATTAACACGTAGCTTGCTTTTAAATTTTCTTGGTCCTAGGATCATCGTAAAATTAAGCTCATAATTGTTACACCTGGTTCAATATTGTAATATTTATTACATACAATTATTGCAACACTAGTTCATGATTCAATTGTGAAGGTCAATCTTTAGTACTCGTAAGATTTTTTTTCTAAGAACTTTACTTCATACCCTCACAATTGTATTGACCAGGGCGGAAAGGGTTATATAAAAACAAAGGTCTAAGAACTTCATATCTAAGAAATTTTCTTTAAAAGTTAAATTTTTGTCTAATAAATGAATTAAATCTAAATAGAAAGTACAAAAAATGAGTTTGGAATTACGATTATAATATGGTTTTACATTAAAATAAATTGTGTTAGTAAATTCTAGTATTTTAATAAAATAGACAAGAATAGTTATATTGACTTTAGTTTTTTTTTCTTCTGTGTTTAATTAGAAAAGCGTGTTAACCAGGATTTAAGGTATATGTTTCAGTGACTAACAAACTAAATAACAGCAGTGGGTTGGCACGGGGTTTGCTGGGAGGGAAATTGGTGACACTAGATGGATCTTTTCCCCTTCCTAGCGAGCACGGTGGCCACTGCTACCTATAAGTGTTTAATAGTTTAATATTTTTTGGTGTTCCTTTAAGGATTCAGGCTCGAGAGGCCTCTACATTTTTAAGATGTTAGAATAGTTTTTTTTATAAATACAACCACGGTGGGCGTCTGACCGGTTTTTTTTTCTTTTTCTCTCTGCGGTAGGCTGATTGCCCAATTCATTATTTAAGGGTTCGATGTTTTTTTTTATATCCGTACCCGTTTAATCTTGTTACTTCCGGCGGTAACCTAGGCCGCTATCTTTGTATCCCAATCCCCTCGGCCAATTGACCTTTGCCGCCGAGCTAGCGGGTTAATGCCACCTACGGGATACAATTAAAAGGATAGTGGCAACAATAAACGTAACTGAGGTTGTCCTGTTGACGATAGTGACACTATAGGTTACATGATGTAAAAACGCCTTCGTAAAATGTTTTTTTTGGTCAAAAAATGGTTCTAGTGTGAAACTTATATCGTGTTTCGCTTCACTACCACCTCGTTAACGGCGACTACATGCTTGTCCTAGTAGCTCGCGTGCCTTATAATACACTTCATCTACTTCATCAGTGATCGGTTTGTAGGCTGGATTACTAAATAGTTCAACTTTCATTTTGTTGAAAGTGTGATATCTTACTTCTCCGTTATCTTTTCCGCAAATCGCAATATGGTAATTATTTAAGAATGCGCTCGGTCTCGCAAACGTTTCGATCGATCAGTCATTCTTTGTAACCGGATCATTCATTTCACTATTCACAAAAAGGTGGTGGTTCTCTAGTGATTAACAATAAACTAACTTATAATGATTGATATAGATACCGTTATTGATAGCTGATACCGTTAGCAATAAATACTACGGTTTTATCTCGCACTTCGTAAAGTTAATTTGCACGTATTAATTAGTTAAAATAAATAAAATTCTACTTAGCTGAATTGCAGATGATTATTCCCGGGTTTTGGAACCAAAAACTGATGAGTGGTTGTGCGCAGTGTTGTGCCTGTTTTTTACGTTACGTAATATACTCGGTTTTTTACATGTAAAATACGTATTTTTTACATAACAATTTTTTACAAAATGTAAAATACAAAAACTGTTCGTAACTAATTCCAAATTACTTATAGTTCATAATCTCAATTCTTACGTATCTGTATAAAGAAAATTGGATATAGGTATGATGTAAAATGAGAATTGAATTTTAATAATTGAATTGAATTGAATTTATTTATAATTCTTCTAATTTATTAATTATAATTAAAAGTAAAATATTTGTAGAAAAATATAAATACAATTATTTTTTTTTTTCAAAGAAAATGTGGTTTGTTTCTCAGCTGCTAACTTATTTTTTAGAATCCACAGAAAAACAAAATCCACTATGGGATTGAAGTGTAAAACGATTAATCATCGAACTCATTCAATATTAATGCTATAACATTTTAATGTTATCGGTTACAAAAATTGTTTAGATGATTACGAGAAATCCTTACCATCTTTCGACAAGATTATTTAACTTGACACAGACAAAGACATCTGTAGTGCAATTTGTTCTCTATCGATTATTGCTTAAAATAAGAATTACATTGCTTAAATTAAACAACTTCATACTGCTCTAATATTGTAGCAAAACGAAATAAAAAAATTCTTGCGCTATGTGACGTGAGGAGAAACAATCAAAAAATTTAGGTGTCATTTGTTATTGTCAAATGTCAACACAAAAAAATAAAAATCGAAAAATAAAATCAGGTATATAAAAATTTAAATATTATATTATATCAAAATAATATAATTATATCCACCAGCTCCAAATACACCAGCTCCAAAACTAAAGGATTTTATTACGGCCAAGGAATCAAGGATAGTGTAAATTTGCTAGAAAACGATATTTCGTATGAATGAGTTGAAGTTCAAAACTATGCTTGTTTGATGTATCGCTCATCCTAGACTTAGCTATAAGAATACGGCAAATCAAAATTTGGCATATTAAAATTTTACTAACCGTTTTCGAGTGAGTTTTCTATTACTTATTAAATTACAAGTCAAATGAAACTATACCAATGGCTCTTTGGCTCGAATATTTTAATTTTCTTAACTAACTAGAATTTTGACTGAAAAATAAATATTTTGTTTACTTATGCTTATAATAATTATTAATAAAAAATAAATATGTTGTATTTCAAAAAATTGTTTATTTATTTATTATAAATTCAGTTTTACTTTTAAAAGTAACATTAATGCAATTTTGTTTATCGCAAATCTTCATTATCATCACTATCAACAGATCGAATTAGAATTTCTTTATTATTTAAGGAATAATATTAATAAATATGAATTAATTTTCTAGATCTATTAAATGTCAGGCTATTTCGAATTAGGCAAGGAATTTGACCCCGATTTGAAAATATCCGCTCAATCTGCGCTGTCGATGCTGGAAGATTTAATAATTTCAGTGCTAAGTTGGATACGTTTGGGTGGCCTCACTGCAGTGTTCCAAAAAATGTCTGGATTCTTTTGAGTATAAAGTTTGGAAAATTCCACTTTGTTTTTGTAAATGTGCCAATCTTCAATCCTCAAATTTCCGTGGCCAATTAAATTTGTCAGATACCAAAATAGTTATGGCAAATATATCAAAATTTATTTTTGATAAAGATTTAATCGAAAGCGTACAAAACTCAAAAGAATTGTTTAATCCCATATGTAATCTTATAAACACTTTCCAACGTGGAAAAACTACTTTAGCGAATGCTGGTTTTATGTGGCTATCATTTAACGTGCAGGTAAGATTTAGAGATAAACTACAAATATTTTTCGAAAAACGCCAGCTTATTATGTGCATCCTTATTACGATAACGACCTTTTAATTGATAGTCAAGTGGATAAAATCAATCAGTTTTAACAAATTAAATGGCCAAAGAAATGAGGATTGGCTCATTTACAAATACGAAAGTGGAATATCCCATACTTTATACTCAAAAAAATAAGAAATTCACAAGATTTTTGGAGCATGCAGCGATAAGCCACCCAAACTTATCCAACTTTGCACTGAAATTATTAAATCTTCGATCACATTCGAAACTTGTCCCTCCCTAGTCGAAATTTTTTATCAAACAGACTCTTAAGGATTAACTACGATAGCTGTCTTAAAGAAATTCGTGCAAACCTATCTAAAAACTCCGTAATATTAATCGACGGATATTTCTTCTTTTATGATTAATATGATACAAATTTACGTTTCGTACATTAAGGTTTGCGTCTTTACTAAGGTTTTTTAAATACGCGTTTGATTTTATACAATATTATACGTTTTATACAGTAATTTAAGTATATTACCATTTTTTACGTAAAAAATGTATAAAACAGTTTTTTACATACAATTGCACAACACTGGTTGTGCGAGATTGCAGTTTTGAATTTGTATGGTGATTTTAATCAAGCCTCTGATGACACACTGGTAAAATAGTATTTGATGTTTATCACCAAGTTAAGTACAACGACGATAGTTCATATAAGAAAATTAATCTAGATTCTAAATTTGATTTCAGATCTACGACTTAAAAATTACATTATAAATGATGTCTCAACAGAATATATGATTGGAATAATATAGTTATACTAATAAAATGGTAAGTATACATATTTATAAATTTGGTTGTAATTCTTTAAGGTTGAAACTGTAAATTATTGGATGACGACACCATCAGCTGGACAAGAGGATTTTCTATTTAATTGATGATGTTTATTATGTGTTGTTTGTATTGTGCATAAATAAATTTGATTTGCGATTTCCCGATATTTTGTGTTTTCAATCTCATCAACAACTTGGATTATCTTAAACGTTCTAGTTTCACTCACTTGTTTGGTAAAAATGAATTTTAACTTCCGAAAACCTCATTCTGAACTAGAAAAAAAAAATATTCTCCATTGTTTACAAATTGTCTATATCTATTAAACGACATATCGACATTTGAGAAATTCGATATGTGTAGACGTACAACACTTTTGTGCGTAAAATCGATAGACCATTCAATACTATTTTCAACGAACGCAAAGTGAAACGTTATTTAAAGTGTCTTTTTGCACCACATTGAAAATATGTATGTTATATTACATAACGCATCTTTACGGTTTATCTTTGAGCACTGTGCTTCATTATCGTGAAAATAGTATTGGTAAACAATTGGACAAACAAGTGGTAGACAATATTGATGAACAAAAAATCACATTGAATCATATTCAACCGATTTATTGTTTTATGTAAATTTTAAATATCATTTATTATTAAAAATTAAAGAAACTTTTTTTTTTATTTTACAACTAGAAATATTTCAAGTCATTAATTACGAATATAAAGTTTGATATCTGTGAGGAAATAAATCCAATTTGCCTATCTTCGAATTTACTACTTTTGGTTGCAGATGGAGCATAAGTTGTTAAAAAATATTATTTAATTTGTTTTATTTATACGCAAATTATTGATTACAATCCATGGTTACTTATAGAGTGATATGTTGGTATCTTTGACTATGACTAATTCTCTTTAAATTTATTTTGTTCGTTGTTCTAATGAAGTTGCATGATGTGCTTTAGCACATCATCTCTCTTATACTATAATGCATATATTACTTATAATACTTCACTTGAAAGAAATCAGGGCGATATGTATGATACAAACAATTTAATGCTTCACACTAAATATATCCGGTATCAATTTCTCTAATCCATGAGAATTATACGAAATACAAGAAAAAAATAAAAAAAAAAAAAATTTAGTTCCGCTCTTCAAAAACGCACATCGTTGGACCGTCATGATTAATACAAAACACGATAAACTATTAAACCTCACACACACGAATGATACAATTTGAGCGATTTACTAAAAATCCCAATTTATCACGTTTATCACGTCAGTTCCCAGAATTGATAACAATGTTTTTAAATTCCAAATTGTTTTGTACAAAATCAAGCACCGGTGAATTTGCCAATTTTGTACATTGGATTCCTGATCTGTATAGATAGAGGTTAGTGACTTGTTGCTAGTTGACGTGCAATGTACAATTTTTTAATAATCTGTTTATTTTTTCTACGATTTGGGTTGGCGAAAGATATCGTGCCGGTGGTATTTAAACTTGATTATGATAGTTTATCACCGGATGAAGTAAAGTTTAATATACGATCGGATCATAATCGTTACATCATAACATCAGCTAAATGCGATAATTTTGTGTACAACTCAACAGGCGGAGCTGAAAACCAAACTGTAACGTAAATATCGTATCGACAAGCTGTATAAGCCCGCCATAAATTAATATTTTTTTTTTCATTGTAGATTAATTGATTTAGTGCCGTGTAAACTTTATGAATGCACTATTCATATTAAAAGTCACTTTTCGTTAGAAAAAATTATATACGTTTTGAATATTACCACTGGAATTGGCAATAAAACACCTCCAATCAAACTATTAAATGTTACGCCAGAATCGAATTTAGTTCGCATCGAATTGGAATACAATCAAATCGATTGTATGGAAAGACTATATTTAGTTTTGAACAGTTCCAAAGTAATGCTATGGACTAATTATAATCTTACAAGAACGATTATAATATCCGAATTACCACCATGCAGTGTGCATCACGTGTACATTTTTCTTTATCATAAATCTGGCCCATACACAATTTTAAATGACAACATTCAAACAACTGCATTCAAGTCAGGACGTATTGAAAAACTTGAGTTTAATCCAAAAACCGATTTAATTAGTTGGGCGCCAATTTTTTACGACGAGTGTTCTGTGCCAAAATATTATGTGATCACAATAATACCGGAGACAAGGAACGAAACAATGGTTTTTGAAACAGATCGAAACGAGTTTAAAATGGACTTTTTAGGTGAACGGTCAACATTTTTAATTCGGGTGTATCCTAAAGAATTTCCAACCTTGTTCGGAGCAATTCGATTAGTGATCGGATCAAAGAACTTGCAGAGCCCGATAACAGATGTAGAAGTTAGCAAGCTGGATACCATGCCAACATTGTTTCAAAAAAAGTCAACTGAAAATAATACTTTAGGGACGATTATGGTAATAAGCGTGCTGGTTGTAGGTACAATGTCGATTGCAATTGTAATTGGATTTTACTTAAAAAGTAATAGACACCGTCCTGAGCACCAGACTGTTGATATCATGATACGGGACTCTAAAACGAGTAATGATTCCGTTGAACAGACTTGTCCAATTGATTTTCATTTGTATAAAGATTTAATAAATTTTTAAAAATAAGTATTATTTTAAATTTATAAAGTAGTTAAAATCATTTTCGCTGAGTTGTGGTTTTTGGCCTATAGCACTCTAGTTGAAGAGGGATGAAGGATAGTGGCTGATGATAACAGTTTGCACCTAAATTTCGGGTATTCATAAATCATGTATCTTAATTCATCATGATGAAGAAAAAAGGATATGGTATTTCGCGTAAAGTCAACGATTTGAATCCAATCCCCACATAAGCGATTGTTCTATCAGATGACTAGCATCTGATCTCTGATATTCACTGGATTAAATTTTTTCGTTTTCTGTCATATTTGGAAACTGTTGCTGAAAGTGCTTTAGCGATGACACCTACTCCTACAGGGTTAAATTAATTATACATATGTTCCAACTTGTCATATTAAAAATGGTGTTTCAGCTATGCATTTAGTGTGGAAAAATGCACTTCAAATCGCAACCCACCCCATTGGTGGCGCAATAATTGGGGATGTAGTAAGCGTAGCTATATCGAAAAACTGCACTAACATTATTCAGTATTTTGCAATCACGTGTGGTTTGAAAGTGAAAATTAAAACAAATTTATTAACTTGCAGTTTAAAGAAACCACGCGATAAACTAGTTTAGAAATTGTTTTAATTCTTATCAATCAAAATATAGTTATTGTAAATTCATGTTTCTATTTATACATATGTGTTTGTAAAGATAGATAATGAACTTGTTCAATTTAACAAACATAGTTTTGACTATCATTTAAATATAATTCGATATTAATCCCAAAATGCCAAAATTTAAATCCCAATTCAGTAATTATATATAGAAATATAGTCCAAATAAGTATTAAATGTATTATTATCGGCCATGTTTGTTTTGACAACAACAACAATGTTTTACAAAAACAAAATTTATACTCTGATTTAAATATAATTCTATATTAATCCTAATTTGAACAAATTTAAATTCGAATTTTGTATATAAATGTATATGGACATCTAGTCCTCATAACTATTGAATGAGTAATTACCGGCCAAGTTTATTTTGACAACAACAATAATACTTGACAACAACAACATTTTGACTATGATTTAAATATAATTAAATAAAAATCCTAATTTGACCAAATTTAAATCTGAATTCACTAATTTTCTAGAGATATCTAGTCCTCATATGTATTTAACGTTTTATTATCGGCCATGTTTGTTTTGACAACAACAGCAATGTTTGACCAAAACAAAATTTATACTGTGATTTAAATGTAATTCTTTATTAATCCTAATTTGAAAAAATTTAAATCCGAATTCTGTACATAAATATACATAAATGGACATTAAGTCCTCATAATTATTTAATGAGTAATAACCGGCCAAGTTTTTTTTATACAACAGCAATAATACTTGACAACAACAAAATTTTGACTATGATTTAAATATAATTCAATATAAGCCCTTATTTGAACAAATTTAAATCCAGATTCACTAATTTTCTATAGATATGTAGTCCTCATATATGTATATAATGTGTTATTATCGGCCATGTTTATTTTGACAACAACAATAATACTTGACAACAACAAAATTTTAACAATGATTTAAATATAATTCAATATAGTCCTGATATTCAATATAGTATCCTGATATTCAATATAGATTCAATATAGTCCTTCAATAGTCCTGATTTGACCAAATTTAAATCCGAATTCACTAATTTTCTATAGATATCTAGTCCTCATTTATATTTCACGTGTTATTATAGGCCATGTTTGATTTGACAACAACAACAATGTTTGACAAAAACAAAATTTATACTCTGGGGGCCTATTATGAAGTTGGTCGGAAAATACGACACCGTCGGAAAATACGTCGTCGTAAAATCCGATCCGCGCCGGATATTCGTATTATAAAACCAGTATTTTTACAGTCAAACTCGAAATTTTCAGTATATATGTACTTGTCACATTTAAATTTGGTTAAATTAATTTTATAGAGATATCTACTAACATTTAAAAATTTATTAAACTTTTATATATTTAAATAACATGTAAAAATTATGAACTACGATCTATTTTCCGGCGTATACTACAATATCCGTCACCAAACTAGCTGTCGGATTGAATAATTAAATTTTGTCGTAAAAACCGCTAACTCGGATTTTTATTTCACAATAGTATAAAATCCGCGCGGATCGGATTTTTTTAGTTTCATAATATGAATATCCGACGCGAGACGGATTTTACGACGTCGGAAAAATTTAATAATTGGGCCCCTGATTTAAAAAAAAATCTATATTAGTCTTAATTTGACCAAATTTAAATCCGAATTCACTAATTTTCTATAGAAAATTAGTTCTCATATGTAAATAACGTGTCTTTAACGGCCATGTTTGTTTTGACAACAACAACGATGTTTGACAAAAACAAAATTTATACTATGGTTTAAATATAATTCTATATTAATCCTAATTTTAACAAATTTAAATCCGAATTCTGTACTTAAATATATATGGGCATCTAGTCCTCATAATTATTTAATGAGTAATTACCGGCCAAGTTTATTTTGACAACAACAATAATACTTGACAACAACAAAATTTTGACTATGATTTAAATATAATTCAATATAAGCCCTTATTTGACCAAATTTAAATCCGAATTCATTAATTTTCTAAAGATATCTAGTCCTCATATGTATTTCACGTGTTATTATCGGCCATGTTTGTTTTGACAACAACAACAATATATGACAAAAAAAAAATTATACTCTGATTTAAATATAATTCTATATTAATCTTAATTTGAACAAACTTAAATTAGAATTCAGTTCATGTATAAATGGACATCTAGTCCACACAAGTATTTATTGTGTTATTATCGGCCATGTTTATTTTGACAACAACAACAACAATATTTGACAACAACAAAATTTATACTATGATTTAAATACAATTCAATATTAGTCCTAATTTGACCAAATTTATTTCCGAATTCACTAATTTTTTATATATATCTAGTCCTCATATGTATTTAACACGTGTTATTATCGGCCATGTTTGTTTTGACAACAACAAGAATGTTTGATAAAAACAAAATTTATACTCTGATTTAAATAACATTCTATATTAATCTTAATTTGAACAAATTTTTATCCGAATTCAGTACATATATATGGACATCTAGTCCTTATAAGTATTTAATGTGTTATTATCAGCCATGTTTCTTTTGACAACAACAATAATACTTGACAACAACAAAATTTTAGCAATGATTTAAATATAATTCAATATAAGCCCTTATTTGACCAAATTTAAATCCGAATTCATTAATTTTCTAAAGATATCTAGTCCTCATATGTATTTCACGTGTTATTATCGGCCATGTTTGTTTTGACAACAACAACAATATATGACAAAAAAAATTATACTCTGATTTAAATATAATTCTATATTAATCTTAATTTGAACAAACTTAAATCAGAATTCAGTTCATGTATAAATGGACATCTAGTCCACATAAGTATTTATTGTGTTATTATCGGCCATGTTTATTTTGACAACAACAACAACAATATTTGACAACAACAAAATTTATACTATGATTTAAATACAATTCAATATTAGTCCTAATTTGACCAACTTTATTTCCGAATTCACTAATTTTTTATATATATCTAGTCCTCATATGTATTAAACACGTGTTATTATCGGCCATGTTTGTTTTGACAACAACAACAATGTTTGACAAAAACAAAATGTATACTCTGATTTAAAGATAATTCTATATTAATCCTAAGTTGAACAAATTAAAATCAGAATTTTGTACATAAATATATATTGACATCTAGTCCTCATAATTATTTAATGAGTAATTACCGGCCAAGTTTATTTTGACAACAACAATAATACTTGACAACAACAAAATGTTGACTATGATTTAAAAACAATTCAATATAAATCCTAATTTGACCAAATTTAATTCCGAATTCTCTAAATTTCTATAGATATCTACTCCTCATATGTATTTAACGTGTCATTATTGGCCATGTTTGTTTTGACAACAACAACAATGTTTAACAAAAACAAAATTTATACTCTGATTTAAATATAATTCTATATTAATCCTAATTTGAACAAATTGAAATCCGAATACTGTACATAAATATATATGAACATCCAGTCCTCATAATTATTTAATGAGTAATTGCCGGCCATGTTTATTTTGACAAAAGCAACAATGTTTGACAAAAATAAAATTTTGACTATGATTTTAATATAATTCAATATAAGTCCTAATTTGAACAAATTTAAATCCAAATTCATTAATTTTCTATGGATATCTAGTCCTCATATGTATTTAACGTGTTATTATCGGAAAATGTTTGTTTTGACAAAAACAACATTGTTTGACAAAAACAAAATTTATACTCTGATTTAAATATAATTCTATATTAATCCTAATTTGAACAAATTTAAATACGAATTCTGTACATAAATATATATGGACATCTAGTCCTGTTAATTATATAATGAGTAAGTACCGGCCAAGTTTATTTTGACAACAACAATAATACTTGACAACAACAAAATTTTGACTATGATTTAAATATAATTCAATATAAGTCCTAATTTGACCCAATTTAAATCCGAATTCACTAATTTTCTATAGGTTTTCTAGTCCTCATATGTTTGTTTTGACAGCAACGACAATTTTTGCCACTTCTCGGAGGCGGATCTATATTATGGGATTCATCAAACTCATTTGACTCAGATGGCTTATCAGAAAAGAGTTTCATCAACGGTCAGCCTGTGTGCATTTGTAGAAGAAGGTTTCGACTGCCGCGGCGCGGTAGGATTAAAAAATATCTACGCATAATAGGACGTCGAAACTGTTTGGAGGTTTCAAAATCCCTTCATGGGATGTCAAAGCTAGAGAGAGAGGGAAAAGGGGAGAGAAAAATTTCTTAAAAATGTCGAATTATGAATAAACTAAATCGATATTATTAACAGGAACTACAAATTAAAAAAATATTTTGAGATTTGTTTTATTCAATCTATATTAAATTTATGAAAAATAAATTTAAAATCAAATCAATTGATTTAGGAAATACGCTATAATACAAATATTATTATGATCTACATTTATGTAAAACACATAAATTTTAATATGCAATATAGGGACCGAAAAATTCAAATTGAAATTAAAACCATTTTTGAATACATTAATCCGGAAAAAATAATCCACATAAAATATTTTTTTTGTAGCTATACACATATTTTAAAAATTCAATTTCACTCTACATTTTGTTTTTCCAATTATAAGCATTTATTTTCCAATAATAATTTGAAACAAACAACAACACCATCAACGAGAAAGGATAATCCTTGTAACAGTGCTTTGTTGTAGTGTTACGATGTTTTTTTTTTAATGAATTCATAGTCATGTAATTTTTGGTTATTTGAACATATCATAGCAATTGACCTTTTTTATTAATATTTGCAATATTCGTTACATAAATCTCCTTGCTTTAGTAACAAAAAATGAGATTTTCTCATAAAAAATTGGGATTTGGTTGTGTATTGTTATAAGCACATCATTGAAATTCATTTATAATAAATGTTGAATGGGCCTCACAAAAAATATCCACATCCTACCTTCATGCGAAACAAACATTGTCTCATAGATAAAGTTTTTAATGAATGTCGGTGTTGAATAATTTTTTAATACATCACTTTTGTACGTGTATCTTCCATCAAAAAATAAAAATTAAATAAACTTTCCTCCAATTAAATCATTTGTTATCACATACATTCAGGTGAAATGCACAAGGTAATTTAAAATGTCTTTCCTTACCACGTAAATTAATTTTTCATGTCAAGCTCCAGATAAAATGATCAATCAATCTGAAACAGAGCAGCATACCATACACAAAAAAAAAAATATCACGGAAATTTACGGATTTCAGCAAGCACTAAAAACATAACAAAATGAAGATAATAATACCAGCCAAGAATTTTTATTACCCATTAAACATATAACATTTTATATCTAAAGACTAAAATCTGTAACATTGTCTCATCATCGTGGTATATACACACAATATATAGTAGCTTTGGTAATAAACAGAATAAACAGACAAAAAAAAATCTAAGCAACACAAAATTGATTAATAGCATTTCTTTACACCATAAAACACTTATTTCACTTCATGTAATAATTTATTAAAACAATAACATCAACAAAACAACAGAAAACAACTTTTAATATTTTTTCTTACTTTTCATTTTTGTGCAAAAGTTTAGTTTTCCATCATCACACCACATGAACAACATCCATCGTAAGTAACAATAACGTACACACATACATTACATTTATAGCACAAACGGCAAAAATAACAAATTATGCAAATTTTATTTTAAACGAAACAAAAAGAAAAGCTCAACTTATAAACTAAAAGTTTTTAATAATTTATCACATTTTTAGCTTTTTTCAAAAACTAACAAATAAAACTAAATTCCGTTGGTACATACACAAAACTGAAATGCAATTTTTATTAATTTTGTTGTTGCTGCTAATTTCAGATTTGTCTTTTCTTTCTTAATTTCATCTTATACAAGAAAAAATTAATTATAAAACGAAAGAGTTTAAATTTAATTTTAATTTTAACTTTTGTGCGGTTATGTTTTAAAAGTTATATTTTGGTTAGAACTAGAGAAATGATGAAAAATTTTGTTTATTGCTTGAGGTTAATAATGAATCTTGCCGGAACACCATTGGGTAATAAGCATTAACCTACGAGTATATATAGTAAAAAGATTATGTACCTCTGTTAGAAGTTTCTGAAAGCTCGCAGCTTGAACAAAAGTTTATATTACTAGCTTTCCAAATATTTTAATACTGATAATCGACATTTAGAAAATTTATGTTTTTCGATCCGTTTTTTTCGATTCGTAGAACTTTAAAATATCAGAAGCTTCAGAATTAATTTTAAAAATATTAAATTTATTGAAAATAAATAATTTTATTATGAAAAGTTCTATCCAATGACGAATTGTGGGATGAAGTACTATTCTGAACTTACGAAAAAACAGAAATTATTACTTTTCAAGTTCTAAATTTTTCCTCAACGTCAATGAAGTAGAAGGAACTGCGATTATGAAGCATGTCAATCTCATTGGTAACCGCACTCGAGATATTTGAAATGAAACTCAACGATATATATATATATATATATAAGCGCAATTAACCAAACATATTTGTAACATTAAATTTATTATTTTCCGAAACCTTAAATTTAAGTTTAGCGATTTAGCATTTTGTTTAAATCTTATACAGCGGCAAACATTTTACTTTTGGTTTTAGTTTTTATACTTCTTAACTTAAACGTAATGCAATAAAATGTGCGAGATTGTACAGTTTACAGATTTTAAATTATTTAGAATAAATGTAAAACAATGTATGTTTTTTGTTTCGATTGTGTAGTAGAAAGACAAACATTAAAGTCAATAGCAATTTGTAAGTTTTCCTTTGTGTTACGCGAGACTGGCTCGATTTCCTGATATTATTATATGGGGCCATTCGGAACTTGGCCGTTTGTGGTAATGCTACCATACGGCTGGTACTGCCCTATTAGTCATTGTAAGCCTTTACTATTATCAACTCAAAACAGTATGATTCACTTTAGTTAATCAAAACAAACAATTATTACCCACAAATCATATTACTTAGAAAACTATTTATAATCATTTAGTTATTTATTATCATTTATTCATATTAATTTAATTAAGTATGAGACTCAGTTTCAATTGATGAGCGAGTCAACGGTTAGTATTTTACGAAATTATTTACAAGCGTTTCGTCTTGAGTTAAGGAATTAAATATTTTCAATGTGACCATTTGGTAGAAACAAATTCCATATGTATGGCTGAACTTCGTGTGATTTTATATTATTTTGCATCAATTTTCTCTCTAAGACTAGACGTTTTAATTGATCATAGAGAAAACATATATTTTTGCATGATTCGTTTAAGTCCCTGTCACTTTCAGCAGGAAAAAGCCTACTAAATGAAGCCATATTTATGTTTATTGTATACTATTAATTTTTGAAAAAAAATAAAAAATAAAAAAATAAGGTATAACTGAAAAACAAGTTCCTAATGATTTTTTCCAAATTTTGAGTGGCATTGGTGATTAACTGATGTATTTCACTTGTGTTTTTCACATATATTTACCAAACTTGGAGTTTTTGTTATTTGGTATTGATTGTGGATAGTTGAAAAATTCATGTTTTGCTTTTTAAATTACAACACATGACCAAATTAATGAAAACTATAAATTTTTTTATATATCTTTTCAATTACTGTAAATATTCATAGAACTAAAAAACCGTTTTGTTACATATTGATATTCCTTTGTTTTACGTAGAAAAAAATTTTCCCGTTACTTTTGTTTTTGGAGATATTAATTTTCCTAATTTTTTGACATTTCAATTGTGCAATCGTTTGTGATAACATCGACATTTAAAAATACAAATGCACTTAATACGCTTCCAATTGTAAGTAATATTGATTTATTTAAGTTCTGTTTACATATTTTATTTTGCGTTTATTAAATAGAAGCCATCATGGGACGAAAACATATATTTCTGACGAAACAAAACGATATGTAATCCAATTGCTGTTAAAAACCACTTTAGCACAATGTAAAATTGCCGAAATGGTTGGAATTATGAAGTTCTCAGTGTCAAACATCAAGAGGCAGCAGCAAAACTGTGAATCTTTGGCTAACCAGCGCACACACCATTGTGGTCGAAAGCGAATTACGACCAAAAGAGAAGACATAATCGTTTTGAAAACCATTCTCTATCATCGCAGAAATTCGGGAAAGACAATAAATGTTCTTAAAGAGCACACTGTCAACATCTCTAAAATAATAATTAAATTAAAATTCAATTGCACCATGAAGGCAAAACGTGTGGCATAGGCAAAGCTTTATAAACAGTTTTCGACAGCAGATTGGCAAAATGTAAATACAAATTTTAGATTTATCGATTACTTAAGTCATTTTCTAATGTTACTGTTTTTAATAGGTTTGTTTCTCGGGCGAATCTCAGATTCTAATTGTAGCAGAACAAAATATATTCGTTAAACGTCGCTCAAACGAACGGTTTAATGAGGACTACATTATACAAATGGTAAAGCATCCAACGTCAGGAATGATTTGGGGTTGTATCACCATAAAATGCTTGGGACTACTGCACATCGTAGAACAAACAATGAACGCCGCTCTACAATGCAAAACGTGTTTTGGAGTATATGAAACGAAAAAATATACGCATTCTGGATTGGGCTAGTAATTCACCAGATATGAATCCGATTGAAAATGTTTGGACTGTATTAAAACAGCAATTGTCGAAAAAAATCATCATGACTTAATCAAAGTTGATTGAGGAAACTAGAAATAGTTGATACAACAACCCCTTAATCAAGGATACTATCATAAATTCGTTTTGCTTAAAAATAAAGGGAGCTGGATAAAATATTAAACGGTTGAACTTTTTTATTTATTTTTTGTGGTTTTTATAGAATAAAGGTTAATAAATCCATATTAATGAATTAAAGTTTAATAAAACATGTTTTGAACCAAATTTCCGCTGAATACATAATTTTTGAAAAGTTCATATTAATTTGGTCATGTACTGTAATTAGGAGGCTCCGAATTAAAGTTTATTGGAAGCTTTTATAATGTTTTAAATATTTGATAAACGTTTATATTATAAACTTAAAATTGCAGACATCTTCTCCTAATGAAGTATTTCTCAGATTCTGGAATACCTTACTTTGACTTATATGTTGTCGGCAGTTCATGCCTCAGCTACTTAAATTATACTACAAAACTAAGGTGCAATGCGATTTAATTTTCGACTGGTTCTATTATTTTGTAAAAGAAAAATGTCTTGGCTTTAAACTAATCTGAATGGCTTGACTTTCATCTAAAATTTGATGAGCACCAACAGCCGAACTTCAACATCTTCAAAGCTTTGGTTGGCTTTCTTCGCGGTTTCTATGTTCCAAGATTTGTACGAAAACTAATTTTCCTTCTGGAAAAATAACGTCCAGCTTTTTCTCAGATCGTGGGCTATCATGTACATTATAGCCAAGTTAACATAATATTTTGAACTAAATATTGCGCACGAGAATCCGTGAAACATTGATTCTTTTTATAGAATATAAATTGTCATTCTTAAATAAACCTCGATTTTCATTCTTTTTTATACTGTTAAAGTTAGCCGAAAGTTTCCGACCGAAAGATAATGCAAATAGTGTCTTGAATACAGCAAAAATCAGTTATGAACTCGAATTTAGGATCGAATTATATCATTCGGGTGAAGGGAAAATTATTTCAGTTTATAGGAATTTAAAAATCAATAGGAACGAGAGTATAAAGAGAGTTTAACTTTTGGCTGAATTAGTCAAGACACTATCTGCATTATCTTTCGGCTGGCAACTTTCGGCCAACTTTTACAAGGTTTCTATTTTGCATAAAAACCTGTGTGTTATAAAAATCGTGACCTTTATACTTTTTAGAATAAATTTTGAAAATTTTGCATAAATAGAATAAAAATAGTTTTGGTTAAAAAGGATAAATTTTGTTCATTTTATAGACATTATAATTAAATTTTGTCTGTTTATCATTTTTATTTCATGTATGAAACAGAAAAAAATAGTCTTATCTTTATTTTTGTAAATTCTACTAAAATTGATTTATATTTTCAGTTGACGAAAGGTGATCAGTGAGTGAGGTATTCTGTATAAAAATATTGTGTGTAATTTGTTAAAGTGTAATTTTTGATTTTAGAAATGATAATTAAGTTTGTGTATTGCAACATTGCAGACCTATTAAAAGTATTTTCATATAACGGTGGTATTATTAACTACGAAGATTTTGTGTTTTGTGATAAGTTACAAGAAAGTGTGGAACATATTGCACCTCCATTAATAGACCGGTTTTTTTAATATATCTTTCGAAAAATATTACATGTAGATACATAAATGTACAATACCAAAATTTTGTATCCGCATCTAATATTTTTCGAAACTATAAAGTTAATGTTTTTGACTTGTTGTTTGACTTATCGTATAAATTGGGAGGTGCGATATGTTTCATTATAAATATAAATTAGAATATACAAGTTGGTAGAGTAAAATTCAAAATTGTGATAAAATTTATTGAATATGCTCGGTCCTTTTAATGGAATTGTTCAAATATTTTAATTTATTGTATTTTTTTAATATAAAACGTTTGGAACATTAAATGCACAAATTAATTGACTATTATCCGAATGGCTATTATTATTGCTTTGAGAAGTAAACAAAACATTTTTACCACTGATGTACTCTTATTATTTAGAATTCCAATATTGATTCAGATGTCTCATTTTCAATTACTGAGTTGGCATTTAACTACATTTTTACTAATGGTTTATTCAGCCGGATATGTTGGCATTTATGATAAATACATTCTTGATTGAAAATGTTGTAAAATGGTACAAAATCGAATTATTTAATTTTTAATTTTATGTTTGAAGGATATTTGTTATTATAACCAAATGTGAAATTTTTTATTAAATCGTTTTTAACATTTGTATTTTAAAGAAGTTATACCCGCTTTCTTGTCACATTTATAGATGTAGTTTGTATATTATGAAAATTGAAAAAAGACTAGTTAGAAGATAGATCAATCTAAAATCCTTCCACTTATATAATACATATACATAAATATAAAACTTCTTTTATTTTTATTGATAGAATGGAGATTGGATATTCAACATTATCTTAAACTGTTGAGCTTTTTGCCGTTAGTAAATACTAAAGAGCGGTCCAAGAAATTTTCGACATTAGATTCAGTAGAGAAATTGATTTTTTTTTTGTCCGTTAACATCACCCGAAGCTGAAATATATAGAACTAATGCACATGACAACCTCAATTTATTGCTTTTGGTGGAAATAAAAGGGCAATATCATATTTTTGTACCAAAGCAGATGAAACGGACGGTTCCTGGGCAAAAGGTAACAAGTCATTTTTTCCAAAAAAAATATTATTACATAATATAATAGTATTGGCCAATATCTTCAACTGGGCAAAAGGGTATATCTGAATATTACGCTATTATTAAAAATAAAACAATGCGAAAATTGTAATAAGCAAAAACTTTTTTTTTATATTTTGGTAAAAGGGAATTAATCCGACTTATTCCTTTTTTCCCAATCGGATTATATATGATTTTGTTATATCTATTTGTAAAAATGGAACAAGTCAAATTTATTTCTTTTTTCCCAACTGAGATAGATAATGTTTTGTTTTAGAATACTTTGTTGTTCCTCTTTAACTAGTTTAATGTTGACCATTTAGAAGGTTGTTTCATATTTGACACCTGAGTATGTTTCATATTTTAACTGACAAAAAGAATGAATATTGTTGTTCCTCTTTAACTATGACCGATTAGAAGGTTGTTTCATATATTTCACGTGTTTGTTTCATATTTTAACTGACGAAGAGAATGAAATTATTAATTGTGATTTGAGTTTCAACACGGGTAGCTGTGTTATATTTTAGTGTATCATTATTATTTCGGTGTATCAGTTTTAACATTTTTTTGAATATCAGGATGTTTCCGGGAAACAGGCCTAACAGAGCTCATAAAATATTAGAAATGGCATTGGCTGAGATAAAACGTAATTCAGATTCAGGTAAAAAATGGCAGTTAATTTTTATTGAACTTATTATATTATTATTATATATTTGTATTATTTTTACCTTTACAAATTCTATTTCTTAGGCCCCCCAGAAAAAAAGCTCAAGTCTAGAAGAAAATTAGATTTTTCTGATTTGAAAACGGACGAAAATATTAATATTAAATGCGGTACTGAATTAGACAATAATCAGGAACAAATACCCAAATCGTCCACGAATATACAAGTGATAAATAGTATAGGTTATAGTGGAATTAACGTAAATCAGAATTTTAATGAAGACTTTAACAATAATATAGTGCAAGAAGCAACTATTACAATTATTAATGTTGCAGAAACTCAGGTAAGATTTTTATTTATAGGTAGTTTATAGGTATCTAGTTTTGACACTATTTACATGCGACTGATACATTTTTATTTATTTATTGAACGGTGATTTAACGCAGGGTGCCGAACCAATAGAATATTTACGTGACATCCCGATCATTTTTTGTAATACAGAAAACAGCGTTTATGAAAGTGGCGAACAAAATTGTGAGATACATATTCATGATGAACCCTTTAGTTCACTATCAAATGTAGGAGAGGCACATAGTACCACAGTTACTCCAGACGACGTTTCTGGCGACGGCCATGCGGCATACAGTACGAATATCGATGAATATAATGTATGTATATTTAACAGTGACGCTTAAGCTTCTAGCATTATAGAAATCCCTCTTCAACAATTAGTTTTTCCATAATGTTTTATTTTTAGGAAAACGATGAAATAGTTGGTAGCGGTGATGATATGGATCCAAGCTATGAGCCCTCCACATCATCGTCCAATGAAGAAGATTCATTAAGCAATGAACTTACGGTAGACGATTTAACTGGTGATGTTCAGGAACTAAGTACAAGTACTGCACCACTCTTATCAGGAAAATCGAGGAAAATAAGACAACTCAAGAAAACCAAGAGAAATAAGGGTGAACAGTACATCACAGAAAGTGGCAAGACAGTAAACGCAAGAATTTTTCGTCGTTTAGCTAATTGCCGAATGAAATGCGCTTCAAAAATTAGTGAGGAAGTACAGTCCGAGTTATTTGAAGCCTACTGGAGAATGGGATCTCGCGACAGAAGAGCGTCTTACATTACAGGTTTGATAAGTTTTCGTAAGCCTAGGGTTTCAAGGAAAAGACGAGATACGCCTGAAAAACAGAAGAAGAGAGATATAACTTATCAATACCACGTACCAATAAATGGAGAAAACATTTTAGTTTGCAAAAAATGTTTTTTGCAAATATTCAATGAAACACCGAAATTTCTTTGGATTTTGTCTCAACATATGAAAATATGCCCTGCCAGCAATTCAACCCCAGACAAAAGAGGCCGCCATGAACCGTTCAATAAATTAAGTGCGTCTAAGTTAAACGAAGTGAAGGAGCACCTAGCATCTTTACCATATGTTGAGAGAGCCACTACTGTCGCAAAGAATCAAACAAGTTGTATTTACCGCCTTATTACACAATCACAAAAATCTATAAAATGTATTGCGAACAATCAGGTCTTCCGGTTAGTTTTTCAACATATTCAAAAATGTTTAATGAATCAAATTATTCTATAAAGAATCCAAAAAAGGACACATGCCAAACCTGTGACAAATTAAAGAACCGACTCACCTATGCAGACGAGAAGGATAAGAGCGAAATATTGGAGCAACAGAGAAATCATCACAGTGAAGCTGAACTAGCTTATGAAACTAAAAGAGCAGACAAAATTAAAGCAAAATCGGATATGAGTATGACGGTGTTATCGTTCGACCTCCAACAATGTCTCCCGACTCCAAGCCTACAAACATCCGTAGCCTTTTATAAGCGACAGTTATGGACGTTTAATTTAACAGTCCATAATATGAAAAATGACCAAGCAACTTGTTTTATTTGGTACGAAACAGTTGCGAAAAGAAGAGCTAATGAGGTTGCATCATGTATGTTTAAAGCAATTACGAATCTTCAAGACAATACGAAACACGTGATCCTATATAGTGACTGCTGCCCTGGCCAAAATAAGAATACGCCATTCCTAGCTATGTGTCTGTCTCTTATACAAAACAGTAATATTGAAACACTGCATCATAAATTCATGGTACCTGGCCACAGCCGCATGGAATGCGACTCTGATCATGCCCAAATTGAAAAGATTAAGAAAAGGTACCAAACTCCTATCAGCCACCCTCATGACTGGATACAACTGATCAGAATGGCTGGCAGGAAAAATCCTTTTCACGTTATTGAAATGAAGCAATCAGATTTCCTCGATTATGCTTCTCTATTAAAAACAAATATTCAGATGAAGAAGTTTAACGAGATCGGAGACAAATTTGTTTGGCATAACGTCAAATGGCTGAGATTCTGTAAAACCGATCCACTAAAAGTGTTTTATAAAACCTCACTAAATGAAGACGATTCGTTCAACATTATGGAAATGTCACGCCGTGGGAAAAGCAGCCCTTGCCTCACGCCATCCATATGCTATAGAACTCCCTTACCTATTTCACTGGAAAAAAAGAAAGACATTTTGGCGCTTCTTCCATATATTCCACCTGTGTTCCATGAATTTTATCGAAGTCTGCCAACATCCTCTGTAAACATTGACCCTATTGTTGAGTCGGATGAAGACGACTAAAGTTGTCTTGTTTATTATTTAGAATGATTATTATATTTTTGAATTTTTGGAATATACGTATAATTTAAATTAGTTTTGTTTTTCTTTTCTATGAATAAATTATTTTGAATTCTGTTACAAAAATATCTTTTGTTTTTATTAAATAATTTAAATTTTATTTTAGTAATACTTTCAATGAAAGCAAATCATTAAGCAACAAGTCAAACATAAATTTTGTGGAGAAGGGAATAAGTCATTAAATTAATCAATAATAACAAAATTGTTTAAAAAACAATAATTTATTATGAAATTGTGTTTATTGTAATATATAATTGACCAAAAAAAATATTTGCATTTTATAAATTATTGCTACAACCAGTTTTTTTTGTCTCCTGAAAACTAGGTAAAAATGACTTGTTACCTTTTGCCCAGGAACCGTCCAAACCATTTTACTATTTCCGAAATCTATTTCGCGGTGCATCGATGATGCTATGGACTTTTTCGTCAAGCTACAATTTGTTTTTCAAATACGCTACGATCCGGCGCATGCCCAGATTTTTTAATTTTGAATAAGGTACGTTTTACAAAATCGCGAGCGCATACAATTAATATTTAGGAATAAGGTTAAATGTTCAGATTAATTACAAGAAAATATATAAAATAATGTTTTATGTTTATGGAATATAATCTACTCGTATTATGGAATGCAAACCATTTGCGATATTTTGTTAGTAATTTAGTTTTATTTTATTCTAAATGTGCAACCTGCTTATATTATACTTATTATACTATAATAATTTATATTACGTTTATTAATTTTTTTAGTTGGAATAAGAAGTTAATATCTTGGTATAAGAAGTTAATAATTGAACTAATTATAAGAACTGTAAAAATTAGACGAATTGGGCCTGCTCGGGATTTCCCCTCTGCTGACTGATTCAAGCCTCGCGTCCGGCCACACTTCGCCTACCTCGGCCACTGCCCTTTTATAGAGATCGACCGATCTCTAATCCGAGCACGCAGTTAGATTAACGCCCCGTTGGTGCCATCCCGCATCTATGCAGGACGGGGGGATCCACGATTTTCTCTCAGGATCCTCAAGAAAATGGAGTTTAGTGCATTATACACTATCCTCCACTTTTCCGACGTGATGCTCCCATCTTCCTGACCTTTGCCAATGACGGCTAGCACCAGCACGTGCTCCTTCAGGACTTCATTGAATAATTTCAGTTTCTGCTCCTTAGGAGCACCCGACGTCATGTCTGCTTGCACTTTGGCCCGCTAACTGCCTTCTGCTTCAAGCTCATCCTGGGACCTCTGTCTTTTAGACACAAGGACCTTCTCCGAGCTATCGCAGCCGACAGTTTTCTTAGCCTATGCTACAGATTCCTTCCGCGCAACTATAAGTTGCCTCTCAGGGGCAAACGCCGACCATTCTAAACGCCGACCGTCTCTCTCTGTACCGTCGTTTTGCTGGGGGGATCTCTTTCCGCCCCCACTCTTCTGTTTGGCGGTTCCGCTTCTACCTTGCTTCGATGCCATGGTGTTGCTTTCCCCTGCCTCAGATGAGGGAGCTCCACATTTCTGGTTAGAGTTATAGTACTTTCCGGTTTTTGGTGGGTACCGGTCCCCTTGTTTTTATTATTTTTTTACAAAATCTTCCATTTATTCCCACGAGTATCGGAGAAATACGTCCACCTGCGAGGAGATCCGTATGCGCAGGTAAGGCTATACAACTGGAGGTCGCCAGGTATCCAGGGGGCTCCGTTCACGACTGGCTTTGTTAAATGGGTCCCCAGTCTAGTCGATCATCAGCATGGGTCGCTTAACACCGTAATCCAGCCCACTGGCTCGCCGAGTACCCCGCCCCCAACGCCCCCGCCCCTCCAACATCCACCCACTCATTCACCCATCTATATGGATATCCCAAACAAATGGGGCCCATTTCATTCAGGGGATTACCGTTTATTGGGTTCCCTACTCACTACCTGGAGGCTCGAGAGCGCAGGGAGACGTGACGCTCAGTTTACCGTGGTTGTGGTCGATGGTTTTATGGTAGAATTTAGTGAACAGAGATTAACCACTCCCCCGTTCTCTGAGACTCTCCTTCCAGCAGAGCTGCGGTTGGGGACGGCTTATTTAATTTACCGCTAACCTACCTATCGATAGGCCGTTCACAATCCACCACCTGTGACCACCCCCGCCCCCCGCGGGAAAAGGCAAGAAAAGGCAAGAACTGAATTTAAAATTCAGAAAAATGCACTTGCTTTTTGAAAGACACTCCGAACTATGACAACGCACCGAAAACTGCTGTTATATAAACCAATCCTAAAACCTATCTGGATGTAAGGTATTCAGCTTTGCAAGGAGCCATGTACGGTGACTGCAGCAACATGACAACGAGGAGCTGAGGAACCTACTGGATCTTACCAATAAGTCGAAGCGCCTAAAAAGAACAACGCCTATAGAATTAGTGAATCCCTGAGCCGGTTAAATCACAGGACTTGCAGAGCTGTGATGAACAGATAGATTTCATCCCACAAGAATAGATTATTATACCAATAAAACAATTAATATATGTATAGTTGTATTATTATACAGAAAAAAAGATGTCTTAAAAAATGAAATAAAAAAATATTATAATTACAATTATAAAAACAAGATGTGGCCACTAAAGTTTAGGGTTTATTTCGTGTATAGCTTCCATTTTATAAAGCAATAATTATTCCTCTATTGAGGAGGTACAAAATTTACTAAACATTATCATCTTTTTAGAGTAGAATCACCCAAAAAATGAATATTCCCTATATAATCAAATATTTGCCCCATCACCGTAGCACCTTTATCGATCGTCTCGAATAATAATGCGTCCACCTTCTCATCTACCTCAAAATAGCTCCACCAAATTTATCTCAGTATTTCATCCCTGAAAATCGAAAAATGTTTATCAGGAATTACAAATTATTTCGTATACCCAGATTTTTAAAATCATCCCAGAAAATTTTAATATAATACGAAATATTATAATAATTGATCTAAAGCGTTTATTTTTTAAATATATTTGTTAAAAAGATGAGAAGACAAGCCGTTACTTGAGATTGGTGCAATATGTGCGTATGAATTTATTGCCCACTCAGTTAGTATAAAAATTATTGATTTAAATTAATGATGTCCAGGAACCACGAGAGTCTCGTGTCCAAAGTATAAGATTGGCACTATAGCATCCTGAAATGGCCGATTTTATTTATAATTTATTTTCAAGGTTATCGAATTTTAGTGAAATAAAGTATTTTTTCTCTAAACTCATCATTTGCGGTAAAACTGCGAAAATAATCTTAGCTAAGTCTGATTTTTTTTTAAAAATTAGGTTACTACCCTTTGTTTTAAATAGTTTTCTCTGCTAAATAGTTGTCAAAATATTTGCAGAAAATTAAGGAAGGTGTCACTTCTGGTGAATCGATTTCTGGCAAAAAACACTTGGATTTCCCAATTTAAAAAAAAAAATATGTAGGATGTTTCTCCTCGTTCGGACTGACTTGTGTGAGCTAACGTAGAGATCACTCGGCTTTATTTTACGACAAATGTAATCAGATTTTGAATACACGAAACTAAATTTCTAAAGCGGAATTATAGCATACCGGACTTATTTGTAAACATCATTATTTCTACTTAAATTTCAGAGAACCAGCAATGCCAACCATTGCTAAAAATTTAATTTTTATTGTAGAAATTGTTAAAGTGCCTGTGGAAGCTGCCACTTCTTGTACGCAGATGACCACCATATTTTGCATAGGTCTCATAATTTATGGAAATAGCTTTATTATGCAGTTTTTTCCAAATAGTCAATTAGATATCTAATTTTGTTGACATATAATTTTTTAACCAAACTAGTCATTTCCGGTAACATTTAATTAAAATATGATTTGAACTAAATGGGTTCAAAATTTATTATACAATTTTTTCCTAAGGATGCTCTCACTACCGGTGCACCGATTGTGGCAAAAATTCACAGGGATTTCTCAATTAGCGGAAAAAGCTTATGTATAAAGTTTCATCCCGTTCACACCAAAAGTCTGGGTTGCATGAATGGCATACACATTTATTCTGCACGGAACCACTCCACATACCACACACAAAGTTTTTTTTATTAGTTGTGCAAGTAGAAACAGTGCTGTTTTGGTCAAATTCAACTTTATTGAATATATAATTGTTACAAAAATTATCGAAAGATTATTTATCACGTAGATGATGAATGCCTTTGCGATAGAAACTTGTGTTTTCGAAGCAAACTAGTCATCAAACCATTTTTGCGCATCTACAACTTTTGTTAAGCTCTGGTCTTTCAAATATGGTGACATCAGAGATAACCAAGCCTGGAGTCGCATTCTGTCAAACTTGTCAGTATAAGGAGAATTTGAGTTCCTGGGTTGATTTTATTGTAATTTGGACGAACGTGGTCATGCAGCATTATCACCTTAGGCCTTCTTTGGCCCGTAAACGGTCTTTTTCCATCCAGAGCATCACTTAATTTGATCAATTGAGCCTGATAATGTTCAGCTGTAACAGTTAGCGTGGTTCCAGAAGGTTGTATTAAATGACTCCTTTCCAATCCCAACAGACACACAGTAACACTTACTTGGCAAGAATGTTCATTTTTGCAACTGATGTCAATTCAAAATCGACTTTTCCTCACCCATAATTGGTTTGTATAAAAAATTCTTTCTTTTGTATACCGAGAAAGCAAATTCGTGCAGATATCAACTCTTTAATTTTTGATTCCTTAAGTCAGTTTATGAGTCCGTTTATGTAGTGATATTGCTTGGTGAGTAACTCCTAACTGTCCTGCAAGTGTTTTTTACGTTTGACGCGGATTTGCATTCAATAAAACTTTAAGTCCTTTGTCTTAAAATTGTTTAACTGCACCTGGACTTGGAAACTTTCATCACGAAATCTTGTAAACTACTTTTTTACTGTTGAAAGATTAATCAATTCCAATACACTTTTTTCATTTGAAAACAGAAAAGATTGCAATGACGTAAACGTTGCTTATCGACATCCATCTCCTAAAACTTATGCACATGGAACGACAGCTTGTAAACGACCTAACCAAATGTCATACAAACAGCAATGAACATGCAAAATATATCCAATATGGCGGAGGGCTTGGATGCGTTTAAGTATATTTTAATGCGACTAACTTCAGAGCCGAGTTTCTACTTGGTAAAATTAAAGCAATTTCTACATCAAAAATTAGGAAAATAATAGTAATTAAAAAAAATCGTAAAGAAAAAGGGATTCGTGAGGAAGATTTAGGATCAAATCCACATTCAAATGGGGAACATTTTTCACGATCTATAAATGCTTTTTTTGATAAAATTGAAGCTAGTAATATTACTACAATTGCAATTAATATAATTATTATACCTGAAATTAAAGTTGAATAAATTATTCATACTAAATTATTTAGTCCTTATGATAGGAAGTCAAATATACTTATATACTATATGAATAATTATCTACCTCATCAGTAGATAGAAATATATAAAAATAATCATACTACATCAACAAAATGTCAATATCAAGCAGCAGCTTCAAATCCAAAATGATGATTATTTGAGAAGTGATAATTTACATGACGAAGTAAACATACAAGTAAAAAAGTAGTTCCAATTAATACATGTAATCCGTGGAATCCTGTGGCCACAAAAAATGTGGATCCATAAACTGAATCAGCAATAGGGAAGGGGGCTTCTATATATCCATAAGCTTGTAAAATAGTAGAATAAATTCCTAAGATAACTGTAAATAAAAGTCCTTGAGTTGTTTGGTATAAAAATTATCGCTTCGGGTGACTAATCAATAAAGCTCGGTTCGAGAATCGGTCCATGCGTAGACTTCATTTATTACGTACGATCTGTATCTCGCTTCTGACTGTGAATCAAGCCTAGCAAAGGCAAATTTGTCGAATCGGACCTCCTTTGGTTTTGGCGGGAATTAAATTAATGTTAATTTTCCCTCACACGTAGGTATTTTTTTGTATACTACACTGCAATACTGTATGCGGTTTAGCTTGCATCAGTGAAACCATGTATACAGAGGTACACAAGGTGTCTCCGATTGGAGTGCGAATCCGTTAAGGGTGATTCTTTGGTTCATTTCATGAAAAAATCATATATTATAATTTTAATCCGCTATGATCTCCTCTACAATCCCCAAATCCGTTATTTGTACATGCTATAGTTTTTTTACTTATGAGAAGAAGAATGAAAAAACAACACACAAATATTCATGTCGATTCAATGAATTCTTCTATTCTTCTTGAAAAATCTTCTTCACTCAAACCAAATATAATATTGCCGATCTCATATACATTTTTTCGCCAAATTTTTTTTTAAAAGATGGAACCAATGCACACTAACCCACCATACGGACACTTTTTTCATTAAAAAGTTTAGCTAAGACAACAATTTTTGTGAGACATCTAACGTTATATGAACAAAATTTTACGAACTTTAAATTTTTTTATCGATCTTTATTTTCGACGATTTGCACATGCTGGATGCACATGTTGAAGTATGTGCATACTTGTTGAATAAAAACGTAAACAAGAAGCAAGGTCAAGTTTGAATTTCTTCAATGGTTTTTGCTTTTCGTAAAATATTTTTTTTTTGTTTTGTGTCCTTTTAAAACAAAATTATGTTTTGTGTCCTATATTACCTACGAGTATGTACCTTATGAATGAACTGTGAAAATATTTTATGATACGAGAGACTCCATTAAAAAGAAGTTATTGTAAATAAGACTTATTATTATTGTAAATGCAACATTGTTATTCATATTATTAAGCGATAATTTGTTAATCCGTGGATAATTGATAGTAGGGATAATAAATATGTAGATTATATTTTTTTAATATTAAATCTAAGGAAGCATGCACGTGTTAATTTTATCTTGTCTTTATGAGTGTGTATTTTAAAAACGCATATGAACAAAATCGACCTTGAACTAGTGTATGAACTAGATATTTTTGTTTTATAAACTTATTCTTAGTGTGGACTGTGGAATACCGTCGATGAGGTAAACTAGTTCAGCGGTTCACTTTTTTATTTATTTATTCTTGCATCGATTGGTTTTGATATCGAGAAAATCTGAGAATGATAAAATTTCATAAAAGGGCCCCAATTAATAAATATAGTCTCTAGGAAGTAAGAATATTATTAAATTATAAGAGCCTATTATAATGTAAAATATTATTTCGTTAAAGAAACAGCAGCAGATAATTTTTTTTTATGAAAGCTGATGTTCGATAGGAACTAGAAGAAACTCGCGTTTATAGTTGATAAATTTGAATTTAGTTTGATTTCGGTTTGTTATTTATTTAGTAGAAATGTGGAAATGGGAATTGAAGGAAGACGAACAAATATGAATATTTATACAAAATATTTTTTTTATTTTTTCCTGTGATGTATGTGCAATAAACTTTTATTTAAAAAAGTCGAATATTATAAATGTATTGTTTCTCCAAAATTATTTTTCCGAGGAATTAAATTATTTTTCCTTTAAATATTATAAACAGAAAAACGAAATTATTTAAATTCCTATTTTGTTTCTTCTTATTTTTTACGTTGATCGTGTACTCTCGACTGCAATTTATTCTAATGCTAATATATAAACGATAGTTATTAATATAACATACAAATTACAAGATGTAATATACATTAATAATATTAAAAAGCAGGTAGCCAATTTTTTTAACGATTTAAGTATGAAATATGGACAAATTAAATAAACCTTAAATTTTTTAATATTTCTTAGCGGTTGAACAGATGATTGACTTATGTAATGATATCTGGATATTTTTTTATTTATTTATACTACGACTGAGTCTTGTACCAATTTAGTAATTTACATTGCATAATAAAGTATTTTGACAACTCGGCGTAATCAAGTGATTATCCCCAGTTTCGTGTAACTCCTCAGATTTTTTGCCAAAGTAAGTCTACTGACCTCCTGGTCGCGAAAAGTCCAGTGGTTTGGTAAAAGTAAAAATTAAAATTATTGCTGATTACGAAAAATTTATCGAATGAGTAATTTCAACTAGTTGGGATTGTTTCACTTATTTAAGCGATTTCCTGGAACATGGAAATAGTTCAGTAATATTAATTCAAAATGAAAAATCTAATTTGATTGGCAGGAAATAGAATCAGATTTTATATTTAGATTTCTATATATATATATATATATATATATATGTATAGATTTTTTGTTTTAAAATAATAAGTTGCAACTGGTTGCATAACCAAATTTAATAAATGATTACATTTGGATTTTTTAACGATTGTTATTTAACTTTTTAAAATATCGTCACACAATTAAATGTAAATTAATTTTATGAATTTTTAAAATTGGAGCAATAAAAGAAGCATGGGGATGAAAATTAAAATTTATTATTTTATTTCCAGTAAAATTCCATAGTACAAGTTACTTATAGTATCATGTTACTAACCTTTACGAGTATATTATATAAAGGAAACTTTTGTTGACATTTTTGTAAACATTACGCATGAACGCCAGCATCTCCGTGGCAAATATTATTGGCACAAAGTGCATTGATGCAGAAAAACTTGTAAACAATTGGATTGGTGAATATGTTGTGGCCAACACCACACTTTTTTTACCACGAATGTATACATAGATCTCGAATACATCAAACTTGATTTCTAAAGCGAAAAATTAAAGTTACTTGTCTTTTGGTAAAACTGTTTTGCACAATCAAAAATCATAATTCCCGCGTAAACTTCAGAAAACCAACAAAATCAACCCTTGTTGTAAATTTAATCTTTAAATTTATTTAAAACTTTAATCTTTAAATCTATAACTTTTTAACATCAGTGAAAAAATTGAAAAAGCTTCCGTGGAAGCTGCCACTTCTGGAACACAGATTCCCACTAAATCTCGCAAGAATCTCGCAATTAATACAAATTGATACAGATTAGTCAATCCGACTGGGCTATATAGATGTCGAACTTTTGTGAAATAAAGTTTTATTTTAGAAAAAGTCATCATTCCCGATAAAAATTAAAAATTAACCAAACTAATGTATTTGGAAAATATTTTATGAGTAAATAATAGTAAATATAAGGTTTTTTTGGTATATGGCTCAGATTTTAAATTTATAATAATTAATTTCTAAGCTTTCGATGTCAATTTAACATCATTATCAAAGCTAAACTTCAAACTAATGTGTTTGAAATTAAATTTACGAGGATGCTCGATTTTTAATTGTAAATAAAACATGTTGTGTGAAATTTTTTGTTTGTAATAATATTTTATGGTATTTAAGCTTGGAATATAACGTCATTCAAATGTCCGTTGGGGTTTTGCTTGGTGGGACGTATTGGGGAGGTACAATTTTCAATAAATCGAATAAATTTCGCTGAATTTGCTGGATGGCGTTCGTTATGTTTACTTTGAGGGCATCAATTGTTTGCGATTTACTCGCATCGATCTGCAATTTAAAGTATCCCCAAAGGAAGAAGTCGATAAACTGCTTCTAACTGCTCCAGAGTTAAACCAGCTAGCTTATGGCGTTGTCTATGGTCGTTTACCTTAAGTTCTTAGGTCAGTTGGATTTTATACGGGTGTAGACCCAAGCCTCTACACTAAATTTGCCAAGCTGAAGTCGCGGGGCAAGATCTTGTGAATGACGAGAAATTTAACTGCCAAGGAGTTTCCCGTACACTCTCGCAGCTCGCACAGCAGCGATGTTTTCATCAGACCTGGCTTTTCTGTGAGAAAATAACAAAAATCGCAAGATCAACATGTTTCATGGTTACTTTACTTTATTTTAATACGTAAAATAAATTAAAATGATCTGAACAAATTTTGTTTCAAATTTAATTTACAATCTTTTGGTTTTTAATGGTTTTTTCGTGAATGTTATATAAAAGTATGTATATAATATTGCTGCCACTTCTAAAATTAACGCGGTTTCTTTATTTACAGTAAAGTCTGGCTGTACAAAGCCTGCATTTTGTTGATAAACAGTTTTCTGTTAAAATTACCATTTCCATTGAAACACTGATTTTAGCCAATATTATTGTGAATTTAATTTAGAATATTTTAGTTCATAATGTTTTTTCTAATTATAATAATACACTTTGCAAAATATTTGCACAAACCGAAAAGGCTCCTACGCCACTTCCGGACTTTCGGCTAAAAATAACTGGGATCTCCTAATTTATGAGAAAAGCTTAAGTATGAAGTTTCACTCCAATACAATGTAACAACTTCAAAAACAATTAATTTTAGAATCCAATTCCCGCAGATCATAGCAAATTTCATTTAATCTCTTTAAGCAATATTCAAGTTTCTGGTTAATTTGGAATCGTATTCCAGAACTTAAAAAATACAAGAAACTCAAACTCAAAATTTATTAAGAAATATTAAAAATTTAAGTAAATAAATCTTAAATTTTTATTATTTAAATATTTGCCCATATTTATATTAATTATCATCTATACATACAGGGTGTCCCTAAAGTAGCTAACACGAATGGTACTGTTAGATTCCTTGATCAAAACGAAGGTAAGGTTATTTCTGTCACTTTGCACGTTAAAGCCCCCCTTTCAAGTTATACATGTTTAAAGAGCAGCCTTCCAACGCAGCACCTTGTATTAAAGAAACTTCAATATCTTGAGAAATAACTATTTTTATTTCCAAGTATTAATTTCTTTAAAAAGCTGATACTATTCTCTTTTAAATAAGGTATAATAATTATTAATATTTAGTTAAAAAGTATTTCAAATTTAAACAAAACTTTTAGAATTCTATTTTTTTAAAGAAATTATTTTCTTTCTGTATCATTTAACTCTTAACATTACTTTACGTCAGTAAATATTTTTTGATGAAAATTTCAGAATCTCAGAAAAGCTAATTGTTAATCATATTTGCTATTTGTGTTACCTAAAAAATTAAAAGTTCACAATGAAAATGTTGTAGTTTCTTTATTAGACACTGCTGCGCAAAACCAAAAATGTAACAGTAAAATTTAAAAAAAAAATTCACCACCTCATTCTTTGTCGAGTGTAAGGATTTCATTGTGACACAAGCTGAAACTCTCGTAGTGACCTTATTGCGAAGTTTGCCTTTGATCTCGTAGGTTTTATTCGCTGCATACATTCCTCGGCAATGAATAACGCTTGAGATCCCAAGTCCAGCAACATTCTGCATATATTTGTAGATTTCCAGATTGGAACTCGAACTACTGCTGTTGGTAATAATGATTGGAAACTTGATATGGTTGCTGCATTTGACAACGATATGAGTCATAGCCTCTTCTATGTTTTTTCTAGTAGCCGTGTTCGCTGTTGGCCTGACTGCATCTTCGGTGTGTAGCATAAGATGGTGTTTTCTGTGGCATTTACCGCATGTATAACTCGAGCTGCATACGATTGACTGATGGCTTGGAGTGAAACAGTTTAAGCACAGCTTTCTCTCCGGCACAAAACCTACCTGTCTATCATTAACGCTTAGGGAAAGAAACTGGTCACATTAACTGAGGTAATGGCCTTGCGAGCATTTAAGGCACAAAGGCTCTGCACTTGATTGGAAGGATTTAACTCGATTGCTGGTCGACACTTTATTGACTTCTATAGCATCCAATAAATCACTTCGTTTGCTTAAAAATCGGAAAAATCTTCTCATCGTAGGGAAATCCTCTACAGTTATCTCATTTGCCCTTAGTCACACTATCCAATTTGTTTACCAAAATATGAATGAGCCATGGGTCCCTTTTTCCGCTTCGGCTAACACCTTCAATCCTCTCAGAACTTCATCCGATACGTCAGCTATTTGATGAAGCGCCTTAGCCGAAACCTTTGATATATCTGGCTTATCAACAAACTGCTTTATGAGATTTGTCATCACGAGCCTTTTTTATCGTATCTCTATTTAATCTTCTCCGTAGCCGCACTATGTTTGCCTCAGTTACTGCGATATGACGAACTAATGTGGCAGCTTCTCCTGTTAAAAGTTTATAATATTTAAAGGAAAAATAATTTAATTCCTCGGAAAAATAATTTTGGAGAAACAATACATTTATAATATTCGACTTTTTTAAATAAAAGTTTATTGCACATACATCACAGGAAAAAATCAAAAAACTATTTTGTATAAATATTCATATTTGTTCGCCTTCCTTCAATTCCCATTTCCACATTTCTACTAAATAAATAACAAACCGAAATCAAACTAAATTCAAATTTATCAAGTATAAACGCGAGTTTCTTCTAGTTCCTATCGAATATCAGCTTTCATAAAAAAAAATTATCTGCTGCTGTTTCTTTAACGAAATAATATTTTACATTATAATAGGCTCCTATAATTTAATAATATTCTTACTTCCTAGACTATATTTATAAATTGGGGCCCTTTTATGAAATTTTATCATTCTCAGATTTTCTCGATATCAAAACCAATCGATGCAAGAATAAATAAATAAAAAAGTGAACCGCTGAACTAGTTTACCTCATCGACGGTATTCCACAGTCCACACTAAGAATAAGTTTATAAAACAAAAATATCTAGTTCATACACTAGTTCAAGGTCGATTTTGTTCATATGCGTTTTTAAAATACACACTCATAAAGACAAGATAAAATTAACACGTGCATGCTTCCTTAGATTTAATATTAAAAAAATATAATCTACATATTTATTATCCCTACTATCAATTATCCACGGATTAACAAATTATCGCTTAATAATATGAATAACAATGTTGCATTTACAATAATAATAAGTCTTATTACAATAACTTCTTTTTAATGGAGTCTCTCGTATCATAAAATATTTTCACAGTTCATTCATAAGGTACATACTCGTAGGTAATATAGGACACAAAACATAATTTTGTTTTAAAAGGACACAAAACAAAAAAAAAAATATTTTACGAAAAGCAAAAACCATTGAAGAAATTCAAACTTGATCTTGCTTCTTGTTTACGTTTTTATTCAACAAGTATGCACATACTTCAACATGTGCATCCAGCATGTGCAAATCGTCGAAAATAAAGATCGATAAAAAAATTTAAAGTTCGTAAAATTTTGTTCATATAACGTTAGATGTCTCACAAAAATTGTTGTCTTAGCTAAACTTTTTAATGAAAAAAGTGTCCGTATGGTGGGTTAGTGTGCATTGGTTCCATCTTTTAAAAAAAAAAATTGGCGAAAAAATGTATATGAGATCGGCAATATTATATTTGCTCAAACAGAAGAAATCAATAATAGAAGAATCTTCTATTTTGCTATTCAGTGTAGCAGTGGGATCCTAATCTTCTATTTTGATTATTGAAAGTTCCAAATCGATTTTTTTTCTTCTATTTGCTCTTGTTATAATGTCAAAAATGTATTATTACACAAAACCAAAACTGTGCCCTAATTCTCTGAACAGTAAGATAATTTGTAAACGTGTAAACGATAATTTATCTTGCCTTTTTTTTGCAATATTCGCATTCTCTAATTGCACTCCAAGATAAAATTTAAAACGGTTACGATAAATAAATGTCAAAACTTCACACTCTTCGTGGGTTCATATTTAGACTTTGATGGCCCATATCTTGTGTTCCCATTTAAATTTCAACATTAATCTTATGAATATAAGTTATTCTAAATAGCATCTGTTCCCAAACTATATTTCAACTTGTTATGGGTTGTGGTAAGGGTAATTTTAAAGGTACAAATTTTATACAAAATATTTTATTTGATTCAATATAGATCTTCTATTCTCAATATCTTCTATTCTTCTATACATGTGTATGAAAATTATTAAATGTCGAAATAGAAGGAAAAATAGAAGAATTGCTATTCCATATTAAAAATAAACAAATATTTTGATTTTTTCGTTTGAAGGTTTTGACTAAAAATAGAAGATATAAAAATGAGACTTTTATGACAAGAAGAAATAGATTTTTTTCGATTGTTATCAAAAGCGGGTTGTGTTCTGATTAAATCTTCACAATTTAAAAATGAATTTTTGTTTAATGCGAAGTGAAACAATCCGCCAAAAGCGTATTGGTTCGTAAGTAAATTTATTAATTATTTAATAAAAATTAATTAAATAAATTTTTGTAGACAAAAACCAAAAATGAGATTGAAGGATATAAGAATAAACAAGGATCCGTTTCAGCTTATTGATAGTGTATTTCACAAGTACTTTTGATTGCAAAAGGGAATTGTTGTGACATTTGTAACCGATTTAGTAGCAAAATCCAGCTTCAACTCAATACCATTTAAATTACAAGTATGTATTAATTATTTGGAAATGCAATTAGGGTACATAAATGAGTCTTATTACTTAGGTGCTTGCTACTTTGCATTTTTGTGGGCAAGGAAGCTATCAAGCTTCCGTTGGTAGCACAATGTGTTGGGCCTGTAACAACCTAGTGTGTCAAAATGTATTCACAATGTAACTTGCCTTATAAACAAATATTTGGTGCCAAAGCACAGAACATTGCCTACAACTATTTTAGAAAAAACTAGAAACAAATCAAGGTATGAAAAAAATTTATCATATTTATTAATTTATAAAATTTCGTAATGTTCCATTAACAGGTTTCAGGATAAATATGGAATGAGGAATATAATCAGTGCTATTGACGGTGTCCAAATAACCATCGCCTTACTAGAAAATTCTGTTGAGACACCTGGCAATTTATACATTTGCAGAAAAGGATATCACAGCATAAATGCGCTGGTAAAGTTGGGGATGTGACATCTACTAGCGCATTAAAAATAAGCTCATTGTGCATATCCATACTACGGTAACTTGAATCCGGTAACTACTTCGTTTCTTTCCCCTTTACCTATAAAATAAAAAACATTTATAGATAAAGGGGAAAGAAACGAAGTAGTTACCGGATTCAAGTTACCGTACTAAGGATATGCACATTGAGTTTTTTTCCATGAAATTTTAGCACGGCATACTTTATGAAAATAAAAATAGAAGAAAACAATTCGATTTGGAACTTTCAATAATAAAAATAGAAGATTACAATCCCACTGCTACAATGAATAGCAAAATAGAAGATTCTTCTATTTTTGATTTCTTCTGTTTTAGTGAAGAAGATTTTTCAAGAAGAATAGAAGAATTCATTGTATCGACGTGAACATTAAACGTCAAAACGAAATTTTAATTATTTTTTATCCTTAACAACTCAAAAAATATAATTGCTAGAAACGTAAATTGTTGCATATACATCAAAGCCATCTAGAATCACACATAGCCCTCAAAATCACATTGAAAAATATTCGGAGTCGGTAGTTATTTGAAATTCAAATCAAGATACGGTTAGATAACTTATAAAACAAACCAAATGTTTGAAAAGAACATTACAACAGTCAAAAATTTCTTTATTTCGTATGGTCGCATTATTTTTAGTAAAAACCTTCTAAGCGAAAAAATCAAAAAATTTGTTTATTTTTAATATGAATAGCAATTCTTCTATTTTTCCTTCTATTTCAACATTTAATAATTTACATATACAAATATAAAAGAATAGAAGATATTGAGAATAGAAGATCTATATTGAATCGACCTGATTATCTGTTTATGCTCAATTTATTTAAGAGATATTGTAGTGTAAAAAATGCAACAATTTTTTTTTTCACCAGTAAAATAATAGGCGACGATTATCAACTCATTTGTTTAAATGTTGAAAAACAAAAATTAAATATTTTTATTGGTTTTGAGAAACAATCTAGTGTTGTGTCGTTGCTTTGAACCAGAAAATAAAATTTATTTACTAAAACTAATATCACAATGGCACAGTTTTCAGGTGAGGAGTACGTGGATATCCATTTTGTATATGGATTTTGCGATGGTAACGCATCAAGAGCTCGCGCTAAATATCAGCGAAGATTCCCAACGCGTCGTGTTCCGCACGCGAGAGTATTCACAAATACTCACAGAAGGTTGCCAGATATAATAACAAGTTCAAATATGCGGGCGGAGCCCCATGCAGTCTCATCAAATCATTTGGATGTTGATGATGAAATAATAAGAAATTTAACAGCAAATCCAGCTATCAGCATACGGAGGCTCTCCTTACAATTGAACGTCTCTCACCACAGAATTCATGAAGTATTGCAGAAGGATAAACTTAATCCATATCATACAACACCCGTCCATGAACTATTACCGATAGACCACAATAAAAGATTGGAATTGGTTGATTGAAAAGAATTTTGACGATGAGACATAGGTTTGAGAATCGTACTCTTTAGACGGATGAATCTCAATTTATAAGAGACGGCATAACAAACTTTCACAATCTACACAAGAGGGCTACTGAAAATACACATTCGAAAAAAAAAATGTCATTTCAGCATCGCTTCGGTGTGAACGTATCGGCTGGTGTAATTGGCGATAATTTAATTGGACTTAAAATAGCGAACACTATTTACAATTTTTACTATTTACAATTTTTACAAAACGATTTACCACTCCTCCTAGATGATGTTCCTCTTGAAAGCAGATTCTTGCATATCAACATGATGATACACCTAGTCACTGCGGGATAATTGTTAGTAATTTTTTAAACGAAAATTATCCAAATAATTGGATTGAATGGAATGATCCAATTCGTTGGCCTGCAAGACCGCCCGATCTAACTGTATTAGATTTTTATGTACGAGGAATGATGAAGGCACTTGTATACACCAAAGAGATTTAAACAAAAGAAGAACTAATTCAAAGAATACACACAGCGGCTCAACAGATTAGGGAAAAATTACCAAGAATTGAAATAACGAAAGGTATACTTAAACGAACATTAGCCTGCATTCAGTCACATAGAGGACATTTTGAGCATCGTTTATAAATTTATGAAGTTATTTTATTCTCGAACCAAACCTTGTATTGGGCGTTTTAGAGAAGGTCGCACTGACTTAAAATTAATTTTATTAACATTTTAATTGTTTTTTTGTTGCTGAGAAAATACGGTTTTTATAAAAATAATATAGTTTTAAATAAATATTTTGGGAAGTACAGTTTAATATTTGTGTGTAGTGTTTTCATTCTTCATCTCATAAGTAAAAAACTATAGCACGTGGATACAAATACCGGATTAAGGGAGTGTATCCTCTACACTCCCTTAATCCGGTATTTGTCATAGCGGATTAAAATTAGAAAAAAAAAATTAATAAGGGATTTGTTTGAGAAAAACTCAATTCAAATAATTTTTTTCTTTTTTTTGTAACTTTAAAACGCCATAGCTCTTAAATGGATACAGATAGCCAATAACATCTTAAATATAGCCTATTCAATTGCTTGTCAAATGAGGCTTTTTTGGTTGCCGTCCAATAAATATTTTGTAAGTTACAGTTTAATATTCTCTTGTACTTTTTTCCCGAACCAAATTTTTTAAACACCCTGTATCTGAAAGGAGATCAAAATTTTACCTCCCCCCCCCCTACCATACGATTTTTTTCATGACATGAACCAATGAATCACCCTTTAACGGATTAGAATCCCAATCGGGGACACCCTGTATAGAGATTAGGTCGACGTCCTCTAACTGACTTCGGATTTGTTGCCGTTTTTCACCATATTATTGTCTAGGATAATCGCTCACAGCTACAACGCAAACTTTAATATTCGTTGTCATCCGCTATCCTTTTAATACTCTTGTTTCCAAGAACGAAGACGATGCTAGCTGGAATGTGACGGTGGGCAGGCGGTAGTGGTGGATGGGCTGTGATGATTGTGCCATACGGTTTTTTGCTAGATAGTATCCTTAATATCCACCTGAACTTGCCGATACATTTTCTCAACATCAGCGATTAGAACAAATTAGAGTTCTCGAAATCAGAGGATGATTGAGTATAAAGTTTCTTGCACGGTTAATAGGCTATTGCTAAACAGTCGTTTAGAGATGCTTCCGTAAAGGTTTTCGCGAACCCATCGACTCTGATCTTGGTTGTCATGCTGGAGTGCTTCAATACCCCGTTATGAAGTAAGTAATAACCAACGTCGTTTATTTTGGATTGTGTAATCTCCTTCATATGATTAAAATTCTGGTATTCTCTCATGAAATCTCGATAGAGAGCGTACAATTCGGATACTTGAAAAACAACGATCCATACCTCTCAATTGTTGAATGGTGCGGCGCATTGAATTGCCCAAATTGTCGGTGAACTTTTTGCTACAATAAATCGACCCACACTGTCTAATTTTACGTTGGAGTCGAAATGACTCTCACACATTGATTCATCTGGAGATAAAATTGGTTTGGCGTTCGAGATAGATTCTTACTCCCAAAATCTGCATAGCATTTCCTCCAAGTCGATGTTTTGGTGTGCTTTGAACATCGAGACCAAGCTCGTTTCTTATGCACTGTCTGCACAATCCATAATAGTACTGCACAATTTTCATGCACAATGACAACCGGAACCCGATTGTAACAAACTGAAAAAACATACAGCGCTGATAAAAACATCGATGAAAGTGAGGATCGGCTAACTGAACTTCCGTGCTTTATTGGAATACAGTACCTACAGTAACCTTGATTTCTTTCTTTGGTAGGCGATTCGGACGTATAGTGAATGCATAGTTTTTCCTTTCATGTGATCAGTGCTGATACTTCATATTCCGGTTACTGATAATCTTGCTTTCGTTTTAATCAATCTCAATCTTTTTTTTTACACAGGACTTGGTGATGAACCTGCGGATTGAGATTCAAGACAAAAAATACATTTTGGACTTACAAAATTTATTTAGTTTTCAATTATTTTTAGTATTGCATCTGATTATTATAAGCACCGAAATATTCTTACAAATCACGTCATCGATTCGTAAATTATAGCTCAAACCATGTTGAAAGGAAACATCTCTTGAATGTCTAAAAACCGAATATTTCCACCAGAAATTTAAGGTTTGAGTTAATAAACAAATTTTATTATTTACATAATTTTATCTTCAGCAACGGCCGTATATATTTTACTAAATTTAATTTTTATTACTAAAATAATTACAATCTGAGGCCGTTAAAAATCAAACTGAGACAATAAACCGGGCATTATTTATGTAAAATTATAGGTCGACATCTAACCATCTTGACGCGATTTGTTTATTCATAAATTTTATGAATGCCATTTTGGTGATAAAACCATAAAATTGAAAAACGCAAATTCGCATATTTCCATTTTAATGATAAGATAATATCGCATACCAAACATAACGCGTTTTTACTAAATATTCAACGAGTTCTAAAAAATATGAGTTTAAAATTTGAATTCCCATTCGCGAGTTGAATGTACGCATAGTAAATTCCAGTTGTTCAGTTTTTTTTTTGTTCCTATTTAACGATTATAATTAATTTTTTTTTATTCATGTTTCATTTATTGTTTGTTGATGTTGAGTGGCGTTCTAGATTTGTTTTTTTTTGGAAAATTGGGTTGTTGTTGTTTTGATGTAATATGATTTACGATGGCTATCAAAATGATATTAAAATACGATGAAAATTTTCATGGAAATTATTGTGAACAAAAAGACAAACATGTCAAATGCGACATGTACAAAGTACAAACACATAACACAGTGTAAAGAGTATAACAAGAATTAAAAAAATTGTTCTACAGTAAATAAAGCCGGGAAAAATTAATGAAGGACACACAGAATATGACAACACCAACAACAATAAAGCGCGCGACCACAAGGAATATTGCGTTATTAAATAGGATTTACTGTTTCAATTTTTATGGTGCTAATTTGACATTAAATGATGTTTGTATTTGAAAATCGATTGATGAAATATGTAATATTCGCGGGAAACTGTTAACTCGTTTCCGCGTATCGTTATCAATTTTGTGTTTATTTACACAACAAATTATAGTTATTATGCGAGGGTGGAATTTATTTGCCTTCATACTAATATCGTCATCTATTTGCTATATTATTACCTAACATAGTACCGATATTATGTTATGATTATATATATTTTTTTTAATTGTTGAAGGGTTTTGATTTTACGATAATGATAAATAATTTTTAATGGTCTCGTAAAATTAAGGAAAACTGGCTGCGGAATAAAACCGAAAAGTCATCAAAAATTAGGGTGCGGAGGACCGATTTTTTATTATTATTATTATGATTATTATTACAATTTTTAATGCTGTGCGTTTATAGATAGTTGTAAATATTATATCAATGCCGCAATAAAATATTTTCAATGTCAGCACATTTTTAAAATTAGCATAAATGATTTTTATTGCCGCTTGTGCTGGGTTTGGTTTAATGAACTATGTTTGTATAATCGTTTAAAAGTATTTGTTAATGTATTAGATTATCTTGTATTTAAATCAGTTTTTGCTTATGACACCGCCAAAATAGAGAAGATGATTGACAGGTTGACTGGTATTCGCATACTGGTTAAGTGGTTAGTTGTTTTCAATATAGGGTATGCGAATGCGTCTTATGTATTATATCTATAAAAATGGTGTAAAAAATGTATGTGCGCGCATCAGTTGAGAACGGCTGGACCGATTTGGCTCAATCTTTTTTGTTGTGTTTGCAATTACCAGGAGATGGTTCTTGCGAAAGAAATTTTTGAAAAAATCCACCGGAAAAAATTTGACTAAAAAGCCATTTTCATATGACTTTTGTGTATACATTTTTTTATGAGATAGGTGGTGCAGTGGTTTAAGTTTCATTACGAAATCGATCGCAGTAGCGAGAAGTTCGAAAAATAAGATTGTGTGTCAAAGGAGAAAAAATAAATATTAAATTTAATTTAAAATACTACTAATAGACTAATATAAAGAAACATTTATAGTGATTAAAATTGTGAATAATACTTACATACAAAGAAAAACTAAAAACGTGGTGCAGTGTGAATAACAAACAAGCCAAACCAGTCACGGTAGCTACCGTGGCTGAAAAAACGAATGAAAATAACGGCATACACCGACAAGATATGTATATATTATTAAACCATAAAACAATAAAGCCGCAACTTCAATGGCAACCCAACAGCAACAAAAGTTAGATACAAGACGACCGAAACAGAACACAACGAACCGACAAAAACACCAAAAGAATCAAAATGGCGGACGGTCAAAGTGCTTCGGCGGGACAGCAAAGTCAACCAAAAATAATAACACCAGAGCAGTGTATATCTAAATTTAAAAATATCTAAAAAGAGAATGAATGATTACGAAAACGAATTACACATTAGAAAATTTTTTTCATTAGTAAACAAAAAGCATCAGAAACTAAAAAAATCCAATCGTTGATAAACGATAATAGGTTTGAAGCGATAATGGAAGAAGAGATGATGAAGAATGAGACGATGATGAAGACATGGAAAATGGAAGCAAACTGAAATTCGAAACAGTTATAAATAAAACAACGAACCGGAAAAATACGAATGAAAACGATATCAAAGCAAAAATTGTTAACATAGAAAAACAAACAAAAACGAACACTATTAACAAAATAAAAACAAATGCTAAACCTCTACCTTTACACGTCCATACACAAAAAGTGAGTGATACGCTGAAAATGATAAAAAATGCCAAAATCGAAGACTTCAAAATAAAAAGAGTCAACAACGAAAAACATACGGTTATCACGAAAAATATCGGAGATTATCAAAAAGTGAAAAGTATTTTCAAAGAAGTGAACGTACACACTAAAAGAAATAAAACCAAAAATAGTGATGTTAAAAGGATTAAATGAGGAAGAAGACGTAGCAGAGATAAAATCGAACATTGAAATGAACGAAAATATTAAAATGGTAAATTTAACACAGCTTAAAACTAAACATTCATTGAACAAAAACACAAAACTACCAATATTTGTTATTCAATGTTTACCAACTAAAAAAACGAAATGAAATTACTCAATGTTTCAAATGTCAACGGCTCGGTCACGTAGCAACAAATTGCAATATTGACTACAGATGTGTGAAATGTGCGGAACAGCATGCCCCAGGTGAATGTTTGATGATTAAAAAAATAAAAAACGCCAACATTTATAGTGTAAACTGTGCCAAAAACGGTCACCCAGCATCATTTAAGGGATGCCCAGTTTACAAAAAAGCTTTAGAAAGACTTATGGTCAAAATTAATGAAAATCAACAGAAAAAAATCACCTCAAAACCACATCAATTTATACCAATCAGTGCAGAAAATGGAACATTCGCCAGCATTTTAAAGCAAACACAACACATCTATAACTCTGAAGTAATTTCTCTACCAGAATTAGCGAATAAGGTGAAGCAAATGGCGGAAATGATAAAAAACCAAAGTGAATAAATAGCAACACTCTTAGAACTAATAAACAAAATATAAAAGACTTCAAAATAATGTCGATAAATGTAATTTCAATAGTTAGCATATAATTAAACTATCGTTTAAACTTGCTACACTTCCTTAAACTGCATAATCCAGAAATTGTAATGCTTAACGAAACTAAATAAAAAACCAAACATCAATAAGAATTTAATAAATATAACATAATAAGATGGGACCGAACATCACAAAAGCAAGGCGGAGGAACAGTGATACTGCTAAAACACAAAATCAAGTACGAACACATACAATTACAAAGAATCAAAAACATTGCAACAACAACCATAAAAATAAAGCTATACCACGGGGATCAACTCTATTTAATAGCCATGTATTGTACGGGCAACAACAATGCATTAACAAATAACCAATTTACACTAGAATAGAACACAATATTTCAAGAATTAGATCTCAACGACATAAGCAACTACTATATCATCGCAGGCGATTTAAACGCATAACACGTAAACTGGGGAAATACAATTAGCGATAAGAGAGGTATAAAACTTAGTTCATGGCTAAACGAAAATGCTATAATCTACAAATCAAAATTATATAAACAAGACGCACCAACATTTACGCGATCGTTAAATACACTCGATGTGGCAATTATCAACAACAGACTCACAATAAAAACTAACCAACGTGAAGAGATACCATCATACACATATGAAACTGATGACAAAGCGATTGAAGTATCATGTAACAACGTCAGATGCATGGAAAATACCACGGAAAATAACATACAACAAATGATAAATACAAACAACATAAATTGGGAACGCTGAAAAAAAAAATTAAATAATAATTATAACGATTATTTACATGAAACAGGAAAGGCGAACATAATTCCAACAACATAGAAACCTGAAGATGGAGGAAATAGAAACATACATTACTATCATAACGGATCTAGTAGACAATAATTTAACAACGACCTTGTAACGAAGCGTTGGCCACCACTGCGTTACAATAGCAATAGAATACCACTCCAGTCGTTAGTAATCGTTAATCGATTATCGAAAGGTACTACTACAAATATATTTTGGTACATCGGTAGGTGTGTCTTCTAAATTTTTGGTTTTTTTTTTGCGATAGATAGTCAGTCAGTTGGTAAATCTAAAATCGTTTGGATCGTGTAACAATTAAGATTGATATGAATCGGTTGTGATAATTTATCTTAAAAGTTTTGTGTTTGCACATTGAAGAAATTATGTGTATAATAATTAGTTAAACGATCATATGCTTTATCGGTCTAATAATCTGATAGTTGGACTATATTAAAATAAATTTTATTCGATCATTTTTATCGATGTCCTTACCAGTTAATTAAATCATGTAGTGTATTCGGGTTACGTAAAAGCTCCGTATTTTTTTTTGTAAATACACAAATCCAATTATAAGACCTTGATATTTTATTTATAATTGAACTTTTATATGTGCTTAATATTTAGTTTTAAATTTAAGTCTTAATACGCTAAGTGTATTGCTGGAAATTGATAAATAAAATCATTGACAAAAAACGAGAAAACCAGCTTAACAAAACTTGGTCCTAAGGTCGAAATTAAGTGACCGTTAAGGTGATCCGTTTTTTTTTACGTTACTCAAAGACTAAAATTGTGTTGAGAATAAATCGAAAAACAATTTCTTACACTAATAAGTGTTAACAATGTGTGATGTTTGTGCGCTAATAAGCTTTTAGTTGATGACTTAGTGCAAATTGAAGCAAAAGTTCATAGATTCGAAATAACCTAAATTCAAGTGACGTGAAAAATTGCTGTAATGAACATGAAGAGTAAACCTCTATCAACGGATACAGTGATTTTCTTTTACTTCAAAACCCGAAACGTTTACCTGCCAAATTTTAAACGTAAAGTTATCACCGTTTAAACCATATTGAAGTTATACTATTTTTAACCAATGAACACTGTTATAAGATAATAAACCAAAATAATAAACTAAACTAAATTAATTAAACTAATTATCAATTCATAATATCCAATTATAATCAATAAACCTATAATAAAAAGTGACTAAGTAGAAATTACATCTTCGATATTGATTCAATCTAATTATCGATTGAACACACCTTCGTCAAGATTAATCAACCGTCGAATATTCGTGAATATTGTTCAAGATCAACGTTGAATCGGATTCTTGCAGCCATTACTCAACATACATCAAGCGATCTACATTTTCTACGTCATCGAGCAAGTAACATTTTTTTTTCATTCTTATTTTTATTATTATAAAATTATTTTCATTTTCTTTGTGCTATTTTTAATAATTCACATAATTAAAAGTTCACGTTAAAATTTTTTTTGATAATTTAATTAAAATTATATTTAAGATTGGAGTGGGTCTAGATTAAGTTTAGCTAGGTAGTTAGATTTATAGGCGAATTTTTATTTTTGGAATTGTGTACATTTATAGTTTAAAATTATATATTTTTTTTTTCTTTTAAATTCATTTGATATCGATTAACGATTGAATAAAATATTACATTATGTTAATTTTCCAGCTCGGAAATCAATTTAAATGATTTTTTTCGTTAAATAATATGAGATATTAAATAAGTATATCGGTGCGACCCAGGTAGGTAGTGCAATGGCAGGTACAATGTTCATTTAATTCAATTTTTGTATGTAAATTATCGGCTACACCTAATTATTATTTTGGTTTTATGATTCCGTTCCGTCATAATTCTCCGTTTCCTTATATACCGTCAATTTTCTTCTGAGATAATGGTCAAATTTTACTTCGGTCAGAATTTGTCACCCGCATTAATAGTTTTCTTCCGTTATGTTTTCTTTTATTTTTTTGTTGCCTTTTAACCCAGCGGTCTAGCAAGACTCGTTCAACCCTTGCAACACCCACCCCTAAACTCCTGAGCTAAAGCCGCGCTCAAAATGACCGCGCAAGGGCAATGAGTCAGTATATAAAACAATTCTGCAAACGAAACGACGTTCTGAGAGTTCACCTGTGGTGAAAATTCTATACGATCATGAAAGGTTTCCTTACAACCTCACCAAAAATCAGAAGAAAGAATAATATGGAATGCTACACCAATAAAAGAATTGAAAGTTTATACAAACATAAAAGTCGAATAATTTCAGCCCTTAAAAGAATTAAGAGAAATAACACCATAAACATAAATGCTGTGCGGATGTGTCTCCAAATTATTGCGAAAATGATAAAACAAATTGATTTTTTTTCAATACGTTATAATCTTAATTTTTATTGATTTTCATGTAAATTTGTGTTGTCCAAAATTTGATGTTTATCGCTCTCTTGCCAAGGAAAAAGTGAACGAGTTATTATAAATTTTGGTTATTCTTAATACTAAAAATTCTAACAATCCAAGAAACCGTATCCGCCATGATTTTAATATAATTTAGTTTATAAAAGAAACTTAATGTTAATTATATAATCCAAAACATAGATGGCAATACGATTTATAAAGGTCGGTATTACCGGTTGACATTGAAATTCAAATAATAAAACGTAAACAAACAAGAAATCAGCTGTCTAATACTAATGAATAATGACAGTACTGGAAATGGTAAGTTAATTTTGATTACAAATTAATGAAAAAAGATAATTGCTAATAATATAACATACAATTTCAATTATAGGAATAATTATGTTTGGGAATAATGCAAACAAAGGTAAATTACATTCAAATTGTTATCTAGCTTAGAAATAATTAAACTCTATGTTTTCTTTCAGCTTCCGATGATCCTGAACATCCCGCGCCCATTGACTCAACAGAGTCAGAAGGTAATAAACAAATCTTTGTTATTGGCCAAAGTATTTCGCCCAGTTTAGTTTTAATGCGCACAACTCGGATCAACCCATCGTTTCCTGGAATTACTTCGATGATGCGGCCCATTAACCATTTAGTAGGTGGAACATCTTTCTCGATTACTACAACAAGAGCATTTAAAGGTGTATTTGTTGAAGTAATATTCCATTCGCTGGATGTGTTGCCACCGTGACAATCGATTTTCTTTGATGAATTGTAAATTCGGACCCGGTAGCAGTGTGATTGCATGCCCAATTAAAAATGACCCGGCGTTAAAGGGTCTATGTCATCTGAACTTGTCTCACATAACGGGCGAGAATTAAAGATGGCCTCTATTTGGATGAACAATGTTACCATCTCTTCAAATGTCAATCTCGTTTCTCCTAGTACACGCTTTAAATAATATTTTGTAGATTTTATGGCTGCCTCCCATAAACCTCCAAAATTAGGAGCAGCCGGTGGAATAAAATGCCATTCAATGTTGTTTGTTTTAATGTATTTGGCTATTGCTGCATCTGCTAATACCGCTGCAATAGTTGAAGTCAATTCCCTTTCTGCACCGATAAAATTTGTCCCATTATCACTATATATGTGGCCGCATATTCCTCTTCGACCATGGAATCGTCTTAGGGCTGCCAGGAATGCATCCGTCGTCATATCGGAAACTAACTCTAAATGCACAGCTTTGGTTGCCATACATATAAAAAGCGTCAAATACGCCTTTATGCTTTTTGCACCTCGTAGTTTACTGCTCTTGATGAAAAATGGTCCTGCACAGTCCACCCCCGTTGTGAAGAATGGTCGTTGGTAGGTCACTCGTGATTGCGGCAATTGTCCCATAAGTTGTTGTTGACTTTGTGCTTTCAAGCGGACACATTTGACACATCTTTCAATTACAGCACGAACTCCATCTCTGCATCGCATAATGTAATATTTATGCTTTAAAATTGCCATCAAAACCCCTGGACCTGCATGCAACTGGTTAATGTGTTCGTCTCTAATGATAAGCGATGTGATGCGATGCTTTGCTGGAACTATAATTGGATGTTTCATTTCGTAGGGAACATCTGCATTATTCAATCTGCCACCAACTCGTAATAAACCCAATTTGTCTATAAATGGAAAAAGACTTATTAGTTTAGAATTTTTATTTAGTGGTTTATTATTGACGAGGTCGTTGATCTCCGAAGCAAAACTGGTACGTTGAACATGTCTCATCACAAAATTGATCGCGTCTTGTTTGGCCTCATTATGTTGCCGTGAGTATTTAAGGTAATTTGATATACTGGTTGCTGGTATTCTTCGAAAGAATAGCAAAATTCGAGTAATAACCATGATCACCTTTGAAAATTTGGAACATCTTTCAATGGAGCCGAAAAGCCAATCGCAACTCAATCCAACATTCATCAGCACAACCGAATTCAACTTTTGTTCCTTTAAAACTTTCTTTGATGTTTCCAAAGTGGATATAATTTGGTTCGGCCACTCTACCTCTGGTCTCTTTAGCCAATGTGGACCTTTCCACCATAAATCGTGATTCACCAATTCCTCTGGGAACATACCTCGCGACGCGCAGTCAGCCGGATTATCGTTTGAGGGTAGGTGACTTCATTGTTTCCGATTCATGTGTTGGAGGACATACGAAACCCTGTTGGACACAAATGTCTGCCATTTCCTCGGACATGATGATATCCAGTTAAGGACTATGGTTGAGTCGGTCCACAACCGATACCTGCTGATTTTTTGACTCTTGAATATCGCTAGTACGGACATCATCAAATTTGTCAATAACACTGCAGCACAGAGCTCCAAACGTGGGATACTTATTGATTTAATAGGTGCCACCTTTGTCTTGGCAGTCACATTCCGTATGATATAGCCGCTTTCCGTTTTGACTCTGCTATATATAACTGCCGCGTAGGCCAATTCAGACGCATCGGCGAATCCGTGCAGCTCCCATTCTTGCCCTTCCGAGTGAAGCCATCTGGATATTCGGATATCTTCCAATCTATACATATTGCTCCTAATCGCTGCGTAGCTCTCGTCAATTATGGGTGGTAAACGTTCATCCCAGTCTACACCTAGCAACCAAAGTTTCTGAAATAGTATTTTTATTTTTATTATAGTTGGCGACAACCAGCCAATGGGATCATAAATTTTGGATGCCTCAGACAACATACACCGCTTTGTTAGTACGCGTTGGTCTAAATTAACTTTGAAGAGAAATAAGTCTTCTTTAGGGGCATACTTTACTCCAAGTACTGAGATCGCTTGTGAACCACTTTCAAATTCTTTATGTGATATATCTCTGTCGGCTTCCGGAATACTGCTTAACAGCGTTTCGTTATTGGATGACCATTTACGCAGATTGAAACCTCCTCTTCTCAGCATACGGATCAAATCTTGAACCACCCTTTGAGCTTCCTCCAACTTGCTCGTTCCGGACATTAGATCATCGACGTAGAAGTCGTGTTTCAGTACATCTGCTGCCTCTGGGTATTCGTCGTGATAATCTGATGCGAGTTGGTTTAATGTTTGTGTTGCCAAAAACGGTGCAGACGCTGTGCCATAAGTTACTGTCAATAGGTTGAAGGTTTGCAGGCCACTTACCGTATCCTTTCTCCACACGATTTTCTGGTACTCGCTGTCCGTTTTGTTGACCCAAATTTGACGAAACATTTTTTCTATATCAGCGGAAAATACAAATTTGTGAGTGCGAAATCTTAACAGTTTTTCAATCAAACTGGACTGAACGACTGGTCCCACTAATAGCTGATCATTCAACGAATTTCCATTGGTCGTTTTTGCTGATCCATCAAATACGACTCGTAACTTCGTAGTGGAACTACTTTCTTTCACAACTCCGTGATGTGGCAAATAATATTGTTTGTTACCTACATCACGCAAGATTTCCATGTGGCCAAGTTCTAGATATTCGTCTAAGAAGTCCTTATATCTACTTTTAAACAATTCATCGCGGCTAAATCTTTTCTCCAACCCACGCATTCGTCTTATAGCCATTAGTTTCGAGTTTCCAAGTTCCGGTAAACCGTTTTTAAATGGTAGGCTTATAATATATTTGCCATCTGCAGCTCTTCGAACCGTCTCTCGATAATGCTGCAGGCAATGATTCTCCTCCTCACTATAGGAAACGACATCTGAAATCTCTTCGATCTCCCAAAATCGTCGTAAAGCTAGATCGACATCGATATGTAGATTAACTGGAACCATATTATTGCCATTTTCGTTATGAATTGGCGTTCCTGCAATTACCCATCCAAATCGAGTGTTGTGTGCAATAAGTTTCGTGTCGGGAATATACCTTTTTCCATCACATATAATTTCAAAAAATAGATCACTTCCTAGTAACATGTCTATTTTGCCTTTCCTCGAAAAATCTGGATCTGCTAGCCTCAACTTGTTCAATCCCTTAAGACTTCTAATTTCATCGATTATAGGCTGATATGACGATATGGAAGGAACAATTAACACCCTTGCTGTTATTTTATACGGAGCATCCTTAAACCTGGATTTGATGCATATGTTCGCTATACCTTTTGAAACGCCAGAAGTGACATCATTGAGACCTTGAATAAATATCCGTCCATTAGTCTTTTTTAATCCGAGTCGCTGGAAACATTCTTCAGTTACAAACGAGGTTTGTGATCCAGAGTCAAGTAAAGCCCGATACCTTTGCCAATCGCCACTATGACTTTCGACTTCTATTTGAACAGTTGGAAGGATGGCATTTGCAACTGAAATGGAATGAGCACATGTTGTTGTAGTTGTTGTTTGCGGGCTACTTGTAGGGACTTCTAAATGTAGGATTTCGTGATGTTTCTTCTGGCACAATTTACACTTCCGTTTTGATCGGCACTGGTACACCAAATGTGTATCACTTAAACAATTGTAACATATAGAATTTTTCCTAACGTATTCTCTGCCTTGTTGAACATCTGCAGCACGAAAATCAACACACTCAACAAATTTGTGGTCTTTGCCACAGAATGCACAATTTACTGCTGATGCAGTGTGCATAGACCTCGAGTGCTGTGAAATTTGCTTTCCTGCTAAGCGCTTTGATGTTTCCGGTTTAACCCCTTGCAAAGTATCCATTCTCTTATTTAGCACGGATAAAAGTTTATCAAACGTTGGATATTCTATTTCCGATGTCTCTAACTTCCACATCTGTTTAGTCTCAGCGTCCATCTTTTGAGTTGCGATATAAATGAGCCAAGCATCCCGACCTTCTGTTTCTGGACCAATAGCCCTTAACCCACAGTTATTATTGGTTGCTCAAAATACGTTTCAATGAATGTTTCAACGATATACCTTTTCTTATCATATCTCTTGCATAACTTCTGATATGCTTCGATATAAGTTGCGTCGTTGATAGGAAAGTGCCGAACTAGAGCCAGTGCTTCATCCCTTAAGTACCCTTTAAGATATTGGAACTTTTGGGCAGGAGAAAGGTTTGGATTCTCGTGCACAGTTGATCCGAAAAGGTCAAAAAATGACTGCCATTCCTTATAGTTCCCATTAAACGTGGGAATAATAATTCGCGGTAGCCGAAAATCACTCGATGGTGTTTGCGTCGAATTAAGTGATTGATCTATATTTAAAGGTGAAGTATAACTTTCAGTTCTTTTCCGTATCTCGCAGTGCAGTTTTGGAACAATCATATAATACTGGGAGTCCACGGCTTCTATATCAGTTGGAATGTCATCGGAAATACCAACCATTTGACACTCCACATCTACAAAATCTTGATATAACTGATTTATCTTCTCTAATCGTACCTTTAAATCATCTATACTTGTTTCTTTTTTAATAAGTTTCGCAAAATTTTCGATTCGAGTAATCTGACCCTTAATATATGTTCTTTTTCCTTTTAGCATTTCCATTTTCAACACCAATGGAAGATTGTACAACTTGGATTACTAACAAATCAAACAGTCAAACGTAGAAGCAAGAAAAAACGACAAACTAGTTAAAACACGAGTATAATAGAATCGAAACAGTCTCAGCGAGTTTAAAATCACTATCGTTCATATTATAAATTTTTTATTTCACTTTTCACTTAATATCCCGTATAGCACTCGATACACTTCTAATCACACGTGATTTCACGATTTGGTAAATTGAGTTTAATATAAATAAAATTACTTAATAAGGTTAATAGTCTTTATTATTAAAATAAATGTAAATGAAATAAATATTTTATACTCATATGTTTGCGTTTCCTGATCGATATTTCCCGCTGAAAAAAGGCTTCCTTTAATTTGTTTTCCAAAATGGATCTTAACACGATCCGGCTCGAAGGACCAAAGAATGTGCGGATGTGTCTAAAAAATTATTGCGAAAATGATAAAACAAATTGATTTTTTTTCAATACGTTATAATCTTAATTTTTATTGATTTTCATGTAAATTTGTGTTTTCCAAAATTTGATGTTTATCGCTCTCTTGCCAAGGAAAAAGTGAACGAGTTATTATAAATTTTGGTTATTCTTAATACTAAAAATTCTAACAATCCAAGAAACCGTATCCGCCATGATTTTAATATAATTTAGTTTATAAAAGAAACTTAATGTTAATTATATAATCCAAAACATAGATGGCAATACGATTTATAAAGGTCGGTATTACCGGTTGACATTGAAATTCAAATAATAAAACGTAAACAAACAAGAAATCAGCTGTCTAATACTAATGAATAATGACAATACTGGAAATGGTAAGTTAATTTTGATTACAAATTAATGAAAAAAGATAATTGCTAATAATATAACATACAATTTCAATTATAGGAATAATTATGTTTGGGAATAATGCAAACAAAGGTAAATTACATTCAAATTGTTATCTAGCTTAGAAATAATTAAACTCTATGTTTTCTTTCAGCTTCCGATGATCCTGAACAAATGCAATTATCACTTTTAAACTATATAAAGCCAAAATAAGAAGAATAAACGAACTAATTATACAAAATGTAAAGGTAGAAATCACCAAATATTGAATGCAGAAACTAAAAACGATAAAGCCAGGTAAAAAGATGTTCGCAAATATTAAAAAAATCTGCCAACCAAAAGCGGACAGAACGATATAGTATCTAGAAATCCCTGAATCAAAAAGAAGAAACTTGGTGGATCTCAATATAAACTGGAGTAATATCCCAGAGGGGGATACAAATTACAAAGTACTAAATAATCAACAGAAACTCAATACTCTCGTACATTATACATTTAGAAACACGTACCATTCCAAATGCAGCTCTGGGGAAAAAGGCACACGAAAATATAATTCTTAAGACAGTTGGTGAGTTGAAACAGCAGTGTATACAAGATAAAGCAGACCACAAAACCAAAACATAATTTAATAGTACAAACAAGGCAAATGAACCAAATCAACAACATGAACAAAAATATTTAATCAATACTGCAGAACTGAAATTTTTGCTAAAATGCATTAATAACAAAAAATCATATTGACTGGATAGAATCACAAGTATAGCGTTCAAACATCTGCCAGATAATCTAATAGTCGATCTATGTACATTGTTCAATAATTTGCTAAACAAGATGTCGTTCCCAAATAGTTGAAAAACCGTAAAAATCTTATCCAGAAAGTTACAGACCGATTAGTCTTCTGTCAAATATAAGCAAAATACACGAAGCAATAACCTGGAACAAAATAAAAGATCATAACCTAAAACACAATCTTATGCCAGATAATCAGTTCGGTTTCAGAAACGAGCACTCAACTATACACGCGGTCACAAAGTTAACATCAGACATATGTTATAACCTCAATAACAAAACATGTACCGAAGCTGTGCTAATTGATATGGAAAAAGCATTCGAATCTGTATGGCTAGACGGATTAATATATAAATTAAACAAACTAAAATTCGAAACAAATCTTTTACGGATAATATACGAGATGTTGTACAATAGGAAATTCGTAATCACAGACGGCACAAAAACTCCAACGAACACTTTCAATATCCACAACGGACTACAACAAGGATCAATCACAGCACCACTGAAATTTAATCTATATACTAAAGATCTGATAGAAAACGAAAAACTGAAAAACTGATAAATACGAGTGAATGCTACGAAAATATTGGTGTAGAACACAACACAAGAACGTATTGTTATTTTTAGCACCTTGGGCTACTTAATTATCTCGTTTAGTTAGTTTTAAAGACATGCGGTAATTGGCAAGTTAAACACAGCAAATTTTAAGCCAGCAAATAATATCCCCATAACGGTTCAATTTATTAATCTTAAATTAAAAACTTAATGACAACAATAAAAAATTTTAAAATACTAAATGCATCTAACCTGAGAATCCATTTGGATCAGAGGTTCTCTATTGTAATAATAATGTTTTGATATTTCTTATAATATTCTTTAATCATCAAAACTATTCTAAAATTTTTAAAGCTGTAGATAAAGAATTATTAAGAAGAATTATTAAAGTCGTCCGTGAATTTAATTTGTTTTAAGATTTTTTCGGCTTTTCGGACAAAATATCATTTTAATGGACACCCATACAATGTTTACGACACTTTTTGTCGTAGAAAAACAAAGAGGCCATTTATTAACAATATTTCTACCACAAAAGTAAAAAAAATGCACTCCCCTCCCCCACGTTTGTGTACACAAGTGCCCTGGGGTTAAATCGTCTAACTCAAACGTCTATTGAGAATTGAGTTGAGTTTTTTGATTTTCCTCTCATCAAAATCAATTTTCATAAAGGTCAAAAGTGTTTGCTTGGACGAAGTAATTTATGGCGAAACAAAGGGGTCGTCGGGTCCGGTAGTGGGATTATAAAATGTTCGAAATGTTCGAATATTTTACCATGTTTATCAAAAAAACGATATTAAGAACCACTAAACACCTAAAGTGCTGTCTATTGAAGTTTCACCCTGCGCTGTATGACCAAACGCTCAATTTGGACCTCTACTGCAACCAATTGGACCGACTAAAGGCTGCAGCAATCGACTAGGAACGGACAGAATTAGCAAATAGTAGAGAGGTGTTTGCTTAAATTGTTTGATGGCAATGATAAAGTTTCCCTTTATAATTTTGTTTATTCTCTTTGTCACTATAATGTTGTGGTGATTTAATTGAAATAGTTTTGTTATAGTCGAAGCCGTACTAGAGGAGCTTGTTGAGGTGCCCCGTGACCGTAGTGTATAGCTATTCCGAAATTACGTGAAAATGTTGTATGGCTTTAAATTAAACGATATTACTTTTAATTATGTTGGTTTTATTTTAGACTTAACCACAGAAAATCTCGTACAATAATAATTTTTATTAATCTTCAAAAACAGATCATCTACTAATAGTATTTAAATATAAAGTATTTATAAATGTTATACATACATATTTGTATATGCATTTCAATTTATTTGGAAGTAAATAATTATTTTTCAATTTCATTTAGTTATATAATTCAAATGTAATTATGTATGTATATAGTATATAAAATAGAATAAGTATATTATATAAATAAATAAGTATGTATTCGGTAATTATAATGTAAATATATATAAGCAAGGTAAGTTTATGACCGTTTCAACGACAGAATAATATCTGTATGTACATTTATTGCAGAGTATAGGGTGGATCATAACATCCCTATTCCCTAGGAAAAGATAAATTATACGGAAGATGATTTATCTTGTTCATTGGTCACCTTATGTACTAATTTACATAGTGTAATTTTATTTATAATTATAAAAGTAATATATTTTATTATTATTATATTAATTAAATTTAAATTCAATATTTTTTTTCTTTGCGGACAACAATTAATTAAATTTGTCGGTGCTCAATTATATTCTATTTTCATTTCACTAATAATTGATATTTAGTTAGAGTAATAGTTTGAATTTTGGTAACATAACTTTTATAAATCTGATTGAATTCTGAGTTAAATATACTCTTCGTATATTTTCAGCCTATTATTGTGAACTGTCTTGATTCTGCGATTTATACGGATTGAGGAATTGAGCGGTAAACAAATCTGAACAATTTCATATGGCCCCGTTCATAGTGGATCTAGTTTATTTAATCTCGATTCGTTTTTTAAAAGAAGTTTATCCCAAATTTTAAAAGTGGGCATCTTGGAATTTTGGTGATAACATTCTTTTCATTTTGACTAATGGCGAATCCAGGAATTTCTTGCGACTTACCATATGAATATTGTAGTCTGGATTTTAGTTCTGATAGATAATCATCGTAAGTATATACCGGAGTCGAATCTTGTTGAATAGAGCTGAGAAGTTTAGGTTTATAATATTCCAAAAGAAGTTCTGTAGGCATATAATTAGTGGAAGTATGCGAAGTAGAATTGAAGTTAAAAATAGCATAAGGTATTCATTCGTCCCAAGTCAATGTATCGTAAACAATGAAATTTCGTAAGTATTCTGTGAGGGTACGATGTGATCGCTGTAAAGCTCCATTTGATTCAGTGTGGTACGCTGTAGTATATATTTTTTTTATTTTTAGTAATTTGCAGAGTTTCCTGAATATTTCTGATATAAAATTAGAGCCCTGATCCGTAACAATGGAATGAGGTGGTCCGATACTACATATGAAATGATCTGCATTGCACATTTATTTACACGAGATACTTTATTTTTCTGGCATAACGAACATTTCTTAATAAATGATTTTATCCGCTTACTCATGCACAGAAAATCGTAGTATTGTTTGATTCGCTTTATGGTTCTAGAAAATCGCTGATTTCCGTTAAGGGGTGTAGTTTGAAATTCTTTTATTATTTCATGTATATCTTCCTCTGATGTTAAAACCATTACATTTAACACATTTGGCGGGCCTGCTTTGAATGATTCAACAAAACTATTCAGTTCAAAACTATTTTGACTGAACTTAATGGGAGTGTGAGCCTGATACGGTATCATTCAACAATAGCGAAATGTGCATCTTGCGCGATTTGATTGGTCTGAGCTCTACTGATGGCTGCAATAATTTTGTCGGTTTTAAGGATCTCGGAATCGTCAGTAATTTGTATTCGAAAAAGTGCATCTACGTTTTGATTTATCTTTCCCGGTTTATATTCAATATCAAAATTGTATTCATCTAGTTCCAATCGCTAGCGAATTAAACGAGAAATAGGTTTTGGGTTTCTGTTGACCCAAACTAGAGGTTCTAACTACAAATTTTCTGCCGTACAGATAAGGATCGAACCTTTGTGTAGCCCACACTATGGCTAACAGCTCTATTTCATTTGTAATAGTAAAGGATAGTTCCTTTCCGTATCATTGAGACATCTACTGGCAAATGAAATTGGTAAATCTTGGTCATCGAATATCTGCGGCAGTAAAGCTCCAACAGCGTAATCGCTAGCCTAGCATCAATGGTCAAATTAAAAGATTTTTCGAAGTTAGGACATTGCAATATTAGAGATGACATAACAGAAGCTCGTATATTTTTGAATGCTTCATCACAATAAGCATTCCATTCAAACTTAACATTTTTGCGCAATAGCCTACTTAGCGGTTCACAAATTTTTAATTTTTTTTGATAAATCTCTGGTAGTTACCAGAAAATCACCATGACTTTATTACCATGACTTTTCTGTCAATATTGAGCTTTTTCCAGATTAGAAAAAATCCTGGCTCGTACTTGTGGTTTCGCTATTTTGTTGTAAAGTAACTGATGACGTTTGTTTGACATTTGTTAATTTGTAAGTTTGAGTGTTGACGAATGTTTGCACGGCTTCTAGATGTTTTTTTTTGTAAATCTTGTGAATATTTACGGATGTGAAGTTTTTAACAAAATGAAAAATTAACAAAAACTAAAATTTGTTAAATTAACAAAAATAAACAGTCGGTAAAAGCAATGTTAACAATGGAAACCTGACAACAGACAAATTTATTTTAATTAAAAACTATTATCAAAACTTAATTTTGATTGAAATAAAAAAACTCAAATTACAATTTAAAAATATGTATTTACATAAGAAAGACAAAACATTTAATGTAATTAATTAATGTTAATAAATTGGAGTATCCACTACTAAATAATCAGTTACATATATGTACTGTGTTGGAAAATCGAATCGCATTGAATATTTTGGTGGTTTTTGGAGTTTCAGTGTATTAATTATTGGCCAGATCACAGAGATACTACCGAGAAGTGACTAATATCAAATGATGGCATAAGAGGTGCCCTTTCAAATAAAATTGGTCTCATCAAAAAACTACGAGATTTTCCCATTTGTTAATGCGTTGGAAAATCGAATCGTATTGAATATTTTGGTGATTTTTGGGATCCAGTGTATTAATTATTGGCCAGATCACAGAGATACTACCGAAAAATGACTAATATCAAATGATGGCGTAAGAGGTGCCCTTTCAAATAAAACTGGTCTCATCAAAAAATTACGAGATTTTCCCATTTGTTAATGCGTTGGAAAATCGAATCGTATTGAATATTCTGGTGATTTTTGGGGTTTCAGTGTATTAATTATTGGCCAGATCACAGAGATACTACCGAAAAGTGCTTAATATCAAATGATGGCGTAAGAGGTGGCCTTTCAAATAAAACTGGTCTCATCAAAAAATGACGAGATTTTCCCATTTGTTAATGCGTTGGAAAACCGAACCGTATTGAATATTTTGGTGATTTTTGGGGTTTCAGTGTATTAATTATTGGCCAGATCACAGAGATACTACCGAGAAGTGACTAATATCAAATGATGGCATAAGAGGTGCCCTTTCAAATAAAATTGGTCTCATCAAAAAACTACGAGATTTTCCCATTTGTTAATGCGTTGGAAAATCGAATCGTATTGAATATTTTGGTGATTTTTGGGATCCAGTGTATTAATTATTGGCCAGATCACAGAGATACTACCGAAAAATGACTAATATCAAATGATGGCGTAAGAGGTGCCCTTTCAAATAAAACTGGTCTCATCAAAAAATTACGAGATTTTCTCATTTGTTAATGCGTTGGAAAATCGAATCGTATTGAATATTCTGGTGATTTTTGGGGTTTCAGTGTATTAATTATTGGCCAGATCACAGAGATACTACCGAAAAGTGCTTAATATCAAATGATGGCGTAAGAGGTGCCCTTTCAAATAAAACTGGTCTCATCAAAAAATGACGAGATTTTCCCATTTGTTAATGCGTTGGAAAACCGAATCGTATTGAATATTTTGGTGATTTTTGGGTTTCAGTGTATTAATTATTGGCCAGATCACAGAGATACTACCGAGAAGTGACTAATATCAAATGATGGCGTAAGAGGTGCCCTTTCAAATAAAATTGGTCTCATCAAAAAACTACGAGATTTTCCCATTTGTTAATGCGTTGGAAAATCGAATCGTATTGAATATTTTGGTGATTTTTGGGGTTTCAGTGTATTAATTATTGGCCAGCTCACAGAGATACTACCGAAAAGTGACTAATATCAAATGATGGCATAAGAAGTGTTCTTTCAAATAAAATTGGTCTCACCAAAAAGTGACGAGATTTTCCCATTTGTTAATGCGTTGGAAAATCCTTCGCCATCCTTCGGAAATCCTTCGAAAAGAGGTGATCCTTCGCCATCGGTCCCTGGTACTCGGAAACCTCCTTCCAGCAATTCCCATTAAAACCGTTTGAGCTGAACAAAAAAATTAATAGTAAACCCGGGGCTCACCAGAAAACCTCTTGCACGATTTTTTTCCGATATCAAGATCCATCGTAATCGGTTCATGGTACCAGGAAACCTCCTTTTAGCAATTGTCATTAAAATGGTTAGAGCGGAGAAGAAAAATAAACCCGGGTCTCTCCAGAAAACCACTTAAACGTTTTCTCCCAAAATCAGGATCCATCACCATCGGTTCCTGGTACTCGTAAACCTCCTACCAGTATTTTTCATTAAAACCGTTTGAGCTGAACAAAAAAATTAAAAATATACCAGGGCCTCACCAGAAAACCTCTTACACGATTTTCTTCGATATAAGGATCCATCACCATCGATTGCTGGTACTCAAAAGCTCCTTCCGCACCATGCATTGCTCGAAAAACGACAAAAATGGGAAACAAGACACGAACGAGTGATATTGCAGCACGACAATGCTCCATGCTATCGTACTGCAATTGTCAAATGCATGCCAACGCATAATCAAATGAGAAAATCTCGTAGTTTTTTGATGAGACCAATTTTATTTAAAAGAGCACCTCTTATGCCATTATTTGATATTAGTCACTTCTCGGTAGTATCTCTGTGATCTGGCCAATAATTAATACACTGAAACCCCAAAAATCACCAAAATATTCAATACGATTCGGTTTTCCAACGCATTAACAAATGGGAAAATCTCGTAATTTTTTGATGAGACCAATTTTATTTGAAAGGGCACCTCTTATGCCATCATTTGATATTAGTCACTTTTCGGTAGTATCTCTGTGATCTGGCCAATAATTAATACACTGAAACCCAAAAATCACCAAAATATTCAATACGATTCGGTTTTCCAACGCATTAACAAATGGGAAAATCTCGAAATTTTTTGATGAGACCAATTTTATTTGAAAGGGCACCTCTTATGCCATCATTTAGTATTAGTCACTTCTTGGTAGTATCTCTGTGATCTGGCTAATAATTAATAGACTGATTAACAAATCATTGCAGCAATTACAAATCATTGCAGCAATTACAGCATTAACAAATGGGAAAATCTCGTAGTTTTTTTATGAGACCAATTTTATTTGAAAGGGCACTTCTTATGCCATCATTTAGTATTAGTCACTTCTCGGTAGTATCTCTGTGATCTGGCCAATAATTAATACACTAAAACCCCAAAAATCACCAAAATATTCAATACGATTCGGTTTTCCAACGCTTAAAAAATGGGAAAATCTCGTAATTTTTTGATGAGACCAATTTTATTTGAAAGGGCACCTCTTATGCCATCATTTGATATTAGTCACTTCTCGGTAGACTCTCTGTGATCTGGCCAATGATTAATACACTGAAACCCAAAAATCACCAAAATATTAAATGCGATTCGATTTTCCAACGCAGTACATATATGTAACTGATTATTTAGTAGTGGATACTCCAATTTATTAACATTATTTAATTACATTAAATGTTTTGTCATTTTTATGTAAATACATATTTTTAAATTGTAATTTTAGTTTTTTTATTTCAATCAAAATTAAGTTTTGATAATAGTTTTTAATTAAAAGAAATTTGTCTGTTGTCAGGTTTCCATTGTTAACATTGCTTTTGCCGACTGTTTATTTTTGTTAATTTAACAAATTTTAATTATTGTTAATTTTTCATTTTGTTAAAAACTTCACATCCATTATGTATCTGTATCTGTATAGTATCTTGTTATGATAAATGATAAGGAAAACTTGCTCATATTCAGACAGTAAAAATAAATCGTGTTCATAATTCCAAACAACAAATTATACAGTACAGTAGACACAAATATTTATTAAGAATTCATAAAAATGAAGTATCCCTAGAGATCTAAACACAACCTCAGGTATATGGGGAGTTAGTTGGGGACCATTTCAGTTATAAAATATATTCAGATGCTCCCCAACCTGCGGAGAGGGCAGTTATCATAAATTTTTGTTTAGAGAGACTTTAAATTATGCGGAGTAGAAACATTTAATCCTTAAAGTAAGTGTTCGAAAAAACAGAATTTGTGTTAAACAAGTCTAAATAAAGAGTAAAAACTACAAAAAATAAGAAAATTTCCCTTTAACCATGTTGAACAGAAATTTATTATTTTATTTAACCTTTTAATATTAAAAAAAAAAAAAAAAAAAAAAAAAAAAAAAAATATTGTTAATCAGGTTTGGGCGCCACTCTAAAAGCGTGTATTAAAAGTATGTAAATATAGCATACAAAAACCTGTCCTAGACTCCACATCGTTTGATCCATGCAGCATTTATCAACCAGACTAGCATTCAGCAGCTGTACGGTTTTTTCTGTGGAACGATGAAAGAGCTCGATTTTGCTGCAGATAGTATATTTGTGAGGGTGAGCTTTAAATGGATCAATCGAATGAATTACCAGTGGAAAATATTAATTCAGGTCGACGCTTCTGGCGAATTGGCCTAATTTCATTTACACTTAATTTTTGTCAATTCACAATCTGTAAAGAAGAATTGAATACGAAAGTGTTCCCGAATATTACGTGCGTTTTTATAAAACCATCGAGTAGAGTTCGCGATAGCTATTTTCAAATTTGTCCAATTTAAAATTAAAAATTAATTTTTTTTAAATACATAATTCAGATTTAATAGGAATCTATCTATAACTAAAAAAATCCATCATAAAAATTGTATAGTTTTCTTGTATTATCGTTGTTTTGTAAAGTTTTGAACTACTTCGTTATTATACAGAACTTTATTGAACAACGATATTACCAGAAAACCAGACATTTTTTAGAATGGAATTTTTAGGTTCTACATAGTTTCCAAATTAAATCTAACCTATTTAATTAAAAAAAATAATAATTTTTAATTTTAAATTGGACAAATTTGAAAATAACTATCGCAAACTGAACACGATTGTTTAAAAAAAAAACGTAAATTGGTGCAAATTACAAAAACCATATTTGGAACGAGCCATTTTGGGCGCTGGCCAATTGCAACTATTTAGGTCGATCAAATTCAATTACAGATCGAGTTGAAGTCGTCAATTATCCAATTGACTACCTGAATTCGTTGGATTTGCAAGGAATTCCGTCACTCAATTTGCATCTCCAGGTCGATTCGATGATAATCATGTTGCGCAACCTGAACCAACGAACACTATGCAAGACAAACTGTTAAGCTATGATGGGAAACGTGATGTAATACACGATAACCATAGGAAAGTACAAAGGCGAGGATGTTCTGATTCCAAGACCACCACTGATTCCAACCGACTTGCCTTCTCAATTTAAGAGTGTTCAGTATCCTGTTTGCTATGCATTCGCAATGACGATTATTAAATCGCAAGTCCAACCGTTAGTATTATGTGGACTTAACTTTGAATTGCAGTGTTTTCTCCAGGGGCAGTTGAATATGACGTGCTCGAGAGTCGGTAAACCATTAGCTCACATATTATAATACTTTATAAACTGTCCCCTCCCCTGGATGGGGAGCAACTGAATATATTGTCTAAGTGAAATGATCTTCAACTAACATCCCATATACCTGCGGTTGTGTTTAGGTCTCTAGGGATATCTCAGTTAGCCTGAAATTTTTTATTATATTTGGTCATAATACTATAATTTTATTAACTTGCCCCTCACCTGGATGGGGAGCATCTGAATATATTTTCCAACTGAAATGGCCCCCAACGAACACCTTATATAAGAGAGGTTGTGTTTAGATCTCTAGGAATATCTCAGTTGGCCTGAGAATTTACAATATTTTAATAACTGTCCCTTCCCTGGATGGGGAGCAACTGAATACATGTTCGTACTGAAATGATTCTCAACTAACACCCCATACAATAGTTCAGTGTGTAGTGTTTGTTAATAAAATCTGCCTCGGATACCGATTTTTTAGTTATTTTTTTAAACTTTTATTAACCGCAATATTCTTAGTAGAGAATATTGATTAATGAAATGGTAAATATATATAATTTCTTTCGGTTTTTAAAAGATGATTGCCTAAATATTGTTAAAAATTAAAATTTACGTTAATTTCCGCTTTATACAGGTATCATTTTTATATGCACCAACACATATAAATGTTTAGTATAGATTTAGTAAAAACTTCACACTGCTATATAAACATGTGAAGTTTCTGCTAATTTATTTATTAGTAAAACTTTAGCAGTATCTTCACATGTATGACTTATGTGTGCCCATATTTTCAATTTTATTTTGCATTTGGGCACACATATGTCAAACAGTAGTTTATTCAAATATTTTTTCTATCCGTTAGAACATTGATACAGTTTTCATTCATTAAAAATAAAAAATGGATACAATTTATTACTTGGAAAGTAACCCTCGATCTCTGATAACAGAGGATGAATTAAAGAACAAAAAATCGACCAAGATCATCATCAATTCTTAGAAGATGACCTCAATATTATGGAAACAGGCGAAGTATTTATTGAAGCTCCTTTAAACAATAATTATTTAACTGCTGGTTTTCACGAGTGAATTTATTGAAAACTATACAAATTAGGAAGAAAATCCTACGCCTCACGTTTTTAAATGGAAGAACCAACATCAAGCGATTATTTTCCCTGTCACAAACACGATTGAATTTTTTAAAGTTTTACTGCCACAAAATATTTCGAAGGGCAATTTTCCTAGTCCATTAGATTTTATAAAGCAGTTGCCTACTTGGATGTTCTGACATTCAACCCAAATATGATTATACAGTATAATCAAAAAAATTTATTTGGTAAAATTTTTCAATTTTATGGATATTGCAGTTAACAATGTCTATATTTTACATGAAAGGCTTCCAATGAACAAAATTTAAAAACAAAGTTAAGCAAATAAGATAGAATCGAGACAAAGATCCTTCAATTGTACATCGAAAAATATTTATAATAGAACTCCGAATTTCTGCGTTTTATGTGATGTTTATTTATGTTATACAACGGAAAGAGATTCCTTTGGGGAACACCATAATTTTAATTGAAGGATTGTTATGAAGTCTATGCTATAGGCAATACGACTAAAATTAAACTTTTATTTTTATAAAACTTTCTACCAATTTATTTGACATTAGATTTGGACTTGGTCGGTGTTGAACTTTTGCAATACCCACTAATCCCATATTTTTATGACCGTTGACGGTTTAAACAGTGTTGCTGATTTGATTTTAAAATTTTGTATACATCTCGATTTTCATATTTTCTATGCTGTTGAAAATTTAATAATGATGATTTCCTTGATCTTCTCTTGTTACTTGGCCCATGATTTGCGCTCAATGACAATCTGCAATGATGACATTTTAGTTTTTCTAAAAAATTATGTTTTATTCAGGAATCTGAGAGATTTGATCGTTTACACCCATTGTATTTTGTGAAAAGTCCGGAGGATCCTGTCGACGTGACCAATATTGTGTGGAGTAGCTTGTGGATTGGGGTGTTTATTGATATTTCTGTTGGTTGACTAATTTACTTTTATCGTCAATTTTATTTTAAAATCACACAGTATAAATATTAACTGGACAAACTTCACAACCCCATACCACCTTTGGCCCTATCGAGTACATAACATCATCTGTAATCAATTTGGCATTAACACACAGATACAAGATGTACAATATAATTTAGTCATATATTTTCATGTCACGTAGTATATAGAGTTTCTGCTCGAGAAATCTCAGCTCGAGAATTCCCGAAAATTTTGTATATTTCGGGAATCTCGTTTCTCGAGAATATAAATTAGTTTTGTTTCGGGATTCCCGTTTCCCGAGAAAATGTTGACAATTCTCGAGAAAAACATTCATCATTTATGCCTAAATTTATACGTTATTATTATGCCATTACACAAATTGCACAATTGTCCACATACATTATTCTTTATCCCACCTTGATTTGTTTGTTAGTTACTTTAATAATTTCGAACGCACCCTAATTTATTTTTACATATAAAAACTACAAATCATTTTCATTGTTTTTTATTGTGAGCGGTGAGCGTGATTGTCGTTTGTTCAAGAAACAACAATCTTTTACAATAAATATGTAAGTATATGTGTTATTTTACGTTTTATACAATTTTATACTCAATTCTTACAAACTATTTCTATTTATGAAAAATTTAGTAAACAAAATGAACGAATATTCCAATGTATGGCAGAATTTTGACAGAAATAAACATCCACAGCACTTGGAAAACAGTTAGCAATCTACATCATTATTATAATTCGACTAAAGCTATAGCAGTTCCTCCATTCAATGTGTTGTTGCAAAATTGGCTGCTAAGGACGGCTTTACTATAAATGCAATAAGTAAAAGTGAATTTATTCGAAGCAGTCTGAGCTCGAAGGGAATTTGTCTGCTTAAAAATCCAGCTGGCGTTATGCAATTTATTCATGTTTACTATGCGGAAATTAAATCACTTATAATAGCTAAAATTATAAAAATGAGACAAAGAAAACAAAAAATTAGTATATCCATTAACGAATGGACTTTTGCGTAATAGAAGATATATAAATGTGCACTTGCTTCTCTTTGGCTTTGGCGGAGACTCAGAAAATTAAGGTCTGATAAGAATATACCGCTTTTGTCCAGCAGAAAAAATTCTAGAGCTAGTTGATTCTAACTTAACTGATTTCCAATTAAGTTTATGTACAGGGGGTCTATTATGAAACATTATTCGCTTTCGAAAAATTCGATATCTAATTATTCGATACGCTTCGAATATTGCTATTATGAAATAAAACGAATCGTCAAAGTGGGTCAAAACCTAAAATAAATAGTAAAAATTATTATTATAAAAATACTTATTATTTCTAGTAAATTAGTTTAGAATTGACATTTTGGTCGACTTAATAATTAAAATACGTTCACTTAATAATTTTTTAAATTAATTTTCATATATACAGTGCCTGGCCATATTAGTATGAACGTTGCTTTTTTTAGAAATTGTTAATGACACATTATAGAAACTCAGAATATTTAATATAAATATGAAAATTATTTATTTAAATATAGTTTATTACAACATTTATTTTTTTTAAATTAAATTCAGGACTTGATATCAAATTTAATTGACCCTAGTCAAATTTTAATATTTTTGTTATATTATATTGTCGTTGCCTTTATAAGTACTTCCACACGTCGGGACATGCTCTTTTCCCACTGTCCAGCGGCTTCAGCAATATCTTGGTCATGGTGTAATACCGAAATAAGCCGTTCAATGAATCTGATCAATAAAAAGTGTTTTCGGGGATTCCCTTTTTAACCAACCGTATAGATGCACTGTAAATGTCAAAATGTGAAATCTGAAAGTGGTATGTCGCCATCTATGGAATAAAACATAATTGCATTTTATTTTCAGTCATAGATGGCGTTTTAAGAATCAATAAACCCAAAAATTATAAAATATAATTGAAACATTCATACTAATATGGCCAGGCACTGTATATAACTTAAAATAACTTTTGTATTATGATACATTCGCTATCTTAAAAGCAGTCGAATTTTGACGTCACATTTTCGTAAAATCCGATATCGAATTTGTTTTTAAGTTTCATAATAGAGCGAATTTTTCGATTTCGAATTTTCCGAAAGCTAAATAAAAATCATAATACCAATATTCGCCGCGAATCGAATTTTTCGAAAGCGAATAAATTTCATAATAGACCCCCACATTTTGTTTATGTCATCAGTGATGGTGCTAGTACTATGGTGAAGTTCGGGCTCGGAAAGGTAGCTCCGTGTATGCAACAGCTGTGTTACAATCACGCCATCCATTTAGCTGTTATGTCAGTGCTCTATGGGAAAAATAAACTAAATGATAATGCAGAGGAAAATGAAGTCGAAAATTAATCGCAGTCAAAGCAGTCTATTGATGGAAGGGAGGATGAGGATAGATATGAGTCCGATACGGAGTATGAATTTATTTCAGAAACAATTTTTATTAGTGAGAATCACAATATTTCGGCGGTAATAAAAAAAATTCGGAAAATTGTTATGTTAAGAATTCACCAGTAAAAAATGGAATTTTACAAAATATTCTAGTATGGATTGTAAAATCCGTTGGAACAGCTTGGAAACATTGTTAAAAAGATTCTTGCGATTTAAAAGCCCAACAATTAAAGCTTTAGATAATTTGAATTTTAGTCATTACTGGATAACCGAAGATGATAAGCAACTCGCAAACAATTTATTAAACGTTTTAACACCTGTACGAATGGCAGTAGAGGCATTGAGTCGCAAAGACTCCAATCTTTTAAAAACTGAAGGACTTCTTAAATTTCAGTTTAAGAAATTCGAACAGAACAAAACATTCCTAAGCACAAAATTTGTCGTTGCCTTAAAGGACAAAATAAGTATTAGACGAAATATTCCGATTATTTCATCGATGAAATATCTTCAGGGTTCAAAGGGTTTGCGATGTTCAGAAGATGACAATTTTTTCTTTCTTTCATCTAAAGCTGAAAGATAGAAAACCGCAAAATTTATATTAAAAAGACTTTATGCAGTTAATAGTATACGATCTGTGATGATGACGAGGAAGATGATAACAATTCGATTGAAAATGAACAAAAAAATCGCACAACTAATAACAATAGTTTATCTGAGCAGTTAGAGGGATTCATTCGAGAAAGTACGCAATGTTCGAGTTCGAGCTTTATTACAATTTTCAGTTGATAAAAAATTAAATTAATATTTACGTAGGATCTGGAAAATTAACGGATAACTTACAAAATCTGCAATCAGCATAAAGCACGATACAACCAACTAGCACGCAAAACGAAAGAAATTTTTCCATTTCGGGAAATTTAGTATCGAGGAGGCGAACGAGATTATTGGGTAAATCAATCGATAATCTATGTGTATTTAAAAACCATTTCAAATAAATAACATATTTTGTGTTTCTCCTTTTTTTCATCATTTTTTATCTCGCTAATATGTATAATTCTTCAATTTGATGTCACTGTATTATAATTTTTTATATGTACAAAGAATTATAAAAATTCTCGGGAAATTCTCGAGATTTCTCTCAATTATTCTCAAGAATCCCGAATCTCGAGAAAAAAATATCATTAAAAACGGGATTCCTGAATCTCGAGAATACAAAAATATCAGGAATTAGGCAATCTCTTAGTATCACCCTTCTGTTTATGTTATATACACATACAATTTGGTTTATATACTATTATCGTTAAATATGCTACCATCAATTTGAATGATATAGTATGTATACCTAAAACCTTCTCATTATAAATATATGTGTAACTCATTCTTATGTAAAGCATTTATAGTATCTGTGTATATCGAAATTAATTTTACATTTTAAAAATAATAATTCAGTATTCAATCAGCCGAGCTCTAACCTGCAGAAAATAAATTAAAGTTAACAATTATAACGTGCTCTAAATTGTGGTGTTTTATTTAATCAGTTTGTGGTGTTTTAATAATTACTGTGCTTAAGAACTAAGTCAATTCGCCAAATAATTATAAGACAAAACTTCGTGGAATATTTTATCTTATAAAGAAATCCGTGTAGCATAGCTGTATCCAACAATCAATTTTTCTAACAACGCTTTACAGCAACGTTTTTTACTAACATATGAAGCTTAACAACTATTAAAATATTTTTTCATCATTTATATTACTAATTATGTTTGCACATAACGATTGCGACTCTTATTAATTATTGTTTATAATTAGATCTTGAAACTAAAATGTTCCTCTTTTATACCAAAACTATAAGAGGAAATGAAAATGTTATACAAGCTCTAATGCACATTTTTCGTGATTGCAAGGTTGCATTTTCATATTTTAAATGCAATTAGTGATTTTCCCAATTTGAACATTTCGTATTTGAAGCCAGAGGCGCCATATTCAGTGTTTTTATAAAATTAATACATTACTTTTTAAAATTCATATATTATTATTTATAATAAAGCTTGAAGTGAAGTGGCTGTTGATAAATTTTACGAAGTATTTACAATAGTAAAACATTGTGCGTATGGCGTATGTTCATCAGATTTGCGCTATTTATAAGACAAAAATATTTTTTTTTGCACTTTCCTGACCCCAAAAAGGAAACCGAACGGTGTAAAAGATGGATAGCGGCTTACCGAAGACTGGATTTTACAATTCAAATTTAACGCGGTATTCATATATGTGCAGTCTTCACTTTATAGGTTGAAATGGTCCTACAGAAGTAAATCCTAACTCTATTTCAGCAACTTTTTCTTAGGTATCTCTAATAATGTTTAATTGTATTATTCAAATAGTGTAATAAAAATTTATACTTTTTGTAGCTTCCGCAATGGCTCGAGAAAAAAATATAATGGTGGATTCCATTTCCTAATCTGATGAACACATAAATACCAGAAATGTACGTATACCCACTGGGTATAATGTTAACTAAATGTTAACAACTATTTATTTTTCTTATTTTATTGATTCTAGAATTTGAAAGAAAACAAATTCCATCCTGTGCAATGCCTTGATGAAATTACTAATCCTTGCATTGAAAATATTCTTACTTCATCAATGGCAACAAGTTCAAAAATGCCCTCCACATCTAATAATAAATTATCGATGATCAACCTACAAAAGAAACTTCGTCTTCTGCTGAAAAAATATCGTTTATGTAACAACAGAAAACAGGGGAAAATAAATATTTTGGAAATCAAATTAAACTCACAATCGTTCAACATAGATGTTGTTAAATAAAATCGAAAACGTTTGAAATTTTATTCAGGCCTTAACGTTGAACAGTTTGATGTCCTTTGGGTATTTTTAGATGATGAGGCGCTAAACTGCAGACAAAAAAGGCCATATCAATACTATCACCCCAAAATCAGGTGTTCCTAACGTTGTGTAGACTCCGAGTTGGACTACTAATCCAAGATTTAGCTTACATGTTTTGTGTAAGCATTTCATATGTCTTTCATATGTATGAACCAGATAGATTCAAAATATCTAAAAATTTTCGAAAATTTAAAAATAAAGCTGCAGACTATTGGGAGCAGGGTAATACTAACTCTGATTATAAAGGGCAAGCCACTTTTAAATTTTTGTGTGGAATGCATCCGTCGGGTAGTGTATGCTTCTTATCTGATGCGTACGAAGGCTCAATATCAGACAGAAATATTTTTATTTATTGTGGGATAACCAGGCTGTTAGAAAAAGGTGATCTTATATTGGCAGATCGTGGGTTTAATGCTGCTGATATATGTAATAGCCTGCACTGCCAACTATTAATGTCACCATATTTAGCTGGAAGAGATAAATTTACAAGACTAGAAGTATACGCACCACAAAAGACATAGCATCGGCACGTGTACACGTAGAACGAGTTATAGGTAGAATAAAGGAGTATCGGATCTTGTAACGTGTATTGCCCTAAACTTTAGTTCCGGTGCGGTATCTCAAATAGCGTTCGTAATTGCGATGCTAGTTAATTTCCAGGTACCAGTTGTAAAAGATTAAAAATTACTCGAGACATTTGTATTTGTTTACTTCTTAATTTTTTTTTTATTTTTGTTAAATACATTTGTATTAATTATATAAGTTAATATTAAGAAAAATCTTATATAAAATAGATACCAGCTACAATAACTATACTAGTTTTAATTGATTATTTCATAAAGATGATTAGTTTTTATATCACAAATAAAACTATAATCAACATGTTTTTTAAGGCGCTTATAAGGAACAAATTATATACCTATTTCAATATTATATATTTTAAATTAAAATTAAAATAATAAACTATCACAAAAGTAACCATACAATTTTTCATTATACAAAAAATAGTTTTCAGTCTAAAAAATTTATCAAGGATAATCCACGAGGTAGCCTCATTTCGAAAAACTCTACTAGTTAAATTTTTTCGTGAATTTCCATCAGTTTTGGCATTAAGTGCGAAATCAAACCACCGGCGTTTGACCATATAATAAAATCACAGAAGTTCATAATCGCAAGGCTAAATTGTATCTGTAAATAATACCAGAGCCACCTTAATATAAGAGCCGTAAGATTCCGCCATTTTTTTCCATGAGCTTTCCATAGAGGGGAAGGTTTTTGTTCTTTTTCATATCAACCAGTGTATTTTAATATTTTTTTATACGCTTTTTTGTGTATAAAAACAGTAATGCTTCCTTTCAATTTTTAATTTGAATGGTTAGTTCAATATTCAGGAGAAGCATATTTTAAAATTGAGTCATATTATGTCGAATTAACGCAAAAATATTCAAATTAGTCTACCACAAAATTTTTTTTTATTGTAGAAATAAGAATTTGTTTATATGTGTATGTAAAAAATTAGTATAGAGTGTTCCATCAAAAATTTCAGCATTTCTTTCCCAAAACAAACGTTCGTTAAAAAATGGTTTTTGAGTATCTATGTAATATGGGGGTTATTGTGTTCTGCATTCTATTACAGCATTGTTGATGAACAATCTTCGAAAACTGTTTTTTCGTTATTTGTTAAAAATTGCATCGCAACAAATTCGCAGGCTATGCTGTTTCATCCTGTAGTATAAACAAACCGGAGCTTCATAAAATAAAAACATTATATTATAGAGCTTTTCGCAATTAATAAACCAATCAAAAGATGTCGCTAAGTATACATTAAAGCTAAATATTAAAACCTAATGTTTGTTAACAAATTTAACAATTTATTATGTATACTGCCTGGTTCAATAGATTATTGAGATCTCCTGGAACTGAAAATAACCGAGTACGAGCGAATTGAAATAAGAAAAGAAAAAATTTGGAAAAAATGTGACATTGTTCTATTATTGTTTTTCAGCGCGCAGCAACTACGATGGTAAATATTTTGCGATGAAAAGCTTTATTTATGCCAACCGAACAATAAATAAAATTAATATTTGTTTTGAGTTTTATTAATTATGTTAAATTATTGTATTAAAGATTTCGCGCTTAACTTACAATAATAATGGTTTATTTTCGTAAATAGTTATTTAATTATTTTACGCTTTTCTGTAATTTCAAGTAGATTTATTACAGAGACATCTGTAAACGGATTTTCAAATTACAGAAAGCTCGTTTTTGCAATCGGATAAAATTGAAGTTATTTACGTTGTCATGACATCGTTAATAATTTTCGTAAATAGATTTTGATGTAAGAATTTTATTATATGAATAATATTATTGTTTCTACATGGTGATTCATAAAATTTCATTTCAGCTCACGTTTTCTCTTTAATTTTGTTATAAATGGGTAATGTTTAGATTGCTATTAAGTGCATCGTTCATCTCGAAAATTCTGATGTGCATGTGACCAGAATTTACCAAATAAGTTACATTTTTATAAAACTAAATTTTAAATTGGATGTAAGAGGAATTCGCGGCAGCACCCTTTATTATCTTACTTTATAAACCTACACAACTAAACGGAAAGCTCATTTTTTATAGAAAATTAATAAATTTATGCTCCGCTTTAGTTTAAATTTACTAAATAAATACTACATTATGATGGCTGATTTTCAAATATGTGTTGTTTGAATAGTTTATTAAAAATATAAAATTAAAATTTAGATGATTTGTTTAATTTTTTATTCATAAATTCATGGTTAAAAATTTTCCAATTACCACGGTTTCTTGTAGTAATTCAATAAAAGCTTCCCCTCTACTGAAAGCTCTCTTTTTAATATTACGGCTCTTCAAAATCATAGATGGCTCTGATAATACGCATGATTTTGTTTTAAGTTTTTAAATTCGTCCATTGTAAAGCACAGCGTGTTTGGGTTTGGAACTTTTTCAAAATCCAAATGTGCTACATTTTGAAGCCTTTTTGGACATTTTATTTCTAAAATAGCTTTAATATTTCCACTATTATCGTATATTATGCCATCCGGACTACACCCCATACCTGCATAGCGAGAATTATTAAAAAACTCAGTTTGTCGGGTCGGATATCGCCCCCCTTAAGCTTTTATATTCTAAAAAAGCGTTGTGTTCATTATTGCGACCATAAGCAATGGATGGTATTTGAGAAATATCTATATCTCACCACCACTGATTATTTATCAAATTTTGGTAAGAGGTTGCTTTAAAATACGCTTTGGAAACTGACACAGTAATCCTTACTCGTCGCGCATTTTTCCATGCAGGACTATTCTGCGAGACAATCAGAAGTACAGGTTCAAATCCTACATGTTCATTTAAGTTTTTCTTCATCTGCTTAACTTTAAACATTAATACTTCTTTTGATTCTTCGTCCAAAACATGATCATCGTATTGAAATTTTAACAACTTCATAAACATTCTAGAAAAAAGAAACGGTATGTAAAATATATTCTAAAATAGAATGGTTTACAAAAGTGATTTTATTTTCTAGAATGTTCCTGTAACAAATTGTTCAGATGTTTTAAGCTCATCAGTGGAAACAATTTTAAAACGTCTGGAAGTACGCAATTGCAAGAGAACGTTCTCGAAGTCCGGTATTAACAGATATAGGCCACGTAATATCTTTACCATTAAAGGAACCAACGAGTAATGATGACCGAAATATTCTAAGAAGTAGCATAAACGGGGAAAACGTAATGGTTGGCTTATGAGCGCTACAAAAAGTTGGATCATAAAAATCAAAAAAATATTAACGAACTGTTTACTAGACTTCTATCAAACAAATAATAAAAAGATGGGTACATCGGAAATGCAACAATGTTCTGTAGCAATAGAAAACTGTTTTCCAAATGAAAAATCGGTAAGGATTTTATTGTCTTACATTTTATGTGACGAAGCCGCTCCCTATTTATTACTTGTTTAGTATTAGTTGGGTGCAGGATGAGTTTTTTCGACTGTTTTAATAGCTTGTGATTGTCAGAACTCCTGCATCGAACGCACGATTCTTCAAGTAAAGATTGATAGCTGTTTTTAATTACACTTGTAATCTAATGAACTATCAAAGTCGTTTAGTTATATCCGGTACTATGCCGCATTTCAACACAACCGAAAATTCTTGAAATCGGTGGAAATTTGCTCACTTGGAATATAATTTGTTTTAGGATTTTGTAAAATATCAAATTTTTCGTCGGTTAATTTAACCATTTTTAAATTTTCTCGTCAAGCTTTCTAACATTTATGTGAAAAATTCAGACTGGATAATTCCGATTGAGATTATTCGTTTGGTCGTTTAGTAGAGACATACATATTAAAAGAACCATGCGCCCAGCGTGACATTGAGTGCCGAACCAAATTGGGGTTAAAAATATTTTTTTTTTAAATACTAAAGCGACTTAAAATTTGATTGGGGAAATTTCAAGAATAAGCGTCAGGGGACTACTTGCGACTTTGATTCGAAAACGAGTGTTAAAGATTTGTGTTTAATTTGATTGTGATTTGATCGATTCTTATTTAAAATCAAAATGAAACTAAAAAAATTATATATTAATCAACTAAATTTAATAAATTAATTAAGGATAAATAAAACAAATATAATAGATGAAAATAATTTGTATATTAAACTTATTAAATTAATAAAACTAATTAAATTATTTAAATTAATAAAAAAATTTAAATTAATCAAATTTATTGAATTAATTATACTAATTAAATTAACTACATTATTTAAATTGATCAAATTTATTAAGTAAATTAAATAAATTAATTAAACTGACCAAATAAATTAATTTAACCAAATGAATTATCAAAAATAGATAAATAAAATTAATTAATAAATAAATTAAAAAAATCAAATTATTTAAATCATATAAATTAAATTAAAAATAAATTAATTAATCAGATTAATTAATTAGAAATATTAAATTAAATAGATCAAAATATACTAAAATAAATTAAATTCATTCAATTTACTAAATAAAACAAAGTAATCAAATTGATTAAATTAACTAAATTGATAAAATTAATTAAATATTTTAACTGACTTAATTAATAAATTTAAATGATACAATTAATTATTAATTAAATAATTAAATTTAATTAATTAACAAAACTAATTAATTAAATTATTAAAAATAATCAAAAGAATTGAATTGTTTAAATTAATTAAAATAATATAAAAGGTTTATTAAATTAAGTATAATAGTTAAATTAACTTAATTAATTAAACTGATCAAATTTGTTAATTAAATTGTTTAAATTAGATAAATTAATGAAACTAACTAAATAACGAAATGAGCAAAATTAATCAAAATTAAAAAATTTTCAACAAATTCACTAAATAAAATAAACTAATCAAATTGATTAAATTATCTAAATTGACAAAACTATTAAATATTTTATTTAACTAAATTAATAAAATTAAATGATATAATTAATTAAATTATTTAAATTAGTTAAGCCATTTAAATTAATTAAATTAACGAAATTAATTAATTAATTATTAAATTTAAATAAACTTTAAATAAATTTAAATTGGGTTATAAAATTAACTAATTATTTAATTCAATTTATTAAATTTATATTGTATAAATCAAACAAATTAATAAAAAATGATATTTATCATGTCATATTCTTTATCCCATCATATTTTTTTATCATTTATTAGACAACATACTTTTTACCGAGGCAGCCAGGCAAAAAGAATCAAACGGGGAAGTGGCCGTCTAAGTGACTATTGCTCGTATTAGTGGAATGCAGTTACGTGGAAACATGGAATGCGGTGAATCTAATTCCAGTAGCAGAAAAACTTTATCCTTGACTATAGATAATGGTACATAACGGTCAAAAGGTAAAAACAATATACAACAGTTTTTATTATTTTTTAGGTGAGCTCGAAGATATAAAGCTGTGGCTTTATAACAACATTTCTCCCTGTTAAACAATTTGTGAATATTGGAGAAAACGGTCCCACTTAGAAGGGCAGCATTCCAAAATACTGATAATTTGCTAAGTTTTCAAGAACTTTTACTAGCTTGGCCAAGGCTTAATGACATAATGAAACACGATACCAATTAGTACAACCACTACATTTCATATATCAAATCGATGTTAGTTCTAGAGATTATTTTTCATCATTAGTTATAATGGCCGAAGTCGAAGATTTTTCTTTTGAATGTACAGATATTATTACGTTTAGAGGGGTAGATTACAAAAAAGGATACAGTCTTACTATCACTTCAGAAAAGATCAAAATACCGGAAGTTTTAGAAATCATAGTTTTTTTTTCCAAGATCAAACATGTTATGTTGTCGGCAAATCTTGGAGTGTTTTAAGATTTTCAGAGCATTTTCAATCCTTCATTATAGAACAAAACATTCCAGAACATTTTTATAAGTACGATATAATTGAGTTTGATGGTGGAGGGCCATTTTATAATAAATAAAGAATTATATAACAATAGCAACTGAATTTATATTATCTTATTCAAATAATCAATAGAAACTTATATGTCTAAAATAAAATTATTATTAATGAATTGATTTCGTAATAAATGTATTAAAAATCAAATAAACAATTATTAAAATTTAAAAATATTTTTTTTTTAATAATATTCTCTTTGAATTTAAGTGACATTTTATTGATTTCGCAGATCATTTCACGTAAAACTAAAAAGATTTCTTATGTATTTCAACGTGGAACACTAACAAATTAAAAGAAAAAATTAACGTGACGATTTTTCTGTGTGTATACTAATAAACAAGTTAGATGATGAATCAAAGCAACTATGGACGAGACAAACTAGTGATCAGGAATTCCCATCCATACAATCTTTCTTCGAATTTCTGACAAGCAGAGCAGATGCACTTTAAGGGTCCAAACCAAGTACTTCCGTCATGGGTTTCCATGTAAAGGCTGATATCACGTGTCCGGTTTGTAGCAATAACGATCACCAACTATTTGAATGTACCAAATTCAAGTCAATGAATATCGTCGAAAGAAGGGATATGATAAGAACTGATGCACGATGTTTTAATTGTCTAAATAACAACCACAGCGTGTATCACTGCCATTCAACCAAAAGGTGCCGTATTTGTTCGAAGAGACATCATACGCTGCTACATTTAGAAGAATTGTCGAAAGGAGTATCCGCTACAAACAATGTTCTATTACCAAAAAATTCCGAGACATTCAAGAAGCAATCACAAGTACAGGCCCAGACAGTGGAGATTCCAAAGAACAGGCAACTACAGGACAGTCAGAATCAGAAGATAACTACTAATCATTCTCAAAGCGCCGTCAATCAAACTCTTTTACCAACAGCAGTCATAAAAATAAGAGACCAATTCGGAGAATGGAAATTATGTCGGGCTTTGCTGGATTCTGGTTCTCAAGTATCATTATTCATTTGTGAGTGAAAACCTGGTCCATCAACTACAACTATCGAGATCCAACGCACGTATGTATATGTGTTAGCGGAATTGGTCAGACAAAAGCAGGAACCACAAGAGGCAAAGTCACAATCTGCATATCATCACGTTTCGAACCAATGAAAATTGAAGTAATCGATGATTAATCGAAAATCAGATATTTAATAAATTAGAAAACTTATTTCTAGCTGACCCCTCTTTCAACCAGTCCAATAAACTCGATGACCTGTTGGGAAGCGACTATTTCTTCCGTTTAATGAGAGGAGGCATTGTACATTTAAACAGGTAGTGAATTAACAGCGCCAAATACCGTTTTTGGTTGGGTTATTGCCGGATCAATGAGTAACAAGAACATTAACCAATCAGTAAAGAATATCAATAGTCTACATTGTGACCTAAATGTAGACGAATTACTTCAAAAATTTTGGGAATTAGAAGATACGTCACCTTCGAGAACTTCACAAAATTATTCAGAGGAAGATAAATGCTGCGAGGAGGTTTATAAACAAACGACTTCACGACTAAGGGGATGGAAGATTCGTAGTCAAGCTTCCATCCAAATCATCATTTACACCGTTGTGTTTAGGAAATACAAATCACGGAACATTGAGAAGACTTGAAGCAATGGAGAGGAAATTCCGAAAAGATGCACAATTTAGAACATCATACGTCCAGTTTATGGAAGAATACGCAGAACGCAATCACATGGAAGAAGTACCAGCAGACGAGTTAAACCAAACCAATAGAGTATATTATCTTCCTCACCATGGAGTACTTCGAGAATCCAGTTCTACAACGAAATCGAGAGTTGTTTTCGATGCCTCATTCATGTCATCGAATGGAGCTTCACTTAACGATTGGTTAATGGTCGGACTAACTGAATATGAGCCACTTACATCTATTCTCATGCGATTCCGCATTTATGAATTCGTCTTTACAGCAGAAGTCGATAAAATGTTCCGACAAATAGTATTACACCCGGAGCATAGAAATTATCACAGGATACTATGGCGGAGTGATCCAAATCAACCACCAAAACATTACCGACTTACGACGGTTACCTTTGGAACAGCATCAGCACCATACCTTGCGACGCGGTGTTTACAAGAGATCGGAAACAGTTTACTAATAGAGAAACCGATGATCGCAAAGAAATTGTTGCACGACTTTTACGTAGACGATTTTATGTGAGGTTGTCACACCACCGAAGATGCTTACGAAATGCAGGAAGCCATTACCGCCTACTTCAAGTACTATGGATTTCATCTGCGTAAATGGTCATTAAACTTTATTAGAAAAAATCCGGCCAGAAGATAAAGAGAACGTTCCACTAAAGATAGTACAAGGGGACCCATTCATCAAATTGCTTGCCATTCAATGGAACCCCATCGATGACCAGTTTCAGTTCAAGGTTTCAGTTAAAAACGAATCTGTTGGAACGAAGCGAGAAGTATTGTCTCAATCGGCACGAATTTTTGTTCCAATGTGTTGGCTGGTTAAAATTGTCGTGACCATTAAGATCCTGTTCCAAAGTTTGTAATGGTTTTTAAACCTGAACTGGGATGATCCATTGCCTACAGTTGAAGCAAGAGAGTGGCAAAGGATCAAAGAAGAACTACCAGAACTGGAGAGAATAAGAATTCCCAGATGGTACGGAACGAAAAGGGACCAATTTGAGCTACACGGTTTTTGCGACTCATCGGAAAAGGCATACGCAACGGTCATTTATTGCAGGTGCGTGGATCAGAATGGCCAGGTAAGGGTTACTCTAATGATATCTAAAACTAAGGTGGCACCGCTAAATCAAATTTCAATTTCACGGCTTAAACTATGTGCTGCAGCATTATTAGCTAAACTAATCAAATCCACTAAAAAAGCATTGCGCAATCCAGACCTGAAGACGACATAATGGACCGACTCTATGATAGTTTTAGGATGGTTATCTGCACCACCAAGAAGATGGAAAACATTTATCGCAAATCGAACAGCGAACATACTAACCAAAACATCGAGAGAATCTTGGAATCATGTCGATTCTCAGAATAACCCAGCCGATTGCGCATTGCTCGGGATGATACCATTGAATCTAGTAGCCCATCAATTATGGTGGCATGGGCTTCATTGGTTAAGTTTATCACGAGAACACTGGCCAAAACAAATTTTAAAGCATGATAAAATCAAACTGATGAAAGAAGAAAGGAAAGCTAAGACTTCAGTACTGACTACAATACCACATACAACCAACATTATACTACGCAATCTGGTCGACAATATATCATCAAGCAACAAAACTATACTAGTACTAGCCTGGATATTCAAGTATGTAGAAAACCTAAAATCAAAATCTGACTCGAAAAACCTGAGTGATTCCGTACTGACAGTAAATGATGTCACGAGAAGTCAAACAAGAATTTTTACGTGGATACAAGAATATTTCATCACCGAAATAAGCGACATCAGATCAAAACGCCAGCAAGCAAAGAAAAGCAAAATTCGCTATCTACATCCTTTCCTCGACGACCAACATTTATTGAGGGTAGGAGGTCGCATCGAAAACGCAGCTGCCGACTATGATACCATACATCCTATAATATTGCCGAATTGCGATTTCACCAAATTGATGATACGAGATTTACACGCCAGACATCAGCATGCAGGAGCTTCATTGCTAACAAGAATCATACAACAACGATACCACATATTGAATTGCAGACGTCTTGTGAAGGAAGTGGTAAAGCGATGCAATAGATGTCGGAGATTTGATACGAAATCGAACTACCAGTTGATGGGAAATCTACCGATCGATCGCATCCGTTACAAGACTCCCTTTTTAAAAATTGGTGTTGACTATGCGAGACCTGTGCAACTGAGACAGATTTACGGCAGGTCAAACCAAAAAAGGAAGGCGTATCTTGCAATATTCGTTTGCATGGCAACCAAGGCCGTTCATATTGAAGTTGTTTCAAATCTAACAACAGCCAATTTCATAGCAGCGCTACATAGATTTGTGTCACGTCGCGGAGTGTGTATAGCGATATCTATTCCGATAACGGTTCAAACTTCATTGGCGCAAACAGCGAACTACACGAGGTTGGCGAATTTTCAAAAATTCATTCTAATCATATTCTTTCAGTTCTCGCTTCAGAATCCATAAATTGACATTTTATTCCCAGTGCGGCACCCACATTTGGAGGGTTATGCGAAGCAGCAGTCAAGTCATTTAAACACCACCTTAAACGTGTAATGGGCAATACGGTGTTCACGTTTGAAGAACTCAGCACCATAGCAACTCAAACCAAAGCAGTGTTAAATTCACGTCCATTATGTGTGCTATCGGATGATCATATGGATGCACTAACACCCGGACATTTATTATTTGGAAGGCCAATCAATCAAATACCACAACCGTAATTATCCGAAATCAAGATGTCACATCTCTCTCGTTGGCAACTCATGCAGAAAATGATACAACATTTTAGTAACCGATGGAAAATGGAGTACCTGACTTCATTACATAAAAGGAATAAATGGCAGACACCGCAGGTGAATCAACTAAAATCGGGGATGTTGTACTGATTCGAGAAGAAAATCTTCCACCGACCAAATGGTTATTAGAGCGAATTGAAGAAGTTCATCCAGGACGCGACGGTACTACAAGGGTAGTGACCATAAGAACGAAAACCGGAAACGTGAGAAGGCCAGTTAATAAACTGACAAAGCTAGCAACGAAGTGAATTGAATCAATTGATTCAAGGGGCGGTATGTTGCGGACACAAATCAAAATCATTATAACTAATTTAGCGTAATCATTGTATAATTCATTATTTGTTTATATTCATAAATTTCACACATAAGGTTTAATTACCGAGTTCTTATTGTACAAAAAGTAATTATTCTGATTGATAATGCCACCTAATTTAAGTATTTAAAACTTTAGTTTACACTGTTAAATATTAAGTAAATTTATACTATTATTGTGTGTGTATAAAAATGTGTTAATTTTTTTTTCTGATTCGAACAGTCGTTCAAATTATTTAATCAGGGCAGGAACAACTTGGCATAATCAAAGGGTCAAATTGTTAAAAATTAAATTAAATTGAAAGCTACACTGTGGTTTTATTTAAATAATCCAAGGTACCAAGTACCAATACGATATAGAAAGGAATAAGTGACAAATTATAGGTGAGTAAAAGTGCAGTGTAGTGACCACAAACTAAATTATGCAGTCCACTTAAACCTCGGTCAAAACGAGATCACACTTCATTTCTGCCAACTGTGTCACGATCGTATCGAAACCATAACTCGTTGGCAGAAATATTCAAAATCTTTGCCAAACGAATTTTAATGTCCCCGAGTATACCGTAGCGCTGTCCAAGTGAGCAATAAATGAAGTAAGAACTGTTTTTGGCAAATACCTCATTGTGTTACGAAGAACTAATAAGTGGATCCATTTTTTCCGGAATAGTACACAACACTGTTTCAATATAGTTCATTATAATTCTCCTTTCAGATAAGATAGTCATTTACACAATTTTATACGGTGGCGGTTCCCGTTTTTGTTGTGCTTGTATTTCTTAAAAGATTTGATGTTCTTGTGTTTATCCCGAAGAAGGTTAAGAGAATCTTACATTCCAATATTCATTGCCTGGAGTGCCCTGTGCTTATTTATGATTAATTCAGAAAAGAAGCCAACGTTTTATATATATGGTCTGAAATCCTCAACTACTTTAATTTTTAATTCTAACGGAAAATTTTACATTAATATAATACATTATTTTTAATTGTTAATTACAAAATTAAAACATTTCAATTAAAATAAATTAATTTGAAATAAACCAAATTAGTAATTAAAATTGGTGGTCAGTACCAAAACTATATATTAAAAAAAAAATTGCGAGGACGCGAGTACATTCCAATTATAGTTTTTTATTTTACCATTACGCTGTTACGTTTGGCATTAATTTGGCGGTAATGTTACGAGCATAAAAAAATTTGGTTTACATTTTTTTTAATAATAAAATTTATGTAGATTTATGCTAGAACGTATTATTTTAATTTTAATTTATATATATATGCTTTATTTAAAAACATAATGATAAATAAATTTATTTTAGCATTCAGCCACCATATAGGCTGGATACGATGACATTATTATCAATTATGTTTGGTTTAAGCTGATATATGCATAATTGTTTATTATATGCAAACAATAATTTAATTTAAAACTGATTAAAAGACATCATGCATTATAGCGGAATGAATATTTCATATATAAAATACACATAATTTACAAGTGTATTATATAACGTACTCGTATAAGTAGAGCAGTAAGTTAATTAAAATCATTTCACAGCTTTGCACATACTCGTATCTTATACATTTATCTCCCGCCTGTATATAGATACAAAAATATATTTAGATACTCGTACGTATGTATGGTATGTAATGTTCCAAGTCTAATTTTCATAAACATGCGAAATCCCAATTTAATTTTCATCTGTATATATTCATTTTGTGTAGTATGTACGAAAAATCATTTTTATTTCCATAATGGTACTGTATATGTTCATATGTGTTGCTACAATATGTTCTTCCTACATGTGTACGTACATATCTAGATTCGATTGTTGAAAGAATCTTTTTTTTTTTTTAAATTATCTTATCTCATCAAAGACCTATTCATAGAAAAATATAGAATACGATTTTTTTTTCTGGTTCGAATATTAACAATTGTTGTGTTATATACGAATGTATTCATTTTCATAATATTCATTGGTGTGTTCTTGTTGTTGTGAGAAGGATAATCATGAAATGTACCTAAATCATTGGTGTTTTGGGAATTTACGTTATGCTATTTTCTATACCTACTCTGATTTCATCCTGTATTCTCGTATATATGAAAGTTTATGTGTTAGAATGAAAAATTAACAATTTTCTTTGGTTTGCACCATTGTGAAAATTGAAAGAAAAATATATTATGTTTAACCCTATTACCCTTTAGGGTAGAATGAGTTAGGGAAACTATATAACGTTACGATTATAAAACCGCACAACGGTGATGTAAATACGAAATTCCTCAAAACTTTTTTATGACATTTTCCGAATGACGTACATTTTTTCCCATATATAAATATTGATGTACCCAGATCAAAAGTTATTTTAAAAATGTCTGTATACTGTTGTAGTTATATAAAAAAAATATGATTCGAAGTGAGAATAGATTTTTTTTAATCTGTCAAATAACAAAAAGATATATGGTTAGAATAAAGAAAAATGGAATTTGTTATCTCAATCATATTGAAATGTGTCCGAAAATAGAATGGATGGTGTACCAAAAACTCAATATGGTTTACCAAAAAAAATATATATATATTGATCGCCTTACTTAAAGATTTGTCTGTTTAAATCCTTATACGAGTATGTATATAATATTATAATGTGGTTTATCCAGTTGTTCTGACTTAATCCTTTATTTCTACTCGATTTAAGATGTACCGTAATACATGTGTCATATAAATTTAGCCAATTTTTTATGCAAGTTGAACTTAAATACTTTAACTTTAATATAGTAATGGATTGGGTGGGGAAGGGCATTCTAAACCCACTGAAAATTAGTAACATTTAATTAAATTCTACCTGGGCTTAAAAAACTATCACCTGCAAAGGAAATCATAGCAACTTAAAACACAAAAATTAACTTTGTTGGCTACAGCTCACGTTAATGTATATACCTTAAATATTAGAATTGATATATTTTTTGAAATCTATACGTATGATTGCCAGAAATCTTCTCAGCCCGAAAGGGATTTTAAATTTAGTGATTTCGGCAAAAAACAATTTTAATTGTTTTCCTAGAACTTTCGTAGAGTGGCTGCTATCGCACACTTAGGCCAGTAGTGGCCCATTGTGACTCGTAACTATTATAAAAAATGCTCAAGGAAAACCAAATTATATTACGAATTTGGGGCATTCGATATGGATTCGTACTAGATTTTGCAAATAAAAGAATCAGTAGTTTAAGTCACAAACTTTCACTACTCACTAATTCGCTTTAACATTTCACTTTAATCGTTCGGGGTGCAAATGTTTGACCGCCTTCACGAAGTATTTTCTGATGAAAACATGGTTCAGCAATATGTAAACCGATAAAAGGCGATTTAGACCAGCGAACTACTCTGGGAAGACAAGCATCCGTATCAAGGACGGTTTGGTTCTCCGTAACTGCCACAAGACGCTCACCACTCGTTTTCATGGGACAGGGCGTAAAGGTAAATCAACAAATCAACCGTGAAAAGATTTTAAATGTCACTTTATTACTTTGGGCTAGTAAACAACTCAGTAGAAACCATTGAACATTTCAACAAGACTTGGCACCATCCCACACAGTCTGTGAAACCCAATGTTTTTTACAAGAAAATGATCCCAGTTTCATTTCTTCACAACGGCCACCATATTACCCTTAATTCAATGGGTTTTTTATGATATGGTCCATTTTGGTGTCAAAGTATTAACTAATAAATATGAGACGGTTGACGCATAAAGATTGGTCTTCGTCGAGAATGAGATAAAATACGAGGAAAAATAACATTCGTGCAGCGTGTGAAGCCTTCTCGGACAAACTCGATGGTATTATCCACGCTAAAAATGTATGCTGAAGTTTTGACGTAAAAAAAATAAAAATTGTCCAATATACAGCATTTTTAATGGGTAACACTTTAAGTGAATAAACCGGAAACGTTGTCATTGATCACCTCAATGAATTAGATTTTGACTTACCTCTCTTTATATGCGAGTCATCAAATAGTCTGCTTTGGTTTTTTGCAAAACGACCATGTTCACTACTAATTCATCACAGTCAACCACTGCTTTGACTTTTTTAAGGATCTAAGCATACGTTGGCCCACATGTTTCGCCCAGGATGCCCTCATCTTTGGGTTTCCTTTTTTTTGATTCCAGACTGTTGTGAAACTCTGTTCGGTCTCACTTATGGTGTTTCCGGGCTTTGTTGTACCTTCGTTTTTTTGCGTGGCTATTTATTTCTGGCATTGTCTTCCTGTTGCGGTACTCGAACAGTTGAGTTGACATGAAAAATTTAAGCTTTGTTGGAGAAACTTCGAGTCTCTCTCACTGTTGTTTAGGCAAGCTACACGGAGAGAAATCGAAGAATACATTATTCCTACCAGGAATCTATTTTTCCAAAATAGAGTTCACAATTTAACCCAACTTAACTAAAGAATAATAAAACATATTTAGGAACAATATATTCTTAGCAACAAAAGTTAATATTATTCCGAATAAAGACAAAAAATATTATTAATTTCTGTGAGGTTTGTTCTTAAAAGAAATAATAAAATATTCGTTTTTGATAAATTTGTTCGCCAATCGGAATAATTTAAATTTATTTTAGATATAAATTGTTTAATACAAGGAATATTTAAATCAAATATAAGAAATAGGCTATTAACTGTCAAGGATTAAGTTAATTATATAAGAATAATTAAGTTTAAAAATAAGAATAAAATAATCAATTATAAGGAAAAAGTTAATCTTTATCAGGAATAGATAAATTTAAAACTAGGAATAAATTTACAATGATAAGGATTAAATAATCATGACAAGGAATGAATTTCAACTGAATAATTTTCGTCTTGAAAAGAAGGGGATAAATAAAATCAAACATAATTTTATTTTAAAGAAGATGTATTTAGTCTAATGTATTTTAGCGCTCGCTCTTGCGAGCAAGCTTATACAAAGACTTAGGCCATCTGTCTGTTTGCACTATCACAGCAAAAACTATATATACCAGAGAGCTCAAACACAGATAGATACTACTCTAAAAAGGTCACATTTAAAATTTGGGGACTCTAGGTCAAGTAGTTTTTGAGATATTCAACTTTTTCCAAAAATAGAGGTCACACATATGCGGCTATCTACTTTTTTTAAAATTTTCAATTATTATTCTAGGCAACTTTGCTAGAGATTTGCTTGAGATTCTATTAATCTTTTGTCTATTGGGCTAATTTGTTGTATTAGCACCTTAGTTGTTTCAGAGGTTTTACACCTCTGTCCGTCCTCCGTCTGTTGCATTTTTCCTATTTTATCGAGCGCTTGTCGGACAATTTCGATTGTCCGCTTCTACTAGTTTTTAATTATATAATATTTCATAATTATTATATAGGGTGACTGAGACCAAGTGTTACCAAATGAAAACGCTGTAATTTTTTTAATTTTGATTATTTTTTATTGAAATTTTGTGGAATATGTTGAAAACATATTATATTTTATGAAAAACATGTTACTGCTCGATATGACCTCCTTTGGCGCTGATTATTTGATTCAGTCTTCCATAGAAAGCATTGCATGCTGACCAAACGTGGGCTTGCGGAATTTTATTCCATTCTCGAACAAGAGCTGACTTCAATGCATCAACACTTTCGTATTTTTTAGTGGACACCTTAGTCTCCAAAATGGACCATATGGAGAAATGCATGGGATTCAAGTCTGGTGAATATGGTGGCCATTCTTTCGACGAAATCAGCCGCGGAACGCAATTTTGTAAAAATTGCTGTGTCGCTCGAGCTTTGTGTGACGGTGCCGAGTCCTGTTGGAATGTCCAACGGTTTGTACCAAAGTGTTTACGTGCCCAAAGTAGCAAAGCATCGTTTAGGATCTTTTGGCGGTACACCTCTTTGTTTACCTTGACTCCATGTTCGATGAAAACCAGAGGAGTGCGTCCATCAGCAGTCACTGCAGCCCAAACCATAACATAAGCTGGTGATTGCTTGCGCATGGCAACTCTTGTGTTCAAATTATCGTTGGACTTGTGCTCTAACCAAACACGATCATTTTGTTTATTCACATACTGTTGAATGGTGAAAATTTTCCCATCAGAAAAGACAATTTTTGGAATCACATCACGTTCGGCCAAGGCCTTCAATGCTCGTGTTCTTTCAAGCCTAACTTTTTTTGTACCTCCGTAAGATCTTGAACTTTTTGTATCTTGTAGCTCTTCACGTGTAGTTCATTTTTCAATATGGTTTGAATGCTGACGAACTATTGCTGTTTGTGAATTTTCACTCAAATTCAGTGCAATTACACTATTACGTTTGAATTCCATTACGATTTTTTTATGAAGATACTAATTTAGAACAATTATTTGTTGACCACATGTAAACAACTAACCAAACTGCAATCTGTCCAAAAATTGAAGTGCGAAAATGACAACTACACAAATGACTGCAGAGTGAAGTCAGTAACATTTGGTCTCAGCCACTGTAATTTATATATATGTCTTATCATAAAATAACTTTTATTTTTAAATCTAAGCATTTCAAATGGTTTTCAAAACTTAATATTTTAAAATAAAAACAAATTATATTTAAAGTTTTTTGTTTAACAAAATAAACTTGAAAATGTTTGTCAAAATGATTTACGAAATATTCCATTAGCATTTAATTTTTGTGTTTCAAAATATAATGATACAATTTAAAGTGATTAATTAAAACTTCAATAGTGGCAACAGTTTTTTTACATAAAAACATCTAGCCATCGTTTAAATTATTTAAAATAAATAAAGTTTTAAAATTAGTAAAATCTATCGAAAAAAAACGCTGAATAAAATTAAAATAAGGAAAATTTTCAAATGAGTATGAAATATTTAGTACAAAAATAATTTTAAAAAATATTGAAATCCGCCAAAAATTTATTAAAATGAATAAAATGGAATCTGCCGAAACCATAAATTGTGTAAAAAAAAATCACCTTCTGTTCACCTATATGGCTGGTTGAAGTGTAATATTCCTTTTTACAAAAGATTATTTTCTTTTAATTATGTATTTCTGTTTCAATATCCGATATGTTTTCAGCAAAAATTTAAAAAAATCGCATCCGTCACTGATGCTGACTTTCCATAAAACTCCGTCAACTTTTGTTCTGGCAGTAGGTTTTATTATGGTATTTTTGCATTACTAGTATTCTAGAAATCAAAAAATAAAAATAGTGGTTACCACATCGTGGATAGTATTTTATCAAATTGCCAAATAATATTAAAAATATCGACGAGAAGCGCAATTTTATTACTGAATAATATTGTAGCATTTTATTCTGCACTGTTTGCATAACATTGTATTGATTATAAAAATTTGTATTTTTTATCAAAATTTAAAAATTAAACAATAAATTGAAGTACATATGTATATACATACATATAATTAGAAAAATTAAGGTTTTTAATTTGTGTACTTCATTTTATTGTTTTAATTTTAAATTTTCTGTTTTTTTAAATAACTTTAATTGCGAAATTGTGTCTAAGCTATGAACAAATGTAGAGAAATAGTAAAATAGTAGCGGAAAACATAGAAAATTAATATTTTAGTTGATGCGATAATGATAAAATGCTATGAACGATGGAAAGCCAATCTTTCATACAATTTTAATTACATCGAGATAATTTTTTAAATTAAAAAATTCGGTCGTCCCATCAGACTGCAGTGACCAAGCTAAAAAAATATTGATAATAATGTGAACTTATATTCAAAGTATATCCAAAGTGCCTTAGCGAAATATTATGTTTCCCTTCGAAACATCATAATTCGCTAACACATTTGTTAGTTAGTCTCTTCGTAGCCTCAGAGTTTATTGTATTTAACGCATAAAAGCTACTTTTATTTAAAACTTTGGGTTATGCTGGGTGTTGGCCATCTCGATGTAAAACCAATAAGTGGCTTTCACTCAGAATAACTATAAAGTTGACAATTTTTATTATTTAGTTGTTCAAACTGAGTTCTATTATAAAATATAAAAATACCTTTATGTAACGATAATTTTTTTTAATATTTCGTTTCCTGGTGCGTATTTGGTGTATTCTATAAAAATATTTTCCAGGCGTTGTTCAAGTTTTTCGAAATGAATTAAGAGAACGCTACGCTTTCCAAGAAATTTCATTTCGAAGTCGATTTCAATCTAAAATAGTTATAGTTTTAAAATTTGTATGCATGCCTTACCCAAATATAAAGCGAAGATATCGAAAAAAACTTACTAATCTGGCTGCATCTGCATGACGAAAAAGTATCAATTTATCCAATATTTTGTTAAGGGAATCAGAATGTATATCCAATTTCTGTGGTCATTACATCGAATGTGCTTTTCCACTAATATTCTACTGTGGCCCATGTAGATATGTGGTAATACAGCCAATATATTCGTTCTAAAATAGTTCAATGTTGCTTTTTGACGATGTTTCAGTTTCATCCAAAAGTTCACCTACATATATAAACAATGGTAAATGTTATAAGTTATCATGACTTCTATTTATGAAGATTTTGGTGATTGTGATACAGTAAGTTTAGACAAATAAACCGCAATTCGTCTAAGCTTACTGTATTACAATAAACTAAGTAGCTGTAATAATTTGTCATATATGAGAAAAATAACAAACTAAACCAAAAATAATGAAACAATCACTAAATAAACTGTATTAACACGTTCACGACGGCGCTGTAACTTTTGCTCCCCGCCCATTGGCGGCTGCGCTTTGAGCTTTTCGCTCTATCGGACGAGAGCCAATCCAGTCGCCCTATTCCTGAATACGATACGAATCTTCTTACGATACGAAAATTTAATTCGATACGAAAATGAATTGGTATTTCTGAATACGAACGTTCTACAAATTTTAATTTTTACAGTGTAGGCAGATGAAAATTTTTTTGTTGTAAAATTTAATTCAAAATAAACAAGAGTTGCAAAAATAGAATTATATACCATAGAATGAAGCAGATGGTTATATAAAAAATGCATATTGTGGTGTCATATCGCAAAAATAAAACCAAACTAGATTTTGTTTATGACAGTAAAATTTTACCAGTAATTTTTTTATTTTTTATTTTATTTTTTTTATATTTTTTTTATCTAAGTATTTGGTGTTACGTACCGTCATAGCACAATCAAATGCGCACCACCAGTAGAACGCACCGCCCGATGAGACAGTCTAATGCGGGCCACCGGTGGTACGCGCCGCCCCATGAGACAGTTTAGTGCGGGCCACCGGTGGTACGCGCCGGCGTGAACGTGTTAAACCGGTGTATTAAAAGCTTATATATGAAAAAGAAAACATTATAACAAACATTCAGTTACTGAATTTATTTAGTGTATATAAATGTATAATTAGTATTAATAAGTAAAATTACAAAACTCACCAATAAATAGGAGTTTAAGTTATAATTATACATATTTTTAATCACTGTTTATCTTTTATGACACTGTTTAATTTTTACGATTTCACTACACGTATTTACAAATGAAAAACCAAATGTCGACTGACCAACAATTTAATTTATAATTATTATTGGTACTTACTGTTAAGATATTCCCAATAGGAATAACTTTATACGTTTATTCTTAATCGGAATATTATCATCCTAAGCACTGTTTAATTTATTCTTAACAGGAAAGATGAAATTTGTTGTTTATTCTTAATCAGAATAATATGTTCTATGCACTGTTTTACCTGTTCCTAGTAGAAATAGTTTTTGTATTTGCTGAAATAGGAATAATAGGTATACCTTAGAACTGCTAATATATTCATAATAATAATAATTTTGTATTTCATTTGTACTTTCTAAATTTAAATATATGGTAAATATCCCAAATTATGAAGTCTTAAGAGCTACTTTATGTAAAGATCTCTTTGTCATTTAGCTTTCAATTTTAAAGTATAGTTGATATGGTTTTACCTAAACGTGATTGTGAGTTATGTAAGTGCAATGGGAATCATATCTTCCTAACCACTGCTTAGTTTGTTCATTATAAGAATAAGTTTGGTTTTTACCAAATATATAGTTGGTTGATGCTTTTCGATTTTTAAAGATTCCACTAACTTTACATTTTCCGTTTTTTTCTTTTAAGGATTAGTTAATAATTTCAAATTATAAAATTTCTGAAGTTGTATTTATTCTTAAAAGGAATAATATTAACAAGTTAAGTATTAATTGATCATAAAATGGAATAAGATAAAACGAGCTGTTAAACTACATTTTATTCTTATGTATGGAATTATTTAAACAAAAAAATTTCTATATTTTATTACCACTATTTAAAAAATACTTTATTTTAACATATAACGTAAATATTTTATTTTTTACAACAATTTAAAATAAATTATGATTTTAAGTTTTCATATAGTAAAAATATTTATTTTCTTTTTCTTTTATGTGACAATATTGTTATTTTTGTTTGTTTGAGACCGGTTTCGGAGTTCCTCCTTCTTCAGTCAACGTTTTTACTATTAATAGTGTGAACGTAGGAAATTTCGCCTTATATATAATGCACTTGTCTGTTTAACAGGTTTTATTATTTGTTGTATATAGCTAAGTCATAAATTTTATTCGTTTTGAAAATTAACTTGTCGTTTAGTATGTGTGGGCTATGTCGGTGTTTATATATTTCAAATTCTTCCAAAACATCCATCATTCTGCATTTTCTCATTGTGTGCATTATTATTAAGTTTGTGTTTACGTCCGTGTATGTGTGATTGTTCGTAACAATACTGTACTCCGTGTATCAATACTGTAGATACTTTATTGATTAGTATGGACCTTTTCTTAATCCTAATTGTGTTTGCGCTTTCAAACTTGACAACTTTTTTTGGCGTCGGATGTTCAGTCTCCAGTAAGCCACGAAGTCCTGAAACTCATTCCTTTAGAATGCACAAGACCGAGATATCTGATACATGTTCCTCCAAGAGAATAACATTCGCCATGGAATCGTCTGTCTTTATGCTACAACGGCTTATGTTATATAGATAGCCGAGATTCATCTTGTGGTTAATTGATTTCAGCTAAAGCTGCCACTCCCTGCGTTATCATTGCTGATTTTTTTTTCTCTCGGTATGCTTTTTCTAGTGGCTCGATGTTAGTTACTTTGGAAGTGGGCCGTGCTATAATGCATGGCGATATCTCTTCTGTCTGTGTGAGTCACACTATCTGAGATAACCTTCTATCTACCTTCTTCTTACTATTCGGTTGCTTTCGTTTAAAAATTAAACTATTTGGCTGGAAATCAATTACGTTTGATTTTTGCTGTGTTGTCTGTTTTCCTTTTATTGTTTTCCCCAGATCGACCGACAATCATACATATCCTTGAGGGTGTGTGCGACTCCTTATTTTAGAATAATTAGTTTTCATGGTCATCCGGTGGGGCCCTCTGGTATCATTTGATATGTTTATTTTGGCTAGCGTAATTTTTATAAAAAAAAATGAAGAAATGGTGCTTTCAAATGCCGTGGGTCGTTTGCGAGATGTCTTGATCACGGGAAAATTGTACGTATGAGCGTTTAGTAAACCTCAAATTCACTTTTTTTTTTTGTTTGGGGTTCAACGATTTTTATACAAAAAGCTTTTGGGCGCCAGAAGTTTATGGCGATGTATGCTTAATTATGGAAAATAGATTCTGAGATTGGTCCGGTTGACCCCAAGTTATTTTTTTTAAGTCTTTCTTCCCGTTCTCGAAAAAAAATTGCTGGAGGAGGGTATGTGATTGAAATGGAAGGAGTCAGTTGCAATGGGTAGTAATCTCGGATCAATCGGCTAAGTGGTCGTACGGTATAGGGGTTAAACCCCTTCCGTTAACTTTTTTTCGTTACGCACAGTTTTTATAAAAATTGCTGAAGGAACGTTGCTAGTACAATACTAGAAGTCGATTGAAATGGGTTTTTATTTCGGGACAATTAATGTAGGCAGTCATCTATAGGGGGCCGGCTGCCATTAGATAATTTTTATGGGTCACACGATTTTGAAAAAAATTATTGAGCGGGGGAATTCAAATGCTTATATGAATCGGTTTCAAGTGGTTTTGATTTTAAGAAACTTCATTGAGAGACGTTCGGTGGGGTCCTAGTAAATATTAATTTTTTTTTCAGGAAAAAAATTTAGCTCTAATGGTTAAAATTCGAATGCCTTGAATCGATTCCGAAGCGACCTTATAAGTGTCCATGTTAATTGAAGTTGCATCTTTTTAGGGATGTTATGTGATGTTCCATTATGTTATTTGGTGTTGCACAATGTAACTTCGCATTTTTGTGGGGTGTTTTATGTTACTTATTAGGTATTTTCTTACAAATAAACATCATTTGTGAGAAGAGTTATTACATTATTTTACTGCAAAGAAAAGTGCAGCGGAAACTTATCGTTTGCTTGTGGACATTTATAGTGGGTACAATGAACTGTTGCAAAATGTTGACAAACAATCGGATTGGCTCAAAAAGCTAGCAGCTGAGATTATGAGAATTTGTTTCGCAAAATATGCCTGGTGAAGCTGGTGCATCGCAACCAAAGCGAGATATTTATTGGTGTGATATATTACGAACTATGATGGAATCAGGTAAAACTATAAATGGCAAAATCTACCGACGACAATGAATACGTTTGAAGCGAGCTATAGAAGAAAAACGTTTAGAATAGGTGAATAGACACAACAAACTAAGTTTTCAGATCGACAATACAAAACAACATGTATGGCAAACGTTGTGAAAAACTATTTAAAAGGACAACACTGGGAAGTTCTACCACACCCGGCCTTTTACCTATAAGTAAACAGTAATCTGGAGAAGCTATAATATAAAATAGTAAATTGTCTGAAGGACTTATACTTTATCGTCTTTGATTAGTCACATAAAGTTCGGTTGGATAATTATTATGCTACATTATGTGCTTGCTTATTGCATATTCCTGCTATTATGCAATTAAGCTTTGTTAATTGCATAGTCGGAAAATCTTGGATTATTTGTTGCTCTGGATTTAGTATTTCGAAAAACACATCGGCACCGAGAATATGATCTATTTTATTTGTTTGGTAAAATAACGGATCTGAAAGAGATCACACTCAGTTTTATATTGATGTGTCTATCAATACAAGCAAAAATGGTCATATCGATCATTAGCTTCGTATGTCCAGCTGTTGTGGTTGCTAGGCCGTGAATAGCAATGGAAATTGAACATCGCTGTAGCCCTAGTGCTCGCGGTATTGCTGAAGTCGTTCGGTACGTGAGTTTACTTGGATAATGGCCGCAGGTAGTATCGTATAAGGCGAACAATAATGTGTTTCAATGGTGTTTTCGTCAATTTTCTATTTAGTATTGATTTGGTTACTGTGGCACGGGCAAATGATTCCTGGTTATAAGTTGTTGTATTTTTCAAAAGTTGGCCACTGATATTGGAGAAGGAGTGTATGGTGACATTTTCTACAAATAAGACAAAAAGTTTTAGATTAACATCACGGAAAAAATTTTGCTCATTATTTTAAGAAATGCAATTCTTATTTTAATGACTTACTTTTAAGTAAAACTTTACTTGTTCGAATGAATTTTTTAATTAATTCAATGTTCTAACCAATTAATATTAAAAAATTATCTATGAAATGTTTACCTAAAGTTTTCTAAATTTATAAACTAGCTTAACCTTAAATCAGGATGCTTTTGCGATCAAGAATGAAACTCTAACTACAATACCTACTTTCAATAATTTTAAGCAAATTATCTGTAAGCTAAAGTTAAAAGAAAATCATAAATATAATGTTTCAGGAACATTGGTTTTATTGAAAACATCAATAAAATATAATCAATTTTCTTTTATAACTAACTCATTTTTTTCAAAATTAAGATTGCTTTGCTTAATATTGATGAAAAAATTTATCAATATAAGCAAAAAATTACTGTCGTCTAGGAAACAATCTGCATGTTCATCCTTTTCCTTTATCGGTTAAATATGATGATAATACGATGCGATGCGACATGATCATTTATTAAAATTTCGTGTAAAGGAAAAGTCGCGTGAACTTTTTTTTGATTAAACCGTGTTAAAATTAATAAAAAGTGTTTAAAAATAATAAAAACTATTTAAAATTAATTTAATAATTAATAAATATTAATATTCATTAAAAATTTAATAAAATAAAGTGCACACAAAGAAATTAAATCAGTGAAAATAAAATCAATAAATTTGCGACACTGAATTGCTTGCATTTATCAAAACATTTATCAGTGCCTCGTAAAATTTATCAGTGCCTTGCGTAACAATTTAATAAGAATAATAACTGTGTTCCAAGCTACGATTCGAGTAGACGGGAGATTGAATCTTTCTAAATTTTTGAGTATGTCTTAGAACCAAATTCAATTTATACTTGTGTAAGTTGGGTCACATAAACAAATTTATTCAACAATATGAGTTATCTTGTTGATGTTCATTGTTCAATATTTAATGAGGTTGATTTATTAAGATTCTTTATCGCTATAAGTAAAAACAAAGATATGTCGCGGGTAGATGTTATGCAGGGAGTATTCCTGGATAACACCAGCAAAATGGCAAGCGTCATTTCTTTGTTTTTACTTATAGCGGGGTAATTACATTTTTTCTAGGAATTAAAATGGCGGAAAATTATATAGCATTATCAGATTTGGATAATTATAATATAATTATAGTTGATTACACCGAATTTGACGATTTACTGAAAAATTGGAATTTGTTGCACTTGAAGTCCCATTTTGAACGTACGTTCAGTTTTGTTAAATTATAGTTTTAATTTTGAGGGAAATTTTTATTTTTTTTTATAATTCTGATGGAGATTTTTATGATATTAACGGCCTAAAAATTATTACGGAGCGGGAATAAGATTTAATTTTTCCACTAACGTCGGATTCTGCGAATAAAAGCAGAGTAACATCAAACATCATTGAGTGGAGAACAGAAAACGGTTATGTAGCCCTTTTGAAATGTTTTTCTTTCACGTTCATACATTTTTTTTCCTCTCCAGGGTTTCAACGTAAACGCTGAACTTTTAAGCACTACTACTACAACTCAATCTCTCAATAGTTCTGTTCTGGATTGGATTCAACAGCAAACAGTAGTTTCAAAAAACTCAGATAACCCGGAAAGTTTTGTAATTACTCCTCATGATTGCTTAGAGCATTACCACAATTGCATGTCAATAACTACGATCGATTTCTAACATTAATTAATTATTTACCAATGCCATGAGAAATAGTCCGTGGAGTGAAATGTAAATTTATTATAAAGGTAACATTAAATACGGGATTTTGATATACGTGATTTTAAAATGCAGGATTAATCTGTATTACAAAATTCCGTATTTTAATATTACCCTTATATTAAATTTACCCGAGTATAATTAAAATACGGGATTTTTAAAACGTAATTTTGTAAACGGGGTTTGAAAATAGGGGATTTCAAGCCCAAGCTATTTGGACATATTCTCATAATAAAAAATTGTTCAGTTAATTTTTTGCAACTTTCCTTAGTTTAAATAAAATTCTATTTGCAAAAAATATTTTTATAGAATTTATCGGCATTTTTAACAACACCAAAAGGACAAATTTTTTTGAAAATATCTAAAAACACAAGTCCTCCAGGTTTAACGGGACCTACCAGAAAACTATTAATCGATGGAGTATTGGAGTATTTTTATACAAATGATATTCATATGAAACCAGATGATTTTGAGCAAATTTCAAAAGACATATAGCAGCAACCTTTGATGGTGAATTGAAAGTAAATTATATTATTATCTTTCAACTTTTTTACATAATTTTATTAATTCTTTCAAAAAATTTTGGAAAACATACTACAACACAGAAAGGAAAATTGTATAATCGGTACAAAAATGAGCTCGCGAAACTTCGTGGATTTGGTTATCTCGATCCTACTAAACGCACAGAATCATCAATATTGAAAGGAGAAACTATTTTAATATCTTTAGGTAAATATACATATGAATCTTTTATCCTAACCAAACACTCTGAACTTTTAAGTCGTAGATACATGAAAGTAACTTTTAATGCAAGCTACATATCTTGAAATTATAGTTTTAAGATTCTAAATTCTAAATAATTTTTCTTAAACTTGGATTATTCTTGTATGCGTAGAACATCTCATTTCCAGAAAAATATGTAAACTTTTAATAATTGTTTAACCATAAACTTTTGTTAATTAAGTTTCACTAGTATATAAATTTCACTTTAGATTAATAAAAAATTCACATATATTTTGTTTAAATTCCACATATTTTTAAAAACAAAAATAAATAACATACATAACATACAATTCATATACCGCATGGCCCCAATATCAGGTTTAATAAAAGCCCATAAATTGAATTGATTTTGTATTACATATATTGAAGAAACATTGACAGAGGATAAGAACTGGTTGAACATTTTACGTGAACCTTGGGCGACGGTAGAAGCAAAATTCCAAAATACGTACACGTTACGTCGCAAAAAATTCATAAACGATAACGGAAATTGGCTCGAGAATTGGCCAATTTTTAAACATCCAGACGCTTTTAGACTAGTAAGTATATACATTTGAATAATGTTTATATAAAATAGGATTTTTCCATTAAATAAATAAATACGTGTTCGATACATAATGCATATCGAAAGTAAGATAATGAAGGGTCAATTCACGCGGCATAAAATTGCTGTTATTTCTTTTTCCCGTTTGCAATTGGAATTTGTATAGAAACAAAAAACACAACAAACGAATATAACATAACATTTTTAATCCTTGCATCAGCCCCATTATGTAGTATTACACTGAATATTGCGGCCGATTCCAGGTTTAAACATTGTATGCTTTATGTATTTTTAGTTATTCAATACTTATTTTAATATAAAGCGGAGAATTAAAATAATATCAAAGCTAGATTCTGATCAAGGACCACGACAAACGGCATTTTCACGGCACCTTATAAAAATGTCTCCCTCTGTAGAATCACAATTTTGTTGTAAAATTTAGGAATGTTATTGATAGTGGTTCATTTATAAACTATTACAAAAACGTCTACACCTTTGAAATAATAAATATTTAAATTGATAAAATGTCACAAATAATTGTCGTATGATCAGAATCTAGACGCAGGAATTCTATGCCGCGAGACAAGGCCGCATTGAATTGTATAATTTTTTAAAAGCTATATATATACTAAATTTGGATACAAAACTGTTACTCGTAAAATTGAAATTAGTTTTATATTTTTGATTGAGCACAAATAGTTAGGTAAATCACCATCCTGATAAAATATATTTCCGAGTAACCGATATTTAGTTCAGTTTGCCATTTAATTTGTGTTAAAAATTGTAAAGTTAATGATCAAGAAAATTTCAAATAATGAACTGCGTAAGCAGAATATTCTAGGGTATAATACCAACTTATGAAATGTTCACTAATATATTTCATCAATTAGTCCTTAAACATATGCCTATATGATATAAAACTCTATTCCAATGAACGTATTTTCAAAATCTCATTTAGATTGATCTCGGTTTCGAATTATGACACCAAGGAAAAGGATAGGCCATTTATAATAAGTAAAACGACTTTGAGGCAAAAATTCTCCCAATCTTTATGAAAAAATTTGGGAAAGATAAAAAAATATGTTCCACGCTAGAAAATGTTTCGACCGATGCAGGTAATAAAATTCTGAATAAAAATTCTTTTCTTTTGATAAAATTTTTAAAAATAATAAGCAATAATTTTTTCTATTTCAGATTATAAGGCTATAAACATTTTAAAAGTGTTACATCATTATCTCAAGCCGACAGCTCGATACGTTCGGAAGGTAGACAAAAAAATTTGGAAAATCTCAATTCAGGATTCCATTGATTCATTTTTTTTTGGAACTAGTTGTAGTTAACGATTTAAAACACCAAATCGCTACTAAAAGAAGTATTTGTCACGAATATAACATCACACTTCAACCAACAGTAATAATTTTAAATGATGATCCAAATATTGAAAAAAAAAATTCAGTGTGTCTCGACGATATTTTTTATTCTTTTGGCAATTTTTTGAGCTGCCTTAATACAGCTTTCAAAATTCATTTTGCTTTAAATTTAAGCTATTCTGGCCAATGTTATCGTATTTGGCTATTTTTACAAAAATATTTTTTCGAAATTGACACTTCTAGTGATAAATAAGATACTGAAGTTGAAACATTAATAAGGCAACTAAAAACTGTCATTTAAAAATCAAAGGATATAATTAAAATTTTTTTATTGGTTATAAACACCTTTTTTTTTTAATAATATTTTGAAATGGAAATAGGATTTAAATAGGATTTTTTAAATGAAAATCTCAGATCTTTCTTGTTATTGAAAAGCAGTGTAAAATTGTATGTTTTAAGTTTACCGAATATATCATTTATAATGAAATGCAATAACTGTGTTAATATTTTCGATAGTATAGATTTTTATATAAAACACTTAAAATTAGTTCATAAGCTACGAGATAATTGTGATATATTTAAGTGCCATATGAACAACTGTCCATCAATTTTTGGTCAATGTTGGAAGCTTAAGCGGCACCTTAAAAATTGCTTCAAATATTTAGTACCTTCTTTAGAACTTAATGTATGTGAAAAGTATAAATCAAATCAAAATTTAGACACGTTAGCAGAATCTATCGTAAAGTCGAACAAAGGACCGAAAAATGGTCCCAAACCTTCGTCCAAAGCACAATATACCATTGAATTTAGTTTAATTGAACAGTTGCCAGCATTGATAATGTCAGCAATAAGTTACTTAATTCTTTAATTTCTGATGTAACAAATTTAGTACTAGATCCTATTTTAGAAGAAATAGAGAGTGCCGTAAGTTGTATAGTAGACGAAAATGACGTAAATAAGATCAGGACTATTTTTGCTTTTAGTAAAACCCATTTAAACTGATTAATACGGAATATAAATTTCTCAAGTATATGACCAGTAAAGGATTGTATAAATCGGTAAGAAAGGTTCAGATAAATACAGAAGTAAGTGAATGTAGCAAATGTAGCAAATGTAGACGTCAAAACTACGCAAGGAACCCTAATGCCCGTTGAATTTCAAATACAAACGTTTTTTAGCTTACCGCAGGTCTTAGAAGAAACACTTCAATATACGAATGATGTGATGTTAGATACGTCAGAAATAAAAAATTTTGTTCAGGCTAAGTTATGGAAAAAGAAATTAAGATTATTCCCAAACAAAATCGTAGTTCCATATTTTCTATATTATGACGATTTCGAAACTGGAAATGCTCTCTTTAGGAAGCCATTCTGGTAACCAGTCGTCGGCAGCATTTTTTTATAGCTTTTTAACATTGCCTAAACAAATTTCCTCACTTTCAAGTATTTTTCCAGCAATGTTTTGTAAATCTCAAGACATAAAAACTTATGGATTTAGTAATTGTATTAAGGATCTCATAAATGTTCTAAAAAAAATAGAACATGAAGGCATTGAATTACTACTACTAGTAAAGTGTGAGAAAATTAAATTTTATTTCGTCTTAGGATTAGTAGTTGGAGACAATTTGGCATTAAATTCTTTGCTAGGGTTTAGTCAATGATTTTTACACAATTATTTTTGTAGATTTTGTAAAATTAATAAAAATGATTTATCCAAATCTCATTACGAAAGTTCGCCTTTGTTACGTTCAAGACCGAATTACGAGAATGATTTAGATTTAAACGATTTTAAGGCGTCTGGTACAAGAAATACTTGTGTATTAAATGAAATTCCTAGTTTTCATGTAAGCGATAATTTTTCATCTGATGTTTTACATGACGTTTTTTTGGGTGTTATAAAAATAAGGAATTATTAATTCATTATTTTATTTCATAAATGAGAAAAAATACTTTTCGTTATAAATATTTAACTCTAGAATTCAATTTTTTGATAATGGTGAAACAGAAATAGCAAATAAAATACCATCGATAAAACCAGACCATCTACGTAACAAAAGTTTACATCATTCTGGTAGGGAATGTTTAACAATGTTGAATTATTTTTCATTGATTGTTATTGACTTAATTCCCCGCAATGATAAGATTTTGAAATATGTGTTAATATAAGAAGAGAAGTAGAGCTTCTATTATCCGAATCATTTAATCAAGCTACCATTGAATCACTAAAAGAACAAATAGCATATCATAATCAATTTTACGTCAAATCTTTTGGTCCTACTCTGAAACCTAAACACCATCTTCTACTTCATTATCCGTCAATTATACTTGAATCTGAGCCAATTAAAAAATTATGGTGTATGCGGATTGAATCCAAACGCAGAGAATTAAAAACTACATAAACGTAACTTCTTGTAAAAAAAAATGTATCTTTCTCAGTTGGAAAGAAAACATTGCTGAAGTTAGCATATAAACTATTACAAAACTAACAATTCGATTCTGATATAGTAAGCTTTAAGTTGGAAAGTGATAAAAGATGTGGTATGAGGGATTTTGCTAGAACAATAAATATTCCTTTTATTTCAATTGATGAAGCGAGAGAAGTAGTATTGATAAATTATAAAGGTACATTATTTAGAAAAGATTTCTATGTTTATGACAATTTAAAAAACTCTATTTGTAAAATTATTACTATACTGATAGAAAGCAAACGTGTATCTTACAATTAAAAAAATCCTTGTGAAAAATTATGATTCTATTTTAAGAGCTTTCATTATAGAGGAGGATGAACCATTAGAATATAATTTTTTTTTATTAAATACAAGATGCTTCAAACCAGCACTGTTGTATAAAATGAATGGCTTGCAATTATGCTTTAAAAAGCCTTTTATTTAAAACATTATCCAAACTGTGTAATACAAATTAATATTAAAAGTAAAGCTAAAAATACTTATTTAAATAAACCAAATCGGAAAATAAACTGATTTATCCAGTTTCTTGTACAATTTATTTAAAAATTAGAAAATACTTAATTATTTATTTATGTATAATTATTATAAAGGTTAAAAAACGATTGTTATGAAGTGCGAAATATATAACAGATAAATATCATTAATTAATTAAACAGCTACATTGAATTAAGAAAAAAAGCTCAATTTTAATGTTTTCATAAATTAACATTTATTACATGGGACCTTAGAATCATGAAAAATTACCATTCATATTTATTACTTTTATGTTTCTTTATACTAAATATTTCCTTAAATTTAGGAAATGGTTCCTTCGACGAAGAAATTATTTAATAACATTTAGCGAACTATTGTAGATATAGAATCATATTTGCTTAACCCTTTTTCAACCAAGAAAACAAAAAAATTGGCTCAGTTTTAGTCCAACCCACATAAATGTGTGAATAAAAGCCAAAGTATGTAATGGCGTTATTGATAAAAAATTTCGCTTTATTTTAAGTAAAACCACCACAATTGTGTGTAGTGTATAGATATAGTGTTTTTTTCGGACGAAAATAAGTTAAAAAGGAATTCACAAATGTGTAAGTTGGTTCAAAAAACATACAAAACTAAATTTTTGACATGGTACTTTTGCCGTACCCGCAAAATTGTGTTAGTAAATCACTAAAGGGTTAAACCATGATAATTATTTTACAAACTTAACAAACATCTGCTATTCAATTTGGCAATAAATTTAAGTAATTTATTCATACAAAATACTTAAGTTTATTGATATTACTTTAAATTTGATGTAAAACTATGATCATTGTTTTTATTATCCAATTGCTTCACATCAGATAATTTTTCTATTATGTTGAAAGTCAAGGCAAATTTTCTTGATTTTAAGTACAAAATTCTTTTATTTAGCAGCTTTTTTTCCGTGATGACTCTTGTTTATGACCTTTTCATAAACAACTGAAGCAAAAATCTCGTCCATTCACTAATGTAGATCTTTCGTGAACATTTCTATTTTTGAATACTGTGCATTTGAAAAGCAGATGTTGTTGATCGCAGGCATATGCACTCATATATATTATTTGAATCGGCAGTGACGAATGAATTTGTAGGTGATTTTGTATTACTCGTATATTTTTTGGTTAATGTATTACAAATTTCAAGGCGAGCATCACATCTCCAGTTTAAGAATTTTAACATCTATTTGAAAGTAGGGAAGTCCTTGCCAACAGATTCATTAGCCCATAATAGTTTGGTATCGTTATCTAATTTGCTTAGCATTATTTGAATATGCCAAGGATCACGAGTTTCAGCGTTAGAGTGGTGTCACTTTATGGTAACGACAACATAGTTTATCGATTAAAGAGACTGCTTTCATCGACATAAAATTGTTAAGAAGTTGTTATTTATGTACATTACTAATATTTCCATTATCACGCACAGTGGTTATAAATTAATCATGAAACGAAATCCAATGTTTCTATAGTTTCCATAAAACTGTTGAATACGGATTGGGTAACTGCACTTGTTGGTAATTATTTACATTTTTGTAATGGTCCTTTTGTTGAGCAACGAGTTGTCCTAAAATTGTATTTATATCTAGTGTGGAGTGATCAGAATTTCGATTTCGATAGCCACTTGCTTCATTCAATAGTGCATTTATCTTATAATACATTTCGTCTACAATATCGGTGACTGGATTATAATTTGCATTTTCTAGAAACGGAGTTTCGGGGTCACTGAATGTATGATACCTAACTTCAAGAATTTCGAGACGAGTTCTAATTTCCTCAAGATTATTTTCCTTAGTAATATGGCTTCGGCAAAACGTTTAATTTTTAGTATTTGATTACCATCTCCATCAAGTAACGTTTCTAATTTATTCGCCATGTTTGTAATATCCACTGTTGTTCTCCTTAGTTTTAGTTAATATACTTTGTTTTGTTGCTCGTGGTTTACTTAATCCACCATCCGATCTTCAGATTTGGATATTTTGAACAATACAAATAAATATTACCCGATGCGGCGTTTTAAATAGTAGAAAGTATCACTTATATAGACTGTGTGCCTGAGAGCAATTTTTTCGACTAAATTGCCGACTAAACTAAATTAATGACTGATTCATATCATTCATTCAAAGGTGGCACTAGTTTCTTTTAAATATGGTGTGCGTCCGATTGTAAACTAAACTAAATTATGACTTTTCATACGTCTTATTGTTTTCTACAACAACGATTTGTTTTTATTTAAAATCAAGTGAATAGAAAAAATAAAACAAATATGGATATAGGGATCGCATTATTCATGAATGTGACAATAAATTACAATCAAAATTTAAGAATGAGAGTATTTCCTTTTAGACATTTTTACTCGTATGTATTCGATAAAAAATATTAAAAACAAGAAATGAAAATGACAACTAAATAGTCAAGCAACCTCAGCAGGAGTTTAAATGATAGAAACTGGTGGGTAATAGCATAACTACACATTAATTTAGTTTAGTTGGCAATTTAGTCGAAAAAATCGCTCTCAGGCACACAGTCTTAGTCCTCAAAATTATGTAATATAAATAGTTTAATTTTCTACTTTTTTTTTTTTTTTTTTTTTTTTTTATTTAAAGCACACAGGCTTATCATTTATTTTCAATACGATTTTTTGTCACATATAATAATAATAATATACAAAAAGAAAATAAATGAGTAGGGTAATCATCACCGATTTAACGGCAGTATTGATCTACCCTTTAATAAGAAAAATTATGAAAAAAAAAAAAAATTGAATAAATATTACAAATAAAAATTTAAATGAATATTACAAATAAAAATTTAACAATAAAAATATAAAAAATAAAAACATAAAAAAGATAAACTATTGAAACTAAAATTAAACTGGATCAGACTAAAACTCTAAATAGAAAATCGATATTAGGGTGCTCAAAAAGCCAAACTTTAAGTAAATGGAGAAATGATTTTGAATTTATTTGTTGCCGTATGCTAAGTGGAAGTTGGTTAAATAAGGAAGGAGCAGTTACTAGGAAATATTTTCTAAAATGTTCACTAAAAAAATGTGGAACAACAAATAAGAACTGATCATTGTTCCTAATGTTGTATCGCACATTTGATCTCAATAATCGGTGCCCACTTCGCAAATAAAATAAACGTAAAACCTTATAAACATATAAATGTTGTAATGCGGTAAAACTTTAAAACTCAAAAATAATGGCCATGCAGAAACCCGCGAAGACTTAAAACTCATAATACGAATAGCATATTTCTGAACAATAATGAGAATTTTTAAAGTTGAATGGTAGCAACCACCCCAACACGATAATGCATATTCGAGCCTAGAGTTAATGCAGGCATAGTAGAATTTTAGCAATACCGATTTAGGAGCTACAGGTCTTAATAGATAAAAGGTTCGTAAAGCATTGCTGAGAGACTTTTTTAATTTATCGACATGATGCTTCCAACTCAGATTACAATCAACAATAATTCCAAGATACTTGAAACTCTCAACAGCTTCAATGGAAATGCACAAGCTGGAGCAATTAATGGTATTACATAAACTGGAATGATACGTTAACGGTGAATGTAAAATACTGCTACACAAACTAAAATGCATAATCTTAGTTTTGTCACTTAAAATTAAGAAATGCTGGTCAAACCATTTCCTTAAAACTAAAAGGTCCGCTGCAATTTTACGGCGAACATCAGTTTGTGAGGACCCACGGTAACATAAGCTCATATCGTCTGCAAAGGCAACAATCTTGCCTGCCAAATTTGTACTAAAAATTGAGTTTATGTAAATCAAAAATAAAAGGGGTCCCAAGACGGAACCTTGAGGAACACCAATGTTTAAAACATAAGGACAGCTCATAGTTTCATTCACCTTGACAACATGATTACGATTTGCAAGATATGGTTTAAACCAATTATTAATGTTTCCTCTGAAACCGATTTTAGAAAGCTTATGTAATACAAGATTATGATCAACCATGTCAAAGGCTTTTTTTATGTCTGCAAAAAGCCCAGCGCAAGAGTCGGAATTATTTAGCGATGCATGCACGCCATTTAAAAATTCAATTAAAGCAGACTCAGTGGAAAACCCATTGCGAAAACCGTGCTGATAACAACTTATAATACCATGCTTCTCTAAAAATACCACCATTCTAAATTTAATAATTTTTTCCATTATTTTTAACAAAACTGGTTGTAGGGCGATCGGCCGGTAATTATTTAAATCGCATCTGGAACCATTTTTATGAAGAGGTAGTACAATTGCTGACTTCAAAATTTCAGTAACAATACCGGTTTCAAAACAACAATTAAAGATATGACATAAAGGAGGACATATAAGGCTAATGGAATTTTTAATTAAGTTATTGCTAAAACCGAACATATCGTAAGAGTTGCTTGATTTTAAAGAAGTAATTGCTTTAGAAACTTCAAAATCGTCAATAGGGTGGAGAAAAAACGATTGCTCAACGTAATCGCCGTCACGCTCCATAGAACTCCTATAAATAAATGGAAGACTAGACTTCAAATTTGAAGCAATACTTCCGAAATAATTGCTGAACTCATTGGCAATATCAGAGGCATCAGTTAATAAATCATTATTAGAAGAATTAATAGAATTAATGAGCTTAATATTTGACGAATTTTTATTTAATATGTCATTGATTGTACGCCACATCAGTTTGGAATCTCCGGAACAGTTATCAAATCTCTTTTTATAGTAAGCAACACGAGCAGCAATAGTTTTCTTTTAACCTTAAGACAATAGGCTGTAACATATTGCTGGAAACGTTGATTGTTTCTAGCATATTTAGCTTTTCTCAATAACCATTTTTTTCGTTTAATCATGTTTAATAATGCCTCAGAGATCCATGGTTTAATAGGACGATTACTATGTAACTTAAGTGAATCCAGGCTAGCTGAGAAAACATCATTCCAAAGCGTTAGAAATACATCAACAGCTGCACACGGATCATCAATAGCATAAATAGGAGAAAAATTAACATTACTTAACAGTTCCAAGAATTTAGATAAAATGATTTTTGGCTTAACAGGTAATCCATCATTACTTTTCACCTGATTAATCTCGATCACAACATGCATCAAATGATGGTCAGTAATCATATAATTAAATAATTCAACCTTGACGCGAGATAAATTATTGTCGCGTAATCTGCAAAAGAAGTGATCAATACAGGTAGAAGTAGAATCGGTTACTCTAGTTGGATCATTAATAAGCGATGCTAGACCTACGGAAGACATCATGCAAATATAATTATCGGACACGGAAGAGCAAGATAAAATATCAATAGTAATATCACCCAGAACAAAAAGGTTTTTACCGTTTATATTTCGTAAATACTCAGAAAACTCATCGAGAAAAACAGTTTCCGTAACGGCCTGAAGCCGATAAACGCAAATCAAAATAAACGTTTCATTGCCAATTACAAACTTTACCTTCACAACATCCGCAGAAACAAGGTTAAAAGGTTCAACAAAACAATTTAAGTTACTTTTATAAAATACCAAAACACCACCAGCACGATAACTATTGTTACAACAACAAACAAGATGATATTCATTTAACTGATAGAATTCGATTTCATCATCATTAATCCAAATTTCACTTAAGAAAATTAAATCAGGTAAACTAGTAAATGAATCAAGATGAGCCGAAAAAAGATTAAAATTTTTCCTTAGACTTCTAATATTCTGATGAACAATTTGAACACCCATACAATCATCTAAAACCAAACTATCTGAAATTCGATTATTGGTGGAAGTATCAACAAAGCTATCAACACCACTAATTTGATTATAGGAATTTGTCATTTCAAACACAATTAAAAAAATAATTTAAGAATAAAAATGTACTTGCTAGATAGTTTGTCCTCCTTCACCAAAAATCTAATATAATATAATAGAAATTTCAAATAATAGAATATAAAATTATTTACTTTAAGAATACATTTATAAATAATAGGTTTTGAAAGCTTATGATTAGTAAGAATAACACATTTATAATGTTTTTTATATAAAACAAATGCTAAGGAAAAGATAAAATAAAAAAGTTTTGGAATAACTGAAGCGAAAAAGTTGAATACTAAAACGTATATGTATATGTCACATTTATAAAGTTTTAAAAATTTATCAATAAAAAAATTTAAAAATAAAAGTTTTAGAATGCCTAATAATAATAAATAATAACAAATAATAACGTTATGTAATAAAAGAATAACATTTTTAATTTTCCTACGATAATAAGAATAAAAATTAATTAGTTTTTTGATATAGTAGAGAGTTTTTAATTTGATCAAAGTGATCGAATATAAAATACTCGTGATGTATGATTTTGACGTAGCATGATGATCCCATTCCGAATCCACAGGAAACGAAAATTATGTTCGCGTTTAATGACGTTGGCCGCTTTGTACAATTTGGATTGAAGTGGGGATAAGTGATGCATGATAAATATTCTGTTCCTTACATGATTTGTGAATTGAATGCCCAAATCATCAGTAGAGAAAGTTTTGAAGTTTTTCATTTTGTTAAGTATTCCAGTTTTGATTTCCACAGATGTTAGTTTGACAATGTAAATCTCAGTTGGTGTTTTTGTTTTAGATTTTGTAGTATCAACTTTACTTACATTGAGAACATCATTTGAACTGATCTCAGGTTGAACAAACGACAATACACTTAATATAACTTCCTTATTGTCGAGCTTGTTGAGTGGAATTCCAGTTATAACTATATTTGAGGCTAATTTTTGTTGCACAAAAGAATCATTTAACGACTCAAGTAGGTTAACTCTATGACGAAGTGATGTACATTCATCATCCGTCTTTTTTATATGCAGTTTTAGATTTTGGATCTCTTCTAATGCGATTTTAAGATAATTTCGCAAAGCATCCACCGCATCTGAGATAAAACGTTGTGGTTTTTCCACGCCATCGAATCTAGAGCAGAGGTTATTTATGCTCACTTGAACATCATCTATAGTGGACGAACTTTTACCACCGTTGGGAGTATTTGGAAGTTTTGTTGAGCTGGCATTTCCAACATCTATTGTAGTTTGATTGTTCATTTTGCAGGATGGACACGCCCAATTTATTAGCCCACTTTCCAATGACTCGTCAAGGTTACCGGCAATATTAATACACTTGAGATGAAAGTATTTTTTACATGAGCCGATGCATTGTACGCCTCGAAACCTTGTACCAGTAATTTTTTTGGAGCAATGAAAGCAGGTATTCGACATTTCCTGAAAAATCACAGGAAATTGATATTTTAATAGCACTATAATGTTAATTTAATAATCACAAATTTTTATTTTATAAGATGGCGCCAAAATTGACAGCAGAAACTGGAATGTACACACCAACTCAAAATATGATTTATTCAATTATACTATCTTTTGTACTTTTATATTTACTTTTATATTTAATTTAGTAAATTGAATTTAATAAAAACTATTTAATAACTAATCAATACAATTAATCAATTTAACTTTATGTATTTATTCAATAAATTTAATTTTTTCTGTCAAACACGTCCGCTCCGTACGGACAACACTGTTGAAAAATGATCTGCTTATAGTGAGAAATTCCACGGTTTCGCTTTCAAAATCTTTTGTAATAGTGAAAGTGGAGAGAATCCTGTTGGATGAAAATAAGGCATGCAATTAAAGATTAATCCAGATAAAAAAAACTTAAATGCTGTATAGATGGCCGGTTGATGAGTTGTATAGAACCAGAAAAAACTTCATGTATTGAATTTTGTATTTCATTAATTTTAATGTACTTAAGAACATAAACTTTACACTTATAGATTTATTTTATTAGCAAGTTTTTACTGTTCACCAGATAAAAGAGATTTAATTTGAATTTTTTAATATACAATTTTTACAATTTATACGTAACCCTTCTGTCATATTTGAAATTTAATAATTAACGTAGGTTGTAGCAAATTTGAATGTATAAAGGTATTATTAAATACTATTAGATAAAGTACTAATACGATATGTAGCTAATTACAATATTAAACGCACTCATCGCATTACTACAATGAATATGGAAAATGTAAATAATGACAGCTGCAAAAACCAGTTCTGTGTGTACATAGTGCAAAGAACAGTAATAAAAATGTTAACTTTATAACTAATTATTAACACTATAAAACTATTAATTAAATTCTTAATTTCAGCTAATTACTAATTGGATTAACTTTGCAATGGTTGGTAAGTGTAAGTAAAATACTTTCTAGTAATAGCAAATTTAAATAATTTTTATGATGTAAAAGCTTCTAAATAAATAGTGAACTAAACATAAAAAGTAGTGTTGATATTTCTCTAAACAATTACACCTTATTCCCGTCGATATAGTCGTCTCTTTCCGAACAGCGGTTCAGTTCTCGCGGAGGATCGAATATTGGCTTAATGATTGAATTTCCTCCAAAGACTAGAATTTCTTAAGGGAAGAAATCAGTAAATTGTCTGAATGATGGACGAAAGTAGCTGCAGATGGATCATACTTTCAATAAATAATTCTTTCATTTTCTAAAGAAGCAGATGTGTTTTTCTTTAAAAAGAAGGGCTTCAGACGTATTCACATAAGAAATATATTATATAATTATTCTTTATATTTAAATATTTCATCGTTTTACCATCGTTTGACACATATATGCAATTTCAATTTAAAATTGTTGGGTTGTTCTGGATGATAGCCAGATATTTTTTTTTTTAATCTATGCAATCTGTTCTGGGTCCGAAGCACTCTCAACTCTTTCGCAGTTCACTTTTACCATCCTAACTTTACGTATTGCTTGCCAAATCGAGGACGTATGGCTATAGATCCGATTTACGTAGAACCATCCGCACATTGCATTGCTCCACGCCAGCCTATAGTACTGACATGGAAGATGGGTCGGCCCATGAGTTGTGCACACCGACAGGGGGTCATAGTTGTGTTCATTACCATCATCGATCGTAATCAAATGATGAAAAATCCCTTTTGCATCCTGCCCCTATCGGGATTCGAACCCGGTATCTCCCGATCCAAACGCCAAAGCTTTAACCACTGTGCGCGAAGAAAAAAAAACACTGATTTGTTTCCTATATATGTTTGGGAAACCTGTTATGATATGGGTTCCCATACATTGTTGTCAAACATACTATGTACATGGTTCGCTCTCCGATTTGCATATTAGCCAGTGCTATATAGGAATCGTTCCTATATATAAGCAAATTATTTGTAATGTATAGTAATGTTTATTATAAATAATCGTATGTTTAAAGGAATGCTTCCTCTTTGTTTTAGCAAAATTCCGTAGTACTTAGTTAAGTAAAGGATTTTTTATTGTGGTGTGGAGAGCTTTCAGTAGAGGGGAAGCTTTTATTGACTTACTATAAGAAACCGTGGTAATTGGAAAATTTTTGAACATGAATTTATGAATAAAAAATTAAACAAATCATCTAAATTTTAATTTTATATTTATAATCAACTATTCAAACAACACATATTTGAAAATCAGTCATCATAATGTAGTATTTATTTGGTAAATTTAAACTAAAGCGGAGCATAATTTTATTAATTTTCTATAAAAATGAGCTTTCCGTTTAGTTGTGTAGGTTTATAAAGTAAGATAATAAAGGGTGCTGCCGCGGATTCCTCCTACATCCAATTTTGAATATAGTTTTATAAAAATTTAATTTATTTAGTAAATTCTGGTCACATGCACACCAGAATTTTTGAGATGAACGAAGCACTTAATAGAAATCTAAATATTCTTCATTTATAACAAAATTAAAGAGAAAACGTGAGCTGAAACGAAATTTTATGAATCACCATGTAGAAACAATAATATTATTCATATAATAAAATTTTTATATCATAATTTATTATTATTTTTGTATTCAAAAAATCAACGTTGTCATGATTTTCTTAATTAAATATTATTACAAAACAGAACAAAACGTAAAAAACTTCAATTTTATCCGATTGCAAAACCGAGCTTTCTGTAATTTGAAAATCCGTTTACAGATTTCTCTGTAATAAATTTACTTGAAATTACAGAAAAGCGTAAAATAATTAAATAACTGTTTCTTTAATATAATAATTTAACATAATTAATAAAACTCAAAACAATTATAATTTTTATTTATAAAATGGTTGGCATAAACAAAGCTTTTCATCGCAAAATATTTATCATCGGAGTTGCTGCGCGCTGAAAAACAATAATAGAAAAATGTCACATTTTTTCCCAAATTTAATCTTTTCTTATTTCAATTCGCTCGTATTCGGTAATTTTCAGTTCCAGGGAACTCAATAATCTATAGAACCAGACAGTATACACAATAAATTGTTAAATTTTAGTCAACAAACATTTAGGTTTTAATATTTAGCTCTAATTTGTACTTAGCGACATCTTTTGATTGGTTTATTAATTGCGAAAAGCTCTGTAATATAATGTTTTTATTTTATGAAGCTCCGGTTTGTTTGTACTACAGGATGAAACAATATAGCCTGCCAATTTGTTGCGATGAAATTTTTAACAAATAACGAAAAAACAGTTTTCGAAGTTTGTTCATCAACAATGTTGTAATAGAATCCAGAACACAATAACCCCCAGATTACATAGCAACTCAAAAAGAATTTTTTAACGAACGTTTGTTTTGGGAAAGAAATGCTGAAATTTTTGATGGAACACTCTATATTAATTTCTTCATACACATATAAACAAAATCTTGTTCCTAAAATAAAATAAAAAAAATGTGGTAGACTAATTTAAATATTTTTGCATTAATTCGACATAATATGACTCAATTTTAAAATATGCTTTTCCTGAATATTGAACTAACCATTCAAATTAAAAATTGAAACGAAGCATTAATGTTTTTATATACAAAAAAGCTTCTAAAAAAATATTAAAATACACTGATTGGTACGAAAAAGAACAAAAAGCTTCCCCTCTATGGAAATCTCATGGAAAAAAATGGCGGAATGTTGCGGCTCTTATATTTAGGAGGCTCTGATAGTATAAGCACACCGTGGAAATGTAAGGTTTTTATTAATCAAATTAATCAAAATTGATAAAAATGTTAGCTTATAAAAATTATGTACTATCTTATAAAAAGAGGATTTAGCTATAGAAGAGTGTTAAATTATATTTCAAAAGGAACAATAGCCCAGCACTTAATACTTTGCAAATCAGAGAGCATATTGTACACATAGTTAGGGTTACAACATTAAATAGGAATGCATCACTTTTCATTTGGATTTTCTTCTTTTCATATTCTTTGCTCTCTTCCCTAAGCACTCAGTTAGTAACATTTTATATATTGCCATGTGCAGTCCTCAAAATAAGTGTAAAAGTATAAAAAAGTGTATAAAAAAAATTAAATATGTATGTATATCGGTGTTTTGTATTATTTGTGTGATATCAAGTTATTTATAATAAAGGTAATAATTTGTATGTTTCAATAATTTTTATTTTTTAATTCAGTGTGTTAATTTGGAATAAGCTTATAATCTTTTGTCAATCTTGTTTTATTTTATTAATTAGAAATTGACCGTTCGACAGAGTTCTTCATTTTCAAGAAAATATTATACGTGCACTGAAGAAACATTTTATTTTATTAAAAAAATTAGTAAATTTCTAAGCTTATCCCAAATTAAGAAATTGATTTATTATACCCAAAATATGATTTCTCAATGTATACAATGTGTATCCAGGAAAATGGTGGTTAAATTATATTCTAATTGAGGAGGACAGTTTTCAATATTACCATAGCGCTTATCACTATGCAAATCGGAGAGCGTGTCATACTCATAGCAAGGGTTAGAAGTTAGAACAATATATAGGAATGCTTATTGAAGTTTCAATATGAATTCCCATTTATTATTGTAAAATTAATCATGTACATTACGACTTGTCCCATTTGTGTAGTATTAAGTGCTACGAGTATGATACATAGAAATCATAATTTTTGTTTTGGCAAAATTCTGTTTTACTCTGTGTATGTAAACCGTTTAATTTAATTTTTTTATATACTCATTAGATGGTATTCTGGATAAGGAATGTGAAGGATAAGTAATAAATTCAATCGACGATCCGGATATTGCCAGTATTTTATCAGCAGAGAGATGAAAATGAAGTCTTATTACTTAAATTGTAATTTTATTTTTAATACTAATAACTATTATTTAGCTCAGTTAAGCATTAACAAAAATTTAAGAAATTATTTATTTGTAATATTTGAAAAAAAAACGAAAGAATTTTCAATAGTGTCAAATATTTTAAACAACATACAATTACTCATTCTGAGATAATGAAATGTACGAGTATATGTCCGTTCCTATTGCTGTTCCCTGCATTGATAAAGGATTGCATAATACCGAAAATATTAAAGGAGTAAAAAATAATATCGTTTCTAATATTATCGTCATTATCGTTTTTGGTCAATATAACAGACAAATGTTTAGCATATTGAAAAATAAGGTAGAGTTCATTTAAAAAAGATGAAGCTTTCAAAGTAAAAATCAAAGTAAAATCAAAATTTTTAGTTTTAACATTTAATAGGAGGATTTATTTCCGAAAATGATGAAGAGTGGCACATATTAAGACAAATTTTAGAAATTGTACTTCAAAATGATTCGGATATCAAAACTGCTGACTGTTTGAAAAAATGGGTCTTTTGAAACAGTTTCGGTGTAGGTATGCGATTTGAAGGTAAACACAAGATTTAAAAAATATCGCTAAGAGTACTAATTCAAGAATAAACATATGCAAAACCATTTTGCATATATTTCTTTTTGAAGTAGTCCACCACGGCTTTCCTTATATTCCAAAAATAATTGACAATTTAAATCAGTGTGATTTGAAAAATATATTGAAATGGGCTCATTTAAATATTTTGAATCTATCGTTATCGTATCGTAAAGGCACCAAAAATTATGGTAATTAGTTTAAATGATAATAATAAAGATGAACCGACATTTTCTAAAATAAAAGGATTTTTAAGAAATAAAAATATAGCAATTAATTTAGGTAGTAAACGAAATGTTTTGTTTTTTATAAATATGCTTTTGTTGTAATGTAACCGAAAACATGAAATCAGAATAAGCGAATTTAGCTTTTTAAGTTTTAGGTTTAAGTCTAACATTAATACGTTAAAAGAGTTAAACGAGAGTTCAAACTTTGTAAAATTTCATAATGCGTCATGTTTAATATTTTAAACTTAAAATAATGTATAATATTAAAAAAATTATATGTTTTAATAATTGTATATTCAACTAAAATAAAATAAAATGTCAGTAACTAATTAAAAAATCAAAATTGAATTTTGTTTAACTGTCATAGCAAAATTTACTATTTCAAATAACAGATTAGTAAAATAATCTTGGAAATCATACTATACTAAATAAATACTATATGTTTTTTCCGTGTGCCGTTCAATATTAGTTTTATAAATAACAACAATTTATTCAATAGCCAGATTTTAGTTTTATATCTAAGTAAAGTTTCAAGTTGGAAATTTAGTTTCAAACTAACGAAACATTGAGTTTGGTCGTCTCATCAGACTCCAGGTGACCAAACTACAGAAATATTGAAAACACTTTGAACTAACATTTTACTTCGCGTTAGCGAATTATTATGTCTCGTTACACATTTGTTAATCACTTTGTGGCCTAGATCTTTTTTTGTTGTAGTTGACGAATACAAGTGATTTCTATATTAAAGGACTTCTTTATACAATTTTGAATTATTCAAGTTATGTTTCATTAGTTCGAAACTAAACTTTCTACGTCGTATTGGTAACTTGACTCCGCTGTCAAAATTATATGTGGGAGTTGCCTAGAATAACTTAAGATTTAATGCTTAATGTAAAACAAAATATTTTAATTGCGACTATAATTATTAATTTGAAACCACTGATTTAATAATGCCCTAAAACTCAAATAGTTGCCAGTATAAATTTCACGCATCGTGCTGTCTAATATACACAAACTGTTAATCTATGTATATTACAATAAAAATCAACCATTAACATTTTTCACTCATATAACAAAAAAATAAAATCACCGGATGACTTTTTTTTAATTATTTGTATGTGAAACATTTTTTTGTTTCGAAACGTAATAAATCAAAAGCTCACAAAGCTTACCGAAACGAAGACAAATTATATTTATAACACTTTAAAAAATTGTTTCAGTGTACAATGGTTTTTTAAGTACTGTCCACATAAAATTTCATTTCATTTATGTATAGGGGGTGTGTAGTATGCGCGGTGCAATAGTGCACCCGGGAGTCAAGTATACCAACCAATCTTCATAATTCATTTCCTTGTATAACAAAAACCTCTCTTTTTCTATAAAAAGCTTCGAAATATTTTTTTACGGTTTTAAAGTAATTTTTCCTTAATTTTTTTCTGGAGTATTACTCTATAGCTATGTATTTTTAAAATTTTTTATTTTTATTTTTTTTTTTTTTTTTTTTTTTTTTGTTAAATTATGACAACACCAGAGACATGGTTTATTTTGTTGGCGTTGAACCAAAAAATATGAGAAAATTTGTTAGAGAAAAATGAAACGGAAAAAACTGGAAAATTTATTTATTTTTCTTGTTTTGTGATTGTAACTATTTTATTGGTGTCTTTCATTTTTGTTGGGAGCATTTTTTTACTAAGCAGAAAACAGCGAAAAACAAAACATAAAAAAGCTGTATAGAAAATTATGATTTTGAAAACTGCAATAAGTTTTAATTTTTTTTTGTTGTTGTCTACTTTTTTCGACTTGTTCTGTTTGTTTGTACACAAAATAAACTTATAAAAGAGATAAAAGTTCGTTTTGTTGTTGTTGTTGTAGACGTTATATTTGTATTACTTTCCTGGTTCCTGGTATTGTCTCTGTTGTAAAATCACATTTTATGTTTTTATATAATTTTTCATTGTGTTGCTTGGTTGTTTTTGTAGCTGTTTAGTGTTGCTTTATTTTCTATATAGGAACATACGCATTTCGGTTGCAGACATAATATACCCTTGAGATAGCAATTACAAGTGAGCTTAAAAGGACTTTTAAGTTTATTTCTATATACTTCGTTATTGTGTAAAGGCTGGGACATGTAGAATAAATAAAATGATAAAGCACTCAGGGAATAATTACAATGTAGTATTTTCATAGAGCTTTTAAAAATACTTTAGTTCTTTACAAATATTTAATATTAAGGTTGCACAAAGTGTCGTTGTGATAAAAATCAAAAATTTTGAAATAATCTAGCAAGAAGAAAATAGTTTTGAGGCATACCTTCATATACATATAATATGTTTTGAGTTGAAATTCTTATCTTTTTTTAAAATTAAGAAACATATTTTTTCCCCCTACTAAGGGAAAAAATTCCGACTGGATAAATCGATACTGAATTATTCGCTTAGTAGGTAATAAATAATAGAAAACTCGCATACCAATTTGAAAAAATGATTAAAGTAGCCGGCGAAAATTTTTAGTAATATAAAGAATTGAATAGCAAATTGTATTTCGATTACGAAATTTTTTATCGATTTCAAGAATAGGGCCCAAGCCAGAACGATAAATTAATATTATATTCGAACCTTAGAGTAGTATTCCTATAAAAATGTTTTTTTGTCATACACGTTTTTGGATTTATACATTAAACGGAATAAAAAAGCATACCGGGCAAATATTTTTCGAATTTAAGAATTACTCTAAATTTAACTACTACTTAATTTAACCACTTTAGTGGAATAGTATTTGGTATGACGCAAGAAAATAAGTATTTGATCTTCGTTGTTACGAATTATACTCTTCTCAAGTATTATCAACTCAAATTGCGCGAGTTCGAATCAATAATTGACAGAGTCCCAAGTTTCGTGTTAAAATATTGTCGCTGCAATAGCTATTCGGTTTTTTTGGTACCACAATGTCCCTGTTTGTGATACGTCCTAATTACCTCACGTTGCATTGACTTTGGCCCAACTAACATTGTAAACCCTTTTAGCAGCTTGTAAAGGCATCCGCTAATTACGACATAATCATCGTAGGAACTCGTCTCGAGTACTTTAAAAATTGGCTTTAAGTCCAAATCATCTTTCTGTGCCGCTTTGAGTTGGCCGGTGCTCCAAAGTGTATTGGAATTCTTCTAACTGCAATGCCCATCCTGCGATTTTCGAAATTGAAGCCCAAGCAGATACACTCTGAGTTTCTTCAACGCGCTCACAATTGCGAGTATACTTCCAATTCGTAACTGTTATACCTCTGCTGGCATTGATCCTCAGGGCACTTTTGTAATAATACGGCAGCTAAACAAAATTTGCATGCATCATTGTAAAGTTATATAGGTGCGCTCAATGAATATATTCTCAGCACTGGATCAGAAGTGAGCTTATTTCTCAAAGTTGCAATTGCTTTGTTTTGTTCGCTACCTATTTGGAAAACAGCACCATCCTTAAGCAAATCTGACAAAGGCTTAGCGGTCAATGCGTAATTTTCGACAAATCTTCGAAAGTGCCCTCTGAGACCAAGAAAACTTAAAGTTTCTTCAACGTCTTAGGTTCTAGGAAATTCCAAATTGCTTTTATCTTGCATGCCGATGGCAGTATGCGACCATTTCCAACTTGGTATCCCAAATAACCAATAGATTTATGTAAGAATTGACACTTACTCCATTTTACATCAAGCCCATTCTTCTTGGCGACTTCAATTACGCGAACTAATCTAGAAATCATTTCTTCTTCTGTTCTTGCCGGAATTACTAGGTCGTCTAGGTAAATGCAGACAGTTTTTCTATCACCAGATGATGAATAATATTGTTGATAAAACTTTGAAAACAGGCCGGCGAATTACAGAGTCCAAACGGTGCTCTCAAAAATCATCCATCAATACAAGTTTAATCTCAATTTTTGAGGTCAGCTGAAGCTTTTCCGAGCAATAAACGATTATACTCTTAATTTTGTTAGCTAAATGTTTATGTTCTATATGGTCTAAGTTTCATTTAATTTTCCATGTTCCAGGATGAATGAGTACATCTCAGACACACATTTTTTCATCGTAATGCCGATTGGTAAAATGGTTGTAACTGTCTTAGATACGAGTTGCTTTCTTAAAATCACATCCACTGGGAAAATTTGCCATGGCACTGTAAGTCCGATCATACAAAAACAAAAGTATGTCCTAATTATTGTTTTGCGTTATTTTTAAGAAATTAAATTATTTTTCATTTTGTTTTTTATTAAAGTAACAAGCTGACCCGGCGAACCTTATTTCGCCCCAAATTACTGCGTCCGAGCAAACACTTTTATCCATCACGAAAATTGTTTTTGATGAGAGAAAAAATCAAACAACTCAACTCAATTCTCAATAGACGTTTGAGTTAGACGATTGAGTGGCCTTTCCATTCACTTTTTCATCGAATTCAATACTAAAGGTAGGTTTACGGTTGCGTTCGTTCGTTCGGTCATTTGTTTGACCAATCATGTTTTGTACAAAAATCCAGAATCGTGATTTTTGAGCAATATGCGATTGTTTGAAAAAATTGTCAGAATGAACGAACAAACGCAACCATAAAAGCGGCATAATGTCTTGAAAAGTGAATAAAACTTTATTCAAACTTAGGCCACTATCGAAAATTTAGTTGTTATTTTGCAAATTGATTTTGTGATTTGTTAATGGTCATAGCGAACACCAAAAGAACGGGGAACTGAATGCACTTGGTTATATATATATATATATATATATATATTTATATATATATATATATATATATATATATATATATATATATATATATATATATATATATATATATATATATATATATATATATATATATATATATATATATATATATATATATATATATATATATATTATATATATATATATATATATATATATATATATATATATATATATATATATAAATATATATATATATATATATATATATATATATATATATATATATATAGAAGATAAGATTGCCAAATTCTACACAACTCATATTTATAGTAGTCCACAATCAACGCCATCTATTGAAAAAAATCCGAAGTGGCTATTTAATTGACTGATCATTGTCGAAATACAATTTTCATCGGTGGTGTTAAGTTTATTTCCATATAAAATTCCTCTACAAAACGCCACTTTCGATTTTCTTTTGATTTTTCGGTTTTCGTTTGGGTTTTTCGAGTTTACGGATTTTCCTTTGACTTTTTCCGAATTTTTTTTCCTAAGCCGCCACTGTATTGAGACGGACAATGCACAAAAAGAATCATTCAAATTGGTCGTGTCGTCCTCGAGTTTTTGCGAGACTAACGCACCTCAATTGATTTTTATTTAGATAGGTAGATTGAGAAAATAAATAGATAAAATCAATATAGATTAGATAAAAAAGAAAGTAGTAGTTTGGATGCAGCCTTCGGTGGGATTCGAATCCAGTACCTCCCAACTGAAGCGCCGAAGCTTTAACCACTGCACCACCTGTCTCATAAAAAATGTAAACACAAAACTTATATGAAAATAGCTTTCTATTCGATTTTTCGGGTTTTCCGACTTTTCCGGTGGATTTTTTCAAAAAATTCTTTCGTAAGAACCATTTCCTGGTAATTTCGAACACAACAAAAATGATTTAGCCAAATCGGTTGAGCCGTTCTCAATTGATGCGCGCACATACATTTTTTACATCATTTTTATAGATATAAAAAATAAACGGGTGTGTAGCGAAGTTCCGGTTTTCGTAGTCCCGGTTTCCAAAATCCCGGTTTTGTATAAAAAAAACCCGATTTTTAGGAAATCCCGTTTTGAATTTTTAAAATTTTACATGTAGGAAAATGGGACACTTAGTTGATTTTTTGACAAAATTCAAAAGTGAGTTTGCAATAAAGTTCTAGAAAATGGCTAATATAGGGATGATATTTGGCCATTTCGTAACAGATTTTGTTGAAATTCGAGGCGTGCGATTAAATAGGCCATTTCGAAACCGATTTTATTGAAATTCTATACATGCGATGGAAATGGATTTCTAAAATGATGCAAGTACAAAATCTTGCATAACAAAATGGTGCAATTATTTTTCTTTTAGTAGTTGTCATTAATAAAGTGCAACACTGCGTATTATTTTTTGACATTTTGTATGTCATTTGTATTCAGTAGGTTATGCCATTTAATCATGGAAAGATACACGCTTCAACAACGTTTACAAATTGTTTTTTCAAATTCAGTGCTCATTTGTGATTGTGAATACTGAGAGAAATTTAAGAAGAATTCATGAACGACATTATTCAGTTTATCGATTCACTATTCGTCGTATATTAGACAAATTTGAAAGTTAATTTTTTTTTACACAGTACAAGAGTACCAGTGCGACAAAGAAATACACGCACACAAGAGAATATTGATTTGGTGTCAGCAAGTGTAAGAGAAAATCCAAATTTATCGATTACGCGATTAAATTAAATCTTTCTCAAACAACAACATGGAAAATTTTAAGAAAAGATTTGGGTTTACATCCTTACAACATTCAACTGGTTCAAGAACTGAAGCCATTAGACCACCACAAACGTCGTTTATTTTCTGATTTTGCTCTTGAACAACTTGAAAATGATGAACATTTTTACCGAAAAATATTATTCAGTAATGAAGCTCCTTTTGGGTTAAATGGTTATGTAAGCAAACAGAATGACAGAATTTGGACTGATGAAAATCCACACGAAACTGTTCAGACATCATTATATCCAGACTGTGTGGTGTGAAATTTATGCTGGTGTAGTGATTGCTCCATATTTCTTTGAAGAAAATGGTCGAAGTGTAACAGTCAATGAAAAACGATGCAGAACAATGTTAAATGAATTGTTTTCCTGCTTTTGTTGAGAATAATCTGAGAGATATGTGGTTTCAACAAGACCTTACAGGTACCTTAACAATCGATTTATTGAAAATAAAATTTGGTGATGATATAATTTGGTGTGATTTCTTTCTTTATGGATATGTTAGGTCACACATTTTTGCAACAAATGAGCAATTCAAAATCAACATTGAACGTGCTATTGATGCAATACAGCCAAATTTATGTGAAAAAGTGATGAAAAATTGGGCTGAGAGAATGCAGTACGTACGGAGAAGTCGTGATGGTCACTTGAATGATTTATTTTCCATACATAATGGCATAATTTAACCTTTCAAATAAAAAAAAAATTGGCCTCACTGAATAATTTATGTGTTTTTTTTTATTTTTTAATTGTATCTTTCCTATTGGAAAACCGTCGGTGGGCTAAGCGGGGGAGAAATGCATCGACCTCCCGCGTGTCCGTGAGAGTTATTGAAGCTATCAGCCTCTACAATTATTACATTTCAAAATGTTGCAGCATTGGTTTTTTCTAGTAAATTTTTGGGCAAGATATCTTATTTTTATGTAAACATATTATTAGTCCGGCCAGCCCGAATTAATAAAAAATATTTTTTCAAAATCAAGACTTTAGAACTAGAAGAAATGAAAACCGGGATTGCGAGAGCCTGGATTTTGAAAACCGGAATTTTGAAAACCGGGATTTTGAAAGCCGGGATCTCGTAGTACACCAAAACAAACAACGGTTTTAAACTTGGAAATATTGTCAGGCATCGACACGATAAGGTCATCGATGAATATTCGCACATCGTCTAGAGTGCAGGACTGTTTTTCCACTAACACGTGCTGCATTAATCGGAACAGATTGCAGTCGGATGAGATTCTTCTGAGTCAAGCGAACAATATGAGATCGAGTGTTGCCATGCAGCAGTATGACTTGCCTGCTTCCTTGCCCAGTAAATGGTCTCTTCTGACTGAATTCTTCGCTCAGTTTATTCAATTGTCAGCTGTAGCGTTCCACAGTCACCGTTTGACCAGTGTTCAGGAGTTCGTAATAAAGCTCACCCTTCATGTCGCACCAGATACATGGGAGATAGTTTCTTTAAGTGGATTTACTATTTCGACGTCGTTGTACTGGGCTTCCCGGGATCTATCTACGATTTTTTACGTTTGGGGTTCTCGTAAAAAATATACTTTTCATCACCAGCCACAATTTTCCACAAGAAGTCCTTTTTTATGGCGGAGCAAGCAGTGAAAAGCAGTTGTGCTCAATCGCAATCGCTTGGAAATAGTTGTTTGGGTGACTCTTACCAGAACGGTAAGCTCTTGTTGCGTTTGCGTTGTCTTCTTCTAGTATAGAGTTTGCAATTTCACATCTTCAAACTTTAATGGTGGTCTCGGGCGCGAGTGATCACTAAAATCGAAATAATCCCTTCTAAAACGTTTGTACAAATAATTACAAGTATCATAAGCCACAACGTCGGCAACACGAATACTTTTGGTGACAAAAACCCCACCCACCGTCTTCTCTATACAGGGAAATTCTGCGAACAGAGAGAAAATTAACCAGCGAAGCTGAAACATTAGGATCGCTTTTTTGTCGACTTAGTGGCTTTCGTTACAATATACAAATTTCCCAGCCCGAAATGAAATAATTTTAACTTTAGGAAAATTTTGATCGCAAACATTCAACATAATAAAAAACAACAACAAATTATGAGCAATAATGACGCTCATTGATTAGCTTGATCTCGAATCATATTTTGTTCGTTTTGTATTATACTTTATTCTCACAACTAGTGGTGTTACAATAGCCAGTTTTGGAAATTGAATGAGCATTTTTTTTACATACAAAAAAGTAACGAAAATTAGGACAGAATAAAGAAACTGCTAGAAATTAATGAAGTAAAGTTGTAACAGATCGCATATGTGAATCTGCCTTTAATAAGAGCATTTTATTCATTTAAAACTGTGAATGGCGGTTGGTTGATTGGCTGTCAATTTAAAACTACTATTTTTTTTAAATGTTATCAAATTATAATCTTGTTGATTCTCTTCATTGAGAGCATCCGCAAAATATTTTTGACATTAGAACCACTTCGACTGTATATTCAAAGTCCATAAATTTCGTATTTTTGGCTGAAAATGTAAATAAAATTTTATTTTCATCGACACGATAACACCATCTACAATATAAATGAAATACGAGTATATAAAAACTAAAATGTTGAAAGAAAAATAAATTTAAACCAATTTGTGAATTTGTAATTCAAAACTACTAACACTTGAATAATTTGTTAGAAACTTTTTCCATAGGTAAAAGAAATGGTAAAAATTGATTATCAGTACAACATAAAATATATGTAAACTGGATTCTAGAAAGACGAAAATATGGTATACGATACACTACTATTACATATGGGTTAAAGAATAATCAAGGTAAATTTATTCACACAGAAGAGCCAAATTAAAATATAATGAAATTCACATGCATCTTAGTTATGAAACTTTCAGGAACAAAACAACATAAATAAAATATTCATATACTCTATTCTCATAAACACAGTGGTGTGTAATTAACACTTTTCATGAATAGTATGACATTAATTTATATTATTTCCCGCACATTCGTAATTAAACCGTACGCTGTATAAATTTAAAACTTTAAACTTTTGGTCTGTTGTTTCTTGGTATTTTCTTGGAAACGAAATAAAAAGTTGTCGTGATGTTTACCAAGCTAGGAAAAACTTGTCTTATTTTTCTAAAAAAAAATTTTTTCCATCCACTTCATTCATGGTATATAACGTATTAAATGTGTACAGTTTGTATGGTTGGTCTTTGAAATTCTTATAAATAAATAGAAAGCAAATACATAACACAACAGTAAGTTAACTTCGTATATATATAAAAAAAAAAAAAAATAAAATGTTTGATTAAGTTTTGTATATGTAATATTCTAAATTGACTCGATTTCTTATTTTTTCTCCATTTTAATATTGTTGAATATATAAAATTTTTCTTGAATATTTGATTATTTAATCTTGAATATAAATGTTTTAATAAAATTTCATAAATAAACACTCAATTGCATTAAATATTCATGTACGTCGTTGAGTGGATTTGGTTATATCACTTTCGCGTTTAATTGAATATCTGAAAAATATAAAAATTATTTACGGCATCAAAAATGCTCAAATCAAACCTTCGATAGTGTTTATACTCTGTTTGAAAAAAGTTTGACACCCTCAAAAAGGTTTGATATAATTCAAACCGTAAAATGAATTTGCTGACATTGCCAAGCAATTACCAGGCGTTTTTGTTTACGTTCAACCATTGAAAATTTTAAGTAAATCATAAACATAACTTTAAAAATATTAAGATTGCGATAGATATCATTTCTGTACTTCCAACTATATAAAAGGTAATGTAAATTAAAAGATTTAACACAAGAGTGTGTAGCGGGTTTGTCTGCTTAATTGGGACATCTACGTAATTTTTAACCGAATTTGCATTTCCGGAATTGAAAGGTTCTGTAGTAGGTTTTTCGATTGTTCAAAAATATTTTTAAGGTACCATATATATAAAAAAATTAAGCCCAGCTGGATTAATTGATCGGAATGAAACTTCGTAATTATAAAGTTTTGCCATAAATTTGGAAATATCAGTAATTTTTGGCAAAAATCGGTCCTTCAGAAGTGGCACCTTCATAGGAGCTTTACATTTTTTGCAAATATTTTAAAAATACCATAGTTATAAGAAAATCAAATATACACTTAAATAAATATCGTTTCAAATTTAATTAAATACAATTTTCCATCGATTGCTTGATCGGGATGGAACTTAATACTTAACCTTTTTTCATAGATTTGGAAATCCCAGTGATATTTGGACAAAATCGTGCAATGTAATTGGCACCTTCGACACGTTTTTTTTTCGTTTTTTGTCAATATTTTGAAAAGAATTTCAATTATGTAGCAATTTACTAGAATTTAAAGGATTTCAATTTAAATTTGTAACAATATTGGTTCAGATCAATTTGATTTTGGAACAAATCAGGAAATCTCAGTGATTTTTGGCCGAAACTGGTGATCCGAAAGATGCAGCTTCCATTTTAACCTTTTTATTTTTTGCATATATTATAAAAAGCATACAGAATTTAAGAAGAATCGGTTATTTTTAACGAAAAGAAAACTGTAAAAATTATTTTTCAATCTTTCTATTTTTAAACACAATCTTTTCTAATTAACTGGATATGATAAGTTCAGGGAAAAAACTTTATTTCACTTAAATTCGCCATTTCTCTAAAGTCCAGGCGGATTGGCTTTTCCGAATGAAACTTCCTATATTTTTTACACTTTTCTCATTAAATGAGATATCCTTGTGAAATTTTATAGAATTTTTTGTACTGAAAGTGGCCGCTTCCATTATTTTTTTTTGTGCAGTAACGTTGAAAAATTTAGCATTTACAACATGGTTTGGTTTTCTGAAATTAACGAATAACAATTTTTGATTATACAAAACAGTTTTTCCGAAATTCTGATATGTTTAATTTTTTACTTTAGAAATCAATAGTGGTGGTTTTCGATATCGATGTACATTCGTGCAGGTAAAAAAAAAGTCGCGTATTGGTCGCAACATAATCACTAGTCCATTTTTTTAAACTTTATATAATATTTGCTATTTCATTTAAGACACGTCAGAGCAGGATGATTATATAAAAAATGCATATGGTGGTCTCAGATATCAAAGAAATAGCTAACCGGACAAGTTCTTGTTGTTGTAAAAAGTGACGCGCTAAATTTTGTGTTCTTAAAAAATCGTGATATTATTAATTAAAATAAATAAAATATTATAAAACAGTTAGCCGATCGTGTACTAGTGCATCGTTTGTGAATACATATTGAAAACTTTGAACATTGAAATATTGAAATGAAGTGTTTTGTGAAATTTATTCAAAAGGCGCCTCGAAAAATTCAAAAAGGAATTTCTTACCATCTGTAAGTGTTTAGATAAAATAAAATGTAAATTATGTTAAAAGTAAAGTGGTTTGTGATAAAATTATCTATATTTTATTTAGAAATCAGAAAAAATTAATTAAAAAATTTTGATTGCTTGTTGTTGTTGTTGTTGGACTTTTTCTTTTGTAAATAGTTGTTATATTACAGTGTTGCATGTTTCTTATTACTACGTACATATTCTACGTGCTTTTCTTTTCATAATTACTTTTTATTTTGGAATACTATAAATATAATTTTTTACCGAAAATAAAATAAAAATAAATCCGTACTAAATTGGAATAAAAATAATTGTGAATTTGTGTAGTTTTTAATTTCGATTGAACTTTGAATTCTAAATACGACCCGTTGATTTGTATGCTTTCTCTTTTACCCTCTGAATTTAACTTACTTGACAGCTGCTATCATTCATTCTCATTTAATTCAAATCTTTGGTATCAGCGATATTCTTTGAACATGTATGAATTCATTCTTCTGCGATAACTAAACCATCTTCGCGTTTGTTAACTCTTCTAAATTCAAAGACACAACTGATGAGAATAACTTTCCGATTCAAAGGTAGATTTCTGGAGAGCACATTTATTATTTCAAAAGTTACTCAAATTATTTATAACTTTTTGTAATTAATTGTTTTGTTTTTATTTATATTTTCAAAATCTGAGAGATCAGAGTTTGTATTGGAATAGTAAAAATTAATGCGGTCCAGTTTTTTTTATTTTAAAAATGCATTTATTTTAAAATAAAATAAATGGACAGTTTAGTTAAAATATTGTCCATCGATGCTTACGTTTTTCTCTCTCGCAATTTTTGAAATTCCATTTCAGAAAAACATATCGTCTTTTGCGGCAATACATGTTTGAAGCCAATTTTTAATTTCTTCGAATAAAGTGAACCAGTGACCTGCTAAATCGTGTTACATCCATCGGAAAAACAAGTAATCAGAAGAAGCAATGTTCAGAGCATACGGCAGTTGCAATGTGAGGCCGAGCATTGTCATGCAGAAAATAATATTATTATAAATTTCTTCATATTCCGATCGTTTTTCTCGTAATGCACGGCTTGAACGAATAAATTGTAGTCTGTACCGCTCTCCCGTAATATAAAAGCCAGGTTGTAGCTGTAATGTCACACACTTGTCATGAAAATTTCGGCATCATACGCGTTGAAATATACTCTTTATTTCGAAAGACAGGCACGCGAAATATTTTCATGAAATGGTATTTTGTAAATTGAACATATTTTATATTCATAATTATAAAGGTTATTAGGCTCATATTATCAATAAGATGCGGATGTTAACTGGTATAGAGCCTATTTATTTGAAATTAATATATTACAGCATCAACGTTTCACATAGTTATTCTGTGCATCTTCAGGACGAAAACTAATATATTTTTACAACAAATATGAAAACGATAAAAATTAACAATAAATGAGAAAAATTAAATTTAAAAGAAAAAAATGAAAACTTCCAATTATATAAAGCAAAAATTATTTTTTAAAAAATATATATAATTTTTTTTTTCAAAAATTGAAAACCACAACCAAAAAATTGAAAACTCAAACTGTTTTGAAAAAAAAAAAAAAAAAAATTCTTTACAATAGAAAAGATGGTTCGATTTTATTGAAAAACTAAACACATTTTATAGGAAAAACTTAATTATAGAAAAATGAAACGTCACTGACATTATAAAAGATGGGCAAGTTCAATAAAACATCCTTATAAATATAATACAACACTATAAATATATTAAAAGAACTGATTAGGAAAACAATTTTTTACAATAAATGATTGTAGGTATTTTGTAAATTTATACAATCAGTTTGTTTGTTTAATCCATATAACCATCCTTCTTAATATGGATCATTTCCAAAAACCTCCTCGTTAAACAATTTGCCTCATTTTCTAGAACTTCAATATTATCAGGAAATACATCGTGCTTAGTGTCATGTAAATGTACATTAGCAATATCCCGATTTAATTTATTTAGAATAATATTTTGTGCATATTTTTTATATTGATAAAAGCTGGTACCCAAAAGTTGTTTAGTTTGACAAATATAAGACTTATTGCATTGACAAATACATTTATAAACTACATTTCTTATATTCAATAATTCTATAGGATCTTTTAGTGGTGGAAATAACAACCCACCTAAATCTTAATGAGCATTTTCCAACTTTAAAATTAAATTTACCTAAACAATAGGTTAATTGTTCATGTAACGATTTAATATACGGAATAGTTACATAATTAATTTGAACTTTATTATTTAATGGTGGATCAATAACAACAGGTTTAAATAATCTAGAATTTTGATAAATAATTGGATTAATTAATGAATTGATAAAAGAAATATGATAATTGTTATTTAAAAGTGTAGTTTTTAAAAGTCGAAAATTATCTTAATAGAAAATGGGATCAGATAAAAGGATAATTTTATTTGTTAATAATTTAACAGTGTTTCTTTTATAAGATAAAATTAAATGAGAATTAAAATTTAAATGGTAATCAAATAGGCCTGGTGTAGAGCCTCCGCAATTTATTTATATTTTAGATTTTGACCAAAAACAAGAATTGATTCAATAGTAAAAATAAAATACGTTTATTACACATTACGAAATATTGTAAGAATTAATATTAAGGTGATATAGACATAATGTTTAATGAATATAGTAAATTAATATAATAAACTCAGTCAGCAAGATAGTAAGATAGTGAGTAGTGATTATTCAGAAATGGAGGTTCGATGGTAGAATAAAAGAATATAACTAAATAAAATAAAATTAACAAATAAATCGTAAATTGTGTTAATTATTTGAAATTATGAAAAAATAATCAAAATGATTTTACATGGAAAATAAACCATTTTACAAGCACCATGCCTCTTTGGCCCCACCATATACACATCATAACCTTTGAACCATGTATGTTTGTATTTGGTGTTGATGTTAAGGTCCATGGCAACGATTGGCCGAGCAAAGCTTAGTATTTTTTCCTCTTGGGGTCATCGTAGAAGAATCCATTTCTCGTCTCGTTTCTTGGTTTCAATTCATAAGGAATTCAATTACCTTGCTTTGAATCATGCTAATAGATTTTAATCATACAGAAACTGTTTGTTGGGCCACCCCAATGTACCAGCAAGCTCCTCGCATTTAAGTCGTATCTTCATCGAACTATGCCTCTAATTCAGCGTCTGAGAATTTTTTATGCTGTCCTAAGGGAGGCTACCCTTCAACACTTAAATCATCATTTTTAATGCGTCGAAACAATTCTCTACATGATTTATCGGTTAGAGTATTGTCACCGTAAGCTTCCACAAGAATTCAATTTGCTTCAGCTGCACTTTTTTCCAATTAAAACATAAAATAAACACTTCCCGAAAATGCTGTTTAGTTATCACAAAATCCGACATATTCAACACAATAAAAAACACGTTTTGTATGAAACTTAAAGCACTTCAAACTAAATGTTAACGGCAGATGTCTAATCTGTCTGAAACAACGGAAATAAGTAGTCACTATAATAGATTTATTATATAGTAAAAGCTACTTTTTGAAAACGAACCAAAATAAATTGTAGTCCCAATAAATATTCCTCTTAATTATGAAGTAATTGACTATGAAAGTTGAATAGAAATCATAAAAATTGTTGAACTCGGGTTTAGTTTAAAAAATTAAAATTCAGTAAAATAGCAAGCTCGTAAAACTCTAACGACTTTAAATTACTACGTATTATATGTATTCTAATCAAACGTTGCATATGAAAACAAAATATTTAACAATATTTAGCGTATATAAGAAAACATTAAAATTACTCACCAGAACAACGTAACAAAGAGTACTGCTTGGGGTTGAACCAAGTGCTGAAAATCCATCGTTTAATCACGGAATTCACTAAATATTTTTTTTTTTAGCTAAAGGCTTAAATTTTCTCACTATTTAAGATTCTTTTCTTTTATATATAAAATATAAAAAATTGGAATTAAATTATAATTAACTGGTATGCACTTTTACTTAAACTTTAGGTCATTTTAGAACTAAGATAGTTTAATTTTACTTTTTTTACGTATACGATAACGAACGGATAATTGAGCATATGTTCAGAATAATATGAATTTTGTAGTTATTTAGAGCTTAGGCCACTAATTAAGCCTTCTTTCAACTTGATGCATTGTTCCATTTGTGGAAAAATGACATGCCAACAATTTCCGCTTGAATTCGTACTGTTATACGACCGTTGCTACCTAATTAAATTTCTCGGATTTCTCCTAGAGGTACATTTGAGGGGCCCGTCCCCTAATTAGACATATCATTGATGGATTCTTTATAAAATTAATATTAAATAAAAATCCCGTTAATATTTAGATAAAAACATTATTAATCCAAATATCTTACTGCTTTACCACTTTTTGTATATGACCGAACACTAGATTTTGATATAGGGTTTATTTAAAACTCTGCACTACACGTTACACTTTAAAATCTAAGATCACTTAAATGTTGTACCATTTGAGGTACGATTTAATTTAATTAGCTATAGGGTACGTGATTTTTTTAATTGAAGCCTAGATAAGCAGATGTTATCGCATATGTCTCTCGAGTTAACTAAAATACATTGCGAATTTACATAAAACATAAATTTCGATTTCTACAATCGAATAATTGTTATTGCCCCCCTCAACATCTATCTACGATGTGTTTGTACATTACAAAGTTCCAATACTTTACTATCAGACCAATCAGAATATAATTTTATGTATCGTACGATAAAACAAATTTAGAAGTATAGAAATGTTGGTGGATCTTTGAAAATATGTAAAAAACAATAATAACAAGTACCGTTTGATCGACTATCAATGCATCAGTTTATGTAAACACAATAATTGCATTGTGTATGTATGAATGGGTCAATGACCAGAAATGGAAACAAAAATAGTTTTATTGCTTTTCATATTTAAATATTACAAAACTAGGTTGTTCTGAGGCGCTTCGCGCCCGTTTATTCCCAGATAAGTTTAATTAAATATTTATTTAATAGATCGCATGTAAGATTACAACCTCAAAAAAAATGTAATTATTTGTACGAACAATATTTATTAAAAATTAAACTTCAGGATTTCTGTAAAAACAGCATTTTGAGAGAATTAACGGTCATCGTTGAGAAGCTTTCCCTGCTGTGGATTATCTTCGATCCTAACTTAGAAAACGAACTCCCACGTTATTAAAAGCCTGGCCTTGCGTCTTGTTTATTGTCATTGCGTATGCCGAAATTATTGGAAACTGTCGTCGTCGCAAAACAAATTGGTCTCAGAAGGTGTCAGAAATAATTTTGGCCTTAATAAAGTTTCGCGATGGCTTTTCTACAATTTGAGCGATGTGGAAAATTCTTATTTTTTAAAATTTACTACTTGGAACGTGCTTAGCATTTTAATATACCCTGAGATCTTCATAACATTTTGAACCAAACAGAAATTTACACATTGAATGTGTGGAGGAATTATCTTTTAATCTCGGTTCGTGAAAGTTTTGACTACAAAAATATGCCCAGAAAAGTGATATCGGTAATAATCTGGATGCAGTCACTTGAATCTCACTTGACGCGCAGGTTACGAGAGCTTGCGTTATACCAAAGAAATTTATATAGGAAGTAGCACAAATGGTTTGGGATAACGTCGTACCGCCATTAGCTCGATGACTATATAGCTGTTTGGCGAGCCGACGTTGTTACAACGGTATGGTTACGGTGCTACAAATGTATTGGGGAATAAATCTTAGGTTGTTATAACGTTGTAATAACCACTAGGGTAAAACACCCAGTAATGAGCCTTCTTTAGATGTTTTTGTTCTTTAAGCATGTATTATGATTAAATCGGTGATTGAACTGCAATGAAGGTATGTTTTTTATGCCAAGTAAACATTTAGGATTTCATAAAACGTTGAATATTTTATATTTTTAATTGCAAAATTATAAACAAATAGATTTAATTGAAACAATTAAATTTTCCCAGGGGTGGGCCCCTCTTTTCCGGTAATGGGCTATTCAGTTTTGCCGGTAATAAGCCCCTCATTTTAATAAAAAAAATTTGATGGGCGTCCTAACTAAGAACTAAATGCCTAAGTATCTAGGTACCTAGGTAATAAAAATTCTAATGGTGTAAAAGACAGTTTTAAGTATAATAAAATAAAATATATTTATTCAGCCTTGTTAAAATAAAAAAAACAAAATTAAAAAAATTCAGGTAAAATAAGTATTAGATAATAATAATGCACTTATAAATCACAATTAATGATTATTTCGGTATACAAAATTCGCAAGTGAACTCCTTAACACTACTAGAGTTACTTTTTGTGCAGCCAAAATGATAGCTTCTGTATTTACAAACACAGCATGTAATTCCAACTTTGCTGCATGTAAAATGTCCGGCACATTTAAAACAAATGCCAGTTCATTATCAATATTGAACAATTGGAGAACGTATGCGATGTATTGTGTTCTGGTCCATTTGTTGAAAGTGCTGGTTGGATATTGGGCGTTTCCTCAGTTTGTTGATGTCTATTTGTTGCTGTTGGCTGGTTTAGGTTTTGATGTAAAGGTTTTTTGTGTGGTAATTGTTTTAATGACACTTTTAAACTTCGCTTAGCTAACACTCCTTTTTTGAGTTTAATTTTAAAGTGGGTTGTTGATGTTTTGGCCAGTCTTTCCTTTTTTCGTTCGGCTTTAGCTAAATTTTATTTAATTTTTCCCTCTTCCTTAGGATTCGCTGTCTAACCCGATTCTCCTTTTCAATAATTGATGAATGCGTTTATTATTTGGAATGGTTTACCTTTTGAACTTAAAATTTTGAATTCTCTTAAAATGTTTAAAAATCTAGTAAATTTAACTGTACAGAGAACCTATTAATGTAATTATAATTTGTAATAATATTATTATACCCCTTTGTAAATATTTTGTATATAGATGAGGAATGTTAATTTTTTTTTCTTTTCTGATTTTGCTTTCTTATAGTATAAAAGCTCAGGCTTATGCTTGTAAATAGATATGTAATAAATAAATAAAAAATAACAGCTTGCTGCTTTTTAATAATACTTAGATGATAGCGTAGATGATATTATGAAGCTTCTGTGATCGTTGTTCTTAATTCCCATTCGCGCAGGTGTTGCAGGTACAGCAAGAAAACTTTCAATTTGCACACTTGGATGATCCACGTGAATGTTTGGTATGCCAGTCAAGTCAAAGTTTTCCTGACCCTGAAACTAATTCTCGTTTTACTTCAAAACTAATGCATATATTTTTATATTGAATCTAAGAGTAACTACTTACTTCATCAATAAACTCAATTATATGTATTTCATGCGATGTTACTTCACAAAGTTCCGTTGCTTTAATGCTGAAAGCACAATCTGGACTTGTGCCGTTTGGTAATGTAATTTGGTTTACTGCTTCGCCATCATCATCAAGATCAAAAATAATAGTGTTGTCGTCTTCCTGTTATAAAGAATATCATATTACAGATACACAATATTCTTGAAAAATGAAGATCGTAATTTATACTTACATTTATATTATTGGTGGTCGGAATTAGGAAGTGGTATATTTTTGAAAGTATCAAAAATCTTCAGTTTGGCCTTATTATATATTATCAAGATCTCTTAATTTTTCTGGACCGACCAGATCTTTAAATTGTTTTAATGTTATAAAGTTTTCTATAACGCTGTTGTTCGAATCGATAGAAGTATTTTTGTTATTTACCGAGTTTTTTCCTAAACACTTCGTGTAGTCAATCGCATCTGCATTGAAAGGACAAAGCCCACATGTTCGAAACCCATTAACAATGGACTGTTTATTGATGTTGTGGTCTACGATTGTTTTCAGGATTGGGGCAAAAGAGGATTTTGTCAGCTTTTTGTCTATGTTATATTTTCTCCAATTCAGTACAGCCTTTTGCCATGCTGTTTTTAATGGCTTAAAAATAGAGACGTCCGCTGGTTGCAGGATTCTCGTGGAATTGGGATATAAGCAGATTAGTATAATTTTTAGTTGCTCGCACGTTTTTGAGAGTTCGTATGTTAAGTGGGTACGGTGTCCATCCACATATAAAATAATCGGGAATTCGATGTTTTGTGCCACAACACTCGGGTAGAAAATATCCCTTATATACTGGTGAAAAACTTCGGTTGTCATCCATCCAGGATCCGATTTCAACCATTTAAGTCCATCCGGAATAGAATTGATAACATTAGTCGGTACTCTTTTATATGGATATATAATTAACGGAGGCACTGTGAACCCAGCAGCGGAAAAACTAAACATGACTGTTAAGTTTTCTTTAGCCTGACCACGACCAGTTTCGTACACATTTTTGGAACCTAATTTAAAAATCTTTAATGATAAATTCAAAATGACTTGCTTTTAATTACATTGATCTTACCTTTAGGAGCGATAACTTTACCACTTTTCGGGCACATTAAAAAATTGGTTTCATCGCCGTTGAAGATTCTAGCACGATCTTTAACGATATTGATGTAATTTTTTTCGACTAAATAATTTTTAACTTTTGTAAACCACCCCCGAATATTGGTTTCTGCAACCTTCGAACTAGCATCGGTAATTGCTTCTGGTGTGTGAACCGCTAAATTTGAGTGCCAATTGAGGAAACTCTCATACCACTTATTGCCCGGCATATTATTTTTAAATGGATTTTCACTAGGTGAGGCATCTAGAAAATCCTATTGCTTTCGGAGGGGAAAACCTTTAGCATTGTTGGCTAACAGCCAGCTAACAATCTTTTGTTCTTCGTCTGTAGTTAATACCTGTGAAGGACCAAAACTGGTTTTCTTTGATCTGTTATGCAGCCAATTTTGTAGCGTTGACCTTGGAATCCCATATTTTCTAGCAGCGGCATGGATAGATAATCCATGACTTATTTCACTGAGAGAAACCTCAATATCGGTTACATTGTATTTCCGTTGCTTTGGCATTTGGCCACCTTAGTATGTAATAGGTTAAAAAAAGCAGTAGGTACTAATTTGTCTTGTGCTGATCTGAAATACAAAAAGGTTTTAAACATAGGCTTATAACCGGCATATTAAGAATTTTATTAGCAAACCCAATTATAAACACATCGGCTCTTAACTGATTAATGCATCTATAAAAAACCATTAGTAAACCGCCATTTTTTCAATAGAGGAAATGAAAATTATTAAATAAAACTATAAAAATTGATCACCTTTCTTAATCTTCAACAAAAACAGTTGCACATTATGTTCGGTATTCATTAATAATTATTATAATAGCATAATAAAATATCAAAATCTTAACAAAATTGCAAATATTTCAGAATTTTTTAAAACCCGAACACCTTTGAACAGTTGTATATACAAACAAAGATTTACAGTTATTATATTCACCGTTAAACCTAAAAAATAATCCTTAAAATGAGATAATTAAATAACAGAAACACCGCTTCTTTATTTAGGCAGAGGGCTTATATCCAATTAGTAACTGAATAATTGATAACCAGTTATAAGCCCCCCCCCCCAGCTTTTTACTGGTAAAATCAGAAAAATACCACCAAAAGCAAACCTCCTACTTATTATTAAAACTACGTATAAACTGGATATAAAACTACTTTGGGCTTTACTGTATTAGATGTTTTGTTATACACAAAATAAAGAATAAAAATGCTGTCTAGAATAATAAATAATTACAAAAACTACATAACAAAAAACCCATTCCTTAAGAAAATATATTAATTTTACCTGTGTTTTGCAATGCTCCTGGCGCACATCCAAACACGTTGAATATAGAAATGAACTGACATGTTGACATGTAATTTGTTTATGAATAATGAAGAGAAGAAAATTAACGACCGTTATTATATTCATCAAAAAATCTACGAAGTTATACCGATTAGCATAGATATTACGTCATTTATAATCAACTAGCCCATTACTGGTTAGGGGGCTTATTACTGAGTATTTTACCCTATTTGTCTTTTCAAATGACAAAAAGTTTAGTCAGGTAGGAGTCGCTTAAACAGCTATTACGTTCGTAAACAAAATTAATTTCGTCCGTCATTCGGATTATATTTTGTGAAAAGAGAACTTTTTTTTAAAATATATAAATAATCGTGCTGTCTTTTTAATCACGTTATTTATTTCATTTTCTTGTTTTAATATACGCGCCAAGCTGTAGCAATATCCCTCATAAAATAATGCGAAAACAAATTAGCGACCGGCTAATAAAGCTAGAGCATATTTCACATACACACAAAGACAACTGTCGAGTTCTCAATCGCCATGGAGACAAACTCCACCTCCTTCAAAACATCCACCATCAAAATCAAACCACAGGGAAGCTCATTTCAGCAAAACAATCACCAAGATGTCAATTTCCACACAATTGGTGTTATGGTATCACGCAAAATTTGGTAACACAGCATCAAAATGCTCTAAACCATATGCACTTTTGCCACACAACAAAAGGGATCAGCAAATCGGTTCCCCAAACTAACAAGTCTTAAGGTCATAGCGGCAGACCTAAGACAACCGCAGCACAGCCGGCTATTTTCACGGGATTCAGTAAATTAAATAACATTTTTGATTGATACCGGCGCTGATCTAAGCGTAATCCAGTACAACCAATACTATCGCCACGGAACAAATCGCAATCCCGATTAAGTTTTATCAGCTGCAAACGGTACCACTATAAACACCTATGGTACAAAATTACTAGACTTTGACATTGGATTAAGGCGTTCATTCAAACACGCCTTCATTCTCGCCAATGTCAACCGCCCCATCATAGGCGCGGATTTCCTAAAGAAATTTGGTCTTTTAGTGGATTTCAAAAATCACAAATTGATTGATCCATCCACTAAACTTTCAATAATAACGCAACATTAGCACGCGTTGATACACCATCACGCGTTGATACATCATCCGGTTATGCACAATGTAGTACAACCACATCATGACTACAGGGAATCTACCATTTTTAAGAGCAAAACGGCTTGATCCAATTCGACACAAAGCAGCTTTCCTAGAATTCCAACGCATGTTGGAACTAGGAATTTACCGGCCTTCTTCATCGGCAATATCATGTCCATTGCATATGGTAAAGAAGAAAGACAACGACTGGAGACCATGTGGGGACTACAAAAGGCTTAACGCAGTCACAATTCCTGACCGTTACCCTATCCCCCACATTCAAAACTTCTCCATGCGACTCCACCCGAATGCCATTTGGACTCAGAAATGCTGCAAAAACATTTCAGCGTTTCATCAACGAAGTCATGAGAGATCTCGATTTCGTTTTCGTCTATGTCGACGACATTCTCGTAGCCTCAAAAGACGAGGAACAACACATTCAACATTTGTAACAACTTTTCCAAAATTTATCAAATTACGGTGTCAATATAACTACCGAGAAATGTGTATTTGGGACGAAAGATCTTGACTTTCTCAGTCACAAGATTACATCTAATGGCTTTCTGCCGTTCGAAGGACGAATTAATGCCATTAGAGAGTTTCTCGCACCTCAAAGCGTGAAACAAATTGAACAATTTGTCGGCATGGTAGACTACTACAACCGATTTTTACCAAAGCTTGCAGAAGTACTTGCCACAATTCACACGCATTTGGCAAGCTTCTTAAAAAACCCAAAACTCCTCAAAATTTTACTTGAACTGAAGAATATCAAAACGCATTCCCTCAGCTCAAGTGCAGCTTGGAAAATGTTGCTCTTTTAGCGCATCCGCTAAATGCAAACAAATATAGCATCACTACTGATGGATCCAACACAGCAATAGGCGCGGTCTTACAACAACTGAACAATAAGACCTGGGAGCCTCTTGGATTCTTCTCCAACAAAAAATTATCAGACGCAGAAAGAAAATATTCCACATTTGATCGTGAATTGCTTGCAATCTTTCAAGCAATAAAACACTTCCACCTCTATAAAGCGGAACGAAACCCAAGCCAAGCACGCCACCTTGATTTTATCTCTCAATTTACGACAAACATCCAACACATTCAAGGCAAATACAAAGTGGTCACCGATACACTATCTCAGACTTCCGACCACGAACTTGCCTCCGCAGCAACACGCTACAACATCACAACGATTGCGAAAGCACAGGCATGCGATCAAGAACTACAAGATTTTCTCTTAAGTTCTACAAATCAGCGAACTTCCAAATGGAAAATTGAAAAATTTCCATTAGTCGATTTGTCAATTTACTGTGCAATATCTACGAGTAACAATCGCCCGCACATTCCAGAGTCATTGCGTCGAACTATCTTCGACACTTTGCATAATATTTCACATGCAAGTGTTCGAGCAACTCGTAAGCTCATAACTTCTAGATACTTTTGGCCGAGTATGAAAAAAGATGTAACTTTTTGGGCAAAATCTTGTTCACCCTGCCAATAATGCAAAATACAACGACATACCAAATCACCTCACGGGAATTTTCAAATTCGACCAGATAGATTTGAACATATCCATTTAGATGTTGTTCGACCACTTCCACCATCTAATACATTTATTTATTTGTTAACCTGCGTTGATCGTTTTATGCGTTGGCCAGAAGCCAACTGCGTAAAAGACATTTCCGCACAAACCATTGCAAAAACGCTCGTCGAAAACTATATTGCTTGATTCGGCGTTTCGGTCAACATTACGATCAATCAAGGCACACAGCTTAACTTAAAACTTCCAACTTAAAACTGCACGCGTGCTTCGGGGTTTACAAAAAAAATATAAAAAATACAGAACCAAAGCAAACACTCGATTATCGTTATAATACTTATGACTCATTTTATTTAATGGAATAAATATAAGTTCCAAAACTCAATTATATAATACTAATTACTTGATTAAAACCGAATTTTAATCAATAAAAAAAATATAAAAATAAATCTTACTAATAAAAAAAAATTTCACGAAGGAAAACCCAGGTGGTTTTCAAATACGTTTTCTTTTTTTTGGGGTAAACTTCCAGAGACAACACTTGATCCGCGAGATACTAGCATACCAATGGAATCTATTTTGAGAAAACGAAACAAAAAAAATTATTTAAAGAAATTATATAATGAATAAATAATAAAACAAATTTCCAACAAAGTTTTCTTTCATCTCTTCTTTTGGCGCAACAGCTTCTCTTTATTGGGCAAATTTCAGTAAAATTTAGTTGGGCGCCATAGCTTCGATAAATTGAAGCTAAACCCTTCACGCGTCTTAACTTCGGCTATCTCGTAGAGCAAATCGACTAAGGGTGGGTTAATAAAGCTGGGTTGTTTATTTGCCAACTCTTATACTTAATCAAAAAAAAAAAAATAAAAAAAAAAAATAGAACTCCGAACCTCCTATTAATCACACAAAAATTTACTCGAACTAAAAAAATTGATCAAATTACTAAGAATCAATACAATAGTTAATTTAAATAGGAAAGAAAAAGGAAAACGAAAATAACTTACGGTAATCCACTTAACAGTTGTTGTTTAGGCGGTCGGCAATCCATACAATCCATACCGCTCGATACTGTAAACTCTAAAATGTGACCTTTGATAAAATGACAAGTATTACCACGGTTATCCACATATCGGGTGATCCAACAACGGTTGTTGTTTTTTTCCTTTCGCACGTGTTTTGAATCAACCAATTTTAACTTTCGTGGTTCGAATATATCTATATAAAACACTTATTATATTAAGGGGAAAAAAATTCACACATCCGCACTAAACAGCATTAATTTCCGCTTTACCAAAATGTTGGTTTGCGACACACATCTCGATATTGTGGTACTTTTGAACGCGATCGTCTGATTCACCACCAAACGCCATCAATGTCGTACACGAATTAATTTTTAATTTTGTTCGTGGGTTTTCATTTACCCATACCAAAAAAAATCCACTAACAAACCGTTTATATTTAATGTTCACATAAAAGGTATATAAATTGTCTATATCTCACATGCATCAAACTATATAATATATATTATATTTAAAATTATATGTCCATACTTAGCTAAGTAAACCAAACTCTTGTTAGTGATCCTCCAATTTTTCCTGTACTCCAAAAATGTGTCCAAACAAAACTCGAGGTGACTCTTCAAGCTTCCAATACAAAAGAAAGTCACAATCATGATTTTTATTTTACATCCATCCAAAATTATGTTCTATCACATCTTTCTCTCTCTTTCTCACTTCAATTGCCTACCCCTCCATTTCAATACTCCTTACTGATCATTAATACTTGTATTACTTTAACAAATAAGGTTATTTCCGACCAAATGGCATAGTGGTTAAAGCTTTGGCGTTTGGATCGGGAGGTACCGGGTTCGAATCCCGATAGGGGCAGGATGCAAAGTGAAATTTCATCAACAGATTTCGATCTGTGGTGAAATGTAACACATCTATGACCCCCTGTCGGTGTGCAAAACCCATCTTTCATGCCGGTATAGGCTGGCATGGAGCTTGCAATGTGCAGATGGTCTTAAATCGGTCCTATAGCCGTACGTCCTCGAGTTGGCCGCAAGGCGTAAAGTAAGGACGTTAAAAGCATAACCGCGGAAGAGAGGGTGAGCCTTGAGCCCCAAAACAGATCGCATAGTTACCAATAAAAAATAAATAAAAAAAAGGTTATTTCGATGGTAAAGGTATATTTGGAGAAAAGTGGAGAATTTATAATTATACCTTGGTAATTGTAATCAATCGCACACAGTTCGAATAAGAGATCAGCGTACTGGTAATAGTAATAGATTAAGTACCAAAACAAAATATCATGTTGCGCGACAACCAGAACTACATATAGATACTAACAAAAGCAAGTTAAATAGAAGATTTGAAATAAACGTTTAAATTTAAAATCAGGGTCTCGAACCAAAAATTTTTTTTAAGAAAAAATGCTTAAAATTTTCAAACTGTTACATTGCATCTTTTCTTTTAGAAAGAAATTTAATCAAATGTTTACAATTATTTGATTAAATTTTTTTTAAATAAATTTTGTACTTCACTTTACATTATCAAAATTTTTACCTATAAAGAAATGAAAATTAACCCTTGGAAACCAAAATCATTAACATAAAATCTAATAAGACAAAAAAAAAATTACCGTTAAAATGTTGTCACTGGAAATGATAACAAACCCACAAAGAATTTCAAACAGATAACGTAAACAAATTTATTGCTAATTTAAATACCAATTCAAAAGTCTTATCTATGTTGTTCAACAATTTATGATACAGCGTGATATGATAATTAATCACTGACCACTATCTGTAGCTTTTCTACAGTATCTTAACGGGCACTATTACATGGCCTCAATTAACTGTCGACCTTAAACTTTTAAGGCACTAAAACCCAAAAAAAAAATAATAATAAACCGAAATAGTCTGCAAAACGACTAATGCTTGATAGCGTATGGAAAATTTGTCTGAGCAAAACCAAGAGATATTTAAGTACAACTCATTACTAAAGAAAATGGTTAAGATAACCAACCAAAATATTCTATTGAACTGTGGCCACAAAATCCATATCTCATGGCTGATAACTTAAAACGTACTCAACTTCATTGGGTACTTATAATGATAATAAATTGAACAACATCGATCAAAGTTAAAATTAGTACATATCTAAATTTTTAATTCAATTTCAATTTTAGTCGAATAACCAAAACTAAATTCTAATATACAATACTTCCAAAATTTAACCTCTAAAAAAATAAGAAACTACTTTATTAAGGCTTAAACTTAAACTATTATTTAATTTGGGTAAATAAACCATTCTCAATTAACTATTCCTTGTCAAAATCACAGGATAAAGCCCTGATCCATAGCCAAATTAAATAACCTATACTAAATTAAATCTAAAACTAAAATTTTGGTGATATACATTTGTTTTCTACTGACGTAGCGAAATTGTGATAAAGTTACGAACTCAATATCCATAACAAACTAAAGAAATACAAATTTTTCCAAAACCTATACTCAAAGGAAAAAAAAAATCGAGAAAAAAAATTTTAAAAAAATTATATAATATATGATTTTATCTTACCACAATGAAATGCTTACTGAGTGTTAAGTGACATTAGCTTTAAAATCTTTGGTATGAAAAACACCTAGGTCCTTTCCATTGAAGTCTTGCAGGAGGTCGATCCAGTTTTCTGTTTTATTCTACATTTAATCCATTTTTTTGAAGCGTTTGATAATTGGAAATTCCTTTTCCAAATGATATCTCCAACTTTATAAGTTTAAAGGTGGATTTACATATCCGACGATTTTTCTGCGCCGAACATCACGTGGCACATTCAACCAATCAGAAAGGATTTCTTCGCCGAATTTTCGGCACGGCGAAGACATGAACAAAATTTATCTTTTCGGCGCAACGACACAGCATACATAGAATAATTTTTTTTTAACTTCATCTGTTTTTTTTATATTATGTGTCATTCTATTGTTTATGTATGGATGTGTGAAAAAACTGTGCCGAAAAATCGTTGAATATGTAAATCATCGATAATACGCGTTCGCCGAATTTCCTGCGGCAAGCAGTCGCGCCGAGAAATCGTCAGATATGTAAATCCACCTTAAACCGAAAATCGCAGATTATAGTATCTAGAGTATTTCTCGGAAGATTTCTTAAGATTAGCACTTCTTGGTTAATTTTAGAAAATTCTTTCCTTAGATACTTTCCTCGTTCCTGAACAGGATCTTCAATAACATTTAACTTTTCGTCTTCTAAATTCATGTTATATACGCAAAATTGTATATTTCTCGAGCAATATTCAAAAAGTACGGGGTGTACCCGGTGGAGTCATGGTAGGCGGTACGAATAGCACACGCTGTTTTATGTATATGTTCATCCCAGTTTTTATGATCATCCGTAATATATGATCGTATAGCCGCTAAAATAACTCGATTCACCCTTTCTGTCGGGTTATTTTGTGGATGGTAGTTAGCGTTGCGATAATGAGAGACACCATTTTCTTTCAAAAAAGTTTGAGATATTGCAGCAGTGAATTGGGGACCATTGTCGGAAATCAAAATTCGAGGAGTTCCAAACAGTAAGAAAACATAATGTTCCAAAATACGAATCGTTGTTTTGGTATTTGAGTTTCGAAGGGGAAATAAGAGAACGAATTTTGTAAAGACGTCAACAATTACTAGAACAAATATATTGCCAGACTTTGACCTAGTTAAAAGTCCTAAATAATCAATGGCAATGGTCGACCATGGATCAGTTGCTATTTTTGCTAGACACATCGGCGACCTAATTGTTGGTCCATCTTTAGAGGCTTTACACGCATCACAGTTTTTGACGTATTCTTTTACGGTACTGTCGAGGTTAGGCCAAAAGTAGTTTTGTTTGATTCGATAAGTAGTTTTTGATACTCCAAAATGAGCTGCTAGTGGTTCATCGTGGCACTTCTTGAGAATTTCAGCGCGATCTTTTACCGGGACCACCATTTTTAATTTGGAACCAGGGTACAATTTAAAGGTTTTATTATTAACCATTCTTAAATCTGGAAAGTCGTCCGGATTGTTCAATATTCTAGTTCTGATGTTATCAAACCATAGATCATCAGTTTTAGTAATAGAGTCACAAGAAACTGACCGAGAAAGCGCATCTGGAACCACATTGAAACGCCCTTTCCTATGTTGCAAATCAAACTTATACTGTTGTAACCGAAGTGCCCATCGACCTAAGTGGCCACTAGGATCGTTTAAATTGTTTAACCATAGAAGAGAAGCGTGATCTGTTATAACGGTGAAATAAATTCCTTCAATGTACGGTCTAAAACGTTCAATAGCTAAAATTACGGCAAGACATTCTTTCTCTGTTGTGTGGTATTTCCGCTGCTGTGTGGTTAATTTGTTGCTATAAAATGAAATAACTTTCTCTTCGTTGCTTTTACTTTGAATAAGGACTGCTTCGACACCAAAATCAGACGCATCTGTCTCAATAATGAATCGCTTCGAAAAATCAGGGTTAGAGAGGATAGGCGGAGATATAAGAAGAGATTTTAACTTAAGGAAAGACGTGTTTGCGGATTCTGTCCATTCAAACTTGTTTCCCTTTTTTAGAATATCGGGCTAATAACACATGAGAAATTTTTAATAAAACGTCTGTACCAACTAGCCATTCCAAGAAGTTGGCGTACATCTTTGGTCGAATTTGGAAAAGTATAATTGAGTATAGCGGCGACTTTATCAGGGTCTGTCCTCAAACCTTCTTGAGAAATAACATAGCCCAAATATTTCATTTGTTTCTGTAGAAACTTGGATTTTTGAAGATTTATGGTCAAACCTGCTTGCTTCAACTTATCAGCAACCACATTTAAAAGGCGAATGTGTTCCTGATATGCCTCAGTGGATATGATAATGTCGTCTGAGTAGACGAATACTTGAGGCTCCAAATCAACGCCAAGTACCTGATCCATTAAACGAGACTGAGTTTTTGTGGCATTATGCAAGCCAAACGGCAGAACCGTAAATTGGAAATGACCCCTAGACGAGATTGAGAATGCGGTTTTTTCTTTAGGAGACTTTTCCAGTGGAATTTGCCAAAAGGCATCGGATAAATTCACACTGGAAAGAAAATTAGGGCTCTTAAACCGGCCCAGAATCCGAGAGATATGTGGCAGCGGATATGCTTCCTGCTTCGTAACGGCGTTCAGTTTTCTCGAATCTAAGCAGAGGCAAATTTTCCCATTAGGCTTTGACACGCAAACCAAGGGATTACTCCATGGACTATTTAAACTTATTTCAAATTTATTTTAAATATTTGCATTTTTATTTTATAAATTCAAATCTTAATTTATATAATTTTAAATATACCTTCTATTCAATTTGTATTTATATAAAATTTACTGTATAGGCTCTGTATATTTTGTAATGGAAAAATTTTGTTTAATAAAATTTCATTAGCTTTGATAATGATGTCGAATTGACATCGAAAGCTCAGCAATTAATTATTTTAATTTTATATCTGTGCCATATACTAATAAAAAACATTATAATTACTATTATTGGATCATAAAATATATTTTCAAGTACAATTTATACATAGTAATCGTACAACAACACTTGTACATACGAAACTTGTGTACGCAAAATATAATTGAAAAATTATATTTTGGTTACACAACAAAATACTTCTACAATCAAATCATTGAGAGATGCATAAACATCGTATTGATTTTGCAAAACCAAAATCATGTTAAACGCATCAACAATTACATCAAGCCATTGCACAATAGATGGCATTGCCAGCATCTATGTTCATTACAACAACAGTTAAATTGAAAGCAAAACCAGTTTTGGATAAATATTTTTGTATTTCGGTTTAGCTAAGAGAAAAGTACTATTATTTTCTTTCTATTCAACTTTGGAATTTTGCCGGAGCAACACGGAGCAGTATATCACTCACCACAACAGAAACATAACAAAATTATTTTTATTAAATAAAAATTCATTTTAAAAATTCAATTTAAAGTTTTTTTATTGATATTTATTTATTGTAATTAAATTAACAAGTGCTCCGCAACATACTTCTATAAACAAGACTGAACAGATACACAGAGGGTACAGAGAAAAATAGTACATCTATTTTTTCTTTTTATTGATAAATTGATCATAAACTACGAACTGGGACAAATTTCAATCATGTTTTATATGTATTTTGATTTTACAGTTGATAAAATGTCGACTGGGACATATGTGTCCCAACAGGATTGAAAGGGTTACGTAGACCGGCGTTCAAGCACTATTTGAATAACGGTTAGTTGAAGCTTACGCTTACTCCAATAACTATACTGCACGTTACACTATTTACAAATATACACTTATTGATGCCTTCGAACACTAATGTAGCTTATGAAAGCGAAATTATGAATGCAAAACGATTCAATTGATCGGCAATTCAATTATTGGAGTTTTAGTCAAATCTGACCCCCAAATCACCAAGAGATTTTTTTGAAACATTTTGCATAGCTTAAACTGACCAATATCTATCTACGAATATTCGCTTATTCATGTCTTCTAACTCTTAGGTAGTTTAGAAAATCATAAATGCAAAACGATTCAATTGTATTTCGAGCACATTTCAGTTCTTCGGTGACTTTTTTACTTTGATTAATAATTTTACAATAAAATTAATATCGTTATTTTTTTACTGTTTGGATATTTGCGATTTATTAACAATGATTTTCCTTTATTAAAGCTCTTGCTTGTTACAATAATTATTACTAGTAATTTTTCAATCGTTAGATTATATTATTTTCTTGAATGCTTTATTATAAGCAGTCATTGAAAGATTCAATAATACTATCAACCTATTTTAAATTTAGGAAAGTTTTATGAAATTCTTCATCACCGTGAAATAAATTATAAATTTATTAAGGTATAATTTTAAAATATTGGGCTCAATGTTAAAAATATCATGAAAGGGTATTATGACAGTGCTTACTGTCGCGATAACAAAATTTTTTTGAGTATCGGATTTTGAAAATTCGTTTAAAAATCACTTGGATTTCCCACTTTAAATTTAAGTATGTAGTTTCATCCCGGTCAAGCAATTCACATTGGCAGTATGGTGACCGTTTTTTTTTATCAAAAATTGTCGATTCAGTTTAAATTTTAGAAGATGAAAAAGCTTGCTTTTTGAGTCTGCCTCTTTCGGTAAACCGATTTCGGTCAAAAATCGATTTCGAAATTTTTGGAAAAAACTTTAAGATGGAATTCGGTGATATAGTGAATGGTAAATGTGCATACATTTTGAGGTGAAAACATTTCATGACTTTACTATACGTAAAAGAAAGTAAAATTTGGTAGGGTTTGGAACGTAACGCTCTAAATCTATAAACCCGAACTAATATGTTCATATGAGCTAAATATGTCCAAAACTGGCAAACAGTGTAATTTGTATCAGATATTAATATTCAATTGGTTTAAAAATCACATTTATTGTATCAAATGTTTAATAATGGCAGTTTGTGCATCCCAGCAATTTTGTAGTTTAAAATTAACTTATAATAATTTAATAAAAATTTAGTAAATGGCCTACAGGTTCCTGATAAATACGCATACACCGCACAACTATTGCCGCACGACTAATTTGATTTTAAAATAATTAATTTCTATTCTATATATATCCGTTCTATAACTATATAATACAACAATACAACAATTTTATGTTATATAAAATTCATTATGCAAAAATGCAATAAAATCTTTTCGAAAACTATAATTCATGGAATTTCGTTCAGGTTCATAGATTAAAAGGCAATTAAATTCCATAAATTTATATAATTTTTTGTATTTTAAATTGAGTCGATTCCATTTAGGTACATACTTGGTACGTATATATAATACATTCCGCCCACAACTTTTACCAATACCTTCGACAATATATTAGCTATATACGAGGAATGAGGAAATTTCTGAATATGCCGCACCATCCCCGTATAAAATAATTACAACTATTTGTATATAAATATAACACATCACATGCATTCCAAAGCTTTTCCATTTTGGTGCAATTTCATTTCAACACCATTTTACGAAATTATTCCAACCCACCACCTTTTTCAATTTATTTACACAAAAGTTAAAATTATGTATTTGCATTTTTCGGAAAACTTTTTCATTTATTTAGTGCTAAGTGAATTTATTAATAAGATAATATTAATAATAATGTTGATAGTGGCATAATAATAATAAAAGTATAAAAATTATTAGGTATATAATGACTAGATTTACATAAATCGAAAAGAATTATATTCATACAAACGTTAATTAACCTCTAATTACACATTCCTAATTGAGGTTTATTTGCAAATTTTTTAGTATTTTAATTGGCGTATTCCTAATATTAGGAATATGTCTTAATTAATATAAGTATGAATATGTGAAATGTAAATTTTTAACTTATGGAATGTACACTTGAATATTTAAAACATTTTCGGACCGTACTACTACTGATGAGGTCTACTTGAGAATCAAAAATTATTTGGGAGGGAATTATTTCTGGAAAATTTAATTGTTATATAAAAAATTTAATGCCCGTGTCAACACTACAATTAAAAATATATTTTTTCGTAACACTAGAGGTAAGGGGCGTTAGTTTAAAATGTCTGTATACCAGCCCAAATATCAACTTAACCTGCATGTGGCGCTCCCTGCTAATCAACAACGAGGCGAACATCGAGGACCTATAGCAAATTTTCCACGGTTAAGTGGATTGAAAATAAAAGAAGGTTGATGTTTGAAACTATTCGAATCTCCGGTTTGATCAAATGAAATTTCATCTCGCATCTTATTTTTTATTACATTAATACTTAATGGATCAGATATTCATCGTTTGATGAACGATGAAACTTGAAAATGCTCTTAGTGATCGAGAGCTTTTGGCATGGAAATGTGTAAAAGAAGTTATTAAGAATGTCCTCAAAATTAATCGATCCGGTGATTGGCGCAGATATATTGAAAATGTGCTGAGCGCTTTTCATAATATAAACGAAAGAATGTCATTGAAAATACATTTTTGCATTGTCATGTAGAATAAATTCATCGAACGCACAATTCACCGAATTCACCAGCCGCATCTGATGAGCAGCGTTGTGCGTCTACGCGTATTTTGGAATTGGCGACGTCATGGTGTCGATAATGCGTCGAAATTGCCTTTGGAGTCGACAATGTAGACAATTGGCGTATAATATGTCGAGAAAATAGATAATTGTAGAATATTATATTGATTTATGTTGTACTTGTATTTTATAATAATACATTAGTATTATTGTACATTAAAATAAGGAATAGAATTTGTTATAAATTGGCCGTATGACAGTGACAATGGACTAGTATTGATCAATTGTTGATGAATTCAGAATAAACTAAATTGATGATTGTATGGCTATTAAGCATTAGGGTCCATTATACATTACAAGTTCAACCTGAGTTTCTTCTATGCCTCAAGCACAATCTAATTACGATACGATGCCCTTGGCCTACAAATCTTTGCTGTTGCGTTGTGCCAAAACTATAAGGAAACTTATTGCAAAAAGTAAGTTATGCAATAAATAAATAGAGATGGCATGAACATTTATAGAGGGCTGAATTAGTGAATTCATCGTAAGATGGATCCCCATTTAGATTTAATGTAGCCTAACAAATTACGGAAATTACGTAATTTCAGAACTTCGGTCTTCCACCATTTCCACTTTTTCGATCTACAAATTTGCTTAGCTGCTCTAGTGAGACAGTATTTTTAGCTTTACTTTACCTGCAATTGTTAATCAGTTTGGAATGTCAATATGGACTATATTCAGTTGCTCAACAGCAAGAGGCTACTCTCTCACCAAATTATCACCACGTATTAGAAAAATTTTGTCGGTTGCAGATAAAGCGGATGTGCGAATTACAGTCGATACACTTACTAAATGCTTTTAGATTTAATTAATCGAAGTTAAGACGTTATAATTCCGGGAGTATTTTACGTAACCAAATAGATATCAGTGTATCTAGACTTACTTCTAGACTTAATTAACCAACATTTTTTTCTCTGAATCATAATGCGAAAGATCAAAGAGAAAAATGTGGTATCACACAAACCTACGAAAGATGTCTACGAAAATAGTTCACATATTTCCAGAATTGTTGTCGCAGTCTCTGGAGGTATTACCATCGTGATCATTGGTCAATTTAAGAAGAACGATCCCAGCTCATGTAAATAATTATGCTCAATAAAGAATGTGCTGAGTACAATGGGTTGAGGTCGTCGTCTGAATTAATACAAATAGACCGTGAGTTTAGGATAGCGTTCTGCATCAAAAGCGTTATCATTTCTTCATGGGTCAGTAGAGCCTCCGACAATGTTATTTTTAATGGTATTTTGTAGGTTTTTACTGCGGTCTCATATGGTGGATACAATTTCCGAGTAATCTAGTTCTGTCCAATAAAATTAGAATTCAAATTAGGAATCATTTACAACGTCGAACATATCACAGCAACAGAAAGCTTATAAATAGGTTTTAGACCTGTACCTTTTGATTTCTCACCGTAAATTGGTCCAGCATAATCGACACCAACCGATAAAAAAGACCTAAAAAATGTAACCCGCCTGAATATTAGCTCGGCCATAATAAATTGAAAAATTTCTGCTGCTTGAAACTGTGTTTCGCACACACATTTTGAAGGAGCGCGGTGCGGTTCTAACCCAAGACCAAACAATTGTGGAATCACTCCACTACGCTGCCGATGAGCACGGAGAGCGTTTTTACCAAGTGACGGCAGGGCTCAAACATTGGTACAGCTGCAAAAAGCTAGATGCACTCTTGGGTGACATTTGTTGGAATTTGCAAGAGAATAAAGATCTTGAATACGACAAGAATGATTCAGAAACCTAATACTAAAAGTTGAGAAAAATGTTAATTTGATGGTGAACAATTAAGAAAAATCACCATAAAATGAACTGAATCGATTTAATTTTCTTTCAAATAGTTTAGATTGTATCTATATTTGTCGATGCGATGTTTATTCCATCGATAAAAATGAGTTTTTCGTCGAAATGAAAAGCAAAAAATATATAACCCAAAATTGTGAATGTAGTTCAGCAAAGTTGTTTGTCATGGCTTGCGCAACATTTTCGCTGAAGTAAGCCAAACAAAAATCTTAATAGTTCCAGAGCTATCATCGTGAAAATGAGTGTATATTTTGACAATTTCTCGACGTGCCGAAACATTTTGAAAGCTATATTGAATTAAACGTACTCGAACAAGTGCTACGCCTTATGGGTGCCCAGTTTGTTCCAAAATAAAGTTTGCGATTTAAACACAGTGTTATGTGCTTCTGATTGTAGGAATCCAAAGAACTTGTCCCAGCTCTATTATTGTTGGTCTACGTACCACTCAAAATATAGATACAGGATCATGTCCCTGTTTGCAATTAAATGTTCACACAAACATATCGCATTAAGGAAAAGCTATGTCTGTATGTCCTATGTGCTAGACATTAAACCAGAAAGAAAAATATGTACTTTTGGACATATATACAAACATAATATGAAATTGTGTTGACTGTGGTAACACACAAATTTTTATAATTTTTTCTTTTGGTCTAACCAAATTATTTTTAATTATGCAATTAAATTTATATGTGTTACTCATTTGCATATATGTACAAAAGTATGATTATATAAACTTAAGGACACAAAACTTCAAAGTGATGAATTTTCCAAGTTTTCCTTTTCTCTATACGAGTATATGATAAATGTTATACGTAGAGTGTATATGTTACGGTTAAAGCCTGAAATCGGTAAATCTCCGATATTTTAATTTTATAAATTCGTTTACACCACTATAAAACGGTTGTCCGATGGTTTCGAAACGTTTGCTAACGTACCCAACCCCTTTATGCTCGTAAAGGTGTAAAAAATAATCCGGGTGAATCATTCCGAGAATATGGGAATCCTATTATTTATAGGTTTCGGAGCAATAAAAAAGTTTTTCCAATTTTTATTCGGACACTTACCGATTTTGGACTTTTACCGTAACATACATATATATTTAAATGAAATTATATATCTACATTTTTAATGTTTGACCATTAATTTTCTTCTTTAACTTTTTAGTTTTATATCATTTAATAGCACGTTTTACGATTAAAATTTAATTTTAAATATCATTTGCGATAATTTTTCCGTATTTTAGTGATTATGTCTCCTATCATTTTCCATTATTTCCGTTTCATCGTCATTCGTCGACAAATCACAATGGCTCGTGTATAGATGGAAGTTAAAATTAATTAATAAAAAATTACGAAATTTTTTATTTTTTGTGCTTCAAAACTGTGCAGACAACAAAAAAATGTTGCACTGTTAATTTGAAACTATTTGTTACTTTATAATTGTAACTGCCACCTTTATTTGCTACTTTGTGTTGCTTTCTTAAAATTTTACATTGTACTTGTCGTGTAAAAACTTTGAAGGAAGAAAATGTTAAATATTTCTTTTGATCAACTTGAGCGAGCGTTCGGAAATTCGCCTTAAATAAACATTGTATTCAAGAACAGGTGATGAAAATGAACACAACTCTGCTAAGGAGTGAGCGACAATGTCAACTTGACATTAAAGTTATATTATTTATTTAGCTATTGAGTGGCTGTTTTACCTTCTGATTTTAGAATAAATTTTAATTTATTTTAATATTGGCATGTGATTACTCTTGTGAATTTTTAAGATGGTTGAAACATTTTTAGAAAATTGTAATTTGTATGGGAAAAAATACATTTCGTTACAGCTGATTAAATCCACTAAAAAAATTCGAATTCCCGATGTCCATTTCTTTTGAATTCTATCGTTCTTTTACTATACTGAATAAGGTAAGTAATTTCATTATTAATTATTTAGGTACACTATTTAACTAAAACTTTTCAAAACAAATTGAATGTTTTCGTTTACTATATTTTTGATAACAAAAAAAAACTGAAAACGATCGTGTTCCTACTTCGAAGAGTAGCTTTTGCTATAATAAAATTTATTAATTAAAATTATGGAGCATATGAGTTTGTCTACCTTAAAACAAAAACCAAAGTTATCAGTAAAAGTTTCCAAAGTAGTTTTTCGCTTTTATGTTACATAATTAATAGTTAGATATTTGTTTTTGTTAACGAAATTTTAATGAGAACTTTTTTGTTTTTGTGTACAGTTTTTGAAATTATTTTTCTTGCTATTTAAATTTTTTTTTCAATTATCTTTCATCAGTTAATATTGGTATTGTTTCTTTTATTTTGAGTGAATTACTTGAAATTAATAATTGAAAGTTGTGGTTTTGTAGAAAAAATTGATTTTCTTCGAAAAGTTTGTACAAAATATAATAATATGTGTGTATATATGGATACAAAACATATTTTATCTTGTACATATATAAATAGTAAATAGCTTTATGTATACTTAAACATTATAAAAATCGAACAGAAATTCGAGATATAGTAGCGAAAATTTATCGAATTTAAACAAAAATGAAAATCAAACAAAATTAAGCAGATAGTTAATATTTAAGATTTTGAAATGAATAAACGTACTTTATTGATAAATACAAAGGAAATATGAGTTAATATAATTTTAATTATCTGCCTTTCATAATTGGTACAACATTCCATGACTTGTAACAAAACATTTTTTTGTGCATTTGTCATGGTAAAAAAGACCGATTATTCAATCGACGATTAAATGAAAACTGGACGTTGTTTCGGCCCAGTTTAAACGTATTATTATTCAATATTAAATTACCTTTCTTAATTGGAACAAAATTCCATAATTTGAAACAAAAAAAAAATTAATTTGTGCATTTATCCTGGTAAAAATGAACCGATCATTTTGAACCGATTACGTGAAAACTAAGCATCATTTCGGCCCAATTTTAACGTATTATTCATCAAAATTAAATTACCTTTCTTAATTGGTACAACATTCCATAATTTGAAACAGAAAATTTTTTAATTGTGCATTTGTCCTGGTAAAAATGAACCGATCATGGCCGGCCCAATTTTAACGTATTATTATTCAAAATTAAATGACCTTTCTTAATTGGAACAAAATTCCATAATTTGAAACAAAAAAAAATTAATTTGTGCATTTATCCTGGTAAAAATGAACCGATAATTTTGAACCGATTACGTGAAAACTAAGCATTATTTCGGCCCAATTTTAACGTATTATTATTCAAAACTTAATTACCTTTCTTAATTGGTACAAAATTCCATAATTTGAAACAAAAAAAAAATTAATTTGTGCATTTATCCTGGTAAAAATGAACCGATCATTTTGAACCGATTACGTGAAAACTAAACATTATTTCGGCCCAATTTTAACGTATTATTATTCAAAATTAAATTACCTTTCTTAATTGGAACAACATTCCATAATTTGAAACAGAAAATTTTTTAATTGTGAATTTGTCCTGGTAAAAATGAACCGATCATTTTGAACCGATTACGTGAAAACTAAGCATTATTTCGGCCCAATTTTAACGTATTATTATTCAAAATTAAATTATTTTTCTTAATTGGAACAACATTCCATAATTTGAAACAGAAAATTTTTTAATTGTGCATTTGTCTTGGTAAAAATGAACCGATCATTTTGAACCGATTACGTGAAAACTAAGAAATATTTCGGCCCAATTTTAACGTATTATTATTCAATATTTAATTACCTTTCTCAATTGGTACAACATTCCATAATTTGAAACAGAAAATTTTTTAATTGTGAATTTGGCCTGGTAAAAATGAACCGATCGTTTTGAACCGATTACATGAAAACTAAGCATTATTTCGGCCCAATTTTAACGTATTATTCATCAAAATTAAATTACCTTTCTTAATTGGAACAACATTCCATAATTTAAAATAAAAAAAATTTTAATTGTGAATTTGTCCTGGTAAAAATTAACCGATCATTTTGAACCGATTACGTGAAAACTTAGCATTATTTCGGCCCAATTTTAACGTATTATTATTCAATATTAAATTACCTTTCTCAATTGGTACAACATTCCATAATTTGAAACAGAAAATTTTTTAATTGTGAATTTGGCCTGGTAAAAATGAACCAATCATTTTGAACCGATTACATGAAAATTAAGCATTATTTCGGCCCAATTTTAACGTTTTATTATTCAAAATTAAATTACCTTTCTCAATTGGTACAACATTCCATAATTTGAAACAAAAAATTTTTTTAATTGTGCATTTGTCCTGATAAAAATGAACCGATCATTTTGAACCGATTACGTAAAAAATAAGCATTATTTCGGCAAAATTTTAACGTATTATTATTCAAAATTAAATTACCTTTCTTAATTGGAACAACATTCCATAATTTGAAAGAAAAAAATTTTTTAATTGTGCATTTGTCCTGGTAAAAATGAACCGATCATTTTGAACCGATTACGTGAAAACTAAGCATTATTTCGGCCCAATTTTAACGTATTATTATTCAAAACTAAATTACCTTTCTTAATTGGTACAACATTCCATAATTTGAAAGAAAAAAATTTTTTAATTGTGCATTTGTCCTGGTAAAAATGAACCGATCATTTTGAACCGATTACGTAAAAAATAAGCATTATTTCGGCCCAATTTTAACGTATTATTATTCAAAATTAAATTACCTTTCTTAATTGGAACAACATTCCATAATTTGAAAGAAAACAATTTTTTAATTGTGAATTTGTCCTGGTAAAAATGAACCGATCATTTTGAACCGATTACGTGAAAACTAAGCATCATTTCGGCCCAATTTTAACGTATTATTATTCAAAATTAAATTACCTTTCTTAATTGGTACAACATTCCATAATTTGAAACAAAAAATTTTTTAATTGTGAATTTGTCCTGGTAAAAATGAACCGATCATTTTGAACCGATTACGTGAAAACTTAGCATTATTTCGGCCCAATTTTAACGTATTATTATTCAAAATTAAATTACCTTTCTTAATTGGAACAACATTCCATAATTTAAAACAAAAAATTTTTTATTTATGAATTTGTCCTGGTAAAAATGAACCGATCATTTTGAACCGATTACGTGAAAACTAAGCATCATTTCGGCCCAACTTTAACGTATTATTATTCAAAATTAAATTACCTTTCTTAATTGGTACAACATTCCATAATTTGAAACATAAAATTTTTTAATTGTGAATTTGTCCTGGTAAAAATGAACCGATCATTTTGAACCGATTACGTGAAAACTTAGCATTATTTCGGCCCAATTTTAACGTATTATTATTCAATATTAAATAACCTTTCTTAATTGGTACGTCATTCCATAATTTGAAACAGAAAATTTTTTTATCTGTGCATTTGTCTTGGTAAAAATGAACAGATCATTTTGAACCGATTACGTGAAAACTAAGAAATATTTCGGCCCAATTTTAACGTATTATTATTTAATATTAAATTACCTTTCTTAATTGGTACAACATTCCATAATTTGAAACAGAAAATTTTTTAACTGTGCATTTGTCCTGGTAAAAATGAACCGATCATGGCCGGCCCAATTTTAACGTATTATTATTCAAAATTAAAATTACCTTTCTTAATTGGTACAACATTCCATAATTTGAAACAAAATGTTTTTTAATTGTGAATTTGTCCTGGTAAAAATGAACCAATCATTTTGAACCGATTACGTGAAAACTAAGCATTATTTCGGCCCAATTTTAACGGATTATTATTCAAAATTAAAAACCTTTCATATGGTTGTGTAACATTTCTTTCGCAGTGTCGTGTAGATTTCGCTTTGTGTAGGCAGATACTATTTGTATTGTTCTTAGTGCTTTTTGTTTGAGCTTTATGTTTCTTGCCAATATTTCAAAATGGAAACTATTGAGGAAAAGATTAAATTAAATTCCAGGTACTTTCTGGAAAGACGGTTTTTAGAACAACATTTATCCACCTTACATGACTTGCAGACCAACCCAATGTTTTTTCATTACAAAGCTTTTACAAAAATTTGGCCCAATGATATATTTAACTGCAAGGAGCGTGTCGAAAGTGAATATTTATAATATAAATAACGTATTTAGAATGAATTTATGGTAGTTTATTTCATTCCGTTGACGAAATGAATTGAGTGGAATACATTATTTGCAGTGTACCAGAAAATAGGTAAAATCTAAACCTAATGATCAGACCACCATTTGTTATGAAATTTGTTAATTTTATAATGTAAAAGCCAAAATCTAATTCGGTTTGAACCAAGTCCGATACATGTTGAATTTTATTTATCTATACGTTGTTTAGAACTACAAATCATATACAAACATTTCTGGGTCGTCTAATGTCAACAAAGACCTAAAAATGTTTAATAAAAAACTCTTTGCTCCTTGTTTGAACAATCTCAACAGAAAACAGAAAATAAGAATTGATTTGAAACAGCTATATTGGGATTTACTGACACTTCTATATCGAACAAATAGGTGATCCAATCAATATCAAACTATATTTATAGATCCATTAAATGTACATAATCTAACATTTATTTTGTCGGTACATAAACTCTCTTTGACACTCTATACAGGAATAACAACATTTTGCATCTTCTGTATTCGTCGTCTAGGGATCGGATTTTTTTTTTTTTATTTAAATCTGGTAAAATTTTTGGTTGATTGGATTATTTGGTTGCGGAATTATTAAGGTCAAATCTAAAAGGTTTCCAATATTATACATACCTGTGTGCTTTTTGAAAATATCGTTATCGTATATCGTTAACTAAATGGAATTATGATTTACGTCACCTTATACTCGTACATCAAATTTGCAGACTCAAATATTCATGTACTTTTCCATGAATAGTTGTTTTAATCAGCTTTCTAGAAAAAAAATATAAAATGATACACCGTTAAAAAGTTAAAACGAAATATCATTAAATTTTCATATCTTCAAAAAGTTTTTTGTGTGATGTACGAAAAGTAGCGCGCGAAGAGAAACAACAGCAGCAGCAGCACCACCACCACCAAATAGATATAAAAAGTTGTGAAAATTTCTTTTTCCTGATTTTAATATTTTTAATTGCTATTTGAATAATTTGTTATATAATTACTTTGGCAAAATATCTATAACTGTACAGCATGTAGAAATAAAAACTTAATGTAAAATCTTTTCCGTTTTCCTGTTATTTTTCTTTTATGCATTTATACCAAACGTGAAAATTTTGTCTACTTTGCGCCGCATAATATACTTACATACATAGAATCTGGCATAAAAAATATTTCCAAGATATTAAATTGATTTATTAGATAGAAAATTAGTTATAGTTTTAATGGAATATGTAATGGTGGAAATTATAATTGGTTGTACATCATACGCTTATGGAAATTATGGCTATTAAAAAAGTTATGCATATGCATGAATTATGATAAAAAATTATGCTTTCGGTTGGAAAATTTATTCGATAGACACGTTTTGGTGTATCATGATGTTATAAATATTGCCTTATGTCGTGTGGTATAAATTATATATGATTTTTCTTTTTCTTTGATAAGATTGACCTCTATTATTTGGAACGAGTACATATGAAAGCATTGCGGATAAGCGAGAATCACACTCATGCGTCGAGTCTTATAAATTAATAGTATTAAGATTATATTGATAAGTAAAGTAGACATTTTAGGATTTTTAGAATTTAGGTATACTAGTTTAGAACTTTAATATCCATTATGGCTATTATTATTGGTACTATAAAGTATTGTACCATAGTTCGGGCATAGAAATGTGTTAACTGATTTGTTGGATCGAATACAGGATATAATTAAAATTTAAATTTATAAAATTTAGTTTCTGTTTAATAATCTATATATAAATAGGCAAAGACAAAACAGTTCAGTACCGTTTTCTTCTCCGTTTGTTAACTAATTTTCCTTTTTTTCTTTTGTTTCGTAGCTATTGATGAGCTTTAGTGCTATCAATGCTATCAATAAAAAAAAATTCTGAAACGGTAGAAACCAAGTATAAATTTTAATGATTAAAGAATCAATAAGAATATACAAGAAGTTCCAAATAAAATTGTAGCGGCCTTTATAGCCTTTGTAGCGGATTTTAGAGTTTTACTTTTTAAATTTTAAATTTCCAATATAATATAAAGTGAGATAATAGTGGCGTGTTAATGTGCTTCGAATCAAATTTCTATAAGTTTGTTGATTAGTTAACTTATTTATTTGTTTTGAACATATAACAATATAATATATTATATAAAAACAGCCAATTTGTTAACCACATACCGCATTGTCAACATAAGAGATCAGTTTGTATGAGACGTGCAGCTCAAAATAATCCAAAAGGTAATTGCATTTGATATTTGTAAGCGTTTCGTGTAACAATTTAAGACAGAGATTTCTGATGCCATATCGCTATCGCTGTTCGGTATCCACCCACGTTCCGCTAATACGTACAGCTATTAGTAATTACTCCATTCATGTTTTTATTTAAATTGTTATATGATAATTCTAAACTATTTTATACAGAAAAATAATCAAGTGAACGTGAAATTTAAGGTAACTCTTAACGGTTTGAACTCTCGATTAAATTCAAAGTGAGTGTTTGCAATTCTAATTTTAGGGTGGCATGAACAATTTTATTTTTATTTTTATCACGAACGGAACGTTATTTGATTTTGCTTATTGAATATGCCTCGGCGTCGTACATTAACTGGTCGAACCGAAAGACAACAAAACAGGAATCATTATCTTTTGTGAAATATTATCAGTAACAATAATTCCAATACACCTAGAAATAATGTAAATAATGTCAATAACAGTTCAAATAGGCGTAGAAGCAATAACACACATCTACTTTTTACGCTAATTGCCGTAGGCACTTGGCGAAACACACTAATACTTAATAAACACATTTTTTATTAATCACTTGTTTTTTGTTTCGCAGAATTATTTTGAATAATTTTCAAAAAGTTTAAAAAATCACTCGATCGATTTCGACTTGTTAGGTCATCATCAGGAGTATCTACTCCTGATGATGACCTAGATACTCCTGATGATGACCTAACAAGTCGAAATCGATCGAGTGATTTTTTAAACTTTTTGAAAATTATTCAAAATAATTCTGCGAAACCGGCTTAAACCCAACGTATGTTTAATCATACGTCGAACGCAATTTTTGTTTAATCGTTTTCTTTAATAGATAGAAAGTTTTATATGTGTTGGTGACTTATTACGCATTGTAAAAACCATTAACTAACCTATAAAACAACCACTGTCAAAAATTAAATTAGTTCAGTGTATTAATTAAGGTACTAAACACGTTGAAAAATGTATCCGCGAAGGTAAGTTACAAATTTAATTATTATTAATTATATAAAGATGATTTTTGTAAATGTTTGGTGATTTAGTTTAATGATAAATGTGTATTCTTTCAATTAATGTAAACATTAGTTTATTGTGTATTTTAGTATAATAATTAATAAGCTTATTATATCAGTGTATGATAAATCATACATTGGGCTGTTGTAATATTTCACAAATAAGTGAAACTTTATTATAAATGTGCCCAGCGTATGTTATAAAATACAATTTTGTGATCGTTTTTTTAGATTTAATTGCGAGCGCGATACCGAACAACTTCTGAAATATTTTGAAGAGTCAACCGACATTGATTTAGAATCTGTAAATCTATAAAATGTTGAAAACTTCGAAGTTGTATTAGTACCACCCAATGATGTTGATGACAGCGATAAAGATGATGCCAACAGTGACGATGAATTTAGCGAGAAGTTTGAATCTTTAGGGAAAAAAATTCTGGCGGGTAAGGGCGAGCTTCATGTGACAGTCGAAAGTGAAAATTACGAATTGCCAGATATTTTGCCTTTATGCTTTAACGAAAATGTGCAAGACTAAATGACTGAACTTGAACCAGTAGCATTTCTTGTAAGTGAAACGGAACCACAGCTTGAAAACCGTACCAAAATATCTAAACGAAGAAAAATTAGGAACTGGACGGAGGAAACGACTTTCGCTGTAACCAAGATCTACAGCCCGTGCAGTTATTTAAAATGATTTTTACTGAACAATTTTTTAATCAAATTTGTGCACAAACCATAAAATATGCTAATTTAAAAGGCGGAATGAATTTTACTGTCTCGACAGATGATATGTACAAATTCATTGCAATATTGTTAATCTCAGGATATTCCAAACTGCCATCAAAGCGAATGTACTGGGAGCAACAACAAGACGCATTTAACTTCCTAGTTACAAACGCAATGTCTCGAAATAAATTTGAAAGGATTTTACGATTTATTCATTTTAATGATAATTCAAATATTGATCCAAAGGACAAGTTATATAAAATTAAACCATTAATCAGCCATTTTAATGAAAAATTTTTGGAGCTTGGCCAACCTTTATGTGCAAACTATTCAATTGATGAAGCCATGGAACCATATTTTAGCAGAATCACTATGAAACAGTTTATCAGAGGCAAGCCAATTCGCTTTGGATTGAAGTTGTGGTGCATTACATCGAGCAATGGATATATCTTAAAATTCATACCATACACCGGTAAAGATAAAATAAATTTATGAAATTATATTTCAATTTCTTACTTTCTTTTATTATAAGGTAAAACCGAGCGAGCCGACGGGATACATTGGGGCAACATGTTGTGCAGGAATTGGCTAATGAAATTGTTCAGCCAAATTACACAATTTTATGGACAACTTTTTCACCTCTTTTAATTTACTATGCGTGTGAAGTTAGACCTAACTAGAGTAGAACTAATAATTGGAATAGTTTAGCACAATCTTCACACGCCTGTACACGCTTTTGATGTTAAAACTAAATTGGTCCTAAACTATAAAAAAAAATGAGAATGCATTGGTAAAATAAAAATTAAAATGGCATTTGGCGAATTTTAAAAATATTTGAATAAATTTTTTTTAGTGGTGAACTATTTTGGGATAAGTTTTGTAACACATCACTAACATAAACCGGAAGACTTACATTATAATAAATTTAATATCTCGAGAATTATTAGCTTAGTTCTGTATGATTTTCTGAAAGGTTCAGATTACAACTTTCAAACTAGTAAACCATTTAAAAAGCTAATAGGACTCACGTGGTCCAATAAATAACTAAGAAGAACTAAAAAGAACTTAGTGCCGAACTAAGTTCCGAACTAAGTTCCGAACTAAGTGCCGTACTATGTGCCGAACTATTTTCCGAACTAAGTGCGGGAGTAAGTGCCGAACTAAGTTCCGAACTTAGTGCCGACAATGAGAACGTATTACAATCGATCATAATTGCTTTGTTGTCAGAAAACTTACATAAGAAAACTGCACATTTGTCGTGAGCTAAGTGCCGAACTAAGTGTCAGAAAACTTACATACGTTTGTTGTCAGAAAACTTACATACGAACTAAGTGCCGTACTATGTGCGGAACTAAGTGCCGAACTAAGTGCCGTACTATGTGCGGAACTAAGTGCCGAACTAAGTGCCGAACTAAGTGCCGAACTAAGTGACGAGCTAAGTGCCGAACTAAGTGCCGCAATGAGTACCGAACTAAGTGCCATAATTAATGCCGAAGTAAGTGCCGAACTATGTGAGGAACTAAGTGCCAAACTAAGTTCCGAACTAAGTGCCGAAGTAAGTGCCGAACTGAGTGCCGAACTAAGTTCCGAACTAAGTGCCGACCTAGGTGCCGAACTAAGCTCCCAACTAAGTTCCGAACTAAGTGTCGAAGTAAGTGCCGTACTATGTGCCGAACTATGTTCCGAACTAAGTGCGGGAGTAAGTGCCGAACTAAGTTCCGAACTAAGTGCCGTACTATGTGCGGGACTAAGTGCCGAACTAAGTTCCGAACTAAGTGCCGAAGGAAAAAGAAGAAACAAAAAGAAGAAGCAAAAAGAAGAAGCAAAACGAAAAAGCGAAAAGAAGAAGCAACTAGAATTCTTCTTTTTGCTTTTTTTTGCTTCTTCTTTTTGCTTCTTCTTGTTGTTTCTTCTTTTTGTTTCTTCTTTTTCCTTCTTCTTTTTGCTTCTTCTTTTTGCTTCTTCTTTTTGCTTCTTCTTTTTGTTTCTTCTTTTTGCTTGTTCTTTTTGCTTCTTCTTTTTGCTTCTTCTTTTCTATCTTCTTTTGGCTTCTTCTCTTTGCTTCTTCTTTTTGCTTCTTCTTTTTGCTTCTTCTTTTTCCTTCCTTTTTTGCTTCTTATTTTAGTTTCTTCTATTTGCTTCTTCTTTTTGCTTCTTTTTTCTTGCTTCTTCTTATTAATTTTTCTTTTTGCTTCTTCTTTTTGCTTCTTCTTGTTGCTTCTTCTTTTTGTTTCTTCTTTTTCCTTCTTCTTTTTGCTTCTTCTTTTTGCTTCTTCTTTTTGCTTCTTCTTTTTGTTTCTTCTTTTTGCTTGTTCTTTTTGCTTCTTCTTTTTGCTTCTTCTTTTCTATCTTCTTTTTGCTTCTTCTCTTTGCTTCTTCTTTTTGCTTCTTCTTTTTGCTTCTTCTTTTTCCTTCCTTTTTTGCTTCTTATTTTAGTTTCTTCTATTTGCTTCTTCTTTTTGCTTCTTTTTTCTTGCTTCTTCTTATTAATTTTTCTTTTTGCTTCTTCTTTTTGCTTCTTCTTGTTGCTTCTTCTTTTAGCTTCTTCTTTTTGCTTCTTCTTTTTGTTTCTTCTTTTTCCTTCTTCTTTTTGCTTCTTTTATTTCCTTCTTCTTTTTGCTTCTTATTTTTGCTTCTTCTTTTTGCTTTTTCGTTTTGCTTCTTCTTTTTGCTTCTTCTTTTTGTTTCTTCTTTTTGCTTCTTCTTTTTGCTTCTTTTATTTCCTTCTTCTTTTTGCCTCTTATTTTTGCTTCTTCTATTTGCTTCTTCTTTTTGCTTCTTCTTTTTGTTTCTTCTTTTTGTTTCTACTTTTTCCTTCTTCTTTTTGTCTCTTCCTGTTGCTTCTTCTTTTTGTTTCTTCTTTTTGCTTCTTCTTTTTGCTTATTCTTTTTCCTTCTTCTTTTTGCTTCTTCTTTTTGCTTCTTCTTTTTGCTCCTTCTTTTTGCTTCTTCTTTTTGCTTCTTCTTTTTTCTTCTTGTTCTTTTTGCTTCTTATTTTTGCTTCTTCTTTTTGCTTCTTCTGTTTGCTTCTTATTTTTGCTTCTTCTTTTTGCTTCTTCTGTTTGCTTCTTCTTTTTGCTTCTTCTTCTTGCTTCTTCTTTTTGCTTCTTCTTTTTTCTTCTTCTTTTTGCTATATATATAGTTATATGAAATATAGCTCAAATGAAAAATCTAATTTGATTGTATTTGGTTATAGTAAGCTATAACGAATAACTTACGAATAGTAAGTCAGCTCTAGTGCAATCATGCAATACATTTAGTAGTCATAAAGCAATAGTATATTAAAACATTACTTCAGAAAGACAAGAAATATTATATGAAGACGACGACATTGTGATGATGATAATGGAAGAGATGTTGGCGTAGTAAATCAAAAATTGTACAACGATGGAAATTTGTTGTTCAAAGAAATATCGGAATTTAGCCTTTTCGCTAACTTCAAACATCAACTTTAGGCACCAGGCGACAAAAAATAAGAGTTTTTAAGAAATCAGCAGTTCGAAGCGATATTTTATCAAAGTATGTTGGGCAACTAGAGGGAAACCCCTGGAACTAATTTTGAACTGCAAAATCTGCTGGAATACACTCATTTTTGATGTTAATCGATTATTAAAATTAAGTAAATGTAGTATCTCGGCACTAAATGAATTTAAAAGAAGTTTCTTTAGCGTTGTAACCTTTAATGGTTTTAGTTAAAAACTTAGTTTAGAAAATACCAATCTTATAACTGGTGAGGGTACCCTTATATAAATATTAAAAAAAGTAAAAGAACTGAATACCGGGCTTTCGCAGGATATAATTGAACATTTACATTTTAAAGTTGAGGAACGACGAAAAAATGCCAATTTTTAAGTTACTCATCAAAGACAACAATAAAACTACTTGCTAAACAATTATTAAATAGACTAAATCCAGATCAAATCCAGACCGAAATATCGAAAGCGGATAGCTCCAGTCATGACATATATCGAGATTATGAAAAAACAGCCTATGATGAGTTACAGAAGTCCCTTATTTCATTTAAATCAACTAAATTCACTAAATTTACAGCTTCGAGTACAAACATTGAAAAGGATTACAAATTTGCCGAATTGAATAGAGCAATGCGAAGTGAAGTATTGGAAAATGTATAGCTACCATGTACTCCCAACAATAAACCGTACTTACACGGCATGCGAACGTATCTTTTCAGTTTCCGGCAATATAATAACAAAACTCCATAGTCGTTTCTGAGGGTATGAAAAATGAATTTTAGCATTATTGAATTCTTTCTTCACTATTTTGTTTTATTTATTAAATGAATTTTGTATTTATTTGTCTTTTTTCGGGTTACCCGGGTAGTTCAAAAAATAACTACCCGATACCCGGGTTTTTACTTTCCGGGTATTTTGGACACTCTAATAATGACTGATGGAGTCAAAGGCGCTAGCATCGTCTTTGTATACCACATCAACTTGCTTGTGATTTTGTAATTATTTTATCGTGCTGCTACTGAGTTCTGCAAGGTCGGTTGTATTTTATCTTTTTGTTGGTGTTCCGCTTGTTATTTACCATTACTGAATAAAATTCCATTGTTCAGTGATTGATTGAAAAGAACGCACAGAGTAAATACCAGATTTTTGAACTTTTTTAATAATTATGGGTGCACCCATCTTTAAACGTTGTTAGAGCGTGATATATATCGTCCGCCGCATTTTGTGGATACCTTATTGGTGCTATCATTTGGTTTTATTTTATCTTGAAGGCATGAGCTTAAACTTGTGAACTTCGTGTAATAGTAGGGTTCGTATTTTTTGTTGCATGTGTGAACTCATATTTACTGGCTCGGAGTAACCTTTGAGTTTGACATTAAAAGCATTGACTTTCGTATTTAATAAACTTATTTGTTTATTATCATACCATAATAGCCGTTCTCTGTAGTTGTAATGTGGTCCTTCGTTCAGATTGATTTTTATTCTGGTATCGATCCTCAAAAAAATTTGGATCGGTTTGTGGTTTTTGTCGTTAATCACAAATGTTTTTTTTATATATTTTATCTATGTCAGATTTATGCAATATTTTCTGGAGATGAAGCATTTCGAACTCTTTCGCAGTTCGCTTTTCACGTCCTACTTTAAACATTGTTTAATAACAAATGGTTAAAATTATTCGCATATATTACACAAATCAGCTGAATAAAAATCTCGCCTAAATTTTACCATATAATTAAATTTTTCAAAGCTTTTTAAAATTATTAAATATTTACTAATAGTTTGCGTACAACTTTGCCTAAATCTTTAATTGTCGTATCATATTTGATTTTTATATAGAACTATTTGTTTCTTATGGCTGTCGAATAAACCACAACTGCGATCGGTCAACGATCTGACATAACATATTTTAAATTATGAATTAAATTTCCAGAGTTTTGATGATGTGAGACAGTATAGCTGTTTATTGAGGCTTTAGTTTGCTCCTGCACGATAAAAGTCGTTTAATAAATCTACCACTCATATTCTAATAGCAAATCATTTATCAAAGCTTTTAAATCTAGAGCAAAAAGCTTACCTTGACATCAATGTACAAAATCATGTATAATATATAGACTGAATCACATCCTTTTTTGCAAATTTGTTGTTGTCGTGTATATATTCACTAAAATTTAGATTAAAATATAAAAATGTTATTCCATTAAAATGAAAAACGAAAAAAAGAACTCTTGGGTACTAGAAATTTGCGACATTCTGTTTGACATAAATAAATGAACACAAATTTGAATTTTTCTATATACATATACTTGTATATATAGATAGATAAGCCCATGCTAATTCTTTCTATTTATATTTAAAAAATAAAAAATCATTTTATTTTATTCCCAACATTTTCAAATGTGTGTGGAAGAGGATGTACTCGTATATATCTCCAAAATACTACAATATCGATATAGGATGAGAATGACTATCATTGTTATAATCATCACTATGTACGTAATATCTGGAATTCAATGTAGTTTCAAATGAGGTTTACTATCCGATCGTATATTGGGGCTTGTTTAATTAGGTTTGTATTTATATAAACACTAGATAACTTCGAACGTATATGTGCTTGTACAAATATACCACCAATATTACATATTTTCATAATATATTTCTCCGTAAGGGATGTATACCTTCTCCTCATCATCGCCACCCTAAACGAATGAAAAAATATTACTGGGAAATAAAACCAAAACAAAACTTTTATAGTTTCCGAAAAGTTTCGATTTTTTTTTATTTTTCATTGACTTGAAAATTTACAATTTATGTTAAAGTTCACCTTGTTGACGTTTATTTATTTAATAGTTATTTGGGATACGATAGAGCAACAATATTTGTAGATCTGTTAGTTTTCGGGTATACTGGGTTGCTGGAAACTTAATTGAAAAAAAAACGTATTATTTTGTTAGAATTGTTAGTTTTAAAGTTAATATTAATTGTTTTGAATAGAAAACAAATCGATTGATTTCAGTTTTGTTGTTGTATTACAACATTATGTACAGAGTTTTAGAGAGTAGACAAAACTGTAATAAAATTAATTGAACAAAATTTGTTCGGATGAAAAATAATCAAAAAACAAAAAATAAAACAAAAAGTTGTGGTTTGTAAACTCTCGATAGAACGTTCCAGTTTAGTTTTATATACTTACATTTATTTAATTGGATTTATTTGATAGTAGATGGTGGGGAAACAGTAATATACTTTTTTTTGATTTAGGATAATTTTTTTATATGATTTATGGTTACCGCATTTCTATAAAATATATATTAAATTTTTTAAGATGAAAGAATGTGCACGTGAGACATAAGTTTATTTTAATTTAAATTGTTAAAAGTAGATTGGGCTTTAGGGTTTAGTACGAACAAAAATATTTACTATAAATTAAAAAAAAAACTATTTTTTTTCATCCGGTGCATTCTATGTTATTGAAGGAAATTTGATTATTACCTGGGTTTTTGTTAAAATATAAAAGTAAAACGGTTTAGTGAAATTGAGTGAAATTAAAGGTTTCAATAGCTTTATTGAAATAATTGAAAAAGTGCAGCTTAAATCATGAATCCAAATCAGAACCTGTATTGATTTGAATAATTTATTAATTTAATTTTTATACCACTGAAATTGGGCCTAGAATTTTTGGATAAAGTAACTGCAGCCTATTCTTATATGAATTTCCTGTCATTCTATTGGACGCAAAATTCAATTTATTAGCGCCCCAATATGAAATTGCACCCGATAACATTACTCCTTCTTTTCATGCATGAGTGGCGGTTTTTCTTAACATTTGTTGAATTTTCAAAATGAAGTGCTAAAATTAGATGAATTTTATACCTTTTGTCAGAAATGTCGCCAACCTGCCTTGGTAGTTGCTTCCATATAGGATAAAGAAATGTTATATTTCAATTTTTCAAATAAATTGAGAGTTCTAAACATATCTCTTTGATATGTTTAGGGTAACCTAAAAAACCCACCCGGGTATTGTATACTTAAGAATAAGGTAACTATAATATATGTGTAAGGAACAAATACATATCACAGATATGAAAAATTAAAAACAAAAGAGCAGGAAAATATAAATAATTCACTAAATCATAAAAAAAAATCGTTTTTCACGTGCAATATTTTCCACGATTTTTTGCGCTAAATTTTTCGAGCACCTCTGGTTTAAATATAGATTCTGAGAAGTATTCTTTTCGTTAATTTTAAATGCCAAACAGTGTGCCAAAAAGGTGGGGTGGTTTTGGCTTATCCATTCTTCTGCTGCGCTTTATGCTTTTCACTTAGAAGTTTGCCAAATATTTTGGATGCATTATGTTTGCTAAATAGTGGGCCGGAGTGAGTATACTTTTCATTCGTTTCCCCATTAAAGGCCTTTTTGTTAATTAAATATCGTTATTAAACAAATTATAATAAATTTCGACAGCTGTTGCAATTGATGTGGAATCACCTCGCAAACCATCTAATGCTATTTTCATTTGATATAACCGTTGTTGGAGATGTAAGGCCTCGTTGTACAATTAAACTTTATGTAAAATTTTGTGGATATCGTTATTAATTTAGTTTAAATGCTCTGATCTTATTTGTGCATAGATGTGAAAATTAGAAATAAATATTGTTAAGCGATCATCATAAGAATTCCACCTTACATCACTTGGCAGTTGAGGCATAATTCCATGTTTTTATTTTAACCATCCATGTGGTTGGTGGTGATTTCTAAAGTATTTCTGCACGCTTATTATGTTGAACCAATTAAAAATTAAAACACCACTGGTTGAGAAATTTACACGAATTTAACATTTATATTTATTGTTGTCATTGCGGATCATACATAACTGCGGATTACCATCGACAGTATATTAAAACTACGGATCAACTGACATTCCATTGCGGTTTCATCATATTTAGCGGAAGGAAGTGCCTAAACAAAAACAAAACAAAACAAAATAAATATCATACACAAGAAAATGCCTCACTGTTACTTACCCAACATTGTAAAATTATCCAATTAGTAATTAGTTACCTAAAATTAAGAAGTTCATTAATAATTTATATTGTTAAAATTAATTTATTTACTTATCTTTTCTATTACTATTCGATGTACTTTGTAAACACAACTCAAGCTGTCATTATTGTCAATATTCTATGTTGTACTAGAGTAGTAGTACGATGAGTGTATTTAACCGTGTAATTAACTACATCGTACTAGTACTTCACTTAATATTAGTAATATATAGTAGATTTATAGCCAAATTTCATACAATCTACATTTATTATAAAATGTGAATATGACAGCTTAATGTATAATTGTAATCTATATGAAAAAATTAGTTCTACTTAAGATTAATTCTCTGTAATCTGGAGAAGTGTAAAGACACGCAAATAAAAATAAAACAATTCAATAAATTCAATAATTGTGATAGTTAAGTTCATTAAAATAAATCAAATATACAATTTAATCCGTGATCGCATTGATCTTTTCTGTTCTACAACTCATCAATCGGCCATCTACGCAGCATTTAAGTTCGTCATCTATAATCACCAGGTGCATCGCAAAGTTTCATCAACTGGTTTGTTCTACAAGCTCTTCACTATATACATATTATTTGTTTGGTGACTTTGTAACAACTTGAGTTGTTACGGAAATATTTTTATTGGAAGAGGGATCAACGGTCAACGCGGTCAACGATACCCTGGCTAAGACTTGCCGAAATTTAAATTTAATTTTGCCAACATAATTATTTAAAATTAAAGAAAAATATATATCAATATTATAAAGAACATATGATAGCACGAATCAAAAGGAAAAATGTAATAATTTACTAAACTAAAAAAATTATTTATTATTATAAATAACTAAAAACATATGACATCCTATAATTTGCAATACCTAATTTACCAAAAAAAAACGAAGCCGTATTAACTCCGGGATTACGACTAGTACAACAAAATACTTTAATAGCATATAAAATTAAAAAACATGAAATAGTGCAAATTATAAGAATTTATATGGTAAAAGAATCACTTACATCTAATCTTAACTAGTACTCGTTGGGCGCCTTAGAAATAATCCAGAATATACGAATAATCCACTGGTTGTGACGTCCGAATATTAATTTGAATGACGTTTACATAACGCTGGACACCATTTTATTAATCGAGAGGATTTTTATTTTTATAAATTATGTATTATATTTATTAATTATTTATTATAATATTATGTATATTATTTATTATTGTATTATTTTATTTATTTTGACTATGAATTCACTATTTATTATTATTGAATGTCTTAATTATAGAACTAGTACTTATTTTATTTATATCAACATATTATTTAATTAATAAACCATATTTTAACTCAGGTTTAGTATTCTATATATGTATGTATGTAGATAGGGGAACACTATCAAAAATGAATATCTTCACTGAGAAACTTTCATATAGAGTTGAATAATGTCCATTTCTAAGTTTTCGTGTTACACACGAAAAACTTGCTTGTATTTAGCACCAAATTTATATTTATATACGAGTAAAGTAAGCATCTTGAAAGTTCGATTTTTACCACGTTTTAACTTTGTCAACGGAATCTTACCGTTTTTCACTATTGGCTTAACTTTAAGAACAGTTTTGTTTTCACCACATTTTTCTTTTACATATATGGTAATTTAACAATTTGCACCGTTCAACTTTATCACAAACTGTCCATTTTATTATAATTTCATTATTATGAAATTATTGTTATTATTATTTATCTATTAAATTTTTAATTTATATATAAATTTTAACACATTAGGTTTAGGTTTTACTATTATACATTTGTATTATCTCTTTTTAACTTTATTTATTTATTAATCTTTATAATTAAAACGTTTATCGTTTCATCTCCAAAAATCGACTGTCCAAAAAATTACTTTTTTCTCCCGGTCATCTGCAATTTATCCCGTATTACCATTATACATAATCATTTATATAATTAAGTTTGTATTGTACAGTTTTTTTGTTTTTTTGTTTGTTTTATGCTAACCTGTGGAAAGCGTACTTTTGGTTACATATATACTTACTACTATTAACGAATCGCATCGTAAACCACTTTCAGGGTTACACACATATCGTATGTTATATGGACCCAAATTAACGCGCCGCGAACACCCAAAACTAACAAATGTAAAATTAATAATAATTTTTATACGGAATAGGAACAACTTTAACAAATATTTTTAATAAGAATTTGAGACGATCCAAGGGATTCGTAACAACTTCTACTGGAATTATATCTTTGCATAAAAGATTGATCATGTGTGCTGAACACCCATAAGAAACAATCCCATGGCGTTCCTCTAAAATGCCCTTCATTTTTATCATCTTAATTTCGTTATCCGTGCAACAGGCGAATGTTTCGTTATTGTATTTAGTTTTTAAGAAGTTAATTGATTTTTCTGCCACAACAACTGGAGAATATTGTCAGCAGTTTTTTTCGGACCCGGTATCCTCTGCAGCTGCTCTTTTTAAAAAACTATTACAACCTGTCTGGACTGAACACGCTATAAGTGGATCATTTGAAGTGTGCGACCATCCATCTAAAATGAGTCAAAATGGAATCCATAAATTCAGTTATTAAATGATCGGTTATTTTTTCATTAATTTCAAGAAAATGCTTATCACTTAGTTGTTTTCTGCTAGGAGCAGAATATCTAGGTCATAGAGATTCTATCGTTCTTTAAAATATTTGTTATCAGCCACGTTAGAAGCAACGTTATCCTCAAGAAAAAAAATTGCCACATTTTTATCCAATTTTTCTTTTTGATTTAAAGTAGTTTTAACTGAAAATTCTATCATAGATGTTTGAGTACAATGTTTTGTTTTTTGTTTCTTCTGCTGAGGACTACCAGTGGCAGTAAGAGACGTATTTAAAATTAAAATGTTAGTATCAGTATCCGTATCATTATCTCAGGTTTAAACTTTTTTGTTACAGCTTAATAAATGTGCTCTTATACGCTCTACTTTGCTGCTAATTTCACAATCACAGTACTTACACTTTATTTTTGTAGAATTTACAATGCGCACTACGTTATTCCACTCAGCAGCATTTTTAAGTTCACTTCCTCGAGACATTCTATATTTCTATGGGGAATATTATTTTTTATTTCAAAATTAAATCCTGTATTTTACTACTAAATATCTATTTGTTTTAATGAGATTTGCATACTTACATTAGTTTTACTTAGTTTTAAAATATACGATTCAATAAAAGCCCAACATTCCTTACTAAAATTCACTTTAATAATGATTGGAGTATTTTCATTTTCAAGATTTACATGTATACATAATTTTAAGTAACACGGTTTAACATGATTTCTAAAAACTGAGCTAGAACTAGAAAATGGAAGGAGCATATACATAAATGCAACACAAATAGTGTTTGCTCTACAATATCTTAAGCAAGAAACGAGAAGATGATGTTGTAACTTTTAACTACAAACTCTGGGGTGCACAGGCACAAGTAGATATGTGCAGGTAGAACTATTCGGTATTTAAAACTCGTTACTCTTAACTACCCGAAGTAAAAATTCCCTTTCAAAGTGAAAATATCGTTACATTGACATGTGTGCATAATTACACACAGACACGACGAATATTATTTTGTTCATATATATTTTACCACTCCAATGATTTATAGTCTTGTTTCGTATTAACCTATGATTAGGAGAGTATTAACCTATGATTTACGTTTTAAAATAATAAAATTTTCTATCTCATTTTTATTCATTCATTTCTATTCAACAATCTTGTTTTCCTTTCAAAGGAAGCGAGACAAATACTGATTATAGTATTTGTTTATTATAGAATAATAACGTGTAGTTTTTATTCAGCTAGCACAAAGTAAAATATCATCGAGAAGCAAATATTGTGTATTCAAAATATTCCTGATTCCTCTGCAATCGTGTTTTTTTGTGCAAAATCAAACTGAAAATGTTCATAAAATAATTAATAAACTTGTTTCTGATTACATATGGGTTCTGCTTGGAACGTAAGTGTCACAGTTAATTTTATAATTGAATTTTAAAACTTGAATAAAAAACCCGACAAAACCCACCGGGTCGTTAAAGTTAAAGTATATCATTCACAAGAAAAACAAAGATTAGGTAAAATATACAAAATTAAATTTAACAATACTGGTCCAAATAATTTTTCTAAAATTTGAGCGGAAAAGACGTTTTTTTTGGTCAAACACTGTTTAAAAAAAATCGGTGCTAAAACCCGACACGAATAGATTGATTGGGATCAAACTTCATATACACAAATTTTTTCTTCGAACTATAAAATGAAGTGAAGACAATTAATTAATTCCATTGAAGCTTTTTCGTTTTTTACAAATACACATTTTGAAAGTATAAAGCATTTACGAAAAAATGATTAAATATGTAAATTGAACATTTAATTTCAATCAAAATTTGTTCAGATAATTATTTTAAATTTTACTAGATATGACGAGTTTTGATTAAAACACGTTTGCTTCAACCAAAATTTGGCATCTCTACAGTCCAGGCGGTTTGACTGTTCGGAACAAAACTTGATTCTAAAGCTTTCCCATAATTTGTTAGATGCATGCACGATATACAGTAGTGGATATCTGTGAAACCGAAGTGTTTGATTCCGTAGCTTTTTCAGTTTTTGAATTTAAGAATAAATGTTAAACAAGGTTTACCATGTTGGTGTTCTGAAATTTAAGCAGGACACTTGGAAATTTTTTCTTGCACATGAAACTCTTTGTAAAAATTCCATTTATCGTTTTATAGAAATTAAATTTTGTGTATTCGAGATCTTTGTACATTTGTCGTAAAAGAAAGTCGAGTGGTGGCCACATCACAAACAGCCCTTTATTTTTAGTTTGATTAGAATAATTTTTATTGAAAAAGTTTTCTAAGTTTTAATAAAATTTTTATTCAGAAATAATTATTAGGCGTTGCGCTAAATTCAATTTTTTGTCCATCAACATTTTAGCAACAAGAACAACTATAATTAACAAAATCAGTGATTCTAAGTTATTTATCTAAGCAATGTTAATCTCGAGAAAATCTAGATTCGCTAAATTAATTTTTTCTGTCACAACTTTTATTTACAAAATCGACATTTTTATATGATATTTAGATGTGAAATTTTAAATTTCAATTCTAATTTTTAAACATCAGTGATGGTTATTGAACATCGTTTAATCCATTTTCCCGTTCATTATTGGCAACAACAATTAATATTGAAAGGAATATGAATTCTAAAAAAATTAGGTTAGAAATATTAATTTTCATTTGACTTCAATATATGAACAGCCATGGTTTATTATAGGGCTAATTTCATATTTCGGCCATTATTGCTTGGACAACAACAACAACAACAACAACAACAACAACAACAACAACCATTGATGACAAAAAACAACAATTTTTTGTTATAATCATTTTGATAAATTTTGCTAAATCAATTGTTTGAGCCATTATTGTTTTGACATTAAAACTATCAAATTTAAGTTATTTACCTAAGAACATTCTTTGTTGCTAAATAAAATTTTCGGTCATTAATAACAAATATTTTTGACAAAAAACCACAATTCTCAGAAATATTATTATTTCAATTTTTAAACAGCAATGTTATCAAAAATATTGATTTGACAAACACAACTTTTATTGACAAAAGCTACAACTCTAGCTAAGAAATTTTTATTTTCATAATATTCCAATTTTTAGGCCATTATTGTTTTGACAACAACAACTATTGTTATGAGATATACCCGTGAAGTTTGTCCTAACTTTGTCCTAAAATTACAAATATAAAATTTAGGACAAATTTAGGACAAACTTCACGCGTGTATCCACGAGCGTGAAGTTTGTCCTAAAATTGTCCTAGCTATTTTATTATGAGTATGTATTAGTTAATCTCTCGTTATAATGAATTATCATATTTGTAATATTTGAACATACGTATATAATCAAATTTGAAATAAAGGTATAGTGAAAAAATCGTTAATTATCATTTACAATTCAGCGACTTATTTATAGACCAAGCAGAACTATTGTAAATGATTGATGATAGTATTGCAAGAATACTATTGCAGCAATATTGCAAATGATTTTAAATGAAAGGGTGTATATATTGTGGCTTATCAAACTTCCTTTATCAAGAATATGTACGTAAACTGAATTTCAACGTGGTCATACAACCACCGATGATGCACCACGATCCTGACCTCCAAATGAGACTGTGACTTCAGAAAACATAAAAAAATCCACGAAAATATTTTTGTTGATCATAAAGTAAAGTTATGTGAGATAGCTGACATTGTATCAATGTATCGTGTAATATCAATGGAACGTGTTGGTCATATTTTGCACGAATTTTTTCCATGAGAAAGCTGTGTTCGAAGTGAGTACCGCGTTTGCTCACAATGGATCAACAACGATAACCCGTCATGACTCCGTGCGCTGTTTGAAGCTGTTTGAGCGCAATAAAAAGGATTTTTTTATGCGGTATATGACAACGGATGAAACTTTGATCGTCCGAAGCGACCAAAAGCACAGCTGTCGGCTGGAAAGGTAATGGCGTCTGTATTTTAGGATACACATGGTATAATATTTGTTGACTACCTTGAGAACAGCGAATATCAACAGCGAATATTATATAAGGTTATTGGAAGGTTAAAATCACTTAAAAACGACCTTAAACGAAGAAGAAAAATTTGCTCTTTCACCAAGATAATGCTCCAAGTCACAAGTCGATAGCAACAATAACAAAATTGCACGAATTTCACATTGAATTGCTTCCGTATCCGCCATACTCGCGAGATTCGGACCGCGGCGATTATTACTTGTAATTCGGCTTCTCTAACTACAAAAATACGATTAATCAAAATTTCCTTCAGCCTCAATTTTTTAACTGATTAACAAGACTGCGATCGAGGACCTTGAGATTTTTGCAGATGTACCATTCGTCTTATCGACGATGATCAAAAATTTGCTCTTGAAAACCCTGAGTCTGTCGTTTATAAGGATTGACTGAGTGGTTTGAAATTGCGGACTTAAGGTTCTCCCATAAATTGAAGGTCCTCTGATTTTTGCCCGAAACTGGTTTTTTGAAGTGGCCGCTTCTAAGTGACTTCTACGTTTTCCATATAGACTCTCTTCGTTTATTGGAACAAATAATGGGCTGGGGGAAAAAATCCATTATTTTTTCGCTAGATGGCTTTAGTGACATATATCTCGTGATGTATTTGTCGCCTTATACCATACTTATACTCGTTAGAAAGGGGGATTCATGCACTAAAAAATTATTTTATCAAGGTTTTGATTGATCGTTTCAGTTGTGGGTTATAGCGTGTCAAGGATGGAAGTGAACAAAAATAAAATTAGCTATATTTTACAATTTTGCTTCGATAAAGGCGAAAACGCAAGTCAGGCGTCTGAAATTGTGAATGGTGTTTGTGGTCTCGATACTGATCACAGCCAAATATGCGAAATTTTGGTTTCGTTTATGCAGTTCCGGTAATTTCGATATTAAAAATGTACCACGCACTGGAATGCCTATCGTTGAAAAGACAATAAAATCCTGGAATTCGAAGTAGACCGGCGTGCCAGATGTCGTAGCATCGCTCAGGAGCTGAAGGTCGTCCTTAAAAAAGAACCTTGGTTCTTGTTTGGGTGCCGACGAGTTGACGCAAAAAACTTGATGGGTCGTGATTCCATTTGCGAATACCTGGCCAAACGGAAGGAAATCGAGCCATTTCTAAAGCGGTTGGTAACTGGCGACAAGAAGTGGGTCATGTACGACAATAGCAAGCGAAAACTATCATGTTCGAATGCCAGCAAAGCGACCCAAACGGTGGTCAAACTAAGGATGAACAGCACCGATTGAAGGCAGAAATCGACCAGAAGAGGCCCTAATCAGCCAATAGGAGAGGTGTCGCGTTCCACCAGGATAACGCCAATCCTTCTCACACGTCCATGATGACCTGCCAGAAGTTCCGGACCCTAGGTTGGGAAGTTATTATGCATCCACCGGACATGGCACCAAGCGATTATCACCTCTTTTTGTCCATGGCAAGCGCTCTTGATGGCCTCAAGAGAAAAATGGCCTTAAGAGAGGCTTGTAAGAGAGGCCTTAAGAGAGGCCTTAAGAGAGGCTTTTTGTCCATGGCAAGCGCTCTTGATGGCTTCAAGAGAAAAATGGCCTTAAGAGAGGCTTATAAATACTGGTTATCTCCGTTTTTCGCTAATAGGGCAAGTCATTTTGGAAACACGGCATAATGAAATTGCCTTCTAAATAACAACGAGTTATCAATAAAACGGCTCATATTTGAGCCAAAATGGATGATTGTAGCCATGTTAAATAAAGCCCCAAAATAAAATAAAAATAAAAGATTTTTTTTCCCACCCGTAATGTTTATTTTCATGTGTTAGGTGTGCACGTAGAAATTGTGCTTTTTTTAGTGAAATTCACCTTTATTGAAAATATAATTGTTACAAAAATCAAGTTTCGAATTATTCGCCATTACTATATTTGACCTTTTGAGATTTATCAGGTAGATGACGAATACCTTCGTGTTTGAAATCTGGTGGCTTCGAAGTGAAACAATCATCAAGCCATTTTTGAACATCTTCAAATTTCGTGAACCGCTGAGCTTTGAAATATGATGACATCGATCTGAAAAACTGGTTATCAGAGGGAGCCAAGTATACGCCGCATGCTATAAAACTTTCCAGCCGGAGACGTTGAGTTCCTGGGTCGTTTTTGCTATGTATGGGCGAACGTTGTCATGAAATAACATCACCTTCTACCTTTTTTTATCCTTAAACTGTCTTTTTTCCTCTCCCAGAGCATCACATAATTCGATCAACTGCGCCTGGTAACGTTCAGCTGTACCTGTTTGACCAGGTTGGTCAATGGTTGATCCTGGATCAACTAATTGTTTTCTGCGTTTAGGATTATCATACAAAATCCACTAACGAGAAAGCAAATTCTTGACATCTATGCATGAACGCAGATGCATCTGCACCCTTCGGTTTTTGTTTTATTCGATCTGTTTATGATGAACCCATTTTCTTTTCTTCTGTATTTTTCCTATTGCGGTTGCATGCTTCTAAAGTTGTAATCTACAAAATAATTCGTCTTCAAAATAATTTTACTGCACCAGAATCACTATTCTGGTGATTCCTGGGAAATAGAAATTTTAAATTTTATAGCAGTTTAATTCCCTTTTCCCCAAAGAGTATATTCTGGTTTTTGGGATAATTGTTTCTTGGGAAAAAATTATTGCCAATTACAGCAGTTTTGACGTTAATTATTCCATACCTATTTTACGCAAGAACTAACTGAGAATCGAATTAAACGGAATATATAGAACAATGGTACCGTGACATATATCGTTAGACTCATTGGAGTGTCTTCTAGCATCTGATTCAGAGAAATTCTATGATTTTTTACGGAAATATCTCATTTTCAGTAATACCTTCCATGTAATTTACGAGTATAGATTGAACGGCTTGCAGTTGGTACTGATATTAAAATTAGAAGCAATTAATGGTACCGTGACATATATCGTTAGACTCGTTGGAGTGTCTTTAAGCATCGGACCAACATTCAAAGAAACTCTATGATCTATAACGGAAATATCTCATTTTCACTAATACCTTGCGTGTGATTTACGCGTACAGATTGGACGGCTTGCAGTTGGTACTGATATTAAAATTAGAAGCAAATAATGGTACCGTGACATATATCGTTAGACTCGTTGGAGTGTCTTCTAGCATCGGACCAATATTCAGAGAAATTCTATGATTTTTTACGGAAATATCTCATTTTCAGTAATACCTTCCGTGTAATTTACGAGTATAGATTGAACGGCTTACAGTTGGTACTGATATTAAAATTAGAAGCGATTAGTGGTACCGTGACATATATCGTTAGACTCATTGGAGTGTCTTTAAGCATCGGACCAACATTCAAAGAAACTCTATGATCTTTTACGGAAATATCTCATTTTCAGTAATACCTTCCGTGTAATTTACGAGTATAGATTGAACGGCTTGCAGTTGGTACTGATATTAAAATTAGAAGCAATTAATGGTACCGTGACATATATCGTTAGACTCGTTGGAGTGTCTTTAAGCATCGGACCAACATTCAGAGAAACTCTATGATCTATAACGGAAATATCTCATTTTCACTAATACCTTGCGTGTGATTTACGCGTACAGATTGGACGGCTTGCAGTTGGTACTGATATTAAAATTAGAAGCGATTAGTGGTACCGTGACATATATCGTTAGACTCATTGGAGTGTCTTTAAGCATCGGACCAACATTCAAAGAAACTCTATGATCTTTTACGGAAATATCTCATTTTCAGTAATACCTTCCGTGTAATTTACGAGTATAGATTGAACGGCTTGCAGTTGGTACTGATATTAAAATTAGAAGCAATTAATGGTACCGTGACATATATCGTTAGACTCGTTGGAGTGTCTTTTAGCATCGGACCAACATTCAGAGAAATTCTATGATTTTTTACGGAAATATCTCATTTTCAGTAATACCTTCCATGTAATTTACGAGTATAGATTGAACGGCTTGCAGTTGGTACTGATATTAAAATTAGAAGCAATTAATGGTACCGTGACATATATCGTTAGACTCGTTGGAGTGTCTTTAAGCATCGGACCAACATTCAAAGAAACTCTATGATCTATAACGGAAATATCTCATTTTCACTAATACCTTGCGTGTGATTTACGCGTACAGATTGGACGGCTTGCAGTTGGTACTGATATTAAAATTAGAAGCAAATAATGGTACCGTGACATATATCGTTAGACTCGTTGGAGTGTCTTCTAGCATCGGACCAATATTCAGAGAAACTCTATGATCTATAACGGAAATATCTCATTTTCACTAATACCTTGCGTGTGATTTACGCGTACAGATTGGACGGCTTGCAGTTGGTACTGATATTAAAATTAGAAGCGATTAGTGGTACCGTGACATATATCGTTAGACTCATTGGAGTGTCTTTAAGCATCGGACCAACATTCAAAGAAACTCTATGATCTTTTACGGAAATATCTCATTTTCAGTAATACCTTCCGTGTAATTTACGAGTATAGATTGAACGGCTTGCAGTTGGTACTGATATTAAAATTAGAAGCAATTAATGGTACCGTGACATATATCGTTAGACTCGTTGGAGTGTCTTTTAGCATCGGACCAACATTCAGAGAAATTCTATGATTTTTTACGGAGATATCTCATTTTCAGTAATACCTTCCGTATGATTTACGAGTATAGATTGAACGGCTTGCAGTTGGTACTGATATTAAAATTAGAAGCAATTAATGGTACCGTGACATATATCGTTAGACTCGTTGGAGTGTCTTTAAGCATCGGACCAACATTCAAAGAAACTCTATGATCTTTTACGGAAATATCTCATTTTCAGTAATACCTTCCGTATGATTTACAAGTATAGATTGAACGGCTTGCAGTTGGTACTGATATTAAAATTAGAAGCAATTAATGGTACCGTGACATATATCGTTAGACTTGTTGGAGTGTTTTTTAGCATCGGACCAACATTCAAAGAAACTCTATGATCTTTTACGGAAATATCTCATTTTCAGTAATACCTTCCGTATGATTTACAAGTATAGATTGAACGGCTTGCAGTTGGTACCGATATTAAAATTAGAAGCAATTAATGGTACCGTGACATATATCGTTAGACTCGTTGGAGTGTCTTTTAGCATCGGACCAACATTCGGAGAAATTCTATGATTTTTTACGGAAATATCTCATTTTCAGTAATACCTTCCGTGTAATTTACGAGTATAGATTGAACGGCTTGCAGTTGGTACTGATATTAAAATTAGAAGCAATTAATGGTACCGTGACATATATCGTTAGACTCGTTGGAGTGTCTTTTAGCATCGGACCAACATTCAGAGAAATTCTATGATTTTTTACGGAAATATCTCATTTTCAGTAATACCTTCCATGTAATTTACGAGTATAGATTGAACGGCTTGCAGTTGGTACTGATATTAAAATTAGAAGCAATTAATGGTACCGTGACATATATCGTTAGACTCGTTGGAGTGTCTTTAAGCATCGGACCAACATTCAAAGAAACTCTATGATCTATAACGGAAATATCTCATTTTCACTAATACCTTGCGTGTGATTTACGCGTACAGATTGGACGGCTTGCAGTTGGTACTGATATTAAAATTAGAAGCAAATAATGGTACCGTGACATATATCGTTAGACTCGTTGGAGTGTCTTCTAGCATCGGACCAATATTCAGAGAAATTCTATGATTTTTTACGGAGATATCTCATTTTCAGTAATACCTTCCGTGTAATTTACGAGTATAGATTGAACGGCTTGCAGTTGGTACTGATATTAAAATTAGAAGCAATTAATGGTACCGTGACATATATCGTTAGACTCGTTGGAGTGTCTTTTAGCATCGGACCAACATTCAGAGAAATTCTATGATTTTTTACGGAAATATCTCATTTTCAGTAATACCTTCCATGTAATTTACGAGTATAGATTGAACGGCTTGCAGTTGGTACTGATATTAAAATTAGAAGCAATTAATGGTACCGTGACATATATCGTTAGACTCGTTGGAGTGTCTTTAAGCATCGGACCAACATTCAAAGAAACTCTATGATCTATAACGGAAATATCTCATTTTCACTAATACCTTGCGTGTGATTTACGCGTACAGATTGGACGGCTTGCAGTTGGTACTGATATTAAAATTAGAAGCAAATAATGGTACCGTGACATATATCGTTAGACTCGTTGGAGTGTCTTCTAGCATCGGACCAATATTCAGAGAAATTCTATGATTTTTTACGGAGATATCTCATTTTCAGTAATACCTTCCGTGTAATTTACGAGTATAGATTGAACGGCTTACAGTTGGTACTGATATTAAAATTAGAAGCGATTAGTGGTACCGTGACATATATCGTTAGACTCATTGGAGTGTCTTTAAGCATCGGACCAACATTCAAAGAAACTCTATGATCTTTTACGGAAATATCTCATTTTCAGTAATACCTTCCGTGTAATTTACGAGTATAGATTGAACGGCTTGCAGTTGGTACTGATATTAAAATTAGAAGCAATTAATGGTACCGTGACATATATCGTTAGACTCGTTGGAGTGTCTTTAAGCATCGGACCAACATTCAGAGAAACTCTATGATCTATAACGGAAATATCTCATTTTCACTAATACCTTGCGTGTGATTTACGCGTACAGATTGGACGGCTTGCAGTTGGTACTGATATTAAAATTAGAAGCGATTAGTGGTACCGTGACATATATCGTTAGACTCATTGGAGTGTCTTTAAGCATCGGACCAACATTCAAAGAAACTCTATGATCTTTTACGGAAATATCTCATTTTCAGTAATACCTTCCGTGTAATTTACGAGTATAGATTGAACGGCTTGCAGTTGGTACTGATATTAAAATTAGAAGCAATTAATGGTACCGTGACATATATCGTTAGACTCGTTGGAGTGTCTTTTAGCATCGGACCAACATTCAGAGAAATTCTATGATTTTTTACGGAGATATCTCATTTTCAGTAATACCTTCCGTATGATTTACGAGTATAGATTGAACGGCTTGCAGTTGGTACTGATATTAAAATTAGAAGCAATTAATGGTACCGTGACATATATCGTTAGACTCGTTGGAGTGTCTTTAAGCATCGGACCAACATTCAAAGAAACTCTATGATCTTTTACGGAAATATCTCATTTTCAGTAATACCTTCCGTATGATTTACAAGTATAGATTGAACGGCTTGCAGTTGGTACTGATATTAAAATTAGAAGCAATTAATGGTACCGTGACATATATCGTTAGACTTGTTGGAGTGTTTTTTAGCATCGGACCAACATTCAAAGAAACTCTATGATCTTTTACGGAAATATCTCATTTTCAGTAATACCTTCCGTATGATTTACAAGTATAGATTGAACGGCTTGCAGTTGGTACCGATATTAAAATTAGAAGCAATTAATGGTACCGTGACATATATCGTTAGACTCGTTGGAGTGTCTTTTAGCATCGGACCAACATTCGGAGAAATTCTATGATTTTTTACGGAAATATCTCATTTTCAGTAATACCTTCCGTGTAATTTACGAGTATAGATTGATGGGCTTACAGTTGGTACTGATATTAAAATTAGAAGCGATTAGTGGTACCGTGACATATATCGTTAGACTTGTTGGAGTGTTTTTTAGCATCGGACCAACATTCAAAGAAACTCTATGATCTTTTACGGAAATATCTCATTTTCAGTAATACCTTCCGTATGATTTACGAGTATAGATTGAACGGCTTGCAGTTGGTACTGATATTAAAATTAGAAGCAATTAATGGTACCGTGACATATATCGTTAGACTCGTTGGAGTGTCTTTAAGCATCGGACCAACATTCAAAGAAACTCTATGATCTTTTACGGAAATATCTCATTTTCAGTAATACCTTCCGTATGATTTACGAGTATAGATTGAACGGCTTGCAGTTGGTACTGATATTAAAATTAGAAGCAATTAATGGTACCGTGACATATATCGTTAGACTCGTTGGAGTGTCTTTAAGCATCGGACCAACATTCAAAGAAACTCTATGATCTTTTACGGAAATATCTCATTTTCAGTAATACCTTCCGTGTAATTTACGAGTATAGATTGAACGGCTTGCAGTTGGTACTGATATTAAAATTAGAAGCAATTAATGGTACCGTGACATATATCGTTAGACTCGTTGGAGTGTCTTTTAGCATCGGACCAACATTCAGAGAAATTCTATGATTTTTTACGGAGATATCTCATTTTCAGTAATACCTTCCGTATGATTTACGAGTATAGATTGAACGGCTTGCAGTTGGTACTGATATTAAAATTAGAAGCAATTAATGGTACCGTGACATATATCGTTAGACTCGTTGGAGTGTCTTTAAGCATCGGACCAACATTCAAAGAAACTCTATGATCTTTTACGGAAATATCTCATTTTCAGTAATACCTTCCGTATGATTTACAAGTATAGATTGAACGGCTTGCAGTTGGTACTGATATTAAAATTAGAAGCAATTAATGGTACCGTGACATATATCGTTAGACTTGTTGGAGTGTTTTTTAGCATCGGACCAACATTCAAAGAAACTCTATGATCTTTTACGGAAATATCTCATTTTCAGTAATACCTTCCGTATGATTTACAAGTATAGATTGAACGGCTTGCAGTTGGTACCGATATTAAAATTAGAAGCAATTAATGGTACCGTGACATATATCGTTAGACTCGTTGGAGTGTCTTTTAGCATCGGACCAACATTCGGAGAAATTCTATGATTTTTTACGGAAATATCTCATTTTCAGTAATACCTTCCGTGTAATTTACGAGTATAGATTGAATGGCTTACAGTTGGTACTGATATTAAAATTAGAAGCGATTAGTGGTACCGTGACATATATCGTTAGACTTGTTGGAGTGTTTTTTAGCATCGGACCAACATTCAAAGAAACTCTATGATCTTTTACGGAAATATCTCATTTTCAGTAATACCTTCCGTATGATTTACGAGTATAGATTGAACGGCTTGCAGTTGGTACTGATATTAAAATTAGAAGCAATTAATGGTACCGTGACATATATCGTTAGACTCGTTGGAGTGTCTTTAAGCATCGGACCAACATTCAAAGAAACTCTATGATCTTTTACGGAAATATCTCATTTTCAGTAATACCTTCCGTATGATTTACGAGTATAGATTGAACGGCTTGCAGTTGGTACTGATATTAAAATTAGAAGCAATTAATGGTACCGTGACATATATCGTTAGACTCGTTGGAGTGTCTTTTAGCATCGGACCAACATTCAAAGAAATTCTATGATCTATAACGGAAATATCTCATTTTCAGTAATACCTTCCGTGTAATTTACGAGTATAGATTGAACGGCTTGCAGTTGGTACTGATATTAAAATTAGAAGCAATTAATGGTACCGTGACATATATCGTTAGACTCGTTGGAGTGTCTTTAAGCATCGGACCAACATTCAAAGAAACTCTATGATCTTTTACGGAAATATCTCATTTTCAGTAATACCTTCCGTATGATTTACAAGTATAGATTGAACGGCTTGCAGTTGGTACCGATATTAAAATTAGAAGCAATTAATGGTACCGTGACATATATCGTTAGACTCGTTGGAGTGTCTTTTAGCATCGGACCAACATTCGGAGAAATTCTATGATTTTTTACGGAAATATCTCATTTTCAGTAATACCTTCCGTGTAATTTACGAGTATAGATTGAATGGCTTACAGTTGGTACTGATATTAAAATTAGAAGCGATTAGTGGTACCGTGACATATATCGTTAGACTCGTTGGAGTGTCTTTAAGCATCGGACCAACATTCAAAGAAACTCTATGATCTTTTACGGAAATATCTCATTTTCAGTAATACCTTCCGTATGATTTACAAGTATAGATTGAACGGCTTGCAGTTGGTACTGATATTAAAATTAGAAGCAATTAATGGTACCGTGACATATATCGTTAGACTTGTTGGAGTGTTTTTTAGCATCGGACCAACATTCAAAGAAACTCTATGATCTTTTACGGAAATATCTCATTTTCAGTAATACCTTCCGTATGATTTACAAGTATAGATTGAACGGCTTGCAGTTGGTACCGATATTAAAATTAGAAGCAATTAATGGTACCGTGACATATATCGTTAGACTCGTTGGAGTGTCTTTAAGCATCGGACCAACATTCAAAGAAACTCTATGATCTTTTACGGAAATATCTCATTTTCAGTAATACCTTCCGTATGATTTACAAGTATAGATTGAACGGCTTGCAGTTGGTACCGATATTAAAATTAGAAGCAATTAATGGTACCGTGACATATATCGTTAGACTCGTTGGAGTGTCTTTTAGCATCGGACCAACATTCAGAGAAATTCTATGATTTTTTACGGAGATATCTCATTTTCAGTAATACCTTCCGTATGATTTACGAGTATAGATTGAACGGCTTGCAGTTGGTACTGATATTAAAATTAGAAGCAATTAATGGTACCGTGACATATATCGTTAGACTCGTTGGAGTGTCTTTAAGCATCGGACCAACATTCAAAGAAACTCTATGATCTTTTACGGAAATATCTCATTTTCAGTAATACCTTCCGTATGATTTACAAGTATAGATTGAACGGCTTGCAGTTGGTACCGATATTAAAATTAGAAGCAATTAATGGTACCGTGACATATATCGTTAGACTCGTTGGAGTGTCTTTTAGCATCGGACCAACATTCGGAGAAATTCTATGATTTTTTACGGAAATATCTCATTTTCAGTAATACCTTCCGTGTAATTTACGAGTATAGATTGAATGGCTTACAGTTGGTACTGATATTAAAATTAGAAGCGATTAGTGGTACCGTGACATATATCGTTAGACTCATTGGAGTGTCTTTAAGCATCGGACTAACATTCAAAGAAACTCTATGATCTTTTACGGAAATATCTCATTTTCAGTAATACCTTCCGTATGATTTACGAGTATAGATTGAACGGCTTGCAGTTGGCACTGATATTAAAATTAGAAGCAGTTACCGTGACATATATCGTTAGACTCGTTGGAGAGTCTTCTAGTATCTGATCAACATTCAAAGAAATTCTATGATCTTTTACGGAAATATCTAAAAAATCATAGATTTCCTTTTTTTATTGGTCGTATGATAGATAACACTTCAACAAGTCTTACGATATATGTCGCGGTAGCATTAATCATTTTTGTGTGTTTGAAAGATTACGTCCTAGGATTTCGCTTCAAATTTATGGTAATGCCCTAAATTTTTTTTGTAGAAAGTTCTTATTCGTTCAATATCAATAGTTTCTATGTTTGTTGAATCGCAAAATTTATTTGTATATTAATTAAATTTTACGCACAATACCATCTTTTGATCATTAAATATTTCTCTGCAATTAAAAAGGTAATATACGATTTTATCACTGTACCTTTATACCCAATTTGCATATAACATTATTTTTAATTTTATAATTCGTTATAACGAGAGTTTAACCAATACATACTCATTTCAAAAGGTTAGGACAAAGTTAGGACATACTTCACACCCGTTATGAGATAATCATCAATTGTTCGTTGTAAAAACAGTAATGGCTGAGGAAATGGATCTAACGATACTAAATAACCATTGCTGTTTATAAATAGAAATCTACATAAATGAATATTTTTTAGGTATAGATAACATAAAACTGTTGTTGTTTTTGTCAATAATGGTTGTTGTTGTTGTCAAAACAATCATAGCTCAAAAATGAATTTGAATTAAACCTTTGCTTAATGACAATTGCTGCTTAAAATTTTTAATTCAAATTTATGAGAATGAATATTGATCAGCTAAATGACTAATGGCCAGCTGCATAGAAAAATGACTAACGACGGGTTAGTTGTGGACCAGTTAAGTGTTTTACATGAAATTTGTTTTCACAGTCTGGAAAAAATTAACACAATCTTGAATAAATATAAATTTTAACAACAATTACTATTATTGACAGAAACGTTAATTCCAAGATATTTAGTGCGTGTTTCAATTGGTTTAAATGCCGCATAAAAAATAAAAATTGTGGTGAATAAAAATGTCAAACTTTTTATCTGCTTGAAGAGCTGATAATTTTTTTTTGTATTGTATTGTGTTGAACATAGTATAGTGTACTACGAAACAAAAACCAAAAAGTTTATTATAAAGTTTAATTTTTTTAATAGTAATGTAAATTTTTTTATTTATATTTATAAATATTATTTTATAATTTTTTATTTCTATTATTTTATTGTTGTATTTTACAGAAACAAACAAAATAAACTTCTATAAATAACCTATCATCTGTCTTCTTAAAAATTCACGGCGGTCACACGAAATTTTTCTCGAACTAGACAAAGTTTAAAATGTGTGATATATAATGCAAATTATTGTTGTAAATTATTGCTGTATTAATGCAATTGTTGCTATACTGCCGTTTTGAAACCACACATTTTTTACTTTGTCTAACTCGAGACAATTTTCATGGGGCAGCCTTCAATCTCTTCCAATATGTCTCAATTTCACAAAATAAATTTCAAGTAAAAATTATTTCTATTAAGGATTTTCGAACGGATATTCCCTGCAATCGATGTATCCCAGTTATTGGTGCAGTCCGATTCATCGGACGATTGACGATAACTTATGTAAATATATGAAATTAAAATTTACTTTGTATTTAAATAAAAAACATTTTTTCGAAAATTTTGATTTTACTTTATTCTACTGGTATATTCGCATTTATTCGTTGCTGGAGCAAACTGTTTCGAAATAAAATAAATTCTATCGTTGGTATCTAAATTTTTGTTGCGGTCATAATTCCGTTGTAGAGGTTTATCTTCTTCAATATTAAAAATAACATTTTCATTAAATTCCTCACCCATCATACAAATATTGTGCAAGATGGAGGCCATTCCAATAATTTTTATGTTGTTCTCGATGTTCTGCCCGAGAGCTTTAAAAAAAATGCTACGCCATCGATTTGTCATTGTGCCAAAAGCACACTCTAGAATATTTCTAGCTTTACTATGAACGGTATTAAATTCCCGTTCGTCAACATTCGGGATTTTAAATAGAGTGATGATAACGCAGGGATTTAATCTACAAGCATAGCCACCGTAGCCAATTAAATAATAGGTTTGGGAAAGGTATGCTACTCGTTTATAAATCGGGCTATTATGTAAAACTATAGTATTATGTAAAGAGCCCGGGTAACTAACAAATTTCAGTAAGCCTCCCGCTACCATCAACTACAGCTTGCAAAATTATGGAACAACATTTCTTGTAATTTATGTATTCGTCATTCTATTAAAGGGGGCTTCAACAGCATTTTAAAAAATGCGAGCTCTTGCCCGTAAACAAAATTTAGCGCCAATCCAGCTCATTTAGTGTTGGAGTATGGATCAAATGCAACTAAACCTTCAACATCTCCCATTACCCGATAACTGCAACCCGCAGCCATCCAATACAAAAATATTATTACCTCATATTCTGTCGACCAACCAGAACGTTTATGAGGCATTAGTTGTAGTATTTCTTATAAGTGGAATGGGTCACACGCATTTTTTTCCATATTATGTCGTTTCCATTTAATCTGCTTTCTATTTAATTCGACACGATCTGGACTTCTCGATATTTGGGTCTATAAAAGGGTTACAAACAAGCTAACTATAACTTTAATTGAACTTTGTTTTATTTTTTTTCTTGCAGCACATATTTTGTTATTCGCAATGATTTTCTTATATAACAATATTATGTTACTTATAATCAAGAAATATAATTTAAGATTATTATTTTATATCTTTCGCTTGAAACAATATGCCGTGTTGAAAATCGACGAGAAGTGTCAAACTTTTTAACCAGTTGAAACAGATTAAAAGTTAAAAAATATTCATCACGAATAAGTTTTAACATTTTAACTTTTTATGCGGTATTTTAAACCAATTGAAACACGACCTTAGCTAACAAATATTCATGTTCATACCACTGATTCCAACTATTGGTCAGCCACGAATTTTTAAGCCACTAATTTAATTGTCTCGGCTATTATTTTTTTGAAAACAACAACCACTATTATTGACCACTATTATTGACAGAAGCGTTGATGGCTCAGTGGAGCCTGGATCTCTTAATCCTATGGGCCTAAAATCCTATGGGCGCTGAATGGTTTGAAACCTTATAAATCGGTGGGCCCGCATCTGATTATGCCAGCAGAGATCCAAAGGAACTCTGTAGATATTCTCCCCTGGCTGGATATTATTTTCAGGGGATGTCTGCAACTGGCCTATATTTTTAGGAAATGGACGAAGGTCAGAATGGTTTTTATCCTGAAATCCTGGAAACCATTACGTCGATATATATATTATAGCCAATAATAATGAACGTAGCGTAAAACTGATTACAGATTCGGAATCAGCGTCGAATTTGCAAGCGGATTACGCTAATTTAAATTCACATTTTGGTATTTTAAAAAAATTTGCAATACATCGATCGCACAATGAGCTCACAGGCTTATCCAAAGGACTTGAGGTATATAACTCTATCATCCTTTCTGTTGTAAACCTTGGAAAGGTTGATAAATATACTAATTCGAACAAAAGTTGAGCCAAGAAATTGGCCAATGTCAAAGCATGCATGATCTAGTATGCATGATTGAGAAGTCAATTTACTCGCAAGGGTTTTGCACTCAATAAAACAATAGGGTAATATTTACAAAAAATGTAAGTAAAATTAAGTTGAAATCTCTGTTGAAATTGAGCCTAAGTAGCGCAACGTAAAATATCTGTTAAAATACCTAAAAAAAATATCTGTTATAACATCTAGATTAGATCTCACCTTTTTAAACCAGATGAGGTAAAAATCTTGAATCTTTTTAATTAAAAGGTTCGATCCTCATCAAGTTATGTAATTATCCAACTACGAAAATAATGTTTCACACTTCATGAATTTAAATGAATTAAACATAAATTGACCTAGCGAATTATATTCAAAATGTAATAATTATTGTTAAACATCGCTGATGTAAATTTAACACACCAACCTTTACTATGCAAGTGTACATTTTTGTTAAAAAATTCATTTTAAATTGTCTAAATAAAATTTACTTGTTAACAATCAGAAATAGAATATAATGATGATTTTTGAGTTACACGATTTTTACAAATTGTTTTTACATTTAAAAAAATGTTATTTTAACTTAGGCTAAGTAAGAAGAACTTTTTAGATTTTTTACTTTTCATGGGTAAATAATGTAAAATATTATGTTAGTTTTACAATTTTAAATTTACCTGGCAGGTTAAGTAAAAAATCGCGTCGATTATTTTTTCAGTGCAACCATCATTTCCAGTAATAGTTTCTGCTACGTTTTGCTTTGGAAAGCATTTTGAACATTTTTCGACAACCATACACGGAGAATTGGGATTTAATATTCCACAGGGTTCATGAATATTGGACCGACGAATATTGCTGGAAGAATACATTCTGTGCATTTCCGTCAGCAATGATTTCATCTCCTCGCAGCGGAGTATGGCTTGGTTCAACCTGCTATATGTGAATCGCACAGTTTCAACTGTGACGTACATGTCCACAACTTATGTATTTGTGAAATAGAGGTCGAAATTTAAAGATAATATTGTCCTTATATTCCCGAACCATCAGTCTTTATGAATAATAACTCATTAAACTAAATTTTTTGTTAGTTTCGACGCCTATAAATAATTGTTTGTGTTAATAAGATAGTGTAAAGTGATTAAAGTAGTAAAGGTAGATTGGTTATTTACCTGTTACTGAATTTATCATTCTCACCTTGCCAAAATAAGATAGGATATTCTAGTTGATCGTCCCGTCGATGTAAAATAATATCTCGGTTTTCATAAGTTTTCACTCACGACAACAATAGCGGGTAGTACTTTGACGTTTTTTGTATTGTAGTTTTATATCGCGGCTTCTTTTCAATGGCTCAATTTTACATCTCATGTCAGGAATTGTTTTGAAATTAATGACATCTTTCAGTAATTTTAGTAGAACCTCTAGATATAACTTTGAGAAACATTGTCAAATTCTGGCCCCGGTGTATATTCTGATACCCTTTAAAATTAACTTTGTTGTTCAAACTCTATGTGTGTCAGAATTTCAAACATTAGTTTTTTAGACGCTATTTGTTAATTACGCCATTTGTTAACTTGGAATAACCAATTTCACAATCGATTGTATAATTTAAAAACAAAAGTAGCGTTAAAAAGAAGATGGACTTATGTCACCTAAAAAAAATCGCTGATGACCAAGACGTGCAGACCTGGTGCGATACCCGAATCTGCAATCAATGATTATATGCCAATCAAGATCGCTAATTGAAAAAATATACTACTTGGCTCTTAAATCAGAAGAAAATACCAAGTAAGAAAATAAATGCTCCACACATCCAAAAATGGTAGAAAATTCACTATCAACATCAAACGAAATAATCGCAAATAAATAATCGCGAAAAAACTACTAGTTCTAAAATAACAATCGTTTGAACTGGTTATTGATGTACATCTAGTTGTTTTTTCAGTAAACTGAAAACTGTGTTGAGCTTCTGTTGTTTGGTTTTTTTCTTATGATTTAAAAGCCAAGTTGTACATTTTTTCAATTCATTTCCTTCCGTCAGATTGTCATCATTGATTGCAGATTGAGGTATCTTTCCGGGTCTGCACGTCTTTGAACCATCGTTTTTTAGTTCCCTTCTTTCTTGAAACTGCAAATTTCTTGAGCAAATTGGCTGTACATTTCTGACGATGAAAGATATTGGTTACCTTGATAAATTATAGCTGGAATGATTGGGCCATACCATGAATTTTTTACGCCAACCTACAAAGAGTGTGAATTTAGTAGCATCCTCACTGCTGTGTACTACAGTTTTGCTGATTAGGTAAGCAAATTATTACATGCTCGAAGTGAATATTAAAGTTTATTAGTAAAAATTATTACAATTTTTTTACATATTCGTCGATTATACATATTTAAATTATTCGCAATCATGCTTTACTTTATTTATGAAAAAAAACGACTACATATATTACATGCAGGAAGTGAATATATATTAAGATCAATATGATATTCAAAAATGGATGTTAAAATTAAAATACATAATTAATTTATTTTATCTCTTTGCTAAAATAGTTAACTATCAAAAGCTAAACACTACGAAAAATCTAAATATTTTTTGAATTTATAAAAAAACAATTTATTACATGCACAAAGTTAATATTATTGTTCATTTAGTAAAAAATTAGTAAATTTTTCAAACGTTTACTATATTACTTATACAAATAAAGTAAAGTAAAATTACAAATAAATCATGCAGAAAGAGTAATTAATCAGAAATTTGTTCATGTAAGTATATTTTCATATTATATGTATTGGCTTATTTAAATAATAAATTATTACGTGCACGAAGTGAATGTTAATGTTTATGTAGCAGGAAGTGTTATACTTTTAATAACACTGTGCTTGAATTGTAAACTTTTTTTTGTGACAAGCTGGGCACCCGGGGGGTAAACCTCAATCGAATATGCTGAATTCAACAGTCCCATTTTAAAGTTAGTCCCCATTTTTGAGAAATCGCATTCGACATGTTTTGGCCCTGAGTCAAAATATACCCTCATTTTCACGTTCATAGCTCTTGAACCCTTAAGATTTTCGTTTTGCTTTCTTCAGAAAAGTTGTTGCGTAGGTCAAGAACAACAACTTTTCCGAACATATCAAGACCGAAAAACCACATCTAATTTTTGTTTGCTTTTCATTTCGACGAAAAACACTGTTTTTATCAATTTTTATCATTTTGTTGAATTTAAACCGAGTAGAATCGATCGTATAAACATCGCATCGACAAATATAGATACAATAGAAACTATTTAAAAGAAAGATAAATCGATTCAATTGATTTTATGGTGATTTTTCCTAAAAAAAAAATCCTAAAAAATTAACATTTTTCTTCTCTTTGACAAAACAATGGCGTGCCTTTGCGATAGTGGATACAGATCCTGGATTTTTCTATTCCATCGTTTTAACCAATTACATCACGTAAATTATACACGTAAATTAAGAAACATCTGCATCAATATATCAACCATGAAATGTTACTGCGCCATTCAATCACAGAAACATACGACGGATAAAAATCTCGGATGTTTCTATCCCACATTATTTTTCAATTTTTTTTTAACTTTTTTGTATGCAAAGTGGCGTTTCTGTTGTACGAGGTAAATGTTCGAGTGATGAAAGCCAAATTCAATTCACAAAATTTCTGATATCAAATTTGTGCCGAAAAAAATAATTGCATTCGGTTTGTCAACGATTTTTCAGAATGTTAGTGCATTCAGCGCGTTGTTGTTGAACATTCCGAAAAATCGTTGGCAAATCGAATGCAATTGTTTTTTTCGGCACAAATTAGATATCAGAAATTTTGTGAATTGAATTCGGCTTTCGTCACTCGAACATTTACTTCGTTAAGAGGTTTTTTATTTGATATCAATGATTTTGGCACGGAAATATGAAAATGAATAGAATTGCGATTCGTTTTATTGTTGTCAGTCAAAACAGTTCACACACACTCGAAAGCAATTCATTTTTGATTCCTTATGTCGAGTTCACGTATGCGATCAAAAAATGATTCGCGAATCAAGCCAATCTTTGAGCGTAATTATTTCGCATTATTACTGATAATTTGTAATTTTTTTTTATTATGTTGGATGCTTCCGATCAAAATTTTCCCAAAGTTAAAACTATTTCATCTCGGACGGGGAAATTTGTATATGTTTTCAATGATTTAATTTTCCTTTGATTCGCGAATCATTTTTTGATCGCATACGTGAACTCGACATTAAACAATAAAACAAAATATACATATTTTAGTGTGTTAGTTGGAAACAAAAATTAATGGTAGCTACCCTCTCGCTGATATTCCATCTTCATGCGATGGGAGGGAAGATAACATCTACTGTATAAAGAAATCATTATAAACATTAAAAAATATCGATTTTAGGCAAGGAGACTGTCAAATGTTCAATGTTTTTGTTGATTTTTTCGATCACATCAATTTGTCAGTTTTTTCATTTTTTTTTCTTATAAAAAAGGGTCACTGGTAAAATTTATATTTGTTTCATTGCAATACGTTGATTCACTATGATTATGAACCACAACGCACTGATAATTAGGGTGCATTTGAGCCAAAAAATAAAATTTTGCAAAAAATTAGGGTGTTAAAAGCCAAGTTATTTAGGTCAATATCTAAAGTATACGAGTTTTCTAGGACAAACGGTTGATATTATATTGTAGATGAGGTTTGCGGCTAATAATCCTGAAAATATGAACCAAAAGTTTTGGGCTAGTTTCTTAGCAATTTGGCCGAATGTGGCCGGCCAATTTGGCATTTTTCAGTTTTTTGGCCAAAATGACCCCCAACCTTAATTTTTTAAAATTTTTTTATAAGCCATTTGATAGCTGTCAATACCTTTCTAACGATATGCATATATCCAAGGTATGTCAAATAAGTTAAGTGCTGTGGGCGGGGCCAAAAATGGCATTTCAATGGCCCAAAATACCTAAAAATGGCCTTTCGGAGGCTTGCCGTTCCCAACATGGCGGCCAAATCAAAAAGTTGAAAACAAAAGTTGCTTAGTTTTTTAAGTACTAAAAATCCTCAAAATATGAGATCAAATGAAAGAAGTACGGATAAACAAACAAACAAACATATATACCAAAGCAAGATTATATGGTGACGTCATAGAAAAATTTCCAAATGTCATAACTTTGGTCAAAATCAACCGTTTTGGATGTTTGAGGTGTCGTTGAATTGGTATTGACGTCTTAAATCATAATTTGCTAGTTTAAAAATAATTGGGGCACTTTTTGGGGCAATTATACCTGAAAAACTAATTTTTTGGGGCAATTTTCGGAAGGTCATATCTCCACTCAATGTTGGTAGAAATTCCAGCTTTTATACATTATTTGGGTCAACTTTTTAAGACCTTTCCAATTGTATATAACATGATCCTGGCGGGCTCAAAGGAAAAAAGTTCGAAACTAGCTGTATATATACGAGTTCGACTTCCAGCTACACTAGGTGCTTTCGTCACTCGTTTGGACTGCCGTCCAATGTGATAATTTACGTGATGTAATTGGTTAAAACGATGGGATGGAAAAATTCAGGATTCTTATCCACTGTCGCAACGGCACGTTATTGTTTTGTCAAAGAGAAGGAAAATGTTAATTTTTTAGGATTTTAGGAAAAATCACCATAAAATCAATTGAATCGATTTATCTTTCTTTTGAATAGTTTCTAATGTATCTATATTTGTCGATGCGATCTTCATTCGATCGATTCCACTCGATTTAAATTCAACAAAATGATTAAAAATGATAAAAACAGTGTTTTTCGTCGAAATGAAAAGCAAAAACAAATTAGATGTGGTTTTTCGGTCTTGATATTTTCGGCGAAGTTGTTGTTCTTGACCTACGCAACAACTTTTCTGAAGAAAGCAAAACGAAAATCTTAATAGTTCAAGAGCTATGAACGTGAAAATGAGGGTATATTTTGACTCAGAGCCAAAACATATCGAATGCGATATCTCAAAAATGGGGACTAACTTTAAAATGGGACTAGCACCATTGAACTCAGCGTACTCGAATTAGGTTTACCCCCTGGGTGCCCAGCTTGTCACATTTTTCAACTAGCACAGTGTAATCAGATATACAAATAATTTATATGTTAATAAAAATGCATTTTATTTGTAACCTAATTCAAACAGTTTACTTCGAAATGCTGTATTTTGCATAAAATCTTATGATCTCTGCCTTATCTTATTGTACAGTTAAATTTTTTTTGTAAAATTACTGCATATAAATAATTTACTATATTACTTACACAAATAATAAAAAAATTACTTGCAGGAAGTGAATCAAACTATTGCATCAAATAATTAGCAGTTAGAGTTTAAATTGAAATAGAAAATAAATTAAGTACTTTACTGGAAAGTTTAATAAATAAACTTACAGAAAAAAATTAGATTAAATTACATGCACTGTGTCTCATTCCATTGTACAGAATATATATTTCTATTGCATTGTGGAATTATTTCATACATTTATTAAAATTACTTGTATACTCGTGAATTAATGTAATTGTGTAATTTTTTTAAACAAACAAATAATTACATGCACGAAGTGAATATTATTGTTTTTTAAAGAAAAATTGATAAAATTAACACATACAAAAAAAAATATAATAAAATATGGCTTAATCATTAAATTTAGTATTTATAAAAATAATATAAGGTTACAAATATTACATGCAGGAAGTGAATCATCCAAATAAATTAGATATTTATTAATAGGATTAAATTTAATTCAAAAATTTGTTTACTACAAATAATGTGTTTAAAATGCCGAATTTTCCGACTGATTTAGATATTTTTGCCTTATTAAACACTCTAATTATTACATGCGCGATTTGAATATTAATGTTTATTATGCAATTGTTGGTAGTATAATTACATTTAAGAATGGTATAACTAATACAGTTTGATTTACTACAATATTTGCATAAATAAAATCGGATAACAATTATTACATGCAGAAAGTGAATCAAATAATTTCATTTAATATGTATGAATACATCTTTAAATTGTAATAAAGAATGCATTTATTTTATATTTTAATTCAAATGGTATACTTTAAAATGCGGTATATTTCGAGTAATGTAAATATTTTTTTTTACTTGGTTAGCAAATTAATACATGCTTGGAGTAAATATTACTGTTCATTAAGCAGGAAGAGATAATAAAAATTGAAAATAATTTATATCTTAATTCAATTAGTTTAGTTCCAAATCCTTTTATTTTGCGAGAAATCTAATAATCTCTAGCTTATCTTATTGTTCAATTAATAAAATTTGATAAAATTACTACTGCAAATCGTTTACTACATTATTTACACAAATACAATTAGATTACATGCAGGAAGTGAATCAATCCATTGAATCAGATAATTATCAGTTAGAGTTTCAATCGTAATTCAAAATAAGTCAAATCAAAAATCAAAATTTTAATTAAAATAATGTACTAATTTGAAAAATATATAATTAAACTAACAGGAATAAAATTATTACATGTGCTGATTGCATAGAAAATCTACTAAAGACCGGTTAGTTTTGAGCCAGTTAAATGTTTTAAATGAAAAATATTTTCGTAATCGGAAAAAAATCATCACAACCTTGAATAAATATATTTTCTTCCGTGGAAATTTTCAGCTTTCGTATAAATATTTAAATGGCCAATTTTAATTTAATAACTTTTTAACTAATCGTTAAATATTTCCATGGAATAAAATATATTTAATCCAGTTTGCGTTAATTGTTAAAAATTCATTAAAATTCGCTTTATTGCAATTTATTTTGATTAATTTAGTAATGAATATCCCCCCCCCCCCCCCCCGTGCCCTTAATACAGAGATAGAGATTCCACTCTTTTTGCGCTGCAACCCTCAACACTGCTATCGTATCTAGTGAGGGATTGCTAGCTCTAATACAGAGTTTGATTAGGTCTCATACGTGTTCGATCGAATTTAGATCCGGACTCGTTTTTGGCCACTTAAATACACGAATGCTAATGTCTTGGAGATATTAATGTACCGTTGCAGCTTCGTGTACTGGAGCGTTAACACAAAACTAACATAACCTATGAAGCCCACATATGGCAAAACGTGATCGATAAGAATGTTGCGATCATACCAGTCTGAATTCATCCTCAAACAAATTTCCACCAGCTCCGTACGGCCCTACCAACTGATTTCACCCTAAAACATTATTGAACCTCCTCCAATGCTTACACTTTGCACTTTGTTATACGGTGCGTAGCGTTTTTAACTCTTCTGTATACAGAATTACGTCCATCTGGTTTCCATATTTGGATTCTGGTCTCATCTAAAAAGAGAACAGTGTCCATTGATCAGTTCCCCAATTTCCATGAGTATGACCAAATTCTATACGGTTGGATTTTTGACGAAGAAGAAGCCGTGGAACTTTTACGTGCAGTATCTTCTTTTAATTTTCGTTTAAATGTTCTGGCACTAATAGTCACTTGACAGGGATTAACTAACTCATTTTTCATTTGAGTAGCAGTACACTTTTGATCTCGTAACAAAAAGTTTTTAAAAAACAGTCGGCATGCTTGGTTATACACCATTTACGCCCTCTTCCGCGCTTTCTTTTATATTCTCTGTTGTCCGGTCTCTCGATATCGCTAAGTATTCGCTAAGTATTAATGAAACCGAAGAGATCATTCCTATTTTTTGTGCGATTTCTACTTGACAATAGCCTTCCTGATACAACTGGACGAATTTAACTGTCTCTAGCGCATGAAAATTATAATAGATATTATATTATGTTTAACTTTAGAACACATTTAAAAGTACTAGTGATACTGCATTTACAAACAATTCAAACAGCATATGCACTCTTGATTAGGCATTTTTGAAAAATTATATTGATTGGTTTGCAGCAGATTTTATTCCAATAGGGGTCTGATAAAAATATAAATGTGCTATCATTAGTATACACTAGTAGTATTAAAATTGACCAGCGGCATTTTTTTTATTATAAAACAAATATGTGGTAATTTTTCTGTATTTTTAGGTTGATTACGTTAAACTAATTTATATTGCGTGTCTATGATTTTTTTTTTCAAAACACACAAATTATTACATGCTCGAAGTGAATATTAATGTTCTTTTAATAAAATTTTATAAAAAAATGATCACTTACAAAAAAAAAACAGATGTAACAAACATGACTTAATCATTTACTACAATATTAATAAAAATAAAATGAGGTTACAAATATTACATGCAGGAAGTGAATCAATCAAATAAATTAGATATGTATCAATAAAAGCTTAGAGATATTTAAAATTGCGCTTACTTCAAATGGTCTACTTAAATATTCCAAATTTTGCGATTTTGCGATTGATTTAAATATTTTTTAGGTTAATAAACAAACAAATTATTTTGTGCTCGATGTGTGCATCTAATACAGTTTAATTTAATACATTATTTATAAAAATAAAATTAGATTAGAACGATTACATGCAGGAAGTAAATCGTTTCATTTTATCTTCCATTTATGTGTTTAAATTAAATAATATATGTTAATATATGTTTAAATTAAAACACAAAATGGATTTAGTTTATATCTTAATTCAAATAATTTGCTATAATAATTAATTCCAAATTTGATGTACTTACACATTTAAAACCAAGCAATTTTGTTATTTAAACAACTAGAAGCTGGTCCTTGCTAGTACTTTGCTATTATCGAAGCAGTACTAGCTCCCCCGAACACAGACGCTACCACGAGTTACCTAGGTTTACGTACGGTGAGCCGAACTGTTTTGAGCACTCTAGGCTTGTACAAAATTGGAAAATTGTTCGTACAATGTTTAAATAAAAAAATAAAATAAACAATTATTTTATTCAACTTAAATTCTTTAAATTTATTTATTAACACTTGGATGATGTGGATGCAATTTTCTAGGTGTTGACGTCTTGGTGGTTACAATGAGAAGGGCTTTTATTTTCAATTTTACATATTAAGTACCAAATTATTTAATATTTAATATAGAGGGTCATCAATCGCTAATCTTAATTGCCATTAGATGGCACTACATTATATAATTTTAGTTATAAAACGCATTCCATAATACGTATAGCGATTACATTAGTAGTGGTACAAAATGTCAATAAAAATAACAAATGTCAGTAGTAACAATAATAATAAGTTATAAATTATCTACTGGTAATTTTGTTAATAATATATATTTATATATATATATATATATATATATATATATATATATATATATATATATATATATATATATATATATATATATATATATATATATATATATATATATATATATATATATATATATATATATATATATATATATATATAATAATAATAATAATAATTAATGTGATTTATAGGTAAGTATCTATACGTTAATAATTATAAAGTGAAATTTTACGTTAGTATTGTGTTTCCAATATGCATAACATAATTTGGTTGGATTATCAATTGAAGTTCAAGTTCAAGGACAAATTATGTTATGAATATTGTTTACATATGATTTGGTTTGTTTGTACTAATAATAATTTAAACTAAATTCTAGGTACTCAAGATGATTCTATATAATAACAAGGTAAGTATTAACTAATTGCTAATGTTAACTCTAGGCTTTAGGTTTATGCAATTTGGAATGTATGTGTTTCAGGTGGTTTATGTGTTGCAGGTAGAGATGTTATTCCGGGTGAGTATGACTGGACTTATCGACAATTACTGTTGACATACGTGGTTAGTGCTACTTGAACAAGGCTGTAAGAAATATTGGAAGAATAATTAAACTTTCATGTTTTTCACAGAAAAAAAACAGAGTTCTCCTGACACCGAATCGGTGTCAAATAATATCCCACCGATCGGATACAAATTTTTTTATCCCAGGTGAGTTTTTATTTTGATCGTGATTTACTTTTTTCGGATGAATTTTTATTTATACTTTTTCCACCAGATCGGCGATTGTCCTACTTTTATAATCGTCAATTACTATGAATTATTACTTTTACACCAAACGGTGTAAAAAGTATATTGTTTAATCCTATAGAATGTTTTAAAAATAGTACCCTTCCTTGCGAAGTTAACTTGACGTAATGGAATAGAATGTAAATTATTTTTTCGGATTAAATTCCATTTACACCGCGTTTTTTTTACTGCGTAAACTTGAGCAGTTTAGTGTGATTGTTTTGTTTCGAATTTACATTTTCAAAATTTTTGTCACATTTGTATTGGGTTTACAGATTACGATAGTTAATTTAAGAATATCCTGTTTGGTGGTGGGCCAAATATACGATATGCAAATTGAACAATATTTAGATGTAGGTACTTATTCTTGGTTAAGAACATCCGTGTTGGTGTCATGGATTTATTTTTACAATAAATTGTTAATATTATTTTTTTTAAATGAATCATTATAAATAAAATAAAAAACACAACTCTAATTTGTTTGGAAATGATTTATGTATTCTTGAAATTGAAAAATTCGGTCGTCTCATCAGACTGCAGTATGACCAAGCCACAAAAATACTTTGAACTTAGCGAGGCCAGTGTTAAATATGAGTAGTTTTAGAATTTTAAGTTTCCAACAATAACACTAGTGTATTGGTTTACTGCCAAATTCTCGTAACCTGTTATGTTAATTTCATTTATATTTTTGGTTATCTGCAAATTTAAAATTTTCCGTTCAGGAACGGACAGGAACTTTAGTTTTTTTTGGGTGAACACTAAAAACATTTCACATCAAGAAATGAAAAAATTCTCAAATTATTAAAACACTGAAATTTTTTGAACATATAGTAACCCTGAATACGATTTTGATCCACGTTCCGTGTCATAGTTTGTAATAGTTATCAAAATTTTAACAAGCTCTATCAGCCCAATCTAAAATGGTGAAAATTTGTGAAAAGTGAATACACACAAATAATAACCTCTGATTAGAATACCTAATGAACGAGCAAATGGTCACACCGTACAATCATACATATTTTATGCTAATTTTTGATTTTCACAATTTGGCTTATTATTGCTATTATTATTTATTTTGTACGGTTTGTTTGATTTTGTGACAAAATTATAACCATAACAAACAAACAAAAATTCTAAAGAAGAAAAACCCAAGATGTTGAAAACAAAAACTTTTCATTTTTCTTTCTACTTGTTTCCAGTTGTTTTCGTATAAGAGAGGTTATAAAAATATAACAGAAATGAGAAAAGTTTTTCGTTTCGTTGTCTCTTAAGCGCAACAAAAATATAAACCATAAAGACATAACAAAAAAAAAGTTTTGAGCTTTTATTTTTGTTATGACACTTTTCCTATTTTATTTCTATCAAATTATATGTTTTATAGTAGCAGCACAGTATAAAATAATAATAAGTTTAAGATAAATAACACAATAATTTATCACATAAAAATTATGAATCTGTTGTATCTATTGAAATACTTTTGTTGATAGAATGAAAAGTATAAAATTTTAAATTATAATGAGATTTTTGCTTTGGTTTTAGTTCGTTGCTATCTAGACAACAAATACTTTTAAATTCGATATTGTCTGGATAAATAATTTGGTTCAATAAACTTTATTATTTTATGTTGGTTATGGTTAGTTTAAGCATAGACAATCAAAGGAGATCTTTCATTGGAACTAAAAATCAAAATATAATTTATTCCTGATAATTTTTGTGTTATAGTGTAGCCGCTCGCAGTAGCTTTAAGCTGTCTAACAGATTATTGCTGTTCCGAATCTGGTCCGGTTTTATATTTTCGGCTATGTCTCAGGAGCGATAGAGGGTAATATTCAAGGGGAAAGAGTGATTTTGATTTAACAGCATTTTTCTAAAAAATTATCAAATAATTTGGCTCGACCAGTTTAGTTTACACGCCACTAAAACTTTTTTATTATTTTTGGTAATTTTATAAAAATCAAAAACAGAACTGCACTGCCAAAAAATGTACTTCTATTTATACATATTTTGAGAATGAGAATTGGTGTTTCTTAAAGTGAACGGATGTCAAAAATATAAAATTCCAGCAAAATATTTATTATTAATATAAAATAAACAAATTTAAATAAATAAATATAATATTACTAATAAAAATAAAAAATTTAATTACGTAAAATAACAATTAAATAATTTTAAAAGAAGCTTATTACATAAAATATAAATAAGATATTAGATACGCCCTGTCATAAAATTAATTTTCTGTGGGCGCGAAAGTTGTATAATTACTACTTATGGTTGTGATGGCCAAAAAATGTACAAAGTGTCAAGTTGCAGTTACAGGAAATCGAAATAATCCCGGGATTTCCTGTGAAGTCACCTGCAATGGATATTTCCACATCGCCTGTGCGGATATTCCGTTTGATCTTCTTGATCATATTCGTAATAAAACAGCAGCCTGGATTTGCAACTCTTGTAAAGCGTCAAAGCGTCGATCCTTTATAGATGGGTGGGAAAATACCAGTGATACAGTGTTGAATAATTTATCTGACCTTCCAGAGATTTTAAAAATATTAAATGACCTGCGTGCTAGAATAGTTAGAAACCTCCCAACAATATGTATCGAACTCATTTGATAATTTTTTGCAACAAATCAATTTAATTTCTGATGAAAACAAGGTGCTAAAGGAGAAAATCAAACAATTGGAATCAAAACAATCTACTTATGATTATAAATTCCACAAAATTGAAGCAAGTTTGGATAATGAATATCAACGCACAATCCAAAACAATCTAGTAATTATTGGTCTTCCATCAAATATGGATCTTAAAAATGATATGGTCACCGGTTTGCTTCGTGTTCTGGATGTTAAAGCTGACATTAGTGTAACTCAATCTGCATTCTTCGTTAATCATAAGGATCCACAACGAAGAAGCACATCCAAAAAAACCCATGTTAATAATTAAAACACAGAATAACGAATTGAAAAATGAAATTTTATTAAAATTTAAATCAAAAACAACTAATAAAAATTACATACGGACGTCTGACCTTGGGGTTAGCTGCCCATCATCACACAACAATCTCATTATTCGTATTATGGATCATCTTTAACCGCTCCAAACCAAACTGTATGCAGAAGTTAAAAGAAGGGAAAATATTACTGAGGAAGGATAGTGACGCAATTGTTTATCATATTAAATCGATGAACGATGTCAACTTTGTTGAATCAACATTTCTTGGACGACTTACTGGTGAGGTCGATAATGGTGCCGATTGTAACTGATGTGATATCCTCAACTCTGAATTGTTGTCATGTAAATATAATAATATTTTTAGTTTTTCACTATTTTAAATTTTCAATATATTATAGCCTATATCTATTTACTTACATTTTATTTTTATAGTTTATTATACACTTTAAAAGTGGTTAATTTTATAACTACAATAATTGTATTGTTTATCAAATAAAAAACCTCTTAACGAGGTAAATGTTCGAGTGACGAAAGCCGAATTCAATTCACAAAATTTCTGATATCAAATTTGTGCCGAAAAAACAATTGCATTCGATTTGTCAACGATCTTTTGGAATATTAGTGCATTCAGCGCGTTGTTGTTGAACATTTTGAAAAATCGTTGGCAAGTTGTTGTTTTTGACTAGAAAGAAAAATGTAAACAAACGCGCCGAATGCACTAACATTCCGAAAAATCGTTGACAAATCGAATGCAATTGTTTTTTCGGCACAAATTTGTTATCAGAAATTTTGTGAATTGAATTCGGCTTTCGTCACTCGAACATTTACCTCGTTAAGAGGTTTTTTATTTGATATCAATGATTTTGGCACGGCAAATTGAAAATGAATTGAATTGCGATTCCTTTTATTGTTGTCAGTCAAAACAGTTCACACACACTCGATATAGCACACAATTGGCCGCTACGTGTTATTGTGGCTTAAGTCGTATTCATACGACAGATAAAAATCCGGGAGTTTTCTATTCCATCGTTTTAACCAATTACATCACGTAAATTATACAACAGACACGCTATTTTCATACAAAAAGTTGAAAAAAAATCTGGGATAGAAAAATCTGAGATTTGTATCCGTCGTATGAATACGACTTCATACACAGACGCGCGGCATTGAAATTACGAATAGCCAAAGGCGAAGAACGAATTACGCATACTTTCACACAGCTGTCGGCTGTATGTTACGGAGTGCGCATGATTTGTTCTTCTTCTCTCGATATTCGTCACTCCAGTGGCGTGCGTCTGTGTATGAGGTACAATGCTCTATTCCACACATGATCTCACAGAAATTATAACTTTCTTCTATTCTTTCCCCGTGTATCTATGATACTGGTTTTAATTGCGACTGAAACAAATTTTCAGTGAAATCACACTAACACAAACATAAATAAAATAAAAAAGACGGGAAAGGTTCGGAACCGAACTTTATAAGCATTTTTGTTGCCTATATAGTATTAACAGTATTATTATTCCGTGTCTAAGAAAAAGAGGTTCTATGCAGTGTGGTTTGTGTATTTCAAATATCACAAACACAAATATCCACCCACACCCACCTAGCTCCATCTACACCCAGCCCAACCGACCCCAATCAATCGCAAACCACGCCTCCTAAACATTACTACCTTCCCGACCCACTATCTAATTTAAACACTCAAAACCCATCTCACCCGCATCACCTTACACCACACTACCCATGATGAAAAGTAGGAGGGTCAGGTCTCATCATTAGGTTCAGATAGGTATTTTTTTCATTATGTTCAGGACGATAGCGTACGTTCTGGTGTACTGTTTCTGGTGTGTGGTAGACGATTCTATTTCTTTATTTTGCATGCATTTTTTCAATCTTCATTTTGTAGTATTTTAGTAGATTTTATTTCAGAATCCCTTACCACACGCCACAAACAGGTTATGCCGGGTGTGATCTTATTACACACCCGGTTCTCGTAGGCTATCGGCTGAACATTTGTAGTTTAGTTTTTAGTGTATGTTACAGAGTAGTAAAAATTTAGATCAGATGCATGTGTTTTTGGTAGAAATTCGATTGAGTAATTCAACACTTTTTTTTGCATGTTTCTTGCTGTTTTGTCACTAACCGCATGCAGCTACCATTCATTTTTGATTCCTTAAACAATACAATAAAAAATTCTTATTTTAATGTGTTAGTTGGAAACAAAAATTAATGGTAGCTACCCTCTCACTGATATTCCATCTTCATGCGATGGGAGGGGAGATAAGATCTGTTTTTTAAAGAAATCATTTTAAAGATTAAAAAAGTATCGATTTAATGCAACGAGACTGTGAAATGTTCAATGTTTTTTGGTGATTTTTTCGATCACATCAATTTGTCAGTTTTTTAATTTTTTTTGTTATGAAAACAGGGTCACTGGTAAAAATTCTCTTAGCAATGATAATAATATGATGTATTTATATTTGTTTCATTGTAATACGTTGATTCACTATCATTATGAACCGCAACGGACCGATATTCGGGTGCATTTGAGCCAAAAAATGAAATTTTGCAAAAAAATAGGGTGGCTTTTAAGTTATGGAGGCCAATATCTAAAATATACGAGTTTTCTGGGACAAACGGTTGATGTCATATTGTAGGTGAGGTTTGTGGCTAATAATCCTGAAAATATGAACCAAAAGTCTTTGGCTCATTTTTAAGCAATTTGGCCGAATGTGGCCGGCCGATTTCACATTTTTCAGTTTTTTGGCCAAAATGACCCTCCACCCTAATTTTTTGAATTTTTTTTTATGCTATTTGATAGCTGGCGTCAATACCTTTCCAACGATATGCATATGTCCAGGGTATGACGAATAGGTTCAGCGCTGTGGGCGTGACAAAATGGCCAAAAATGGCCGTTCAGAGGCCGGCCGCGGCCAACATGACGGTCAAATCAAAAAGTTGTAGAACAAAAGTTGCTTATTTTTTCAAGTACTACAAACCCTGAAAATATGAGATCAAATGAAAGAGGTACGGACAAACAAACAAACAAACAAACAAACAAACATATATACCAAAGCAAGATTAAATGGTGACGTCATAGAAAAATATAAAAATGTCATAACTTTGGTTAAAATCATCCGTTTACGACGTTGGAGGTGTCGTTGAATTGGTATTGAGGTCTACAATCATAATTTGCTAGTTAAAAAATAATTGGGGCACTTTTTGGGGCAGTTATACCCGAAAAACTGATTTTTTGGGGCAGTTTTCGGAAGGTCATATCTCCACTCAATGTTGGAAGAAATTTATGTTTTTATACATTATTTGGGTTTATTTTTCAAGACCTTTCTAATGGTATATAACATGACCCTGGCAGCCTCCAAGGGAAAAAGTTCGAAACTTGCTGTATATATACTTCGTTCGACTTCCAGCACAGTAGGTGCTTTCGTCACTCGTTTGGACTGCCGTCCAAAGTGACATATGAAATGTCATTCACGTTCATGAAACTACATTGTAACAATGAACACGTGCCTTTTTCGTTCACGAACTCTACATTGTTACAAACGTCATTCGCAACCCAACTCGAGACTGCCTCTACAAATGTCTTTTTTAATGGTGTCGGTATCAGAAGCAACATGATGATTGTGTAGGTTTGAAAAATAATTTAAAGAACAAAATTCAATTTTTAATATATTTATTTTAAACAAATTTGTGTTTTATGGATACACTGATTATTTTGATGCTCCATAATACTATGTTTAGATCGTACTATTCTTATATTTTTTAGTTACGATTCGTACTTTATGGAAAAAAATTGTCCTCTAGGCAAATCGAACTTTACAAAATCATAAAACGTTCATAATAGATCGTTAGTAATCTTAAGAGGTCTAAAAGTATCGTGAACGAATGCCGCATCTGTGATGTTTAAATTGCGACACGAATTTTTTAGCAGCTGCCTCAACTGCTTGATATTCTTCAATCTATAAATAAAATTTTTATTCTAGTCTTGTATTTTATAAAGGCCGCTCGGTCTTACCGGTTAGGCGAATTTGCGGTTACGTCGTCTCTCAAGACGGATTATACCATCTGTAATAAGTGCTTTGCCGACATCGACATTAGTGGCAGGATCGGTTAGCGTAGCGTAGGTCAAAGCAGCAATTTTATACTCAACATTTAAGTTTAAAGTCTTGTTTAGAACATCTTGGGGGCAAACGAACGACATGCCTCAGTCTTGTCGTCTGCATCTGGCGGGAGTACGGCTAATGCAAGAACATATTCCTGTGCATATGGTTTGTCAGATTATAAGGCAGGTGGTAAAATGAGCTAAACGACTGGCGGGTAATGTCTGTAAAATAATATTTTAAAGTTAGTCTCCAATTCCGATTCCCTCGAGATTAATCTAATTAAAAATATTAATTTTTAAAAAATATTACATATCAAAATAATCTGCCACACAATTGCTTCTCCGTTAGAAATTTATATTGAAAATTCACAACAAACTCCTTCGTATCACAATAAAACATTGCAGTCTCTTAAAATTCATAATTTATTTTGTCTACGCAAATCTAAAATTGTTAAGTGCAATCCCAGTTTTAACAATAAATTTCTTTATCTTCTTAATTCTGTAGTTATGTTTTTAACAATGTTTTGACACTTGGGACAATCTCATAGTTAACTATTACGTCATTTCTACAATGACAGTTGTTACGATATTGTAATAATGTAAATATCGTGAACATACTCCGAGTAAATTTTATACGATTTATAATTTTTTTTTATCTTTTTCTCTTATTTCATTTTTGACATTAAATTGGTTTTCTTTTGTTGCCACACTGAAATCGAATTAAAACCTTATTAATTTCATTTTGGTAGTTGTTTAAAGGCTCAATTACACTACAATATTTTTTACTATAACATGGTCGGATTAATTGTTCAATATTTTTATTTTGATGATTTGCATGGTAGTCTGATCAATTTAATTAAGGGGCGCGAAACAAATTTATTTAGTACGATTGTTTATATTAATATGAGTATTATTCTTTTCAATGAGCAGCGCAATGAACTTTAATCTTGTTTATCAAAATATACGTAGTTTAAGAAAAAATTTAGACAAGCTGCTTGCACACTTAGGTTCCGGTAATCTTTGGCCTCAAATTAATGGCTGGTCTTAAATTTGGAATTACGACAATGAACTCGTGAATTATGGTTTAAAGGGGTATGATCTATTCACATCTTGCTTGCATGATAAACGTTCAGGAGGTATCGCTGTTAATGCCAATAATAGTCTGAATTGTAAACAATTTAATCTTCTTTTCCAAACATTCAATGCGGTCGGTCGGACCTTCTTTATAAGTTCAAATTAGTTTGTATTATTTGTATATATCGTCTTGGTTATACAGATATCTCCAGTTTTATTGATGAATTCAGTGTGCGTTTGGAGGATCTATCCCATCCTAACTTAATTATCATGGGTGACTTTAACATTGACTTTCTCAAGCAGAATGCAATGCTGGATAGGCTGCTGCTTTTATTATCTGAACATGGATTAGATAATATTCTTGAACCAACACGAATTACAAATACCACAGCTACTTGTATTGATAATGTACTCCATAGGTTTGATCAAAGGTATTTTCCGGCAGTTTCCTACAGTGTATTAGACTTAAAAATTTCAGATCACTGTCATATTGAAATTAAATTAACAGGTACTGCCTTTCACACAAAATCTACATCTCGGAGAACCTCTGAAGTTTTTCATATCGATTTCAACCAGCTACAGGATCTACTATTGTTTGAAGAATGAACTGCGATGTTTATTTTTGCCAAGATGTGTCTAAGGCCTATGATAATTTTATTAAAATCTTTAAAGGACATTTTAAAAAATGCACTTCAATTAAGTTGTTTGCCAGTAGAACAACGAAACTAAAGCTATGGGTGTCTGATGATTTATTGAGACTTATACGTAAAAGAAATTATATTTGTCGCCTTGCAAAAAAACATAACAGAAACCGTAGATTGAAACAATATAGCTTGACGCTGTGTGACTCTGTTAACCTACGAATTGAAATAGCCAAATAAAGTTTTTATTCTCAAAAGTTCATCAACAATGGTAATGATGCTCGTAAAAATTGGAAAACAGTTAATGAAATAATAAACGGACAGCCTGATCCAGTTGAAATTAAAGAAATCGTTGATCAAACAGGCTGCATAATATCTGATTCAGTTCAAATCACAAACGAACTTAACGAGTTCTTAATAAGTCAACCCATAAAGTTTCCCTCCACCAACACTTTAATGTTACATATAACCATAGTCATTTAATCTATAAAAATAATATTAGTAAACTTATTGTCGTGAGACAAGTTAAATCTTAAATATGCAACTTAATTAAATTTAAATAAGAAAAATTACAATTAAATTGTTAATACAATTCGACCTACAATTAAAAATTTGTTATCTGGTTAATAGTGGAAATCTATTATATTCCTAGCGATGGCAATTGTCCCTTCAATACAATTCTTGAAGCAAACTAACTTCGACCTGAAACCATAAATGGCGGTTAACAAACATGATCAATTTGGAAGCTTTATACCTAGTAAAACCTATTGAAAGAGCTTATAAGGAAGGAAATTCTTAATTACAAAATGTATATCTAAACCAACTCAACCCGGGATTAAAATGTTTATGTACAAATTATAATTTATTAATTTCTAATAATAAAACTCAGTGTTGATAGTTGTCCAATCAGGAAACTATAAATAAAATATAGTATTAATGTTCATTAGCTCAGACGGCTTACGAATCTTAAATTATTTAGAAATTTTAACACTTTAAAATGTATTATTATTAGTAAGTCAAAATACGACCAAGTAGAAGCCGGACAAAATACACGGCTTGCACGTACGCAGGCCAAATTGCACGAATGCAAATCCCACCCATCCACAGCTCGCACATGTGACAGAGAAACAACCCCCCAGTCACTCGAGCACAAACTCCGGCCATCCATCCCCAATTCTGATAAAATCCCCCTTACCCTCAAGCAAATTTTCACTCAGAACTTCACCATTTTCCGCTACGACCTCCCTAATCCGATGACTACCGTACAATAGAAAAGAAAAACGAACGAAATTACCACTCTTCATACGATACACTCCAACCAGACTAAAAAAAGACACCACCACAGAAAATGGCAAATCTGCAAACGAAAACCACCCCAAAAACAAAAACCAATTCACCAAATATATGATATACAAACAAAGTCAATGCCCACTAGAATGAAAATTCATTTATCTGCCGCACCTGCTACAAGATACAAACCAATAAAGCCAAAAAATTCTCCAAAAAATCCATAGCATTTGCACGAAAGCTTCTCTCCGTGTTTACGTTCCACATATGTACAAATAAAGTCCCTACATTTCGAGACGGCCTAATCATACACATCCATAGACACTGATTAAACAGTTATCTGATTTGTTATATACTCTTCATTCATGCACGTTCATTACACAGACACATACACATTGAAACACATTTTTACATTAAATTTGTTAAATTTGCAAGTAAATATGTAAATAAAAGACAACGTAGGTTACAATATTATACGATAACCAAAAAAAACGAAAATTGTCGGTCATCAAACTTGTTTACTCGCAAAAACAACAACAAATTTTTTTAACAAATGTAACAAAACAGAATTGTAATAACCCTTTCGGCCCAAAAAATACTCACAATAACCCACTACATGAAAATACTAGTATTTTATACCTTTATGTGTTATAAAATACAGTTACCTAGCGTTAATATATTTAGATTTTGTAATAAAAATTATGTTTTAACACATTGAAAACCTTTTTGGATACAGAAAATTGTTTAAATTTTCTCTTTATCTTTCTAAACAAAAATGCAAAGAGAACAAGAAATACAAAATATTTCAATACGAACATGTTAATGCGTTCCAAAATTTAACTTCAACCCTAATTGCTTTCATACAGCAAAAGAACACTCGATCGTGAAAACTGCACCAACTTTTGCATGAACAAACAAAAACGACACAAAACAGTAAATATTAATTAAACAAAAATTTTGTTAATTTTATTTTTAAATTTATAGCTTATGTTTTTGAAATAAATTTGGCCACAAATCCCATCTCATGTAAAGAACTATACACGAGATGAGAATACCTGTTAACGGGTCAGATAACAACGTTATTTCCTCCATTCCAGTAACTTTCCACTGATATATTATTAAAAATGCTTAATCACCTCACCAGTAAACATAGGAATCAAATTCTCAATTCTTTTCACTTAACTTAACTTAAAATACACAAATTATTATTAATATTATTATTATTTATTTATATATGCACATACTTATATTAGTTAAAAGATTAATTAATTTAAAAACACATTTTAAATGATTTACTTAATTTTTTATTTAGAGAAGAGACGAGACAAAATCACGTCTTTCCTCTACGACGTTCAATCGCCGACCGTTTTTGTCAATCAATGTTGTTGTTGTCAAAATTAACATGGCCGATAGTATCACGTTAAATACCTATGAGAGCTAGATATCGAAATATAATTTCTGAATTCGGATTTAAATTTGTTCAAATTGGGAATAATATTAAATTATATTTAAAGCATAGTCGAAATTTTGTTTTTGTCAATCAATGTTGTTGTTGTCAAAATTAACATGGCCGATAGTAAAACGTTAAATACTTATGAGGGCTAGATATCGACATATAATTACTGAATTCGGATTTTACTTGGTTCAAATTGGGAATATTATTAAATTATATTTAAATGATAGTCGTAATTTTGTTTTTGTCAATCAATGTTGTTGTAGTCAAAATAAACATGGCCGATAATAACGCGTTAAATACTTATGAGGGCTAGATATCGATATTTAATTACTGAATTCGGATTTAAATTTGTTCAAATTGGGAATAATATTAAATTATATTTAAATCCTAGCCAAAATTTTGATTTGTCAATCAATGTTGTTGTTGTCAAAATTAGCTTGGCCGCTAATAACACGTTAAATACTTATGAGGGCTAGATATCGATATATAATTACTGAATTTGGATGGGTCTCATACGAAACGACACATTTCACAACAGGATGTGCTAAAACAGGATGTCACAAAACAGGATATCACAAAACAGTACATGGTACGCTACAGTACATGGTACGAAACAGGACCGATTAAAACAGTACAACGCAAAACAGTACATGGTACACTAAAGTACATGGTACGAAACAGGACCGATTAAAACAGTACATCACAAAATATTACATGGTACGGAACAGGACCGATTAAAACAGGACATCACAAAACAGTACATGGTACACTAAAGTACATGGTACGGAAGAGTACATCGCAAAACAGTACATATTAAAAGAGAACACCACAAAATAGTTAATAGTCAATTTTATTTTACGGTTTTAATAACTAGTTGTGTGGGTACGGAAAAATACCATGTCAAAAATTTATTTTTGTATGTTTTTTGAACCAACATACACATTTGTGCATTCCTTTCAAACTTATTTTCGCCCGAAAAAACACTATAACTATACACGCAATTGTGTTGGTTGTACTTCAAATCAAGCGATATTTTTTATCAAAAACGCCATTACATACTATGGTTCTATGGTTTTTTACACACACATTTGTGTGGTTTGGACTTAAATTGAGCCATTTTTTTGGTTAAAAAAGGGATATATTTGTTTATATATTTACTAAAATTTTTGATCTATTTTGCAACGATCAAGTATTAGCGATTTAAATTAAAATAATGTTATATATTGTTAGGTGAAGGGATATTTTATTATAACTTAAAGCAATTATAATTCTATATAGTATACTGTCTAATTACTCTAGGTGAAGGCAAATATCCACTTGATAATATCCTAATTACTAAACGTATTCAATAAAAAATATTTAACAAATCAAGCTGAAAAGAACCTCCAGCTTAACGTTCTGTAAAATGTACTTTAGTTTACCATGTACTGTTTTGTGATGTACTGTTTTCATCGGTCCTGTTTCGTACCACGTACTTTAGTGTACCATGTACTGTTTTGTGATGTACTGTTTTAATCGGTCCTGTTCCGTACCATGTACTTTAGTGTACCATGTACTGTTTTGTGATGTACTGTTTTTATCGGTCCTGTTCCGTACCATGTACTGTTTTGTGATGTCCTAATTTATTACATCCTGTTTTGAAATGTGCCATAGTGAGCGGCTTCGAATTTGGATTAAAATTTGTTCAAATTGAGTTTAATATTAAATTATATTAAAACCATAGCCAAAATTTTGATTTGTCAATCAATGTTGTTGTTGTCAAAATAAACATGGCCGATAATAACACGTTAAATACTTATGAGGGCTAGATATCGATATATAATTACTGAATTCGGATTTCAATTTGTTCAAATTGAGATTAATATTAAATTATATTTAAATCATAGTCAAAATTTTGTTTTCTCAATAATTGTTGTGGTTGTCAAAATTAACATGGCCGACAATATCACGTTAAATACCTATGAGAGCTAGATATCGAAATATAAATTCTGAATTCGGATTTAAATTTGTTCAAATTGGGAATAATATTAAATTATATTTAAATGAAAGTCGAAATTTTGTTTTTGTCAATCAATGTTGTTGTTGTCAAAATTAACATGGCCGATAGTAAAACGTTAAATACTTTTGAGGTCTAGATATCGATATATAATTACTGAATTCGGATTTCAATTTGTTCAAATTGAGATTAATATTAAATTATATTTAAATCATAGGCAAAATTTTGTTTTCTCAATAATTGTTGTTGTTGTCAAAATTAACATGGCCGATAGTAAAACGCTAAATATTTTCGAGGGCTAGATATCGATATATAATTACTGAATTCGGATTTCAATTTGTTCAAATTGAGATTAATATTAAATTATATTAAAATCACAGTCAAAATTTTGTTTTCTCAATAATTGTTGTTGTTGTCAAAATTAACATGGCCGACAATATCACGTTAAATACCTTTGAGAGCTAGATATCGAAATATAAATTCTGAATTCGGATTTAAATTGGTTCAAATTGGGAATAATATTAAATTATATTTAAATGAAAGTCGAAATTTTGTTTTTGTCAATCAATGTTGTTGTTGTCAAAATTAACATGTCCGATAATAACACGTTAAATACTTGTGAGGGCTAGATATCGATATTTAATTACTGAATTCAGATTTAACTTGGTTCAAATTGGGAATAATATTAAATTATATTTAAAGCATAGTCAAAATTTTGTTTTTGTCAATCAATTTGTTGTTGTCAAAATTAACATGGCCGGTAGTAAAACGTTAAATACTTGTGAGGTCTAGATATCGATAAATAATTACTGAATTCGGATTTAAATTTGTTCAAATTGGGAATAATATTAAATTATATTTAAAGCATAGTCGAAATATTGTTTTTGTCAATCAATGTTGTTGTTGTCAAAATAAACATGGCCGACAATATCACGTTAAATACCTATGAGAGCTAGATATCGAAATATAAATTCTGAATTCGGATTTAAATTTGTTCAAATTGGGAATAATATTAAATTATATTTAAATGAAAGTCGAAATTTTATTTTTGTCAATCAATGTTGTTGTTGTCAAAATAAACATGGCCGATAATAACGCGTTAAATACTTGTGAGGGCTAGATATCGATATATAATTACTGAATTCAGATTTAACTTGGTTCAAATTGGGAATAATATTAAATTATATTTAAAGCATAGTCAAAATTTTGTTTTTGTCAATCAATTTGTTGTTGTCAAAATCAACATGGCCGGTAGTAAAACGTTAAATACTTGTGAGGTCTAGATATCGATAAATAATTACTGAATTCGGATTTAAATTTGTTCAAATTGGGAATAATATTAAATTATATTTAAAGCATAGTCGAAATATTGTTTTTGTCAATCAATGTTGTTGTTGTCAAAATAAACATGGCCGACAATATCACGTTAAATACCTATGAGAGCTAGATATCGAAATATAAATCTGAATTCGGATTTAAATTTGTTCAAATTGGGAATAATATTAAATTATATTTAAATGAAAGTCGAAATTTTGTTTTTGTCAATCAATGTAGTTGTTGTCAAAATAAACATGGCCGATAATAACGCGTTAAATACTTGTGAGGGCTAGATATCGATATATAATTACTGAATTCAGATTTAACTTGGTTCAAATTGGGAATAATATTAAATTATATTTAAAGCATAGTCAAAATTTTGTTTTTGTCAATCAATTTGTTGTTGTCAAAATTAACATGGCCGGTAGTAAAACGTTAAATACTTGTGAGGTCTAGATATCGATAAATAATTACTGAATTCGGATTTAAATTTGTTCAAATTGGGAATAATATTAAATTATATTTAAAGCATAGTCGAAATATTGTTTTTGTCAATCAATTTTGTTGTTGTCAAAATAAACATGGCCGACAATATAACGTTAAATACCTATGAGAGCTAGATATCGAAATATAAATTCTGAATTCGGATTTAAATTTGTTCAAATTGGGAATAATATTAAATTATATTTAAATGAAAGTCGAAATTTTGTTTTTATCAATCAATGTTGTTGTTGTCAAAATAAACATGGCCGATAATAACGCGTTAAATACTTATGAGGGCTAGATATCGATATATAATTACTGAATTCGGATTTAACTTGGTTCAAATTGGGAATAATATTAAATTATATTTAAAGCATAGTCGAAATATTGTTTTTGTCAATCAATGTTGTTGTTGTCAAAATAAACATGGCCGATAATAACGCGTTAAATACTTATGAGGGCTAGATATCGATATACTGAATTCGGATTTAACTTGGTTCAAATTGGGAATAATATTAAATTATATTTAAAGCATAGTCAAAATTTTGTTTTTGTCAATCAATTTGTTGTTGTCAAAATAAACATGGCCGATAGTAAAACGTTAAATACTTATGAGGGCTAGATATCGATATATAATTACTGAATTCGGATTTAACTTGGTTTAAATTGGGAATAATATTAAATTATATTTAAAGCATAGTCGAAATATTGTTTTTGTCAATCAATGTTGTTGTTGTCAAAATAAACATGGCCGATAATAACGCGTTAAATACTTATGAGGGCTAGATATCGATATACTGAATTCGGATTTAACTTGGTTCAAATTGGGAATAATATTAAATTATATTTAAAGCATAGTCAAAATTTTGTTTTTGTCAATCAATTTGTTGTTGTCAAAATAAACATGGCCGATAGTAAAACGTTAAATACTTATGAGGGCTAGATATCGATATTTAATTACTGAATTCGGATTTAAATTTGTTCAAATTGGGAATAATATTAAATTATATTTAAATCCTAGCCAGAATTTTGATTTGTCAATCAATGTTGTTGTTGTCAAAATAAACATGGCCGATAATAACACGTTAAATACTTATGAGGGCTAGATATCGATATATAATTACTGAATTCGGATTTCAATTTGTTCAAATTGAGATTAATATTAAATTATATTTAAATCATAGGCAAAATTTTGTTTTCTCAATAATTGTTGTTGTTGTCAAAATTAACATGGCCGATAACAACACGTTAAATACTTGTGAGGGCTAGATATTGATATATAATCACTGAATTCGGATTTCAATTTGTTCAAATTGAGATTAATATTAAATTATATTAAAATCATAGTCAAAATTTTGTTTTCTCAATAATTGTTGTTGTTGTCAAAATAAACATGGCCGACAATATCACGTTAAATATCGGTTAAATGTCGGATTTAAATTTGTTCAAATTGGGAATAATATTAAATTATATTTAAATGAAAGTCGAAATTTTGTTTTTGTCAATCAATGTTGTTGTTGTCAAAATTAACATGGCCGATAATAACACGTTAAATACTTGTGAGGGCTAGATATCGATATTTAATTACTGAATTCGGATTTAACTTGGTTCAAATTGGGAATAATATTAAATTATATTTAAAGCATAGTCAAAATTTTGTTTTTGTCAATCAATTTGTTGTTGTCAAAATAAACATGGTCGATAGTAAAACGTTAAATACTTATGAGGGCTAGATATCGATATTTAATTACTGAATTCGGATTTAAATTTGTTCAAATTGGGAATAATATTAAATTATATTTAAATCCTAGCCAGAATTTTGATTTGTCAATCAATATTTTTGTTGTCAAAATTAACATGGCCGATAATAACGCGTTAAATACTTTTGAGGGCTAGATATCGATATATAATTACTGAATTCGGATTTCAATTTGTTCAAATTGAGATTAATATTAAATTATATTAAAATCATAGTCAAAATTTTGTTTTCTCAATAATTGTTGTTGTTGTCAAAATTAACATGGCCGACAATATCACGTTAAATATCGGTTAAATGTCGGATTTAAATTTGTTCAAATTGGGAATAATATTAAATTATATTTAAATGAAAGTCGAAATTTTGTTTTTGTCAATCAATGTTGTTGTTGTCAAAATAAACATGGCCGATAATAACACGTTAAATACTTGTGAGGGCTAGATATCGATATTTAATTACTGAATTCGGATTTAACTTGGTTCAAATTGGGAATAATATTAAATTATATTTAAAGCATAGTCAAAATTTTGTTTTTGTCAATCAATTTGTTGTTGTCAAAATAAACATGGTCGATAGTAAAACGTTAAATACTTATGAGGGCTAGATATCGATATTTAATTACTGAATTCGGATTTAAATTTGTTCAAATTGGGAATAATATTAAATTATATTTAAATCCTAGCCAGAATTTTGATTTGTCAATCAATATTGTTGTTGTCAAAATTAACATGGCCGATAATAACACGTTAAATACTTTTGAGGGCTAGATATCGATATATAATTACTGAATTCGGATTTCAATTTGTTCAAATTGAGATTAATATTAAATTATATTAAAATCATAGTCAAAATTTTGTTTTCTCAATAATTGTTGTTGTTGTCAAAATTAACATGGCCGACAATATCACGTTAAATACCTATGAGAGCTAGATATCGAAATATAAATTCTGAATTCGGATTTAAATTTGTTCAAATTGGGAATAATATTAAATTATATTTAAATGAAAGTCGAAATTTTGTTTTTGTCAATCAATGTTGTTGTTGTCAAAATAAACATGGCCGATAATAACGCGTTAAATACTTGTGAGGGCTAGATATCGATATATAATTACTGAATTCAGATTTAACTTGGTTCAAATTGGGAATAATATTAAATTATATTTAAAGCATAGTCAAAATTTTGTTTTTGTCAATCAATGTTGTTGTTGTCAAAATTAATATGGCCGGTAGTAAAACGTTAAATACTTGTGAGGTCTAGATATCAATAAATAATTACTGAATTCGGATTAAAATTTGTTCAAATTGGGAATAATATTAAATTATATTTAAAGCATAGTCGAAATATTGTTTTTGTCAATCAATGTTGTTGTTGTCAAAATAAACATGGCCGATAATAACGCGTTAAATACTTATGAGGGCTAGATATCGGTATTTAATTACTAAGTTCGGATTTAAATTTGTTCAAATTGGGAATAATATTAAATTATATTTAAATCCTAGCCAAAATTTTGTTTTTGTCAATCAATGTTGTTGTTGTCAAAATAAACATGGCCGATAATAACGCGTTAAATACTTATGAGGGCTAGATATCGATATACTGAATTCGGATTTAACTTGGTTCAAATTGGGAATAATATTAAATTATATTTAAAGCATAGTCAAAATTTTGTTTTTGTCAATCAATTTGTTGTTGTCAAAATAAACATGGCCGATAGTAAAACGTTAAATACTTATGAGGGCTAGATATCGATATTTAATTACTGAATTCGGATTTAAATTTGTCCAAATTGGGAATAATATTAAATTATATTTAAATCCTAGCCAGAATTTTGATTTGTAAATCGATGTTGTTGTTGTCAAAATTAACATGGCCGATAATAACGCGTTAAATACTTATGAGGGCTAGATATCGATATATAATTACTAAATTCGGATTTAACTATGTTCAAATTGGGAATAATATTAAATTATATTTAAAGCATAGTCGAAATTTTGTTTTTGTCAATCATTGTTGTTGTTGTCAAAATTAGCATGGACGATAACAACACGTTAAATACTTGTGAGGGCTAGATATCGATATATAATTACTGAATTTGGATTAAATTTTGTTCAAATTGAGTTTAATATTAAATTATATTCAAACCATAGCCAAAATTTTGATTTGTCAATCAATGTTGTTGTTGTCAAAATAAACATGGCCGATAATAACACGTTAAATACTTATGAGGGCTAGATATCGATATATAATTACTGAATTCGGATTTCAATTTGTTCAAATTGAGATTAATATTAAATTATATTTAAATCCTAGCCAAAATTTTGTTTTCTCAATAATTGTTGTTGTTGTCAAAATTAACATGGCCGATAACAACACGTTAAATACTTGTGAGGGCTAGATATTGATATATAATTACTGAATTCGGATTTCAATTTGTTCAAATTGAGATTAATATTAAATTATATTAAAATCATAGTCAAAATTTTGTTTTCTCAATAATTGTTGTTGTTGTCAAATTTAACATGGCCGACAATATCACGTTAAATATCGGTTAAATGTCGGATTTAAATTTGTTCAAATTGGGAATAATATTAAATTATATTTAAATGAAAGTCGAAATTTTGTTTTTGTCAATCAATGTTGTTGTTGTCAAAATTAACATGGCCGATAATAACACGTTAAATACTTGTGAGGGCTAGATATCGATATTTAATTACTGAATTCGGATTTAACTTGGTTCAAATTGGGAATAATAATAAATTATATTTAAAGCATAGTCGACATTTTGTTTTTGTCAATCAATGTTGTTGTTGTCAAAATAAACATGGCCGATAATAACGCGTTAAATACTTATGAGGGCTAGATATCGATATTTAATTACTGAATTTGGATTTAACTTGGTTCAAATTGGGAATAATGTTAAATTATATTTAAAGCATAGTCGAAATTTTGTTTTTGTCAATCAATGTAGTTGTTGTCAAAATAAACATGGCCGATAATAACACGTTAAATACTTGTGAGGGCTAGATATCGATATATAATTACTGAATTCAGATTTAACTTGGTTCAAATTGGGAATAATATTAAATTATATTTAAAGCATAGTCAAAATTTTGTTTTTTTTTAATCAATTTGTTATTGTCAAAATTAACATGGCCGGTAGTAAAACGGTAAATACTTGTGAGGGCTAGATATCGATAAATAATTACTGAATTCGGATTTAAATTTGTTCAAATTGGGAATATTATTAAATTATATTTAAATGATAGTCGAAATTTTGTTTTTGTCAATCAATGTTGTTGTTGTCAAAATAAACATGGCCGATAATAACGCGTTAAATACTTATGAGGGCTAGATATCGGTATTTAATTACTAAATTCGGATTTAAATTTGTTCAAATTGGGAATAATATTAAATTATATTTAAATCCTAGCCAAAATTTTGTTTTTGTCAATCAATGTTGTTGTTGTCAAAATAAACATGGCCGATAATAACGCGTTAAATACTTATGAGGGCTAGATATCGATATATAATTACTGAATTCGGATTTAACTTGGTTCAAATTGGGAATAATATTAAATTATATTTAAAGCATAGTCAAAATTTTGTTTTTGTCAATCAATTTGTTGTTGTCAAAATAAACATGGTCGATAGTAAAACGTTAAATACTTATGAGGGCTAGATATCGATATTTAATTACTGAATTCGGATTTAAATTTGTTCAAATTGGGAATAATATTAAATTATATTTAAATCCTAGCCAGAATTTTGATTTGTCAATCAATATTGTTGTTGTCAAAATTTAATGGCCGATAATAACGCGTTAAATACTTATGAGGGCTAGATATCGATATATAATTACTAAATTCGGATTTAACTATGTTCAAATTGGGAATAATATTAAATTATATTTAAAGCATAGTCGAAATTTTGTTTTTGTCAATCATTGTTGTTGTTGTCAAAATTAGCATGGACGATAATAACACGTTAAATACTTATGAGGGCTGGATATCGATATATAATTACTGAATTCGGATTTCAATTTGTTCAAATTGAGATTAATATTAAATTATATTTAAATCATAGGCAAAATTTTGTTTTCTCAATAATTGTTGTTGTTGTCAAAATTAACATGGCCGATAACAACACGTTAAATACTTGTGAGGGCTAGATATTGATATATAATTACTGAATTCGGATTTCAATTTGTTCAAATTGAGATTAATATTAAATTATATTAAAATCATAGTCAAAATTTTGTTTTCTCAATAATTGTTGTTGTTGTCAAAATAACATGGCCGACAATATCACGTTAAATATCGGTTAAATGTCGGATTTAAATTTGTTCAAATTGGGAATAATATTAAACTATATTTAAATGAAAGTCGAAATTTTGTTTTTGTCAATCAATGTTGTTGTTGTCAAAATTAACATGGCCGATAATAACACGTTAAATACTTGTGAGGGCTAGATATCGATACATAATTACTGAATTCGGATTTAATTTGGGTCAAATTGGGAATAATATTAAATTATATTTAAAGCATAGTCGAAATTTTGTTTTTGTCAATCAATGTAGTTGTTGTCAAAATAAACATGGCCGATAATAACGCGTTAAATACTTGTGAGGGCTAGATATCGATATATAATTACTGAATTCAGATTTAACTTGGTTCAAATTGGGAATAATATTAAATTATATTTAAAGCATAGTCAAAATTTTGTTTTTGTCAATCAATTTGTTGTTGTCAAAATTAACATGGCCGGTAGTAAAACGTTAAATACTTATGAGGGCTAGATATCGATATTTAATTACTGAATTCGGATTTAAATTTGTTCAAATTGGGAATAATATTAAATTATATTTAAATCCTAGCCAGAATTTTGATTTGTCAATCAATGTTGTTGTTGTCAAAATAAACATGGCCGATAATAACACGTTAAATACTTATGAGGGCTAGATATCGATATATAATTACTGAATTCGGATTTCAATTTGTTCAAATTGAGATTAATATTAAATTATATTTAAATCATAGGCAAAATTTTGTTTTCTCAATAATTGTTGTTGTTGTCAAAATTAACATGGCCGATAACAACACGTTAAATACTTGTGAGGGCTAGATATTGATATATAATTACTGAATTCGGATTTCAATTTGTTCAAATTGAGATTAATATTAAATTATATTAAAATCATAGTCAAAATTTTGTTTTCTCAATAATTGTTGTTGTTGTCAAAATTAACATGGCCGACAATATCACGTTAAATATCGGTTAAATGTCGGATTTAAATTTGTTCAAATTGGGAATAATATTAAATTATATTTAAATGAAAGTCGAAATTTTGTTTTTATCAATCAATGTTGTTGTTGTCAAAATTAACATGGCCGATAACAACACGTTAAATACTTGTGAGGGCTAGATATCGATATTTAATTACTGAATTCGGATTTACCTTGGTTCAAATTGGGAATAATAATAAATTATATTTAAAGCATAGTCAAAATTTTGTTTTTGTCAATCAATTTGTTGTTGTCAAAATTAACATGGCCGATAGTAAAACGTTAAATACTTGTGAGGGCTAGATATCGATATATAATTACTGAATTCGGATTTAACTTGGTTCAAAAATGATAAAATGATTCGACATTGGCTGATTAATATAGACAACATTGAAAACTACTTCTAATTTTTCTTTTTTGTATTGTATTCACTAAATATGAGCTGGAATTTTAATTTTATTGTATGAATTATTTATTTATTCTTTTATGATAGTTTTTAATTTATTATTTTTATTTGTACACTTTTGGCAACCTAAATTTCATGATTTTTTTCTTTCTTGCTCCCCCACAGGTTCTAAAAACCTATTAGGAGCTCTAACTTTATTAGAAATAGTTTATGATTTGTAATTTGTATTAATGTATGTAACCTGTTTTTTTTTTTTTTTTTCTAAATAAAGAGAATAATAATAATAATAATAATAATAAATTGGGAATAATATTAAATTATATTTAAAGCATAGTCGAAATTTTGTTTTTGTCAATCAATGTTGTTGTTGTCAAAATAAACATGGCCGATAATAACGCGTTAAATACTTATGAGGGCTAGATATCGATATTTAATTACTGAATTTGGATTTAACTTGGTTCAAATTGGGAATAATATTAAATTATATTTAAAGCATAGTCGAAATTTAATTTTTGTCAATCAATTTGTTGTTGTCAAAATTAACATGGCCGATAGTAAAACGTTAAATACTTATGAGAGGTAGAGTTCGATATATAATTACTGAATTCGGATTTCAATTTGTTGAAATTGAGATTAATATTAAATTATATTTAAATCATAGTCAAAATTTTGTTTTCTCAATAATTGTTGTTGTTGTCAAAATTAACATGGCCGATAGTAAAACGTTAAATACTTTTGAGGGCTAGATATCGATATATAATTACTGAATTCGGATTTCAATTTGTTCAAATTGGGATTAATATTAAATTATATTTAAATCATAGTCAAAATTTTGTTTTCTCAATAATTGTTGTTGTTGTCAAAATTAACATGGCCGACAATATCACGTTAAATACCTATGAGAGCTAGATATCGAAATATAAATTCTGAATTCGGATTTAAATTTGTTCAAATTGGGAATAATATTAAATTATATTTAAATGAAAGTCGAAATTTTGTTTTTGTCAATCAATGTTGTTGTTGTCAAAATTAACATGTCCGATAATAACACGTTAAATACTTGTGAGGGCTAGATATCGATATTTAATTACTGAATTCGGATTTAACTTGGTTCAAATTGGGAATAATAATAAATTATATTTAAAGCATAGTCAAAATTTTGTTTTTGTCAATCAATTTGTTGTTGTCAAAATTAACATGGCCGATAGTAAAACGTTAAATACTTGTGAGGGCTAGATATCGATAAATAATTACTGAATTCGGATTTAAATTTGTTCAAATTGGGAATAATATTAAATTATATTTAAATCCTAGCCAAAATTTTGATTTGTCAATCAATTTTGTTGTTGTCAAAATTAACATGGCCGACAATATCACGTTAAATACTTGTGAGAGCTAGAAATCGAAATATAATTTCTGAATTCGGATTTAACTTGGTTCAAATTGGGAATAATATTAAATTATATTCAAAGCATAGTCTAAATTAAATTTTTGTCAATCAATTTGTTGTTGTCAAAATTAACATGGCCGATAGTAAAACGTTAAATACTTATGAGAGGTAGAGTTCGATATATAATTACTGAATTCGGATTTCAATTTGTTGAAATTGAGATTAATATTAAATTATATTTAAATCATAGTCAAAATTTTGTTTTCTCAATAATTGTTGTTGTTGTCAAAATTAACATGGCCGATAGTAAAACGTTAAATACTTTTGAGGGCTAGATATCGATATATAATTACTGAATTCGGATTTCAATTTGTTCAAATTGGGATTAATATTAAATTATATTTAAATCATAGTCAAAATTTTGTTTTCTCAATAATTGTTGTTGTTGTCAAAATTAACATGGCCGACAATATCACGTTAAATACCTATGAGAGCTAGATATCGAAATATAAATTCTGAATTCGGATTTAAATTTGTTCAAATTGGGAATAATATTAAATTATATTTAAATGAAAGTCGAAATTTTGTTTTTGTCAATCAATGTTGTTGTTGTCAAAATTAACATGTCCGATAATAACACGTTAAATACTTGTGAGGGCTAGATATCGATATTTAATTACTGAATTCGGATTTAACTTGGTTCAAATTGGGAATAATAATAAATTATATTTAAAGCATAGTCAAAATTTTGTTTTTGTCAATCAATTTGTTGTTGTCAAAATTAACATGGCCGATAGTAAAACGTTAAATACTTGTGAGGGCTAGATATCGATAAATAATTACTGAATTCGGATTTAAATTTGTTCAAATTGGGAATAATATTAAATTATATTTAAATCCTAGCCAAAATTTTGATTTGTCAATCAATTTTGTTGTTGTCAAAATAACATGGCCGACAATATCACGTTAAATACTTGTGAGAGCTAGAAATCGAAATATAATTTCTGAATTCGGATTTAACTTGGTTCAAATTGGGAATAATATTAAATTATATTCAAAGCATAGTCTAAATTAAATTTTTGTCAATCAATTTGTTGTTGTCAAAATTAACATGGCCGATAGTAAAACGTTAAATACTTATGAGGGCTAGATATCGATATAATTGACCATCTTTTTCAATTATTAGTTTAAAAAAATGTTTGCGTTCTCACATTGATAAATTAAATACGGGAAGGAAAATGAAAGAAGGAAAAATTATATAAATGTAGTATTTTAAGAGGTTTTAATATATCCATGTGTAATGAATTTAGAATAGTAGTTTTAATTATCTATTATACATTTTAAACGTAAATTATGTTGTTTTTATTTCTTATTTTTGTAAATAGAAGTTAAATATTTTATTTTTGTTTTGTAATTTAGAATCAGGGGACCAGTCACGTGATCTATTTGATCCAATGATCCACTTATCATACCTTCTGAAACTTTTTTAGTCTTAATATTATTGTACATACTAGTTTTTATTTATTATAATAAAGATGGTAATGAAAACGAAAAAAAATAAAATAAAATAAAAAAAATTAGAAGATTATGCTCGAAATAAAGTTGAAACGTAGATGTCGTGGCGAACATGATTCTCGTTTTCATCACTTCACTGGACTAAAAAACGCATTCGAATCCAACTACCACTTTTTTGACATTTCAAGTTTACATTTGGATTCGATGGAAATTTAAGATAAGCGCAATTATTTGTTTTCATTTAAATTGGACCAATTATTAATTATAATTATTATTTCAGGTGATTAAAATCTAGGAAATGACAAAGCTAAAGCTTTGGTTAACTTGGCTGTGCATTAATTTTTTTTTTTTTTAAATTTATATATAAGTTTCAATAATTTTCCTAAATGTCGTTCATTCCAATATTAATCGTTTGCATCTATTTCAGATAAATTAAATCTAATGTGATCATAGTATAAAGCTGTATGGAATAAATGTTTGATATTCTGGACAAATAAGTGAACTAGGTATGATAACCTTAATATTAACTAATTACATTTCTAATTTTGGTTTTAGGAGTTGAAACTGGAACATCATCAATGACGTCATCGATCAGCTGATTTGTGCTTTTTTGGTGAAAGTGACATGAGTCGACAAAAACAGAAAATAATTTAGTTAGTCGTAAAGAAGCTATCGAATGAAAATCAGAAAAATAAATTGAAATTTTCTAGTGCAGTTTGTTTTATTAAAAAAACCAAGTTGGGTTTGAGTGTATTAATTGTGGTGACTTAAAGTGACAACGAACAAGTGCACGCGCGCTATCACACGTATAAAACAGCGACAAAATATTACTAAATTTGATCAAATATTAAACTTTATACATTCTGTGTCGAACCATCCTTTCTGCTTTTTGCGGCGGTGGGGGCGGAGGCCAAATGTAGGGGCAATGAAGTCGATTTTTGCCTTTTTCAACATTTTCTCAAGAAACTGTTAAGCACTGAGCCAATAATATTCTATATAGTGACTGTTGCAGTGAACAAAATAAAAATTTATTTGTGTCCTTGTATGTTGTTCATACAAAATAACACAAATATCAAAATAATCGATCACAAATTTTTATTACCAAGTCACACTCACTTTCAAGTAAATGAAATTGGTCAAAACAAGTTTTATGATTTTGCCAAAAATAATTTCCATTTAAATCACTAAATCTACGACGGGAGGTTGTTAATATTTTTTTTTGTCCGATCATTAACTTGCTTATGATAAACCTCAAACAATAAGAGATCGATCCTGATATTGTGTGTGATGAAAAGGAACACAACTATGACCCACAATCGTAGTGCAAAGCTCATTGGCCGATCCATTTTCCATGTCCAGAACTATATGTTGGCATAGAGCTATGCAATGCGCAGATGTTAATATAAATCGGGCCTATAGCTGTTCGTCCTCGATTTGGCAGGTAACTGCGTAATATATAGGGCGGGAAAAACGAACCGCGAAAGATTGGGAGTGCTTCGGCACCAAAACCGATTGCAAGGATTAGATCATAAAAAAAAATTGAGAACAATTTTAACGATTCCAACCATCTTGTTTTTATAAGTATAATAAATAATCAAAGTGTGTAAATACTTCTTTCTTTTAATATTAAAAGTCTTATATTAAAAGTTTAATTTTAAATCAATTTTCGGTAAGCTTTGATACTAACACTTGGTATACATGGTTATACAGAAAAATTAAACGAATCAAAGTTTTATTTGCAGTTGAATTTTGATTCTTCAAAATGTCACTAATTAGACGTACCAAATTATGTCGCAGAACTAGCAATGCTGCAAGTCAAAGTTGTATACAAGCAAATTAAACTGACGAGAAATGAAGTTGAACGGAATCGACAGAGTTGAAATCAACAACGTGAAAATGTGGCGTTTAATCGGTATATCAAGCTGTATTCAATTATAACATAACAATCGAATACAGTTAAATTCAAATCGTTGCTGTTAGACCAATGAACTTCGATGGCATTAAAGTTTTAAAATAAAGCTTTTTTATTATGTTGCAGCAGTGGCCCTGTCAAACTGACTCCATTGGTATCGTCACCAGAGCTATTTTTTGACTCATATCGATCAATGTCATTTAGAAGAAGAAAGTACAGATGAAAGTACATTGGGTAACAATAAACTTTTTCCACCATATAGTTGATGCAAAATACGTTGGCAGCTTTCAATTGACATGGTGTTAATTTCGTTGGTAGCTGTGAATTGCCAAAAGCAACCAGAAATTAGTGTGTTTACAGTAGTTGATAGGGAATGGTAGTGCTGCCAACGTATTTTGCCAGCCGCATGTTGGTACAAACACTTAGCTTTAGTATTACCTGGTTTCATCTGTTTACCCCTTGCAGATTCAGAGTCAAATATATCATCGAACAGGTTCCTTACTGCCAACGCAAAATAGCGATTACAAATTTTATTTTATAATAATAATAATAATAATAATAATAATAATAATAATAATAATAATAATAATAATAATAATAATAATAATAATAATAATAATAATAATAATTCCCAACGACCTATTACCCCTCCCAACCGCGCGCGGGGAGTCTCCATCTGTATTATTATTATTTTTTTGAGTATAATTCCAGTGATTATAAACATGGATATCGAACTGCTTAACCTGTGAAATTAAAGAAAAGTAGCAAGCGGGAAAATCTATATTAGTATTAAAATCAAATCTGATTATTAAGAGGCAAACTAGGTGAACAGCTAAGCAACACGATACCCGTCGCGGACGGAAGGAGAACAGAGGTTGAGTCTGCTTAGTACAAGCAGATTAAAATTGAAAAATATAGCAGTCAACTGATAAAATTTCATAAAATTTGATAAATAAAACAAAATAAAATGTAACAAAACAAAATGTTATAAAAGTTATAAAATATTAAAGGCCAAACCAGTCAAGTTAAATAAAAAAGTTGTTTTAAAGTGCGCTTCGTCATATTAAAATCAATGAAGTGGGAGTATTGGTTAGCCTCGTGAAGCATCCTAGATACAGGTTCATTTTTACCATAGTCAGTCCTATGATGGTCGATTCGAAACATAGGTACCGATCTCAAGGCTCGTGAATTAAAATTTAGATTGATTTTTCCTAAGAGGAAAGGAGAGTCGGTACTGCCGGTTAGCAATTGATGAATAAAAACCACGTCTGCAACAACCCTGCGCCTACGAAGTGGTTGTAAATCAATTAGCTTGAGGCGATCTAGGTATGGAGGTAGGTGAAACATGTCCACCCACGGTAGCCCGCGTAAAGCAAAGCGAAGAAATCTACGCTGAACTGCTTCAATCCTTTTTATGTGAATGGGAGATTCAGCTACACTGAAAAAAATAGCGCGGAGATATTTACACATTTTGCTGTGTAAACCGAAATTTGCAATTATTTCCAATAATTAATATTTATTACTAATTTATTCCATTTAATTAAGTACGAGCTTTGTAAAATTTGCAGTGCTATATTTACAGTGCATTTTTAAATATTAAAATTATTGCTGAGCACCGTCTGATGACAAACTAAATTAATGATATTACAATGCTGCTAGGTAAATTTTAGCTGCGCAATTTGAATATATCATTTTCAATGCAAACATATTAAAAATGAAAAAAAATTGTCTTTTTGGTTGAGAATAAATTGCAAAGTGTTTTTAAAATGTTCAAATATTTTTCAAAATTTACTTTGCACTTTGTAAAACAATTTTTGCGGGGAGTTTATAACCAATCAAATCATTTATTCTACCCGACTTTGGCATTGACCCGGCATTTCATCAAATGCAGAATCAACAGCCATTTTTTTCGAAAAATTTGACCGCCTGTTTGACAATTTAAACAGTAAACTACTCTACGATCCAAATCCTCAGACATCTGCATTAAAGAATTGTAATGTTGTACATGTGAACTTAAATTTTATGCTAGATCTTGACACAATTAAATCCAAACCTAAAAATCTATGTATTGTTTTAATGGTTTGATTCAAACAATTAGAGGCATTTTATTGTTATTGGAGTTTATTCAGGAGCAAAATTCATTAAATGGATTTAATTCTAACATCAAAGGCTTAATCAGGACCCGTTGGAATTTTTTTTCGATTATCAGACAAAGTGGTGGAAATAACCATAATCCATCTGAGCATTAATTTTCCAAGATAATTTCAAAATTAATGACAATGAGATTTTTGAACAACTCAACCTCAGTAAATTGTGAAAATGACAATGATGAATTGTTAATGTCGACTATTTCAACATACTCGCCTAGTGAAGCTGATAGCAATAATCAGGAAAACATTTCTACTTAATAAGAATGATATTGCAAAGACGGCGCAAGACTATGCAGAATCTTAAGATGAAGCTTCCATTAGGTGTTACAGGCTACGTCGCTCATAAAATTTTAAAAACTTATAACAAGTTGTTGTAGAAATAATTGAAACAATTGAAATGAAAAGTGAAAACTTTCTATTTTACAAAAATTATACCAAAAATTGCCAGTTCGGTTCACTTCACGCATCAATTGATTTTTTTTTTTAAATTTCAAAACTATATATTGATATTTTCTCCAATATACGAGTATTTAAAAAACAATCAGTTATTTATAGCATCAAACAATACTTAAGTGAAGTTTGTATTGCACAAATGCATGTGGATCATTTAACTCGCGGTTTAACAAGGATAATCGTTGCTATGAACATAATTGCAAAATGTTGGATTTTACAATTTTTTTAGTTCTTTAAGAAAACATTGTAAATGGCGTACTAAAAAATTTCTTGGTTTGAAAAAGCCGTATGTTAAAAAGTAAGTTTAATATATGTACTATACCTCTCCTGTACATCGAAGCTAAATCGATTTTTGTATTATGTATAAATTAAGAATTATTCAGATTTGACAATTTAATTGAAATTTGAATTAATAATTATATTCTTAATTGCTGAATAATTTTAAAAAAAATGTAAAAAATAAAATAAAAGTTGGATAAAAAAATATAAAAATCCAAAAAATTAAAAAAAAATAAAATTCACTGGGATCTACGATTTTTATTTTATTTTATATTTTGTTTTAATTGGGCACAGGGCGGACTTTTAGACTGTCCTATCTTCTTGTCTGAACTGTTAGAGCTCCTGCACCCAATGCGAAATCCTTCAAGTAACGGTTGATAGCTACTGTAAATTTCTGGATTTTATAATCCAACGCAAATTCGAAACCGGTTAGTGAATTCCACTTCTTCGGTGTAAGATAGATAAATTCGCGCTTGGCTTTCTCAGTTCGGGGTTTCGGCAGCTATACACCGTAAACCTATGGTCATTGGCCGTTCCTCTCGTTACTCTTCCTTGCGTAATGAATGGCGTTATTTTCTCCTTTATTTCTGCAGAACATTTACCATGCATTAATTTGTAGAACACGCAGAGTTCTGCGACATTTCTGCGGTGTTGTACAGCCGTCTAGATCTTTTGTGAGTTTGAAGTTGCGTATTATTTGTATGGCACGCCACTTAATCTTATCCAGCTACTGGGGGGCATTACCATATACTCCGCCTCAAACTTGGCAGCAATACTCAATACATGGTCTGATAAATGTCGTATATATGGAGAACTTGATGCGACTTAAAGAACCTTTTGCATCTATTGAGGAACCCCAGTTTTCGTGAAACCGACTTGTCCAATGAAAGAATGCGTTCATTCCACTTTTAAGTTCTTGCTAATTTAATGTCTAAGCAGGCGAATTGAATCACAATTCAGGAGCACATGGTCTTTTACCACAAAAGGGTATTTGTTGTGACTTCTTTTACTCGAGAAATTAATCAAAAAACCTTAAGTATGAAATTTCATACTGATCGGTCAATCTGTCTGGGCTGTGGAGAAGCCACTCGCTTTTTGACGAAACTGATCAGCCAAAAATACAGCTTCCCGTGGACAAATTTCTGCCAAAATTTACTGGGATCTTCTGATTTACGGGAAGAGCTTAAAAATATGAAATTTCATTCCGATCAGTATATTCGCCCGTGCGGGGGAGATGCTACAAAACTTTATATTAAAGGTTTTTCTACAAATTAAGAGATGTATACGAAATGTGGTGGCCATCCATATACCAGAAGTGGCACCTTCCGTAGAATCCGGGTTTCTTCTAGACACATTGACAAGAAGATTCCTACAGTAGGAAATGGCACAATCGCATGTGTAAATTATTGTAATTCGTATTGAAGTGTTGATGACTTTTTGCCAAATTGCTTCTCGCAAACTGGGAAACATCTCAGTCGACACGTTCCTTCCGCTTTCCACTTTTTTGCGATGCAGATTGAATTTTTAACATGGGTTGACCTTATTCGTTTTCTGAAATTTTAGCTGGAATAATGATTTTAAATTATACAAGGCAATTTTGATCACAAATTCGATAGGGTAAATAATCTTTAGAAATTAAGCGTGTGATGTATTCGATATATATCTATATTTGTCGTAAAAGAAAGTCGATTCTTATGCCACAAAAATACACCTCACATTTTTTGTGTTATACTTAGAAGACTATTTGATCTAACTTATTCGATTTAAAAAAAATATATATTTGTTTTAAATTGGCTCAAAAAGCTATCGCGAACTCGACGTTATTGTTTTTCAGAAAAACGAAAAAAAAAAAAAAAAAATTAACAGACAAATATATACCATTCTTAAAATATGTTATATGAAATTTCTGGCGATATAGGCCCCTATTACGATTTTATCGTCACCTAAAATCATTATGCAAATGTGACTATAGATCGTTAGAAATTTATAGATTTGTATGAAGTTACGAGAAAAACTACACCAATTCTCATGATAAAATTCGATATGCATAAAAGCATATTTTATTTGCCAATGAATTGGCCTTGGAATTAAAACTTATATTTTGTCAAATAAAATTTGCAAGGAATTGAATTTGGATATTTGAGATATTTACTAAAAACTAAAACTAAATCGCGCTTCATGGTGAACACAGCAACTTATTTTTGAAATTTGATTTTCAATTCCATCAATATAGCAGGAATTCGTCCAATTTCTACTAAGGAATTCAACAATGCAATTGGCAAATAAAATTCAACTAAACATTTTACCAAAACCGAACACAATCATATTCTATAGAATATGATTGTGTTCGGTTTTGATTTTACTTAAAAGCACAAAATACCACTTTGTTATTATAAAATACATATAAAGAAAACGTGAAAATTTTAAAATTTAAATTCTGGCGTGACAAACACAAAATTTAAAAACTATCATATGACCGATTTTTTTCTATATGCACAAATTACAAATAAAATATGAATAGAAAACTAAAAAATCTATAGATTGGATTTTAAATGCTTGTATATGTGTATTGTATGTGAATGCGATAATTGGCTGAGAGAAAATAAAAACGTGGAAAGAAAAATCAAAATACATATCTAAATATATTATATTAACAAAGTTATAATTATTGAAGTTTTGCTGTACGGACAAGCAATTCTACCACATACCGATTTTGTGCCATATGCAATTTCTATGTAGCTCTATATTCTTTGATTTGCAGTTTTTTTTGTAACTTTACTTCGCGTCGCAGAAATGACCGCTATAACCTTCAGCATTAAACCATAGAAGTGCTGAAACGATATATGGTAAACCCAATTTAAATTTACAATACTTTATGTGGCTTTACTTATATTTGTTGCTTTCTTGTTTTAATTTCAGAATTTTATAAAGCAACTTAAGAGGACCGGACCAACTCAGTTCCACATTAAATGGTAAATCATCTGAGGAGAATTTAATTATTAGCATAACATTACAACAATTCAATATCTTTTAATGCTGTATAAAGTAAAAATATGTTTAATCAAAATTCACACGTAAGTTTATTGTCGATCCACAGATGTAATTAATTATCATCTTTATTTTAAGAAAAATCGATGGCCTTTTGTGAAAAGTGAATAAAAAAGATTAATTATAAAGAATGTGTTTCATTAAAATTGGTTTTTAATATGTTGAATATTAAATTCTATCTCCTCCATTCTAGAAGTTTCGAGTGTTTGCTTCTGTGCAGAGTAAATATTAAGGTGCTGCAATTTTTTCAATCCGCAAATTTTAAAATGCATTGTAAACCATTATCCACTTTGCAATCATTATTTACCATGCGCTCTGTAAAGAATTTATAAATTATTTCGAAATAATTATTTCGAGGAAATCGAATAACAAACACAATTAAACGTGAACTTAAAATAAAGCGAGGTTTCACGTGTACCTCCTTTGATGTAGCACAAGCCTTTGACAGAGGGCGACGTCATCTATTAGCACAAACATTAAAAATAAATTTACCAAAACAGTTTAATGAAAAACTATATAAATCATAAAGAATACTGTAAGTTTAGACAAACCTTGTTTGTTCTTTATAACTCGGACTTACTGAATGTTCAGAGTTTCTGAGATGGACAAAGAGATGGAAACTAAAACTCAATGAAAAAAAATCTCTTCATGTGAAGAAAATTGCCAACTAGATACAAGTAAAACTGAACTCTAAACAAATTCCTTGTGAAAAACGAAGAATTACCTAAATAACTATTTCTTAGTCGTCCTGCCATCAACCAGTATACCCTTAGCGATCTCAACATCTGAGTTTTATAAGATATATTAGTGTTTAAGAAGATAAGATGTTCTCGCTTGTAAAGTTGACTTTTTATAAACTATACTAGAACCGTTATATCGAAAACTGCATCTTGAAAAATCGACAGAACTATGAAAATATCTCGTCTGACGATGATTCGTATAAATAAAATAATAAATACTTAACCTATTTTAAGAAACGTTCATTTGACAAAGTGCAATTCCGTCTATTAAAATGAAACTAAAATCTTCTTTTTCTACCCTTAAATGTTTTTCTGAATTTTTATATTGCTTTTCAAATGGTTATCAAATGGTTAAGCATCAATATAATATAAAATGTATACTTGCGGAAAGTTTACTTTAATATTTTCATTTCACGATTTATTTTATAAATTTTTATTGAGAAATAAAATTAATAAAATTTTGTTGTGTTCATTTTTTAATTAGTAATTAAATTTATTTGAACTAATTAATAAAGCTTTATAAAAAATTTATTGTACTTTTCATTAATTTAAATTTTAATGTAGTTCATTAAGTACACAAACGATATTTAAAAATAAAATGCATAGAAAAACTTATTCGTCATTTCCGGTGCCCTACATAAAATAACTTAAAATGACCTCCAAGAATTCGTTAGTTTCAATAATGATTATGAACCAGTAAAGACACAAACATAAAAAAAGACGTCCAGTGCATCCTTTTATTTGCGACGATGTTCAATTTTATATTATTTTTGCACAAATTGTTGGTTCGTTCATCCGGATGAACAAAAAAAAAACATTTTTTTGTAAATTTTAACAGAAAATTATATTTACAAATAAAGACAATAATTTAGTAAAATACAAAATAAAAAGACAACAGTAACAATATAGTAATAATATAAAACAAGAGAGGAAAATGGAAAAAGAAGGGATTTCCATTATCCAAACGGATGATGTGGATATAAAAAGACGAGAGAAACAAACAATGCAAACATTGAATTTGTCTATGGAGACGCCTTGTTGTGCTTTTTGGTGCTTTTTTTGTTTGGTGCTTTATTTCCGTTTATAAATTATTGGTTTTTTGTTATCTTATGAATCGGTATTATTTTGCTGTATGTCGTATTTATTAAGTCATATTATATTAACATTATTTTGTCAAGTAACAAGAAGAATAAGCATTTTGAATATCGTTAAGTTGATATACGTTAATGACCACACCCAAGTATGTATTTTTTAATCATTATTTTAATTTTTGGATTAGAAAAAAAAAAGTTAATTTCGTTTATACCATTTAAAATTATCTGGCGCATTGATTTAAATTAAAAATTCGGTTAAATTTCCAAGTCTCAAACCAAATTTTTAACATAGAAGGAAAGTCATAGACTGTAACATGAATTATTGACAAAACAAAAATGCCATTTGGATTGTGGTGTTTACAGATCAAAATGCAAGAATTGTTCAAAATTCTACATCGAACAAACCAACCTACAACGAACAACCAAAGATTCGTCGACTAACACACTCAAAAACATTAAATCAAATTTCGCTCTAAACATATTTGATGAGGCACATATTATCGGTCTTTTTTACGTATCGGTTGAAAGTTAAGTCGTGACTACATTTTTAGGAAATTCATCTTGGCATTGTTTTTGCCTTCCTAAAAAATCGCAAAAATCGACTTAAGATATTATGACTTGTTAGTTTAGAGAAATATTTTTAAGCAAAGTTGATTAAAATTTGTACTACTATTGCTGTTAATAAAAATTCTGAAAAAAGTTCTCTCAGCTAAAAAACTTAAATAGTAGGTTAGATTAGGTTAGGTAAGAGTGGCTGCTATCGCATACTTGGGCCAATAATGGTCCATTGTGATACCACAGGATCCAATCTCTTCTTACTCTCGCTGAAACCATCCGGTGCTACTTGCAGCGTAAAATATCTCGCACTCCACAGTCCGCGAGTTCAAAAAGGCTATCCATATCGTACTGCACCCAAGTACTTATGTCTTTTGTATGCCAGAGCCGGAAACTAGCATAAAATGTGATCTAAAGTCTCTTCTTCCTCTTCGTCCGTACAACTTCTACAAAAGTCCAGTCAGTATCCCTACGTCCAACCCTAACTTTCGATTTCCCAGGGATACTAGTGCCTTGGAGCGCCACAAGTCCAGTTTTGGCCAAACCTGTTTTGCCTTCCAGCACGTGAGAGTGTTGGACCACCTCTCATCTATCAAGGCGATTGTCTTTTTATTGATCACTGATTTGAGCACTGTTATAGGCCTCCCCAGGTCTGCCCTTTCCGGCTGCATCTGGAGCGTCGTACCGTACCTAGCTAGTTCATCTGCCCTGCAGTTTCCCGTGACGTCCGAGTAAACAGGTACCCGCAGATTATCTGGATACTGAAATATTCACTCATCTCATTAAGAGATGATCGGCAATCCTGCGCCACCCGTGACTTCAGAGAAACCGCCTCTATAGTGCTTTGAGTGCCGTTTGACTGTCCCGAAAACCACGTTATGCTTCAACTATGTCACGGGCAACCCTATCGCCAACACTTCAGCCTGGTACACGATACAGTAATCAAGGAGACGAACAGAAATATTAACATTGAGCTTCTCACAGAAGATTTCGGCTCCTACTTTGCCGTCTTACTTTGAGCCGTCCTTCTCGTTTTCCAGTATTGATCCGTTTCTCCAGGATTCCCTCGAACGAAAGATGATCCGGAAACCTTTATCAAAGCATAACTTTGGTTTAATATAATCTAGATTCATAAGTTCTTCCCTTAGTGATCTATCTATCTTCGAGTGTCCCACCTAAAAACAATTCTACTGAGAGACAGATGAGAGCCTTGTAGCCATATTGGCTACCATTTGTTTACCAAAAAATTCGATTGGAATAAGGTGGAACATAACTTCTAAAGCGCGTGTAGGTGTTGTTCTAAGCGTCCCACTTATAAGCATACAGACTGTCCTTTGCATCTTCTCCAACATCCTTACGTAGGTTACCTTTTCCAGAGTCGGCCACCACACGCCCACCCCGCACATCATCACTGGTTTTACCACTGCCGTGGTACAGAGCCAGTGTACCAGCTCTGGTTTCAAACCTCATCTCTTACCTATGGCGCTCCTACACGAGTATATGGCTACATTAGCCTTATTCACCCTTTCTACAATGAAATAGGCTTCCAGCTGAGCTTACTATCCAAGATTATGCCGAAAAATCTCGCTCTTTCAGCAAAAGCCAGTTTAATGCCGTTCACGGTAGGTGGTTAACTATCGGAATTTTATATTTCTTGGAAAATAGTACCAGCGCTGTCTTGGAAGGGTTAATCCGTAATCCGCCTTTGCCGGCCCATTTCGTAACGATCCGGAGCGCATTCTTCATAACGTCTTTAATCGTATCCGGAAATTACCTGAAACAGCTATCGCTATATCATCTGCATACGCTACAACTACCATTCCCTCTTTCTCCAGTTCCAACAGCAATCCATTTACCACTGCACATTACTCCTCCCTGCGGAGTTCCTCTAACCACCCGCCTTCTAATGGTGGACCACCCCAGTGCCGAGGTAATAATCCTGCTTACCAGCATCTGATTTATCAACCTACTTTTACGGCAATCCACCTTCAAAAATGACAATCCTTCCATGATCGCCTCCGTTTTTACAATATTAAAGGCACCCTTGATGTCGAGAATTGCTACCATATATCTACTTTATCGTCGCCGTTCCACTGATGACAATTAAAGGTCAACAATATTCAAAGTGAATGAACAGGACATTGAAGTTGAAAATCGTTAGGTTTTTGTCATTCCGTAAATATTATTAGATATATTTGCAAGTACATGTGAACAAAGGTATAGTGGAATGGCTGTATTCGGATTTGCTGCCAAAAATTCCAACTATGAAATGACTCAATTTCAAATGAGCCATTTGTTCACCTGGCCGTTCATTTCGAAAATGGTCAAAGTGTGTATTTCACAGCGGAATATTACAACGAGCTGACAAGCCGCCGTGCCAGAATGATGACTCTACCCGATCGCTGCTTTACTCTAACATGCCAAGATATTATACTTGGAATCAATCATCAAAGAAATTTCAACGACAAAAACAAGGACAGTCAGTTCCAGTTTACCCACAAGTATTTTCCTTCGATACACTAGGACGTCTTTACACAATCAATACAAGCAAAGACAAATGTTTTTATTTGCGTTTACTAGCTAGTCAATGTTCGTGGCCCAATATCATTCCAATATTTGCAAACTGATAGAAAATGACACTCATAGGACCATACTCTGAAAGATGCTGTGGTTTCGTCAAATGCTAAACAAATAAGTCAAAAATTTATGATTGCCGTCTTTTAAATCCGCAACAAAAATATATATGTATGATACGCTCACAAAGATGCTCCCGGTGGAACTGGTAAAACGTTTTTAATATTATTGATTTTAGCAACGATTCGATCGCAAAATGGAATTGCACTTTCCCCTGTATTATTAGGTATTGCAGCTACGTTGTTGGAAAGCGGTCGAACAGCTTATTTAGCACTAAAGTTGCCGTTGAACATGCAAACCATTGAAACTCCAACATGCAAACTTTCGAGGAATTCTGAGATGACCAAAGTGCTGCAGCAAAGCAAATTGATCGTCTGGGATGAATGCACGATGGCATACAAAAAATCATTGGAGAGATTAGACCGCATGATGCAAGTTTTGCAGTGAGTCCATGATCAACGCTTACAAACGAACTGAGTGCATGTTTGAAGTCATCCATTTTATGGAAATATCTCAAAACACTCAAATTAAAAATTTGATCGACATTGGTAATGGCAAAACTCCTGTTGACACCTCGTCTGGATATATTACATCATGTAATGCCACACACTTGTCATGGAAATTTCAATATCATACACGTTGCAATATACTCTTTATTTCGAAAAACAGGCACGCGAAATATTTTCTTTTTGTTATCGAATCAATTCTAGTTTTCGGTCAAAAACTTATGTTTTCATGTAAATATCTGGTAAAATGCAATTTCATGAAAATATTTCGCGTGCCTGTATTTCGAAATACAGGAACGCGTATGATATTGAAATTTCCATGACAAGTGTGTCGCATTACAAATATCTTCCAATTTTTGTAATTTTACTGAATCAATGACCGAACTCATTGCAAATTATCTATATTCGATCATTATTCAATGGTACCCGGTTTGCGGTGAATAAATTACCACAATTTTGAGAGGGAAGTACAAAGGCGAAGACGTTTTGATTCAACGTATCCCAATGATTCCGAATAACGTGCCATTCGACTTTAAGCGTTTGCGATTTTCAGTGCGGCTTGTAATTTGCAATGTCGATAAATAAATCGCAAGGGCAGTCGTTATGAGTGTTTGAAATATTGAAAATCAATGTTTCTCACATAGAAAATTGTTTGTCACCTGTTCTCGTGTCGGAAAACCATCAACATTATTTATTTACGCGCCAGAAAACAAAACTAACAATGTGTTGTATCAAAATGTATTACAATAAACACTTTGTTTTTGTAATATTTTTTTTAATTTTTTATTATTTATTCCACTTTGAATTGAATATTCATAATTATCCATAATACTTACAATGTCGTGAAAATCTCGGCCACAGTACAATATAAAGTTAATCTAATATGTGATCATGGAGTCATCGCCGTAGTTCTATCTTAGTGTAACTACCATTTTATTGATTTTGTGATATTCCGTTTTAAAGATTAACGCCATGCACAGTAAAATTATCAAATATAAGACCAGTTCTAACTACACCTAACAATAGATCACGGTTTAACTTAAATTTTAAGCTCAAAAGTTTTACTGGTGAAAACTGTTTTTCCGAGAAAATTAGAAAAATTTGATTACATTTCTAAAAATATTTTGTTATGACCGATTTTAATTTTTTTGTCTGGAGATAAACCAAATGATGGAGATACACCAAATAAACTGCGTATAATAGAAATATGAAAATTGAAGGAAATATAGGAAAAACACCAATTTTCCACGAATGACACACGCGAGGAGATAACATTCAATATATTAACGGTCTAATTAAAAAAGGAGATAGTTATTGCTTATATCAAGATCAAATTTAGTTAAAACTTTTCTACAATTTACAAAAATATTTTTTATAGCAACATTTAAAACATATTTTTGTTCCCATTTAAGCTATTTTATTGCATAGAAAAATAAAATAACATTGAAATTATTTAGGTAGATTTAATTTATTAATTCAAAATTCAATTTTATTATTTCAAATTCAAAACCACTTTCGTACCATTAAAAGCATGCTTTATACTAATGCTACGCTTTGTTTCTTCCTCAATCATCCATTTTATAGCAATTTTTGATTGAGTATCTACATTGCGATATCCCCTCTTCGGAATAATTCCGATTGTTGATGGTTTTAAAAACTACGTCTGTAAACCATATTGCATATAGACGCTATTGTTGAAGCATCAGTGAAAGGCGACACATTACACTCCTCCATCATATTTTGGTGAAATTTCAGACATGCTTGTGTTATTATCTGGACGTCCGATATGCAGTATTTGCGGAACTCTTCCTAAAATTTGAATTGGTAATTTGTCTGGTCATCATGCCATTTTAAGAAATTATTTCTGCATCCGTGTTTTCGGCATGTTATATCGCAGTCATCGCAAACCTTCATCGTATTGGGGGAGTAGTATTGCTTGTCCGGAATTGGTCCAATTTATTTTTGATTTTCAATTGTGTTAAATAGTCGCTGATGGTAGTGCAGATAAAGACATTGGAAAATAATTTAGGCTATCAACAAACCGGACACGATCAATCTCCATAACTATTATTTTCGATCCTCTCATAATTAGCTCCGGTTTATGTGAAGTTTTCTCTAGAAGATATTTTAGAATGAATTGATGATCATACGCCTGCCCATTGTGGGCGATTACAACTGTATTTTTAAATTTATTGCGCTGCAGTAGCACATGTTTCATGAATTCTCCTATGATTCGATACCGTTTATACTCATACACAATCCGCAACGTTGTTGAAAAAACACACAGATTAGGTTCATGGACCTTTACGGTGTCCTCGTTTGCCCTGTAATTTTTTTCCTGGCGTGCCTCCAGATCAAAAAATATAAACAATGTTGATTTTAGTTGTGGTTTTTTCGTGTTACATTGTATGTAACATTGATGATTTTCTGTTTGGTGTGTTTTACACACAGAACAAAACATTTCGTTGCAGCGATGAACTCGTTTTCGCGGTATAGTCTTGTGACATTCTCTACACCGTCGCAATTTTTTACATATGCCCGACTCCTTGTGTTGTGTAAAACACCGTTCACCGAAAAAATCCCTGTTACAATCACTGCATAGTACTTTTGCAGCATTTGGAGGACATCGAGGTTTTGTTAAACACGCGGGACAAGTGGCTCGACATTTGTGTCTATCTGCGTGCTCGTTTGGAACATGGTAGTCTTCACAGTAATATTTGCATACAAAGGCAGATGTTAGGCAAGTGATCACACTATAGTGATTATTGTGAAGTATTAAATTGATTTTCCGGGGTTTTGATGGTCCTTCGTAGAATACTTCTCGTCCTTTTTCCCCTTCCTTGTACACACAAATCTGGTACCTCGTCAGATAAAACTGGAATTTCCTTAGTTCTTTGATTCCACCTCCCTCAACCGGAATCACTACGCTGGAATTTAAAAGTACGTTACGCACTTTCAAATCCTGATGACCACCTATATTGCGACGGATCACATTTTTTTGCCTAGTTGTTCCATTTTTTGAATAAACTCGCCCAACCACAAGGGCTCTAGGCAAACAGAGGTTATCTTTATTATGTATAAACATAATCTCTTTTCTTTTTGTCTAGTCCTCAAAGATGGAATTGAAGGCAAATGTTTGTGGTCGCCCTCGTCCTACAGGAACTTTTACTTGTGTCATGACAAGTCTGAAGTTATCAGTGCTTAACTCTTCCGCATTACTCTGGAAAACACTGCCTAAGAGTTCCCATACATCCTCAAAATGTAACTTGTCTGCCGTTCATAATTTCAACCACACAGGATTAGAAAACGAATCGGCTTTGAACTCCAATCCGATTTTATAACTTGGTGCCACCGCCGTCGTAATATAGCCGATCAGATAATTTACCGAAGTTCGGTAAAAGTTCCGATCCACTCGATTGGATCTGACGCATCTTCGGGCATCTCTTGAATCTTAAACTCTACCTCTCTTCGGGAAGTTTTATATTTTTTATTTGTTTTTAACGTGTCGGCTATTATGCGGAAGAATGTTCCCCCTTCTACCACATTATCAGCATTAGTATCATCGCAGTTGGTTATCATGTGTGGGTCACACATCTCATCAAGAACGTCATCACACTGGTCGTTTTCACTGATGTATATCACTGGCGATTCTCTCCTCTCCTCAAGAAAATCATCATCCTGCCACTCATCGTAACTGATGATTACGAAAGGCTCCCCCTCTCAGAAAGAAATCCGTCTTGCTGCTGCTCCTGTTCGTCGGTGTCATTGATGCATATGACGGATGATTTCTCCTTCCTCTCCTCAGCGGTTTGTAAGTTGTCCGCTACTGAGGCTTCGGCGATGAAACAATTAATTAAATATTTTTTATACATGATTTAACTACTAATATATTCAGGTTGATATGATTCAAGCTGCTATGTATGGTTCTCTAGTTCGTAATTATTTATATAGCTCAAAATGCATCGCTTCATTGAAAATGTAAAAATTGCTTGCAGTGTGCTATAAATGTCAGTCACATATATAATCTTAATAATATGCGTCCGCTATTTTACAATGCTAATAAATTATCGATATAACAAGTCATTGTATTGCAACAAAGTTGTGGAAAAATATTAATAAGATAAGGCAATTCTAATAAATTATTGAATAAATACAATACGTTGTATTGCAAGATAAAATTATTAATAGTCAATTTCATACGTCACACATCATACGTCATTCCGCTCACGACTCACGATCCATGATCAGGTTTAAGATCAATGTCCAGATTAAATCACACCATGATCAAATCTCAGGATAATGGTTCATATCAGCATCCCAATTCTTCTCCCTCATTGACATCTTAACTGGAGATCATCTCAGAATCATGGTCCAGATTAGCATCCCAATTCATCTCCCACATTGGAATCTCTACTGAAGATCATGGTCCAGATCAGTCAAAAACCTTGACCCAGATTTCGCGACCATGACATACATCGCGTGCGCGACCATGACCTACATTACGTGACCTAGTGCCAAAAGTAGGTCGTTGACCACGACCATGACCTACATTACGTGACCTAGTTTCAAAAATAGGTCATTGACCCAGATCTTCATTTGGCCTTGACCTAGATTTCAAGGTCGACTAAAGAGGGGCCATTACTACTTGCCAGTTCGTCTAGTTTCCGGATTTGTTGCGAAAATGATAATTATTTCAAAATAAAATAAAATATAAATTATATTTATTTTTTATCCATTATTTGCAGTTTTTTTGTAACCTTACTTCGCGTCGCAAGAAATTGCCGATAACCTTCAGGATTAAACCAAAAAATTAAACAATAAAAGTGCTGAAACGATAAATGGAAAGCAAAAATTAAATTTACAAAAATTTATGTGCATTTATTTAAATTTGTTGCTTTCTTGTTTTAATATCAGAATTTTATAAAGCAATTTTAGAGCACCGAACCAACTTAGTCATCTGAACATTAAATGGTTAATTTTATGAGGAGAATTTAATTATTCGTAATATAACAACAATTAAATATCTTTCAAGGGTGTAAAGGAAAATTATGTTTGATCAAAATTTACACGTAGGTTTATTGTCAATCCGGGGATGTAATTAATTTTCATCTTTATTTTAAGAAAAATCGATGGCCTTTTGTCAAAAGTTTACAAAAAATATTAATTGCTTAATATTAAATTCTGCCTCCTTTAATCTAGAAGTTTCGAATGTTTTCTTCTATGCAGAGTAAATTTTAATGCACTGCAATTTTATCGATCAGCAAATTTTAAAATGTACTTTAAACCATTATCCACCTTGCTGTCATTTTTAACCACCCGCTCTGTAAAGAATTTCTAAATTGTGTTATAAACTGCAGGGTCAATATATCAAAATAGCACGCAAATTGCTTATAAAACGTAAAATAAAAATAATAAAAGTTACTGAGCAAGTTGTAATAATTGATTTGCTAAAATCGCAGTAAATACAAAGCGCTCGTATGGCTGAATTTTTAATCATTTTACATTAAATATTACTCCGTATTTTTGTGAATATCTCCGATATTTTTTTTCAGTGTTCCGTCTCACCGCTATATAAAAAAAATCCCCCAATTTAATAATTACCCTTCCGCTCCATCAAAGAAAAGAAGCTTTATCGAAAACCGTGAACTCTTCTTTATGATATTAACTTATACACTGACGACTGTCGGAGTGATAACAATTTTTATATAGCTCTGTCAACATAAGGAAAATCAACTCTTAACTCATTGTGTGTGTAACTCATTGTAATTATACATTTTAACCTGTTTTGTAAAATTATTTTTAGAATTATTTACTAAACTTTACAGTTCTTGACTTTCCGTCACTAAACAGGTTATGTGTTAAGATCTCAAATTTGAATATACAACAATAAACCAAATACAATATGCTATCAAACTTCAGTGGACATTGCTATTACTATTTTTTTGTGTCATATGTTAGTTCACATGTGTTGATAATTTTTTTTTGTAAAAAAAAAACGAACAAATTAACATATTTTTGTATCGTCGCGTTTATTTACGCCGAACGATCTCACACATAAACGTAAATTCTAAAATTAAATTTCACGAAGTTTAATGATAAATAAATGTTATATTCAAAAATTGCGATCAGTCTGCTTTAGAGCTCATAGTGGATTAGGAAAAATATTATTTAATAAATTTATGTAATTTATTTGATAATACGGTGACCTTGTCACCGTATTATGTTATTATGGACCAATCAACGGAATCAGTTGCTACTACAGAAACAGATTTACTACAGTATTATGTCCATAAAGATGTTGTGAATTGGTTACGACAAGTGAGTGTTGTATAAATAATTTGTGATTCAAATAACCGGCATCGTTCCTTTATAGATGTTAGACGACAATTATGGCGATATTGTTACAATTTACGATCAATTGTACCATTGCGATTTTGTGGATGTACAGTACGTGGAAATTTTTGGCGATGTAAACAAATGCAAAAATGCGTCTCGGATCATTCAGAGCCTAAAAAAATTAGTTCAATATAAAATGCCGTGGATCAATGATTCGTCGTATTATACGATGAATTATGAAAGTTTGGTAATATATTTAAAATTGCAATTATTGAACTGAATAATTTATATCATATCGTTTTAGGTTTTGATCCAAGAAAACTTAAAAAATGTTTCGAATAAATTGAAATTTGATATAATTCATCAGACAGTAACGTGGTTTGGCCAGAATGATTTATACATAATAAATTTCACCGTGGAGTGCGGTTATGATGAATTCAAAATGGAAATTGCAAATGAATTTGAATCGCATATGGCGAGTATTAAAAAACCGCTATTCATTACACATGTATTCGCCTTACATGTAGCTACTCAGCCACCATGCCCGATGCAGACTGATATTTTAACAGCATATTGTGGTGCATTTTTACCCTATTTGAGTGTCAATGATTTGTTTGCACTAGAAATTGCAATTAAAGATCATCGTATTCCATATTACGATGATCAACTTAATATGGATATTCAACAACATCTGCGTAAGCGACTCAAAATGCTATATGGCGATACATTTCCTGAAACATTTAAAATAGGACTAATAAATCATCAATATATTTTAAGTCACTTCATTTGTAAATATTATGATCGATTTACAACAATAACTGTGCCCTTATATTTGGCTGATCATGAAGTAACTCTTTTATCAGATATGTACAAAATTGAAATTAACCATAACAGCCATGTGTGTACAAGTCTTGTAAATAAAACTGGGGCCACGAATCTTTCGGTTTCGGTGGATTTAGAGAATTTTAACCGAAAAAAGGTGAACACAAATTATTTCAACTGGACACACGAAGGTACTTGGAAAAAACTTTTTTCAGATTATAATCCAAATGAAAAACTTCACGTAACGATTCATGTTAAAGACGAAAGAGAATGTCCATCGGATTTATTGTGTACACTACTTACCAAACTTATTATAATTTTTAAATATCATAATCCGAACAAAGCATTTCTATATTGCATATCAGTAGATTTTAGTCTAGTGCCTTCAACAACGATGGCAAGTCTTTTCTACATATTTGGTCACGTTGCATTTGAAAGTATGAGCCTAGATGCAAACGGTTTATTTAAAATATGTAAAAACTTCCCATTATTCTCTCAAGTTGTAGTACGCAAATGTCATATTGCACCGAATGACTTACAAAAATTTACGGCAAATTCAATAACTGTGAGTTCATTACGACTCATAGAATGTAAATTTGATTTGAACACGCAATTGAATATTTTAGAAACGCTTACTCAGAGATCCCATGTTATTTTGGAAAACTGCCACTATTTGTCAACTAATTTCGAACAATGTAACTCGACTACCTCGGTTACTGATATACAATTCAAAGACATGAAATATGAAACTAAAATTTTATATAAAATTCTAAAACAATTCAGGAACAACACAAATTTTTCGTTTCTTCATTGCATTATAGTCGGTTCGAATGAAAGAGATTCTGGTTGTTTTTTAAATCCAGCCACTATATACTTTACTTGTACAAGTTTCGAAATGGAATCATTTTCAGAAATTTTAGATATGTGCAGTGAAGGATCCGAAATTTGTTTTAAAAAATGCAATATTCCACCTCTTGTTGTAAGTCGAAATGTTTACTCTAAAGTATCAACCACAGTATTCATCGACATGAGTTTTGAAATTAATAATTTCCTCTTAATTTTACAGCTCTTGCCAAGATGTTATAAACTGTTTCTTATTGAGTGTAGTATAATACCTACCGATGATCAAATTATCGATGTCGCTATCTTTATTCCCACTGTGCTATTTACCTTGATGAAATGTGATGTCCAAGGGATCGTTCATGTTTTGAAAATGTTTTCAATTCTATCTTGTATTAATTTTGATGACTGTGAATTTTATTCCACTTCGAAAACTATTTGTACAGGATGTACTCGGCAGCCGTTAATTTTGAAATTTAAAAAATGTCGGTTTGATGCGGATGCTCTATTTAATATTTTGGATCATCTAGATGAGGGATCACAAGTACTGTTTGATGAATGTAATATTGCATATAAAGGTGGAATAGCGGGTGGTAGAAAATTTAGGCACTTGTCAAATATTCAGTTTACAGATGTGACGTTTACATTTTCCGACTTAATTAGTCTATTGGAAAAGTTTGATAAGAGGACCACTGTAACATTTAGCAAATGTAAAATCGAGAAAGCAAGGCAAATTTTCTCGACTGCTTCCATTCAACTATCTGTAACTCTTTTTCAAAATATGACTTTTAATAAAAATACGTTATTTAAATTGTTGGAATTATATTCTGAAACGTCAGAGGTGTATTTTAGTGATTGCCGAATTGTAGATTCTAATCGTGGTAGAATATTTCCCCTCATTGTATCACTGAATCTGATGCGCGTTGAATTTATTAATATCGAGTTCACAGTAAACGTATTTTTATCAATTTTAGCAAAATTTCCAAGCAATGCTAAGCTAGATATATACAACTGCAACATTTTACCTAACAATATACCTAATAGTGTTGTTACTGAAAATTTACCTGATCTACTGCTAAATTTTATGGGTGTTACTTTTGAAATTAATGCATTGCTACAAATAATTCAAAATTTAACACAAAATTCTGGCGTTTTGTTAAGCAATTGCGAATTCGAAGAGGGATATGATTGGACACCCACTGATATTTCAGTTATGATTAACGGCATTGTATTTTCGGATAATGAGATATTTTCGTCAAGCCTTATACTTTTCTTGAAATGTATTCAGTCGACTGAAGTACTCGTGCAATTTTACGATTGTCAATTGAATAATCAAAATTTGATTGATATTTGCACAAAAACACCAATATTTGGAAATCGCCTTGCCGTTTTGGGTGAACATCAAATTAATCAAACATTTTTATTTGAGTTAGCTTTGACATATTATTATGATAAAGTAAAATATTTAGGTGCTCTGATAACTGAAGATAAACTGGAGATTCCAGTTCACATAATGCCGATTGTTAGCAACATAAAATGCGATTTTGAGTGGAATGAATTTCAAATAACATGTTTGCCGGTGAATGATATGACAGTTAAACTTGAATTGTTAAGAAATGGAATAGCATTTGATTTATTTAATGATCTTGAAATTTTGAACGAAGAATTGTATGATAGCGAGACAGTTTAATTCTCGAGGTCTAGTTAAAAAGACGTTGGTAGTTTTGTTTCGACCTAATGAAACATTGATTTCTTTTCTTTTTATTGAAAATAACTAGAACTTATCTACAAACCCGGATTTTATTGCGGAACAAAAGTGATTACGAAAACAAGTGATTACACTTTACATATTAGCTTAAAATATTTGAAATATTTTTGTAGTTTGTTCACTGCAGTCATAGTCGATTTTTTTCATTAAATGAATACAAAGTTTTATGAGGTGTAAACCAAATTACTAACGACTTGGTATCCTCACCTCGATCTTTATGGATCAGAAAACAGATTGATTTGAAAGTGATTATATACGCGGGTTTTACATCAAACGAACATGCATTAAATATATTTGATAAACTTTTTCTGATTCTTACGAAATCTAGTAGGCATTGTGAATACTCTAAATCTGTCAGAATTTTGAATTGAAAATAAAATCATTAAAGCATTAAAATACAGTTATGTCTATTCAAAGTTCTATTTATTAGCTTTTAATGGAAATAATAAATTTCTATATATTGTATGAACGAAAAGTCAAAACAGGTCTATCTGACTCGATGTCAACCTAATAACAGTTACTAGTATCATGCATTTTACAATAATCTCTAAACTAAACAATATGGCTTCGAATAAAACATATTATAAAAAGCTGCAAATTATGGCTAAACATATTGTTGTTAGTTAAGTCCATAATTGCGTAGTTCTAATGATATTCTATTGGCAAATATATCTGTATTTTATACGGCCAATCTTCAATAAAATTGAATGTTATCATTTATCTGTCACAAATATTTGAATATTTTGACATAATTGAAAACTCGAGTTACCAGATGTACTCGTATTATAAGTGAAATTGCCTGCTGTAAAAACTTTACCCCCGATTCTGACGAAGACTACTAAGACCATCTTAGCTAAAACTTTATTGTGAAGACTGTTTTTTTTAAGACTATAGTCTTCATTGAAATTCTGAAAGCTGTAGTCTTAAATAATATATTACAAACTCTCCAAACACTTTTGTAGAGCTGCCAAACCAAATTTACACCATATTGTTTCAAATTTATGAACGAAAAGCGACAGTTCAATTCGAAATACATATAATTATTGTTTCTGTTTAATGTCAAAATTATGACTCCTAAGACCACCTATTTCGCTGATATTAACGTAGACAATTTTTTAAGACTACTGACAGATAAGACTAAGCGCAGAATAAGAATTGAAAGTTTATAGTCTTCGCTAAGACAAAAGATTTGCTAAGACTGAAAATACGTCTGTGACTGTACGTTAGAATCGGGGGGTTAGTTTCTTCAACACTCACATTCTTTTTACTGATTTAACTGTGCGTTCTCATCTGAGTTTGCTTTGCAATTAATTGCAATCGATTTTAAATTTATAATTTTTATAGTACACATTCAAAAAATTCCGTATCGGTATATACATTTTTATACACACACTGAAAAAAATAATCGGTGATATTCACAAAAAAGCGGAGTAATAAAGGGTTATCCAATTCAAGCTTGATAAAGTAAACTTAAAAAAAACACACAAAATATTCGGAATGTATTGTAATTTTTATTTCATTTTACAGATTGATCCTTGCCATTTTTAGTTAAACAAGATATCATTCAAATATCCTCCACGGGACTTCTTACAGGCCTTGATTCTTTTGAGGTAATTTTCAATGACTTTTCGGCACATTTCGGGCGGTATCTCGGCCATTACCTTACGAATATTAGTTTTCAATTCGTCAAGAGTTTGAGGATTGTTTGCGTAAACACGATCTTTCGCGTAGCCCCACAAAAAGAAATCCAAAGGCGTTAAATCACAGGATCTTGGAGGCCAATTGACATCAGCCAATCGCGAAATCAAACGTCCAGGAAATTTCTCTTGCAAAAGATCTCGATTTGCTCGTGTTACGTGACTGGTTGCTCCATCCTGCTGGAACCACATATCGTCAAGATCATAATCTTCGATTTTCGTAAAAAAATAATCGGTTATCATGCGGCCATAGCGCTCAGAATTGACGGTAACGGTTCGTCCATGGTTGTTCTCAAAAAAATACGGCCCAATCACACCACCAGACCACAATGCGCACCAAACAGTGACTTTTTCCGGGTGTAATGACTTCTCTACAATCAATTGTGGATTTTCTGAGCCCCAAATTCTACAGTTTTGCTTATTAACGTATCCACCAAGCGAAAAATGAGCTTCATCACTGAAGAAAATTTTGTTCGAAAAATCAGCATCAGCAGATTTAATAATTTTAACGCGTTGGTCGATTGTTAAATGCTCCATATTCTTAAATGGCAGAATGTCAACTAAATAAATGATAGCGTACTTGACGTTTATCTTTGACAGATGTCGGTATACAGATTTCTACTTTATCAACCTCGAATTGGATAACCCTGTATATAATGAAAAATGATTAAAAATTCAGCCACCCAAGCGCTTTGCATTTACCGTGATTTTAGCAAAACAATTATTACAACTTGCTGAGTAAATTTTATTATTTTTATTTCACGGTGGATAAGCAATATTTGTTATTGCTTTGATATATTTACTCTGCAGTTTGTAAAATAATTTAGAAATTTTTTACAGAGCGCATGGTAAATAATGACTGCAAAGTGGATAATGGTTTACAATGCATTTTAAAATTTGCGGATTGAGAAAATTGCAGCGCCTTAATATTTACTCTGCACAGAAGTAAAAACTCGAAACTTCTAGATTGGAGGAGACAGAATTTAATAATTAACATATTAAAAACCAATTTTAATGAAACACATTATTTATAGTTAATTTTTTTTTTCACTTTTTACAAAAGGTCATCGATTTTTCTTAAAATAAAGATGAAAATTAATTACATCTCCGGATCGACAATAAACTTACGTGTGAATTTTGATTAAACATATTTGTCCTTTATGCAGCCTTAAAAGATGTTGAATTGTTGTAATGTTGCTAATTATTAAATTCTCCTCATATGAGGAACCATTTAATGTTCAGGGAAATGAGTTGGTCCGGTCCTCTAAAGTTACTTTATAAAATCCTGAAATTAAAACAAGAAAGCAACAAATATAAGTAAAGCCACATAAAGAATTGTAAACTTAATTTGGGTTTACCATATATCGTTTCAGCACTTCTATGGTTTAATCCTGACGGTTATACTGGTCATTTCTTGCGACGCGAAGTAAGGTTACAAAAAAACTGCAAATGAAGGATAAAAATAAATATAATTTACATTTTAGTTTATTTATAAATAATTACCATTTTTCGCAAGCAAATCTGGGAACTAGACGAACTGGCATTTTTGTGGCAATCTGTGTACTGCTTTAAATTCACTTTAAGACTAATTTTTGTTTGAAATTTTAAATAAAATTTGGAGAATAAAATGCAAAGTCGGGTAGAATAAATGATTTGATTGGTGAAAATCTCCCCGCAAAAATTGTTTTACAAAGTGCAAAGTAAATTTTGAAAAGTATTTTAACATTTTAAAAACACTTTGCAATTTATTCTCAACGAAAAAAACAAATGTTTTTAATTTTTAAAATGTTTGCATTGAAAATGATATATTCAAATTTCGCAGCTCAAATTTACCTAGCAGCATTGTAATATCATTAATTTAATTTGTCATCAGACGGTGCTCAGCAATAATTTTAATATTTAAAAATGCAATGTAAATATTGCACTGCAAATTTTACAAGGCCCGTACTTAATTAAGACATTATTGGTAATAATTGAAAATTTGGGTTTACAAAGCAAAATGTGTAAATATCTCCGCGCGCTATTTTTTTCAATGCACATAAAAAAATTACAAAGCGATTTGCAATCGAAAGTAGTAGGGCATACATCTTTTTACATTGTAATTTTACATTTGCTCAAAACTGGAAAATTTCCCTTATTTTATATAAAGAAATTTTCAACCCTGCAATAAACAAAGCAACTTGTTTGTTTTGAAAGCAAACATTATTTTATAAATATGTCAAAATTTTGTGCTAATAAATAGCCGTAGGATGATTTTATTAGGAAACATCTCTATTTTTCAATTATTATATATAATATAGAAAATATATTAAAAAATATACTTATTATATACTTATATTTAATATAGAAAATTCTTTTAATTGGTAGAATTTGTGGCTCCCAGAATCTAATGAATATTTTTAATAGCGAAGCTTATCGCGTCATCGCTTTTCCTTTTTAGATTTTAGTTTTGCTGCTGTTATTTATAAATTGTATTGTGGCCATTAACCACAAATCTCTTGTAAATTAGTTTTATTTATGTTGTTATAGAAATATTTGTTTTAGAAACCGTCACATATACAAATGAAAATAACACACAAATACAACTAAATGAATCAAAAATTTCCCTTTGCAATTATTTGCAATGCATTCAGATGAGAACCAATAGTAACGCTAGTTTAATAAACTTTTGAGTTCGATAAGTTAATTCTTTATCGAAGTTTTTATGGAATATTAAATTCGCTTAAAAGTTCAAAAATCGCATTGCTCTAAATTTTTCTTGATTTTTAATAGCTTAAATATAATCAAAGTTTATAAAAATAATCTTTATTCATATTAAAAACAACTAAAAATATGGTTTTTCGATAGCTAAAATGTTTATCAAATAAAAAGTTTACTTGATGTAAAAGCCGCGATAAATGATTGGGACTTATGGGTGATACCAAAATAAATTTTTTATTTTATAATTAATTTAAATATAAAATAACATAACAATAAATATTTTTAAAATATATTTTATTTTGTTTTGATGTATTTAAATTTATTTTTAATCGCATAAAATATTGATCTATCCAAAGTTTTACTAGGCTTAGACGTTATTCATTCCCAAAACATTATTATGATGCCAGAACCTTATCGAATAAAATCACTTAATTGTTCGCCCCACAGCAACTCGCACGTAATCGTCTGGATCTATTTTGAGGTAATGTTGTATGGGTTTAGTGAAATGGGTTTACCATAATCACGAGTTTACTTATTTGAGCAAGCTGACCTCGCGGCTAGAGAGCTTTGTGAAGCCCATGTTTACATTTGCGAAATTAGAAATGCACCTTATTACAAAAGATGCAGACGAAGCATGCGATCATATACCTATAAAGATAGTTAATGCAGTGTCAAGTGTTAAGGTACCAAATCAAATATTTTAACATTTTCTATAGGAGGATTACTATAGGAGTAACAATCTTTCATGATATGTACACCTTCACCATACACGAGTCACCGAGCGTGATTGCAGTTGAAAATTTCCAATCCAGGATCTTTCCCAAAGAGAATCAGCTTTATAGAAATGCCACATTGCCGTGATGGAGAGTATAGCTATATTGGAGCAATCAACAAATTAAAAGAAGAGCATGATAGAAAGAAACACATTACATTTTTTTTTTTCAATTACACATTCATGGATCAACTGGTAATTCACCGAATACTCATCAGAATCAGTAAATCCATGCTATCTAAATTTTTTTAGTTGACCTACACTTACTTTAGAGTCATTAACGTGTTTATCCAAATCAAAGTGATCCATTCCAAAGCAAGAAATAAAACGGCAAGACGCCGAACGTCAAAACAAGCAGATATTTGTACTCACGCTCGGGCAACAGCGGTTTATCAGTGCGAAATGTGCAACGACAAAGGTCATTGACTTTTTTATTGTAAGGAGTTTCTGAAATTGGCTAATGATCGTAAGGAGCCGAAACAATAAAACAGCTTGTCCAATTGCATAAGCATTAGTTTTCAAAATTTAAGATGCACATAATAATGACAATGTAATCAATGTGACTTTAAAAACACGCTTTTACATCTCGAAGACTGAAAGCACTACACCACATTCGTCCTCAGAAAAAAGAAAAGCAACATCATATTAGCGTTACTTCACGGCTGTAGTGAATATTGTTGAAAATTCAGAAAGAACCTTGCCATGCTAGATACTTCTGTGAACAATTCTGTAGCAATTCGCAAACCAGTTTAATAAACATGCACTGAGGCGTTATACACTAAAGTTAAAAAAAGAAACGATCGTAACTATATCGATTAGTAGATTCGATTACTCGAACTATGGAACACGAAAAGTTTTAATGACATAAAGAATACTCAATATTTATCTTAAAATTTATTTTTCTCAAACAATGTTGTTGTTGTCAAAATAAACATGGTCGACAAAAGCACTTTAAATAATTAGGATGATTAGATGTCATATATAATGACTGAACTCGGATTTAAATTTGTTCAAATTGGGATTAGTATTGAATTATATTTAAATCAAAGTATAAAATTAGTTTTTGTCAAACAATGTTGTTGTTGTCAAAATAAACATGGCCGATAATAGAACATTAAATAATTATGAGGATAGATGTCATATATAATGACTGAACTCGGATTTAAATTTGTTCAAATTGGGATTAGTATTGAATTATATTTAAATCAAAGTATAAATTTTGTTTTTGTCAAACAATGTTGTTGTTGTCAAAATAAACATGGCCGATAATGGCACATTAAATAATCATTAAGATAGATGTCATAAATATTGACTGAACTCGGATTTAAATTTGTTCAAATTGGGATTAATATTGAATTATATTTAAATCAAAGTATAAATTTTATTTTTGTCAAACAATGTTGTTGTTGTCAAAATAAACATGGCCGATAATAGAACATTAAATAATTATGAGGATAGATGTCATATATAATGACTGAACTCAGATTTAAATTTGTTCAAATTGGGATTATTATTAAATTATATTTAAATCAAAGTATGGATTTTGTTTTTGTCAAACAATGTTGTTGTTGTCAAAATAAACATGGCCGATAATAGCACATTAAATAATTATGAGGAGTAGATGTTTATATACAATGGCTAAAATCAGATTTAAATTTGTTCAAATTGGGATTAATATTGAATTATATTTAAATTAAAGTATAAATTTTGTTTTTGTCAAACAATATTGTTGTTGTCAAAATAAACATGGCCGATAATAGAACATTAAATAATTATGAGGATAGATGTCATATATAATGACTGAACTCGGATTTAAATTTGTTCAAATTGGGATTAGTATTGAATTATATTTAAATCAAAGTATAAATTTTGTTTTTGTCAAAGAATGTTGTTGTTGTCAAAATAAAAATTGCCGATTATACCACATTAAATAATTATGATGACTAAATGTCTATATATAATGACTGAACTCGGAATTAAATTTGTTCAAATTGAGATTAATATTGAATTATATTTAATTCAAAGTATAGATTTTGTTTTTTGGCAAACAATGTTGTTGTTGTCAAAATAAACATGGCCGATAATAGCACATTAAATAATTATGAGGAGTAGATGTTTATATACAATGGCTGAAATCAGATTTAAATTTGTTCAAATTGGGATTAATATTGAATTATATTTAAATTAAAGTATAAATTTTGTTTTTCTCAAACAATATTGTTGTTGTCAAAATTAACATGGCCGATCATAGCACATTAAATAATCATGAGGATAGATGTCATATATAATGACTGAACTCGGATTTAAATTTGTTCAAATTTGGATTAGTATTGAATTATATTTAAATCAAAGTATAAATTTTGTTTTTGTCAAACAATGTTGTTGTTGTCAAAATAAAAATTGCCGATTATACCACATTAAACAATTATGATGACTAAATGTCTATATATAATGACTGAACTCGGAATTAAATTTGTTCAAATTGAGATTAATATTGAATTATATTTAATTCAAAGTATAGATTTTGTTTTTTGTCAAACAATGTTGTTGTTGTCAAAATAAACATGGCCGATAATGGCCAATTAAATAATTATGAGGGCTAGATGTCGATGTATAATGACTGAACTCGGATTTTATTTTGTTCAAATTGGGATTAATATTGAATTATATTTAAATTAAAGTATAAATTTTGTTTTTGTCAAACAATGTTGTTGTTGTCAAAATAAACATGGCCGAAAATAGCACATTAAATAATTATGAGGAGTAGATGTTTGTATTCAATGGCTGAAATCAGATTTAAATTTGTTCAAATTGGGATTAATATTGAATTATATTTAAATTAAAGTATAAATTTTGTTTTTGTCAAACAATATTGTTGTTGTCAAAATAAACATGGCCGATAATAGAACATTAAATAATTATGAGGATAGATGTCATATATAATGACTGAACTCGGATTTAAATTTGTTCAAATTGGGATTAGTATTGAATTATATTTAAATCAAAGTATAAATTTTGTTTTTGTCAAAGAATGTTGTTGTTGTCAAAATAAACATGGCCGATCATAGCACATTAAATAATCATGAGGATAGATGTTATAAATATTGACTGAACTCGGATTTAAATTTGTTCAAATTGGGATTAATATTGAATTATATTTAAATCAAAGTATAAATTTAATTTTTGTCAAAAAATGTTGTTGTTGTCAAAATAAATATGGCCGATAATACCACATTAAATAATTATGAGGACTAGATGTTTATATATAATGGTTGAACCAAGATTTTAATTTGTTCAAATTGGGATTATTATTAAATTCTATTTAAATCAAAGTATGGATTTTGTTTTGTCAAACAATGTTGTTGTTGTCAAAATAAACATGGCCGATAATACCACATTAAAAAATGATGAGGACCAGATGTCTATATATAATGACTGAACTCGGATTTAAATTTGTTCAAATTGAGATTAAATTTGGATTACATTTAAATCAAAGGATAAATTTTGTTTTTGTCAAACAATGTTGTTGTTGTCAAAATAAACATGGCCGACAATACCGCACATTAAAATATTATGAGGATTTAATGTCTATATATAATGACTGAACTCGGAATTAAATTTGTTCAAATTGGGATTACTATTGAATTATATTTGAATCAAAGTAAAATTGTGGTTTTTGTCAAAGAATGTTGTTGTTGTCAAAATAAACATGGCTGGTAATAGCACATTAAATAATTATGAGAACTAGATGTTCATATATAGTGGCTGAACTCAAATTTAAATTTGTTCAAATTGGGAATAGTATTAAATTATATTTAAATCAAAGTATGAATTTTGTTTTGTCAAACAATGTTGTTGTTGTTATCAAAATAAATATGGCGATAATAGCACATTAAATAATTAGGATGACTATATGTATATATATGATGACTCAACTCGGATTTTATTTGTTCAAATTTGGATTAATATTGAAATATATTTAAATCAAAGTATAAGTTTTGTTTTTATCAAACAATGTTGTTGTTGTCAAAATAAATACGGCCGATAATACCACATTAAATAATTATGAGAAGTAGATGTTTAAATATAATGGGTGAACTCAGATTTTATTTGTTCAAAGTGGGATTAATATTGAATTATATTTAAATTAAAGTATAAATTTTGTTTGTGTCAAACAATGTTGTTGTTGTCAAAATAAACATGGCCGATAATAGCACATTAAATAATTATGAGGAGTAGATGTTTATATACAATGACTAAACTCAGATTTAAATTTGTTCAAATTGGGATTAATATTTAATTATATTTGAATGAAAGTATAAATTTTGTTTTTGTCAAATAATATTGTTGTTGTCAAAATAAACATGGCCGATAATAGCACATTTATTAGTTATGAGGATAGATGTCATATATAATGACTGAACTCAAATTTAAATTTGTTCAAATTGAGATTAATATTGAATTACATTTAAATCAAAGTATAAATTTTGTTTTTGTCAAACAATGTTATTGTTGTCAAAACAAACATGGCCGATAATAGCACATTAATTTAAATTTGTTCAAATTGGGATTAATATTGAATTATATTTAAATCAAAGTAAAAATTTTGTTTTTGTCAAACAATGTTGTTGTTGTCAAAATAAACATGGCCGACAATAGCACATTAAATAATTATGAGGACTAGATGTCGATGTATAATGAATGAACTCGGATTTAAATTCTTTTAAATTAGGATTAATATTGAATTATATTTAATTCAAAGTATAAATTTTGTTTTTGTCAAACAATGTTGTTGTTGTCAAAATAAAACGTGATCGATAATAGCAAATTAAATAATTATGAGTACTAGATGTCTATATATAATGACTGAACTCGGATTTAAATTTGTTCAAATTGAGATTAAATTTGGATTACATTTAAATCAAAGGATAAATTTTGTTTTTGTCAAACAATGTTGTTGTTGTCAAAATAAACATGGCCGACAATACCGCACATTAAAATATTATGAGGATTTAATGTCTATATATAATGACTGAACTCGGAATTAAATTTGTTCAAATTGGGATTACTATTGAATTATATTTGAATCAAAGTAAAATTGTGGTTTTTGTCAAAGAATGTTGTTGTTGTCAAAATAAACATGGCTGGTAATAGCACATTAAATAATTATGAGAACTAGATGTTCATATATAGTGGCTGAACTCAAATTTAAATTTGTTCAAATTGGGAATAGTATTAAATTATATTTAAATCAAAGTATGAATTTTGTTTTGTCAAACAATGTTGTTGTTGTTATCAAAATAAATATGGCGATAATAGCACATTAAATAATTAGGATGACTATATGTATATATATGATGACTCAACTCGGATTTTATTTGTTCAAATTTGGATTAATATTGAAATATATTTAAATCAAAGTATAAGTTTTGTTTTTATCAAACAATGTTGTTGTTGTCAAAATAAATACGGCCGATAATACCACATTAAATAATTATGAGAAGTAGATGTTTAAATATAATGGGTGAACTCAGATTTTATTTGTTCAAAGTGGGATTAATATTGAATTATATTTAAATTAAAGTATAAATTTTGTTTGTGTCAAACAATGTTGTTGTTGTCAAAATAAACATGGCCGATAATAGCACATTAAATAATTATGAGGAGTAGATGTTTATATACAATGACTAAACTCAGATTTAAATTTGTTCAAATTGGGATTAATATTTAATTATATTTGAATGAAAGTATAAATTTTGTTTTTGTCAAATAATATTGTTGTTGTCAAAATAAACATGGCCGATAATAGCACATTTATTAGTTATGAGGATAGATGTCATATATAATGACTGAACTCAAATTTAAATTTGTTCAAATTGAGATTAATATTGAATTACATTTAAATCAAAGTATAAATTTTGTTTTTGTCAAACAATGTTATTGTTGTCAAAACAAACATGGCCGATAATAGCACATTAATTTAAATTTGTTCAAATTGGGATTAATATTGAATTATATTTAAATCAAAGTAAAAATTTTGTTTTTGTCAAACAATGTTGTTGTTGTCAAAATAAACATGGCCGACAATAGCACATTAAATAATTATGAGGACTAGATGTCGATGTATAATGAATGAACTCGGATTTAAATTCTTTTAAATTAGGATTAATATTGAATTATATTTAATTCAAAGTATAAATTTTGTTTTTGTCAAACAATGTTGTTGTTGTCAAAATAAAACGTGATCGATAATAGCAAATTAAATAATTATGAGTACTAGATGTCTATATATAATGACTGAACTCGGATTAAAATCAAAGTACAAATTTTGTCTTTGTCAAACTATTGTGTTGTTGTCAAAATAAGCAGTGTCGATAATAGCACATTTAATAATTATGATGACTAGATGTTTGAATTGATCTTGTTTAATATATTGCCACTGCTATATTGTTCGTAGTAGGTAGTTTGCTTAAGTTTTTCTTTTTCCTATATACCTGAATCTAATTTTGTCAATAAAAGTCTGATTTTCTGTATCAATGTACTTACAACTTCTTAAAACTTTGAAAAACTGTTGACAAGCAGTGCAAAACGTTTTAGATTTGCCATATGTTAATTTGGTGACACTTTACTTACAAATTTTATTCAACGTTGTTAAGTTTACCATTTGACACAATTTATTCCACTCTCATTATATTTCATGAATTTGCAATGTGCTAGCTAGCTACATAAAGTGATTGTGTTGTGTACTGAACATTTTATGATTGGAAGTACCTATTTTGTTCTTTATATAATGCTTGTATAAAAAATGTAATAATTTTTACTTTCTTCGTGGCTGTAAATAGTATAAATACATATTTTTAGATCAAGCCGAAATCCGAAACAGAAAAATATAATACAGAAAACCCAATGAAAATCGTTAAAAAATTAGGAAACAGTACCTTCAGTAAAGCAGAATAAATGATGATAACCGCACACAGCATCAACATCACCATAGCAATAACAACAACACAATCGTGTTGATAATAAAATTCATTGGTGGTAATAAAAAAAATTATCTCTAAATCATTAAACAATAATATTTTTATTTATTAGATTTCGATCCTTTCTTACGTGAAAACAGTTTGTGCTTTCATTTTTCATTTCATGATATTTTAGTGTTGCCGTTTCAACTTTTTGTTTTTTCGTTCGGGTATGTTCTGTTCCAGTTTTCTTAGTAGAGTTGTCCACTAAATTCAAGTTGTCCACATTCGTAATGTTAACGGTACTTTAATAAAAGACTTTTTTGGGATAACCCGTATATTCTTTCCGGGTTTCGGTTAATGGTATTTCTGTGGTAATGGTATAATCAATTCTGTAGTGTGGGATAAAAAACCCATTGCTTTTAAAAAACAAAACGTCTCGTTAGGAAAGCAAAGTTTGGAATGATTTGGTAACACCAATTATGAAAAATTATTTGATATGAAGTTAAGCAACACAAAAAATCAACAAAACCTTGTTTTGACTCATTTTATTTAGATATTTCATTATGTAAACCTCATTTTTATGCAGATTATAAACATATATATTTCTATGGTTAGGAAAAACTTCAAATAGTCGGATCTTTGAACTAAAGGGTGATTTTTTTGTGGTTAGGATTTTCATGCATTAGTATTTGACAGATCACGCGGGATTTCAGACAAGGTGTCAAAGAGAAAGATGCTCAGTATGCTTTGACATTTCATAATGAATAGACTTACTAACGAGCAACGCTTGCAAATAATTGAATTATATTACAAAAATCAGTGTTCGGTTCGAAAAGTGTTTCGCGATTTACGTCCGATTTATGGTCTACAAAATCGACCAAGTGAGCAAACAATTAATGCGATTGTGACCAAGTTTCGCACTCAGTTTACTTTATTGGACATTAAACCAACCACACGAATGCGTACAGTGCGTACAGAAGAGAATATTGCGTCTGTTTCTGAGAGTGTTGCTGAAGACCGTGAAATGTCGATTCGTCGCCGTTCGCAGCAATTGGGTTTGTGTTATTCGACGACATGGAAGATTTTACGCAAAGATCTTGGTGTGAAACCGTATAAAATACAGCTCCTGCAAGAACTGAAGCCGAACGATCTGCCACAACGTCGAATTTTCAGTGAATGGGCCCTAGAAAAGTTGGCAGAAAATCCGCTTTTTTATCGACAAATTTTGTTCAGCGATGAGGCTCATTTCTGGTTGAATGGCTACGTAAATAAGCAAAATTGCCGCATTTGGAGTGAAGAGCAACCAGAAGCCGTTCAAGAACTGCCCATGCATCCCGAAAAATGCACTGTTTGGTGTGGTTTGTACGCTGGTGGAATCATTGGACCGTATTTTTTCAAAGATGCTGTTGGACGCAACGTTACGGTGAATGGCGATCGCTATCGTTCGATGCTAACAAACTTTTTGTTGCCAAAAATGGAAGAACTGAACTTAGTTGACATGTGGTTTCAACAAGATGGCGCTACATGCCACACAGCTCGCGATTCTATGGCCATTTTGAGGGAAAACTTCGGAGAACAATTCATCTCAAGAAATGGCCCGGTAAGTTGGCCACCAAGATCATGCGATTTGACGCCCTTAGACTATTTTTTGTGGGGCTACGTCAAGTCTAAAGTCTACAGAAATAAGCCAGCAACTATTCCAGTTTTGGAAGACAACATTTCCGAAGAAATTCGGGCTATTCCGGCCGAAATGCTCGAAAAAGTTGCCCAAAATTGGACTTTCCGAATGGACCACCTAAGACGCAGCCGCGGTCAACATTTAAATGAAATTATCTTCAAAAAGTAAATGTCATGGACCAATCTAACGTTTCAAATAAAGAACCGATGAGATTTTGCAAATTTTATGCGTTTTTTTTTAAAAAAAAGTTCTCAAGCTCTTAAAAAATCACCCGTTAGTATGTATATTGTGAATAAATTTGTGAATTAAAAGTTTGTGAAAATAAATATTTTTATACAAAAACAAATTGCATAAACTCATAATTATATATGGAATTCAACATCCATAATGTCAAAAAAACCCAAAGATTTGTCCTGAAACACGGAAGAGTAAAAACATTAATCCTGGCGAGCAGGATCATCAAACGCCTTAAACAAATCCCAAACGACAGTCAAATCGCATAAGAAAACAACAAAAACTCCACTAGCCCTCCACTGCCTCGCTCAAAAAAAAAAATCAAAATAAATTGCAAATCTGTAAAAACAAAATATCATTGCAGCGCTCAAATGAAAATTTTCTTCTGTCATATACAAATATTTCTTACAGATTTCTATAGTTTGTATGTTTTATTAATATCAAGGTGCCAATTGTGTACGTGAAAACATAAATACTTATAATTTGGCTACTCAAACAAAACCATAGACATAATACTTTATAAATAGACACGCAACATGCTTTTTCCCTATGTAAAATCGTCTATTTCATGCGTGGACAGTTCGGACGGGATGTATATATAAAATTCTACTTTTGTCTCTGTCTTCCATTTCCATATCATCCACAACAAACTGAAAGCTTTTGCTTTTTTTCCGTTTGATTTTTAGCGTGGTTAGAGTAATTTCTAACAAAAAATATAAAATTAACATTATATTATATAGTATTTAATCATTCACGAGTATTCAGTCATTCAAGTGTATTAAAGTTGAGTTTAAAATACAATTTCAAAGTTTTAAAAATGAAGTGCTTTGTGAAAAATTGTCGTAATTATACGAACAGAAAAATTTTTGGTATTTCTTATCATCGGTAAGTTTGCAAAAGTTCGTGTTGGTTGTGTTTCAAAATAAAATTATTTGAAAATTTAATGTAATTTGTGTGTTTGTATGATGGATGATGTAAATTATGTACAACTAGTGGGAACCCGTCAAAACTGACGGAATTAACTTTTTTCGCTTGACTCCCAATACCTAATTACCGCTTTGAAAAATTTTAAAGAAAAATAAATATTTGTTTAGGATAAGAGTAATTTCAAAAAATAGGCATATTTATTTATTTAGTTCAGGATTTCTTTAATAACAATGTTTCTTGTAAATATTCTCGAGTTCTTAAGTAAATCTCCTTGATAATCGGTATTTTTAACTAACACTTTTAAATTTTCATGATATCTTCCTCGAGTTAAAGCGACATATAACTGTCCATGAGCGAAAACTGACTCAGGAAGATATACACCGACATGATCAAAAGACTGGCCTTGACTCTTGTTGATTGTTATAGCAAAAGCCAACATCAATGGAAATTGGCGACGCTTCATTCTGAATGGCAAAGTATTCTCGCTCGGCTCCAAATCAATTCTAGGAATGCAAATTTCTTCTCCTTTATTACTTCCTGTGATAATTTCTGCTTTTATGCAGTTTCGATGAAGACTCCTGACTATTAATCGAGTTCCATTCAACAAACCCTTTTTTGGGTTTAGATTTCGAAGAAGCATGATAAATGCACCAACTTTTAATTTCAGGATATGTGGCGGCATTCCCGATGGACATTGTCCGTGTAAAAATTCAACGGGGAAATCAATGGAATCATTTGGATCGTCTGAAATCATAGAATCAATGCTCATATAGACAGTTTCATTTCCTGCAATAAGTTCCAGCATTTTGAAATTGAGTGCTGTGGCATCGATGTTTTTTGGTGTGAGAATGACTTTGTTGGCAGTTTCAGCAACTTCATCAGGACTCGATGTTCTTATTGAACTGCCAAATATTGAGCTAATAATTTGTTCCTTTTCCACCATTGCATCAGGTATTTCAACCAATTCTGGATCCAAATCGTCACAATCGTTTGTTAAGTTACCATCACCTAAACGCAACACCCATTTATTAAATTCATGTTGTCCTGCTGAGCGCATGTTGGTAATTAAACTGCGTTGTTTGACGTGACGCCACAGTGGAGAATTTTTGACGCACAATTCAATGATGTCAGTTACAGTACCTCTTGGCACTACATTTGATGTTTGACGAAAGTCACCTCCCAATATCAGTACTTTTCCTCCAAATGGTCGAACGTCGTTCATAATTTCTCTAAGTAACAGGTCTATTACTCGAAGCGAATGAGTGGAAAGCATAGATGCTTCGTCGATTATCAGCAGAGACGCTTTCTTTAATTTGTTAGACTCAAGTGATGGAATTTTCATGTTTGAAACTGATGTTTCATTTGCCGAGAGTGGAATTTTGAATCCACTATGTGCTGTCCGACCGCCTGCCAACAAATCCGCTGCAATTCCTGTGGTGGCGAATGCTTGAACTTTTTGTCCTTTTCCTCTTACATAGCACATTAGTGTATTGTAAAGGTATGTTTTGCCTGCGCCTCCGGGGCCATCAATAAAAAAGAAGCGTGATTCAGCATTTAAATCATCAAACGAAGCTGATATCTCATCAAATATTTGATGCTGTAAAGGATTGAGTGTAGCGATTAGACGATTGGCTCTCTCTGCTTGTTCAGCAATATCGAAAACATGTTCGACATTGTGGATCGGACCGGGTTCAGGCAAATTGAAGTCACTACATTTCATGCCATGCATTCGCAGCACTGCTTCAATATCTTGCAGTGCTTTCTTTTCTGCTATAAAACCATCATAGTTTCGGATGTAATCGGCCAGTAAGAACTCCTTATACTTGTCAAATAGATCAACTGGATGTTGCGGCGAATTGAAAACGCATATCAGTGCAAATGTCAAACGAATTTGTGGTGGCATACAAACACTGCAAGCTTCATCCAAGCACCTCTCCCATTCCGAATCATCTTCAAGTAGATTTAACTTTATAGCCGCACCTTTAAATGATTCTTCCACAATTCCGTTAACTTTTTTTAGATCAGCAAAGCTTTGCGCACCTCGAATATGTTGCAACAGTAATCTAAGATAGAAACGTTCTTGGTCTTTGGGACTGACGGCATAATAACGGGTGATGACTTTGTCTCCTCCTCTTTGTCGAACTTTCCAAATACTACGTGTTTTATCAAACACAAAATATTCAGGAATTTCTGAGTACAAATATCGCCTTGCATTTTCATCAGTCTTATTTAATTTGAACCATGCTGTCAAATGTGTCAAACGATTCTCAGCTCTCTCAATTGCTTGTTGCTCTTGTCCGTCTTGAAAATATACCATCTGCTCATCAGGAAGGTGAACTGCAAGGCGATAAACGGTGTGTGAGCGATCGTGCATCGGATTCTCAAGAAGCCGCCAAATTGCTTCTGGAGCGCAAACGTATCGTGCATCAAGAAATTGTCTGATTTCATTGTGAACAATTGTGCCATCACTTGAATTTAATTCCATTGAAGCGCAGTCATAACCTTTGTAGATGTATTTGAAAATATACTTTATGGCCTTAACTGATTGACATGATTCTACGTTGATATGGCAGTTGTATTTGCGTGTAAGAAATTTGTTGTATGGCACAACGAATCGATTGTCGACAATCCGATCTCCCAATTGAACTTCTACATCTTGAAGTCTTCGATAAATAGGATAGCCATTTACTTCTGTGACAGTATGGTGAGAAAATTGCTTAGGAAATTTTTTGGTGCATTCATTATTTTCCATACATGGTGCATTAGGATTTTGATCACAGCACGGACCATGAATCATTGTACGAACGACTGTTTCATGCAATTCTGGCTCACGATGATGATCAGGAATCTCAGCGCAGATAAAGCGGTCAATCTTTTCAGCTGTATCAATCTTACATTCATCAGTTAGAATGAAAAGCAGATGTGCGTGTGGTAGTCCACGTTTTTGAAATTCTATTGTGTAAACAAATGCTTTTACAATTCCAAAAACTCCCTTTTTGGTGATATCTTCAATAAGTGCTTTTAACTTGATGCTGAATACACGCGCTATTAGATCCGGTCTGTCACTTGGTTGTTGGGCTTCAAAAAGATTATCGCGAATTTCAGGCCAATTTGGATTGCAAGTCATTGTAATAAAAAGGTCAGGTTTTCCAAATTTAGCCACAATCGCCATTGCATCGTGGTACTTCTCTCTCATGTTTCGTGGTGAACCTTGAAAAGATGATGGAAGAATAACTGAGCGACCAACAGTTTTTCCTAGTCTAATAGCTGCGTCGTTCAAATGATCCATTAGTCCTCGGTACTGTTCTACACGCAAACGTCCCTGCTGATTCCGAACGAAATTAAGATTATTCGCCTCGACTTGAAGGTGTGAATCAACAGCCCATTGTTGAAATAATTTTCCACCATGTAATATCGGATTGAAGCGACCAACTCTGACAGCTATTTGAGCGACTTTCCACTGCAGAAGCGTTATTTGTGTTCTCACTCTACCAGGACGATTGTCGAGATTAATTTGCATTTTCGGTTGCCAACCTGCTTCACCGTAAGGATAAAATAGAACATATATCATGGGATCTAAGTGAGGGCTCATAATATTTAAATTGATCAACGGTTGTGCTGCATCTCGTGGATATACTCGAAAATCTCGCTGAAAAGGAGGTTCACCATCAGCAGAGCGAAAGATCATTGCGACTTCATCGACGGTTGGTAAATTGTAACGTCGTCTGTCAGTGTTGCGATCACGTCGAAATACCATATTTACAACTGGTGTCGAATGATTATTAGTAGCAGCTCGGTGTTGCTCCTCTTGTTCTACTTCACCAAGCATGCGATAAGCTTTTGCGTAAACGTTGTGTTGTCGAATTAAGCGGTCTAAATTCTGAACAATACTGACGTTAAGTCGTTGATTTGCCGGATGTTGCATCCGATCAACATTTGCCATTGCGGAATCGACGACGTAAAATTGAGCGTATTGACGCTTTGCACCATCTTCAGGATGCATGTGTCCAGTGCGATGATAAATTTGTCCGTGCACACGAAATACATATGGACCACGTCCAACTAAGTTATCGATTTGTGCGCCCATGGATGCAAAAGCTACGGCTGAATTATATGAGCGGATATTTTCTTGAAAATTGCGATACTGAGGATGTGCTGGATTACTTAAAAGCTCCTGGAGATATGACGGAAACATACATCCTTGCTGTCCATCTGATTCTAACAAAACCGTACCTTTGTGGCAGCAGTATTTAAATGTACCGTCTGTTGACTTTTCCGCGAGAAAATTCAGAGATAGACAATGAATGCATTCTTGGTCCATAGAGCCACAACTGTGAATAGTCACTTCACTTTCATTGAATGTGGCATGAGTAGGAACCACTGGAAATCGTTGATTTCTCAATCGTTGCCTTTGTATAGATGAAAGTTGACGACGTGCTGCCGCCTGCTCTTCAGATTCTTGAGCTTGTCGCGTGGCTCTTGATTGATGAACTTGGTCAACTGCTTGCTGACGACGTGCTGCAGCCTGCTCTTCAGATTCTTCGGCTTGTTGTCTGGTTCTTGATTGCTGCCTCTGTTGAGAAGCTTGAAAGAGACGTGCTGCAGTCTGCTCCTCCGATTCTTTAGCTCTTTGAATCGATCTTGACAGTCGAACTTGATCAGTAATTTGCGCTCTACGTTCTTTAGCTTCTTCAGGGTCCTCATGTGCACGCCGCTGATGTTTGTATTTTGTATTCCGTTGTGCCAAGCGCTGTAGCGTATCTTGACTTTGACGATCTCTCCATCTTTGCTGTCGCTCACGATTCATACGCAATTTACGTTCTTCTCGACTTTCACTATTCATTCTGTGATAAAATTTTCGTAAATAGTTTTTTTACTATACTCACTTATAGTATTGTGCTTTTTGATAATGGTGATGATGATAATTCCAAGTTCGTTCAAAGAAACGATAATAATTAAGTCTAAAATATCAATCAATCTTTTTATAAATCTTTTACACATTTGAATATTTACAAACTTACTTTGAAATAAGGAATATAAAGATTGACTTTTAAATTTAAATAAAAATTAATTGTTCAAGAGAAAAAATAGACGCAATCAATCTAATAGTATTATAGTAAACTTTAAGTAAAAAAGTAAATTTCATAACGGGTTTCATAACGTTAACAGACAACGGTCGTACTAATTATATATTATGTTGATAGTTTATATAAAAAAAAACATCTTAGTAAGCATCGAGAAACAGACAACGGTGTTCATATAGTTTATATAAAAAACAAAACATCATAGCAATCCTCGAGAACGATGTCGATAGCGTCATAGCGTTATATCCATACAGACAAACAGACAACGGTAATTATATTATTTGATTATTATTCCTGAATTGCCCGATATCAAAAAAGCCTTTTCGGAAATTATTGATTGCATTTCTAGCGTTTTCAATAACGTAAAATCTGAATATTTAACAAACAAATTGTTAGAAAAACAAGTTAATTTTGAAGCTCCACAAAATATATTAATTCACAGTGAAAACAATGAAACGTTCATAAAAGGTGTCTCAGTTTTTTGAAATGTCGATTATAATTGTGTTCTTATGCCGATTGTTTATCAAATAAAAACATTTTTTGAGAAACCTGTTGTATTAGAAGAGACCCTTGCTTATACAAATACATTGCTAAATTCAAAATCCAATAAAATTGAGAATTTTGTTCAAGGTAGTTTGTGGAGAGAAAAGTTAACTTTGTTTTCGGAAAACGATGTTGTGTTGCCGTACATACTTTATTACGACGGGCAATCCACTAGGTAGTCACGCAGGATCTCAATCTGTTGCAGGGTTTTACTTACATTTTCCTAGCCTCCCCATTAATGTTTTAAAATTAGATCATATTTTTGTTGCGTTATTAATGACTAGTGGGAACCCGTCAAAACTGACGGAATTAACTTTTTTCGCTTGACTCCCAATACCTAATTACCGCTTTGAAAAATTTTAAAGAAAAATAAATATTTGTTTAGGATAAGAGTAATTTCAAAAAATAGGCATATTTATTTATTTAGTTCAGGATTTCTTTAATAACAATGTTTCTTGTAAATATTCTCGAGTTCTTAAGTAAATCTCCTTGATAATCGGTATTTTTAACTAACACTTTTAAATTTTCATGATATCTTCCTCGAGTTAAAGCGACATATAACTGTCCATGAGCGAAAACTGACTCAGGAAGATATACACCGACATGATCAAAAGACTGGCCTTGACTCTTGTTGATTGTTATAGCAAAAGCCAACATCAATGGAAATTGGCGACGCTTCATTCTGAATGGCAAAGTATTCTCGCTCGGCTCCAAATCAATTCTAGGAATGCAAATTTCTTCTCCTTTATTACTTCCTGTGATAATTTCTGCTTTTATGCAGTTTCGATGAAGACTCCTGACTATTAATCGAGTTCCATTCAACAAACCCTTTTTTGGGTTTAGATTTCGAAGAAGCATGATAAATGCACCAACTTTTAATTTCAGGATATGTGGCGGCATTCCCGATGGACATTGTCCGTGTAAAAATTCAACGGGGAAATCAATGGAATCATTTGGATCGTCTGAAATCATAGAATCAATGCTCATATAGACAGTTTCATTTCCTGCAATAAGTTCCAGCATTTTGAAATTGAGTGCTGTGGCATCGATGTTTTTTGGTGTGAGAATGACTTTGTTGGCAGTTTCAGCAACTTCATCAGGACTCGATGTTCTTATTGAACTGCCAAATATTGAGCTAATAATTTGTTCCTTTTCCACCATTGCATCAGGTATTTCAACCAATTCTGGATCCAAATCGTCACAATCGTTTGTTAAGTTACCATCACCTAAACGCAACACCCATTTATTAAATTCATGTTGTCCTGCTGAGCGCATGTTGGTAATTAAACTGCGTTGTTTGACGTGACGCCACAGTGGAGAATTTTTGACGCACAATTCAATGATGTCAGTTACAGTACCTCTTGGCACTACATTTGATGTTTCACGAAAGTCACCTCCCAATATCAGTACTTTTCCTCCAAATGGTCGAACGTCGTTCATAATTTCTCTAAGTAACAGGTCTATTACTCGAAGCGAATGAGTGGAAAGCATAGATGCTTCGTCGATTATCAGCAGAGACGCTTTCTTTAATTTGTTAGACTCAAGTGATGGAATTTTCATGTTTGAAACTGATGTTTCATTTGCCGAGAGTGGAATTTTGAATCCACTATGTGCTGTCCGACCGCCTGCCAACAAATCCGCTGCAATTCCTGTGGTGGCGAATGCTTGAACTTTTTGTCCTTTTCCTCTTACATAGCACATTAGTGTATTGTAAAGGTATGTTTTGCCTGCGCCTCCGGGGCCATCAATAAAAAAGAAGCGTGATTCAGCATTTAAATCATCAAACGAAGCTGATATCTCATCAAATATTTGATGCTGTAAAGGATTGAGTGTAGCGATTAGACGATTGGCTCTCTCTGCTTGTTCAGCAATATCGAAAACATGTTCGACATTGTGGATCGGACCGGGTTCAGGCAAATTGAAGTCACTACATTTCATGCCATGCATTCGCAGCACTGCTTCAATATCTTGCAGTGCTTTCTTTTCTGCTATAAAACCATCATAGTTTCGGATGTAATCGGCCAGTAAGAACTCCTTATACTTGTCAAATAGATCAACTGGATGTTGCGGCGAATTGAAAACGCATATCAGTGCAAATGTCAAACGAATTTGTGGTGGCATACAAACACTGCAAGCTTCATCCAAGCACCTCTCCCATTCCGAATCATCTTCAAGTAGATTTAACTTTATAGCCGCACCTTTAAATGATTCTTCCACAATTCCGTTAACTTTTTTTAGATCAGCAAAGCTTTGCGCACCTCGAATATGTTGCAACAGTAATCTAAGATAGAAACGTTCTTGGTCTTTGGGACTGACGGCATAATAACGGGTGATGACTTTGTCTCCTCCTCTTTGTCGAACTTTCCAAATACTACGTGTTTTATCAAACACAAAATATTCAGGAATTTCTGAGTACAAATATCGCCTTGCATTTTCATCAGTCTTATTTAATTTGAACCATGCTGTCAAATGTGTCAAACGATTCTCAGCTCTCTCAATTGCTTGTTGCTCTTGTCCGTCTTGAAAATATACCATCTGCTCATCAGGAAGGTGAACTGCAAGGCGATAAACGGTGTGTGAGCGATCGTGCATCGGATTCTCAAGAAGCCGCCAAATTGCTTCTGGAGCGCAAACGTATCGTGCATCAAGAAATTGTCTGATTTCATTGTGAACAATTGTGCCATCACTTGAATTTAATTCCATTGAAGCGCAGTCATAACCTTTGTAGATGTATTTGAAAATATACTTTATGGCCTTAACTGATTGACATGATTCTACGTTGATATGGCAGTTGTATTTGCGTGTAAGAAATTTGTTGTATGGCACAACGAATCGATTGTCGACAATCCGATCTCCCAATTGAACTTCTACATCTTGAAGTCTTCGATAAATAGGATAGCCATTTACTTCTGTGACAGTATGGTGAGAAAATTGCTTAGGAAATTTTTTGGTGCATTCATTATTTTCCATACATGGTGCATTAGGATTTTGATCACAGCACGGACCATGAATCATTGTACGAACGACTGTTTCATGCAATTCTGGCTCACGATGATGATCAGGAATCTCAGCGCAGATAAAGCGGTCAATCTTTTCAGCTGTATCAATCTTACATTCATCAGTTAGAATGAAAAGCAGATGTGCGTGTGGTAGTCCACGTTTTTGAAATTCTATTGTGTAAACAAATGCTTTTACAATTCCAAAAACTCCCTTTTTGGTGATATCTTCAATAAGTGCTTTTAACTTGATGCTGAATACACGCGCTATTAGATCCGGTCTGTCACTTGGTTGTTGGGCTTCAAAAAGATTATCGCGAATTTCAGGCCAATTTGGATTGCAAGTCATTGTAATAAAAAGGTCAGGTTTTCCAAATTTAGCCACAATCGCCATTGCATCGTGGTACTTCTCTCTCATGTTTCGTGGTGAACCTTGAAAAGATGATGGAAGAATAACTGAGCGACCAACAGTTTTTCCTAGTCTAATAGCTGCGTCGTTCAAATGATCCATTAGTCCTCGGTACTGTTCTACACGCAAACGTCCCTGCTGATTCCGAACGAAATTAAGATTATTCGCCTCGACTTGAAGGTGTGAATCAACAGCCCATTGTTGAAATAATTTTCCACCATGTAATATCGGATTGAAGCGACCAACTCTGACAGCTATTTGAGCGACTTTCCACTGCAGAAGCGTTATTTGTGTTCTCACTCTACCAGGACGATTGTCGAGATTAATTTGCATTTTCGGTTGCCAACCTGCTTCACCGTAAGGATAAAATAGAACATATATCATGGGATCTAAGTGAGGGCTCATAATATTTAAATTGATCAACGGTTGTGCTGCATCTCGTGGATATACTCGAAAATCTCGCTGAAAAGGAGGTTCACCATCAGCAGAGCGAAAGATCATTGCGACTTCATCGACGGTTGGTAAATTGTAACGTCGTCTGTCAGTGTTGCGATCACGTCGAAATACCATATTTACAACTGGTGTCGAATGATTATTAGTAGCAGCTCGGTGTTGCTCCTCTTGTTCTACTTCACCAAGCATGCGATAAGCTTTTGCGTAAACGTTGTGTTGTCGAATTAAGCGGTCTAAATTCTGAACAATACTGACGTTAAGTCGTTGATTTGCCGGATGTTGCATCCGATCAACATTTGCCATTGCGGAATCGACGACGTAAAATTGAGCGTATTGACGCTTTGCACCATCTTCAGGATGCATGTGTCCAGTGCGATGATAAATTTGTCCGTGCACACGAAATACATATGGACCACGTCCAACTAAGTTATCGATTTGTGCGCCCATGGATGCAAAAGCTACGGCTGAATTATATGAGCGGATATTTTCTTGAAAATTGCGATACTGAGGATGTGCTGGATTACTTAAAAGCTCCTGGAGATATGACGGAAACATACATCCTTGCTGTCCATCTGATTCTAACAAAACCGTACCTTTGTGGCAGCAGTATTTAAATGTACCGTCTGTTGACTTTTCCGCGAGAAAATTCAGAGATAGACAATGAATGCATTCTTGGTCCATAGAGCCACAACTGTGAATAGTCACTTCACTTTCATTGAATGTGGCATGAGTAGGAACCACTGGAAATCGTTGATTTCTCAATCGTTGCCTTTGTATAGATGAAAGTTGACGACGTGCTGCCGCCTGCTCTTCAGATTCTTGAGCTTGTCGCGTGGCTCTTGATTGATGAACTTGGTCAACTGCTTGCTGACGACGTGCTGCAGCCTGCTCTTCAGATTCTTCGGCTTGTTGTCTGGTTCTTGATTGCTGCCTCTGTTGAGAAGCTTGAAAGAGACGTGCTGCAGTCTGCTCCTCCGATTCTTTAGCTCTTTGAATCGATCTTGACAGTCGAACTTGATCAGTAATTTGCGCTCTACGTTCTTTAGCTTCTTCAGGGTCCTCATGTGCACGCCGCTGATGTTTGTATTTTGTATTCCGTTGTGCCAAGCGCTGTAGCGTATCTTGACTTTGACGATCTCTCCATCTTTGCTGTCGCTCACGATTCATACGCAATTTACGTTCTTCTCGACTTTCACTATTCATTCTGTGATAAAATTTTCGTAAATAGTTTTTTTACTATACTCACTTATAGTATTGTGCTTTTTGATAATGGTGATGATGATAATTCCAAGTTCGTTCAAAGAAACGATAATAATTAAGTCTAAAATATCAATCAATCTTTTTATAAATCTTTTACACATTTGAATATTTACAAACTTACTTTGAAATAAGGAATATAAAGATTGACTTTTAAATTTAAATAAAAATTAATTGTTCAAGAGAAAAAATAGACGCAATCAATCTAATAGTATTATAGTAAACTTTAAGTAAAAAAGTAAATTTCATAACGGGTTTCATAACGTTAACAGACAACGGTCGTACTAATTATATATTATGTTGATAGTTTATATAAAAAAAAACATCTTAGTAAGCATCGAGAAACAGACAACGGTGTTCATATAGTTTATATAAAAAACAAAACATCATAGCAATCCTCGAGAACGATGTCGATAGCGTCATAGCGTTATATCCATACAGACAAACAGACAACGGTAATTATATTATTTGATGATAGTTTTCGCCAGTTCCATCCTGAAAATTTTTTTCGTTATATATGTATGTGGAAGCAAAATGGCTCATTTTACGTATTTTTTCTGTACATATTTTCAATATTTGAATAATAAATTATTTTGTGCATTACATATTTTGTGTGAACAGTAAATAGTTGGATTTTACGAATTATATCCGTTTTCGGACCCGCGATCACAATTGTGCGTGTTAAAATCCTATACGAAAGAAAATCATGAACAATTTATTTTCGTATGTATTTTGGACCAACATGCACATTTGTGCATTCCACTTAATTCATTTTCGTCCGAAAAATAACACTATAACTATAATAATAATACTTATGTATTATTATTATAATATTATTATATCTCACTCAGATTCCGATAATTTGAAGAATATTTTCTCAAATAGTGATTTATTAGAGTCCAATCTTGACCCTGTACAAGTTCAATCGCAACAAATAGATGATTATTTTAACACGGACACATGTGTTGCTGCTTATTGTGAAGTTCCGTTTTCTATGGAGCTTAATTATTCAAATTGTAATAATAACAACATCGAAAATCGAGCTGAAATTAAATCGAATGTTGAGCATGATTATGCACTAGAACTTCCTCTATATTCTTCCGAATATTATGGTTATAGTGATCTCGACAATGTTGCTCAACTAAATTTTGATAATAATAGTTGTATTTGTCGTGCTGAAATTAGTTCGGACACAAAAATTATATTACCATTAATTAACAAACGTTTATGTATTTTACCCAAAACCCAACAATACGATATTCAAAAATCATGTAAAAGCGCTCCACGAAATACGTGTGGCACTTTAGATTTAACTTATTATAACACCAAAGCACCAAATTCTCCAGTTTTCAGTGGCGGTAGTATTAGTAGTAACAGCAGTGATCTTTCTGTTGCTCGAAAAATTATCAAAACTACATACAAGCACAAGAATTTCAGTAAAATGAGTATTAGCCGAGCAATGAAATCTTCTGGTACCGACCTTTCGACAAGCCCTAGAATTGAGCTAAGAAATCAAAAACCAAGATTTTTGAAAGAAAGATGTATCAAATTAAATAGAAAAACTAAAAACCTGCGACAAACTTTGTATAGACAAAAAGGAAAATAAACACTTTGGGACAGTTATTAGAAGAGTTAGCAGAGAAAAATTGGATTTCTTCTTGTCTAAAAGATAAATTTTTGAACGTATGTGATCCAAATTTTAATTTTATTAATAGATATATCGATAAAAGTTTGAAATCAAAATTAACAAAAAAATATCCGAAAGATTTGAAGAATTTGCATTAAATTTAAACTTTTATTCCCCACGAACCTACGATTATGTTCGTAAACAATTTAATAATTGTTTACCTCATCCTCGTACTTTCAGTAATGGGAACAAGGTGGTAAATGGACTTCCCGGTTTTACAGCGGAGTCGTTCCATACGTTAGAGTTGTTGGTTCGTTCTAAAAAGGAGCATGGAGAGATTGTTGTAGGGAATGTATGTGTGGATGAAATGTTTATTCACCCAAAATACAAATATGATTTTATTACAAAAAATGTATGGGGATGTGTTGAGTTTGAGGGCAACAATGAAAGTGATAACTCTCTAGCTACCCAGGTAATTGTATTTATGTTTGTATGTTGTAATGGCTGTTGGAAAATTCCAATTGGATATTTTCCTATACGAAGATTAACTTCCTTTCAGAAGAAAAATTTGATCGAAAATTGTCTGCGATTATTACACAACGTTGGAGTGATTACCATTGGGGTAACCTTTGATGGTTTATCAACAAAATTTACAGTTGCTCGAGAACTAGGGTGTGATACTACAATTCAAAATATGCATCTAGCATTTCGTCTTCCGGATATCTCTCATCAATTTTTAATATTTGTTGACCCTTGTCACATGTTCAAATTGGTTAGAAAAGTGTTAGCATCTAATCGTTCATTAATTGACGTAGACGGCAAAACAATTTCATGGGGTTACTTGTAAGAACTTCATAAAATTCAAAGCCAGGAAGGTTTCCATCTAGCTAATAAATTACGCAAGGCGCACATCTATTTTACCAATCAAAAAATGAAAGTTCGATTAACGGTTCAAACATTGAGTAATTCTGTAGCAAGTGCCTTGGAGTTTTGTGATGGTACTTTAAAATTACCCCAATTTGAAGGTTGTGCTGCAACGATAAAATTTATTAGAATATTTAATAATTTATTTGATGTTTTAAATAGTAAACGTTTTCGAGACTATGACTATAAAAAACCTATAAAATCTAGTAATTTCAAATTTGTTCAAAATTATATTAACAGTTCGGTAGAATACATTTCTAATTTAAAATTTTAAGATGGTACCAAAATTATTCATTCAAAAAGTAAATCTGGATTCATTGGTATAATAGGTTGTCTAAAAAATACACAAATTCTACATGATAATTATTTGCTAACAGACTCACTTAAATATATTTCCTTTTATAAACTTAGTCAAGATCATGTTGAACTTTTTTTTCAATTGTTTGTTCAAGGTTAGGAAGAAATTCAAATCATATATTTAAACAATTTTATACAGCATACAAACGCATACTAACTCATGTACAACTTAGCGATAAAATAGGCAATTGCATTCCTCAAACCAAAATTTCAATTTTAAATGTATCTAATTTTAATTCCGATACTCTTATCAATTCTTCGGTAAATAGGTTAGCTATGGTAAAAAACTCCTCATCACCGGACATACAAGCCGAGTTCGAAAATGAAAATAACAACACACACAATATTTATGAAGAACAATTTTTGGGGTATCCAATTACTTTGAGTGAATTTTCAATTAATGTGATTGAGTATATTGGGGGATTTATAGTTCGATTTCTTTTTTAAAAAACTCAACTGTGAAGATTGTTGTCATCTTATACAAAAAACAAATTTTCAAAACTCTTTGATAAATTTGAAAAATCACGGAGGTCTTATTACACCTTCATCATCCGTTTTAAAAATATGCAAGTATTCCGAAGCAATTATAAAACAAGAATTGAGAATATCAGATTACAGGAACATCACTCAAATTCAATCGAATTTAAAGTTTTTTAGAAAAATATGTTACAATGTGCATCATAATCTTTTAAATGAAAACATTTTTACGGAGAACTATGAATATCAATATGGTCATAGTCAAGAATATTTACATCTATTAGTTCAGTCCATTGTCGAGAAATATTACGATATACGAGTACGTTTGAACTATTTTTGCGACGAGAAGTCGAGAAAATTATCAAACAGAAACAAATTTGTTTCTATACTCCATTTTCAAGGAATGTAAGCTGTCGCCATGTATTTTGATTTCAAACTACTGGTTATTATTTATTTTTTGCAGGATATTGTATTGTGGATTAGGGGATACCACATTATCTATTGGGGATACCACATTAAAAAAAATGCACCACGTACTCTTCCTCGTGGGAGGTGTGGAAATGAGTACATACAAGCAGTAAAGAATTAAAAAGTAGTAGCTTAGAGAACCAGTTAAAACAATCATTTGTTTTAGTTATACAGTACAAATACTGTACAAATGGGGAGCGAAGTCCGAGATTCATACCTCCTCGCCGGTGCTCCCTGGGTAACGCTAAATGAATCAGGCGGTGTAGTGGAGACGAGCAGATTAAATCCTGTTTATAGTCATGGACACTACATGTCAGGGCGGGTTATTGGCGCCCTAAAACCAATACCAAACCAGCGTCTGTTCTCCATGTTAGGAGCGGCTGAAGCGGGCGTCTGTCTTGTATCAAGCGGCTCGCTATATAAATGTGTTCAAGGTAGGACTGGATGCCTTAAGATTTTCACCAGTACGTGACCCACACACGTAACAAGCGGGTTGAGCGGCAGGCCAACAACCTTCCCTCATAAAAACCATTTAAGTTATGAACCCTGAACAAAGGCCTTGGATTACCATATCGGACTCATTACAAACTCGACCTCGGAAATTGTACACGGACAACGCTTTAAAAATGGGAACATGGAACGTGCTTAGCCTCTTAAGACCTGGAGATCTCCAGAACCTTTCGAACCAAGCAAAGAGTTACACATTAGACGTACTTGCACTACAAGAGCTTAGATGGTCCGGGAGTGGAATCCATGACACCACCAATGGTTACACTCTTCACTACAGCGGCCATCAGAACGGAGGAGAATTTGGAGTTGGCTTCCTCATCCATCGGCGCGTGAAGCACCACATCATCGATTTCCGCCCGATCAACATGCGGATATGCACGGTCAGACTTCGCACTAATAAGTTTAACATCACGATCGTTAATGTACATGCACCCACCGAAGATAAATCTGATGACATCAAAGATCTTTTCTTTGTGGAGCTGGAGGAAGTCATCAATAACATACCGCACCACGACATTAAAATCATCGTGGGCGACTTTAATGCAAAAATCGGTAGGAGTGCAGAAAATACATCGCACATTGGTCCCAACAGTCTGCATCCAACTATTAACAACAACGGCCAACGCGTCACCGACCTGGCATTAATGTACAACTTAGTTGTATCAAGTACGTTTTTTCCACATAAGAGAATCCACAAAGTAACGTGGAGATCGAATGATGGAAGAACGGAAAACCAAATTGATCACGTCATGGTGTCTAAGAGACACTCGACCAGTATATCTGACGTTAGATCCTACAGGGGTGCAGATATGGACAGCGATCATATGCTTGTCGTATTTAAATATAAGTGCAAACTGTCATCTACGTTCAACAGACAAGCACAAAAAACCGTTCGATGGAATGTGGATGCTCTAAAAGACCAAACGTCACTGCAGAGTTACCAATCAGCTGACACTACTATCTAGAGCGGCCTAGCAACAACGAAGAAGCTCCTTCTACCATCCAGGAGCAGTGGCACACAATACAGTCAGCCATTACCACCGCGGCGCAAAACACTATCGGCAGAAGACCTCCGAGACCCCGCAATGATTGGTTCGATGATCAATGTCGCCTGATCGTCGCAAATAAACAAAAGCTTCGTGAAAAATGGTTGGCTCGCAACTCTAGAAGCACACATGCAGAATATCTCCGCGCCAGGAAAGCCACGACTAAATAATTTATTTCGTGTTGTGATGTAGTGAACGACAGTTTATAAAAAATACAGAAAGTGGAAATTTTTTAAATTTGTTAAAAACTAAGTTATCAGGTAAATCTTACGACATAGTAAAATATAAAAAATTAGATTCGTATGATGGTTTAAAAACCGAATTAAAACATAAATTCCAATATTCACGATCATTAGAGCAATTACAAATACAACTGATCAATATTCACCAGCAACGAAACGAAAGTGTCTTAACTTATGCAGGTAGAATAGAAAAGTTGTTATCAGAACTAAATGAAGTGTGCATCAAAACTGAAGGAGCTAATTCTGCAAATATAGTCGTAAATTTGAATGCTAAAACTGCTCTTAAAGCTTTTCAAGAAGGTCTTCATGATTCCATTAAAACCATAATTAAAGCGTGTAGATTTTCCGAACTTCGAGATGCTGTAAACCAAGCATGTGAAGAGGAACTTATCATCAGTAGCCGAAACCATTCGAACATTGTTTCAACGAGTAACCCAATAAAATGTCAAATATGTAAACGAAGTGGTCATTCTGCAGAAAAATGTTACAATCGAAATACAGCACCAAGTTTTAACCATCCAAGCAAAAATAGTCCATCGTATACTAATTCATTTACTCATAGACCATGTAACTTTCGACCAGTTTCAAATGTTCGTATTGTTCAAGGAACTGTTGTCTGTGCTTATTGTAAAATACCCGGACATCATATTAGTTCCTGCAGGAAACGCCAGTATGTCAATTCAAAACAAAAATCCGGTAACGATGCTTCTAAGAATGAAAACTCTACTAATTCGGGAAACAATTCGGGGTCCATTCCAACAATTACACCGAGCACTCCAGTTCGGATCCAAGATATCTCGAAATAGAGTGTTCAAATCCAAAATCAAATGTAGATATCGATCATTTCAATATACCAGCAAATCAACCAAACTCGTTTGTTCCTTTTGATCCTAATTTAGATCTTACTTTCAGTTCGTTTACTAAATCTTATAATTCTTCTTTAGAGTCAATTGGATCATCACATCGTTTAAATTCAAAGCATTATTCAATTCATCTAACAACCGAAAATCATGACCGAAAATACATTGAACTTGAATTAGATATTTCAAAATGTAAATCTTATTTTTTTCTAATCGATACTGGAGCTGACATAAGCATACTTAAGCGAAACTTCGTTAAGAACGATACTTTGTGTTATCCTGATAAAAAATGTACGGTGAAGGGTATCACTACAGAAATAATACAAACAATAGCAAGTTGTGAAGCTAATATTAAAATTACAAACTCTGTAACAATGTCACATTCCTTTCAAATCGTTCCCAATACTTTTCCCATTTCTTGTGCTGGTATTATTAGCAAAGATTTCTTGTCCAAGCACAAATGTAAAATCGATTTTTCTAACTATAGTTTAGAAATTCCATTTAATAATAGTTCGACTGTATTTAATTTAACCACAAATAACTGCATTTCTATCCCTGCCCGAACAGAAAAAACCTTTTCTTCATTTTTACAAATTCCGAATAATGTAGATTATATATGTCAATCTCGTGAAATCCAACGTGGAGTATATACGGCCAATTCACTTATAAAGTCCAAAAACAATTTAACAACAATAAGTCTTGTGAATACCAATGATTATGATGTACACATACAAAATTTAGAACTACCTCTACAACAATTAGATGATTTTGAAGTCCTTAATTTAAACTCGTGGTCCAATAATATAGTTAACCGATTAGAAATTATTCAGACATCACTTAAACTAGATCATCTTAATACAGAAGAAGCAAAATCTATTTTAGATATATGCAACAATTATAACGATATATTTTATTTGCCTGGTGATAACTTAGTGCAACTGATATCACTTTTCATAAAATTCCAACTGAACCGAATTCAAATCCAATATATATTAAGCAATATCGATTACCAGAGTCAACGAAATTGGAAATTGACAAACAAGTCTCTCAATTGTTGGAAGACGATATAATCGAATCTAGTAAAAGTCCGTGGAATTTTCCCCTTATTGTACTTCCAAAAAAGTCTAACAACGGAGAAAGGAAATGGAGAATTGTCGTAGACTTTCGGAAATTAAATAATATTACTACCAACGATGTATTTCCGTTACCAAATATTTCTGATATATTAGATCATCTTGGTAAATCAAAGTATTTTACTACTTTAGACCTCGCAAATGGTTATCATCAAATACGATTAAATGAATCACATAAAGAAAAGACAGCGTTTAGTACTTCTCTAGGGCATTATCAATTTAAAAGAATGCCTTTCGGGTTGAAAGGAGCGCCATCGACATTCCAACGTCTGATGAACCATGTCCTTAGCGGTCTACAAGGGATTAAATGTTTGGTATATTTAGACGATATTATTGTAACCGAACATAATCTAAAGAACCATAATTTAAAATTAACATCAGTTTTTGATTGTTTCAGAACAAACAACTTAAAAGTCAATTTAGGAAAATGTGAATTTTTATCGAAGGAAATTGTTTATCTAGGTCACATTGTGACAGAAGATGGAATTAAACCAGATCAAACTAAAATAAAAGTCATAAAAAATTATCCCCAACCAACAAATCAAAAACAAGTCAAATCATTTTTGGGACGATCTGGATACTACAGACGTTTTAGAGGTAGATATTCTGAAATCGCAAAACCCTTAACTACTTTATTAAAGAAAGGTCAACCTTTTATATGGGATGCATTTTGCGACTCATCATTTTCAAAATTAAGAAGTGCTTTAGTAATCCCACCGATCCTTCAGTATCCTGATTTTTCTGCACCATTTACATTAACAACGGATGCAAGTGACATTGCTATCGGGGCAGTTTTATCTCAATACAAAAACGATTACGATTTACCAATAGCATTTGCTAGTCGTGTGTTAAACAAAGCCGAAGTTAATTATCCAACAATTGAGAAGGAGTTATTAGCGATGGTATGGGCTGTAGAACATTTCCGCCCATATGTATATGGTCGTCACTTTACAATTGTCACGGATCACAAACAGTTAATCTGGCTGTGTAACTTAAAAAATCCATCGTCTCGCTTGATGAGGTGGCGAATAAGATTAGACGATTTCGATTATAAGGTTGTTCATAAACCTGGAAATTTAAATCTTAACGCGGATGCCTTAAGTAGAATTAAGTTAGAGACAGATACGCATGTCGAAACAGAAGTGAACGTAGTGACCCGCTCGCAGACCAAACAACCAATAATACAAGATAATCTAACCAGTCAATCAAACTATGAATACCGAACAATTGCTAATCCTAATTCGACAATCATACAACTAACTGATGATACAGAAATCGCTAAAATTATTGAAGATTTCCATACGACTCCTTCAGGAGGTCATCAAGGTGTATTTCACACAGCAGCAAGATTAAAATCATATTACCAGTTTAAGAACTTATATTCTCGAATTAGACAATTTATTCAATCCTGTGAACTGTGCCAGAAAAACAAATGCAGTAAATTAAATAAAGTTCCAATGCAAATAACATCTACATCATCGCAACCATTTGAAAAAATTTTCTTGGATATAGTCGGTCCCCTTCCTACATCGTACCTTGAAAATAAATATATTTTAACAATCCAAGATGATTTAACTAAATTTTCATTAGGTTTTCCAATTACTAACCAAGAAGCTGATACAATAGCTCGCGTATTCGTCGAAAAATTAATATGTGTCTTCGGAGTACCTCAACAAATATTGTCGGACCAAGGAACAAATTTCATGAGTGACCTTTTTACTAATGTGTGTAAACTGTTAAAAATAAGAAAGCTGAATTCAACAGCGTATCACCCTGAAACGAATGGAGCTCTGGAGCGTTCTCATCGAACTTGGTCAGAATATTTAAAAATTTACACGCAATCTGACGAGCAAAATTGGGATATATGGCTTCCTTTTGCCATATTTACATTCAATACTACACCTCACAGCGCAACTAAATTTATGCCCTATGAATTACTTTTCGGACATAAACCATTTATACCAAATTCTTTAAATCGCGAACCAGAGATAGTTTATAATTACGACGATTATATATTCGAATTAAAATCTAGAATGCAGAATTCTTTCAAACTAGCGAGAAATAATCTTATTTCGCAGAAACACAAATCGAAGGATTATTATGATGCCAATACTCAAACAAAACAATTTAATGTTGGTGATCTTGTTTTATTAAAAAATGAAGTACGTAAAAACAAATTTTCCCCTTTATGGCTCGGGCCCTTTGAAATTAAAGAAATTAATTCTCCTGTTAATTCAACCTTACTAATAAACAAAAAATTAAAAATTGTACACAACAATAGAATCAAAATATTTCAGCAATAATTAAATTTATAAATCTAAAAAAAAAAAAAAAAAAAAAAAAAAAAAAAAAAAAAAAAAAAAAAATTGAAATTATAAATTGTTTGAACATTGATTTAAGTTAATATTTTATGATCAAATTTTATGTTAAGTCCTGAAATAGGAAACTGCAAATATTATATATATATATTTAATTTTATTAAAATAAATTTTTAGTTAACTAGTAAATAATCAATAGGATTATTAAAATCTTTGGGTGAAGGTGTTGTGAATAAATTAGTTATTAAGGTTGTAATGTATTTCTAGTAACTATATTTTAAAGTGATTTCTTTATATATATTGAATTTACATAATTGTATATAATAAATTTTATTGTTTTTAGTTACTTATATTTATGCACAAAAAGGTATAAAAGGGTTAGGTGACAATGAAGTCGAAAGAGAGTATCTATAGCTATCTAGTGAGATATAACAAACAAATTGTGAATAAATAAATAAATAATTATTAAATAAAAATTATACATGTTATCAAAATTATAAATCTAAATACTTGTGTTTAAGTTAGAAACCCCAGAACGATTCTACATAACAGTATAAATAGATCAAAATAATATTCAAATAATTTAAAAATATTTTAATTTTATTTTATTATTTTATAATATTTAAAATTGTTGACAATAAAAGGTAAGTTTAGGACTTAAACGAAGTTATGACTGAAAACATCGCTGTCAAACTTAAATAAATAAATAAAAAATGTTCGTAAATATATTGTAAATAGTGCCAAACAAGCATACCAAACATACCATTAAAATTGTCTCACAACCAAAGTGAAAATGACTTTCATAGCTAACTTAATGGTAAAGAAAACTCGAACACAGGAATTGATGATGTACTTGGCAAACTTGAATTATTCAATTTTTTTATCAACCTTAATTTATCAACCTTAAACATTGAATGCTGTTGAGCAATGGATGATAATAAATAAATTAAATTTTTACTTTATTTGTAGAAAGGTTTTGTCTAACTTCTCAGTACATAAAAACTTTATTATAATTAAAATAACTATTCAAAAAAATAAAATAAGTTACACAGTAAAAAACATTAAGTTTATCGTAAAAAAAAATATTTTAAAATGCTTGAATGCTGGTAATTTATATAGGTAAACTTATATGTAATTCTACTGTTTATTTACTTCGAAAAAGTAACTAACTTCATTCGCATTCGTTAATAAAAATTCTAAATACAGCACTGATTATATTTGGTCTATCTCTTTTTTTCTTTGAAATTAACTCACTTGACATTTAGTTGTTACCGGTCTATGTATATAGTATTATGTCTATGAACAAAACTCGCAAAAAACATAAATCACATAAATAAAGCAAGCCTTACCTTAAAGAGCTGAGTCGGTTGTTTATCGCATTATTATCGTAAAATGTCGAAACAATTAAAACTTTAACACTTTGTAAATTTTACTACACTAAAAACACTTAAATTTTCACCACACTTGGAAAACTTTCACTACACTAAAAACAATACACTAAATTAAGCTCTAATTACACTTTGATTTTCACTACACTTTGTAAAACTACACAACACAAACGCACAAAATAAAAATTTTACATTAGAAAAAGTTAGATACGGATACGCGTAAAAACTGTTTACTTTTCACGAAACGCGAGTCACTTTTAGCCTTCAAAAATAAATAACTTGGAAAATAATTCGACACACAACACAACTTGGTTAAAATATTAATTTTACTGCTGCAGGTAGATCTTTGTCCCGTTATCTTAAAAGTACAAACGTCATTACGTAGCAAAAGTAGTAGGTTGCCGCATGAAAGTGGAAAAATGAATTTCAATTGTTAGTGTCCTGTATAATGCACTCCGTAATTGTGCCCTAATATCTTACCAAATCCAGATTTAACAAATAATCGACATTTATTTGTGATTTAACCTGTATGTGTTGTAAAGTACAGCATTATTTTGCCGATTTAATTAAAATTGTCGACCAAATCAAATAAGTTTAGTGTTCTAAAACATTATTTGTGATTAGTAGTGCCCCTCATCATCGTATCCAAAATATTTAATATCACTTTCCAAGATGAAATCAATAAGAAAAAGTGTATTGTTTTTTGTTGTAATTGTTCGTGATGTGGTTTTAACGAAATTTTCCAATTTGTGTGTACTACATATAGCTACTGTGTTTCTCTAAGTGATTTTCAATTAAGCGTAAGAAAATTGGGGAAGTAAAATAAACAGAGTCAAAGAGAAATGTAGAACAACCCATCGTATATCTCTAATAAATACAGAGCTGTTTAGGTGTGAGAAAACCTGCGTTAAAAGTAAAAGTGATATATTCAATGAGGTGGAAATTTGATATTTTTTTTTTACTTTGGTTCTCTAATGTATTTGTCTACTAAATGTCCTGTTTGAATATTAGATTTATATAGATATACTTATTTATTTTTATATATATAGGGAGACTACATTTTAGGTATGTATTTATACAGGATTTGGTTTACAGTTAGTTTAACGGATATAAAATTGTGATTTATAAAGATTTTTTCGGTTGTTTAACTGGGCGCACAATAAGCAAGTAATTGTCTATTGAATTTAAGTTTTAGAGGAAGAACGTTTCATGGATTCTGTTAAAATTAGTATTTGATTGTTTATCAGCTCGACTTCTGCTAAATTTGATCTCGGCAACTATTGTAGATATTGTGTTATTTTCTGGGAATCATAATTTGTTTAGTAATTATCATATTTAGGAGGTCTTAATATTAAACTATATTTACATGCCGTTTGTCCTTAAATATTTGGTGGTTTGCTTCGCCGTATGGAATGGACCCTTGTCATGCATAAAAACTCCATCCCCACTGAATTTTACATTCATAGTCAGTATACCAGTTGTGATTGGAGAACAGTTAAATATTGATTTGCGTATATGTATACATTATCCCGTTTACAACATAAAATGAGAAAAGTCCTTTTGAGGATGGTGCTGACGAAACCATAGCTCTAAGTGTTTTTTGACCTGCTGTTGGATACAGGAAAATGAATAGTTTTTCCTTTTGATCTACCAATAGTCTCGGACATTGCTAGGGTCAAAGTCAACAAAGTCTCATCACGGAATACAACCTAATCAAGAAATACAAAAAAATAAAGTTGAAAGCGACACTTATTGAAAAGTGTAACTTTAAAATATTATTCAAAGAAGGACTTTTACAGTTTGAACCTTTTTCCAGTCCTCTCTAGACTATGTAAAATGTCCATTTGCCTATGTTTTTCTTTGTTGCATCATTCTAGCATTAGCCTATATTGAAAAAGTCTACGTCTCACAGTTTTCTCCATTATTCCCGCACCAACGTTACGCATTGTACCCCTCAGAGACTTATTGGATAACGTTGGATCTTCTTTACCTTTCCGCATTAAAAATCTGTCCTGTTTGACTGTTGTTTTACGATTGCGACCACATTTTCCTCATCACTAAAGTGAAAAAACTTTCACTTTCAGTTTACAAAGTCACAGTAATAAATACTACCTAGTTGTCATAAAATCAAAACAATTTGGAGGTCAACATAATTAACAGGACAATAAATACTCGGAATTCATATATTTTGTCAGAAAGGGTTCTCAGGTATTAATGACTTATAAAAGGCGTATTTAAGTGTATATTAAATTTTAATTGTATGAATTCCTTGGAATGATCGATACTAACCTAATGCCATGTCAACCATACAAAAAAATTGCTGTTCGAGCTTTGAAAATCACATTACCATGAATTTCGTATGAGATGATAATAATTCGGTCACATCTGTATATCACCCTTTCCCATAAAAACGGTTTGTTAACAAGTCATTTGACCACAATGATTTTGTTGTCCTTGCTGACATATTGCTATAAATAGCCGCGGTCTTTTCTTTTAATTTGCGGTGTTCCTGAATAATAAGTTACCCCATAAAAGGTTATACAAAAACCTCAAATGTAGTTTCGTAGCACCAATAAATGTAGTAAAATTAATTCCCGCTGTGGTTTTTAATACACCGAAAGAAAGAAATACAATCTTTTCCAGTAAAATAATAAATAAAACATCAATTTTTAGTGAAAAAATAACACCGATCAACGATGGACTCCTTTGAACACGGATTCGGTGTTTCAGGAACACCGAATTAATGAATGTGAGTGTTACAATTATGATAGGGCTATTATAAACTTGACGTTGAATGACCCATTCAGATGTACCTCATTCAACACAACAACCTTCAAATCGAAGATAATATTTGTCAACGGACCGATTTTTCTTCAACAAACAGAATCGGATAGTATGCACCAACAAAAAATTGTTATCAATCATCGTCTATACCGAAACATTCGTACACTTACATTTATTCCAGGGTAAAATTTAAAAAACAGAGTATGCGTGGTGTAAGCACAGTTTTCAAATAAAAAAACAGTGTACAGAGCAAAATTATTCAGTTTGGATAAAATAACACGGAGTATTTTTTGACAGTGTACTGCTTGCTCAGGTTGAATTAAAATATATTCCCATAATTCAACAATTTTTCTCTACATTCAATGAAAATGAGTTTTATGTCCCCCAGTCGCACCTCACTGATTTTTTGCTTATATTTCACAATTATCTTCTTTCTACAACCCGGGATGAATATCAGAATAATCAAATATATTATTATTATCTAGTTTGTGTCTTTCTACGATAGTAAGGATAGCAAAGTTTTGCCGGAATAAAAGACGGATAATCAAATGCTCCCGGAAAATTACCGACCGATATTCATGCTAAATTCCCTTTCTAAATTCTTTGAAAAAGACATTCTATCAATCTATTAGTTAAACCTATATTTATTTTAGAATAATATTATAAATCCAAAACTATTCGGGTTTACTAATAATTCTAGTAAACAACCAGCTGCAGCAGCTATTATTAATGAATTTTTACTATTCGGCTCGAGGAGCAATATTTCATATCAGTTCGGACAATCGATTTGTAAACGGCATTTGACACAATTTCGCACAGTATTCTAATTTCAAAATTAAAAAAAAAATATCCACAACAAACTCTTTTAATCTGTTATCTTTCTATTTAAGCAATGGAGTATAAGGTAGTATATGTTGTATGAGTATAAGCTTACCTTTATATAAAAAAGAGTACATGTAAACATATTGTAGAGGACACTGAGGTATATAAGATACATGTGAATGAATGAAGGAGAACAAGGGAGAACATTGTAAACCTAAGAAGCAAACGTGTTGGTAATAATAATAAAGAGAAATAAAAGTTTAAAAGTACAAAAAGTTCTTAGTCTTTATTTCATAAGTAATAACAAAACATATAAAACATGGCGCAGTTGGTAAATTTAAATAAGCCTGACCCGATGATTTGTACGGGAAATAGCCGATGGAATTGGATAAAATTCAAAAGGCAAATTACAAATTACATGAGAGCTGCAGAGATGGATGAAAAAAATCAGGAGTTAAAGGCTGCAATTTTAATTAACCTTGTTGGTGAAGAGGTGATAGAAATAATAGAATCGTTAAGTATAAAACAAAAGGTAAAAGAAAATCATGATCAGCTAATGAAAAAACTGGAATAATATTTCATGCCGAAATGTAACGTAATTTATGAAAGATATCAGTTCTACAATAGAAATCAGCAATATGGCGAAACTTATGATCAATTCTACACGGAAATACGACAGTTAAGTAAAAATTGTGAATTTGGTGATCATGAAGAAAGTCTGATACGTGACAGATTAATTTTTGGCATACAAGATCTGGGATTACAAGAAAAATTATTTAAAATAGGGGATCTCTCGTTAGATAAAACAGTAGAGGAGTGTAAAATATGTGAATCAACGAAAGCCCAAGCAAGAGAAATACAGAAGGAAAAGGAAATTAATTATGTAAATTCTCGTAGTTGGAATACATATTATAAGCGGGAAGCACCAAAGTATAATCAGCAAAATAGGGCATCGAGAATAAATAATTTTCAACAAAAATTGAATAAGGGAAATATGAAACCAGTCGAACAAGATGGCGGACAACGGTGTGGTAAAGGTAATGGAGTGCATCAATGGAGGAAATGTCCAGCATATGGAGCAACATGCAACAAATGTAATAGAAGAAATCATTATGCCAAATGCTGTAAATCAAAAATGGTACAAGAAGTTGAGGTAAGCGACTTTGTAGTAGACACAATAGAAAATATTATAGATAAGAATGACAGTTGTAATGGTTTTATGAAAAATTTTGAAAATTATTTTGAAGATAATTATTATAAGAAAAGAAAAATTATAAATAAGAAAATTAATAAAGTAGAAAAAATGAAAATAATAATGAAAGTAATGATAAGTTAAATGTAATTTATAATGTAAATGCTCAAATTTCGTTTCCTCACCTGCAATGGACAGAGAAAATTAAAGTAGAGAAAACAATTGTTGATTTTAAATTGGATACGGGAGCGGACGTTAATTTAATCACAAATACTGAGTTAGAAAGAATAAATAGTGAGAATAGAATAGAACGGACAAATGTAGGGCTCAGAGCTTACGGAGGTATTAAAATTCCAATATTAGGCAGTATCTATAAAGTTAAATTTAATGTGGAAAAAAATGCTGTATAAGGAATCATTCATAGTAGTAGATTTAAAGGCTATGCCCATTCTAGGACCTGAGATGTGTGAAAATTTAGGTTTAATTAAAAGGGTTTTAGAAATTTCTAACAGTGAAAAAGAAGATTTAACTATAAAACCGAAAGTAGAAAAAACACTACACGAGTTAGTAAAATTAAATACTATAGAACCATTATATGAAACGGCAGAATGGATAAGTAATTTAACGGTAGTAGAAAAACCAAATGGAACGTTAATACTCTGTTTAGACCCAAATATTTTAAATGAAGCGTTAATGAAGGATCATTATTTAATTCCAACATTGAATGACCTTAAAAGTATATTAACAGGGATCGAATATTTCACAGTGCTAGACCTTAAAGAAGGCTTTTATCAAATTGAGTTATCGAAAGAAACGTCAAAATTGTGCTCTTTCATTACTTCTTTTGGTAATTTTAAGTTTAAAAGATTACCATTCGGACTAAATGTAGCACCAGAATTGTTTCAAAAATTAAATGAAAAATTTTTTGGTGATATTAAAGGTACATTTATATATATATAGACGACATATTAATTACAGGGAAGACAGAGGCCGAACATGATGATAATTTAAGAAAAGTAGTGAATAGAGCAAAACAATTAAATATCAAATTTAATGCAGAAAAGGTTCAATATAAAGTAAAAACAGTCGTATACTTAGGGCACATTTTTGATAAAGATGGTATGAAACCAGATCCTATAACAGTAAAAGCTATAAAGGAAATGGAGAACCCAAGAGATAAAAAAGAGCTCCAACGATTTTTGGGGGTGGTGAATTATCTACGAAGTTTTCTTCCGAACTAAGCCAAGGACACGGAATTACTGAGGGCTCTTTTAAAAAATAACACTGGGTTTTTTTTGGACAGATAAACATTCAGAAGTAATAGAATTGTTAAAAAATAAAATAATATTAAGTGCACCGGTTTTACAAATATTTTATGCAAATAAACCTATAATAATACAGACAGACACATACAAAAGTGGATTAGGTTTTATACTTTTGCAGGATAAAAAACCGGTAGGATATGCTTCAAGAAGTTTAACAAATACTGAAATTAATTACGCGCAAGTAAAAAAAGAGTTATGCGTGTACAAAATTTCATGATTACATTTATGGTAGAAAAATCGAAATTAATACAGATCATAAACCTTTGGTTAGTATTTTAAATAACGAAATATGCAAAGTAAATTCGTCGCGATTACAAAGGATGAAAATTAAACTGTTGAAATACAATTTAAAAGTAAAATATATCCCTGGGAAAGATTTACATATCGCGGATTATTTATCGAGATCATATTTGAAAGATGAACCATCAATGGAATTTACAGAATTTAATAAAGTGGTTCATTCTATTAATGTTACTGATGAACGACAACAGGAATTCAAGGAACAAACGGGGAAAGACTTACAGCTACAGAATATTATGCGTATATATATGAATGGGTGGCCAAATAATAAAAATAAAATACCAGAGAATATCAGAATTTTTCTTAAATTTAAAAATGACATTTATTGCGAGAATGGATTGGTATTTAGAGGAGATAGAATAATAGTTCCTAAAGTATTACAGGCAAAAATGTTGGATTATCTACATGGTTCACATTTAGGTATAACAAAGACGAAGAATCGGGCTAGACATGTGTTATATTGGCCGGGTATGGATAATGACATAGAGGATAAATTGAGAAAATGTAAAATTTGCGAGAAGTATTCTAGTTCAAACATTAAAGAACCACTAATTCCACACAGTATACCTGAACTGCCTTTTCAAAAAATTGGTGCAGATATTATGACGTATGGTGGTATAGATTATTTAGTAATAGTGGACTATTTTTTTAAATGGGTAGAAGTCATGGCATTAAAAGCAAAACATTCGACAGAATTAATATTAAAGTTAAAACATATTTTTAGTACCCACGGCATACCAAAGGAAGTGATTGCAGATAATATGCCGTTTTCTTCGAAGGAATTTTTAGATTTCAGTAAAAAGTGGGATTTTAAAATAACCACATCTAGTCCACATTATCCTCGTTCCAATGGACAAGTTGAAAAGGCTGTTCATATTGCAAAAGGCTTATTTAAAAAAGCATTGGATGACAACAGAGATTTTTCATATGTTCTGTTAGAATATCGAAATCATCCAGTATCGGACTTGAACGCCTCTCCAGCTCAACTATTTATGAGTAGACAAACAAGAACAAAGGTTCCAATGAAAAATTCATTGTACAAACCACAAGTACAATTAAATGTACATAATAGGATAATAGAAACGCAAAATAAAACTAAAAATTATTATGATCAAACGGCTAGATTTCGTAGACAGTTTTTTCCTGGTGAAAATACAGTCTACAGAAAAGAGAAATTGTGGAAGCCAGCTAAAATAATTGACATTCATGAGTCTCCTCGGTCATATGTGATTAAAAATGAAAACAATAGGTTATTAAGAAGAAACAAAACACACATAAAACGTTCATGGAATCAATTCCAAATAAAGGAAGACATTGATGAAGGAGTTAATGTTTCACAAACGGAGACAAATTCATCAAATAATATATCGAATAATAATAATAATTTTGAAAATCGGGTGACGACAAGGGTGAGTCGAATTACAAGACCACTTAAATATTTAAATGATTATGTAAGGTATTAAACAGGAATGAAAGGAAGGTTGGGCATAATAATGAATTTATTTTATGTTTTTATATATATATATATATATATATATATATATATATATATATATATATATATATATTATATATATATATATATATATATATATATATATATATATATATATATATATATATATATATATATATATATATATATATATATATATATATATATATATATATATATATATATATATATATATATATATATATATATTAGTTAAGTATGTTATATTATAATTTTTTGTATATATAAGCATATGTATATTAATAAGACATGTATTTAGATAAATGCATGCGTATGGATATGGATATACATACATATTAGTAATTGAAATGGAATTTAATGATAAGGAAATAAAAAGGGAAGGTGTTGTATGAGTATAAGCTTACCTTTATATAAAAAGAGTACATGTAAACATATTGTAGAGGACACTGAGGTATATAAGATACATGTGAATGAATGAAGGAGAACAAGGGAGAACATTGTAAACCTAAGAAGCAAACGTGTTGGTAATATTAACAAAGAGAAATAAAAGTTTATAAGTACAAAAAGTTCTTAGTCTTTATTTCATAAGTAATAACAAAACATATAAAACAGTATAAATGGTGCTGAAAGTTTTAATTTACTCACTCGCACAAGTGTTCCTCGCACAAGTGTTCCCAGTCTTATTATTGGCCCTATTTCAGCCCTTATAGACAAATTCACCGTTCGTTGAATGGAATAATGTAGGCGGGCGATTCAATGTTTATTTTTATTTCCAAAGATGCGTTCCAATTAATTGATCAAATGACTGAAAATACGGCACGGTTGGAAACCAATTTTCCATTTATAAACGTCAATAACAAATTAATCAAACAAATTCACTCAATTTGTTATCCAGGAATTATCATTGCCGAGTCACTGAGAATATTATACAATCATGTAAAAGAACATTTATTTCAGAAATGTTTACTGCTCCAAAAAAACAGAACATATTTTATTGGACAGCCTAGTGCAAAATTAATTCTTTAGTCTAGGGGCAGCTACTCTGCCCTTTTTATATGAACTTGAGCTACTAATTTGGATAAATCCAAGCACCCAACATTAAGTAATACTATATTAGTTATAGTAAATGGATATAATAAATTACGAATTTCACTCATACTTCTACTTATTTTTTTTTAGTTATTCCACTCAAAATTGTGGCTAAATAATTTTTCCAGTAATCTTGTTAGTTGTCCGAGATGGTGTAATTTTTATTATTTTGGCACTGAATTCATATCCATAAAAAGGAGTCATAGAGGTCAAGAAGACGACTAATAGTAATATCGAATACTAATAACAACAGTTTCAAAAAAGAGGGCGTATCTCATGACAATTTACACTGTAAATAAATTCACTGAGCTCGAATGATCTAATGTTACCATAACGACCTTTGGAATAGTTCATCGAGTTTATCGTTTGGAATAGTAACATTTCGTTGTCAAGTTATATCTGATGGGTGATCTTATCAAGGCATATTGTGGTTTAAAGAGGGTATTTTATCACAAAATTAATTGAATATCATATACTAATGAACTTTTATCAGTACTATGAAGCTTTTTTAATTTAATTGGCCAATTTGCTTGAGTCTAGTTATCATACTATTCAATCTTATTTAAGATACGTATATCAGTAACTCCTTTTTAAGGCTGTGCTTTGTAAATAAAATAAATATTAAGATGTTGGTTAACCCATAAAAAAATTATCTCAAGCATCGTTATTATCATTACTCATATTAATTATGATTATGATTTTTTTTTCTTAATGGTTATGTATTTATGTTTTGCTCTAGACTAAATGTTTTAGTGGAATTTTAAATTAATGTAATAAAGATGAATTTTTTATTTTTTATGATACATGCCGTGTATGTTTATTAGAAAAATTATATGCGTGAATGCAGTATGTAACCAGAAATTAAATTTCTAAATTTTATTGATAGACTCCAGTTAAAAAAAAAAAAAAAAAAAAAAAATATATATATATATATATATATATTTTTATATATATATATATATATATATATATATATATATATATATATATATATATATATATATATATATATATATATATATATATATATATATATATATATATATATATATATATATGTATATATATATATATATATATATATATATATATATATATATATATATATATCTGTTCTACATACTTAATGTTGTAGTTGTAGTTTGTGTAACAACATACGTGTCAGATATATTACATTTTCTCTATTTGTCATAAGAAGAGCGTTCTTCCTATACCATTACAAATACCCATCACCTATGATAACATATACACATCTATCAACAACAAACCCGCCAACAACAAAACCAAAACTTTTTCGAAAGCTTCTGACAATTGCGTTTTCTTTTATACACTCCACGGTTTAAATTTTCATTTTCTTTGCTGCCATTTACGTTTTGTTTATTAATATTGTAACATTTGTATCATTCATCTTTCATCATGAAACCACCAAAATAGTACCATCACTCGAAAATAATACAGCGTATGTTGATGATGATGACGATTTTGTTTTTGATTACGTTGTTGAACAAAAAATGAAAAATTATCAAAACCGCTCAACGAGATATGTCGAGGTAGAAAGTTCTAAACAGAAAGTAGGGAAAATATAGTCTGAATATATTCCATGTAATATGATATACATTTGGTTACAGATAATATAATTTCTGTGTATGGTAAACTGCTGCTGCTGCTGAAGAGTTTTTGTACTTGATTTTGTTAGAGCACACGATTTTAATGTGTACATATAGAACATATATAGATATAGTCAGCACACACGCCTGAAATAGTATATGAAGAAAAGGTAAACATAAACTTAGTTAATTAGTTAATTACACGAATAAAAAAATTTACCATAAAAAAATTAAGGCCTTTAAGCAACAAGAATGTCATTATATTATAAAATCCAAGAAACATACTTTAATTCCTGAGAACCATAATACATTGTTGCCATGTTCTGGTATTACAACGGTAATCAATAGAATGAGAAGCTTTTATATATATTTACGTTGTATGTTTTCGAGCTTTATTGTTTTTGCACCCATGGCTCCTAATAAAAAAATTAGTTCGTCCATTTATGTCATTTTAAATGATGATTTTTCAACAGTGGCTTGTTAGTTTTTTAATTTGTTCCCAGAACTTCTTCTATTTTTAATTTAACGAATTAAAAGCTTTCAAGACCTGTACGACTAGAATATCGGGCTTCTCATAATACAAAATCACAAAATACATCCAACAAAACGATCTGGCTCTGAAATCGTTTTTGAAAACGCATACCAATAAAGAGTATGGCTGGGAAGATTTTAAATTAGACAACATCCTTTTGATGATAATATTTTATTAACTAAATCTACCGATTTGGCACTATTGGCATATAAGATTCTTACAGACTACATGCGCGACGTAAATCAATATAAAGGTTGGTATCACAACGTTAGCTAAGGCGCCCTTTTACCAAAAATGACCGTAGTAATCACTAGCTGTCTTGGTTATTCGTAAAACATCCCCAAACCATCTATATGCCACTACCAAATTTCATCGTTTGACAAATATTTCTATCAGTCACTCCGATATTCTTATCTATTTATATTCAAAGTTGCCCATCAAATAAAGTCCAATTAATTTTCGTTTCATTCGACCATGTTTCCTTTTTCCAGTCAAGAATCGTAAAATGTTTATATTTTTTGCGAATAGAAGACGTTGCAGTCTATGTTTTGCTGACAAGTAAAGTTTTTTTTACCTTGTTTTTGGGAACCAAGCTATCGTTTTTTAAAGATCTTCTGATTGATTTATCTTGCACATTAAATCCGATTTCGGATGTTAGTGCTCAATTTGTTACAGTGGCTGTATTTGTGACCTCTGTTGTGCTTAAACGTTTTATTTAGCTTTTTATTATAGGGCTCAGCTTCTTTGGATGCTACCATAACCCCCTCCCTCCCCTCTTTGTTTTGACTTACAAACAACTTCAAACTCACTTTTGAATTTTGTTTTTGTACCAATAGATACGTTAGTTTTTCTGCTATTTCCCGAAACCATAACCCAGTTTTAATGTCGGACGAAATTATCTTCAAATAGTAAAGGTTCCAAATATATAAATTAAAAGTTGATGTTACCACCGTTAGTAATTGATTACACCCGACTGCCACCAGATATTAGTAAAAATGTTACTTTGGGAGCTTTGTGAAGTGCAAATCATCCTTACTTATGAGAGTAATAAATGAGTTTCCTTTCAGAGTAGATGCAATTAGCGTCAGACACTTATGACTTCAAATATTTAATTTAAAATGTGATTTTACTACATATAATATTTTTTTACACCAGACCTTTTCAAAATATTATACCTCCACAACTTTTTCCAGGTGTGTAATATAAGTGTTAGTTTTGACTAAAACTGCTTCAAATTGTAATGGTTAAAAATAAGTGATCTAATTGTAAATTTAACTTATTTTAAAAAAATATTACTCAAGACTGCTAGCAGATATTGGGTCAAATGTTATTCCATGAACCTTGTGGAAGACACACCAAGTTTAGCCAGACTAAACTGTGGTCGGACGATAACGGCTTGAAATATTTAATGTTTAGATATTAAATTTTTCCATCTTTAATAATTAATTACACCAGAGTGCCAGATACAGTGTAAAATGTAACTCCATCAGATTTTTGGAGGATAATCCCATTTGCAAAGATAAATAATAAATTAGTTGGATTTAAACGGTAAAGGTGTCTTATATTTAATATAAATGAAGATTTTATCACATTTAATAATTTATTACAATATATTTACTACAAGCCCCATCCAGGTATTAAATAAAATATTTTTGTGTCAGGTTAAGCGGAATTGGTTTCAGGCAACACATGCATCGGATATTTAATATAAAGGTCCACTTAACTACATATAAAAATTTGCTACACCAAACCGTTGCCAGTTATTGTCAACCTTATCCATTTGCTTAACAAATCCAATTTTCTTCAGTTTGGGAGGAATCATATTGGTTCACATAAGTAATAAAAATGTCGACTTCAACACTTTTAAAATTTATTACACCAGACCACCACCAGATATTGTGGGGTAAATCGATCTTTCCTAGATTGGTAAAAAATATATTTTTTTAGTCGTAGGTCAGTTCATAAACAATAACGTTAAATCCAGAGTACTATAAGGTTAATTATGAAAGCAAAATTGTTAGTAGATTATTGATGAATTTGGTAACAACGAGGAAGGTCAGTTTACTTTATACTTTCAGACAAAAATTTGCTCCGTAGAAGTTAAAATCATAAAACATTAAATACAAATGTTTTATGATAAAAAATTTGTTCTAACTCTTCTCCGCCCACTAATCTGTTAATCTACCAATAAAATGAAAAAAATTATACAAAAGAAGGGTATATCAACGAGCGCTAATAAAACTATACCCTTTTAGTTATCTACAGTATCGTGAAATCGAGGAAGTGTTTTAAGCACATGTTCAAAGCAAATCAATTTCAAATTTTAGTATTTAAGATAGCTTTCTAATAAAGTAGCGCATATATAGTTGAAATTCGTGTAAATGAGTAGTTGTGAAGTGAAAAATTCGTTCAAGAATTTTTTTTTTTCTAATATCTGGAAAATTATACAAATTAAATGCTAATGCTAAAATGGCCGGAAAACTGTTAAAGAAATTATCTTCGATTATGGAAGTGGTGATCTTCTTAGAAATCCACCAATCCTTTTGAAAATGCATTCAAGTTTAAAGTTAAAACTTGTAGTAAAAACAGATGACTCCTGAATCCAAATACTTGTGTACATTATGTTCCTGACACTCAGAATTCATTTGACTGGCTTCATCAGCCTTCATCAGCTGAATTCAAAATGAACTGAAGAAAATTAAATTTCTAAATATCCTAAAGGATGGATGCCAAATTTAAGTAAAAATTTAAATAAAAATTAAAATTCATAATTTGGTGAAGATGACGAAATGCAAACATAAATCCGAAAACAGTGGCTGCAACTGTTATTGTAGGAATATCAAGAGAAGGAACTGAAACAGTTTTAGAAAATACTGATTTTGAAATTCTAGATGCCAAATGCTCCAGATTATTTTACAAATACGAGAATTGATCAAACTCGAACAAAATGGAAAAAAGCAAATTTGTTGAAACCGAAATAACATACAAAACGCTTGAGGAAACATAACCTATTGTAGAAACTTCAGGGCATGAATTCCGGTTCAATGACTAATGAAAATGACTATGACTTTGTATTTTTTCTCATTCATTTAGTTTGTATTTTTATAATATTTATATTTTCAGTCCTCTAAGGTAGCTTCAGTAGCCTTTTTAAAGAAGCAAAACCGATAATTATTTGAAAACTATGGCAGAAATTACCAATAATGAAATTATTTCACATTGTCATTTATGAGTAAACCGGAATTTGCGCCCAGGTTAGTATTTCATGAAACATTTTATTGATGAATTATTCAAATCCATGGTAAACTTTACAAATACATAAGCGCCAAACTTTGTAATGTATTTACATGAAATCAAAAAAGTTTATTGGACTTTATTTATATGTATAAGATGTACAATATTTTCCCAAATCAGAATTTATTTGAACAATTTTATAGGAATCGAACACGTAATGCGAACTATGACCATGGATCATTTTTTCAATTGCCAAGTAATTTTCATGTCACCAATAATTTGGATATTCCGAAAGACAATAAAGACGTTTGTTATACGGTTCGTTCCACACTTAATTCTGCTAGACAAAGATGTTTAGACATTTTCTTGGAGGAGAACCTTCTTTTCATCGACAAACAAATGATTCCATTTAAAAAGAGATTATCCGCGAAACAATACATGAAGAGTAAAATATCACCTTAGGGCTTCAAATTGATTGTTCTATGCGGGAAATGAGGGCAACCATTTGATTGTATTATTTATCAAGGCTCATGAGTAGTTGTTTTGTGATGGTTCTGGCATAAATCCCATCCCAAAAATTTTTCCATAGTAATTAGATATTGAGTACTGCTTTTACATTTTATCTTCATATAACATGAGAAATATAGTAATGTCTCGATAACTAAAATCTTCATTTCAATATATGATCATATGAATTTTGTTGAAATTTATTAAGGTTTTTCATTCGCCTGTTCAACTGTAATGAAGAATTTTATTATATTTGAAATGGAATGTGTTAACCCTTTATATGCAAGACTATTGTTTCGATAGTAAATTAAATAAAAAATTATTTTTTTAGTATTGAAAGGGTTAAGTTATTTCATATTAAATTGTTGTTGTTATGGTATACGATTGCATATCATATAGATAAAGATTAAAACATTGAATTTTAAAATTGGTACTAGAAACTGCGAATAAGAAAGATAATAGTAAACTTGATCTTGAAAAACGTAAAAAATTACATATCGTAACAACAACAACAAATTTTAAATAAAATTGTAGTTGAAATTAGAAGTGATTATTATTATTGTGTACGAATACATAATAATAAAGATTATTGAAATTGGATTTTATTTTTACATACTCGTACGTATAAGAAATGCATAAGTAAACTTGATCTTGAAAATCGTAACAATAAACACATGTATATATAACAATTAATTATTTTTGTAACTTTGGAAAACTTTTGGTTTTAAATTTCTATTTGATTTATTACTTTTAAAATTATTTCACACAAAAGTGTTCAAAAGCGGCGCGGGTGCGACGTCCGACGTCCGACGTGCGACGTCCGACGTGCGATTTCCAATATTTAATTTAGTAACTGTAACAAATATTAAATTTAAATGATAGAAAATGATTGTTGTTGTTATTGTATTCGCAAAATTTATAAAGACTAATACAATTGAATATTGAATACTGGTTTTGCATTTCATATTCATATAACTTGAGAAATATAGTAATGTTTTGATAACTAAAATCTTCATTTCAACATATGATCATATGAATTTTATTGAAATTTATTAAGATTTGTCATTCGTCTGTTCAACTGTAATGAAAAATGTTATTACATATATATTTGAATGATGTGTTATATGCAAGAATATTGTTCCGATAGTAAATTTTTTTTGATCTTCACATCGTATCACTATATTTTATTTTTAAGTAATCGCGAATAAGAAAGATAAAACTAAACTTGATCTTGAAAACGTATCGCTATATATATCGTAACAACAGCAAATCTGATGGATGCAAATGAGAATTGAAAGTTATAATATAATAAGAATATAGGTCAAATAATATTTTTTATCATATTTTTTTAATAGTTGTTATTGTTATAATCGGGTTTCGAACATTTTTGTCACAATTATAAAAAATCATGTTTTATAACTTGTATGAACATTATTTCAGTTATGTTTTCGTTGCAATAGTGTGGGATAAGACAATCGATTAAGTAAAAATGGAAAAAACGATGGTAAATTATGTTGCATAACAATGCATAGAAACTAATAATCATTTTGTATTTAGGATAGCATGCATAATTGCATAGTCAACAGTAACAACGATGAAACGATAAAAAATTTTCGCGCAAAATTTGATCTTATATTTGGTTACGAATCACATTAGTTCGTTTCACTTTTAAGTCATTATTTTATTATTATATTTTGTTATGATAACTAGCGACAAATCATTAATGAAAATTACTACTTAATTTACTAAAAATTACGTTATTTATCGCATAACAATATAACAAAAATTTAGTTTGCATGGCAATTTTAGAGTTTAATAAAATTAATTATGAAAACTCATATAAATTTTAATAAACCAATCAGGAAGTATTCTTAATAGCATATTTCATGTTTAAGCTGATCACAGTATCATCAAAGATATTAAATATTCTACAACAAAATAAATGACAACGACCTGCGCAAGTACATTATCGCTATACAGTACAAAACTGATAAATAAAACATAGTGCAAAGCTGACAACTTTAACTTTATGCTAATTACACGTAACTTACAAACTTTTTGATATATTCAAAAGTTCAATGCAATAAAGTTACAGCATTTTTTTTACATAACCGAAATTAAATTTAATATACATTTAAAATTATTTAAAAATGTGACGTAGTCAGTATTGGGCCTGACCACATTATAGAAGAAATTAAAGAACACTTTGATAACAGCGATAATAAAGCACAGGCTTTAATATTCAAAATTAATATATTTAAAAAAGAAAACAGCTGACAGAAATATTATTTTATTTTATTAGGCTAATGTCAATCATTCTTCAGTTAATTCGTAAATTGTGCTAAGTATTATAGAAGTATATACAGCTTTACTCTAGATCAATGTCGATGTTTATAAAGTATGTTTAAAAAATTATAAAAGTAACTAAATGTTGTAAAAATTGCAATTTTTTTATATTATGGAAATTTAATGAAAAGTGGCAAAAATGTATAAAATTTATAGTACCTTAGTTAAACCAATATAACAATATTGTTAATATAAAAAGTTGTGTAATTTATTAAAGTTATAAAATTAGTTATATATTGTTATTGTTATGAAAAGTTATAAACTTTGAACAAAAAATATGTCAAAAGTTATAATAACATTAAAAGTTATAAAAGAAATATCTTAAAAGTTATAATAAGTTAAAATAATTATTAAAAAGTTATAAAAAATAATGAAAAGTTGTAAACTTTGAACAAAAAATATGATGCTGAAAGTTATAAAAAATACTCAAAAAGTTATAGTAAGATATAAAAATTATTAAAAAAATATAAAAAATAATAAATCTTAAAAATTATAAAAATGGTATTTAAAGATATAATAAGTAACAAAAAACTTTATTGAGTTTATAAAGTATTTCTAAAAAATTATAAAAAGATAAAAATTGTACATTTTTTAAAAACTACGAGTCTAAAATGTATAGTACCTAAGTTAAAAAGTAAAGTTTAAGAGTTATAAAGAGTTGTAAAATTTGTATAAAAAATATGATATTATAAGTTATAATAAAATGCTATTAGAAGTTATAATAAGTAACAAAAAATTAATAAAAAGGTAACAAAACCGTTATTAAATTAATAAAATACGTTTAAACAATCAGAAAAAGTAGTAAAATGGTACAAAAATTATAAATTTTTTAAAAACATATACAATATTTATGGAAAGTGACAATATTGAATAGTAAATTATATTAGGTAATTAAAAAAGAGTTTTAAATATAATAAAAAGTTAATACCATTGTTGTTGATAAAGATTGGTTGTTGCTATTTTTAATTGTACGATCTATGTACTTATGTAGCGAGAAAAAAGTTACAGCATTTATTTTTTTATATAACCGAGAGCTATTAATCAAATTTGATATAAATTAAAAAGTATTTAAGATTTAATTGTTTAATGCTCGTTCTAGCATAATCCCAATCCCAAAATGTGACATAGTCTTTGGTGTGTCTTTGAAACTGCATGATATATAATATAAGGGACTTAGGCTGTTTTCGAAACGAATACTTATTTGTGGAACCTAACTTATTCAAATAAGTATGCTGGCGAGGTAACTTATTTACTGTCTCTTTCTTGCAAGAAAATCTAATTTGGTTGTCATTTTTTGTTGATATTTACATGTGAATATTTATTTTTTTTCGATTTAGGATGATTTTTATAGAAAATAAATGGATCTTTGTTGACAGCAAAATATTTAACATGATTAAAATAAAAATGTACAGAGCCCGATTATATAATTTCGTATATAAATTATATCTATGTTTAGCCTATGTTTTGTATCTATGTTTGGCGACAATAATCACCGATAACACGTAAAATAATTATGTCTCTATTAATTACGAACGCAACTAAACCCTTTCTTGATTGCCTTTAGCATCTCAAATATGTTATAAAAAATATAAGGTGAACCAACTAAAATTCATATCAACATAAATACGATATTTAAAGAATATTTCGTTTTTATACTTCTTAATTGCTACTAAGCATTTTAGTTAGTACAAATATTATGAATATTTGTTATTTTATTAAATTGTATACGTTGAATTAATAAAAATAACAAATAAAATATTTGTTGAAGAATTTGCAATTGAAAATATTCAATGTTTTCGTGTTGCAGTCAAAATAAGTATGCAAACTCAATTCGAACGGGTTTTTGTACTTATTTAAGATAGCGGCAAATAAGTAAATAAATTTGAAATAAATATCCGTTTCGAAAAGTGCCTTATTATTTTATAGTTGACTATAACCATAGAGTAAGTAATGTTATAAAGACTAACGAAACAGAGGAAAAAATTTCATCAAAAATGCGTGGGTTATGAAATTTAAATGGTTTATACAATACACTTACACAATCGTGGCAGTTGTATTAAATAAATTGGAAATGTATTTCAACAAACCAATATATGTTGGGATGTGCATATTAGATCTAGTTAAAACTACATTATATTATTTTCATTATGACTAATGGTGCCGAAGTTTGATAAAAATTTGTAATACTGAAACAGATAGTTTAGTTTACGAAGTGTTTTTTCCAGATGTATATGAACCCATCATAAAAGATTGTTATAAGTATCTCGAGACAAGTGGTCTAATGAAGAATGAAAGTTATGGAAAAATAATGGGTGAATTTATTGGATTAAGGTCAAAAATGTATACTTTCAAAGTTGTTGACGCTAATGATACAAAAAATTAAAGGAGTAAAGAGACAAGTTGTGAAATTTAGAATAACGTTTAAAGAATTCAAAGAATGTTTAATTAATGACTCATCATAAATTCGTTCAAGAAATCAAGCAGTAAGCTCTGTTAGACAATTGAAAACCACACCTAATCCACACGATAATAAAATATATTTGATTTAAGATAGCTATGAAACACTACCTTTATAAAATAATGGAATATGATTAATGATTTCTGTATAAATAGTTTTATATAACAATGCTATTATAATAGCAAACAACTTTCTTACTTTTAACGGTTTCATTTTTAAGTTAAGTAAAGTAACAAACTAAAATCTTAAAAAATTAAAACAAAATTTAAAACTTAAAAAATTAATTACAAAATGGTTAATGAAAATCAAAAAAATTGAATATAAAATATAAATAAAAACTTTAAAATATTTTAACATTTTTAAATTTTTAATAATTGAAAAAATTGAAATTTAAAATTAGCAATAAATAATGTTATGAAATGTATTAAAAGCGATCCAAATTGGCTATAAGAGCTATGAAAAGTTATAAAATTTTAATAAAAATATGATATTTAAATATTTAAAAATTGCGCATTTGAACACGCAATTACCTCGCATGTTTTAAAAAGTTTTGAAAAAGTTTTAAAAAGTTTTAGAGTTTTAAAAAGTTTAAAAAGTTTTAGAGTTTTAAAAAAGAGTTTTAAAAAGATTTAGAATAAATTAAAAAAGTTTTAAAGGTTTAAAAAAGTTTTAAAAATTTTTCAAAAGTTTTTAAAAGTTTTAAATAGTTTTAGAGTTTTAAAAAAGAGTTTTAAAAAGTTTTGAAAAAGTTATAAAATATTTAAAAAAGTTTTAAAAAGTTTTAAAGGTTTAAAAAAGTGTTAAAAACTTTTTAAAAGTTTCAAATAGTTTTAAAAAGTTTTAGAGTTTTAAAAAAGAGTTTTAAAAGTTTTAAAAAAATTAGAAAGGTTTTAAAAAATTTTAAAAAAGATTAAAAATGTTTTAAAAAGTTTCAAATGTTTAAAAAAAATTTAAAAATTTTTTAAAAGTTTTAAAAAAGGTTTAAAAAGTTTTAAAAATTTTTAAAGTTTTTAAATGTTTAAAAATTTATTTATTTTTATAGCTTCATAAGTAAAATTTTTGTAAACGTCCATGATTTATATAGAAAATGCGGTAAAACGTACTCGCGCGTTTTCGAGTTTGATTTTTTTTAGTTTGGGCGAAAAATACGTAGACACAACCGTCTATGACTTAAAAAATTAATCATGTCACATTTGCTAATTACCTTATTTTTAATTGTATCATGAGAAATAATGACGTAAACGTTTATGACTGATAAAGAAAACGGCTATGTTTAATCGCATCATAAGAAAAATTGACGTAATCGTCTATGATTTGTATAGAAAATGCGGTGAATATCGAACACGCGCGGGGCGGTCTTCCAGAATGGACGGATTAAACCAATTCTTGAAGCTGGTAAACTGCCCATTAGTTGTTGTTGTCACTGCGATTTAAGTTTAGTGCAGATGACGTACCTTTGGACGACCTCCTTTGCTTTGATTTTTCCATTTGGAATCCAGTATTCTTGACGAGTGATACCCAACAGAACAGTTAAGCTGTTCTGCAACCTACCCCCAAAACGAAGTAATCCGACCCAACTAACATTTTGCCTTATAAATTGTCTTTTAAGAATATTTTTCACTTAAAAGAGCCCTAGAATAACATTCTCCAAGAATGTTTAAACTGAATACTTATTAGCTTCTTGTCAAAGAAATGTCGATTTATAAACTATATTATATTCTTACATGTCATTTTTACACCTTGACATATTCTGTTGTAATGCTGTTTCTTACACCTCACTTAGTATACTCTTATGGTTTTTAGTGGAAAAGTTTTCTTAGCCAAGACATATTTAGTCTTACAGAGCTCCTAATTTCTTTCTTTATGAGTGTTCTGTAGGATTTCTATTGAACAAGAGTTTTGTAAGATTAAACATAAACAAATTTTTATAGAGAACGCTATAAGATTCCATTATGTTTAAATTCTTTAACAAGAGCCTTTACAGTGTGTTTCTTTTAGAAAATATGACATTTGTTTGAGTACCACAGAAAACAAAACTTAGTGATCGACGTAACTCTAAAACTAATTAATGTTAAAAATCGAGTATTAGATATACTCGTATTACTGTTTAATTCAGTTTTTTTATTTAAAATAATATAGTAAATATGTCTCTAGATATAAGCCAGTGGCAAAATATTCTCTTAATAATATTCTTGGATAAGTTCTCTTTAAGAAAAACTCATACCTCTCCCTTATTACATACTTACTTTATTTTTACATAGGATAATGATAAAAATATTCTTTAAATACTCTTAGATGTTTTGTATAAGAAAAACTCATACTTTTCCCTTATTAGATATTTACTATATTCTTTCATAAGAAAATAATTAAAAATATTATTTTAGGTGACATTTCTATCAGTGGCGAGCTCAGGGTAAACTCATTTAACTATTTGATGACAAAGTATACAAATACATAGTATAGCAACAGTATAACCGAGTTGTTGTATCAGGTGAATCAGGCCAAGTCCAGGAAATGGTGTAGAATTCTTTGCATATTTTGCTGATTAATTTATATTTATTTCTTCAGTTTTACCGAAGTATATAAACTCAAGCCGACCCTGGAAACTAATTTAAACGTTTTCTTATAAGTCACTTATAAGATATTTCACATAGAACGTCATTTCGTCCATATTGGTTTAGGAATTTCCATTATGAAAAAAGCATCCATTTTCTAATTTTTTAGAAAAGTTTTTTTAAAATGGAATATTTTGGTATATTTTGGCAATTTTAGGAATTTAGTAAGTGATTTTATAGAGTTTCCTCTCATAACAAGTGATATATACTATTTTAATTAGTCCATTTTATGATATTTGTTTTTTTTATAATTTTTATTTTTTTAAATAATAATAATTCTTTGTTTTATTATTCGAATTTTTAAGAGCGCAAAAAAATTAGATCAGGTAGCTATTATATTTAATTGAAAAATTTGAATTCGCAGCTAAATTCTATGATAATTTCAATGTAAATTTTAATTATATAAAAAGCAATTAGTTTTTCAAGCATTATCTGTTTTAATTTAATTTATCTGTTTTAATTGTCAATGATAATACCAAGTTTGTTATAAAACTGAATTAAGAATCATTAAAGTTGTAAAATCCTATAACATAATTTTCAAAGATTATAACGATGAATTATATAGGAAGGAATACAACGTAAGTCTTAAAACGCTTTTACATAAGAATGTATATTCTGATAAATACTTCACGAAAGACTACTGTACGACTATTCTTATAACTTATATCATTCTTTCTCAAGAAAGATGAGCCTTATATGATACTTATATACACCTTACACGTCACTTATTTTAACCTTATATGCTCAAAAAGTTCGCCAGAAGACTCTTAAAAGTTTAATATAAGATGCATTTTAACTCTTATATGATGCTTATAAATTTCAAAATTGTTAGTTGGGGAATTCGTCTAAGAACGGGGTTAAAGACTAGAGACTGCTGCCTTTTCTGGCACAGTATGCGGATAGTTTAAAGCAGCTCTTCTTTTTGTAGGCTAATGGAATTAGGGCTGGATTTTTTGGGTTTCGCAATGTTGCTGACGAATTTGATGACGTAGCTTATGACTCTTAGTAGTCTACCGAATTACAAATATTTGCTGATGATTTCGTCATACCAGTCGATGGCTGCTGTGGTTGCAAGACTGGATGTGAATTGCTTATTTGATGCCCCTTCTTCAACGCTCCCATAATTTTGATTTTGGGGTGCCAGAATTCGGATGATTGCTGTAGCCAAGTTGGACCGTTCCACCACAGCTTATGAGACTTAAATTCATTTGGTGCTAGACCTCGAGAGGCGCAGTCCGCTGTATTTTCAGCCGAAGAGACGTGTCGCCAATTTTTCCCGGGTAAAATCGACAGTACTTCTGAGGTGCGGTTCCCGAAAAAAAGGTTTTTCATCGTCTTGGATGGCTTGCCAACCAATCCAACACTATTTGTGAATCAGTCCACGTATAAACTTCGTTGATGGATAGGTTTGTTTCTCTTTTGATCGGCCAACAATACGGCTGCACATAGCTCCAGTCTTGGTAGCGATTCTTGCTTCACTGGTGCCACACTAGTTTTGGCTGTAATGAGTATTACAGTGACACCAAATTCATTGACTAACTTAAAAAAGACCACGGCTGTATAGGCCAGTTGAGTTGCGTCACAGAATCCATGCATTTCAATGCCTGAACTGCTAGTTGTTTCTAAAGATCTATTAATAGAAAAAGCACTTATAGATTTTAGGTTGTTCCTCAATCTATCCCACACCAAATACTTATCTGATGGAAGCTGCTCATCCTAATCGAGGGTGGCGCCCCAAAGTGATTAGTAGGAAGATTTTGAACGCTATGATCACTGGGGCGAGCCAACCCAGTGGGTCAAAAAGGCAACTTGCTTCGGATAATATGTTTGTTTTTGTGAGATTCGATTTGTCCTGGCTATTTGACGTAAATGTGAAACTTTCAGATTTGGGGTTCCATTCAATTCCCAATACCTTGACAGAATGCATGTAACCGATGGCCTGATCTTGCATTGGCTTGTTGTCAAATTCTTGATGTACACGCGGAATGCTACGCAATATGTTTGGATTATTAGAACAATTTTTTGATACTTGATGTCATCTGATGAAATATTTACCTATCGGTACATTTTCTCGACATCAGCCGGGAAGACTACCTTGTACTCTCTAAAACGTAATATAATGGCAAATAAGCGCGACTGCACATTTGGTCGGACCGCTAAACAATCATTCAGCGAGGCTTCTGAGCTTGATTTGACTGACCCATCGAATACCACTTGTAGTTTGGTGATACTACTTAACCTTTTCAACACCCCATGATGTGGTAAATAAAATTCATTTTCAGCTACTTTAGGAGGGACTTCCTCCATGTGGTTCAGTTCTTCATATTCACGCATGAATTAATGGTATAGTTGTGCGAAGTTATGATCTCGAACAAAACGGCGCTTCATTCCACTGAGTCTTTGAATTGCGCAGGCAAGCGGTTCATCCAAGAGTGCTGGAGATTTCTTAAATGGAAGTTTCACCATGAACCGATTTTCATGATCCCTAGTTAGGTTTTGTGTGAAGTGGCGTTTGCAAAACTCTTCTTCCAGTGATAATTTAATATTCTCCTCGCTGATAGATTTCAGTTCCCAAAACTTCCGCAGACTTCTATCGATGTCGACGATATCTTCCTGGACGGTTAGTATTGAAACTGACTCGTTATTCATTGATCGACTCGTTTGTCCCAAAATTATCCAACCGAACAACGTGTTTTGTAGAATAGGTTCAACTGGCGTAGTTTTTATTTGACCATCTAAAACAATACTAAAAAAGTAGTCTGCTCCAATCAGAATATCTATGTTGCCCTTTGTGTTGAATTGGGGATCCGCTAATCTGATTTCAGACCATGCTTTGAAATTAGACGATAGAGCTTCTATGGATAATTGAGGAAAGCCTTCTGGTTTGATGATTATTGTAACCAAGCCATTTGAAGTCCCAGCACCGATTTGGTACCAAGTATTGAAGTTCGAGCAATCCGTTTCTTTAATTGTAAACGCTGCGCACATGATACTGAAACTAGATTGAGAACCTTAATCTAGAAGTGCTCTGCAAGGTATTGTCTTGTCTGATACGTCAACAAAATGTATGATAGCTGTTGGAAGTATTGCGGATACTGGATGCTGGAGCTGATAATGATGGCTGCGGTTGCTCTATTGGGTCATTTGATGCCTCATCTTGATGTATCAGCGTGTTGTGGATGGACATCTAAAAATTGGATGATTTGTACCTATAGGAAGTTGAAACATTTCTTTCTTTTCTTCACCAAAGCCCGTCGTTCTTCTGCACTTAAAGCGTGAAATTGGTTACAATATTATATCGAATGGTTTGTGTCGTCACACATTGCACACTTGAATGTGATCCTTAATTTTGTGTCAGAGCGATTTTCAACTTTATGGTCGGCGATTGAACGTCGTAGAGTAAAGACGTGTTTTTGTCTCTCCTCTAAATAATTAAAAATAAATAAATAGTTTAAATGTGTTTTAATTAACTAATTAATTAAATAATATATATCTAAGTGTTCATAGACATAAATAATATATTGTGTGAATTAAAGCAGTTTGAAGCCGTAATAAGATACATATTGAATAGTTATATTATATTAATTTGTGTGTGTGATGCGCTTGCAATGGCGTAGAATATGTATATTACAATTTCGTTTATATGTATTTTGATACCGTTGTTGAATGCATCATACGCATTGTATGTATGTAATTTTTCAATATGTATAGGACTTTTATGATTCCAGAGGAGGAATAAGATAAGTGTTTTCTCATTTTTTCCATTGTTTTAACACGCTTTAGTACATATTAATTATTAACATATATTTTTCCAAATAAATTTTAAGTATATAATAAATAGTATTCTCATGGTGGTAGTATTGTTTGAGTATTGTTTGTGCCAGAAAGTGTTTGTCAATTCTGTTATTCTGTTTTGTTACACTCGATAACAATTTTTGTTGTTCTTTTTGCGACGATTGTTTTTCGTTGGTACTTTTGAATTCTAACTTTTGTTTTTTATATTTATTTACTCGTACGACGTACATTATATTTTGTATGGAAATTAGTATTGGAGGTGTATAGCGGGATATAATGTACATTTCAATACCACCGAAAATGTGGTTTTGCAATGTATATACAAAGCTTGTTATATGCTTTCGGCTGTGCTTTGTATGGATGTGTATGTATTGATTACGAACGAAAAATATACAAGCTAGGACTTTTGTTTTCATTTTGTTTTATTTATGTCATTACATAATTATTATATTATTACTTTTTGTGCTTGGTAGTGTAAATGTTTTTCTATATGAAAAAAAATGATTCAATCATTGACTTTTTTGCTTTTTCATTTCATTTTGTGTGATCAATTTACACAGGGCGGTGGATGTGTATTGCGATAAATTTTCTTTTATATTGATGTTAACGGGCGATCGCTGAGTTTTCATCTATTGGGATTGGGAAATAGCTTTATGGATTGCAGTGTGTTGGTTTTTTTATTCTAGCGAAGCGGGTAGCGAGCACTCCTGGATCTACATTAAATATTTTTCTTGGTACATTTTACTAAGATTATTTATGAAAATGATTCTTTCCACATTTTGATTTCAGAAATTAACTAATTTTACTAATTTCTACCTCCAATTATTCACCGTTTGAGTATTAAATTGTTATATTTATTATGTTTTATATGATGAGCAATTTAGAGATATCAAGGTTTATCAGGGGCTGCATGAATTAAAGGGGTCCGAATTGAAGGGTTTTTTTGAATTAAAATAAGTGTTTTTGATTCGCTTTGGGGATGAATTAAAATCGGAGTTGAAGAAGAAATGAAAGAGTTCGATAAGGTGAATTTGGGCGGGGCATTTCTTGATTCATTTTTAAAATGAATTAATATAAATGTTTATAGAATGAAATAATATAAGCCTTTTTTATTTATATTTATATTTTATAACTAATCAATGTAAATCCATGCAACTATTATTTTCATTAATGAAAATTTTTTGGAATTTAAATTTAAAGTTTAAATAGAATGTGCCTTTTTTAATTCATTTTGAAGGTGAGTTAGGGTACCTGTTTTAAAAATGAAATAGTATAAGCCTTTGTTAATTCATTTCTGAGTTTTGTCCTTTTTCTAAATCGCTTTTTTAATTCATAATTTTAAGTTAAAAATATGAATTAAAATAAGTCGCTGGTGTTCATACAAAAATCAACTTATCTCGTTCATTTTTGGAGAACTTTCTTGATTCGGACTTTTTTAGTTCGGTACCACTTTATCAGGTGTTTATTATTAATACTATATTATTCATTGCAGTTCCTGATTAAGCTAATTTATTTAGTTCTAATGAACATTTTTGATTACAGAAGAATTTTGAAGCCGTAATGACTACATTTTTATTATTTGCAGCTTTATTATTTTGTAAGCGTCGAGGAATAAATACTTCTTATAGATTCCAGATTGACTATTTTTGAAACCAGATGTCTTTGTTTCATTTTTATTTTTATTAATAAACATATTGGTTTGTTAGGGATTGTAGGGTTATCCGTTGAAGAGGGGATCCATCCGTGTGATACTACAATATTTGGATTTGATTTATTTTATTTTATTTGTTTTACGACAATCGAGTTATAATTAATTTAGTTATAATAATCATTACATTGCATTACATTTATTCTATTCAAGAATAATTTAGGTGTATCGTACAAAATAATGATTCTCTAACGCATAATAATGACATTTTATTTCAGGAAACTTACTCGTACCATTAAGATTATCAATTTTTTTTAAATGCTATAGTAAAGGTGTGTGGAGGGCCTGGCGTCGCGTTGTTGTGGGTTGATGTGGGGAAGTGGTATTAAATAAAATTTCATCACTCATAGTAATGAAATTTTGTTTCAGGACATTTACTAATTGATCAATTACTTTTTACTTTAGGATTACTTTTTAGGATGTTTCTTGCTGATTGTTTGTATCCCGAAGAACAAAAATAATTGTGCCGTCTTGTGCTTGACTAACTATTGACTACTTAGGTGTCTGTAACCGGGTCAAGTCTATCATACCTAACAACCTTTCCTATCCCTCCATCTTGTTGTATGTAGGGGGGGGGGGGTTTACGATTGCCCCGGCGTGTCCGGGATCCTTGCTTGGTCTTGGCCGTACATTCTAATCAATATAATTTAACTCATAATAATGACATTTTATTTCAGGAAATTTACTGCAACTTAATTAATTATAAATTTTAATTATAATAATCAATTTTTTTAGGATGCTGATTGCCAAAATAATCAAAAATAATTGTGTTGTCTCGTGCTAACCGTCTTATATTACATTTCAACTAACAATTTACTAACTATTGACTACTTAGGTGTCTGAAACCGGGTCAATTTCCATAATAATTAACTAACCTTTCCCATCCTTCCATCTTGTTATATGTAAAAGAGTGTGCGGATGGGCCCGGCGTCAACCGGGAATCTTACTTAGGTTTGGTCGCACATTCCAATCAATCAATCAATCAAAAGAGCGATTTTCAACTTTATGATGTGAAGCACTAGAAGCAACAATGTTACTTCATTGTTTATGTCATCACACCTTGCACAATGGAATGTAAACTCTGATGTTGCATCAGAGTGACTTTCAGCCTCATGATCTGAAACACCCAAAGCAGCATGACTTTTTACTTTATTTTTTGGATTGATTCGTTTGCCACTAGAAGTCACTGATTCAAGCGTATATCTATTCGCCGAGTCAAGAATTTTAGAAATTCAGAAAAATCTGGACTGGTGGTATCTGCCGCATGTTCTACTCAGAACGCTTTTGTTTTCACATCTAATTTATGCACGAGAATGTAAGCGAGCCTGGGATCTCTGCCGGTTGCTACTTCACCAAGAGCTTGAAGTCAACGGCTAACCTCGTCGGAAGTATCCATCAGTCGTTTAAGGATGGCTGCTGTTGAGCTATGTATAACTAGCTGCTCCATGAAGGTGCGGTCATAGCGTTCCTTTAGCTTATTTGAAGCTCCTATGTAATTTTCTTCTGTGGCGGTTATGTGCCGCAATATACTACTGCCGCTTCTCTGCCGCCGAGATCGCATCAAGAACAGACATTTTATTAATTGTTTAACGTTGCACGAATTTGTTTTTGAGGTTAGATTCACGTATATGTATCACTTTCATATTTTTCACGCGCATGATTTATTTATAAAGGCGAATTCACTTAAAACATGGTGTGATTATTTAAAATGGCGAACTTACTTCAAAAATGTGGTGATTTCCGTCTGCGTAAAACTAAAATTCCTGATTTCTGTAGATGATTTGAATTATTAAATACGATGATTAATGATGATTGGATCTATAGAGATCCGGCTCAAAGAACCAGTTTGTCGGGGTACGGTCGTTAGTTAATCAACCGGGTGTTTCTTTTAAACTGAGACGATCAAATATCTCGAAAATAGCCACTCTACGGAAAAAATGTCCATAATCAAAATTTAATCATACCGCGGAGGAAATACATTAGTGTAAACAAAATAGTCCCCCACCCCCGCTTTGTAGGTGGGGCGGGGGTAACTTTTAAACTAAGATAGGAAGCCATATTTTTTATTGCAGATACGGATTCTACGACTTAAAGTATGAAATATTTTGTTCGGTTCATAATAGATGGCGTTGTAATCGACGAAATTCATTTTTTTCAATTTCTTCTTCTTAGAATACACGCATTCGATACTGCAATACGTTTGAAATAAAAAACATCACGTTTCCATTGAAAATACTCGTAATTCGTCATCAAAACAATTTATTCAGTTTTGTAAATCACATTTAACGTTTGTGTTATTTCTTATTTTCATGTTTTTCGTAATTGCAAAATAAACGATAAAATACTTTAGAATGGAGCGTTTAACTGTGCCAGAGAAAATTGAAATAGTTCTGGTTTATGGAGAAGCTGGCAGAAATCTTGAAAATGCTGTTGCTATTTACGCTTAACGTTTTCCGGATAGGATTCGTTTACGTGCTTCATTTGGCCGCACTATCAAACAATTTATTACTGATGGAAATGTTCAACTGAAAAAGAGGACCCGTAGAGCAACAGTCACTGGAGAAAATAATGAAATTGCTGTATTGGCAGCAGTGGTTCATAATCCTCATGTTAGTACACGAGAAATAGTTCGTGATTCCGGATTGTCCCTCACCAGTGTTTGGAGAATTTTAAAACGGCACAAGTATCATCCATATCATGTGTCTTTACACCAAGAACTTCATGGCGCTGATTTCCAAAATCGGGTAACTTTTTGTCAATGAGAACGTGAAAAAATACAACAAAACCCAAATTTTTTTCGTTGCGTAATGTTCTCTCACGAATCATCTTTTACAAACCATGGAACGGTTAATCGACACAACATGCATTATTGGAGTGTTACAGATCCGCACTGGCTTCGTCAAGTTGAACATCAGCGTCCTTGGACTGTCAACATGTGGTGTGGAATAATTGACAACAAACTCATAGGCCCCCACATTATTGAAGACAACTTGAATAGTCAAATGTACCGAAACTTTTTGGAAAATGAACTGTCAATATTACTTGAAAATTTGAGATTAGAAGTGAGACGGAACAGGTGGTTTCAACATGATGGTTGTCCTGCACACTATTCGGTGGTGGCACGTGAGATATTTGATCGTGATTTCAATGGTCGCTGGATCAGTAGAGCTATGGTCCGATAAATTGGCCCGCCAGATCACCAGATCTTACTTCGCCAGATTTCTTTTTGTGGGGCTATCTCAAAGACAAAGTTTACAAACAAGAACCAACAACACGTGAGAACATGATTGAGCGAATCAGAAATGCGTGTGCTGAAATTCAACCAAACACACTTCTCAGTTGTGTACAATCATTTGAAATTCGTATTAATAAGTGCATTGAAGTCGCAGGCCATCATTTTGAACACTTATTTTAATCTAAATTTATTTTATTCACCTGCCATTTACATTAATAAATTGTTTTTGTTAAGAATTAGATTAATTCATCTAATTGTATAATCCCTATTGCTTTTCTTGTCAACACATTTGCTTACATTGTTTATTTTCTTCTATAAATTAGTTATTCTATTTCATACTACTTATTATAATGTAAAGATCGTAATAAACAATACTATTCAATTTATATTGATTTTATTTATTTACCAACTGCTTGTATCTTCAGTTACACAAAGAAAATCAAAAGGTTATGGGCCCAGAGCTCCGATAAATAAATAATTAAAATAATTATTGCGAACAAAAGTAAAAAGAAAAATATATATATATAATTAGTCGTCTCGTCGTAGCGTACACTATATATAGTATCCAATTTAAGTCGGTTGCCGTACCGAACAAATTACATCACATTGAAAGATATTGAATCAGCCAGTCGTCGTTAAGCGTACGCTGATATTATAGTTATTTGGTCTAGTGAAATTAGTTATCGAGCAAAATCCAAAACGTAGTCATCGTCAATCAATAAAATAAAATTCAGAATTTTATTTTAAAATTTTACAAAATGGATTTAAACGCTAAAAAGGAAGAAAATAATAATTTCAATGGTCATCGATTAAATGGATCGAATTATCGTCTGTGGAAGTTTCAATTACATGCGTACATGAGAGCATGTGGTTTAATGGACAATGTGGAAGGTAAAATACGCAGCAAATACCGAATCAAATGAAATCAAAAATACATATGATCGCAATGAAGGAAAAGCTATGAATGCAATTTTCCAGTCGTTGGATACTGAACGTGCAAATCTTGTTTTATCATATACAACAACAAAAGAAATGTTAGATAAATTAACATTTATGAAAAAAATTCAGAAGTTCGTTTAATGAATTTACTTGAGGAGTACTTTGCATTAAAAATGATAGATGATGAAAGCGTGGCCAATAACATTGCGAAAGTCAACTATTTAGCTGTTGAAATTGAAAACACCGGAGAAAAGTTATCCGAAAAATTAAAAATGGTTCGCATCATTAATAGCTTACCGCCAAAGTTTAACCACTATAAAACCGTTTGGTACAACACTAAAGAAATTCGTTCGCTTGATACGTAGTTATCATCACTGCAATTGGAAGAAGACAATTTAAACAAGAATGATGCTGATGAAGAAAATGCAGATGTTGCTTTTGCTACAAAAATGAAACCAAAACAGAAGTTCGGAGGTAGTAATAACACCAATGAATTGAAAAAGAAAACCAGATGCAATAACTGCCAAGAAATTGGTCAATGGGTTCGAGAATGTCCAAACAAAAATTCATCAAAAAGTAGGAACGATGTAGCTTTTTGTGTGTCGGCCAATTCACACAAACAAAGTCAAAACGATTTTTGGATTGCTGACGCAGGTGCTTCAAACCATATGTCTTTTCATAAAGAATGATTTATTCATTATGAAGACATACACAAAAATAACAAACAAGCCGTTGAAATAACAAACGATGATTGCTTAAATATTCGTGGTTTCGGAACAATTTTGGTGGAAGCCAGAGTAAATAATCAGTGGGAGAAGCGGCTATTGGAAGGCGTGCTATATGTTCCAGAGTTAAAACAAAACCTGTTTTCAACTCAGTCAGTAACTGACAAAGGTTTCAATGTGATTATTTTTGGATGGTTTTAAATTTCAATGGAGATGTCGTAGCAGTTGTTGAGAGAGATAAACGAAGACATATAAAAATGAACTTTCGTCGTCCAATTAATGAATGTGCAAATGTTGCATCAGTTTCGCTTCAACAATGGCATCGTCGATTGGGACATATCAATGTCGAAACAATCAAGGAAATTGTGAAAGAAAATATGGTCATTGGTGTAAATTTATCTGATTATGATAAATTTTTCTTTGAAGATTGTCAATTGGGTAAAATGACAAGAGTCTCACATAAATTAACACTAACTCGTTCAGCTGAAAGAGGAGAGTTTTTGCATGCTGATTTATGAGGCCACTAACTTTAGATATGTATACTTTTTAAAATCGAAAGCTGAAGTAAACACTAATTTGAGCAGGCTTATTCCATTGATTCACAACACGATTGGAAGCCGAATCAAACAATTTCGATTCGACAATGGTCTGGAATTTGTTAATCGAGATGTCAAAAATTTATTGTTGAAAGAAGGAATCACATGGGAACGCATTTCACCATATACACCAGAACAAAATGGTCGTATCGAACGAGACAATCAAACAGTTCAAGAAAGTGCTAGAACAATGCTAATTTCCAGCGGATTACCAAAATTATTATGGCCAGAAGCAGTACGTACCGCAGTTTATTTATTGAATCGTTCATCAAACAGCAAGTGTATTAACGCTACTCCATATGAAAAGTGGTTTGGATCAAAGCCAGACTTGAGCCATGTTAAAATTTTTGGAACGGAATGTTTTGTCCAAATTCCAAAGCAACTTGGAAGAAGGAAGTGGGATCCAAAAGCGAAAAAGGTTAATTTTGTTGGATTCGAGCACACCAACAAAAATTTTCGTCTATAACACACAAAAATTTTTTATTAGTTGTGACGTTCATTTTAATGAAGCAAATGAAAAAGTTTTTGTTTTTGTTGGTGATGGTGATGTCATTGAAAATGAAGTTGAAAGTAAAGGCACAGCTATTCAATACATCATGACTGAAGATGAAAATGAACCAAATAACTCTGTTGCAGTAGCCACTAATAGTTCAACAGAACATAATGAAACCGCTATTGAGGAGAATCGCAACAATGATAGATACAGTTTCCGGCAAAATCCTAAGCGAACAGATCGTTTGATTGTGTCAGGATATTCAGCAGTCATAGTTGAACCAGCTTCATACGAAGAAGCATTACAATCTTCAGATCGAGACGAATGGGAAAAAGCGATTGATGAAGAATTGAATTCACTTTATGAAAACGAAACTTGGGAATTGGTTGACAGGCCAAATGATGTAAACATTGTGGGATGCAAATGGGTTTTCAAAATTAAACCAAGTATAATGGAACTATATTCAAAGCTCGTCTGGTTGCAAAAGGGTTTTCACAACAACAAGGTGTTGATTACAATGAAACATTTTCACCTGTCGTCAGATATGATTCAATTCGCACTATTCTAAGCATTGCCACAATTGAAGACGGGGAAATCATGCAATTTGATGTTAAGACTGTATTTCTTAACGGTGAACTTGACACGATAATTTTCATGGAAGTCCCAAAAGGTGTAAAAAACAGCAACCCAAACATGGTATGTCGTTTAGAAAGAAGTTTGTATGGCCGCAAACAAGCTTCAAGAATATGGAATCAGAAATTCACAAAATTCCTCAAAGAATTTAACATGATACAATCAGTTGCATATAACTGTGTTTTTCGAGGTGAAATAAATGGTCAAAAAGTAATATTACTTTTGTATGTTGACGATGGTTTGGTTTTATCTCCAAACAAAGAAATATTAAACATAGTCATGGACCATTTATCATCAAATTTCAAAATTATTAAAGGATATGAAAATCATTAGTTGGATTAGAGTTTGTTCGTGATCGTAAAAACAAAAAGATGTTTATCACTCAACGAGAATATATCAAAAAACTGATTGAAAAGTTCCAAATGAACGAATGTAAAACAATCTCTACTCCAGCCGATCACAATGTTGTTTTACAAAAATCGCAAAAGGAAGATAATGAATCATTTCCACACAGACAAGCTGTTGGTTCATTAATGTTTGCCGGAACTGTTTCAAGACCAGACATTTCATATGCAGTGGGAGTTGTTAGCCGATATTTGGAAAATCCAAATTTAATACATGTCGGTGCAGTTAAAAGAATCATTCGATATCTTAAAGGTACAATTGATTATGGAATCGAATACAGTGGGCGAACAGTCAGTTTAAGTGGTTTCACCGATTCGGATTTTGGTCGTGATATTGATTCAAGACGATCAACTTGTGGCTATGCATTTTTTTATTGAAAACGCAATTATTACCTGCGGAAAAGTTATTTACAAAAAACCGTTGCAATCTCAACCACTGAAGCTGAGTATATGGCTGTTTCTGATGGAGCAAAGGAAACAGTTTGGCTTCGTCAATTATTAAAAGATCTTGGATATGAACAAGAACGGGCAACTACAATCAAAATCGACAATCAAAGTGCAATTATGCTTACCAAAAATGCCGAGTTTCATCAAAGAACAAAACATATTGATATAAAACATCATTTTATTCGTGAGTATATCGCAAAAGGAGTCATCGAACCAGTTTTACTTTCAACAAAGGATCAGATGGCGGACATGTTTACTAAACCATTACCAGGTACACAATTCAAGGAAAATGTGTCATCAATCCGTATTAAAATATTTAGTGGGAGTGTTAAGAATTAGATTAATTCATTTAATTGTATAATCACTATTGCTTTTCTTGTCAACACATTTGATTACATTGTTTATTTTCTTCTATAAATTAGTTATTCTATTTCAAACTATTATAATGTTAAGATCGTAATAAATAATACTATTCAATTTATATTGATTTTATTTATTTATCAACTGCTTGTATCTGCAGTTACACAAAGAAAATCAAAAGTTTTGATGACGAATTTCAAGTATTTCCAATGAAAACGTGATGTTTTTTGTTTCAAACGTATTGCAGAATCAAATGCGTGTGTTCTAAGAAGAAGAAAGTGAAAAAATTGAATTTCGTCGATTACAACGCCATCTATTATGAACCGAACAAAATATTTCATACTTTAAGTCGTAGAATCCGTATCTGCAATAAAAAATATGGCTTCCTATCTTAGTTTAAAAGTTACCCCCACCCCACCTACAAAGCAGGGGGTGGGGGACTATTTTTTTGCACTAATGTATTTCCTCCGCGGTATGATTAAATTTTGATTATGGACATTTTTTCCGTAGAATGGCTATTTTTCGAGATATTTGATCGTCTCAGTTTAAAAGAAACACCCGGTATATACGTATTGCATATTTTCGCTTTCTGTATACGATAATTCTGAGTAATTTATTTCAGTTTATATTATTATTACTTGTTTCATTTTAATGTTTTTATTTTTGTGCATCGATTAACCCACAATGTCTAATCATGAGGACGAACAAGAGGGTGGGGCCTCTTGTAGTGAAGCTGCACGAATTTATAACGTGTCAGTAAAATACATGCCTTTTAATCGGGACGATCCTGAAATTTGGTTCACCCAATTGGAAGCGCAATTTCAAATTGGCGGTGTAAAATCAGATGCTACTAAATACGGACATCTAATTGCGGCAATTGATTTGCAAACTGTTAAGTGCGTTCGAGATCAAATTCTCATTCTTTCGCAAATAAATAAATATGAATCCCTTAAGGCGGTAATAATCGAGAGATTATGTGAATCTGCCAAAAATAAATTAGATCGTCTACTTTCTGGACTTCAGTTAGGAGATAAAAACCGTCTCAACTGTTGCGTGAGATGGGAAGATTGTCCACGGATCAAGTGACGGAACCAGTGTTAAGGAATCTTTGGATGCAGCGGCTACCAACTCATGCTCAGGAGATTTTGGCGTGCATGGGTGAGTCTAGTCTAAATCAATTGGCAAAGGCGGCGGACAGAATCGTGGATGTGCAGAGACCAGCATCGATTTGTGGTGTAAACGCAAATAATAATGATCTGCAAGAAGATAATCTATCTTACCAGATCAACGAATTAACTAAAAGGGTTGAAGAATTATCCAACAAGTTTAATTCCTCAAATCCCAATCCAATACACAATCATCGATCTGACAGATTTCGGTCGCAAAATTCTGGACGAATTCGCAGTTGTTCGCGGTCTGTAACTATGTAACTAAGCATCCAATGTGCATGTAACTAAGCATCCAATGTGTTATTATCATTTCAAATATGGATCCAACGCAAGAAAGTGTGCAAAACTATGTAACTTCGATGATCGTTAATCGGAAAACCATTAGGCACTGCGCTTCATTCGACGGGCGACAGTAGCCTAAAAACTAATAGTCGTTTCACCATTTTAGATTTGCAAAGTCGGTTACAATTTTTGGTAGATACAGGTGCCGAAATTTCAGTAGTTCCACCTATAAATTTACAGTTAGCTAATCCAACGGAGTTTAAATTATTCGCAGCAAATTCATCGTCAATCGATACAAACGGGCATAAAAATTTAATACTTAACCTCGGTCTACGTAGGTCGTTTAATTGGAGATTTATCATTGCAAAGGTGGATAGATGCAGATTTCTTAGCATATTACGGGTCAATGGTTGATGCCAAACGAAAAAAGTTAATTGATACCAATACCAGGTGCGAAACATCGGGAAATCTTATACAAATCCAATCTTAAGGCATTACGACTATGAGAGCAAACACCTATCCAGCGGATCTTAAAATAACTGCAAGAGTTCGTTTCGGTAACGCGAGAATCTCAACATTTAAATAACATAAAACATAACGTGACTCATCATAACGAGACAACAGGTCAACCTTGCTATGCAAAAGCTTGACGATTGAGCTCTGAAAAAATGGCAATTGCAAAAGCAGAAATGGAGACGTGGCTTTCTCAAGGGATCTGCAGACCTTCTAAAAGCAATTGGGCTAGTCCTCTCCACTTGACACCCAAAAAGGATGGTAGTTGGCGATTGTGTGGTGATTACCGATCATTGAATGCATTAACGAAGCCAGGCCGCTATTCGATACCTTTCGTAACATATTTCACGAATCCATTACAGTCTTGTACGAAATTCTCAAAAATTGAATTAGTAAGGGCATACCACCAAGAACCAATTGAACCCGCGGATATAGAAAAAACGGCAACAATTACACATTTCGGTTTGTTTGAGTTTCCGCGGATGACGTTCGGCTTACGAAACGCAGCTCAAACATTCCAAAGGATGGTACATGCTTTGTTCAGAGACTTACCATTCGTATTCACGTACATTGACGATATACTCATTACGTCAAAGGATATGAATGAACTGCAGACGAATTGCTCAGATTCCTTGGAATGATTAATTATTATAGGATTTTTATACCAGGAGCAGTAGACAGTCAGGCGCCCTAATACGATTATTTTAAGCAATCTAAGAAAAAAAGAAGGATAAATCAGTAATCAATTGGACTGATGAGTCAATTAAGAGTTTCGAAATCTGCAAATCAAAATTAGCAAATTGTACGCAAATAGCGTTTCCAATTCCGGATGCTAAATTTGCAATTTTTGTCGATGCGTCCGAGATAGCCGTGGGAGCAGTTTTGCAACAGTTTACAAAAGAAGGATGGCAACCTAGCAGCTTATTCGGCAATCAAGCACTTTAAAAATTTTGTGGAAGGAAGGGAGTTGGTATTGTTTACGGACCATAAACCTTTGATTTTTGCACTTCATCAAAAGTTAGATAAAGCCTTACCGAGACAACGACGTCATCTGGACCTAATTGCGCAGTTTACTTCAGACATTCAACACGTTGCGGGCAGTTCAAATGTCGTAGCCGATTCTTTATCTCGAATCGAGCAAATCAATATAGGTACTACAATCGACTATGAAGCCCTATCACAAGCACAAACTAACGATTCAGAATTAGTGGCCCTTGTAGAATCAAATCCAAACTTAAAATGGGCAAAAATTTGAATTTTTGGATCAGACAATCTTGTAACGTGTGAAATTTCAAATGGCAAACAACGACCGTTTGTCCCAAAAGCGTTTCGTAGGCAAGTTTTCGAAGCCTATCATAACATTTCACATCCTAGCATTCGATCGCCATTTGAAACAGATTTCAGATAAATTCATTTGGCCATCTATGAACTGAGAAATACGCAATGGGGCAAAAAGTTGCATTAGATACCAAAAATGTAAGGTAACGAAACACGTGCACAGTCAAGTCGCTTCATTCGGAACAACCAGCAATCGGTTTGAAGAACTGCATATCGATCTCATTGGACCTCTTCCAGCATCAGAAGATCAGAATTATTGTTTAACGATGATCGACAGATACACTCGTTGGTTGTTACATTCAGCAAGTTACATTGCTATTCCAATTCCAGATATTCGTACGGAAACCATATTGTTGACGCATTAGTAAAAAACTGGATCAGTAGATTTGGTGTGCCTTTAAGTATAGTGACCTGCACTTTTCGGTGAAATAACTCGACTTCTAGGTATCCACCACAAGCGAACCACAGTGTATAATCCAGCTTGCAATGGTATTATCGAGCGTTGGCATCGTACGCTAAAAGGTGCAATTGTGTGCACTGCCAATACGCAATGGACTAAATCATTACCCCTTATATTATTAGGACTAAGAACGGCGTTTCGTGAAGACATTAAAAGTACTTCGGCAGAGTTAGTCTACTGACAAAAATAAAGACTACCAGCGGATTTTGTAACAACCAGTATTAATTCGTTAGTCAGACAGAATTGGTAAATCAATTTCGAAAACATTTTAACAACATGCAACGTATGTTGTTAAAAAGTTTTCGAAAAGAAGTTCTAAAGAACAAGTATTTGTTTTTAAAGAGTTATACGATTGTAAAGCGGTGTGTGTCAGAACAAACGCAATTCGGCCTTCTTTACAACCACCTTACGAGGGACCCTTCCCTGTCATTAAACAAGGCGGGAAATACTTCAGTTTGTTAATCAAAGGAGTTAAAACAAATGTATCAGTCAATCGACTCAAACCATGTTTTGAGGAATTACCACAGACAAACATCATTGAAGATTCAGATCTAAAACACCAGAACACACCAAGTCCAAATTCATGTTCAACAAATCCGATAGTTGATTCAAAATTCACTAAATCTCGCCTAATGGTTTAAACCAAATAATAAAAATAGTATAAATAATATTATATAATATAAATAATAAACCAAATGGTTTAGGCTCTTATGTACTTGTTTCCCGAGTTAGTTATTCAAATTATTTTGTGCGACTACAATACAATGGCACTAATTAATTTATTTTATACATTTTGACATAGGACTACGGTACTAAAAAATCAGTTTGAAAGATGTCTAAATAAGGTGACTGAACTCGGATTTAAATTTGTTCTATTTGGTATTAATGTTGAATTATATTTAAATTAGACTACAAATATTGTTTTTGTTAAATATTGTTGTTGTTGTCAAGTTACGTAGACCAGACCCTATAGATGTCTATGTACTATGACTGAACTCGGATTTAAATTTGTTCAAAATTGGGATTAATATTGAATTATATTTAAAATGAGTATAACTTTTATTTGATATTTCTGTTATAAAATTCGTGAAAATTTTAGGTAAATATATCAGGCCTTTCTATATATGTATTGAAGCTGTGCTAAGCTTAGTTTATATAATTTTTATAATACATACGAATATAAATCAGACACATTCAAATGTGGGATTCTAAAATATACAAACCAGTCGACGAAAGCTCAAAAATAAATAAAATTTAATTGAATTTTTTTATTGTTTTATATTTTTCATCTATCTCTCAATTTTCCAGATGAATCAACAATATTAAATTTCTAAATAACATTGTTGATCAAAAATTGTATCACGGTATATATTCTATGCTTTTATTATGTTTTTTTGTATATTCAAAGTATCCAAAATATAATCAATACAGCATTTACAGATAAATACCAAAGAATCAAAATAACAACAAAGTGATCAACAGAAAAAGTTCATAGAAGGCGGAACCTAATGATGAAGCATGCTTAAAAGGTGAAGTGAAAAATACTATACAAGGCTCTAGACGTACCCAAGCATTATATTTCATTTTCATATGTTGAATATATAGGTATAGGCATCCAGTAAATGATTTCTCGGTTTGAAAAGTGAATTTGTGGAAAACACAGCCATTTTATTCAATAATAATACTGCAATGCTTGCAAGAGCAGATTTATTATTACATGCATTAATATAAAAAACATTTTTCTGAAAAATATCAGCGATAACTTACTATTGTGCTTATAACGGGTGATTTTTTAAGAGCTTGAGAACTTTTTTTTAAAAAAAAACGCATAAAATTTGCAAAATCTCATCGGTTCTTTATTTGAAACGTTAGATTGGTCTATGACATTTACTTTTTGAAGATAATTTCATTTAAATGTTGACCGCGGCTGCGTCTTAGGTGGTCCATTCGGAAAGTCCAATTTTGGGCAACTTTTTCGAGCATTTCGGCCGGAATAGCCCGAATTTCTTCGGAAATGTTGTCTTCCAAAACTGGAATAGTTGCTGGCTTATTTCTGTAGACTTTAGACTTGACGTAGCCCCACAAAAAATAGTCTAAAGGCGTCAAATCGCATGATCTTGTTGACCAACTTACCGGGCCATTTCTTGAGATGAATTGTTCTCCGAAGTTTTCCCTCAAAATGGCCATAGAATCGCGAGCTGTGTGGCATGTAGCGCCATCTTGTTGAAACCACATGTCAACTAAGTTCAGTTCTTCCATTTTTGGCAACAAAAAGTTTGTTAGCATCGAACGATAGCGATCGCCATTCACCGTAACGTTGCGTCCAACAGCATCTTTGAAAAAATACGGTCCAATGATTCCACCAGCGTACAAACCACACCAAACAGTGCATTTTTCGGGATGCATGGGCAGTTCTTGAACGGCTTCTGGTTGCTCTTCACTCCAAATGCGGCAATTTTGCTTATTTACGTAGCCATTCAACCAGAAATGAGCCTCATCGCTGAACAAAATTTGTCGATAAAAAAGCGGATTTTCTGCCAACTTTTCTAGGGCCCATTCACTGAAAATTCGACGTTGTGGCAGATCGTTCGGCTTCAGTTCTTGCAGGAGCTGTATTTTATACGGTTTTACACCAAGATCTTTGCGTAAAATCTTCCATGTCGTCGAATAACACAAACCCAATTGCTGCGAACGGCGACGAATCGACATTTCACGGTCTTCAGCAACACTCTCAGAAACAGACGCAATATTCTCTTCTGTACGCACTGTACGCATTCGTGTGGTTGGTTTAATGTCCAATAAAGTAAACTGAGTGCGAAACTAGGTCACAATCGCATTAATTGTTTGCTCACTTGGTCGATTATGTAGACCATAAATCGGACGTAAATCGCGAAACACTTTTCGAACCGAACACTGATTTTTGTAATATAATTCAATTATTTGCAAGCGTTGCTCGTTAGTAAGTCTATTCATTATGAAATGTCAAAGCATACTGAGCATCTTTCTCTTTGACACCTTGTCTGAAATCCCGCGTGATCTGTCAAATACTAATGCATGAAAATCCTAACCACAAAAAAATCACCCAAACAAACTTTATATAAAAAAAACCCAATATTTTCCTCAATATATCCCCAATATATCGCCACTATTTTCCTGAATTGATTTTCTCAAAAATATATGCGGTAACTGAATAATAATGCGATTTGTGAATTTGGTATGCCATTTTAAATATTTTATTTTAACTTAAATTGTATACAAATATGTAGTATGCATGTATACACACAAAAAATAAGCGGTGCTAATAGATTTTTTATCATAATGACTAATTTATTTTTATCCAATCGGATAATTATTTTAGAATCTAACACCGCATCATCGGATAAATATTTAACTTTATCCGATGGGATAACTATTTTTGAAAATAAATTTTGTTACCTCTTTTGGTGTTAAGGAATTTTTAACCGTTTCTGAATATGTTTTATATTACATGGGAAACCCCCAAAAACTCAGGGAAACTTCTTTTGGATAAAATTTAATCCTATTTTGGTGTTTTTTGTAAAAAAAAAATTAAGGATTTACGATTTTAAATATTACATTTCAGTCTTCATTTGGATTTTGTGGATATCAGTTCAAACTTGCATTACATTTTTGTAAATTTAAAGTAAAAAGTTGTAGTACTGTGTTTTTAATTTGTGAATTGTGAAAATATTCATGTGAGATTTTAATTCTTAAGAATTAATTAAAATGGTAAACAAATAAATTAATGAAAAAATGGTAAACACAATGTAATTATTTTTAGTTTTGAGTCTTTTAATTTATTTAGAAATGGATGACAATATCAGTGTGCTGCTTGTATTGAAACATCTTTGCAGTACTTACAAAATGTATCAACATCACCAGATATTCCAGTGGCCAATGTTTGAATACGTAAGTGTACTAGTAATTCACAATTATAAATTAAAACTTTCATTTTAATAAAACAATTACATATATTTTCAGACTGAAACAACAATAACTGATGTAATTACACAGCCACATCTTATTGTTCGAGCACATCTGATTCTTCGAGCGGGGCCCATCAAAAAATCAAATTTTGTTTTTCAGCATTATTGTCGGTAGTAAGGAAATTCCGCTATCATTATATTACAAGCTTTGATGTTTTTACAACGTTTTCAAGGCATTTAACGTATTCTGTCAATATCCATTTGTCACGATTCGTTTTATTTATTTATACAGGAGGCATTTCTAAGGATGAATTAAGTTCAGCTCACGCCAAGATTAATGGAGTTAAAAAATATTCTAAGCGCCTAATTTTTTAAGCTACTTTGAATTTAATTTTGGGTGTGTTAACAAAACTTGTTTATTAAAAACAAAATTGTAGGTACTTTGAAAAGAAATAAATTATAACCAAATTGTAAACCATATTATTTACTAAATAAAATTAAAAAAAATTATAAAATAAAATTTATTTATTTCAAAAATACTCAATTTGTGTCTGTAAAAATGCCCAAGAGGATATTTGCAAAATATAAAAGAGGTGCTACGAAGTTCATCAATTCGGTGTGCTTATATAACTTTGATCGGTGCTGTTATTAGATTAAAATCGGTGTTAAAATATATTAGCTCCGAAAAATTTAAAAATGTATTTTGTATTCGGTGTAAAAGTGTTTATCCAATAGTATTTTTTGTCATTTTTATTATAACATCCGATTGGATTCAAATTATAAATATCCGATCGGTGGGACACTATGTAACACCGATTCGGTGTTGTGGTAACCTTTTATTTTTTTGTGTGTATGCATAGTAAAATTATTTCACGTCACAAGTATATCCCTTTTCCTGCCTGCTATCACAATTGTGTGGGTAGCGAAAAAAAATCATGTCAAAAATTTATTTTTGTATGTATTTTGAACCATCATACATTTGTGTATTCCACTTAAATCATTTTCGCCCGAAGAATAACTATAACTATAATCATAGTAAAATAATGCATATATGTTATTAATTCATCATAAACAAATAATTAATATGTTATATAATTTATATGTTATAAAATTATAATGCTTTTTTTAACAAGAATTCTGATTTCACTAAAATTTGTTAAAATCCGGAAGACATAATAACCAACATATTCATAGTATGCAGCAAAAATAAATTTTTTCTGGCCGGAAATGGGATATATATCTAATTATTAATTATTAATTCGTTTTTTATTATTATTAATTGTTAAATGTTATTGTATTGTATCAGCCTCCTTTAGAACGAGTGGAGATTTATCGTATTATTCACTCGTTGAAAATGGTACAACATACTGATGAATCGAAAAAGTGAAATATTTTCGATTTTTGAGAACTATGATTTTACCACATCACACCCATGCATTCTGAACCAATTATGGCAAAATTATTGTGTTGTGTAAATTTTAATTTAAGCGGGTGTATTTGGTTCGATTTACAGTAAAGTGTCGTGTACTTTTCTTTTGTTGGAAAATGTTTTGTAAATTATTTGTAATTATAAAGGTTATTAGGCTTTTTATGTTATTAAAATGCGGATGTTAACTGGTATAGAGCCTATTTATTTAAAATTGATAACAATTATAACATCGACGTTTCACACAGATATTCTGTGCATCATCAGGACGAAAAACTAAAAATTTTTACAACAAATATGAAAACGATAAAAATTAATTAATTAACAATAAATGAGAAAATTAAAATTTAAAAAATAAGAACTTACAATTATATAAAGAACAAATTATTTTTATAAAAAATATATATAAAAATCTTTTTTTTAAAAATTGAAAAACAGAAACAAAAAAATTGAAAAGTCAAACTGTTAAGAAAAAAACATTTTCTTTACAATAGAAAAGATGGTTTGATATTATTGAAAAACTAAACACATTTTATAGGAAAAACCTAATTATAGAAAAAGAAAACGTCATTGACATTATAAACGCATGACATACAAAAGATGGACAAGTTCAATAAAAGATCCTTATAAATAGAATACAACATTATAAATATATTAAAAGAACTGATTAGGAAAATTTCTTACAATAAATGATTGTAGGTATTTTGCAAAGTTATACAATCAGTTTGTTTGTTTAATCCATAACCATCCTTCTTAATATGGATCATTTCCAAAAACCTCCTCGTTGAACAATTTGCCTCATTTTCTAGAACTTCAACATTATCAGGAAATAAATCGTGTTTAGTGTCATGTAAATGTACAGAAAGAGCACTAGCATTATTCCGATCTAATTTATTAAGTGTAATATTTTGTGCATCTTTTTTATGTACCCAAAAGTTGTTTAGTTTGACCGATATAAGACTTTTTGCATTGACAAGTGCATTTACAAACTACATTTCTTTTCTTCAATAATTCTACAGGATCTTTTAGATGTGAAAACAACGACCTACCTAAATTTAGATGAGCTTTTCCAACCACTTTAAAATTAAATTTACCTAAACAATAAGTTAAGGGTTCATGTAACGATTTAATATACGGAATAGTTACATAATTAACTAGAACATTATTATTTAATGGTGGATCAAAAACAACAGGTTGAAAAAATCTAGAATTTTGATAAATAATTGGATTACCTAAAGAATTAATAATAGAAATAGGATAATTGTTATTTGAAAGTGTAGTTTTTAAAAGTCGTAAATTATCTAAATGGAAAATGGGATCAGATAACTGGAAAATTTTATTTGCTAATAATTTAACAGTGTTTCTTTTATAAGATAAAGGTAGATGAGAATTAAAATTTAAATATCTCCCAGACCAGGTTGATTTATGAAACCAATTTGTTATCAATGATCCATCTTCATTACGGATTATTAATACATCCAAAAATGCTATTTTATTATTACATTCTTATTCTTTTGTAAATTTAATATTATGGTTAAAATCATTAAAAGTTTGGAAAAATATATCAATTTTATCATTCGGAATTGCAGTAATTATGTCATCAACATAACGATAATAAAATACGGGTTCAAAATCTAAAGAATTTAAAACACTAGATTCTAAAAATTGCATAACTAAATCTGCTATAGCAGGACTAATTGGAGAACCCATAGGTGAACCAAAAAGTTGTTTATAAATCTTTTTATTAAAAGAAAACTCACAATTATTTAAAACTAATTTCATAGCATTAATGAACTGAGTTTTACTTAAGTTAGTATTAGAATTTTCTTTTATTTCTAACCATCTATCAGCTAAAAGTTCCAAAGCTAATTTACTATCAATGTTGGTAAATAGAGAAACAACATCAAGTGATAAAATTGTATAGTTTGTAGGTAAAATTATATTTTTAATTTTATTTTTAAAATCTACTGAATTTTTTACTGACGTAGATGATATCTCAACAGTTTTTTCAAAATTCTAGATAAAAAAGAAGAAAGCTGATATAAAGGTGTACCTATGGAACTAACTATAAGTCTATAAGGAGTATTTTCTTTATGTATTTTTGGTAAACCATAAAGTCTAGCTACAACCCCAAATGGTAACTTCTTAATTGTTTACCTTCATATAATGTTATCTTTTTTTGTTTTTCCCAAACACTAACCATCTTGTTTAATTTCCGTTGAATAGACAGTGTTGAATCATTCTGAATAGATTTATAAATTCTAATATCCTGTAACATTGTCGATAATTTCTCTAAATAATCCGATTTATTTACTAATACTGTCACATTACCTTTATCAGCTTTAGACACTAGTATATTAGGATTATTTAGGAGAAACCTCTTTGTAAAACTAACATTATGTAAAAATCGAGTTTCTAAAAGAGACAAAAAATTCCTTTGATTTGATCTATTTTTAAAATTAGTTAAAATATTAACTAATTCATTACGTAAACATGGTTTATTAATGCTATTATCATCTACTTTACTCTGAGCACTTTCAACATTTGCAATAATTCTAATATACGGTACAGATTTTACTTTTGTAGGTGGACAAAACTTATCACCAAGTTGAAGAACTTCTACTATATTATTAGGAATATCAATATTTGTTAAATTTACTAACCAATTATTGTTGTTATTTCTAGAATAAACAATGCCATTTGTAAAATTTGTGATGTCATGTGAATTAATATCAATATCACGTAAAATCTTATTAAATTTATTTATATGCTTAGTTTTAACAAAATCATACCTGTTTTGAAAAATTTTTTCCAAATTTGTTTTAAAATTTCTAAAAAAATATGGTGAGATGATGTTCTTAATGTATTGCATCTTATTATTAAGAAGTTTGTTCAGTTTGTTAATTTTAAGGAACATTTCTGCAATCTTCTGGTTTATAATTCCAAAAATAAAACGATTCTGCAATTTATCAAACACAACTTGGTTTATATTACAAACATTTTTTACACATCTTGATTTAGCAAACACTTTTTGCTTTCGGCATCTCAACAAAAATAATTTTTTGTGTAAAGCTTTGATTAACTTAAATTGGATTTTTAATATTTCTTTCATTTTATCCACTAATTGTCTTCCATACTTGTTGTGCATTTGACTAAAAAAATTTTTTATCCGCGTCATTTTTTTAAATCAAAATGGATTACCCAATTTTAACCAGACAGGGTAAAATATTTATAATTATAAAGGTTATTAGGCTTTTTATGTTATTAAAATGCGGATGTTAACTGGTATAGAGCCTATTTATTTAAAATTGATAACAATTATAACATCGACGTTTCACACAGATATTCTGTGCATCATCAGGACGAAAAACTAAAATATTTTTACAACAAATATGAAAACGATAAAAATTAATTAATTAACAATAAATGAGAAAATTAAAATTTAAAAAAATAAGAACTTACAATTATATAAAGAACACATTATTTTTATAAAAAATATATATAAAAATCTTTTTTTTTTTTTTAAATTGAAATTGATCCACCATTAAATAATAATGTTCTAATTAATTATGTAACTATGCCGTAAATTAAATCGTTACATGAACAATTAACTTATTGTTTAGGTAAATTTAATTTTAAAGTGGTTGGAAAAGCTCATCTAAATTTAGGTAGGTCGTTATTTTCACCTCTAAAAGATCCTGTAGAATTATTGAAGAAAAGAAATGTAGTTTATAAATGCACTTGTCAATGCAAAAAGTCTTATATCGGTCAAACTAAACAACTTTTGGGTACATAAAAAAGATGCACAAAATATTACACTTAATAAATTAGATCGGAATAATGCTAGTGCTCTTTCTGTACATTTACATGACACTAAACACGATTTATTTCCTGATAATGTTGAAGTTCTAGAAAATGAGGCAAATTGTTCAACGAGGAGGTTTTTGGAAATGATCCATATTAAGAAGGATGGTTATGGATTAAACAAACAAACTGATTGTATAACTTTGCAAAATACCTACAATCATTTATTGTAAGAAATTTTCCTAATCAGTTCTTTTAATATATTTATAATGTTGTATTCTATTTATAAGGATCTTTTATTGAACTTGTCCATCTTTTGTATGTCATGCGTTTATAATGTCAATGACGTTTTCTTTTTCTATAATTAGGTTTTTCCTATAAAATGTGTTTAGTTTTTCAATAATATCAAACCATCTTTTCTATTGTAAAGAAATTTTTTTTTCATAACAGTTTGACTTTTCAATTTTTTTGGTTCTGTTTTTCAATTTTAAAAAAAAAGATTTTTATATATATTTTTTATAAAAATAATTTGTTCTTTATATAATTGTAAGTTCTTATTTTTTTAAATTTTAATTTTCTCATTTATTGTTAATTAATTAATTTTTATCGTTTTCATATTTGTTGTAAAATATTTTAGTTTTTCGTCCTGATGATGCACAGAATATCTGTGTGAAACGTCGATGTTATAATTGTTATCAATTTTAAATAAATAGGTTCTATACAAGTTAACATCCGCATTTTAATAAAATTATTTGTATATATTTCGTTATTTATACCGCAATTTAATGAAGCTTGCTAGCTGACCTGATCAATAGGTAGGAATAATAACCAAAAAATAATAATTTTGTTCTTTTTGTTCAGTCACAAAACGCACTCAGCTTATTATAAAAGAAAAAAGTTTCATGGTTTTTTGAGTTACCACCCTTTCCAGAATCATCAACTCATTTGAAAAAGTATTGGATTAGACACAGCTTGCATAACCAAATCAAACCATTCATTGCAAAATAACCAATCAATGTGATAATTACCGGTTAAGAAACGACAAAATAATTATTGCAATTTGTAATGCTCTTTGTTCTTGCCAGACAATGTTTATCACTTTTTGTTGATCTCAACCGGTCAAAATTTATACATATTATAGAAAAATTTTGGTTTGGTAACTGACCTGCGAGTCATAAGAAGAATAGTAATTTTATTTTAATTTTAATTTAAGCAAAAAACGTGCTACATAAATATTTTATGTAGGTTGAGATCAAGTTGATAAGATAATCGTTTCATGTTGTTACTTATAACATAGTTTCTCCCGGGGATGAAGAATGGGCGTCCTCGTCCTTTTGTCTAATTCCAAAGTTTGTTGGTAAGTTTGAGCATCTTTTGAAGGAAATTTTGACTTGTTTTCGGGTTGGGTGAATTTTTGAACTGTTTTTGATTTTAACAGTTTCGATGGAAACACCGCCTGACAATGACCATATCCAGAGTTGTTGTTTTCCTTGTTTAAGATATACATTTTGAAAATGTTTTCTGTTTTCTATGGTAACATGTTGAACCATCTTGTCAATTCAATATCTGAAATTAGCTCACGTATCGCTTGGAGATTGTGGAGAGCGCCTGGGATCTCTTTGATTTCACTTTGAAATTTATATGACTATAGAACTCTTTGTTATCAAACGTTATACTGTATAATTACAAAAGGTGGAATCACCGTATCGTCGTATCAATCGTATCGCTTGGTCCACAGTCTGCAGATAATTTCTTCTTTTTAGCGTTAATCATCAGTAACTTATAGTAAGCGATGAAGTGTACTGCGCTGTCTCAGTTTCTATTGTCACGTTTTTTGTGCGAATCATCATTATTGTATAGACATTGCTTCCTCTAATTGTGGTACTATCGGTACTTATCACAACTTTGTTGACGATGCGATGTTGACTCCTTGGTTTACTAGTAGATCGTTAATCATTACTATTTCTTCGAAGGTTAGAATTTTGTTATACGTTTGTTTGACCGTATTTTGATCAAATCATAAATTTGATAGTTCACAATAAATGATAAAGACTTAAACTGTTTCTAGCTGGCACTTGGTCAGGGCTGGACAGAAACACTTCGACTATTTTTTAAGAACTAACCTTTTATTCCATAATTTTTTTGATTATATATACAAAAAAAATCATTTATCAGAAAATATTGATTATGCAAAAATAAATGTAAATTCCTTAATCAATATAAAAATCGATATATTCCAAGTCAACAGTATTTAATGGATGAACATCGCATAAAAAAAATTGATATATTCCATATCATAATTTTTTATTGTTGTTATAACATTCTCCCCGATCAAGATGTGAAGATTATCGTGCTTTATAACAGTGCCTCTAGAAAAGTGACTCTGGCTGATCTATTTTTTGCATCAATTCTCCGTATGATTGCCACAAAGATTATGACTATGAGTACGAGCGCAACTGCTCGTTACTGCCTTTATTCTTTGCTGTAGTTCTTCAATTACTTGTACCTTTGACAAGTCTTAAAAGTGATAGAAGTAATCTTGTGGTTACTTGCTCATTTCTGTTGAGAGATTAAATGTTGGTAATTTTGAGGAGAATGTTTGGTGATAGTACGATTGCTTCGCTGGTTGCTTATGGTTCCTTCTTTCAGTGTACAACCAGAACCTAAGCTTAGTATTCCGCTGCCTGATACCTTTGTAGAAAACCGCTCTTATTGACAAAAAAAAGCTGATCGTACGTTCAGCTGGAACTGAATAAAGTCATCTGTAATATCTTAGTGTTATCCATGTATCGGGTATATTGACTATCTTCCTTTTGACCAGCTCGCATTTTGTTATTCACTCTTTCTAGTCGTAGGTTAACTGACATATGCTAAAGTCATTGGTGCTGATACAGTTTAGCCATACAGAAGTTGTAATTGAATAATATGTGTGCCAATGCAAATCGGTCACAAGAAATTTCATTTGGGGCCGTATAAATATAGATGGGCTGTTGGGAGTAACCAGCGGTATGGGCTTATATATTTAGTATATTTTGTATATATACTAATGGCAGCTTCACCTCAAACATAAATATTTTCAAGAAGTATTATTAAAATCGTCCGTGAATTTAATTTGTTTTAAGATTTTTTCGGCTTTTCGGACAAAATATCATTTTAATGGACACCCATACAATGTTTACGACAATTTTTGTCGCAGAAAACAAAGGTGCCATAGTGATATATAATTCGCTAAATCAATACGTTCTTGTTTTGTATTATCGGTACAAAGCAAGAATTGAATTTTTGCAGTTTGGTCGTTGCAACCTGATGAGTAGACCAACTTTTTATCAGTACGAAACCAAGCTACCAAAAAGCTACCCAAAGGAGTTCTCATTTTTGTAAGGGTTTGTGTATCTTTGTGTAAACAAGGGCCCTTGGTTTAAACGTTGGGGAGGGAAGTGCATTTTTTCTACTTTTGTGGTAGAAATATTGTTAATAAATGGCCTCTTTGTTTTCTGCGACAAAAATTGTCGTTAACATTGTATGGGTGTCCATTAAAATGATATTTTGTCCGAAAAGCCGAAAAAATCTTAAAATAAATATTTTCTTTGCAGCCTTGTCTGGGCTGTCATGAGCTGGTATAGTGCCAATATGTCATGCCATCGATTTTGGGAAGCATTCATTCAGGTGGTAGACTTCTCGTCATGAAATCTATTTCCTTTTTAAGTTGTTGGGTCATCAAAAACCTCATGGTAATGACTCTATTGTGAGTATTTAATACTGCTGCTTTCAGTATATCTGGAATTTCCTTCCGTAACATTGATAGAGGTAGAAAGTTTGCTTGTTTCATCGTTGTTCTCCAATGCCGCCTCTAACACCAGCCAATGCTTGTTGACATCTTTTTGTCCATTTTGAAGACGTTTATATAGTCGCGTTTATGATTGACGTTTGATAATACTTTAATAACGCCGTGAAATGGTTGTTGTTCAGCTTGAGTTTTTCAATTTTAGCCTCATAAAATTGTGGCCCTGTCATCTAGCACCCCAAATTGCAAGTTGGCTTCCTCCTAAATTAAAAAGTTCACGTTTAGTTTCTCCAAAATTCACCTTATGGTGAGAGTTATTTTCTCTTGATCTTTTAGCGATACTCGAATTTGTGAAGTTGTCGGTAGGATATGAACAATATTTAGCTAGTCTGTCTATGGAGCGCATATAGGCAGCCAATTCTGCTTAATGTATAGTTGGTTAGATTATAATACAATTTTATATTCCAACCGTTGTTTGTAAGTTTGAGCACTCCATTGCGTTCAACATAGATCCCTGGTTGATTTTTGACCGTTGTGATAATGTTTGGTAGTGCACTCGAATTGAAAAAATTGAACTTAATTAGTAATATGAGCAGTGGTGCATCTTCCTGGTAAGCATATATGGCAACTCGAAACCTGCAGACCTTTTGTTGTCGTCTGTTATTACATCTTCATCTGATTTGCTTGTTGGGCCTTGATTGACCTCAGTTATCAGGGACTTATCTTTGTAATCGGTCTCTTGAAAATGGTGGTTTTGGACATTTTATTGAAATCACTCTGGTTAGCCCACCTGAAACTGGATGAGTATTTGTTATCCTTCCCATTGCCCATTTTGTTGGTGGAAGTTATTCTTTCTTTATTAGAACTAGCTGAGCAATTCTGTAGCTTGCTTTTGATTCTTTCTATTTGTACCTTTGTTGTAGACTGCTTAAGTAATCCATAGACCATTTTTTCCAAAATCCTTGAGTCATCTTTTAAAGCAGACACCACCTCCGTTTTGGACTTATGTTGTGAAATCACTGGTCTCCCCAGTAAAAAATGTACAGGTGTCAAAGCTTCAAAATCATCTAAATCGCATGACGGTGGAAGAATCGATCTGGAATTTAAATATACTTCAATTTGTGATAACACGGTGCTTAGTGTTGTTTCACCGATCTACTATCTTTAAGTGGCTTTTCGTTGATTTGATTCCAGATTCCTAAAAGCCTTCGAAGGACGGACCACCGGGCGGGATGAAATGTCAGTTTGTTCCATGGTTAGCTGCTTCCTGAGCTGCGTTGTTGTGTGCTTGTTGTATACCCACTTGTAGCTCCTTACTTAGCGCGTTCCGAGCTCCAACGAATTTGTACCGTTGTCACTGTATATGTTTAAAGGCGTTCCCCTTCTTGAAGTAAATCTTCTGCTGTTGTTAGCTCTGTCACCAGTTCCAAGTGAATTGCTTTCGTAGAGAAATAAATAAACAACGCGATATATCACTTGTTTCCTGTTACTTTGGATACACGGATTGGTCTGTGTAATCAATACCCGTATTGGAGAATGGGGCAGATGGAGTAACACTAGCTTCCGGTAACATATACCCATTAACTGTTCCGATGCTGCTCTTCTGTATAGGAACCATGCGCAAATTTTAGCGAAAAAAAATTCGATATAATTTCTTGTAGTTGCTAGAAAAACGCACGTTCAATTTTGAATATTTCATTTTTTGAAGCAGACGTGTGTGCAACGTATGTTCATTTTGTTTATGTTTACATAATTCAATTTGACGTTTCGCATTGGCGGTTAATTTTTTTGTTGTGTTTTAAATTTAATTTATCTTAACACACTTAAATAATTAAAAAAGTATCTAAGTTATTATTTTATAAACTAATATATTTAAAGCCGATACTTTTAATTTAATCAACAAAATTAGTGTTGTCCATTTCGAGTGCCATAAATATTGAAATATATCGCATGATACATTGAATAATTTTACGGGAAAGGATGTGAGCTAGATTAAACTCTTTCGATATACTGATAAAAAGTAAGATGATTTTAATTTTCATTTCAATAAATTTATCTGAATATGATTTCCATTTTTTATTAGTTTTGAAGAGATGTACCCATTCAATTAAATGTGACTGAAAATGTATATTATCATGCACACGATTTTCAAATGTCATTTTTTTTCTCGAAAAAATAAAATTAAATATAAAAAATTGTGTATTTTTAAATAAAGTTTATATTACGTTAGTATCGAGTTTTTATTTTTTTTTATCAACCAAAATAATTTTTGCTTTGAGAATAACAAAAAATTTTTTATCTGTACCTCCATATGTACTGATAAAATTTTTGTCTAAATTTATTGAGTTTTTATGTTGGTTGCATACACAAAATTTGTATAGTAGTTTGGCTGCAATCATTTATTTTTATTTAATCGAAAAAAAATTATATCTAGTTTTTTTTTCGCTAAAATCTACGCATGGTTCCTATACTGATTCGAAAACATGTTACACAATTGTGAATTGTTGTGCGTACACTGAAAGAAAAGATATGCTGTTTTTAGCATAAATAGTAAGCTAATTTTACAAAAAAAATAGTTCAAACACAACTTAAATAGCGCTTCGTAAATATTACAAAAATCAAATTGTAAATTTAGTTAAATGCGTTGTAAAATATGTTCAAAAATTTTATTGAAAATTTACGTGTAATTAACATCTCTGATAAGTCAATTGAACTTATTTTTTTGTTGTTTTTGCCAGTACACTAAGTAATTGTCTACTTAAATTTTATGTAAAACTTACACAGAGTATTGTTACATACAACATAAATTAGAATGTAAAATTAACTTAGTGCGATGTGAAAAAAGAAAAACAGTTTTCTGTTTAATGTTATGTTAAATCAGCAAAGACGCTTGTTGAACAGTTTACTTAAATATTAAGTAAAATTTGCAAATAATTTTGTTAATTTTATAAGGCTGCTTTGTTCAAATAGCGTAGCGAGCTTGTAAAGGTAGCTTATGTGTTTGTACAGGTAGCATAGTGGCACTCTAACATGTGATATATATTTATATATATATATATATATATATATATATATATATATATATATATATATATATATATATATATATATATATATATATATATATATATATATATATATATATATATATATATATATATATATATATATATGTTTTTTAATACGGGACGAATTTCTCAAGTTTTTTATTAAATAATAACTAAAAAAAATTTCAAAATAGTTGTTATTTATTTTTTAAATATTTTATTTCAGGTACAACTTTACTAAATGCAATATCTTAAAAGTAGGCAAATCATTGAGATTCAGAAATTCATTTTATACTGTTTTTATATTATTTTATCACAAATTAAAGTTTATTATTCATTTAAATAATTTGAAGAAATTTCAATTTCATACAATTTCTGCATACTTCTATTTTATTAAAAATAAATAATCACAACTTCAATCTAATTATTTTAGATACTATTCTTCTTAAATAAAAATTCATTGACAAACATGTACAAAAAAATGTAAATAATAAAAATGAATTAACCATATTCGGTAATTAAATTTTCTTCAACTCAAAATATTTAATAAAAAAATCGTTTTATTATTTCCGATTTTCCAAATCGGTGATTAGAGTTAACACATACGGTTTACTTTTATCATATACTGTCGTTTTATTGTAAAAGTACAGCTGAATGAATAACCAGACGTTGTAGCACGATTCAGGATACTCTAATTTGAAGATTTGATGTATTTTGAAGCAAACGTCCAGTGCTTCTAGGAAGCTGCCACAGGTGTATTTAACGGGTGATTTTTTAAGAGCTTGAGAACTTTTTTTTAAAAAAAAACGTATAAAATTTGCAAAATCTCATCGGTTCTTTATTTGAAACGTTAGATTGGTCCATGACATTTACTTTTTGAAGATAATTTCATTTAAATGTTGACCGCGGCTGCGTCTTAGGTGGTCCATTCGGAAAGTCCAATTTTGGGCAACTTTTTCGAGCATTTCGGCCGGAATAGCCCGAATTTCTTCGGAAATGTTGTCTTCCAAAACTGGAATAGTTGCTGGCTTATTTCTGTAGACTTTAGACTTGACGTAGCCCCACAAAAAATAGTCTAAAGGCATCAAATCGCATGATCTTGGTGGCCAACTTACCGGGCCATTTCTTGAGATGAATTGTTCTCCGAAGTTTTCCCTCAAAATGGCCATAGAATCGCGAGCTGTGTGGCATGTAGCGCCATCTTGTTGAAACCACATGTCAACTAAGTTCAGTTCTTCCATTTTTGGCAACAAAAAGTTTGTTAGCATCGAACGATAGCGATCGCCATTCACCGTAACGTTGCGTCCAAAAGCATCTTTGAAAAAATACGGTCCAATGATTCCACCAGCGTACAAACCACACCAAACAGTGCATTTTTCGGGATGCATGGGCAGTTCTTGAACGGCTTCTGGTTGCTCTTCACTCCAAATGCGGCAATTTTGCTTATTTACGTAGCCATTCAACCAGAAATGAGCCTCATCGCTGAACAAAATTTGTCGATAAAAAAGTGGATTTTCTGCCAACTTTTCTAGGGCCCATTCACTGAAAATTCGACGTTGTGGCAGATCGTTCGGCTTCAGTTCTTGCAGGAGCTGTATTTTATACGGTTTTACACCAAGATCTTTGCGTAAAATCTTCCATGTCGTCGAATAACACAAACCCAATTGCTGCGAACGGCGACGAATCGACATTTCACGGTCTTCAGCAACACTCTCAGAAACAGACGCAATATTCTCTTCTGTACGCACTGTACGCATTCGTGTGGTTGGTTTAATGTCCAATAAAGTAAACTGAGTGCGATACTTGGTCACAATCGCATTAATTGTTTGCTCACTTGGTCGATTATGTAGACCATAAATCGGACGTAAATCGCGAAACACTTTTCGAACCGAACACTGATTTTTGTAATATAATTCAATTATTTGCAAGCGTTGCTCGTTAGTAAGTCTATTCATTATGAAATGTCAAAGCATACTGAGCATCTTTCTCTTTGACACCTTGTCTGAAATCCCGCGTGATCTGTCAAATACTAATGCATGAAAATCCTAACCACAAAAAAATCACCCTTTATATCCGTCGACAAGTACAACAAACTGAACCACTTCAAGCAGTTTGCCGATCACAATTAGCAGTGGTTGCATCTTAGTGCGCTCTTGTTGACAATTTTTTTGCAACTTGTCTACTTCTATACACATTTCAGCAACGGTATCCACTGTCATTAAAAAGCTTTTCTCACTATCTTTAATCGAGAATTTTTTAACTTTTTTATTAGTCACCTTATTTTTGCTTCCTAATGTTAGAGGAAGAAGTGCACTCAACATTTTCATAACTTCCATATTGTAGGAATCTATAATGAAAAAAAAAAAAATGTTATTGATTTGTTTCGGTCACTGTTTGTAAAAACCTTTAACGGTCTGGTTTTGCAAGAAGTTAATAATAATTAGGTACCACTAACAAGTAACTCTTAGCAATAAATTATCAGTACAAAAAATGATCAGGAATTGCATTACTTTTATGGGACTAATACGAGATTTGTCTTTTAAATTATGGTATAATAAGAACTATAATTGAAAATTTAGTCAAATCGTGTTTCGGATTTAAAAAAACTATTTAGATACCACTAACGAGTAACTCTTAGCAATAACTCAACGGCAGTAAATACGGATTAATATAGAAATAGTTCAAATCATTAACTTTTAGAAAATTTAACTATTTGTCATAGTTATAACACTATGTTGCCTAAAAGTTTAAAGTTAACAATAAATTATTAGATTATTTACTGTAAATGTTAATATTTTATTCAAAAAGAAGAGCAATTTTTGGATTCAATTGATGGCACAAATAAACTGTTACCACCCCCTTGTCCAGGAGAAAATATGTGCTGTCGGGATAAATGCCTCTTGAATGAATTTATGTTATGGAAATTTTGAAGACAGTTTTCCTGTTTACATATAAACACGTCATTTGGCTAACATTTATGGAAAAGCTTTAAATGTCCTACTAATATGTTAACAGTATTATCGGAAAATTGACAAAGAAAACATTGATACATTGTAATCAGAAAGTTATAAATACACAACAGTTATTTATCTTAAATATATAGCAAATTTAAATTGATCAGGTAACATATACAATATATTGAATCCTAAAATATTATTAAGTATTATGAATTGTTTATATTTACCGATTATAATGCTGCTTGCAGGTTGGCTTATAGGTTGCTATTGTGCCAAATACAAATTTGTATATAAAAATTGGTACTAAACGAAACTTAGTACTTTCGGAAGATTATATTCTAGATTGTTTGTCTTCTAATAATTTATTTCGTTCCTATCCTAAAAATTTAGTTATTTGTATTAGAAATGTACATTGTATTGTGTAAAAGTGCATATAAACACGTATTTATAATTTTGTACTAAAATATGTATTATAATTATAATTTATTACTAATTATTAATATTCCACCACTCAACTTCTAATTTATAATATCGAATAATCTAATTTTCATTTTATTTTATTATTTCGAAATGTAGTTCTTTAATTTAATATTTACTGTACAACCCAAAAGTTAACTCAATATACAAAATAGCTACACTTAACTCTGAACTGAATTAGCTGCAATAGAACTCGCATTTTCGCGGCATTATTTTAAAGGTATTTTGATGCATTTAAGGCGTTAATTCATGTAAAGATAATTAGATAAAATTAATTAGACTAGTTAGACATACTGTTTAATTATATGCATTAGAGAATATCCAATTTTGTTCTATAGACACGCTACTTACCATTTAGTTAACAGCCAAAATTTAGGTTAATAATGTTTGAAATTTAGCTATGCACTTTTCGTTGAATGTACACGCATAATATTATGTTACAGATTATTTAGTAAATCCTTGAGCACTTAGATAATCTCACTGATCTTATTTTTACTTTTTCACTGATCTTTACTGATCGTAATTTATTAACTTAAAGATTATTTTTATAATAATTAAATTGCTTCTACTATGCAGCAGATTTATGCGACTAGTCTAGTTCACCTCCAAACAAATTATACCGAATTAATATAAGATTTAACGAACTTCAGTGCGAACAGTATTTAACAGATTTTTAGGCTACATTTACCTTGAAGCTTTGTAAAATTCACGTTACTCTCTGCAAATTTTACTTAGCTTAGGTAATAGTTTACAAGGCATTTGCAAATTTTACAAAGCAGATAAGTAAATTCAAGAAAACGACTAAAACCGAAATAGCAAACCGCGTGCTGTGTGGTATCTCCAATTTAAATGGTTTCTAAAATTTACATATCTGCTTTGTAAAATTTTCATATCCCTTCTAAAATATTACTTCAAATAAGTAAAATTCGCATAGATCAACGTATATTTTACATAGCTTCTAAGTAAGTGTTGCCTAAGAATCTGTAAAAATGCTGTTCGCAAAAATATCGTTATTCGGTGTATTTTGTTGTTGTATATATATATATATATATATATATATATACACTCGTATATAATAATATGTAATAAATGTACCTAACTTGTACCGTATATGTTTTAGTTATTCAACTAGGTATATAAAGGAATAAATTAACGATAGTTTTTGTATTCGTACACCTGTTAATATAAATCTATTAACAAGGTCCAATTTTTATGTTAGATGGTTTCATTTGTAATCTGCATTATGAATTATGTACATATACATATTTATTTATACATATATCAAATATTTGAAACTGCTGCGATTTTAATTTACTTCGAAATAACCGTTGTATGGTAACTGTTCAGACCGAATAGAAAGGGTTCAAAAGCGCTTTTTAAGGTTTTCTTTGCGAATGTGGCCCAGAGATGGGAACCTGCCTGCTTTTATACTCCCACCGTATCGAGGCAGATGTAAATTAATAAATATTGAGCCGCTCTTTATCCGCAGAATCGAAATTAGAGCATTATTGGTTAGGGACTTGTTGGTGTCTAAAATTGACTGTCCTGAGATTTTGGTGTTGTACGATATATATACTCCGTTCCGGACCCTTCGCGTTAGAGATTTCCAAATTAAGCTGCCTTTTATTAGGCATAACTACGGTAAATATGAACCTGTTTATCAATCTGCTATTTCTTTTAATAAAGTTCGATCGGCTTTTGACTTTAATCTATCTAGGGATGCATTTAAGAATTGAATGTCTAATGTTCTTTTAGATTATTGGTAATTTTTCATGTTTGTTTAATTTTAGTTATTTTTTTTTTTTTTTTTAAATTTTTAGTATATATTAATGTATTATTGTAATTGTAACCAGATTGTATATAAGTATAAAGTAGGTAATAAATAAATAAGTAAGTAAATAGAAATACGTCACTTTGCTAAGAAACTAGCTGAATTCGAAATTAACTCTGATCATTATGCTTTTAAAACGAACTGTTTGTAACAATTGTATTACCATAACGTAAAATTAACATTGCTCTGTGTGATTGTTGCTTTTCATTTGCAATATTTTACGAAGCACATGAAGACTTTGAAAATTGGATAAGTAAATTTTAGAAAAATAGCGGAATCTTTAGTTGATGCTATTTTACGTATCACGTTTTGCTACATTATCATTGTAAATGTAAATGTCACCTAACAGATTCAGCAAATGCTTGTGTTGTTTTCACAAAAACTTCGTTGGATTAACATTTTTATGTTTACTTACCCGATTCGTAAAAAAAACAGAGATTTTTTTTTTCAGTGTACTAGACGTTTATCATCCAAAGTTCAATATTTTGAACGTAATTGTGCTAGAGTTGTTGCTTGTACGCCTCCGTGTAATACAAGATAGGGTGCTTCATTTGTGATGAGGTTTGAGTAAATATGATGTTTTGGAAAAATCAGTTGATGCTATTGATCATGCTTAAGTTGAGATTTTTGTAATCTACCTCCAACCAGCTCAAATTTACCTAGCAGCATTGTGATATCATTAATTTAATTTGTTTAATTTGTCATCAGACGGTACAGGAATAAATTTAATATTTGGAAATGCACTGTAAATATTGCACTGCAAATTTTACCAGGCTCGTACTTAATTAAGACATTATTGGTAATAATTGCAAATTTGGGTTTACACAGCAAAATGTTATTTAAGAAAAATGACTCATAGGCTTCCAAATTCTAAAAAAAGTGTAGATTTATGAAAAACGTCACCATCTTGAAATTAGTTTTGGTTTAAAAAGTTCTCTAGTTTGTGCCTTTTCCAATAGTCACAGAAAGAAAAAAACACATTAGATTTAAATAAAAACTCCGTAAAATTCAATGAAATGCGACATGATTTTTCGCCAAAAGGATTTTTATTTAACCTAAAAAACATTTTTCTTATGTTTCAAAAATCATTTAAGAATTAAAAATTAGTTCTTTAATTCAAAAATTGGCGTATTCAAACCAAAAATTTAGATTTTATAATAGAAAAAAATAATAGAAATTTTTTTTATTTTTAAAATCAGTTTTTTTTAAATTAAAAATCTCATCATTTTACTCGTATATAAAAAATCTAAAACTTTAATTTTCAATAAATAAAATTTGAAAACGCATTTGAAAAAGCCTTTTTCTGAAACTTGGTACTTTTATAAATTATAGAATGTGCTGAAATGATTGTATTTTCTGAGAAATTAAAATTTTGTAATAATGAATTGGCAAATTTAAGAGCACTTTTAGATGCAAGTGTTAATGAAATATTTTTTCGAGAAGTTATGGTTGCGGCCTAAATCTTGTATACTTTTTATGTTTCGATTCAAAACGAAAATAGCTTTAGTACTTTAAGGGTCTGGCTTTCTTTATCGCAGTAGGATAATGAACTAATAAATGATGTTTCGGTTTAAGTGGTTCATTAAAAAGTTCAATATACAGATGGTTATGCATTTTAACGTAATATTCTAAATTTGTTATTTCAACTGCGGCTATCACAGGGAGTAGGCACATATCTACAATTTGTAGCAAATAAGTGAAGAGTACTTATACTTGGCAATTTCTTGGTACCAAGTCACACTCTTGCAGATATTTTTAAATTGCTAGTTTTCAATCTATTTAAAGTTATTGGTACTGATAAATTTCCAGTCTCAGTTGCGCCATAATTGAACCATCTTTTACGATAGTTTAGGGTTTCCAGAGTAAGTAATTTAGTATTAAAGTAAAATAGTATATAACATGTCAAATATCATATATGCAGACTCCCTCAAATAGATCATGCATAATATCAAAATCAAAATTATTGATAACATGAAAAGAAGGAATTTGATTAAATACGCATTTTTGTTTAACGCCGACTATAAGGTTTTTATTTATAAAACTTTGGTCGTATTCTAATTTGGATCTCATTGCATCAGCAATTTCACAGTAGTCGGATTGTGTCTCTTTTTTATTTCGTTTACATGCACGACAAAACCCATCTGAATTAAACGCCGTCGAGAATCCAAGGTTTTCATTCAATCCTAAACTATCTCCTAATTTTACACCGAGAGTTAAGTAGACGAGTACGTTTTCATTATTACATTTAATGTAAATGCCATTTTGTTCTAATGATTTTATTTGACTTATATGTTCGTACGATGTCGAATCACAACCTACCGATTTTATATCTTTTTTTTGTTGATAAAACTAGCAACGAAAATGTTTATTTATTTATTTATTCTATCATAGGGAAACACACAGAAAAAATCTATTTATGTGTCCCACAATATTACAGAAAAAAAATAACAAGTTTTAATATATTTTTATACATAGCAGAAATATTCAAAAATATAAAAAATAAAATATTTACTAGAAAAATACAAAAAACCAAAAAAACAGACTGAAAACAGACTATCAACTTAGGAAACAAAAACTAGCGGAAACTGTCAAGGTACCCAGATAATAAACATTGAGTTACTTAAACTAACTGTAAAATAAGGCACTAATTCAAATGGACATGCCGCGAAGATGCAAACTGTATTGACGAAGTGACAGTAAGAACAAATCCAAAGAACTGAAGAACTCATTGTGAAATAGCTGAAATCTGGTTATAGGATTAGCTAGACCTAAATTAGTTCTAGATCTTCTAGGCAGGAAAAGTTGGTTACTACGAATATTATAGGCAGGGATATAGAACATAATCTCGGATAAAACAGTTGTTTCAATTTTAAAATTTACGATTTTATATAGTAACATCATCTAGAATTAATCTTCTAATATCCAAGGTTAACAAATTGAAAATCTTCAATCTTATACCATAGGAAATGTGCCCAACGTGCGGCATAGACTTATAAACTAGGTAACGAGTAAATTTTCTTTGTATGCGCTCAATTTGGTCTGAGTGTTTCTCATAGAAAGGATTCCAGATTTGTGATGCGTATTCAAGTAAGCTTCTTACCAAACAGTTAAAGAGACTTATAAGTAGATTAGGGTCACGAAATTCCTTTCCTCTACGAAAAATAAAACCAAGTATTTTATTTGCTTTGCAGCATAACTTGTCAATATGCGTATCGAAAGATAATTTAGAATCAAAGATAACACCTAAGTCGATAATCTGATTTACCTTACATAATATTGTGTCAGATATATCATAAGAATACTGCAAATGAGAAACTTTTTTCGTAAAGGAAATAACATTGCATTTCTTTATGTTTAAATTAAGCTCATTTACTATACACCATGAGTGCAGTTTATAAACATCAGATTGCAACAAAAAAGCATCGGAGTGGCTAGTATTTAGTTTATAAATTTTTAAATCATCAGCATAAAATAGGTGAGGGCACTGTAACAAATTAGAAATATCATTAATGAAAATGATAAATAGCAATGGTCCTAAAGTTGATCCTTGTGGAACGCCGGTAGTAGGTGAAAATGGCACAGAAAAAGAACCATTAAATTTAACACTCAAAATTCTATTTCGTAGATAGGAAGATAACCACTTACATATTTGTGACGACAATCCAATTTTATAACATTTATCAATTAAAATGTCATGCGATACAGAGTAAAAAGCTTTCTCAAAATCAGTGGAAATAGAATCAACTAGAAGACCCATGTCAACTTTGCTGAAAATGTAATTTGAAAATTCTAACAGGTTAGTTAGTACCGTTCGCTTTGCAAAAGATCCGTGTTGTACATTTGTTATCCTGTTACTAACTAAATTGAAAATAATTTTATGGACTAACTTTTCAAATATTTTGCTAAACGCATTTAGAATTGATTTTGCTTCAAATGAAAAATAAAATAATTTGAAATTTGATCTGGGCCAGGGCCTTTACAAGTGTCAAGCGAATTAAGAACATAATAAACATCATCATATGTAAAGCATGCCACCTTACTATAATAATCTAGTTTTGTATTTATCACTGATGAAATACTACCTGAGATACTATTGGGCGTATATACCGAATCAAAATATTTAGCAAAGAGGGTACAAATAACATCGCTATTATGGGAAACTATGGTCCCATATTTCATAGTGGCAGGGAAACCCGTTCTGGATGTTAGAGAATGAGAAAAGCTCCAAAGTAATTTAGGATTATCCTTAAGCTGTTGCTCAATACTTCTTAAATAATTATTATAGCAGGTTCGAATCTCAGATTTAACCTGCCTACGAAACTGGGAAAAAATCTTATAATCATACTCGTTCCTATATAACAGTTTATGAAACTTATGTTTTCGAGTAATTAGGTATCTCAGTTTATTTGAGTACCAGATGGGGAATTTAGATGAAGGATTATTCTTAAGTAGCTTCGGTTTTAAAAAATTATTCAACTTTGAATAAAGTATATTGGTCACACTATCAACATCCATATTGGCGTTAATGAATTCGTGATTCCAATCAATACCAGCTACTTGACTTCTAATATGGTCATAGTTAAGTTGTCTTACATTGATAGATTGAAAGCTTATTTGTGATAAATTTTTATGAACAAGGCTTATTAAATCAATAAGCATAGGTGGGTGATACCTATATCAACCTTAGAAAGGGGATCTAAGCAGGGCTTGATTTCAATAGAACCAATTCTTAGAGTCGAGAGTACTAAATCCAACACTTTATTAGTGCAGTTAAGCGTACTGTTATGTTGAGTTAAGTTGGTAAGCATAAATATTTCTACCAGATATTGAGCAGTGCGTCCTTCGTATAGCGAAGGCCATAGGCCATCATGATTATAACTCCAGGTTATACAATCCAAATTAAAATCACCAACAATTAAGAAATTATAACTGGTAGGTGAGTTTATTATATAATCAGATATATGATCGAAAAATTGTTTATAATTATCAAAAGTTGTATTATTTGACTTGAAGTAAACTACAAAAAGAATTAATACCTTCCCGTTATGCAAATTAATTTTTAGCCAAACGTCATCGTAGACCATATTAAGACTGGATATGTCGCTAAATACAAAAGATTTTTTTAAAATTTTCTAACTTGGATTGTAAGGTATGGCTGGGAAGGAATAGTAGATACTGTCAGCGCTGATCTCGCTGACCAGTTGCAGACAATTTCGTACCGGAACTTTCAACACTCACCAAATCCTCGTCGATTCTGTGTGGCTTGAGTGGACTGTAATTTTTTTCTTTTCACGCACCACAATTCACAAGAAAAACTAAACTCAATAAATGCGTACAACAACTTAGTTTTAATTTTATTTTTTTTTGTTAAATATTTTTTTTTGTATTTTTCTTAATTTGTGGTGTGCTTGTTCGCGGCTGTTCTCTTACACAACTTTTTATTTCTTACAATTTTAATTTGTTAACAAAATTTACATTCGTAGGAAAGTGCAATTAGTTTTTCATATATAAACTTATTTTTGCTCGAATTGCTCTAATATTTAGTACAATTTTTCCTAGTAATTATCGCTTAATCTAATACATTCTTTACTCAATTTTTATTTTATCTGTCAGAATTTATATAAACAAAACAAATTTTATGAAGCAAACTTGTAATAGTGAGCTTTTATTGCAAAATTAATTATCATAATTGAAATGATTTTACTTTTTTTTTTACATTTTTGATGGAGACCGCTTGTGGGATGGATCCCGTGGCTGGGAAAGTGAACTAATATTGGAATCATTTTATTATCGTGGAAATTTGTCATATCAATGAATTTGGATAATGTGGTGTTGTTGTTGTTGTTATTTAATGGTTTTCGTTGATGCGTTGCTATCGAACATACTCCCCTCCAAATTAAATGTATTTTATTTTTTTTTTCATTAATCTTCTATTGGCAGCCGAAATAATTTAGTGATTGGTCGTTTGAAGGTTGAGCTTTTGGTTTGAGCTGTAGCTACCCTGACTAAACCGTCTGTTCCGGTATGTACGTCTTTTATGCGGCCCAACGGCCAAGTGCACGGTGGTGTGTTTTTGTCATATAATAATACCACGTCGTCGATTTGTAGATTTTTACTTGGTTGTTGCCATTTAGATCGTTGCTGTAGTGTATTTAAATATGTGAGTGCATATCGACGCCAAAATAATTGCACCAGTTGTTGCGTCTGTTCCCATCGGTTGAGTCGTGCCATGCTACATTCTTCGTAGTTGGGATGTGGCAGGGCAGTAATCGGCCCCAATGTTAAAAAATGGCCCGGTGTTAGCGCATGGATGTTGCATGAATCTTCATTGGTAATAGCGCATAAGGGTCTTGAATTGAGGATTCCTTCAATTTGTATAAGAATTGTTTGAATTTTTTCGAATGTGCGATTCGCAGCTCTAACAACTTTAATTAAGTGGGTTTTGACGGACTTCACCGCCCGTTCCCAAATTCCACCGAAATGTGGCGCGAGTGGTGGAATTAAATTCCATTTTATGCCCTTGTTCATTGCGAATTCGTCAAGCTTAGTTACAGCTTCTTTTGTTGATAATACGGAGTAATACTCTTGTAACGGGTGATTTTTTAAGAGCTTGAGAACTTTTTTTTAAAAAAAAACGCATAAAATTTGCAAAATCTCATCGGTTCTTTATTTGAAACGTTAGATTGGTCCATGACATTTACTTTTTGAAGATAATTTCATTTAAATGTTGACCGCGGCTGCGTCTTAGGTGGTCCATTCGGAAAGTCCAATTTTGGGCAACTTTTTCGAGCATTTCGGCCGGAATAGCCCGAATTTCTTCGGAAATGTTGTCTTCCAAAACTGGAATAGTTGCTGGCTTATTTCTGTAGACTTTAGACTTGACGTAGCCCCATAAAAAATAGTCTAAAGGCGTCAAATCGCATGATCTTGGTGGCCAACATACCGGGCCATTTCTTGAGATGAATTGTTCTCCGAAGTTTTCCCTCAAAATGGCCATAGAATCGCAAGCTGTGTGGCATGTAGCGCCATCTTGTTGAAACCACATGTCAACTAAGTTCAGTTCTTCCATTTTTGGCAACAAAAAGTTTGTTAGCATCGAACGATAGCGATCGCCATTCACCGTAACGTTGCGTCCAACAGCATCTTTGAAAAAATACGGTCCAATGATTCCACCAGCGTACAAACCACACCAAACAGTGCATTTTTCGGGATGCATGGGCAGTTCTTGAACGGCTTCTGGTTGCTCTTCACTCCAAATGCGGCAATTTTGCTTATTTACGTAGCCATTCAACCAGAAATGAGCCTCATCGCTGAACAAAATTTGTCGATAAAAAAGCGGATTTTCTGCCAACTTTTCTAGGGCCCATTCACTGAAAATTCGACGTTGTGGCAGATCGTTCGGCTTCAGTTCTTGCAGGAGCTGTATTTTATACGGTTTTACACCAATATCTTTGCGTAAAATCTTCCATGTCGTCGAATAACACAAACCCAATTGCTGCGAACGGCGACGAATCGACATTTCACGGTCTTCAGCAACACTCTCAGAAACAGACGCAATATTCTCTTCTGTACGCACTGTACGCATTCGTGTGGTTGGTTTAATGTCCAATAAAGTAAACTGAGTGCGAAACTTGGTCACAATCGCATTAATTGTTTGCTCACTTGGTCGATTATGTAGACCATAAATCGGACGTAAATCGCGAAACACTTTTCGAACCGAACACTGATTTTTGTAATATAATTCAATTATTTGCAAGCGTTGCTCGTTAGTAAGTCTATTCATTATGAAATGTCAAAGCATACTGAGCATCTTTCTCTTTGACACCTTGTCTGAAATCCCGCGTGATCTGTCAAATACTAATGCATGAAAATCCTAACCACAAAAAAATCACCCTTTAGGAGTAGCTTCGCTCCTAGAAAATTTGAGCCGTTGTCGGAAAATATCTCACTCGGCGCTCCCCTCCGTCCTACGAACCGATCTAAAGCGTTAATAAATGCTTGAGTTGTTAGTGACGATACAACTTCGAGATGTAGTGCTTTCGTGGCAAAGCATACAAATAGTACAATAAAACCTTTCTCTAATTTCGCCCCTCTTCCTAACTTGGATGAAATTAATATTGGTGTCCCGCATAATCAATTCCGATTATGGAAAATGGCCGACTAGGGTTAACTCGTGCTTCTGGCAAGCAGCCCATTTGTTGTGTTGATTTCAGTGTGGAATATCGATAACACGTGACACACTTGCGGGTTAATTTTCGAGCCAATTCGCGTACTCCCAAAATCCAGTACTTTTGTCGTGAGAAGGCGGTTAATAGTGAAGGACCCGGATGTAGATACTTTTTGTGTAAGTGATGTAATATCAGCATAGTGATCGCGTGATTTTTTGCTATGATCATTAGATGCTTGGTATCATATCTGCAATGTGAATTCTCGAGACGACCACCGACTCTTAGTACACCGTTTGAATCAAGAAACGGTGCTAATGGCTTCAATTTTGAGTTATTAGATACTGTTTTATAAAGGTTCAATGATTTGATTTCTTTCTCAAATTCCACTTGTTGACTGTAACGGACAATTGTGACTTCTGCTGCGGTTAAATCAATCACATTCAATTTGGTTGGGGTTTTCACCTTTTATTTTGAATTGGAGATGAACCTTAAGATATATGCCATTGTACGTAGCAATTTTGGCCAATCTGAACAACGTTCGACTAAACTAGCAATCGGGTGTGAATTTAGAAGATCGATTGTTACGTGGAAATTTTTGGCATCATTCAAACGAACTTCATGTGTTGTTTGTTGCCTTCATTGGCCACTTTGTTTCATGCTGCGATAACCAATTTGGGCCCTTAAACCACAAGTCACTGGTAACTAATTTATCCGCTGTAATTCCCCGAGTTGCCAAATCTGCAGGATTTTCACTTCCTTTTATGTGAAGCCAAGTTGCTTCCGGTAATAATGTCTGAATTGCTCCTACTCTATTTGCAATGTAATTCTTCCATTTTCGCGGGTGATTGTTTAGCCATGCTAGGACGACCATCGAGTCGGTCCACAACCGTATTGATGCTTGTTTTTTATCGATGGCATGCAACACTGCTTTTATGAGCTTCGCTAGCAGGTGGGCTCCACAAAGCTCCAATCTAGGTAGACTTAGTTGCTTAATTGGGGCCACCTTTGATTTCGCAGTTAACAAATGCACCGTATATTCACCATTCTGTTTTGATCTCACATAAACGGCCGCTGAATAAGCCAGCTCACTGGCATCGCTGAAACCATGCAATTGTATCTTCTTAGAAAAATCTGTTACGAATCGAGGTATTCTTGCTTGATTTAACATGTTAAATTGGCTGTGCAAATTGGTCCATGTTTCTTGTAGATCTATCGGTAAAGACTCATCCCAGGATATCTTTCGTAACCATAATGTTTGCATTAAAATTTTCATGTTTACTGTAAATGGGCTTAACCAACCTAACGGATCAAATATCATCGAAGCAATCGACAAAATGTGGCGTTTTGAGCAAGCTTGATTAGGCGCATCTTTGATTTCAAACGAGAAATGATCTGTAGGTGGGTTCCAACGGAGACCCAACATTTGTGTTGTCCTCCCTTCCTCCACAATTTGCGTTGTATCATTTGAATCGCTTAACGACGCAATGTTGGAATGCAATTTCCTCAGTGGGAACCCGCACTCGGCGAGTACTTGTCCTAAGTCCTTCTTTAATTGCAAGGCTTCGTGTTCAGTTGTCGCTCCGGCTAGTAGATCATCGACATAGAAGTGTTTCTTTATCACGCTTGATACTTCCGGATGAGTCAGCGCGCAGTCGTCCGCTATCTGATGTAACACTCGAATTGCGAGAAATGGGGCACACGAAGTTCCGTAAGTTACTGTTACTAGCTCATAATGTTTTATGGGATCATCGGGGTGTCGGCACCAAAGGATTCTTTGCATTGGTGTCTGCTTATCGCTTACTAGCACTTGCCTATACATCTTTTCGATGTCCGCGCACAATGCTACCTTGAATCCTCGAAATCTCACTAAAATGGTCCATAATGTGTCTTGGATTGTTGGCCCCACTAATAATTTATCATTTACGGATGTGCCGGTGGATGTTGGCGCTGATCCATCGAACACCACTCTCAATTTGGTTGTCGCACTTCCTTCACGTATTACCCCATGATGTGGAAGATAACAAATTTCCTTGTCACAATTCTCGGATTCGCCTTGTATTTCTCGCATATGACCCATTTTGAGGTATTCGTCCATAAACTGTCGATACAGGTTCCCAAATTCTTGATTCCGCTTCATTTTTCGTTCCATGGCTATTAGTCGCTGCAAAGCCAGATGGTAAAATTTTCCCAGTGGTGGTGAATTCGCTTTTATTGGAAGCTGTACGACATATCGCCCATTTTCATTCCTGAAATATGTTGATTTGAAGTTCGACTCGCAAGCTTCTTCTTCGATTGTCCAGGGAACTGTCTCAATTACTTCTTCTTGTTTCCAAAATTGTTGCAAGGTTTCATCTAAACTAGTTTCGTCCTTGATTGCTAGATGGAAGCTCGTTTGTGGGACTAATTCCTGACTGCTATGAATTTTGTCAGTTGCCATGCCCGCAATTACATAGCCGAAAATTGTCTCCTGTGCAATAACATTCGTTGATAATGGTATTTGCTTCGGTTTCAGGATATGGAAGAAATAATCGGCACCCAATAATATCCTTTCTTTCGTTGAATCTCGGATCCGCTATTTTAGTAATTGACAATTGATTGATCTCACTGTTGACCTTTTGATTTGCCGTCAACGTTGAAATTTTTGGGACAATTAATGCTTTGATGCTTAGCCCTTGAGCCATGTCGAACCGTGAATAAATTGTGACTTCGGTTTTTCCGAGATGTCTACACTCTCGTTGCAATTCCCTCTATTTGGAGTCGACAGCTTGTGGTATTTAATTTCAATTTGTTAACACACGAATGCGAAATAAATGAGGCTTGGGATCCTGATCCAAGAGAAGGCGGCAGAAACTAACATGTCCAACTTGATTCTTAACTCTCACTGTAGCTGTAGGGAGAATGGTATTACCGAGGTTGCAAATGTTTGCTGTTATGCTTCCTGACGGTGTAGTCTTTCCTTCTGGCTGGCTAGGTACAGATATTACTGGTGTCTCTGTGGCTGCTGTGACTGAATGGGTAATTGTACTATCAAGGTGTAGTAGAGTGTAGTGTCGACGTTTACAACTCATGCAACTGAATCTATTTAAACAGTTCGATGCTCTATGTTGATTTGATAGACAATTGAAACATAGTTTTAGTCTTGCCACTACTTCGCGTCGGTCACTCGAATTCATCCCCTTGAATTTGTCGCATTGATGTAGACGATGGGAACCCTTGCAATACACACATTCGCACGACGTTGAAGCAACTGGGTTTAACTGATGAGCCTTAACGATCGTGGGCTTCAATGCGCCTTGCTTGGCGGGTGCACACGATTCCAACGCGTCACATCTATCACTCAAGAATTGTAAACAGTCGTCATATGAATGATAATCTTTGTTTACAGTTTTGTGCGCCCATGTTTCTCTGGTTTCCACATCGGTTTTGCTTAACAGAATATATATGAGCCACGGATCACGCTTGGTGGCTTCACCGCCTAGTGCAATTATGCCCCTGTTTACTTCATCCGAATGGTTAAATAATTGTCGCAATTTCTTGATCGAAGGCTGTTGAATTGCCGGTTGCTCTATAAACGATCTGATTAATGAATTTATGACCAGTTTCCCCTTGTCATACCTAGCACATATTTTGTCCCACGCTTGGGTATAATTTGCCTCCGAAACGGTTATGTGCTTGATTAAGTCCGCAGTATCACCCTCCATTTGTCCCTTTAAGTATTGGAATTTTTGAACATCGTTAAATCCCAACTAACTATGTACTAATGCAACGAAAATATCTCTGAAACTCGGAAAATCCTCGTAAGCTCCTGAGAATTTCGGTAATTTTAGTGTGGGGAGTCGTACTGAAGTGTTACCTTCGTCGGCCGTGTCTCGAATGGTTTGATTTAAGGAGGTTGTGAAGGTTGAAGATAACGTGCTTAGGAACTCGTTTTGTTCTCGTAGTAGTCGGGACATCATTCCTTCCACTTGACCTCGCTCTTGCCCCTGCTGGTCTATTTGAATGATTTCTTGAAACTTCGTCTTGATGCTCAGATACTTTGGTTCATATTCGGTGAGCTCCGAAGTACCGTCGTAGCTAACCAATTTAGCATCACATTCCAGAAACTCTGAAAAGGCTCGCTCTAAGTATTCTAACCGCGTTATTATCTCAACCCGTGTTGTTCTTTCAGTCATTTTATCCGCAAAGGTCACTAATCTGCTAATGGTGCTCTTCGCCATTCCTCGCCTGGTGGTACATTCCTTGACTTCCTTGTCGGTCATTTAACTTAATTGATTCACACTGCGCTCGTGGCTTTCTTCTCACTATACCAAATCGAATTCTCAGAATTTAATCAAACTTTTCTCTTAACTGGCAGCCCAAATTCTAGACTCACACAACGGAATGATTTTAATATTCAACGACCCTGGTGTACGTAATGCAACTCACAAAATGGCGGCTACGATTGCGCCTTAAATAGTTACGACCAATTATAACTATCAATTCAGATGTTGACGTGCCGGACAATAACTCACGTACGTAATATTTACTCACAACACTCACACTGCTTTGAATGAAGCAACAACAATCGTACGAACAATTCGCGTTAATTTACCACCCTATTTCAACATATAATTGATTTGACAACAAAACTACTTCGCGATATACGATGCCTTCACTGCTAATTCGATGTCACAACAATAACAAATATGATAATTAGTTCACTTACCCCCAGGTTGACTCGTATTGGGACCCTTCGCTGTATTGGTTCCCTTATGTATTTCGTACTGTAATCCTTCGCTGGATTAATTCCCCTATGTATCTCGTGTTGTAATCCTTCGCTGGATTAATTCCCCTATGTATCTCGTGTTGTAATCCTTCGCTGGATTAATTCCCCGCAAAATGGCGGCAACTCGTGGTTGATGTCTGTATGGAATGATTGAGAACCAACTGCTTTACCGTATTGGCTCGGTAAATTCGCTCGTTCTACCCTTGTAATCCGTTGCTGAATGACCTTGTGTCTCGTCACGCCTTGGCTTGGTTAATTCGCTCTTTGCAAAAAAATGGCGGCACCTCGTGGCTGTTGTATGTGTCGAATGATCGATCGAAAAAACCAACCTTATTCACCGTATATTCTTTGGTTAACCTCGCTCGCTCTGATTTGTACTCCACGCTGGATTACCGTATCGCTCCGTCTCGCGATCGGGCTCGAAGGACCACTTTGTCAGCGCTGATCTCGCTGACCAGTCGCAGACAATTTCGGACCGGAACTTTCAACACTCACAAAATCCTCGTCGATTCTGTGTGGCTTGAGTGGACTGTAATTTTTTTCTTTTCACGCACCACAATTCACAAGAAAAACTTAACTCAATAAATGCGTACAACAACTTAGTTTTAATTTTATTTTTTTTTTGTTAAATATTTTTTTTTGTATTTTTCTTAATTTGTGGTGTGCTTGTTCGCGGCTGTTCTCTTACACAACTTTTTATTTCTTACAATTTTAATTTGTTAACAAAATTTACATTCGTAGGAAAGTGACATCTAGTTTTTCATATATAAACTTATTTTTGCTCGAATTGCTCTAATATTTAGTACAATTTTTCCTAGTAATTATCGCTTAATCTAATACATTCTTTACTCAATTTTTATTTTATCTGTCAGAATTTATATAAACAAAACAAATTTTATGAAGCAAACTTGTAATAGTGAGCTTTTATTGCAAAATTAATTATCATAATTGAAATGATTTTACTTTACTTTTACATTTTTGATGGAGACCGCTTGTGGGATGGATCCCGTGGCTGGGAAAGTGAACTAATATTGGAATCATTTTGTTATCGTGGAAATTTGTCATATCAATGAATTTGGATTATGTGGTGTTGTTGTTGTTGTTACTTAATGGTTTTCGTTGATGCGCTGCTATCGAACAGATACCGCACACAGAATATTCAGACGAAAGGATTGTTGATTTCGAAATCGTCCAAAAAAATATTATATGGAATAATAATTTTATCGTCCCCTAAATATGATGTTTTTATTTTATATGTTTCACCATTGACAAAATTGCAGTAACTGTTTTTCGATTTTAATTCCTTTATATTTTCTATGGTTTTTTGCAACAAATCATTTTTTTTTTTTCAAAAATACTTTTCATTTCAAATTTGAAAGGCATAAAATAGCCTGCAATATTCTTTCCTTCTAAGACGGATTCACCCACCTTTAAAACTTCGACCACTTCGTTATAAAAAGAAAACGCAATTGGACTTTCTAACAATTCGTCGCTCTTTAATTTTTTCATTAGACGATATTCCGATTTAATTTCATCGAACAAATGATGGAATGAAGCAATTAAGTTCGCAATTTTGGTTCCCATGTTTTAATAGCTTCTAGTATGCCATTTGCATCTTTTCGAGACATATTACTTTTCCAATATAAATTAAGGATTAATAAAGTAGAATGATGTTTAAGATTGTCAATAAAATAATTTGGATCTTGAGTTAAAGTCGTAGTATCAGCAACCAAACTAGAACTTTCATTTGGCTTAACTAATGTAATATTAAGGGAGTTTTCAGTAATTAAACTTATATTTTCATTTTTTTCCAAATTTGATTCTTCTTCAAATACAAATTTGTTTTCATTATCTCAATGGAAATTTAATGAATGTTTTCTAAAGTTTTTTAAATTGCCAAATTTCATCTTGCAATTAGTTTCAGCGCATTGGTAAGTGTCAGATCCTGTTAGTCCATGTATAAATTTTAAATGTTTTATAAAATTTGGAAATAAAATTATATTTTCGTTACATTTAAAACAGAAAACCATTGTTACTTCAATATTTAGATTTATTGGAAAATTTTTATTTATTAAAATAAGATAATAAGCATGACATGCTTGAAATTACTTCATCGTATTTTGTGTCAATGTTAAAAAAGTACTTCTGAATAAAAAGCCAAACTGGGAAGCTGGCTAATGGGTATTTTAAGTTCAAACTCTGGAATGTCTTAAAACACGCCGACAAGCAAGATATAAAATTGTTAAAGGGGTATTTAAAATTGTTAATATATTAATATACTTGGGGTTCACGCTATTTATATCACCAATTGAAATTATCATTGGCTGAACGCTGGTTTTATTCTCCCACGCACAATTTTGTGTGGACTTAATTTCTTCGTGAAACTCAGATAACGAATTTATGTAGACTATGAGTGAATCCTCCGCTTCTTCGATCGTTATTTTCACGGTTTTCTTCTTTTTGTTATTTTTACAAACCTCGTACCTTGCAACTGGTGGAAGTATGTGGGCTAAGATCTTAATTATGTTTAAAATTGTCGTTTTCGTTTTTATCATTATCGTCTTGATAATTTTGGGGCGATTTGCCGGAACAATAATATATGTAGTCTAAAAGTATTTGAAATAACATGTTGTATAATAAGTACATTCAAGGACACAATTCATACGGAATGGAAGTTTGTCCTAACTTTCCTAAACCAACAACAAAAACATTTATAGTGAGAATGTATTAGTAATAATGTAATAAAATAAAAAACTCTACATTTAGGCGATATTCGAAATGAGATAATAAGATTTAAGTTGAGTTACATTTTATAAAATAAAATTTTGGTAATACAAGTACATATATATTTTTACGAAAAAAAAATCGTATGTTTAAAATTAAAAAGTAAAAGAAAAAGCAATACTGCAAACATACCTGGAACTACAAAACACTTATAGTAGAAGGCCTCAGTTACTCGAAAAATAACAATTCTTTGAAAAATCTAGAGGAGAAGGGGGTTAGTATTCAATGTTTTTGATTGACGAATTGACTACGTTTGAAACAGAAAATTTTCATGGATTTTCTTTGAATAAACGCAGACGGCTACCACACCTGGAATAAAAATTTTCTTATACTAGGAAGCCTCAATCACTCGAGAAATACAAGTTCTTTGAAAAATCTAGAGAAGAAGAGGGTTAGTATTCAATTTGATTGACGAATTCACTACGTTTGAAACAGAAAATTTGCATGGATTTTCTTTGAATAAACGCAGATGGCTACCAGACCTGGAGTTGAAATTTCCTTATACTAGGAAGTCAATTCGTCAATCAAAAACATTGAAAACTAACTCCCTTTTCCTCTAGATTTTTCAAAGAACTTGTATTTTTCGAGTAATTCAGGTTTCCTAGTATGAGAAAATTTTAATTCCAGGTGTGGTAGCCATCTGCTTTTATTCAAAGAAAATCCATGAAAATTTCCTGTTTCAAACGTAATTGACTACAATCAATCAAAAACTTTGAATACCATCTTTTTTATAGCCCAGATTTTTCAAAGAACCATTACGTTTCGGATTATTTATACCCTTTGCGTTTTAAAAAATAGCCGTTCCAGTTGTCGTAGTTTTCAGCATTTATTCAAAGAAAATTTTTGGTTTTTAAAAATATTTAACTTTAACCTTATACTTAATGCATACCACTTTTAAAATCTTTCAACAATCCTGCACGTTGCTTTTCCTTATTTTTTGGAAAATTTGTCAACTTCTCTTTCTGCTATAAATAATTTGAATTTTGTTTCGTTTGTCAATTATTTTTTCCCATTGCCATCACAACCTACTAGAATATGTTTGAACAATACCTATTTCACCAATTTCGTTCTAGTATCAAAAATAATTAATTTTACCATCACCATGTTTCAATCTCAATGATATAATAATTGAAACAGAGATAATGTAGATACAGAAACGAAACATAAACTTTAATAAACTAAACGATTAAGATAGATATTAGTTAAAGGATGAAGTTAGAACATCCCAGCATAGACATGAAAATATTGTCATAGCTACTTAGGTTTTGAATATTACTTTAATTCTGATTCGTTTTTTATACACTGCACTCAGAAAAAAGATTACTACCAAATAATTAGTTAAATTAATTTGGTTGTTTTAACACAAAATTCTGAGCTAGATAAACCAAACCTCTTGTTTAAATTAGAAAGTTGGTATTTTTTTACTTGGTTACTACAAAAAGTGAGTGAAATTTGAGTTACCAGGATGTTGGTACGTAGTTTTGTTTAATTTAACCAAAAAAAAATTTGTTAGGTTAACAATATTCTTGTTATAACTAACCAAATATTTTGGTTTGTCTTAATTAGTTATTTTGACCTATAAGTTTTGTCATATAAACTAAGACTTAAATTCTAGCGAATCAATAAAATTCGCTAAATCATTGTGATTATACTTTGAATGTAAGTTCAAAGTATTTACAATATTTTTGTAGTTTGATTACTGCATTCTGATGAGACACTCGAATTTTTTAATGTAAAGAATTCAATGTTTCATTAGTTCGAAATCAAACTTCCAACGTGTTGGTTTGGTAACCTCACCTTGATGTAATGTGTTCAACCTAAAACGTTTGCAACATTTACCGCCATTTTTGTTACATTTACTAAGAAAATTTGGTAGAATTAAACTAGTAAAATAATAATAACTAATTATTAGTAAAATAATTTTTTCCCTTGGTTAATTTAACAAAATAGTTAGTCACTGTTACCAAGTATTTTCCATTTCTACCCATTAAATTAACCATATGTTTTTGGTTATATTAACTAAGTTATAAATTAAATAAGCAGGATTTGGTTATTTTAAATTAAAATTTTATTCAACTAAGATCTTGTTCGTTTTTTAACTAAGAAATTTGGTTGATCGAAAATCACCAAGATTTTGGCAAAATATACTCAGATTTTTGTTTCTTTTGACCCAAGTTTTTCTCTGAGTGTGTTATTACTTAAAAATTTGCATGGCAGCTTAAATTTATTTTGCCGTAGTGTTTGCATATGTTTATATTTCAAAATATCCAACATTCCGGCAAATCAAATTGAATTTAGACGTTTATATATTATTTTCACTAATACTTTCAAACAAATTTAGGATTTAGGAAAAACTTCATAGTGGTATATAGAAGCGTGAAGTTTGTCCTAAATTTGTCCTAAATTTGTTTTTGTAATTTTAGGACAAAGTAAGGACATACTTCACGGGAATCAATTCATAGTATATATACTGTCATAGAAATAACTCATTTTGTGGTCAAAATAGGAGAGACTATTTTGTCAGAGTTATTTGTGTCAGGGTTAAGAATTTTTTTTTTAAAGTTATTGATAGATTTTAAATATTAAGTAATCTGGGTTAATTGCATTGTGCTGTACAGTCAATATGTCAGTATCTGCTACCAAAAATGCCGATCTGCTTCACTTTGTTCTTGTAAAATTGTTTATTGTTCCAGGTCTCGAAAAGGGTGATAATGCTAGACGGTTGGAGTTTTCTAGACAGATGTTGAGGATGATAGCGTTTTGAAAAAGGGTTTTGTAGACAATTGAGTCTAACTTGAATCGTGAAGGAATTGTGAATTTACACAATATGCCTTATTCGGGCAGAAAAGGCCAAAATCGACACAAGAAAAAGAATAATTCTTTACAAAGTATAAGTTCAGCGTTAATGTTTGGACTGGTATGTTATTGGCCGAAACCTTATCGGCCCATATTATGTGTCGGAACGCCTATCCGGAAATATTTATCTCGAATTAGTTCAGAAGGAGCTTCCTGATCTGATTTTACCATTTTTAGACGATGTGCTGATTGTTTTTGAAAATGACGGCTGTGCAGCCAATGAACGTTATGAGAATAATGATTCATTCCCCAAGATTCGAATGATTTGCTTTATTTATTGGTATGTGCTGTCCCGAGACCTCATACCCTTGAATTTCTATGTCTGGGTACCTAGTTAGAAATTTGTGTACGCAACAGAGGTACCCATGAAATTAAACTTCGCATAATAAGCGTGGAGATTAAAAAACAGATGTCGTGCATGTTTTTACGAAATTGAGGAGGTCGTTTTGAACAAAATCTAATAAATACATCTGATTACAAATTTAGTAATAACTTTAAACGTATTTTTTTAATCCTGACACAAATAACCCTAACAAAATAATATCTCGTAGTTTGGTTACGAAATGAGTGATTTCTATGACGTGTCAGTATATACCATTGGAAAGGGCATAAACTAGAAAAAATTTTTAGCAAAACTAATTTCAAGATAGTTACGTTTTTCATAAATCTACACCTTTTTTAGGATTTGGAAGCCCATAAGTAATTTTTCTAAAATAAGGATTTATTGATGATAAATAAGATCACATTGCAGAATACAATAAAAGTTATTTCGTGCCTATACGACTACAAACAAAACAGTTATGAACATTTTTGATACTGAGACTTTGGGTAATTTAATTTTTTTTTTTAATTATCGTTAACGTGCCACTTAGAACATTGCCAAACACCTTGTATTTAAACCATTAATTTTTGATATAATGAATTTATTTTTATTTTATTTTATAGAGTACATTAATTTGTTCCAAACTGTGGTTTATAAGTTTTTCACTGCGGTTTAATACCTCAAATTATTACTTAAATTCAATTAACCGCGGTAAATTTTCGATAAATTACCTACTTTATATAAAATTTACCGTTTACCGATTAATTGAAAAATCGGTAAATTTGCAGTCCTTATAGGCGCAATCTCGTTATAAAAATTTTAATTTACAACATCCGTTTTAAAACCAATGTTTAGCTACTCGTTATAGTATAGAAAATAATGTTTGTCGAAAGATTTATGTATACATTCACCAGCTACGTATTTTTATAACAGATGAAATGAAAAATCTTGTTTGTACATAAACAAAACCATGCATGTACATAAAAGTACAGTAGATTTATGTTCAAACCACTTTAAAACCATAACCACTTTTGATGGATAATAAAACTAACTTTTATGACGTTAGTTACAATGGAATATACTTAGTTTTACAATAAATTATAATTTTACAGTAATTTCCATTTGTTGTCGTTGTTTGCAGTGTGACTGAAAAGTTTGGTAATTTTCGATCTATTATGAAGCTATTATGAATTGTTCCATTTCCAATAAATATATTAACGGGATATATGAATGTTAGGAGAGGCGAGCAAGTATTTTGTAGCAACTGTGTGCAAACCATAATCAGGCGCGCTTTTTTAAACATATCATGGTAAAATATTCAATTTTAACGGAATCTAAAAATAAATTTGCACACTAAATATTAAAAATCATGATCAAGTTCAATAAGTTAGAGTCCATTAAATTAATAAATTAAAAATAACTTATCAAAATTATTTAAAAAATATTTGTAAAATATATTTTGATTTTGATATCAGATAATAGTATATACGTTAAAATTGAAATTCGACTCACTCTTATAAAATCAAATGTCAATGGGAAACTTAGACAGAAATATTTGTCTTGGCTTAAGTAATTTTAAATAATGTACATATTATCAATTTTCTGGAAAAAACTTACTTAAAAAAGTTCTGTCCAACCAGTAAATTTGTTAGGCTTTGAACTTATTTAAAGTGATAAAAATAAGAAAATATTTTTGGGCAATTATCGTCATATTTGTTTTAAGATTATAAATTTTTTATTTCAATCTGATTTTGAAATAATCATGGCCTAGAATGTGATTTTTCTAGATATGGAACATTTTTTTAAATAATTGGCAACAGCGAAAATCTCCATTGAAAACTATCACTGTAGGAGGGCCCAATGAAATTTTGCGGGAAACGGCTCACTAGCTAATCCTGAACAAATATATAATATTTATTTTAAATTAATCTTATAATATTTCCAGATTTCAAATCGACCAGATTTCCATAAAACCTTATCTGAAATAGCAAATATTTATAAAATATATTTCTTTGATAAAATCTGTATCGTTTTTTGAAAATATTTTGAAAGACCAGCACTTCCAGTTGATTTTCTGATAGTTAAGCGGAAAAAACGATGTTGCATAAACGATGTTGCATTTTCCAACCTATGTTGCACATAAATCTCTAAAATATAAGGATTGATTTGAAATTAAAATAAAAATAGATTTTAATCCAGAAATTTTGTTGTTGTTGTTGCTTTAGTATTATGTTTTTGATATAAACTTATATGTTGGAAACATATGGTGAATACCGGATCAAATACACAAAACTATTTTATTAGACGATGAAATAAAATATCATACTACCAAATTATCAAAAGAAAGTAGTTGTATAATATGCAGGTAAGTTTCTTAAATATTAGTAAATTTTCAAAATGCTTATAACAAAAGTCAACTTCTCTGAGACACTTATAAACAAGGTTTATTCGCACAAGATTAAAATAACAAATCTGTTCAACAAAGTTCAAAAATTGACATGTGGATAAGTTTTCTACAATATTGCTATGATCTCTTACCGGGACAAACAAAGCGAACGGTTTCTGTAGTCGGCGTCATAAATAACGGGTTTTTAATACAAATTTCAATTGAAAAATGTGTTCAACAAATTTCCAAAGAATAAAATTTGGGTACGTTTCCTTAAATGCTGATGATACAGTTTTCACCTGCACAACATATGGTGAATACGGCTCTTCCACAAATGGATTATTGCAACAAGTTTATTTGAAATATTTTTCTTTGTAATTTGTTTCAACAATCTTTTCGTAAAATAACCGCAATTATATTGCCGACCGCAGGAATTGTTCTATGCGTTACTCCCGGTAAGAGACTATATGTGTCTGTTAAAAGCTAAACATACTCTTCCACCAAAATTTTTTTTTTTGAGATACAGATGGCGTTGGAATTGTAATGTTAAAATCTATGATATGCAATCCAATATAGGTTACAAAATCAATCTTATCCCTTTCAAAAATTAAATTGGAAACTGCTACTAGAATCAAAACCTTACCTTATCCAACACTGAAGTTACAGCAAAACCTTACCTTATCCACCAAAAAAACATTTAAGCATAATATATCTTATCCCTTATATTATTTTTTCTAAATCTATCTTGTAAAGCAAAATTAACCTTATCCATCAGAATTATCCCGTTACTAAAAATTTTTTACTTCACGTATGAGACACTATGCAGTTATAGTTACATAAGTTAGGTGTGCAATATTTAATGCGAAAACAAAACTCGAAACTCGTTAGAATATGTCAAACCAGATTTGCGAATATTTTGGGTATAATTAAAGTACGAATTAAAGGAATAACGAAAAGACATCAGAAAACAGCACCTGTTGAAAATAGAGGAGGCGATCGCATAACTAAGAAATTTGTTGAAAAACGCGAGGCCATTATTAATTTTGTCAAACGATTTTAGGTATTTAAATTTATCTATAGATTGATTAGTTTAGATATGCTTATTTTAAATTTATTTTAAAGGTTTAGACAACCATTATTGCCGATCTCGGGTACAAAAGCAATACATGTCTGGGGAGCTTTCGATTAATAGACTTTACCGCATGTTTTCAACTGATTATTCAGCATTGGGAGTCAAGAGAAGCTATTTTCGATATGTTTTTAATCGCAATTTTAATATCGGTTTTAAAGCACCATCATGTGATATTTGCAGCACTTGCCAATCTTTGAAGGAGCAACTAAAATCGGAAATGGACACGCAGAAAAGAAATTTGTTGATGATGACATCACGAGTGCATTGCACGCAAAGCATTTTACACATTGGCAAAAGAGGAAAGAGAAACTATGGAAACGTTTTCCTTTGACTGTCAAAAAATCATGCTGTTGCCGAAAGTGGCTGATCAGGCAGCCTACTACAGCAGACAACTATATATATATAACCTTGGTATTGTTCAAGGGACTTCAAAAGCACATCTTAGAAGCGATAATGTGTTTCTCTATCTTTGGACAGAGAACGAGCGGCCCAAGGGTTCTAATGAGATCACATCAGCAGTCTACCATAGACTTCAAAATACTACTTTTAATAGTAAAATTACAACACTTAGATTTATTTGTGATGGCTGTGGAGCGCAAAACAAAAACACCCCAATGATGGCAATGAGTTCTTATTGGTTAATCTTGGAAGCTCCTAGTCACATCAACGAAATAGAAATTATATTTCCTGTCCCTGGGCACTCCCCCGGATAGAGTTTTTGCTCAATTGGAAAAGAAAGTTAAACGAATCCAGACAATTATTAAACCATAGGAGTATTTTGAACTATACAAGGAAAATGGGCAAATTGTAAGACTAGGGACTCCTGATTGTAGAGTAATAGATTGGAAGAATGCGGCAGCTGCTATATTTAAGCAACCTGGGCAGTGGCATTTTAAATTTAATGCATCGAAAAGATTTATACTAAATCGACTTCCAAATAGAACAATCGTGGTTCGCGGGCAGACAGTTTATCTCTCGGATCTAGGTGTGGCAAAATCGGTTTTAAAGATGGAGAAATCATTACAAAATATGATTGTAAGTATATTACCTCAAAATGTGTCAGTGAAACCAGAAAAACTCAAAGACGTCGAAGAATTGCTTAAAAAACACTTTGGTGAAAATTGGCAGTCAAACGAAGAGCTTGCCTTTTATAAAAATATTTTGGAAGGAACACATTTATGGCTCCTAAAGGAACAAATATATGAGGCACCTGAAGAAGAAGTACAATTAAAAGTATAGAAGTGGAATGGCTTAAGACACTATTTTCAGTTGGTTTCAAGTTAAATGTGAAATGAACTCTGTGAAATATTTTATGTTAAGTTGAATTTCAAAAAATAAAATTTATTTTTAAAAGATTAACAATTTTCATTTTCTTTAATTTACAACAAATTCAAATCAACTTAGGCTTTATCGCGGTCAGTTTATTGCAAATTACACCTTATCCATAGGTGAGTAGCAAAATCATTCTTATCCATTTTATTTTTAATTTTTCCGCAGATTTAATTATTTTAAAATATGTAATCCATAATTTTTAAATTGTAATTTACCGTTATCCGTTAACAAAATGTATAAAAGTATTTATTAATAGTTTAGAAAAAGGAAGATTATCTCATTTATCTCATAATTATATGAAATGGACAAGAGTACGTTTTGCTTTTACCCAACACATATCATGAGCAGAAACCTACTCACATATCAATCTTCTAAAATTTCTGGAAGGGCCATCTTAATGGGAAATTGCGGCAATAATCTCTCTCAAGTCCCGTTATTTATATCGCCAACCCCAGGTATCATTCTATTCATTTATCCCGGTAAGAAAACGAGCATTCCAGAAATCATGTCAATTTTTGAAATTTCTTAAACAGTTTACTTAGCTGAAAATCGTTGCAACAATTCCTTTGTAAAATACAAGTTATTTATAACGCCGAACCAGAAATTGTTTGATTCGTTTGTCTCGATAATAAACCATATCATAAGCAGTCCAGAAAAAATACTAACATGCCAATCTTTTGAAATGTGTTGAAAATATATTGTAATTGAAACTTGTTGCAAAAATCTATTAATTGTGCAATAATTGTTGCATGCAACAAATTAGGGTATTTTTTATTTTATACTTCTGTGATAAAAAACTTTTTTACTTTTTAAAGGAATTTTTGAATTTTTGCAAATATTTTGTAGGGACTTACAAAAAAAGTGATTGAACCAAATAAGCTTTTAACCCTCGTCAGGCGGCATAGGTACAATTGTACCTTTTCTGTTTTTAAGTACTAATAAAGCTTTTTGAGATCTCTACATTTTAATAATATGAAAATTCCAAATATTATCTATTTACAAAAATTATGTCTACAGTGACGAATTTTATATAAAATATATGAAAGAACAATTGTACGTCTGCCGCCTTTTAGCGTTGTAAAATTATGCCGCCGGAGGAGGGTTAAATTATATTGAAAAAATAGTTCATTCGTTTTATCAAAAAATTTAATTGAATATTACGTTTTTTGATAAAAATAAACCGTTTCTTTACAAAACTTACCGTGCGATTCTGATGTTAAGACTATTAAGAGGCTAACAGTAAAGAGGTATTTCGTTAATAGGTTTTTTTTAAGAGAATCTCTTAATTATTGGTATTCTGTTAGTAATACTCTTAAAATGTATATTAAAATCTCTCCAAATTTTTTTGGAGACCTGTAAAATGTGATTTTTATTAATGCGAGCCTTTGAAATTGTATTTTATTGTTAAATAAACGATAAAATACGACATATTTTTGTGAAAACTAATGTTTTACAATACATATTTTTGAAATAAATTAGAGAATGTATTGCAGAAAATTTGTAATAAATTGCCGAAAATAAACAACAACAAAATATTTATTTCTGCTCGAAATGACAATGTCGGAATAATTTTTCTTTTAAAAATATTACATCTAAATCCTTTTTGTGAATTGTAAAATATAATTTAATAAATTATTTATTTACACAATCGTCATTTTTTATTAGTTTTAGTGCAACATAAAAAAATTCTAGCATTTATGATGTTTAAGACCACCTAATTGGTAGGTATTAGGCTAAGAGGTTTTTAAGAGAACCTCTTAACTGATCAGTATGTGCAGAATCGCCAAATAGTCTTAAGTAAGAGAAATCTCTTAGTTATGTGAAATATTGTAGTTAAGACCTCTGTGACTCTACGCCAGAATCGCACGGTTAATTTCAAGATATTTTATATATTTTAAAAAAACTAAATATTTAATGTCAAGTGATCAAAAAAAACTACGCGATATAAGAAATAAGGAGTGAATATGTTTTGGCGAATGTCCAATTTTCTTTTATTATGTAAATGTGTACATAAATCTTGAATACATCGCTCATTTTGATCAAATATTTTATTCCTATGTCGTTTTTTAAGTGCTATAATTAACTACTTTATTTTAAAAGCCGCAAATCATAATACTGGAGCTGGCCATTCCGATGCACAAACTATAAACAAATTTCGCACAAGGTAGCAAAATTCGTCTTTTCCGGTAAAATTTAATTACCAACCTATAGAAATTTTAATTGAAACTTAAAAGTTTTTATGATTTTATTCGTAAATGCTTCGTCATTTTCAAAATCGTTGCAGAAAATGAGAAAACTCCTACGAAAGCTACAACTTCCTGGTTGATGGATTTCAGAAGCTTATATATGAAGTTTTATCCAGATTTTTCAGGTATTTCTTTTGACTTAGGCGATTCGCTATGAGTTGTAAATCTATTTTTGTTAGATTTACGATTTACAACAAGGTACATTTTTTTCATGATTACTATACTTACTTTATTTTACTTCGGAAAAGACAATAAAATGTTTTCCAAATTTAGTTGGTTCCTGAACAACTTTGTTTTAAGAGACGAACTTAAGTGTTCTTAAATATTCTAATAAATTGGTCTCAGTTTGGAGAATTAGAAAAATTTTTCCCTGACGTATATGAAACCACTTCAGTTTAATCCACATTTTGAGACATGTAAAGCTTTTTTTAAATTCTTGGTTGATATAAAGCTCAGGTGCAGTGTTAAATGATGAATGATTTATAAATTTATATGTTGTAACGTTTAACTGCGCGAAACTAACTGCAAAAGTCCATCGATTCAAGTATAGTTGAACGTGTAGATGATAAAACTGTTCAGTTTCTAAATATTGTGCAAATAACTTGTGGAATACCAAAATCCTAAGTTTGCGCCTAAGGCTACAACTTTAAACATTCGAAGATGGGACTTAAAATTTTGATGCCTTGAAACCCTAAATAATTCAAAGGGTCACATCAGAGAAAAAAATTATCGATAGATAAGAAAATTTTTGTTTGTTTTTTGAAATAAATAAAAATATAAACATAAATTAAATGAAATAAAAAAAAAGAAATATTACACAAAACTATAAAATATTTGCATACTAATTCTTTCAAATAAAGTGTATAATATATTGAAGTACACGATGCCTAAAGTATACGATTTGTTGCTCTGATTTGCACAATTAAACTACTTTTCGCTCAGTAGTACGTCCAACTTGTAAAAATTCTCATTTTTAAGTATAATCGTAATCAATCAATTGAAATAGAAGTTCTCATAAATTAATTTTTTTTTATTTTGACCGAAACATTCAAAGCCAAGCGTTTAAAAGTGCACAAGCTATCCGGGTATCTTGCCAATCACATAAAGATAAACGAACACCAATATTCACTTCGTGCATGTACGAGGGTTGCCTTTTATATTTCGGGATTGGACAGCCCTAGTGTTGCAATCTGGCAATTGACAACTCTATCGTAAAGTTTGACATTTCTGAGATTATACGTACTCAGAACGTTTTGACATTCGAGCGCTATTTGTGTTGTTTACAGTACTCAATAACTCAACATCTCGGCGAAAAAATGGAATTAAATCGTGAACATTTTCGTGCGATTATTTTGTACAACTTTCGACGTGGATTAAGGCAGCAAGAGTGCATGTATGAACTTAATTCAATTTTTGGCGATGAAGCTACATCAAGGATCAGTGTTTGTCGATGGTATGGTGAACTCAATCAAGGTCGTAGTTCACTCCAAGACGAATTTCGTGAAGGTCGTCCAGAATCAGTTGTTGTTTTGGAAACCATTGATGCTGTGCGCGAACTGATATTGCAAGATCGTGATCGTCATGTAGCTTATCGTGAGATTGAGACAACCTTAGGCATTAGTGGGACCAGCATACATTCAATATTGCATAAACATTTGAATGTCAAAAAAATTTGTTCGCGTTGGATCCCACACAATTTGTCAATCGCTAAAAAAAAACGCATGTCGATTGTGCTTCAGAACACGTCTATGACATAGTGACAGGTGATGAATCGTGGATTTACGCGTATGAGCACGAACGTAAACAGCAGTAATATTTAATTTGTTACTTTAAAAAAATTAAACTTTCAATACTAAAGCTAAACCAAAAATTTATTTATTTTTTGTTTTTGCCGGCGATTTCTTTAATTATTTTATTTGGCTTGATTAACACCAATATTCACTTCGTGCATGAAATATTAAATTTGTTTCATTAAAAAAAATTACATTTCAGTTTGTAACAGAATTCTATCTAATTCTGTTATCAACCTATCCCAATTCTTTTATTTCCAATTAACATGACCTCGAAGATAATGTCTTCAACTATCTGTAATGTAAATAGCCCGTCATGTTTAATTTGCCTTACATTTTCTGTTAGAGTCTATTTAATTCAAGGTAATATAATTTATTCACATTAGAATATTTTATGTGCCTCGGTTAAATGAACCCAAATATGTTCATGAACGTAATTTGATTACGTCTTTATGAACATATTGGAAATGTAAGTTTTTATACTATACTTACAAATAGGTTAGTAACAACTAACAATGACACCGATGCAAATATTGAAAAGCATTGTGGTTGTTGTTGTTCGAACTTCCTCAACGGATGATTAACCAAAATTTATTTATTTACTATTCATAATGGCGATTTCTTCACTTAATTTGGCTTAATGAACACTAATATTCACTTCGTGCATATAATATTTAATTTGTTACTTAAAAAAAAAAAAATTGAGTTTTAAATCTTAACCAAAAACTTTATTTTTTACTATTCATCATAGCGATTTCTTTTATTAATTTGGCTTCATGGACACTAATATTCACTTCGTGCATGTAATATTTAATTAGTTGTATTAAAAAATGTTTATTTCATTTTAAAAGCTTAACAAAAATTTATTTATTTACTTTTCATGGTTTCGATTTCTTTACTTAATTTGGCTTAATGAACTTTAATATTTACTTCGTGCATGTAATATTAAATTTAATACTTAAAAAAATATAAAAAATTGAGTTTTAAAGCTTAACAAAAAATTTTGTTTTTTTCTATTCATGATGGGGATTTCTTTACTTAATTTGTCTTACTTAACACCAATATTCACTTTGTGCATGTAATATTTAATTTATTACTTAAAAAAATATAAAAAATTGAGTTTTAATGCTAAACTAAAAATTTTAATATTTACTACTCATGATGGCGACTTCTTTACTTAATTTACCCCAATATTCACTTCGTGCATATAATATTAAATTTGTTACTTAAAAAAAATTTATATTTCATTTTAAAAGCCTAACCAAAATCTATTTATTTACTATTCATGGTGGCGATTTCTTTACTTAATTTGGCTTAATGAACAGTAATATTCACTTCGTGCATTTAATATTAAATTTGTTACTTAAAAAAATTTAAATTTCATTTTCTAAGCTTAAACATAATTAATTTATTTACTATTCATGGTGGCGATTTATTTACTTTATTTGGCTTACTTAACACCAATATTCACTTCGTGCATGTAATATTAAATTTGTTACTTTAAAAAACATAAAAAATTGAGTTTTAAAGCTAAACTAAAAATTTTAATATTTACCATTCATGATGGCGATTTCTTTACTTAATTTGGCTTAATTTACACAAATATTCACTTCGTGCATGAATTATTAAATTTGTTACTTAAAATATTTATATTTGATTTTAAAAGCCTAACCAAAATCTATTTATTTACTATTCATGGTGGCGATTTATTTACTTAATTTGGCTTACTTAACACCAATATTCACTTCGTGCATGTAATATTAAATTTGTTACTTTAAAAAACATAAAAAATTGAGTTTTAAAGGTAAACTAAAAATTTTAATATTTACCATTCATGATGGCGATTTCTTTACTTAATTTGGCTTAATTTACACAAATATTCACTTCGTGCATGTAATATTAAATTTGTTACTTAAAATATTTATATTTGATTTTAAAAGCCTAACCAAAATCTATTTATTTACTATTCATGGTGGCGATTTATTTACTTAATTTGGCTTAATTAACAATAATATTCACTTCGTGCATGTAATATTTAACTTGTAATTTAAAAAATTTTAATTTCAGTATTAAGTCTAAACTAAAAAATTTACATATTTACTATTCATCATGGTGATTTCTTTACTTAATTTGGGTTAATGTACACTAATATTCAATTTGTGCATGTAATAATAAAACTTTTACTTAAAAAAATTTAAATTTTATTTTAAAAGCTTAACCAAAATTCTATTATTTACTATTCTTGATAGCGATTTCTTTACATAATTTTGCTTAAATAACACTAATAATTACTTCATGCATGTTTAATTTAATTTGTTACTTAAAAAAATTAAAATTTCAGTATTAGAGCTTAACTAAAAAAATTATTTATTTATTATTCATCATAGCGGTTTCTTTACTTAATTTGTTTTATTGAACCCTAATATTCACTTCGTGCATGTAATATTTAATATGTTACTTAAAAAAATATAAAAATTGGGTTTTAAAGCTTAACAAATATTTTATTATTTTCTATTCATGATGGCGATTTCTTTACCTAATTTGGCTTAATGAACACTAATATTCACTTCGTGCATGTAATATTTAATTTGTTACTAAAAAAAATTTAAATTTCATTTTCTAAGCTTAAACACAATCTATTTATTTACTATTCATAGTGGCGATTTCTTTACTTAATTTGGCTTCATTAACACTAATATTCACTTCGTGCATGTAATATTTAACTTGTTACTTAAATAATTTTAATTTCAGTGTTAAATCTAAACTAAAAATTTACATATTTACTATTCATCATGGTGATTTCTTTACTTAATTTGGGTTGATGTACACTAATATTCAATTCGTGCATGTAATAATAAAATTTTTACTTAAAAAAATTTAAATTTTATTTTAAAAGCTGAACCAAAATTCATTTATTTACTATTCATGGTGCCGATTTCTTTACCCAATTTGGCTTAATTAAAACTAAAATTCAATTCGTGCATGTAATATTAAAACTCTTAGTTTTTTTTTAAAAGCTTAAACAAAATTCTTTTATTTACTTTTCTTGATGGTGATTTCTTTACTTAATTTTGCTTAAATAACACTAATAATCACTTCGTGCATGTAATATTTAATTTGTTACTTAAAAAAATTAAAATTTCAGTATAAATCTTAACTAAAAAATTATTTATTTACTATTCATCATAGCGATTTCTTTACTAAATTTGGTTTATTGAACACTAATATTCACTTCGTGCATGTAAATTAAATTTGTTACTTAAAAAAATATAAAAAATTGAGTTTTAAAGCTTAACAAAAAAATTTGTTTTCTCTATTCATGATGGGGATTTCTTTACTTAATTTGTCTTACTTAACACCAATATTCACTTCGTGCATGTAATATTTAATTTATTACTTAAAAAAATATAAAAAATTGAGTTTTAATGCTAAACTAAAAATTTTAATATTTACTACTCATGATGGCGACTTCTTTACTTAATTTACCCCAATATTCACTTCGTGCATATAATATTAAATTTGTTACTTAAAAAAATTTATATTTCATTTTAAAAGCTTAACCAAAATTTGCTTATTTACTACTCATGGCTGCGATTTATTTACTTAATTTGGTTTAATGAACACTAATATTCACTTCGTGCATTTAATATTTAATTTGTTACTTTAAAAAATTATAAAAAATCGAGTTTTAATTCTTAACCAAAAGTTTTTTTTTTACTATTCATCAAAACAATTTCTGTAATTATTTTGGCTTGATGAACACTAATATTCACTTCGTGCATGTAATATTTAATTAGTTATAATTAATAAAATTAAAATTTCGGTATTAAACCTAAACCAAAAATTTATTTATTTACTATTCATCATACCGATTTCTTTAATTAATTTGGCTTGATGAACACCAATATTCACTTCGTGCATGTAATATTTAATTAGTTGTATTAAAAAAATTTAATTTCATTTTAAAAGCTTAGCCAAAATTTATTTATTTACTTTTCATGGTTTCGATTTCTTAACTTAATTTGGCTTAATGAACTCTAATATTCACTTCGTGCATGTAATATTTAATTTGTTACTTAAAAAAATATAAAAAATTGAGTTTAATGCTTAACAAAAAATTTTATTATTTGTTATTCATGATGGCGATTTCTTTACTTAATTTGGCTTAGTTAACACCAATATTCACTTCGTGCATGTAATATTAAATTTGTTACACAAAAAAATTAAAATTTCAGTATTAAAGCTTAACCATAAATTTATTTATTTACTATTCATGGTAGCAATTTCTTTACTTAAGTTGGCTTAATGAACAATAATATTCACTTCGTCCATGTAATATTTAATTTGTTACTTAAAAAAATATAAAAAATTGAGTTTTAAAGCTTAACAAAAATTTTAATATTTACTGTTCATGATGGCGATTTCTTTACTTAATTTGGCTTAATGAACACTTATATTCACATCGTGCATGTAATATTAAATCTGTTACTTAGAAAAAATTTAAATTTCATTTTTAAAGCTCAACCAAAATTTATTTATTTACTATTCATGGTGGCGATTTCTTTACTTAATTTGGCTTAATCAACACTTTAATTCACTTCGTGCTGGTAATATTTAATTTGTTTCTTTAAAATTTTTTAATTTCAGTATTTAATCTAAACTAAAAGTGTATTTATTTACTATTCATCATGGTGATTTCTTTACTTAATTTGGGTTGATGTACACTAATATTCATTTCGTGAACGTAATATTAAAACTGTTACTTAAAAAAATTTAAATTTTATTTTAAAAACTTAACCAAAATTAATTAATTTATTTATTTTGATGGCGGTTTCTTTGCTTAACTTGGCTTAATGAATTCTTCTATTCACTTCGTGCATTTAATATTAAATTTGTTAATAAACTGTTAAATATTATAATATCGGGCTATATTCAGCACTCCTCCATACACAATAAGTGCTTTTCATAGATAGAAGTTTTAAATTTAACTTTAAATCCTAATCCAAATTTGCTCATTTTTCGTGTCAGTTTACTTAATATTGGAAAATAAACTAAAATTTTCACTTGCTGAATGAGGTAGGCTTCGACCAAAATTTAAAAACTGTACTCATTTTACCATTAGATAATCTAAATCTCAACATTAAATTGTCCAGCATTTGTACTTGTTATTACATCATTTGACATTAAATTTGTCACAAAATTATTTTATTTATAATATTAAACTTTTTTTGTGATAACAAAGATGCACGCTTTTTCGACTTTTTATATCCGTAAGATGTAGCATACATTTTTTGCTATCTATAGTGCCTTATTTAGATCTCGGTTAAGTTTTCAGCGGCAACAATTTCACTATATATTTATATATTTGATTTGTACTCAGTAATAAGAAAACAAAAAAAGTGGATCTGTTATATAAATGACACGTGTTCCATTATAATGCTTACATTTTCATTATTAAGAACATGCATGTAATTCTTGCCTAATTACTTTTACAATTTCCTTATTTCTTTAAGACAATCTCGAAACATATTACAAAAACCAAAAACAAAACAGAACATTTCATAATATACTTTACCAAAGCATAACGAACATAAAAACTTTATACATTGCTAACATACATACATACTCATAATAATATATGCTACATTTTCTAACTAATACTAAACAATGTTATATCTAATTTTTAATAAGAATTTATTTGATCCAGAATTAAAAATGAAAGGAAGAGGAACACTTTTCTATGAAATATATGAGTAAGAGTCATAGAACAACAAGAAACTATGTAGGAACAATAAGTATGTATAAACATAATATACTAGAAAATGTAAGACTTAAAATATGTATGTTTTCATCTTAACATATTATATAAAGATACAGAAGACAACACACAAAACTCTATTGTGCCAAAAAAGCATAAATATTTTTTTTTAAATACAACAAATTTTTATGAAACAATACCGTATCCGAGCGGAGCACATTATTTTATATGAGGAACAACATGAAACCAGAAACAACAACACTAACAATAAAAAATTAGGAAAGAAGAAATCTTCCTTATTCCCTGTGTTCTAAATTCTATCATAATAATAAACATTTTGCCTAATAAGTTAGAACATCTTTCTAAATTTTTTTTGTGTATCATTTCTGGTACTTTTCTTGGTAAAATATAAATGAATGTCTTAAAAGAAATCATTTTATGTTTATGCTCGTTTTAATGTTTTTATGTTCTCGTATATATTTTCACCCTTCCGTTAAAAAATTATCATATTTTTCTTTTGGGATTTTTTTTTTTGTGCCTCATTTTGATTCCTAATAATTCCTTTAATACTTCGTTATAGTTGCTGCGCTGCTGTGTGACTTTTCTTGTATGTATTTTAATGTTATGTATTTTGATATTCTTCTAAAATGTTCGGGACCATTTAAGAAAATTATGAAAGTAGAAAATAATAACAATAAATTAAAGCATAAAATAAGAAAGCAAAGCAAAGAAAAAAAAAGATTTCGGTGATATTTTTAATGGATGATTCTGATGTGATTTAATTATTTGAACTGGTATTTAAAAAAAAGAAAAATCGAACTGGAAATATGATATATTCAGGTTACCAAAATTTCGAACTAATTCTTTTGTTTAGAAGTTGAACACCTAATTAAGTTTTATTGGTATGACGCAGACCATTTATTTCTTGAAATATTTAAATTGTTTCAAAGTTTCAAGTTTGTTGGAAATTTTTTATACCAATCGATCATTGTAAGCCGCAACTTTTCAACAATCTCAAGTCCATTAGATAGGTTCGCTTTTCGTAATAGCCCCACTGCATTCTCAACATTCTGATTACCAGATAAAAAATTGTCCACGTAACTGTCGGTTACTAAATGCTGTCGTATAATTTTAAATGAGAAATCAGATATGCGGAACATGCAAGGGCACTGGTAAATCTGATAAATTTATTATGTGTAATTTAGCGCCCACAACCTTTTCTCATCAGTACACTTCTATTGCTAGTAGAGGAGGGTAGGTTCAAACGTTGCATTTTGTGAATTTTTGACCATAAATGTTTTGGACTTCCAGGAATAAAGTAACCGACATTAGCAATACACATTTTCTTTATCTAAAACCATAAAAATGTAATTTAACACATCTTTTACATTAAAGCTTTTAAACCTAATAATAGCGAATACTTTAGACATAGACATTCTTATAGACTATACCTTATTTTACTATGTAAAAGAAATTAAAAATTCTGATGCTTTAATTTAATTAGCGGTAATGTACGGATAAATTGCGAAATCAGTTAATATGCTAAATTCTATTATTTAATCCGTTTGCATGATTAAATATCGATTGTAGTAAGCTCCGCATTTGTTATATAACGCATTTGTAATATAACACAAATAGACTGTGTGTGGTGAAAATGAACCCATTTCGGAAAAAGAGAACTCTAATATGGTCATTTTGACCTTAAATCACCCTTAAGATTATCAAACTGAGCGAATATCAAAGTCGTTTATATTACATTACATAATACAAACTCCTACAACTCCTACTACGTTCTAGTTTTTCGAATTATTTAGGAATAATACATAATTTATTGTGCTTGTTGAAGATGTACTTTCAATGGGCAGAAACCTTGTTTACTATGTAGTTGTCTATGAAACGATTGTTGGAAGCGATGCCAGATTAGTTGATCAAGATTAGTTGATTAAGAAAATACTTAAAATTTTAGGCAGGTCCCGAACAGTCTATTCAATTTTATCGCAAAATTGCGAACTAATATTTTGATATCGGTAAATTGACGGCAAGTGAAACAGGGTTTTTGATCAGCCAGTATTTTCTGTTTTTTTTTCAAGTGGCGTTGACACTTTGACAATTTCTATGAAAACTTTTTAACAGTTTAGTTAGATTGACTATTTTGTTCGAACTTATTATGTTCTCGAAAAAAGGCGCACAACATCTGAAACGTCATAAAAATTAGATTTCTCTATGGCAAGAGGAAAAGATTACCCATTCAATAAGTCCAGTAATTCATGCATTATGGCACTAGAGTCTAATGAAAAACATAAGGCACCGTAAATAAAATAATTTAAAATGAATTAGAATATTTTGAATTATTTTGAACATTCGCTTGCCTCAAAAGAACTCGTTGGTTTATTGGTCGAGTGATTTAGTTTTTCAAGAAGATGTGAATAAAGTGTAAGTGAGGATAAAACCGAGACAGGATGGGTGAGTTCTGGAAAGTACACTGAGAAAAATAATGTGTGGGCGTACGGTTGAATTAACTGTGATTGGTTTATCTCAATATATTTATAATCGCCATAAGGGAAATCTATTTGACACAAATAATGAACTATTCTAGTTTTAGAAAATTTGCTTCCATGTTAAGGGTCATGCATTTGATGTAACTAATTCATAAAATTTTAAGCATTCCTTTTGTTATAATTTTATCTCGCTTTTGCAACAACCAACAGGAATCAATGTTCTTAACATTATATATGTTGCAGCAACCAATACGTCTTTGCCACAGCCGAGTTTATTTTCGATGACAATAATTTGTTTGTCCCAATTTGCTTTACTTTGTGCTTCCTGCACAAGGTAACGGGGTCTAAAAAGTTACTAAAATTTACGCATAATGTGAATAAATTTTAAAGTGGAAGGATGCGATTTTCAAATTCATATAAAGTTTTTAGTCTGTGCTGTTGTTTAATGTACAATTTGTTTAATTAGTGTTATTTATAAACAAATATGATTATATTATTATAATCGGCTTTGATTTTTGTCATAAGTTTATAGTGCCTAAAGTAAAATATTTTCAAGATCATATTTTGAACCACCATTTATATTTTATTTTTCGTGTGTATTTTTGAAATATTGGTAAATTATAATATTGTAGCTCTGCTGGCTGGTCCCTAGGAGCAATTGATGTTAAAACATGTCATTATATTTCTTTTGTTGCATGTGGTTTAAATCGTGGTTCTAATTTAATTTGGAGTTAACGGTTATTCTATTATATATTATATTAAAGTATCATATATGTATATGTAACAAGTAAGCATAAAACGGCTCCATGAATTAAAAAAGGCTGAAATTAAAAAGATTGACTTAAAAATGGTGTTTTTATATGAAAAAATGGGACCTTTTGTAAGTCATGTCAATTTGCAAATTTAAGTTTGTTTTATATTTTCATTAATGAAAGCATTAGTTCCAATAATTGAATGGTTTGGACTTACATGTCCAATAGAGAGTACCATTAGTCAATTATTAAATTAAAAAAAACAATTTAATAAAAACGACATTTTTAAGTCAGCCTTTTTTAATTCGGGGAGCCGCATAAAACTTCTTTATATTGAAATCTAACTTATAAGTTAATATATGTTTACAGTTGAGATTGAAAATCAAATTTCATCACAGCTTCATTGAAAAAAATACAATAAGTGAAAATGAACCCATTGCTCAAAATAATATAATTGAAATTTCCGAGTCTTTTATTGGACCTCTTGAATTTGCCACCCAAGCAAAATTAAATAATATAGTGACAGCCGAGGCCAATAATAAACCAAAATTAACAAAATTGATTACAGTAAACTAAGTTAATATTTTTATTTTCAGAAACTTGTTTCTTTGAAAGATCTGGATTTTAAAATTCTTTTCGGACAATATACGAGGGTATATCAAAAAGTCTTGCAATATCATATGAAAAAAAAGGGTGAGTGAGACAACAATATATTTTTCAAAACCATTTTTTGCCGCGATGAAACTTCTAGAAGAACATTTCGATGTAAATTTTACAGTTCGTTTGTTTTTGTCAATTTAGTAACACGTGTTTTGAATTTTTCTTAAAATGAATGAAATTGAATATCGCGGCGTTATTAAATTTTTCTGTAAAGATGGACGAAATGCAATTTATATATTCAACTATATATCAAAAGTTTACAGCTAATCTGCACCATCATATGCCACAGTAACAAGGTGGGTAAAATTATTCAAAAGTGGTCGGGAGTCATTAGAAGAAGACAACCGCTCGGGTCGGCCAGCAGATGCTATTAGCCATGAAAACGTAATTTTGGCCGAATCTATTGTATTGGAGGACCGGCGTATTTCTGTTCCTCGGTTAGCGTGAAGACTTTCTCTTTCATACGGTACCATATATACTATATTACATGACCACCTTCACATGTCGAAAGTAAGTGCGCGATGGGTTCCCCGTTTGTTGAATGCAAAACAAAAAAAATGCGTGTTTAAACTTCAAAGGCGATTTTAGATATGTACAAAGAAGATCCAGAAAATTTCTTGGATAACATAATAACAGGCGATAAAACATGGCTTCATCACTGGGATCCGGAATCCAAACAAGAATCGATGCAATGGATTAAACGTAGTGAACCACCACCAAAGAAATTCAAAACTCAACCCTCTGCTGGTAAGGTTTTGGCAACAATTTTTTGGGATGCTGAAGGAATTTTAATAATCGATTATATGCCACCGAAAACCACAATCACAGGCATATATTACGCAGAGGTTTTGCGAAAATTGAAAAATGCGATCCGGGAAAAACGGCCAAGGAAAATTAGGAAAAAAATCTTGCTTCTTCACGACAATGCACTATTGCACAAGGCTAATATTGCTCAAGCTGCATTAAAGGACTGGGGCTTCGTGGAAATTTCGCATCCACCGTACAGTCTAGACTTGGCACCCAGTGACTACTTTCTGTTTCCTAATTTGAAAAAAACACTAAGGGGCCGGAAATTTTCCAGTGACTATGAAGTACAGTCTGTTGTAAATGAATATTTTATGGAGCAAAAGAAATCTTTTTTTTTAGAGGGTTTAGGCAAGTTAATTGATCGATGTGACAAATGTATAAACCTTAAAGGAGATTATGTCGAAAAATAAAAATATTGCTGTCTCACTCACTCTTTTTTTTCATATGATATTGCAAGACTTTTTGATTTGCCCTCGTAATTAAAAAAAACAAATATTAACGGATGTCCAGCAAATAAAATTGGCCAATATTATTGTTAAATGCAGTTTGGAACATGAATTTATATGTAAATCTAAGAATTATGTTTATATCATTATTTATTAATTTTTTTTATTTTTTTTTTTATTTATTTTTTTTTTGTTTAGATTAAATCGAGCAGATTTTATTTAATTGTCCCGCACTATCTGCCAAGTATTTCAGCATGAATTATAGACGTTTACTATACAAGTGCAACGACGCGTTTTCCAACTACAGAAGCCCGCTGTGTGCTGCAGGTATTATAAAGAGGTCATACCTAAGCAATTCGACTCAAACTCCTCAATTTTAAATTTTGGTAAGTATTATATTATAAGTAATATAAACTAAAATAATATTACACGAACGTTTCAACACGAATAAGGTGATTTATGATTATTAATTCGTTTAGAGAATTTTGTGTGATTATAAAAGTGTGTAATTCATACTGAATTTTAAAATTAAATTTATTTCTTCGACATTTCGAGCGCATTGCTCATTTTCAAGATTTAATTATTATAATAAATGAATAAAATTTATCAATGTATAATGTTAAACGAATTTTAAGTAGAAACATTTTATAGCAATTTTATGAAAATAATAAATTTTATAAAAGGTTTTTACTTACAATTTTTTTAACAAAGATAAATTTTATTCATTTATTATAATAATTAAATCTTGAAAATGTGCAATGGGCTCGAAATATCGAACAAATAAATTTAATTTTAAAATTCAGTATGAATTTTAATTAATAAAGAATTTTGAAAGGCACAATTACACACTTATATGTATAATCATCGAATATATAAATAACATTTGACTTAAAACTTTATATTCCAAGCGCTTAAAACAGCGCATCAGCTATTGATTATGATTTCATCAAAAATAATACTGGTTCAGCTCGTACACTTAGAGAAAAGTGGTCAGGCTACTTAAAACAAAGATTGGAAATTCTCGATGATAAACGGGTTCCAACGATTGATTATTTAAAGCAGTTTCCAATTAATATTCTGAATGACAATTTTGTTTTTGAATTGGTAATTGAAACTTGTTATTATCGTTGTTTTCACATTATTAAATAACTAACTTATATATTTTTAGTTTATATTCAACAGTTTGTAATACAATGCAACAGTATTTTGGAAGACAAAGGTCCGGGAAATCAATCCAACAAATGAAATTAGTACGATTTGTATTTCAATTTCAATTTATTTTGATGATTGCGAATGCCTTAATCCATTAGGTTCTCACATGGAATTCAAAAAATTGGAGCAGTTTACTTAAAAATATTATCCGACTATATCTTTCAAGTTACAGAGAATACTTATGGCAATGCTTTTTTTTACGTGGGACAGAAAAAGGTTTGGAAATGATTAAATATTTAAACCATCAATCGAACAAATCGTGAAGGTATTAAGCTTAATGATTACTTAATCAAACTAATTCCTTGTGTTGTTGTGGGTGTCAATTTAGGCGTCAACTCAGTACTTGGTTTTAAGGATTCATTTAACTCTTTTTACTACGGTAGATATTGCAAATGTAATATAGAGATAATGAAGCACATGTGTAAACCAGATTTGACGAGTTTGCGAAATGTCGCCAATTATAATTATGACGTCAGTTTAAATGACATTCAGGTAAGTGGAATAAGAGCATATTCTGTGTAGAATATTTTACTAAATTTTTACTTGGTTGAAAATTTTAGTGTTGACTGTATACACGACCTTCTTGAAGGAGCAAGCCATTATGACTTAATTTTGATTCTCAAAATTTTTGCTTTGGAAAAAAAATATTTTTCAATAAAACAACTAAACCAGAGAATAGAAATGTTTTACTTTTGACCAACAATACAAAAGCCACCTCTATTTTAATTAAATTTAAATTATCGGCATCCGTAATGAAAGTAATAGTAACCTAGTTCTCATTACTTATCGGGTACCTTTTACCTAAATATTCACAAGAAAGGGCTTTGCTTTTAAGAGAAATTAACTTTATAGTATTCAGGAAAAAATTCTATTCAAATTCATTTATTTTTTTTTTTTGATTTATAATATCTCGTCATAATAAGTTATACATAGAAATTTCTAAAAGTCATATAAAACCGAAATTTCACTTTCTACAGCATTAAGCAATAATGTTATGGAAAAAATAGGCCCGCTAGTCGCAATAAATGCAATGAGATTCGAAGCAAAACATCAAATTTATAAAAAGACTTCCTATATTTCGAATAACAGAGTCAATATACTAAAAACACTGCATATTTAAAACCAACCAAAAATTACAAGTCGTGTCCTCAACAATATAGAAAACTTTGAAACTCGTATTACCCATGGACCCATGAAATCTGTTAGTGCTCTAGATATATTGAAATTCGGTTTAAATGCAAATACAATACAAATGTCTTGGATTCAGTTTAATAATTTTCTATACTAAAAAAGGGTATGATTGTTTGTATAGACATTGATAATAATAGTGAGCCAATATTTGGACTTATAAAACTTGTTGTAAAGAACGCTGAAAAATATTATGTGTGTTTAAAATCTATTGAGAGACTATTTTTCGATATTTATTACTCCGCTTGTAATATAAAAGAACTTGGTACTAATATTATACGGGATATGGAATCTTTGAATTGTGACCATATAGCTACGTCCTACATTAGTAAATGCGCTAATTACGCAAATTATGTAATATGGTATTATTTATTTATAATTTTAAAGTATTGTAACAAAATTGTTGCAGATCTGAATGTTACAACAAAATTTTGCAATAAAAATTTATTTAAACATTTTAAAATATGTTTTATTTTTTTTATATAGTTTTTATTAAAATACAGGTTACTCCGGGAGTTTATTTGCAATAAAAAATAGAATATAACTCATGATTGCGCTAATTGAAGTGGTCGCTTGCAATAACGATTTAATAATTTGAATCAAACAATAAGTGGTAAAATTCTAAAATAAATCGATTGTTGTTATTTATAAGTATATCGTTTAGGGCGGCAAAAAGATCATTTAAATCAAATAACTTTCAGTTCTGCCAAAAGAAAATCTTTTATTATTCATAACGTGGAAACTTTCATTTGTCGTAACTTCAAACTGGTATGGTTAACTGAAAATATATGTAACAACAACTATCTCATCGCGGTTCTCACAACCACTTAATTTGGTAGGCATAAAATTCGGTTGCCACAACTAAAGTATTTTCTCAGTGTAATTATGATTGACTGAGCTCGTGGTATAGCGACCCTACATATTTCAGTTATCAAACAAAAGTTCATCTGGTGGCAATGCGAGAATAAGACATGCTTTATCACCAAAATCACACGCTTAAACTTCTGAGCCTTAGCCGCGCTTCACAAGTCTCAAGAATCATAAACAATTTTTACAAATTTGTGCGATAACATAATAACTTTTCTAATTTCTTGTTGATAGACTATATAACATTTAAATTTATCCCATAAAACTCATCACATTTTGCAGGATTATGGGTAACTGCAGTGAAGAGCGCAGCATACACTACTTAAGGAATGTAACCAACGGCGACAAATACATTTACCGTTCAAGACAATTTTGTTGGCTCCAACAATGTTAAATTCAAGGCAGTTTTGCATTTTATCATAAGAAAATATCGATTATTTAAGAAACGGACACTTTCTTATTTGTCAATCGCTAGTGCAGTTGACGGCACAAGATTTCGCCGATGTCAAAATACCATAACTTTCTAGGCAGCATCAAAAAATGAACCAAGATATTAGGCAACGTAGAAATTTTGGTACAACTAAACAACCTAAACTTTCATAAGGATTGTGAGACCCCGGGCACAATGCTATCCCTTGTTGAATACGCCTTCCCTTACCAAATTTGATGACAACCACATATTCCGTATTCCATCATTTGGCCAAATTTTCTCGCCCTCCATTTTCTTTTCAGCTATTGAGCCTTAACTTACATGTATTCACCTACAACGAGCGAAAAACGGTATTGGCTCTAATAATATGCTGCTAGCTGGTATGTTTCTACCCTTAACGGCCGTCGGATATCACATAGTTTTGTTCGACTACCAGAACTTTTGCTATTAGTGAGGCTAACCATTTCGATCCATATGCATAGACTCTGCCCAATCCTCTTTTCATTTAGCCGGTTTAGTAAGAGGCGCTTAAACCTTTCAGCGAGGGTGTCTGACCCTTTTATTTCAGTAGACGGTCGGTGCTATTCCTTGCTAATATACGTTGCTGGATTTTGGAATGCCTTATCGGTGATAGAAATTTATAAAATATAGTCCGACTTACGATCACATCTTAATTAAATATTTATTATTCAATTGAAACATATTAATATTTCCAATATTTCAAATTATGCAGGACCTTTCATTGTCCTTCAATATACTTTACTCACAAAATCGCACGCTTATAACACCCCCCGCAAAAAAATAGTTACCCACATAAATAGGTTCCCAACAAATAAAACATAAACTACAATGTATAATCATATCGTCATCAATTTTCAGAATTATACGAGTAATCCATTTGCGTTAAACAAAATATAAAAATTAAAGTTCCTAAAGATAAAAATAATCCGGCATAATGTTGTGAACAGTGTAACAATATAAATCCTAATTTATAAACAATTTTCAACTGCGAAAATTGTCACAATAAAACGGAAAATTATACTGTTATACCCGTGTACATAGTTATATAGCCAAAAGCTTTTAAATGTTGTGATATTTTTTAATTTCCCAGTTATAACAACATTTATAATTCTTATGTACCCCCGAAAAACACGTGTAATTATAGGATTATACAATAAAAAAAAAATGTTAAAAATAGAAATGCGAAACGACATAACCGTTTAGTATAAAAGCTCACCAGGGAAATATTTAATAAAAACACTTTTTCAGTACAATTAAAAATTTTGTTCTATTTAGAAATTCCACGTATATTCAAATATACATTTTCAACCTACGTATCTTAGTTTGTGAAAATGGAAATTCCGTTTCTTGGTGGCGAATACATACATAAATACATATACGAATAAAATTAGCACTAACACAATAAATTAAATATATTGGGCATACTCATTATGCATAAGCATAAAAGAGCAAATAAAATTTTAAATAGGGCTTTTGTCTGTAGGGGATGCATCAATTTATTACTTAATTATATTCGTTTACTGTTATTATAAGAAAATCACAATTAAATTTTCTACCAGTTCCTTGTTTAATATATTTATCATTTAGCTTCACGGTTTTAGTTGGAGAATAAAATAAAATGGAAAACGATAGAGCATCGATACTTTAACGCTACGCTATGTACTTCTTGGTATTTTATATAAGAAGTGTTTTTAATTTTTTAACATTACAACAGTGTTGTGCACCTACGTGTATTTAGGAATTGTTTACATGTGGGTGTCGAAAATAGCGTAGACATTTGATTTATCAGTAGACAGTAGATAATGTTGATGATTGGTAATGTATGTAGGCAATATAGACGATGTGTAGTTTATTGCTTTTTCAGATGTTGTTTCCACTTTTTACTTTTTTCAAATACGAAGTCGTCATGTAAGAGTTTTTCAGTTTAAAGTAGGGTTAACCTTTATTTTAGATTTTAAAATATATATTGCGAAAAATTCCTGAAATCACAAATTTTTGGAAGTCATGTTTGAATTTCGTGTTTTTTATATTTTCAATGTATAGTCTTGATTAAAAAAAAAGTTTGTGGAAAAATTTTTTTTTTGTTGCTTTTAAAGATACAGGATGTCAAATTTTGATAAAAATCATGAACATGATGTTGTATATATGGCTATAAAACGAAAACTAATTATCCGATATTTATAAACTTGGGCTCATTTTACAGATAGATGAATAGGGATTCTAAAAAAATTATAAAATTGGTACCATGTTTCAACTCTTCCTATTCAAAATGGCCACCACAATAGTATTTTAGAATTTTCTCAACAACCTACTTTTTTTTTAATTCTTCCTCATTTAATTCTATTGAACACACCAAAAAATTGTACATGTGCTATTTTTTGTGCTCTTGCAAAAGGCATTTAAGTAAAGAGATCTACCTATTTTTGGTATTTAAAATCAAATTTTAATGTGGTATTTTTTTATTTTGAAAGGAAACAAAATATCGCCCAAGTCCAATTTTTTCCAATAAGTCCAATAAGTCCAATTTTTTAGTATATATATTTTTATTTTTATTATTTTTGTAATCAAAATTTACATATTACATAATGTTCACTATTTGAATATTTTTTACATTTTAACTTGCCTTCTCCTGAAGGTATAATTGCGTGAAAATCGCGGGTTCCTTTTACAGTTTTCAAATTTCCTAGTCTAGTCTCCAGTTGAAATTGATTTAACTTATATTCAGCATCTGATCAAAAGTCAAAAATCTTGAAAATGAAATTTCTTTGCTCGAATTTAACGAATGTTCATAGTAAGATACTCGTGTTAATATGGAGTACCAACTTAACTCAAAATAGATTCAATAATTTTGGCGTGCACTATGAAGTTCGGTTCAATCTGATCGGTTTATAATTCGTTATCGAAATATTTGAATTACAATATTCGGGAAACGAAGGAAGAAATTCGGGAAAAAATATATTGTGGGAATTAGTTTGTTATCTTGCCAAGTATGTTTTACTAATTTTTTTATGAATAATTATTAAAGTTAGGTAATTTATGGAAAAAGGTATTCGTTTTAATATAAGAAAATTATTAATAGTTACTTGAAGATTAGAAGACTATAATTAGCAGAAAATTTTAGCTGACTTAACGGTTTGAATCCAATTTTTTTACATATGATTATTAATGTTCGTGCACGTATAATTTCACTATCAGTTGGTGATCACTAATTTTGACATTCACTGTATTCACATTGTTGGGGACGAATAATTTTGGAATTCACTGTTTTTATACATCCACATCTAAACATTCGTTCTAAAGTAGGAATGAATGAAAAATATCGACCGCAATTAAAATACTACTAATTAGTTCATTCGTCCCCGAAATTAGAACCATGCCTTGACTGACGTTTAGACATGCACGAATTTTTCACAATACTTAGTATTAAAGTCTATGTAGGCGAACTACAAAACTTTTTACACCGATACTTAATACAATAGCTGTATTTTGTTGAGAATTAAAATATTAGTTTTGGAATAAGCTATGTTGGTTTCTAAATTTGTCATAACGGAAAAAAAAATTCATCATAGTTGGCGAATTTATCAGAAGTAATAAAATTCGGGTTTGAATTATACAAATCAAAAAAATTGAAGGTTTAGATAAGAATCATAATTACTACTGAAAAAGAAGCTATCTATGATGAATTTTTTTTCCGTTATGACAAATTTAGAAACCAACATGGCTAATTCCAAAACTGGCTTGTAACATTTTAATTCTCAACAAAATACAGCTAATATAGCAGTAGCAGTTTAATACGTTTAAACAAAGTTATTATAATTTCTAAACCCCCCATATACAATCCGGCACTACTAATGTTGGGAAATTGTATCATCCCGATCGACACAGGTTTTTGTCACCGCCACTTGTTGGTGTTGAATTTAGAAGATTATTATACGGTTATCAAATATTATGTTAGAAACTATTAGTTGTTATAAAGGATTAGAAATTAAGACTACTATCACACTTAGTTTTATTATACCTCTTTTATAAATCTAAACACACATTTATTATAGCAAAGCGTATGAAATTTTATTAAGAGTAACGAAACAGACTAAGAAATTTCATTAAAAATACATATATTTAAAGAACTCGGATTTGAATTTGTTCAAATTGGGATTGATATTGAATTATATTTAAATCATAGTCAATATTTTGTTTTTGTCAACATCGTTGATGTTGTCAAAATAAACATGGCCGATAAGAACACATACACTATTATGAGGACTAGTTATCTATATATAATTTATGAATTTGGATTCAAATTTGTTCAAATTGGGATTAATATTAAATTATATTTAAATGACATTCAATATTTTGTTTTTGTCAAACATCGTTGTTGTTGTCAAAATAAACATGGCCGATAAGAAAACATAAAACACTATGAGGACTAGGTCTATATATATTTAAGGAGCTCGGGATTGAATTTGTTCAAATTGGGATTGATATTGAATTATATTTAAATGACAATCAATATTTAGTTTTTGTCAAACGTCGTTGTTGTTGTTAAAATAAACATGGCCGATAAGAACACATAAAATACTTATGAGGACTAGATGTCTATATATATAATTAATGAATTCCGATTTAAATTGGTTCAAATTGTGATTGATATGGAATTTTATTTAAATGACGGTCAATATTTTGTTTTTGTCAAACGTCGTTGTTGTTGTCAAAATAAAAATTGGCCGATAAGAACACATACAACTTTTATGTGGACTAAATGTCTATATATTTTTAAGGAACTCGTTTTTGAATTTGTTTAAATTAGACTTGATATTGAATTATATTTAAATGACAGTCAATATTTTGTTTTTGTCAAACATTGTGTTTGTTGTCAAAATAAGCATGGCCGAAAAAAATAATTATTGAATTCTTATTCAAATTTGGTCAAATTGTGATTGATATTAAATTATATTTAAAAGACAGTCAATATTTTGTTTTTGTCAAACGTCGTTGTTGTTGTCAAAATAAACATGGCCGATAAGAACACATAAAACACTTATGAGGACTAGATGTCTATATATATATATAATTAGTGAATTTGGATTTAAATTTGTTCAATTTGGGATTGATATTGAATTATATTTAAATGATAGTCAATATTTTGTTTTTGTCAAAGATGGTTGTTGTTGTCAAAATAAACATGGCCGATAAGAATACATAAAACACTTATAAGTACTAGATATCTTTATATAATTAATGAATTCCGGGTTTAAATTTGTTCAAATTGTGATTGATATTGAATTTTATTTAAATGATAGTCAATATTTTGTTTTTGTCAAAGATGGTTGTTGTTGTCAAAATAAACATGGCCAATAAAAACACATAAAACACTTATGAGGACTAGATGTCTATATATATAATTAGTGAATTTGGAATTAAATTTGTTCAAATTGGGATTGATATTGAATTATATTTAAATGATAGTCAATATTTTGTTTTTGTCAAAGATCGTTGTTGTTGTCAAAATAGACATGACCGATAAGAACACATAAAACACTTATGAGGACTAGTTATCTATATATAATTAATGAATTCCGATTTAAATTGGTTCAAATTGTGATTGATATTGAATTATATTTAAATGATAGCCAATATTTTGTTTTTGTCAAACATCGTTGTTGTTGTCAAAATAAACATGGCCGATAAGAAAACATAAAACACTTATGAGAACTAGGTCTATATATATTTAAGGAACTCGGGTTTGATTTTGTTCAAATTGGGATTTATATTGAATTATATTTAAATGACAGTCAATATTTTGTTTTTGTCAAACATCGTTGTTGTTGTCAAAATATACATGGCCGATAAGAACACATAAAACACTTATGAGGACTAGATATCTATATATATTTAAGGAACTCGGGTTTGAATTTGTTCAATTTGGGATTAATATTGAATTATATTTAAATGATAGTCAATACTTTGTTTTTGTCAAACGTCGTTGTTGTTGTCAAAATAAACATGGCCGATAAGAACACATAAAACACTTCTGAGGACTAGATATCTATATATAATTAATGAATTCTGTGTTAAATTGGTTCAAATTGTGATTGATATTGAATTATATTTAAATGATAGCCAATATTTTGTTTTTGTCAAAGATCGTTGTTGTTGTCAAAATAAACATGGCCGATAAGAACACATAAAACACTTATGAGGACTATATGTCTATATATATTTAAGGAACTCGGGTTCGAATTTGTTCAATCTGGGATTGATATCGAATTACATTTAAATGACAGTCAATATTTGGTTTTTGTCAATGATCGTTGTTGTTGTCAAAATAAACATGGCCGATAAGAACACATAAAACACTTATGAGGACTAGATATCTATATATAATTAATGAATTCCGATTCAAATTTGTTCAAATTTTGATTAATATTAAATTATATTTAAATGGCGGTCAATATTTTGTTTTTGTCAAACATTGTTGTTGTTGTCAAAATAAACATGGCCGAAAAAAACACATAAAACACTTATGAGGACTAGATGTCTATATATAATTAATGAATTCTGTGTTAAATTGGTTCAAATTGTGATTGATATTGAATTATATTTAAATGATAGCCAATATTTTGTTTTTGTCAAAGATCGTTGTTGTTGTCAAAATAAACATGGCCGATAAGAACACATAAAACACTTATGAGGACTATATGTCTATATATATTTAAGGAACTCGGGTTTGAATTTGTTCAATCTGGGATTGATATCGAATTACATTTAAATGACAGTCAATATTTGGTTTTTGTCAATGATCGTTGTTGTTGTCAAAATAAACATGGCCGATAAGAACACGTAAAACTTGTATGAGGACTAGATGTCTATATATATTTAAGGAACTTGGGTTTGTATTTGTTCAAATTGGGATTGATATTGAATTATATTTACATGACAGTCAATATTTTGTTTTTGTCAAACATCGTTGTTGTTGTCAAAATAAACATGGCCGATAAGAACACATAAAACACTTATGAGGACTAGATATCTATATATAATTAATGAATTCCGATTCAAATTTGTTCAAAATGTGATTGATATTGAATTTTATTTAAATGACGGTCAATATTTTGTTTTTGTCAAACGTCGTTATTGTTGTCAAAATAAACATGGCCAATAACAACACATAAAACGCTTATCAGGACTAGATGTCTTTATATAATTAATGAATTCTGATACAAATTTGGTCAAATTGTGATTGATATTTAATTATATTTAAATGACAGTCAATATTTTGTTTTTGTCAAATGTCGTTGTTGTTGTCAAAATAAACATGGCCGAAAAGAACACATAAAACACTAATGAGGACTAGATGTCTATATACATAATTAGTGAATTTGGATTTAAATTTGTTTAAATTGTGATTGATATTGAATTATATTTAAATGATAGTCAATATTTTGTTTTTGTCAAACGTCGTTGTTGTTATCAAAATAAACATGGCCGAAAAGAACACATAAAACACTTATGAGGACTATATGTCTATATATATTTAAGGAACCCGGGTTTGAATTTGTTCAATTTGGGATTGATATTGAATTACATTTAAATTACAGTCAATAATTTGTTTTTGTCAATGATCGATAATGTTGTCAAAATAAACATGGCCGATAAGAACACATACACCACCTATGAGGACTAGTTATCTATATATAATTAATGAATTCCGATTTAAATTTGTTCAAATTGTGATTGATATTAAATTATATTTAAATGATAGTCAATATTTTGTTTTTGTCAAACATCGTTGTTGTTGTCAAAATAAACATGGCCGAAAAGAACACATAAAACAGTTATGAAGACTAGATATCTATATATAATTAATGAATTCCGATTTAAATTGGTTCAAATTGTGATTGATATTGAATTATATTTAAATGATAGTCAATATTTTGTTTTTGTCAAACATCGTTGTTGTTGTCAAAATAAACATGGCCGATAAGAAAACATAAAACACTTATGAGAACTAGGTCTATATATATTTAAGGAACTCGGGTTTGAATTTGTTCAAATTGGGATTTATATTGAATTATATTTAAATGACAGTCAATATTTTGTTTTTGTCAAAAATCGTTGTTGTGGTCAAAATAAACATGGCCGATAAGAACACATAAAACACTTATGAGGACTAAATATCTTTATATAATTAATGAATTCCGATTTAAATTTGTTCAAATTGGGATTGATATGAATTTTATTCAAATGACACTATATATTTTGTTTTTGTCAAACGTCGTTGTTGTTGTCAAAATAAACCTGGCCGAAAAGAACACATAAAACACTTATGAGGACTAGATATCTATATATAATTAATGAATTCCGATTTAAATTTGTTCAAATTGTGATTGATATTTAATTATATTTAAATGACGGTCAATATTTTGTTTTTGTCAAACGTCGTTGTTGTTGTCAAAATAAACATGGTCAATAAGAACACATAAAAAACTTATGAGGACTAGATGTCTATATATATTTAAGGAACTCGGGTTTGAATTTGTTCAATTTGGGATTAATATTGAATTATATTCAAATGACAGTCAATATTTTGTTTTTGTCAAACATCGTTGTTGTTGTCAAAATAAACATGGCCGATAAGAAAACATAAAACACTTATGAGGACTAGATGTCTATATATATTTAAGGAACTCGGGTTTGAATTTGTTCAAATTAAGATTGATATTGAATTATATTTAAATGACAGTCAATATTTTGTTTTTGTCAAACGTCGCTGTTGTTGTCAAAATAAACCTGGCCGAAAAGAACACATAAAACACTTATGAGGACTAGATATCTATTTATAATTAATGAATTCCGATTTAAATTTGTTCAAATTGGGATTGATATTGAATTTTATTTAAATGACGGTCAATATTTTGTTTTTGTCAAACGTCGTTGTTGTTGTCAAACGTCGTTGTTGTTGTCAAAATAAACATGGCCAATAAGAACACATAAAAAACTTATGAGGTTTAGAAGTCTTTATATATTGAGGGACTCGTGTTTGAATTTGTTCAAATTAGGATTGATATTGAATTATATTTAAATGACGGTCAATATTTTGTTTTTGTCAAATTTTGTTGTTGTTGTCAAAATAAACATGGCCAATAAGAACACATAAAACACTAATGAGGACTAGATATCTATTTATAATTAATGAATTCCAATTTAAATTTGTTCAAATTGTGATTGATATTGAATTTTATTTAAATGACGGTCAATATTTAGTTTTTGTCAAATGTTGTTGTTGTTGTCAAAATAAACATGGCCAATAAGAACACATAAAACACTTATGAGGACTAGATGTCTATATATATAATTAGTGAATTTGGATTTAAATTTGTTCAAATTGGGATTGATATTGAATTTTATTTAAATGACAGTCAATATTTTGGTTTTGTCAAACGTCGTTGTTGTTGTCAAAATAAACATGACCGATAAGAAAACATAAAACACTTATGAGGACTAGATGTCTATATATATTTAAGGAACTCGGGTTTGAATTTGTTCAAATTAGGATTAATATTGAATTATATTTAAATGACAGTCAAAATTTTATTTTTGTCAAACGTCGTTGTTGTTGTCAAAATAAACATGGCTGATAAGAACACATAAAACACTTATGAGGACTAGATATCTATAAATAATTAATGAATTCCGATTTAAATTTGTTCAACTTGTGATTGATATTGAATTATATTTAAATGATAGTCAATATTTTGTTTTTGTCAAACATCGTTGTTGTTGTCAAAATAAACATGGCCGATAAGAAAACATAAAACACTTATGAGGACTAGATATCTATATATAATTAATGAATTCCGATTCAAATTTGGTCAAATTGTGATTGATATTGAATTTTATTGAAATGACGGTCAATATTTTGTTTTTGTCAAAGATCGTTGTTGTTGTCAAAATAAACATGGCCGATAAGAACACATAAAACACTTATAAGGACTATATGTTTATATATATATATTTACGGAACTCGGATTTCAATTTGCTTTAATTGTGATTGTTATTGAATTATATTTAAATAATAGTTAATATTTTTTTTTTTTCAAACGTCGTTGTTGTTGTCAAAATAAACATGGCCGACAAGAAAACATAAAACACTTATGAAGACTAGATGTCTATATATATTTACTGAACTCGGATTTAAATTTGTTCAAATTGTGATTGATATTGAAATATATTTAAATGACAATTAATATTTTGTTTTCGTCCAACATCGTTGTTGTTGTCAAAATAAACATGGCCGAAAAGAACACATAAAACACTTATAAGGACTAGATGTTTATATATATATATTTACGGAACTCGGATTTCAATTTGCTTTAATTGTGATTGTTATTGAATTATATTTAAATAATAGTCAATATTTTTTTTTTCTAACATCGTTGTTGTTGTCAAAATAAACATGGCCGACAAGAAAACATAAAACACTTATGAAGACTAGATGTCTATATATATTTACTGAACTCGGATTTAAATTTGTTCAAATTGTGATTGATATTGAATTATATTTAAATCATAGTCAAAATTTGGTTTTTGTCAAACATCGTTGTTGTTGTCAAAATAAACATGGCTGATAAGAACACATAAAACATTTATGAGGACTAGATGTCTATATATGGGTTATGCCATTTAAATGGATTATATAACACACTCACATAACAATGTATTATTTTTTAGTATTGAATATTATCGTACTCGTGATTATTTAAAGAAATCGACAAAAATGACCATTAATAGAAATGTGTAAGTGTGCTTTTACCGCATTTAAATTGCATAAGCTGTGCAATTTTTTGATCGAAATTTTTCCCCTTTTTTCGTTACTCTTTATGATTAAAGTGTTATAATAATCTAATTGAATTTCATAAATAAATTTTACATCTATTTTACTAAGACTTTAATAAGTTTTATATATAATGGTGAAAAAGAGTTATCGTTTAATTTAGTAGCAAGAATTTAATTTAATACTTGACTTAAATTAGGAAAATTTAAAAAATCAAATTTCCGTTTTGAAGATAAAATAAACAGCCGTAATAGAAATCATCGTATACGATTTTTTGTTTCGTGGTTCAAGATCAATAATATAACAATCCCGTTTATCAATATTTACAATAAAAAATTTGTATTTCTTTTAGTTTTAGTGTAAATATAAAATATAAAGAGAAATTTAAAACCGCCAGAAAATAATTCTGTAAACCGTATATCAAGTAATTTGTTAATCTATTTAATTTAAAAACATTTTCCATACGGTTAGAAAGCATAAAAGATTTTTTTGGCTTTTAGGCGCATGTTCACGTATGCGATCAAAAATGATTCGCGAACTAAAAGCCAATCAAATCATTGGAAATATATACAAATTTCCCCACCCGTAACGAAATAATTTTAACTTTGGGCAAATTTTGATCGCAAGCATCCAACATAATAAACAAACAAATTAAGAGCAATAATGACGGTCATTGCAATTGGCTTGAATTGCGAATCATTTTTTGATCGCATACGTGAACTTACCTGCCTTTTATGATAATTTAAAACAAGCTTTGTATGTTCACCTCCGCTCTCTAAATCTTGCTTAAAGATTCGTCGGACAAATCAACAAATTATTTTTCTGCTTCCACATAAGGCTGCCCTGCCCTACATAAATTAATAATTTCAATTCTAATCAAAATGAAATTACATCTTTATGACGGACGGCGAAAATTTGGTGAAATTTAACACAAAATGGGAGTGAGTTCTTAAATATAGTTTGAATTGTTATAAGTATGCTATTAGGAGACGGGAAACGACGTGCACGTGTGGTGTATCATTCGTATTAAGTTATCTTTAAAATAAATATATTAAGTTTTATTATTAGTTGTTACTTTGTCTTTTAATAAATAAATATTTTACTTCAGTTTTTGTTGCTATTGATTTGTTATGTCACGTTTAGTATTTAAGAAATGTCAATTTATGACATTTATGAAAGGTATAATGAGTACGTTTTATTAAGTATATAATTAGTATAATTGTTATAACTGGTATACAGTTTGGTCTAGTTGAAACACTGAATCATAGAGACCTTAGCTAGGTTGTATACCAGTTAAATTGTATATAAGGTTTTGTTTTGAATTTTTTCCAATAGAGTAATTTAAGAATTGTTTAAAAAATTATATAGAGCTTTGAAAAATTCCGTTATAAAAAGCTAAGACGCAATTTTGTGAATATAAAAATTGTATTTAATATCCGATAATTATATAATAAATAAATTTATAAATGTTTATTAAAATATATATAATTAAATTATATTATTAAATGTATGTGTAATTAATTTATACCTGCTGCCATTCTATATTCAGTTACAGGAGAACTGAATATAGATTTAACATATTTAAATATAAATATATGTATATACAACGTACAACATATTATGTACAACTCCTAAAGTGGTGACCCCGAAAAAGTTATATAACGGGCAGCAGACAAATAATATAATTTATGTAACACAATATTATACAACACGATATTGCAACTTGCCTCAAGAGGGAGCAGTTTAACAACCAGGTGTTATTTGAATCATCCCGATCCCCGAATCCAAATCATTTCGCCAATTAAGTTTAACAAACTTCAAGAGGGAACTGGAAGCAGCCGGGAGTTTTACAATTGGAATTTACGGAAGCAGCTAACTATTTAACATAATTAAAACTGTAAGTACTAATTATATTTTTAGTAAAGCGTACTCACTTTCCGCCGATTGTTTCATCAAATTTTAAAAAAAAAAAAGGCAAAATAATAAAAAATAAAATTATTTTAAAATATTAAAAACATTATGTTCAATTTTTCGTGCGTTCTTTTTGTGTGTTCAAGTTTCTTTTTAATTTTAAGTTTCATTTTTCGTCTTGTGGTGCGTGGTATTAATACGGATGATGAGGAATCGAATACATCCAATTTACACTCCTCTGATCAGCGAAATATTTTAATTAGTAATGAAACGATCACTGTAACTCATGAACAATTGCGTTCATTAGTTCAAGATCAAGTCCGTATCATTTTGGCAGCACAGTCAAATGGTTCTTGCTTTACTGAGTCGTCTTCTAAGGCTAAATCTGATAATGAGATTGATAGTGAGTTTAGATCTATGTCTAATCGTACGGATCTCAAACAAATAGCGCATGTTGCATTTAAACCACCCCAACCTTTGTATTCGCAAAATCCTGAAGTATGGTTTGCTATTTTGGAGCAACAATTCCAGGTAGCAAACATTGTTACAGAGTCCACTAGATATTCACATGCGGTAGGTGCATTAGATGCGAGGTTACATAACCAATTTGCCAGTTTGATAATGAAAAACAAAGGCAAACATCCTTATACCTTTTTTAAGCAAGAGGTGATTAGAGTGCTAGGTGAGTCGGAAAGATCAAAATTGAATAAATTATTACACGGTTTAAGGCTGGACGATCAAAAACCTTCGCAGTTGCTTGAGCAAATGAATATGAATGCTGGCGAACATTTTGAGGAAGGTACCATAAGACGGTTATGGTTACAAAGATTACCACAACAAGTTCAATTAGTTTTAGTTCCTTTTGAAAACGATGTGACTTTAGGAAAGTTAGCTGAACGGGCGGATGACTTAATGGAAACTATGTCGCAACAGCAAATTCACGAAGTCAGCGATACATCCAAATTAATCAAGCAAAAGGAAACCTCAGTGTCATCAGTTAATGATTTTCGAGAAATGTTAGCTGAATTTCGAAAGGATATATTAATGGAAGTTTCTGCATTACATAGCCAGGCGAGAAGATCACATAGTCCGCATAATTCTTCTAGAAGCCAGTCCAGATCTAAAGAACGAAGGTCTGATAAAAACGAGTGCTTTTATCACCGCCGTTTTAAGGATAAAGCAACAAAATGTGTCTATGGTTGTCGTTATCACAACAATTTTATCGTTAGTCAATCCCAAGATGCGTCTTCAAAAAACTAAATTCAAGTCAGCATCCCGTGACGTATGTTGACGAAATTCATACAAATCGTCTGCTAGTTTTAGATCAAAATTCAAAATGTAAATTTCTTGTAGACACAGGTGCAGACGTGTCGGTTTTACCCGTAAAATTCTGTAACAAAAAAATCATTGAGCCGGATTTTTATTTATATGCGGCAAATGGTTCTAAAATTAAGGCCTATGGAACGCATACCATTTCTTTAAATATTGGGTTACGTAGAGTTTTTAAATGGGCATTTATTGTTGCCGACGTATCAATGCCAATAATTGGTGCTGATTTTTTGAAATCAACTGGGTTAATCGTAGATATTAAAAAAGGCAGAGTGTTAGATCCGTTAACAAATTTATTTACAGTGGGATCCATCACGTATGATAAAAGTCTTTCTTTAGCATTAGTGGATAAAAACAAAATTAATCCAGATATTGGTAAATTATTAAGCGAATTTGAAGTGATTACGCGGGAGTCCGTAAATATGAATACTCCCAAGCATAACGTGACGCACTGCTTAGAGACTCGAGGACAACCTGTAATGTGTAAAACGAGGCGCTTAGCTCCTGACAAATTGAAAATAGCCAGGGAGCATTTTGAGAGTATGATGGCTCAAGGCATATGTAGTCCTAGTAAAAGTGAATGGGCCAGTCCGCTGCATTTAGTTCCCAAGAAAAATGGTGAGTGGAGGCCTTGCGGAGATTATAGGGCATTAAACAACGTAACCACACCTGACAACTACCCTGTACCACATCTACAGGATTTTTCGTTCCAGTTAGCAGGATGTACAGTATTTACAACATTAGATTTAGTAAGAGCGTATCATCAAATTCCTATAGAGCCAAGAGATATCCCCAAAACAGCCATTGCAACACCATTTGGACTGTTCGAGTTTAACAGAATGACATTTGGTCTTAGAAATGCAGCTCAGTCGTTTCAGCGACTGATGCATTCTGTTTTGAGAGGATTGTCGTTCTGTTTCGTTTATCTTGATGATATTTTGATTGCATCGACTTCGTTAGATGAACATGTATTACATATCGAACAAGTTTTTAATCGCTTAGCCGAAAATGGGTTAATTATTAAGCTTGATAAATGTGTATTCGCACAACAAGAAATCTCGTTTCTGGGGCATTTGGTAAATGAAAAAGGAATTTTGCCATCCCCAGCAAGAGTAGAAGTTATACGAAATTACCCTCAACCTGTTAATGTTCAACAATTAAAACGATTTTTAGGGATGACCAATTTTTATAGGAGATTCATTCCATCTGCGGCACATGACCAAGCTATACTAAACGATTTTTTAAAGGGATATAAAAAAAATAGTAAAACACCAATTGTTTGGGCAGAAGAGTCAGTGCTTGCGTTTGAAAAGTGTAAGTCAAAATTGAGTGAAGCTACACTTTTAGCTCATCCAGTTACGTCAGCAAAATTATCGGTAATGGTTGATGCATCTGACACAGCGGTAGGTGCTGTTATGCAGCAGTGGGTAAATGAGGTTGGGCAACCGTTGGGTTTTTACTCCGTTAGGTTAACTGAGACGCAGAAGAGGTACAGTACCTACGATCGTGAGTTGTTGGCGGCTTATTTAGGTGTTAAGTACTTTCGCTTTTATCTCGAGGGACGAAATTTCATCCTCATTACGGACCATAAACCACTCATTTACGCTTTTCGACAAAATTTGGACAAAGCATCACCGAGACAGAGACGTCAGCTAGACTTTATTGGACAATTTACAACGGACTTACAACACGTAAACGGACTGGATAATGTAGTTGCTGATGCTTTATCCAGAGTAGAACCGATTAACATACATGAGACTATTGACTATAACGAACTAGCCACAGATCAGTTACAGGACTTAGAACTAAAAAATATACTACAAGACAAGAACTCTGGACTGAATTTAGTACAACGACCGTTAGCTTTTAATACAGAAAAATTCATTTACTGTGACATTTCAACTGGACAAACAAGACCTTTCGTCCCAAGAGAATGGAGGAAGAAATTGTTTGAGTCGCTACACAACTTGTCACATCCCGGAGTAAAAGCTTCAATTAAATTGTTGTCAAATCATGTAGTGTGGCCTTCAATTAGGAAAGATGTTAGAAAATTGGCACAGGAATGTTTGGCGTGTCAAAAATCTAAAGTTACAAGACACACTCAAGCACCAATTGGTAATTTTGAGTTCACTAGGGAACGTTTTATGGAAATACATATTGATTTAGTCGGACCATTACCTGTATCTAACAATCAAAAATATTGTCTAACAATGATTGATAGGTATACTCGTTGGTCGGAGGCAATTCCTATTCCAGACATTAACGCAAATACAGTTGCAAGCGCATTTTATACAAATTGGATAGCAAGATTCGGTGTGCCGCATTTCATAGTAACAGATCAAGGATCTCAATTTGAGTCAAATCTTTTCACGGAATTATCACATCTGGTTGGATTCGAAAGAAGACGTACTACTGCGTATAATCCTAAATGTAATGGAATGATAGAACGTTGGCATCGGACGTTAAAGGCAGCAATTATGTGCCATAATAGACCAGATTGGACGGAAATATTACCGCTGGTATTATTAGGTTTACGTACCTCTTTTAGTGAGGAGTTAAAAACTACTCCTGCAGAATTGGTATACGGAAGTACCGTCAGAGTTCCAGGACAATTCATTGAATCATCAAATATGTTAATTCCTCAATCTGAATTTGTAAATAATTTGAAAAAACATTTCGAAGAATTAAAACCTGTTAATGCATCTCGTCATACGAAAGAGAGAACCTTCATTAGTAAAAATTTAGAAAATTGTTCTCACGTATTTATTCGAACGGATGCAATTAAAAAGTCACTTCAACCCCCGTATTCAGGCCCTTTTAAAATTTTGAAGAGGGATAAAAAATTTTTTGAACTGGAAATTAAAGAAAAAAAAGTTAATGTTTCTATTGATAGAATCAAGCCGTGTTATACTGAGAATAGTGATGAGTTTTCAAGCAATCAGCCTTTAGCAACGAATGCATCGTGGAATTTAGATAATAAAACTAAAGGAGTGATTCATGAAACTCCAAATTCAAAAGAAAAAGTAGTTTTGGATCAATACGAGCAGTTAGGTAACGAACCAAATGAAGTATTGTCAAGACGCGGGCGTATAATTAAACTTCCTGTTCGATTTCAAGATTGAAAATCGTGTAAATATCGTGTAAATTAATAATTCGGTGAATTCCTTAAATTACACTGGAAGGGGAGTGTATGTGGTGTATCATTCGTATTAAGTTATCTTTAAAATAAATATATTAAGTTTTATTATTAGTTGTTACTTTGTCTTTTAATAAATAAATATTTTACTTCAGTTTTTGTTGCTATTGATTTGTTATGTCACGTTTAGTATTTAAGAAATGTCAATTTATGACATTTATGAAAGGTATAATGAGTACGTTTTATTAAGTATATAATTAGTATAATTGTTATAACTGGTATACAGTTTGGTCTAGTTGAAACACTGAATCATAGAGACCTTAGCTAGGTTGTATACCAGTTAAATTGTATATAAGGTTTTGTTTTGAATTTTTTCCAATAGAGTAATTTAAGAATTGTTTAAAAAATTATATAGAGCTTTGAAAAATTCCGTTATAAAAAGCTAAGACGCAATTTTGTGAATATAAAAATTGTATTTAATATCCGATAATTATATAATAAATAAATTTATAAATGTTTATTAAAATATATATAATTAAATTATATTATTAAATGTATGTGTAATTAATTTATACCTGCTGCCATTCTATATTCAGTTACAGGAGAACTGAATATAGATTTAACATATTTAAATATAAATATATGTATATACAACGTACAACATATTATGTACAACTCCTAAACACGATACGATTAAAAAATTGTTTGATGAACGTTATATCAAAATAGAGTGGAAGAATTACCGAATGATCCTTTAGATCTCTAAAAAAACTTTAAAAGTGGTTCTTTAATGTTTTCTAATTTAAGCTCAATTGATCGCGAGCAACAATACTTAAAGCTCCTAAAGTTGTTGCTTGTAGAAGTTAGTAGGTGACGATGATTGAAGCTAAATTTATATTTAAGTTTTCTATACATAAAAAACATCTACCATGGTGAGATTATAAATTTTTCAAATAAAGTTTTACGTTTTAAATATTGAAATAGTTACCTGGTAATTAAATAAATTGACACAGGCACTATTTCCGAAAAATTATATTTATTTCAACTCAAAATTTTTTTGAATATTTAGATCATTTATTTAGCTTTAAATGATCGAAATATTTTCCGAAATTTCCGACCCATCTTTCATGCCAGTATGATATGGAACCATACAATGTGATATAATCGGACCTGTAGCAGTGTACGTCGTCAATTTTTCAGGCGACTGCGTAAGGTAAGGACATGAATCACGAACTGCGAAAGAGTTGGGAGTGCTACGGCTCCAGAACAGATTGCAAACTTTAAATCATGAAAAAAAAAATTATAATCTAAAATCAATTTAACTGTGATCATTAATATACAAAGCAATTTATACTCATCCCATCATAAATAATCATGCCTTTAATAAGGTATCTCATTAATAAGATTTGTATGAGTTTTCACATTAAAACCAAATTCAAAAATAAAGTTGTCATCCCCATTTATACAAAATTGGGGAGGCAAAGAACATTAAAGAATTTTTAGATTTAGAAATAAAAGAGAAATATTATTCATATTGATACAAAGATTGATACAATAAATTTAATATTTCACTTAAGGGTTCCCGCCGCCCGCATATACTTATAGATAAAATACTTGTACAAAAAGTACAGAAAACCGAACATCATATAGCTATAGTGAAAATATTAAAGAAAAGGCGCGCTCGTACAACAATAAGAAAAATTGAAACAATCTGTATAATAAAAAATGCAGTAAAGAACATTTTTTTTTGTGTGATGGATTTTCCCTTTGAAAAGTCAGACGTACAAATTTCCCATTCATCCATCGCACATCACCCTCTTACATTCTCCGATTTCTTTACAGCGAATTATGTACGAGTATATGTGTTGACTTGAGAAATCGAGATCATTTCCTTAAAAATTTATTGCCATCGTCTTATATTTTATCTGCTATGGTATAGTTCATGCTGTGCCTTGCTTAACATAAAAAACAAAAAAATTTTTGTTTATGTCGATATCTGCATATAACAATATACACAGCATAAATATTAAATGGTCATTTTAAATGTGTACTTAAAGCGATACTCGTAAAACTTTTGTACTTTTTAATAAAGAAAATTGAAACTGAAGCATTTTACTCGTTTGTGGTGCGCCCCCTCCTCCCATCACGTGTTATGTATGCAGTATTTCACACACCATTTGCAAATTAGATAGTTAAATGTTTAAATGAATTTAAAAGCACGATATACCACTATGAACAGTGACTTTCTATATATACAGTGGTAGACATATCATTATACACATCATATTTTTCCGCCGTAAAATGTAAAATAAATGAAAATGTCTATTTTTTTTTGTATATTCGTGTTTTTTGCGTTTTATTTAAAAACATGCACCATCTGTGGCCCTATTCTGGTAACTCCCCGGGAATATGGAATATTTTCTTTTTGTAGCAGCTACTCCCCAGAAATTTACCCCAATTTCCAGTTTTCGACACGCGATCGCAATAAAACAAGAAACAGGATTTTTGATGATATTTTAATCGAATTTTACTTAAATTGTAAGGGCCAAATCGACAGACGACAATAAATTCGCGAATATGACTAAATTGTCTCTTTTGGTATTTTTAAACCACAATAAATTGACACTTTATAGTGGTGATTAAAGTTGTAGTAGCGGATATCGACGACAATCGACAATTCGATTGACGTTTATTTGAGAATTTAAACTTCGAATTTCGAAAGTTTTTATTTTTTTATTATTTTATTCATCAAATTATTAAAAAATTACAATAACGGTTATTTAGCTCTTTTAATATTTTATTTATTACTACTTAAGCTTTCGGAACCATTTCGGTTCCATTCTCAAAAGAATGTAAATCAATTTAACAAAAAAAATATTTTCTATACAAAATAAAATAAAATCGAAATCAAGGCTAACTAAAACGGAGCTATTTTCCTGTAGATATCGCTCGCTACTAGAAAAAATATATTCTTTATTTTAGCAAAGCAACAAAAATTGATATCTACAGAAAAAACACTTTACAAAATAAAATTTGACTAAAAACATAAACTGAAAACAATTTTATCCATTTTAAATAATATTTGAATTGTGTAAAAGCAAAAAATCAAATTATAAAAATAGATCATATGAATTGCCAATGTACGCGAAATCGTTAATTTTGTTAAGAGAATTTGAACTAGATTTTATATGTAACATTTCCAAAATAGATCGTTTTCTGTAATTAGATTGTTTTTCCAAAATGTCTACATCTTCAAAAATAATTTTATGGTTGGTATCTCTAATATGTTCCGAAAGTGCACTTATTTGATTTGAATTTTAATTTCCCGAAGCACCACGTAAATGTTGAAAGAACCGCTCCCGCAAAAACTGTTTAGTTTGTCCAATGTAAATTAGGTTACAATCATTACATTTAATCCTATAGACAAGATTAGATTCTTTCTTTAATGGTATCGGATCTTTTAATTTTGAAAACAAAATATCATTTAAACTGATCTCTGAACGACCAATAATTTTGAAATTATAATTTTTAAATAAATGTTTTATTTTTTCGAAAAGATTTTTTATGTAAGGTAAAGATAAATAATTTGTACTTTCAATTTCAGGATTTAATGTACAATTTTGATAACTTCTTTGTTTCCAAATCACTTTATTTATTAATTTTTTAGGATACTGATTATTTACCAAAGTGTTTTCCAAAAGTTTGAAATTATTGTAATGAAATTTAGTATCGGACAATTTTAGAATTTTTTGAGTTAACATTTTGATTGTATTAATTTTGTAAGAAATAGGAAGCCAAGAATTTTAATTTAGATAACGACCGGACCAGGTATTTTTATGGTACCAGTCAAAAGAAATTTTACCATCCGGTTCATGAATTAAAAGTAAATCTAAAAATGAAATTGTGTGGTCAATTTATTTTTCAACTGTAAATTTTATTCTATTATCCAAAGAGTTAAATACATCCAGAAAAATTTCAATTTTGTCTTCAGGGATTGCCGTTATAATGTCATCTACATAACGAAAGTGAAATAACGGTTGAAAATCCAAAGAGTTTAATCCCATTTTTTCCAAAAATTCCATCATTAAATTTGCTATTATGGGACTAATAGGAGAACCCATTGGAGAACCAAAAGTTTGTTTATAAATTTTATTGCCAAAAGAAAAATCAGAATTATTCAAAACTATTTGCAATGCCGACATAAATTGAACTTTAGTTAATTTAGTTTTTGAATTTTGTTTAATACTCCTCCAGTTATCTTTAATAATGTTAGTCAAATCTTCCGAATTTAGAATATTTGAATTTGTATTACCAACACTAAATTTTAAAATATTACCCAAAAAAGACGATAAACTATGTGTTGGACCATTAATTGAACTGATAATTGGTCTATATGGAAAACCAGGTTTGTGGATTTTTGGTAATCCATATAATTTTGGAATGACCGAATTATATTTGGTTAACATTTTTCTAGTTGTTTCATCCACATTACCGGAATTTTTCCAATCTTTAACCATTGTGTTAATTGACCTCTGTATCGGAACTGTATTTTTTTTGGTAATTCTACATATGTTGTGTTATTGTTGAGTAAATTTTCCATTTTTGTAACATATTCAATTCGCGATGTTATAACAGTTACTTTACCTTAGTCCGCACGAGTTACCACAATATTTGGATTAGCTTTCAAAAATGATTAAGATTGTTTAACATAACTTAAAATACGATTTTCAAAAGGAGTTAATATATTTGAATTAGATTTATATTTAAAATTTGTCAAAATATTTATAAAACGGTTCCGAATAGTATAACGATCATTATCGTTCAAATGAAAAATTGCACTTTCGACATCAGAAATAATTTTGAAATAAGGAACTGAATGGCCAATTGGAGGAGGACAAAATTTTTTTCCCAAACTTAAAATAATTTTGACATGAATAGTAAGATCTATATTGGAGATGTTCACTATAGCCATTTATCAACAGTGTTCACTAAATTTCCAGAAAATTCATTTAAACTATCCACTAAAATTTTATCAAATTTGATTTTTTCCCTTACCTTGATTTCATTAAAATGGTAAACGAAATATTCATTCGCCTTAATAAAAAACACGCCAAACTCGTACACAGGAAGAACATCTTCAATTTGTTGACGGAGTAAATTCAAATAATTTTTTAGATTGGAAAAATTCCGGTAATGTGGATGAAACAACTAGAAAAATGTTAACCAAATATAATTCAGTCATTCCAAAATTATATGGATTACCAAAAATCCACAAACCTGGTTTTCCATATAGACCAATTATTAGTTCAATTAATGGTCCAACACATAGTTAATCGTCTTTTTTGGGTAATATTTTAAAATTTAGTGTTGGTAATACAAATTCAAATATTCTAAATTCGGAAGATTTTAAACAAAAAATTCAGAATGTTACTCTTCTTCAAAATTACCTTTTAGTTTCTTTGGATGTTACGTCTTTGTTCACTAATGTTGATAATGGACGTGTGACTAACATTATTAAAGATAACTGGAGGAGTATTAAACAAAATTCAAAAACTAAATTAACTAAAGTTCAATTTATGTCGGCATTGCAAATAGTTTTGAATAATTCTGATTTTTCTTTTGGCAATAAAATTTATAAACAAACTTTTGGTTCTCCAATGGGTTCTCCTATTAGTCCCATAATAGCAAATTTAATGATGGAATTTTTGGAAAAAATGGGATTAAACTCTTTGGATTTCAACCGTTATTTTACTTTCGTTATGTAGATGACATTATAACGGCAATCCCTGAAGACAAAATTTAAATTTTTCTGGATGTATTTAACTCTTTGGATAATAGAATAAAATTTACTGTTGAAAAATAAATTGACCACAAAATTTCATTTTTAGATTTACTTTTAATTCATGAACCGGATGGTAAAATTTCTTTTGACTGGTACCATAAAAATACCTGGACGGTCCGGTCGTTATCTAAATTAAAATTCTTGGCTTCCTATTTCTTACAAAATTAATACAATCAAAATTTTAACTCAAAAAATTCTAAAATTGTCCGATACTAAATTTCATTACAATAATTTCAAACTTTTGGAAAACACTTTGGTAAATAATCAGTATCCTAAAAAATTAATAAATAAAGTGATTTGGAAACAAAGAAGTTATCAAAATTGTACATTAAATCCTGAAATTGAAAGTACAAATTATTTATCTTTACCTTACATAAAAAATCTTTTCGAAAAATTAAAACATTTATTTAAAAATTATAATTTCAAAATTATTGGTCGTTCAGCTATCAGTTTAAATGATATTTTGTTTTCAAAATTAAAAGATCCGATACCATTAAAGAAAGAATCTAATCTTGTCTATAGGATTAAATGTAAGGATTGTAACCTAATTTACACGGGACAAACAAAACAGTTTTTGTGGGAGCGGTTCTTTCAACATTTACGTGGTGCTTCGGGAAATTCAAATTCAAATCAAATAAGTTCACTTTCGGAACATATTAGAGATACCAACCATAATATTATTTTTGAAGATGTAGACATTTTGGAAAAACAATCTAATTACAGAAAACGATCTATTTTGGAAATGTTACATATAAAATCTAGTTCAAATTCTCTTAACAAAATTAACGATTTCGCGTACATTGGCAATTCATATGATCTATTTTTATAATTTGATTTTTTGCTTTTACACAATTCAAATATTATTTAAAATGGATAAAATTGTTTTCAATTTATGTTTTTAGTCAAATTTTATTTTGTAAAGTGTTTTTTCTGTAGATATCAATTTTTGTTGCTTTGCTAAAATAAAGAATATATTTTTTCTAGTAGCGAGCGATATCTACAGGAAAATAGCTACGTTTTAGTTAGCCTTGATTTCGATTTTATTTTATTTTGTATAGAAAATATTTTTTTTTTTGTTAAATTGATTTACATACTTTTGAGAATGGAACCGAAATGGTTCCGAAAGCTTAAGTATTAATAAATAAAATATTAAAAGAGCTAAATAACTGTTGTTTTAATTTTTTCGAATTAATTTGTACTACCAATACATAAAATACTTATGTGGACTAAATGTATATTTATATAATGACTGAACGCGGATTTAAATTTGTTCTAATAAGGATTAATATTGAATTATATTTAAATCATAGTCAACATTTTTTTTTTGTCAAAATAAATATGGCTGAAAATAACACATTAATTACTTACGAAGACTAGATATCTTCGTATAATTTCTGATTGCGATTCAACCACAAATGAAATTCTTCACTGAAGAAAATTTTGTGTGCCCATAGACAAAATTAGCAGCGCGAACGATGAATGTAAAATCCTCAAATATTGTCCAATTAAATAATTTTGATTCTCTTTTATACTGCGCACTTCAGCTAGGTAGCACTGCTTGCTTGATACCCGTCATATGCGGTCTTACGGGACGCATTTGGAGTAAACGTATTGTAAAAGCTTTCCATACACACCAAAAAATTTTCATATAAAATGAATACACTTATAATATAAATATAATTCCGTACGAATTTTTTATAGATTTTATATTAGTTTAACGTATAACCAAATGTTATAAAATATTGTATAAAATTTATATTAACTCCATATAATTATTTTGATAGGTCACTGGTATAAATTTGATACTCCAACGTATATATATATATATCTGTATATAATGCAAAATATAAAGTTTATCCATTAAATGTTAATTTTTGGTTATAAGGGATTAGTATTTAATTTATATAAATTACTTATAGAAAATATCAATCTGGTTATCGTATAAAATTTAGTTGCTTTAGTATAGAAACTTGGAAATTCCGTATGCTAGAATTGAACTCAGTTTTCAATACTGATGAAATTTAGAAATCATTTTTGCAAAATAAATAAAACAATTTAAGATTATTTTTTAAATTCGATATATTTATCAAAATCATATTATTTTTTTAAGTGTTATATTAATTTAATTTTACTTACAAAAGTGTACAAGAGCTACGACTAAATTAATACATTATACAAGTATTGATCATATGCTAATTTCATCACTATTTCTCCAAATTGTTCAATATTTTTTTAGGGTGGCCACTGTAGGTTTGGGGGTTTTATATACATACTTATGGACTTATTAGTAAGGTCCAACAATGCTCTAAAAGGTTTCATTCCGGAGAATTGCCATTCCAAGAGAGGATGTCAATACAGTCTTACCTCCCTAAAGTGACACTCAAGGGACTTAGAAAAACTGGTCACTTTTTAGAGGTGGTCACTTTAACAAAAAAAATTCTTTTTTAACAGAAATAAAAATACATATGAACATAATATATGAATATGTCAATATACGCACCAGCTACGAGTACATTCATGTTCTATACGAAAATGGTAACTAAATCAAAATTAATTTCTGGAATCACAGAAAATACACACAAGATGTATAGTAAAAATACACAAAATGTTGTACATAACCAGAATTGTGAGGCTTTCGATAGATATACATCTAATGTGATTTAAATTTTCGACTTCGTAGCTTAAAAGTGCTGAGAAATTGTTCAGGCATTTCACACGGATCCAAACAAAGTAGATCATCTTCATCGTTCTCAGACGAGCAGCTAATCGGCTTGATTTGGTTCGAGATATTTAATTCGTCTATAACCGACTGGACTATTGTATCCTGCTGTGAATCCTCGTACACGCATAAATTATCGTTAATCGACAAATAGGCTTCATTGTTGTAAGGTTGTAAACTAGATGGTTCCTCCTGTATTATTATTTCGAGATCTGATTGATCGGAATAATTATGTCTGTCTAAATTAAACTCAAATCCGGCCTTCTTAAAACAATTGAAAACCGTTTGACTTCTAACTCGATCCCAAGCTAAATCTATCCACTGAATTGCATCTAGCACGTTTATTTTTTTATGAATTTTTATGAGATAACTGCGATAATCGTTTACGCCACAATTGATTTGAACAAGTAAGATCTATATAGTAATGTTTGAAAATTCCCTGGTTTAAACTGAATAACAGAGGTTGTATTAGGAGGCAGAAACTTTAAAGTTACATTTGTCGTATTGTCCAATTGAGGATCTTCATTATTAATTTGACCCATGTTCAACCATTCTTCAAAAATAGCTCCTGACATTCATGCCTTAGTATTATAAATGCCAAATAAAAAGGGTCAATGAAAATTAAAAATTCACAAAATAAATTTATAGTGTACATACCTCAATGCTCCATATTACCGGTAAATTTTCATATTTCTTAATGATGAGGTCGTTTGGCTCTATAACAACCCGCTTAAGTTTTTTCCCGTTACACTTGCGCATAAAAGTATGGTTAAACTTTCCTTTACCATTTTACCAGCTTTACAAGATTCCGCTTTAAAAACGTACCTTTTATTTGGTATAGCTTTAAAAAAGACAGCGCGGATCCGCATTAAAACATCTCGAGCAAAAAAAACCTCGTGAACAATTTTGGGTCACATTACAGAGTAAAAATTACTCTATTCAGATGATTTTGTTCTGTAAATGTTGATCACAGAACAGAATAGAGGTGGTCAATATAAAGAACAATTTTTACGTACGCTTGATATAAAAATAATTCTATACTATTAAAAAGTGGTCAATGTATAGAGGTGGTCACAATGTAGAGGGGTCACTTTTGGGAGGTAAAACTGTATTTTGTTTAAGGAGGACATTCTCTATGATTTCTGCGGTATGGAAAGGAACTCCATCTTGCATAAAAGTGTAAAAGTATTGGCCTTGAGCTAGCGACCTCATGTGAGGAAATAAAACTTCTGTAAAGAACACCTTTTGATATTATTCTTTCCTCGTGGTTTCCTCCGGTCCATCGCCACTAATGCTGCTTCATATCATTACTGTTGGTGGATGTTTTATGCTCCTGACTACGCAGTTATTTATGAATCTTTCTCCTGGTCTCCTTCAGATGAACTAGGCCGATTTTGTAACGGCCTCTAGCCTACATTCATCACTAAATATAACCTATAAATTTAAAAAAAAACTCTTGAAATTCGGATTTTCGGATTTTTTTTATTTAATTTTTGAAAATATATAATGAGTGTTAAAAATCCGATTTACCTTCTTCCAGTCGTCTATTGTCCAGTATTTATGAAATTTACCCCAAATAAAACGTTCTCCGCATTTTTCCAGAAAATTTCAAATTATTTTCATCTATAGCCTTCTTCGCAATATCATCACTGATATCTTTATCCCTTCTTCACTAAAGTGCTTTTGTAGCTCGCTTGTCGTTGTTCTGCGCTTGTTTAAGGCCGATTGAGTAATTTTCCGCTTTGTTCAGAGCGGTATCTTCCTGATCCTCTTACAGTTTCTTCACTTGATCTCATAAAATGTACCACAGATTGAAGAATCTGTGCCAAATTACTAACTGATGAGCAAGAAACTTTTTCCATTTTTGCGATCTCGCAATAGCATGATTTTTATCAATGCTTAGGTCCTTTTTTCGACTCATTTTTGAAAATAAATGTCTGAGTTAAGACTTTCCAAACACACACACACACTTTAACTTAAACAAAAGTTTTTTAACTAAATGATAAAAATCAGTTAACGTAGATTATTTCTTACTTTAGCTCAGTCACAAAATTTCAATTTTATTTCCTTTTTCATACAATAGTTTTATTGCGACATTTAAGAATGTCGTAAAATAATCTTAAAACTAAGTAATCTCTAAAATTATTAAGTTTATTTCATAAAATTCGTTATGGTTATCGTCATCACTTTCTAGTCAGGCTTAGAATAATCCAGGGCGGTAGTGTGTATGATAATTAATAAACAATATATTTAACGATTTATCAGATAAGAGTTGAAAACTTTTGTTGTTGGTGAATTGCTACGCTTCTGCAAACATTTTTAAAACACATTGATTTTTATTTAAATTTTTAAAATATTCGTGAAATACACACGTTTTTTTATTCACATTTTTTATATACATGATTTAGCACAGATTGTGTATACATAATACATTGGTATATAATATAACTACATTATATCAACAATTGAAATAGTTATTCGATTTATTATTATGATATTTCACTATATAATTACCTAATTATATTAATTGACACTATTAACAACTACACAAATCTACAATAAAACTTAAAAACACTTCTACTCACTACACGATATCCACAAATATCAAACGATCCTTACAGTATAAAAATCCCGTTTTTAACAAAAAATATTCGTTTTTCTATTAATTGTATAAGACTAATCGTATAAAGCAAAATTTGTATATGATAAATATATTAATGTCATACCGATCAAGGTATAAAGAGTGAAATTTTATACAGTAGGTTATAAAAAGCATACAAATGGAAGTATAGAAGTTGTATGTATACTATGAATTTGTATAAAATATATTACAGAATTATATAGGTTCAATTTTTATAATTTTTATATAGAATTTCATATAAATATAAATTATCTGAACAAAAATATAAATAAATTTATAGAATATCCGACAATTTTTTAGTGTGTAGTTAATCTAATTAATTGCTCTGATGTTAACTTATAAAACAGACGTAGCGCGCGATGAGCTTCACGATTTGAACCATTATTTTCAATGTACATTTGAACAATTTCCAAACATATATCTGACGTGAGTCTATTTATTATGAAATGGAAAAACAAACTTACCAAAAATCATCTGTCAGCCATCAAATCAGAGATCCCTAACAAAACTATAGCCAACCTAAAATTTTATTCCTTGAAATGATATACCCTTTAATATGAAATGTATACGATTGTTCCGCTGGGCATTCCGTGGTTTGCTTAATTCCTCCTCTGAATTGACTAAAGTTGCTATACTTCTAATGATTTAATCAAAACCTTCTGTAATCGGCTTCAGCATTGGCTTATGCTGTAAGACTAAGTAACTAATGGCGAAGCTAAACACTTAGTTTGAGTTTAATAGAGCTGTAGATTCCATAATATCACTATATCATGATATAAAGTACCATAAAGACTCTGTACGACGACCTTCAAATTTTTGTTTAGGAATTTAGATATTTTTTGTTTAAATAATTCTTAGTGTTTCATTCAAATTTGGGTCAATCGATAGACATAAGCGTGTTGAAGTCTGCCTGGAATTTACTCATTGATAACAATCACAACTTTTGCGCGTGACTTCAATTAACAATTTCAGCTATAAGCCGTCTTCTCTTCTCTTAATCTAATAAATAAACAAGTAAGGTCAATTATTTATTTTTTATTTTCGGAATAAATTGTTATTCCGGGTGTCCTAAACCATTATTTGAAAAATATCTTGATTTTGTTTATAGGTATGTCCAGCTCCTGTAAATAGAACTATTCTGGGATTTAAACACGACAATCACTTTCATAAAACTAATAATAAAAATTTATAATTTTTTTTTCTTTTGGAGAATTCGATCTATGCTTATCTCGGAAAAATAGAAAAAATTTTAAATTGAATTTCAATTCGAACATAATAACATATGTATGTTTGTTATACGTATACTGAATTTCTTATATTTCGTCGTAGAATACGAGTATAATGGTACTCTATATACACTGAAAATCTTCACTAAAAAATAAATCTATTTTCACATAAATTTTCAATTTTATCTTAACATATAATCAATTCAATAAGAAATTGAAATGAGTGTTTTTAAGATTACACTGAACATTTTCTTTTACTGTACGTACGAACGTATACACATAGATATACATATTTATATATTCGGTAACTATATAAACATTAAATTCTTCTCTTTTTATACGTCTATGTACAATGTATAATACTGACTGTCAACTTCCTTTATTTATTCATATACCATTTTTATCGGAATACACAAAAAATCGAAACGAAAATGTTACTCTAACAAAAAAAAAAATTACTTCCTCATCTCTCTGGTGTATATGAGACAGGGTGGTGACGTAAAAAGAAGTTTAAGCATTTATTACTGTTATCAGCACTTTTTTAAAATGTAAACCAAAATCGTGTACACTACTGTGTACACGAATTATTGGGATTATCAGGTACGAGTTAATTTTATAATATTTATATAAAAATTTGAACTCTACTAGAAAAGTAAAAATTTTCATTGCTTGAATTTGTTTCGCTGGAATTATGGTGCAGTTAATGTAACCTATATGTCCCTGTGCATCGCTATTACAAGTTTCACGTGCTATCTTATTATTAACCAACAACCATTTTTAACCTTAGTAGCGTACTGACCTTAACTGCCATCGTGAGGAAAGGTACTAACCCCTAAAATCTAAAAATACGTTAGAAGACTATTTAATTCAGCAAACAAATAATAATTTTTAGGTTTAGTTAAAAAATCACATACCTTCATTCACACATCAAATGCCATAAAATCACGATATTCAACATTCGACGAAATATCGCATATTTCCAAAATCTTAGTTTAATTAAACATTTACTCTATGATGAAAATGCGAATATGCCAAAATTTTTCTACGTGTAGTTTAAATATTTTATATTCTGGATTGTCTTTCATTTTTTTTTAAGTAAAATCTGAAGCATTTAATCAAACCGCTTTGCAATAGTCATGCCGAAATAAGCATTATAGTATTTTTTTGCGGTGCCCCCCGGGAGGGGGGGAGTTTATGCCTGGCCGATCCACATCGACTAATCTGGTTGAATTCACCAGTAAACTAATTAACGAGATGGAAAAACACCGTCAAGTTGATGTAGCGTACACGGATTTTAGTAAAGCATTTGATTCTATCTGTCATCATAAACCACTCAAGAGTTTATTCAATTTTGGGTTTTCTCTCGATTACATAATTTGGTTTAAATAATATCTATCAAACCGGCGCCAATTTGTGATAATGAGAAATGAGAAATCAAACGTTATTAAAGTTACATCTGGTGTTCCGCAAGGATCACACCTCGGGCCTTGGATTTTTATTGTTTTCATAGATTGCAGATGATGTGAAAATTTTTCGTACTATTAATGGATGGTTAGATACGGAGAAACTTGAAGAAGACTTAGATAGATTAAGTGAGTGGTGTGATCGGAACTCACTATACTTAAATATTAAGAAATGTAAAATCATATCTTTCCATCGTAAACGAAATCCGATAATTACTTCATACAAAGTCAACAACGAAGTACTGCAAAGATTCAATGAGGTTATAGACTTAGGTGTTACATTTGTCGAACACGCCAGTTTCAATAGGCATATTGAAAATTGTATTGCGAAAGCGAATGCCATGTTCGGATTTGTTAAAAGATGGACAGGTGAATTTAAGGATATTCAAACCTTATGTTCACTCTATTTCGCTTATGTTCGATCTCAAATGGAATACGCTGTAACGGTCTGGAATCCATACTTTGCTGCAGTACACATAAAAGAATTGAAAGCATTCAAAAGAAGTTCCTGATTTTTTTGTTAAAGAAAAGTGACTGGGATTACGACCACAACTTACCATTCCATGAAAATGTGGCTCGCTTACCTCCATACATAACAAGATGCACCGATTACAAAATATGCAAGCTTGAAAATAGACGACTTCTCTTGGGCGCAGCTTTTATTGGTAACGTTTTGCTTGGGCAGGCTGATTCAGCTTACATCTTGGAAAACATCAATTCACGTGCCATGCAGAACATTTCGAAACCATGAATTTTTAGCACTTGAACACCATTCCACCAACTATGTAGAAAACAACCCCATTAATAGGATGTCTAAATCTTTCAACTTAGTCGACGACCTATTTGACTTCAACTTATCAAAGGACAACTTTAAAAATAACCTTAAAGACTTTTTTCTAAATTTTTAATTGTTTAAACCAAAATTTGGTTTATTTTTTTTCTGTTTGAAAGTTTTTTGTTGTTTTAATATAATTTTAACTATAACTGTAAATAATCTAAAATCATACATGTATATTACAAAATAGATTTCTTTAAATAAATAAATTCATAAATAATTAGCTCCAGGCTCTGTCGAGTCTTCAAAGCTTCCCGGAAAATGGGTCTCGATGAGGAGCTCCAATGATTCCGCACTTGAAGCTGTCCATGACCCGTCTGGTCTAATTAAATAACTAGGACTGGTTGGATTAGTAGCTAGAATTTTCCTAAGGAGATAAGTCTAATAGACCTCCTCCATCCTACAACAGAAGAATCTCCAAGACCCCCTTTGTGCCTCCCTTAACTCTTTTTTGTACTTTCTGAGGTCCTCCTTATAGGAGTCCCAATCCTGAACCTCCCTTGTGTTCTAAGTTTTATTAAAAGCTCTCCTACACACACTCCGATATGTTCCCAACTCCTTGGTCCACCATATCGGTTTCTGCCTGCCCCTAGGCTTTATTAGGGGGCACGCAGCATTAAATGAAAGATTGCAACACCTCTCCATATTTGTTCCAGTTTGTCCTTCTGGGATTCCTGAAGGATTTCCGGGTAACATGTTTAATATCGAGGTTATAAATTACATATCGATAATCAGAGAATGAGTGCTCTTTCGCCTTTCTCCACCCTCTGATCATATGAAAGATCGTTTCTGACACAAAGGTGACAACTAAAACCTTCTGTCGATTTTTAACAATAAATGTCGGTTCTCGTCCAGTATTGCAAACTAAAAGGTTGGTATTTAATAAATAATCATAAACTAACTCACTTCTCTCGTTGATGTCTGTGCTTCCCCATATTGTGTGATGCGCGTTTACATCACATCCGAGTACAACCAACACCTACCTTTCTTTGATCTGCTTCCCGGATCAGTTCCCCCAGGTTATCCTGTGAAACCTCCTTCCCGCGATTCATATAGGCTGAGGCTAGCCTCAGTTTTTCACAGCCAACCGCAGCGCTCACCGCTGTAACGTCTTCGCTACTAAATTGTGGAAGAAGAAAAATATTCAAATTATTTTTCGCTAAAATACACGATCTGATCTTCTAAGAGTTGCTTGAGTATAGTAATTTATACACTTTCCTTCTAAAGCCACAGATCCTGTGAATGTTAATCCAAGGTTCTTGGATTATCACTAAGTCTTCATCTGACTTAGTCAGTCTGCGCACGAGAGCTGCCAAGGCAGCCTTCGTGTGATGTAGGTTTATTTGTATAATGGTAAATACTGTACCTATAATCATTTTGAACCGGAATTTCAACAAAAAAAAAGTTTTCAATTTTTTGCGAAAATACGTGATGGTTAGCCTTACTTTTTTTGAACGGATAAAATTCATAGTCACGGATTCCGAATGTTTCATTTAATTTTGATTATCAGTGTAATTATGAGTAGTTCAACGTTTAGTTTGCTTCAATTTGTTGCCTCGTTCGCTTGCAATCCAGGTTCGAAGCACAATTTGGCCGAATTTCAAAATATGAAACTTCCAACAACCACTGCTTTCTTTATGTATTCTATCGGTAGTTTCGTGCTCAACGTGTTATATACTGTACCTATAATCATTTTGAACCGGAATTTCAACAAAAAAAAAAAGTTTTCAATTTTTTGCGAAAATACGTGATAATTGTTAGCCTTACTTTTTTTGAACGGATAAAATTCATAGTCACGGATTCCGAACGTTTCATTTAATTTTGATTATCAGTGTAATTATGAGTAGTTCAACGTTTAGTTTGCTTCAATTTGTTGCCTCGTTCGCCTGCAATCCAGGTTCGAAGCACAATTTGGCCGAATTTCAAAATATGAAACTTCCAACAACCACTGCTTTCTTTATGCATTCTATTGGTAGTTTCGTGCTCAACGTGTTATATACTGTACCTATAATCATTTTGAACCGGAATTTCTACAAAAAAAAGTTTTCAATTTTTTGCGAAAAAAACGTGATGGTTATAGTTAGCCTTACTTTTTTTGAACGGATAAAATTCATAGTCACGGATTCCGAATGTTTCATTTAATTTTGATTATCAGTGTAATTATGAGTAGTTCAACGTTTAGTTTGCTTCAATTTGTTACCTCGTTCGCTTGCAATCCAGGTTCGAAGCATAATTTGGCCGAATTTCAAAATATGAAACTTCCAACAACCACTGCTTTCTTTATGCATTCTATCGGTAGTTTCGTACTCAACGTGTTGTATACTGTACCTATAATCATTTTGAACCGGAATTACTACAAAAAAAAGTTTTCAATTTTTTGCGAAAAAAACGTGATGTGTATAGTTAGCCTTACTTTTTTTGAACGGATAAAATTCATAGTCACGGATTCCGAATGTTTCATTTAATTTTCATTATCAGTGTAATTATGAGTAGTTCAACGTTTAGTTTGCTTCAATTTGTTGCCTCGTTCGCTTGCAATCCAGGTTCGAAGCATAATTTGGCCGAATTTCAAAATATGAAACTTCCAACAACCACTGCTTTCTTTATGCATTCTACCGGTTGTTTCGTGCTCAACGTGTTGTATACTGACGCTAACCATTGTAGTTGACCTTACTCACCTCTTTCTGCACTCGCTGCATCGGGATAGTGCCATCTTGCTCATTGTTCCGGACGCTATCTTCCTCTCGTTGAGAGACTGACAGGATGTCCCCATCAAGCTCCAGGGAGAGGAGGATACCTCCCCTAACTATGCTCACCAGAGCCGAAGCATAACTCTCCTGGTCGTTCTCAGCCCGTTTGACCGTCTCCTGCTGGGTTCGTTCGCCGTCACCCCCAGGCTGGTCTTTCGCGGTTGCGTCGGTATCGTCTTTTTTATATATTTGAAGAGTGATCGACCCGAACCCGAAGTTGATCATTTCCATTTAATTTTGCAAGGGAAGCCAGGGATTCTTTATTGATTAGCATGATTGCCAATGTAAAGCCTCCCTTAGCTCGCTTTACAATCCTCCAGTCCTCCGTTGGAAGATCGGAATTGCTGGCCCGAATGATCTCGGGGATCTCTTCTGACTTAACCGGCTCGGTTGGCAGCCAAACACGTGCCCTCGACCTGCTCGGGATTTCCCCACTGCAGACTGCCTCAAGCCTCGCGCCCGGCCACACCTCCCGTACTTCGGTCACTGCCCTTTTGTAGAGGTCAACCGATCTCTGATCCGAGTACGCAGTCAACTTCCCGCGCCCCTGGTACCATCCTGCATCTCTGCAGGACGGGAGGGGAGGGGATTCCGGATTTTCTCTCAGGATCCGCAGAAAAATGCAGTTTAGTATATTAAACACTACTTTCCACTTCTCTGACGTGATGCTCCCATCTTCCTGACTTCTGTCAATGACGGATAGCATCAACACGTGCTCCTTTAGGATCTCACTGAATAGCTTCAGTTTTTGATCCCTAGGAGCACCCGACGTCTTTTCTGCTTGCACCATGGCTCGCTTACTGTCGCCCAATTCCAGCTCTTCCTGGGACCTCTGTCTTTTAGACACAAGGGTCCTTTCCGACCTATCACAGCCGACATTTTTTTAAGCCCATGCCACAGATCCTCGTTGTTCTACTGTAAACTGCTCCTCAGGGGTCACAGCCAGTTTTTCTAAAATTCGAAACGCCGACCGTCTCTCCCTGTATCGACTGAGGGATCTCCCTCAATTCCCCCTTATTTCCTTTATCGGGTCCGCTTCTATGCCAAAGTGTCGCTTAACCTTGCTCCTGATGATGAAGCCTGACCTTCACGGTTAAAGTTGCTACCTTCTTCCGGTTTTTGAAAGGTGCTAGCTCCTTTAGTTTTATTATCTTTTTTTTCATGTTTCTCCCACAAGTATTGGAGAAATATAGGTCAACCTGCGCAGAGATCCGTGTACGCAAGCAAAGCTAAATACAACTGGAGGTCGCCAGGCATCCAAAGGGCTCCGTTCACGACTGTGCTTTGTAAAATGGGCCCCCAGTCTAGCCGATCATCAGCACGGGTCGCGTAACACCTTAATCCAGCCCAGCCCATTGGCTTACCGAGCACCCCACACCCGCACCCTCGCCCTCTCCCATATTCACTCCTGTACCACAAAATCAAACTGAAATTAAATCATTTCCGGGGCTACCTGGATACTATCGTAAATTTATTCCAAATTTCTCGGGTATTGCTAAGCCTCTAAAAACATTTAAAAAATGAACATAACGTACGATTGGAATTCGAAATGCAAAAAAACATTTGATTCGTTAAACAAATCTCTCATTAGTTTTTCTGTTTTGCGAGTGCCAGATTTCACAAAACCATTTAAGTTGACCAGTGACCAAAGTAATTTTGCTATTGGATCAGTCTCTCGCAAAAAATAGATAGTTTCGATCTTCCCATTGCTTTATGCAAGCCATGTTTTAAACTCAGCTGAACAAAATTATGGATCTACCGAAAAGGAGCTTCTGGCAGCAATTTGGTCCACATTTTCGACCCTACTTATATGAGCATAAATTTGTCTTAGTCACCGATCATTGAGCACTTTTATGGCTCTACAATTTAGAAACATCAATGGCTCGTCAAACGCGATAGCTATATATCATCGATTTCAACCAATAAAATCCAGTTGGCCACGTTACAAGCTCCCTACTACAACGGATGATCAAGTAAGTGTTTCACCAACGGCCGGAATGCGTCGTAGAGGAAGACCCTGACTGTCCTGGCGTGACGACGTCGAACAAGATGTACGCACATTAAGATGTCGAAACTGGAGGACGATAGCGATAGATCGAGATGTATGGAGAACCATAGTAAGTTGTAAAAGCTAGAGTGACAGAGAAAGAGAGATAGTACGAACCCTTATCGAACTCCGGAAGTTTGTAACAAAAATATCTTTAACAATATTTTTTAGGTTTTTGAAATTTCTAGCGACTTAATTATTAAGTATTTATTATTTTACAATTTAAATTGTTGGGATTTATGTATTTTAGTATTTTATTTTTCACTAAATTAATACTAACCGGAAGAAAGCACACAGATTTTCAATTGTTGCAAACGGTTAACTGTCTTTCTTCAATAAATTGTAACGCAGCCTGGTTTTGTTACGTAACTTTCAAAATATTTGGAAGCATACTTTCGATTAAAATAGATATCCGCATTTGTGTGAGACCCTCAAGCTGTGTAAAATACATCCGAAACGAAACCTTTATTTTTTGAAATAATATATCTTATTATTATTATTAATTAGAATTCTGACATCTCGTTTATGTAACATCTACACAAAGTGACATGCTTCTCGTTGTATTTTCCCCCTCAGTTACTGTGAAAAATGCTATGTATTTTATCACAAATTGATTGATGGAATTTTTTGATATGTGAAACTTTTATATTCTTCTTGTTGGTTTTGCACTGTGTGCTATAAACATATGTGTGTATACACACGGACGAGTTTCGCTATATAAAGCTTTCGATTGATTGAAATTGAATTATCCTGATTTTTTTTTATTCAATTTCCGTATATGGCTTATAGTACATTACGATTAAAATCGAGATACTAGAACAACCAATATTAAACTATTTGGAGTTCCACAAATGAATACCAAGTAAAACTAGCCTAATAAAATAGAAATTGTCAGTAAATAAAATGTTACTACATCGAATATACATAAATATGTATTTACAACTAATAAATTAAATTAAAATAAAGTTTAATCGATTTTACTTATTTTATATTACTTTACGAAAAGTTACGAAGACGAAAATGTATAAACACAGTATAAACATAAAATCAATTTAAATAAATTTAATTTTATATCATTTGCTTGTAAATTTTTATTTTATTTTGTATTTTACTTACAACAAGACTATAAGATAAATACAGAATAAGATTTTATTATCTTGTTTAAGAGATTCTTCTTTATTTATAGATGTACATATATATAGATTTATCCAGAGAGTTTTTTATTTATTTATTCGTGTTTGTAAAAGTAAATAATGTAAAGAAAATTTATGTACTATTTATCACCCATTTCTAAATTGCATCATTTCTGTTGTATAGTACGTATAATAAATTAAATATACTCGTAGCATGATTAAAATGTCATGAGAAATCGACAGTTCTTCAGTATCCCGCATAGTGGCTTATACCTCACCATTAAAATTTTTTTATAGTATTTTTATATTTACTGAAATAATATTAGAGTTAAAATAATGTTAGCCATTAACATATAAGCAACCACAGTACAGCAAAGTAATTAAAACTAAATATATTTTACAAAAATTTCATGTTGAGAATTTAATTGGAAAATGCAACTTGAGCAGTTGCTAAACGATAAATGGTTTAAATAATAAATATTTTCATAATATGCATGAGTATGACGGGACTAGTCTATATAGTAAAATTCCAATTTGGAAAATGTCTTGCTATATGGAATGAACATGTTTACGTCTTTTTATTTCTAGATGCATTTCTGCACCTGTACGTATTTCTCAATTGACCAGATTTTGATGTCGGCATAGTAGCGTAGTTTGCTAAGTTAGATTCATATAGTTAATGCAGAATTAATTTTTAATTTCCCAAATGCTTTTCTATCCTAAATAAGCCCAAAATATCTCATTAGGACTATTTATATTTGTTAACACTTCGTCATGCGAATACTAATCTGTCCTATACGCCATTTGTAAAATTTCGTAGAAATTGAATTTTAAGATTCATACTGAAAAACGTCCACCTTTTAAGTCGAACTCTTATGTTTTTTTGATACGCTTGACATGGTAACATGTTCTTCTATTTTTGCCAATAATGAAAAATCAGATTTTCCTTTATTAAAACCTAGAAATTCAATTACGTCAAGAAAGTCAAAAATGGATATAGGTCACATTCCATACATATCATTAAAATTTTTATTTTATTTTTTTCCTAATTAGAAAATACATTGGAGATTTAATAACATAATAAGAAAAATATCAATTCAATATAAAAGATTGCATATATTTCAAAGTTCATTGCAAAAATAATAAACATAAAAACATATTAATTCAGTCTTGTGATAAAATAATTATAATCTTGCATTAAGTTGTATCACAGTTATACTTTTTTAATACAACTCTATAGAATTGTTGATCTTCGGTTGGCATGTAGTACAGGTTAGGTTAGGTTAGGTTTCAGTGGTTGCTATCGCGCACTTAGGCCAATTATGGCCCATTGTGATACCACAGGATCCGACATCATAAACTCCCTTAAACCCATTTAGTACTATCAATATAGCGTAAAAGAACTCGCACATTACAGCTTTCGAGGTCACAGAGACTGTCAATAGTGTATTTTTCCAAGTGATCATGTCGTCTATCAGCTAGCGCACGCCACGAGCAAAGGAACTGAGCAAGAGTCTCCTCCTCCTCCTCATCCATGCAGCTTGCATCCAGACCCAGCCTTCCTTTCACAATTCTAAATCACGCTTTCTTAGTGTGATTAAGATCTTGGAGCGATTCAAGTTCAGCTCAGGCCATACTTGCTTCGCTACCCTGCCAGTTAAACTGGCGATCCACCTAGCATTTGTCAAGGCAACTGCTTCCTTATGGCTTGCTGCTTTCAGAATAGACATAGGCCTTCTTACACATTATCTCCCTGGTTCCAGTTCCAGAGTCGTACCTTGCCAACTCGTCCGCCCTGCAGTTTCCCTCAAGTCAGAATGGCCCAGAACCCAGACCAACTGGATCTTAAAATGTTCACTAATCTCGTTAAGAGACGGGTGATAAATCAATGCCACCCTTGCCGCCAGGGAAACTGATTCCAGCAAAAAAATTGGCCACCTGACTGTCCACATAGATAGTGATATCAATTAACGATATTACATTATGGTTCAACCAATTCATGACCTCTTTAATCTCTAAAACTTCAGTCTGGTACACACTGCAGTACTCGGCAGACGAAAAGATAAACAAACATTTAATTCTGCACAGAATACACCCGCTCCCACTCTATCATCGAGCTTGGACCCAGGAAACCACAAATCATATAAGAAGGGGATAAATCGATCATATATAAGTTTATATGATTTGTTTTATGATGTATAGTCATATAACAAAATCATATAAACATCATAATTTACTAGTTTATGATGTTTGTGTGATCAAAATGCGGTCATACAATGGTTGTTCAAGAATAATATTAACTTCCGTATGACTTTTTTATATGACTAGAAACTTTAAATCAACCTTGTTATGATTGCGATTTGAGTTTTATTGTGACAAATTAATGATCAGTTTAAGACAGGTCATATATCACACTTTTACATGAAAGATATGGTAAAAGTATTATTTCGGTAACTTGCACATAGTATTTAATTAATCGGGTGCAATTCATTTATACTAAATTTCGTACAATATAATATAAAATATATTAATATTAGAAGATTCTATGGGGTTCACGTAAAAATCATCACGGTATTTTATTTTGAGGCTGTAAATAAACTGGTTTCCCTTTAGCTCAACCGCATATTTCATTGCAATAATATTTTTGTTCAGGTTTAGAAACCACAAATTTTCAAATATATTTTTTAAAACTAAATTATTTCTTAGTTTACACACAAAAATTTATTGCAAGTTGGTTACGTTTTAAATTAGGTATTAAAGTTGATATGAAAATTGGATAATTCTTTTTGGAAACCACGGGTACGACACGTTCCGTAGCTCCAGAAAGTCTATTTGCCAGTTGAACCAGAGGCAACCGCCCATTCTTTGTTTTTTTTTTTAATCTGGTTCTACGCATTCTCAAAAGGATACGTTGAAATAGTTGGCAATGGTCCAAACCGCTTAACCCTTCAGTGCGCGATTTTTTTTTTTTTTTGGTAAAAAATTTTTATAGTATATATTTGAGTAGTGAAAAAATGTGGAAAAGTATCAAAACAATTTTCTATTCAGTTTTTCATTGTTTTTTATTGCAAAATAATTGTGATTCATACATGCATCAATGCGCTTTTATTGAAAACATTAATTTTGATGAAAAGATTTGAAACAATTGTTTTGTTTGTTGAAACAAAGTGCCCTGTTACACTTTTCACATACAACGAATGTTTGCGCCTGGTAATTTACACCGTAAACGTGTTGAATTTCAAACAGGGAAATGATTTACTGTATCCAATCTTACGTCTTGAGTAGGTAAAGGAAGACCGCTAGTTTTACGCTTCTTGCTGTCAATTTCTTGTTATAAACCAGAAGGTCTTCCACGTTTTGCATGGCAGGATGATCCAATGGAACACAACAAACGTGCTAGATCGATTCTAGCACGTTTGTTGTGTTCGAAATCTTTTAGTTTCATTGTAGGTTTGTCCTGATTTAACCGTCGATATAAAAGCCAAGCGTTTATCACATCAATATCCATTAGATGGTAAAATAGTCGCATATACCATTTCCGGGATCTCATTTTGGTTTTTATGTCTGCCAATATTGCTATCTAACAAATCGACTCCACCCATATGCCGGTTATACTGCTTCATTACAGCGGGGCAATCAATTTGAATGTGCCTTTACAAATTTCTGTCGTATCTGTCAATTGAACTAAGAGGTTCCGTGCCCACAATTGATGATAGTAATGTTACCATTTTATTATCTTTCCAGTACACATTACTTATGTCGACCCCCTCATATCATATAATAAATTCTCCTGATGTTCCTCTTTTCATTTTCATACTCTCACTTTCATTCGAAACTTTACCTGAGGGTTTTCTTGGTCGTCTAGCCGTTCCGAGAGAATGGATTCTATTATGGAATAAGTATGCAATTAGCGGGATTGACGTGTAATAATTGTCAAAATAAATTCTATGATAATAATTTTTTCGGGATTGCCTCTGCATTACCACTTGACCCTAAGTCAGGTTCATTTGCTTGTCGCTTTCCAGATTCATTTTCGGTTCCGGTGTAAATTTCAAACTTATAACAGAATCCTGATACTCTTGCAAGTATAAATAATTTGGAGCCCCATTTGTTTAGCTTCAATGGTAAATATTGTTTCAAATGATGACGAGCTTTTATAGCACATATTTATATATCAATTGAGAGCATCTCTTCCATTGGAATCGATAAAAATGTTTTATTCAGGGAATCGACAACTGGCCTGAGTTTATGAAGTTTATCATTAGTATTAATAAAATTATCAATTAAAATGGAGATTTGACCTAATCGTTTCGAAATGTTTTTGACTTAATGCATCTCGAACAATAATTAATCCAATATGATTGTTCCAATAATCTCTTACGTTAGAAGTGTTTGATACTGATAATAATATGCAGATGCCTAAATATTTCATCAACTCGTTTCTTGAAAAATTTAGTGGATTGCCTGGATCTTTTGAGATGCTGTATCTTATACTTTCTTCTACAATTTTGTCTAATAACACACCGTTAAAGAAATATTTGAAATACTGGTACTGTGTTTGTTAATCTTTTTTAGCATTAGTCAATATTGAACTTCCAGTAAAAGCACAGGGGACATACTTCATCTTTTTCCGTTTCCATTTTAATTCTTTCGGTTTACGAATTGCAGCAGTTTGTAACTCGATGTATGATGAAGGTTCAACCACTGAGACGCCTTCGAAACCGTCAGTAGGTTGTACCCCCAAGTGGTTTAACAATTGCATCAGATTGAATTAGAACTAACTCATTTGACGATAAGGGTTCCACCCCCGAAATGTATTCACAATCCTCAAGAAGTGATACCTCAATTAAGACTAGTGAATTTGAAAGTCCTTCATGGTTCGAATCTTCTAAATATTCAGTTGTTGATACCCCCACTTCCAATTCACCAATTCCATTTTTTTATAAATAATTTTTTAATGTATATCCAGAAACAATCGGCTCTTCCATGTCGCTTTCATCGTTGATTTCATCTTCACTCGCAGAAGGAATAAATCATCCTCATTTAATTTTTCTAAATCTATTGGTGCACCGGAATTTTTATAAATTAGCGGCATCTATAATTGAAACGTTCACTGCCATTACAAAAATTCAAAAAATTTGAATAAAAATTGTTCCAAAACTCTGCACAAAATACCAAAATAAAAGGTCACAAAGTCTTCGTGATACTAACCGGACAAACACAGACACTTATCCAAACACCCTGTTGTGATAATTATGAACAGCATCAAAGATAGGGCCAAAATATTTCAGAATTTGTGAAACTTCCACTCCAATATTAAAATAAAACTATAGGAATTATATAACTGAAACGTGCATTGATTCATATGTGAATCATATTTATGTAGCGCAAAATGCACTCTGATTCATATATGAATCGCTCATATTTAACCTTATTACCGTATTTATACACTGATTTATTATTATTCTAACTACTTCAATCGACAATCAACGAATATTAGCAGAGCCTCCTTAATATAAGAGCCGTAACATTCCGCCATTTTTTTTTCATGAGCTTTTCATAGAGGGGAAGCTTTTTGTTCTTTTTCATACCAATCAGTGTATTTTAATATTTTTTAGAAGCTTTTATATATATAAAAACATTAATGTTTCGTTTCAATTTTTAATTTGAATGGTTAGTTCAATATTCAGGAAAAGCATATTTTAAAATTGAGTCATATTATGTCAAATTAACGCAAAAATATTTAAATTAGTCTACCACAAAATTTTTTTTTTATTGTAGAAATAAGAATTTGTTTATATGTGTATGTAAGAAATTAATATAGAGTGTTCCATCAAAAATTTCAGCATTTCTCTCCCAAAACAAACGTTGGTTAAAAAATGCTTTTTGAGTAGCTATGTAATATGGGGTTTATTGTTCTCTGGATTCTATTACAACATTGTTGATGAACAAACTTCGAACACTCTTTTTTCGTTATTTGTTAAAAATTTGATTTTTCATCGCACCAAATTTGCAGCATACATTCATCCTGTAGTATAAACAAACTGGAGCTTTATAAAATAAAAACATTATATTATAGAGCTTTTCGCAATAAAAAACCAATCAAAAGATGTCGCCAAGTATAAATTAAAGCTAAATATTAAAACCTAAACGTTTGTTAAGTAAAATTTAAGAATTTATTATGTATACTGCCTGGTTCAATAGATTATTGAAATCTTCTGGAACTGAAAATAACCGAAAACGAGCGAATTGAAATAAGAAAAGAAAAAATTTGGAAAAAATGTGACATTTTTCTATTATTGTTTTTCAGCGCGCAGCAACTACGATGATAAATATTTTGCGATGAAAAGCTTTATTTATGCCAACCGTTTTATAAATAAAAATTATAATTATTTGAGTTTTATTAATTATGTTAAATTATGATATTAAAGATTTCGCGCTTAACTTACAATAATAATGGTTTATTTTCGCAAATAGTTATTTAATTATTTTACAATTTTCTGTAATTTCAAGTAAATTTATTACAGAGACATCTGTAAACGGATTTTCAAATTACAGAAAGCTCGGTTTTGCAATCGAATAAAATTGAAGTTTTTTACGTTTTGTTCTGTTTTGTAATAATATTTAATTAGGAAAACCAAGACAACGTTGATTTTTTGTATACAAAATAATAATAGATTTTGATGTAAAAATTTTATTATATGAATAATATTATTGTTTCTACATGGTGATCCATAAAATTTCGTTTCAGCTCACGTTTTCTCTTTAATTTTGTTATAAATGGAGAATGTTTAGATTGCTATTAAGTGCATCGTTCATCTCAAAAATTCTGATGTGCATGTGACCAGAATTTACCAAATAAGTTACATTTTTATAAAACTAAATTTTAAATTGGATTTAAGAGGAATCCGCGGCACCACCCTTTATTATCTTACTTTATAAACCTACACAACTAAACGGAAAGCTCATTTTTTATAGAAAATTAATAAATTTATGCTCCGCTTTAGTTTAAATTTACCAAATAAATACTACATTATGATGGCTGATTTTCAATTATGTGTTCTTTGAATAGTTTATTAAAAATATAAAATTAAAATTTAGATGATTTGTTTAATTTTTTATTCATAAATTCATGCTCAAAAATTTTCCAATTACCACGGTTTCTTATAGTAATTCAATAAAAGCTTCCCCTCTACTGAAAGCTCTCCTTTTAATATTACGGCTCTTCAAAATCATAGATGGCTCTGATATTAGAACTTCAAAAAATTTAGTTTACACTTACCTTTTTAATCGTTAATTTATTATTTTCAATCAAAGTAGCACAACTTTACGCAGTATGTTTTAAGGCGTAACCAGCGAGTCTGTAAGAAATTTAAGTAACAAAGCGACATCTGAAAAATGTATGTTGATTGACATTACTGACCAGCGAAACCGAAAGTACTTTTCGTTCAGTTTCGTTAAATTTGAATTGTCATTTAGCAATCCGTAACAAGAGCGAAAATTATCGCTCAAACTGAAGGAAACTTCAAAATTGAATACAATTCTAATATAAAAACAATTCTAATATAAATGTCATACCATCGTGGCATGGTTGATTTGTAATTTATCAATAATTTATTTATAAATGGATATTATCTATTCAATTTGTTCTGCCGTTTTGCAGGATGTATAGTAAATTGACATTTAAAAATTCAATTGACAATAATCGTGTTACAGATTCGCTGGTCAAACTGTCAAAGATTCTGTAATAAAACATTTTCGTTAAATTCTGTAAGGTTTCGTTACTGACTCTTACAGACTCGCTGGTTATGGCTTAAAGCCTTGCGACTTGTCATAAAATAATGAAAAAAGAAACTTATACGTGTGTTTTTCGTTAAAAAACCGAATGAGAATCCAAAGAAAATTGGGATGCGTATTTGAATTAGTGCTCTTTTTAGTATTTGAATTATGTTTCGCAATGTTATATGGTAAAAATTAGACTGATTAAAATATGCATCGCGGCGCACTGAAGGGTTAATTTCATCCACTAAATGGCGAAAGTTATGAGGATTTGAAGTCATGTTCTCCGGATAAATGAAGGTATAGATGTCAATGAAATGTTCTGTTAAAGATCTTTCTAAAGGCGAGTATTTTTTATTATAATTCGAAGTGAAAATTGTAGCGATGCATAATAGTACAATAAAATTGTAATAATCGTCCACCGGTAAATGATATTTTAGGGCTACGATATCTACATAGTTCAGGAAAGCGGCAATCTCGCTTCCTTTCCAAAGTGCAAGAATGTCTAATCCTCGAACCCCGCGATGTATTTCATCGAAAAATTTAATCTTTAACAATTTTTCGTTTATGATTTGAATTGTTTTGGAGTCCCATTTCGTACCGTCTCCTAAGCGGCCTTCCTTAAACCCCACTAAATATCGTTTTACTAATCCCATATGTAAAATATGTAGGGCATCGCCAACGATAAAATCTTGTATCATATGATTGATTTCGTAGTAACAGAGTTGTGATTGGTTCCAATTTCGTTCGAGAAATAGGTCCTTCGGGTACTTTTGTTTATAACTGTTATAATGCAAGCCATACATTCTGAAACAAAAACCTTCATCTGTCCTAAGAGGAGCATGTTGGTTGTGAAAAATTTTTGTGTTTGAAGAATGAAAAAACTCCCCCAATGTAATACACTTTAAGCATCCATGTTTTCTGTTGAAATATGACGGTCCGTTTATAAATGATCGTGTCGGCGTGTCGCATATGAAACAATATATTTTCACTGTAAGTTTATTATAATTAATTTCTATTCCATTCTCTATAATTGGAATTATTTCGTCTACAAATGGCGATAAAAATTCTTTAATTTTGTTTTGGTTTTGTTGTTCCATAAAATAACCCGATTACCATAGGTTCAAACTCTGGTATTTCATAATTATTAAAAACAATCGGCCAAAATTCATTCTTTTTAGCTTTGAAAAATTGGTAATCCATCTATATTTATGCTTAAATATATCAAAATAGTATCTTTAAGATTTATATAGTATGATATTAAATATTCTTCAAGTCCAGGATGCCAATATTCCCCACCTTCTATTTTAATGAAGCTTTGGCCTGTGTTGCGACGAGTTGGCATTCAAGTTCTTCGGTCGCTTTGAAGTTTTGTTTGAAAATTTGTATTTAAATAATTTATCAAAGGCTTTAATGAAGCTTAATTTATATTATATTGATGTGTCCATGATTTCAAAAATTCATTAAGCGGTATATTTTCTTCAGTACTGACGAATGAATTAAAGAAGACGTTATTGGCATTGGTATTTTCAAGTCCATCGTCTGCAATACTTTCATTTAAATTAAAATAAATATCGTAACAAGTTATGCTATCTGCATCACTAATCGTGTTATTGCTGCCACAATCACCATTAGAAAAATTCGTGTGATTATTATTCACACGGCCAGAGTCATATTAATAGATAAGCGATTATAGCAGATAATTTTCTGAAGCGTCTTCGATAGGTATCACTTTGTTTTAATTTTTTCCAATTAAATAAATATGTTTGAGATTTATCCATTTGATCAAGTGTGAAATGTTACAAAAATAGTGAACAATCAAATTTAAAATTCTAGGACATTAAATTACAATAAACCATATTTTGATCACATATTAGAGACCGTAAATAAAACAAATAAATAAATCAAATTAATTGTTTATAATTTAAAAAGTTGATATATGGTTCGCTATGACTATGTATCAAGAACAAAACCAAAATACGACTTTTAAAATTATACCAACCAATATAATGACCACTTTGTAACTTTCGAAACATTTTTTGAATAATCTTATTTGAAACTAAAAAATCTAATTTTTATATAGTCATAAAAAAAATCAATGTATGAGTCCTTATGACTTCGTGTCACACGAAAATCTAATTAATGATGTTTTGCTAGGTAGTGGTCAACCTGGTGATCGAATTGTGATGTCAAATCTCCAAACTGACTAACTAAGGATCGATATATGCTGAAACAAAAAATAATATATGACTTGTGGTTTACTGGGGAGCCATCGGTGAAGAATTAAGCTGACCTGGTCTCCATAATGAGACCACTATTCCAATCCTCCCTAGAGGGGAGAATCAGCTTAAAAAACTTGCCAAAACACAACAGTGGTGTTATATAGTCTAAATTCGCCAGGTCATGCCTCACTGAATTGACTATAGTTGAGTGCCCTTTTTGCAGGCACTTCCAAACCAAAGTCGCTGATAGCCGGGCGGCCGTATTGACCGCTATTTGCTAACCAAGGATATCCAAAGGGAAAAGACGCACTTTGACTTCTAGGGCACTAGTGAGGGTTGTTTTCAGCGCCCCACTAATGAGCAGACAAACTGCCCGCTGTACCTTCCCCATCATGTTCCCGTATGTTAATTTCTCCAGAGCTGGCCACCATACGCTTACACTATACAGCAGTACGGGCCTTACAACTGCCGTGTAAAGCCAATGTACCAGCTGCGGTTTCAATCCCCATTTTCTTCTAATGGCTTTTTACAAGAGCATAGTGCCACAGTAGCCTTCTTAACTCTCTCTTTCGTGTTTAGTTTTGAACTGAGCTTACTGTCCAGAAGAATCCCTGAGAATTTCGCATTTTCAGTAAGGACCAGTCTAGGGCCATTCAGGCTTGGTGGAACCATTGCTGGAATTTTATATTTCCAAGTGAAAAGGACCAGCTCGGTGTAAGATGGGTTAATCCCCAATCCACATCTACTGGCCAAACTTCGCAATGATTGATAGCGCGTTCTACATCACATCCCTGATTGTGCCCAGGTGCTTATTCGAGACAACTATCGCTACGTTATCGGCATAAGCAACAACACTCATTCCTTCCCTCTCCAGTTCCAGTAATAGTCCATTGATTACTATGATCTAAAGAAGGGGAGAGGAGACACCTCCCTGGGGTGTTCCTCGAATGACCCGTCTCCTGACGAAAACTTCCCTCATCCTCGCTATGATCCTTCTGCTTCCAAGCTAGTGATCGATCAGCCTGGTTACTGGGTCTTCGATTTGAGGTGGCAGAAATCCTTCCCTAAGTGCCTATCGATGAATTGTCTAATAGCGTAATTGATATCGAGAAACGCCACTAACGAGAATTCTTGAAAATCCAGTGACTACTCAATTCCCCGAACCAAGGTGTGTAATGCCATATCCACGGACTTACACTTATGGTACGCATGCTGAGATTGTGCCCAGTTTCTGGGTACAATTCTCGGCAGAATATAGACGCCCAGCAGCCTTTCCATGATTTTGAGCAGAAAGGATGATAGAGATATTGGTCTTGAGATCACCCTAGCCTCCCTTCATTTCATCGGGATGTACCTCAGATTCAGACACCCATTGAAGATGACTACCAGCCAGGGAAGCAAGACCTCCGAGTTCTTCTGAATTTCTGCTGGCACAATCTTATTTGGGCCAGCTGACTTAAAAAGCTTAAACCCTTTAATAGTCCATTTTATCTTACGTGTATTCAGAAAATCTTCTGTAGATAACAAATGGACCCCGCAATCATTCCTAGGACCGCAGTTATTCTAAGGCTTTGCAGTTGACACTTACTGACTTCCCAGGAAGTGAGTTTCCATCAAAAAATCAAGAGTCTCTTCACTAGACGCCGTCCATTCGCCATCCGGTTTTATCAGATAGCCTGGAACAACTGGACTAGTGGAAAGAATCTTTCTTAAGCGCGCGGTTTCTGAGACCCTTTCCATTCTATCACAGAAGCGCGTCCACGACTTCCTTTGCGCCTTCCTTACTTTCTTTTCGTAAACTCTGAGGCCTATTAAAAGCAGACCTGCAAGCTTTCCGGCACTCCGCAAGTGCCGAGATCCACTAAACAGGTGTTCGCTTTCCCCTTAGCTTTGTTAATGGGCAAGCCTCCGTCATACAGATATTGCAAGCCCTAGTAAGAGTATTCACCATTGAGTCCAGTTCACTACCCGTCTCGGGGAGACCTGGAACTCGAGATAGAAAGATGCCCTTCAATACCTTCCTATATACACGCCATACTGTCCTTCTGGGATTTCTGAACACGTACTGATTTGTAATTTAGAGATTTAGTTTAAATGTTAAGTATCGATGGTCGGAGAAGGAATGCTCCTTCGCCACCCTCCATTCTCTGATCATCGGGGAAATAAATTCAGAAACCAGAGTAACATCCATAACTTCCTGTCAATTACTAATAATAAAAGTGGGTTCCTGACCTTTATTACTAATAGTGAGGTTATTTCTTAAAAGAAATTCGAAAAATAACTCACCCCTATCATTGATGTCCGAGCTGCGCCAGATGGTATGGTGCGCGTTCGCGTCACATCCCAGGATAGCTTACACCTTCTTTCTTTACGCGTCACTGACAAGTGTCCCCAGTATATCTGGCGCCACTGGCTTTTCGGTCCATGTATGCGGCTGCAAGCTAGAATCTCCTCCCCTCCGTCTCTATGCAGACCGCAGTTATGTTTACATTGCAATAATAATTAATAAGCATTTATATTATTAACCACAAGTATACATGATCTGCTCTTTTCCGTCCCACGAGTATAAAATAGGGTGTACCCCTTCGCTCGCAGACCACAGATCTTGTTATTTTTGATCTTAGGTTCTTGGATTAAAACTATTTCCTCCCCTGACTTAGCAAGTCTGAGAAGTAACTCCGCCGATGCAGCCTTTGTTTGATGTAAATTTATGTGCACAAACCTGATCATTGTTAACAGAGTTCACTTACCTTAATACGAGAGCAGTGCTACATCGATTTAATTGGGCCCGATGGAGTCGACGGTATCCTCCGTTTCCTTCCCCCTGCAGTCCCTAAAAATAAGTAGGTCTACACCTCCTCCTTAAGAGTCCGATATGTCCCCTTCCCTCTGGCAACAAAAAGGCGGTCGCGGATTTCACTGGTCAGCTCCTCATTAGGGTTCGCTACTACCTGTGTCTCCTCTGAAGCTGTACCACTCGTCGCGCTTCCTCCTTCAGTCTGAATCTCTTCTAGCCTTTTTTGTGGTGCGCAGTATCTGTATTAACTCCGACTTCGTCCTTTCTGAACACCTTGTAAGAGATCCGAAGCCGAAGTTTATAACGCGTTTTGTTTTTGTCAGGGGAGCCAGGAATTCCATGTTGATTACCAAGATTGATAGTCTGAAGCTACCCTTAAGCTCTTCCTGCTTCACAATTTTCCAGGTCCCTGTCGGAAGTTCTGGATTACAAACCTCTATAATCTTTAGGGATTCCTCCAAGTTTGCTCGCTCCGTGAGAATCCAGACCATTGCCCTAGGTCTGATATTTCCTCCTTGAGAACTGCCTTGAGCTTAGCTCCTGGCCATACCTCGCCTATCTCCTCAATCACCTTCCTGTATAAGAAGGCCGATCGCTGATATGAGCACGCGTTCAGCTTCAGCCATCGCTGATACCATCTTGCGTCTCGACAAATTGGTGGAGGTCCCGGATATTGTCCAAGGGATTTAAGGAAAACTAGATTAAGTGCCTTAAACACCAACCTCCATTTTTTCCGGTGATGCTTTTATATTTGTGGCTCTCGTCCACGATGGGTAGCACCACCTTCCCCTCCTTCACAACGTCGCTAAAGAGCTTACGCCCCTTTTGCGGCTGTTTTCCTACATGAAGATTGCCCCTCCCTCCTCTCGGCATCCAAATCTCCATGCTTATCCTCGCTCGACCTCTGTCTTTAAGACTCAAGATCCTTCTTTTTTCCATATTCATATCGGCAATGCGACACTCAACCGATTGTCTCTGTTCTTCCGTGCATTGCTCCTCCAGGACTGTAGCCAGTCTGTCCAAGACACGGGAGGCCGAACGCCTAGCCCTGTATCTCCGAACCGAAGGAGCAACCACCTTCTCCTTTTTACTGGTGCCACTCGTACCCGGCTTGCAAGCCTCGTAACCAGTTTTAGCCTCACCGACGGCTGGAGTCTAAGACCGCCCCGTCTCACTCAGCGTTTTGGAAGTGCTGGCCACTTATTTAATATTTTTTATATTGGATTCCATTTGTATCCTACAAGTAATGGAGAAATGATGGTCCGCCCGTGCAGAGATCCGTGTACAAGGGTAAGGCTACATACAACTGGAGGTCGCCAGGTATCTAGAGAGCTCCTTTCTTGACTGGGCAATTATTTTTAGATGTATCCCAAGCCTAGCTGATCATCGGCATGGTTCGCGTTACACCTTGATCCGTCACAACCGCCACCATTTAGCGTGACCCGCCCCACACCTTGCCCGGTTACTTGTTTCACCCTTTCCTGTTACCAAGATTGAGAACCTGGAGGCGGTGGCGATTTGTAGAGCTGGCATGTAGTCTAACAATGACACCTTTGGCAGAGTATTAATTTTAATTGATTTTGCTCTGCGACTACCTTTTATTATTAATGGTATTGTCTGCTCATCCTCCATTGCACCGTTGTTTTCTTTAAATTTCAATGAAAAAATTTTCTTTTTGTTGTATATTATTTCAGTTGCCATTGTAACATTAACAGCAGAAAAGTTTAATCCTAAACTCGCCATGTTATAATTGTAAAAATCGGATGGCTGCATTTGTAAAATTTTTAATTGCACGCTTTTATAATTCATAGCTTTTAAATTTCGAATTAGTTATACTGGACTGTGATATACGATATTTTTAAGGTGCCTATCTATAACACTTTGCACTGCGTCGAGTTCCTGAATTCTAGAATGGCCAGGTACAGAAAATCTTTTAACAATATTTGATATTATGGTATTCTTACACAGTTGTAATAACGGTTCTGTGGAATACATGAATCTGACCACAATATTACTTTAGTAATCTCTGGATTGTCCATCAACATAGCTTTGAGAATTTTGATAAGGGCGCTTGCAATATCATTCCCAGATCTGCCACTTTGTGTTTCGTACCAAACTGCACAATATTTTGTTTTATTTAAATGACAATACCCCGTTAAATTAAAACAGTTTAGCTTCCGTTTGTAAAAGAAGTTCGATGTATTACCTTTCGGTAAAGTTTAAAACACTTTGCAGATCGTATGATACCAACGCTGTGCTTTTGTCCCGCATTGTAAGCGTTCTGTCGAATAACTTACGAGCTTTAGCATTTTCATTTAATAATTTGTGATGTTTTAAATTATTTCGTTGATTTTCTGTTGGTTGTGGTATGTTTATAAATTTACTGCATATATCACATACGTCTTTTTTAGGCACGAAAAATGACAAATTATATTCGGTATTAAAAAATTTTCTATGTTAATCGTATTTCAGCTCTTTGGATCCTGTATGCTTCATATACAAAGTATGCATTTTTCTGATTGATAGTCCTGCCTCGAGACATTGCTTTTGTGTACCGGCTCTTGCATAGTATGAGTCCATGTACGGGAAACTTTCTATGTGACTTCTTACTTGTTATAATATAACTTCACTAACGGATTTTTTATAAGTTTGCCTTTTTTTGATGGATTCGGCACTTCGCTTAAATGGTTGAAATTACTTTTAATATAATGTTTAATTTGGTTAAGAAAAAATCTCTACAAACTCTTAATTTATATTTGCCATGTTTGAAAAAAATACTTAAACGTATTTTGCTTTCTGGAGGTTTCTTGATTAGTTCGCTTCCTCTTAGCTGATTCAAATTTTACGTATTTGGAATAAAATATTCGTTTTTCATCATCATTTAAGATCCAAAAGTTACTGTGTATATTTTGTCTCGCCCCTTCCGTAAATAAAATAGTACACTCAAATGGACATGATTTTTTACATTTAGGGGGTTTAACAATTTTAGCGGCTTTCTTTTATGGTTCGCGGTGTAAGTAATAAAGAAGATGTCACTTCTCGAAATACCTGATCTTCTTCGTTTTCTTTAACGGGCACAAATGTTGCATCGGCAATAGAAAAGTCATCATATAAACTAACTGATGATATAGAGAGTTTTCATCACTGCTGCTATCTCTATCGGAATTTAACGCTTTTGATAATATTCTATAAAAATAAGCATACATTTATGAATCGTAAATAAATTTAACTTATTTATTAAAAATGTTTGGTGCCTTTCCACAGTAGAACTGACTGATCTAACTGGCGATGGACATTCCACTTTATCACTATAAATTTAATGATGAAATATTCACACGAAAAATAATAATTTAAAATAAATAAATTGAAAATAAATAATTAAACTTACCCCACTCTTTGCGAACACGAAGATGTTGTCAGGACAAACGATGAGCACAGACTATTTTTTTTAGTACACGGTCTATTTATACTTTTTTGAAATTAATGTATGTTTCTATTTGATATAGGACATATTACCTTTAAAATATTTACAAATAAAATGTACGTGAGTGTCCTATATCCATTTTAATTGGGTATATTATATAGGACATTGAAAAATAAATTTTCTTATTTTTTACTTTCACGTAATAATGTGTGATTTCACATAACTTGTGCAGGTAGGACAATTAAGAATCTAAATAAACGCAAAAAGCAAAATGTTTGTTTATATAGGACAAAGTAGATTCATGCTATTTCAGTAACTATAAGGATGTGACAATATATGTTAGAAATTTTGAAAGAGCATAGTCGAAAATATAAGAATCCATTAAAAACTCATTTTGGGAAAAAATGGTTTATAGGACAAATTAGCATTCGTATGGCGGTCTATTGATTTGATTATGCCCTGCTTTAAACGCCAAATAGCATCGTGCTCTCTCCAGTAAATATCTGTTTACGTTATTATATCCTTTTCACCCAGGATGTATCCTGTATCACTCAAACTATTAGTTTGTTGGGTTCATTCTGTTTTCATTATGTTTTGCGAGCAGAATTTCTTAAAATGTCATTTTGTCATTTTTGTCAATCTTAAATGAGCTGCTTAAAGATTTTGTAATTTTGCTTATTCTTCAAATATTGTGTATGCATATTATTCACCTCACGCGATCTGCATCGGATAATATAAAACTCGGTAGCTCAGACAACCGCCTTAATGAAAGCGTTTTCTGGTACTCACAATGAAAAAGTGGCGAACTTAAAAGTTGAATTAACCTTGAAGCTAGGGTCTCCTTCCAAATTTACCTAAACCATAAAAGCATTAGTATACAAAAATTAATGTTGGATACGTCAGAGCACCCGCTAGACCCATGGAATTGGAAACACACCAAAATTCTAATGTGGGCTGATCTAACATTTTACATTCCTGCCCCAATCGATTTATTATTCTAAATGCGAATACGAAAAACTGATAGCCCAACAAATCAAACTGGACTGGATATTCCTAGCGTGCCTCAGTCGATTGCCACAATTCAACAGTGATACAAGTGTAAGCATAAACTCCATCTATGCACTTAGCGCTCTAAGGGTGATCTGTGCGTTTCGGACATTTTCACACAAAGGAGTGTGTATCATCACAAACAACTATAGGAAGCCAATCAGGTAAAGGCTGAAATACTGTTCGCCTGATTTCGCAAAATACAGTTTGGATAGATCGGAGATATGAAGAAACCGACTAACTATCTTTTTCAACTCTTGGCGCAGTTAAGCTAATTCCGAGAGTATATTTTTTTAAGTCCAGACACGACAACGGCCCTAGTGACCAGAGTACACTGAATTACTGGAGATTGTTGACTACATATTTTTCGAAAGTCCACGGGTCAAATTCTTTAATCCATCCGTGCTAAAGCCGTCGAAAGGGTAGAAGTGGAACTTTATTTCTCGATCGCATAACACAAAAATTTCGTCTTTGAACAGAAAACAATAAATGTGAGACATAATAATATAAACTAACTGCTACTTTTAAATGGTAAATATACAGGTAAATAGCAGCTTCCTCGTCGGCTGAATATTATAAGAGTGTAGTAGTATCTAAACCGAATCATTTCCGTTTTTTTTAATTCTTGGGGAAAAGAAAAAAACGTTTTAAAAATTGCTTAATTCGTATATAGACCTCGAATATTGTTTTTCGATAATAAAAGGTGATTACTGTTGTATTTGGACAAAAAGAAATTGGAAAATTGCGATATTTTAGGGGAAAAACTGTTTGTAGTTTTGGATGTGTTGCGTTTTGTTGCAATTCTACACAGTAAAAAAAATGCATTGAATTTTATATGAAATTTCATGTGGGCAAAGTTGCCAAACCTTTTCACGTAAAATTACATGAAAATTCAAAAATAAATTTTTATTGAAAATTAAATGGTTTATACCATAAATTTACTAGTAAAGTTATGTAATCCATTAAAAAACTTCAAACGAACTAAAAAAAAGACGGATTAAAAGAAATAAAATTATCTTGAACCCATCCACCCACACCCACCCACACCCACCCGCACCCAACCACTCCCACCAACTCCCACCCACTAACACCCACCCCCACCCAACCAGACCCGCCCACCCATACCCACACCCACCCACACCCGCCAACCCACACCCACTCAACCACACCCGCCCAACCACACCCACCCACGCATTCCCACCCACTCCCGACCACTGCCACCCACTCCCACCCACACCAACCCACCCGCACCCACCCACTCCTACCCAAACCAATCCACACCAATCCACGACAAACCCACCCAGACCCACACATATCCACTCATTCACATCCCCCAACTCACCCACACCCACACCACACCCACCCATACCCACCCACATCCACCCACACCCACCGACGCTAACCCACACCCACGACCACCCACCCACACCCATCTACACTCACCTACACCCCCGCGCATTAAATATTATTTCTCTCAAATTTAAAGAGGTAAACTGAAATTGGTATGTGTATATCTAAGTTTGTAATTATAAGATACATTTCATGTAATTTTAAATTCCTGTTGAAAAATACAGAAATTTTTAAAAGAGAGAGAAAATACACGTAATAATCATAGTACACTCATGGAAATAACTATAAGAACAACAAATCAATGAATGTATTATATAAGTTTATAATATAAAACCAATAAAAATAATTTGATAATATAATGTATTTATAAATCATAAAATAATCAGGTCGATTCAATATAGATCTTCTATTCTCAATATCTTCTATTCTTCTATATTTGTATATGAAAATTATTAAATGTTGAAATAGAAGGAAAAATAGAAGAATTGCTATTCATATTAAAAATAAATAAATTTTTTGATTTTTTCGCTTAGAAGGTTTTTACTGAAAATAATGCGCATACGAAATAAAGAAATTTTTGACTGTTGTAATGTTCTTTTCAAACATTTGGTTTGTTTTATAAGTTATCTAACCGTATCTTGATTTGAATTTCAAATAACTACCGACTCCGAATATTTTTCAATCTGATTTTGAGGGCTATGTGTGATTCTAGATGGCTTTGATGTATGTATATGCAACAATTTACGTTTCTAGCAATTATATTTTTTGAGTTGTTAAGGATAAAAAATATTTAAAATTTCGTTTTGACGTTTAATGTTCACGTCGATACAATGAATTCTTTTATTCTTCTTGAATAATCTTCTTCACTCAAACAGAAGAAATCAAAAATAGAAGAATCTTCTATTTTGCTATTCAGTGTAGCAGTGGAATTGTAATCTTCTATTTTTATTATTGAAAGTTCCAAATCGAATTGTTTTCTTCTATTTTTATTTTCATAAAGTATGCCGTGCTAAAATTTTATGGAAAAAAACTCAATGTGCATATCCATACTACGGTAACTTGAATCCGGTAACTACTTCGTTTCTTTCCCCTTTATCAATAAATGTTTTTTATTTTATAGGTAAAGGGGAAAGAAACGAAGTATTTACCGGATTCAAGTTACCGTAGTATGGATATGCACAATGCGCTTATTTTTAATGCGCTAGTAGATGTCACATCCCCAACTTTACCAGCGCATTTATGCTGTGATGTCCTTTTCTGCAAATGTATAAATTGCCAGGTGTCTCAACAGAATTTTCTGGTGGGGCGATGGTTATTTGGACACCGTCAATAGCACTGATTATATTCCTCATTCCATATTTATCCTGAAACCTGTTAATGGAACATTACGAAATTTTATAAATTAATAAATATGATACATTTTTTCATACCTTGATTTGTTTCTAGTTTTTTCTAAAATAGTTGTAGGCAATGTTCTGTGCTTTGGCACCAAATATTTGTTTATAAGGCAAGTTACATTGTGAATACATCTTGACACACTAGGTTGTTACAGGCCCAACACATTGTTGCTACCAACGGAAGCTTGATAGCTCCCTTGCCCACAAAAAATGCAAAGTAGCAAGCACATAAGTAATAAGACTCATTTATGTACCCTAATTGCATTACCAAATAATTAATACATACTTGTAATTTAAATGGTATTGAGTTAAAGCTGGATTTTGCTACTAAATCGGTTACAAATAACACAACAATTCCCTTTTGCAATCAAAAGTACTTGTGGAGTACACTATCAATAAGCTGAAGCGTATCCTTGTTTATATTTATATCCTTCAGTCTCATTTTTGGTTTTTGTCTACAAAAATTTATTTAATTAATTTTTATTAAATAATTAATAAATTTACTTACGAACCAATACGCTTTTGACGGATTGTTTCACTTCGCATTAAACAAAAATTCATTTTTTAATTGTGAAGATTTAATCAGAACACAACCCGCTTTTGATAACAAACGAAAAAAATCTATTTCTTCTTGTCATAAAAGTCTCATTTTTATATCTTCTATTTTTAGTCAAAACCTTCAAACGAAAAAATCAAAATAATCGTTTATTTTTAATATGGAATAGCAATTCTTCTATTTTTTCCTTCTATTTCGACATTTAATAATTTTCATACACAAGTATAGAAGAATAGAAGATATTGAGAATAGAAGATCTATATTGAATCAAGTTAAATATTTTGTATAAAATTTGTACCTTTAAAATTACCCTTACCACAACCCATAACAAGTTGAACTATAGTTTGGGAACAGATGCTATTTGGAATAACTTATATTCATAAGATTAATGTTGAAATTTAAATGGGAACACAAGATATGGCCGTCAAAGTCTAAATATGAACCCACGAAGAGTGTGAAGTTTTGACATTTATTTATCGTAACCGTTTTAAATTTTATCTTGGAGTGCAATTAGAGAATGCGAATATTGCAAAAAAAAGGCAAGATAAATTATCGTTTACACGTTTACAAATTATCTTACTGTTTAGAGAATTAGGGCACAGTTTTGGTTTTGTGTAATAATACATTTTTGACATTATAGCAAGAGCAAATAGAAGAAAAAAAATCGATTTAGAACTTTCAATAATAAAAATAGAAGATTAGGATCCCACTGCTACACTGAATAGCAAAATAGAAGATTCTTCTATTATTGATTTCTTCTGTTTGAGTGAAGAAGATTTTTCAAGAAGAATAGAAGAATTCATTGAATCGACATGAATAAATAATAGGAACATTTGGTTTCAGTATCATATTTAAAGCAAAAACAAAAATAGTTCGAAGGAAATATATATAAGAACACAGTAAGTTTAAAAACGAAAAATGTTTTTTTTTCCTTTAATACGTAGTGTTTCCTCCATTTTTTATTAGCACCTGCTGCAATCTTCGCGGCATTGAATCAATGTACCTTTTTAATGTAGTTTCGTCTATTTTTGACCATTCCAATTTAATTACATTCTTTAATTCTAAAACTGTGTCGAAAGGTCACCCATTTGCAAACACCCGTTGTGCAAGCAGCCCCCAAACGTTTTCAATTGGATTGAGATCGGGACTGCATGCTGGCCAATCCAACATCTGTATGTTTCGTTCACTCAAAATTTTTTTTGTCGTTTTGGCACTGTGGATGGACGCATTGTCCTGTTGAAAAATCTAGTTTTCAGGCATGTAATCGTCTCCAAATGTGATTAAAACATCGTCTAACAATTCATCGTATTTATTGGACGTCATTTTTGTGGAAATTATACATATTGGTGACCTTCCCGTATAGCTGAAGGCGGCCAAAATCATCAGCGACCCTCCACCAAAATTTCGAGATTTACGAGTTTGTCTCTCTGACCGCTTATCGGCCCAACATCGCTGGCAAGCATCAGGTTCGTCTAAATTAAACTTTTTTTCGTTACTAAAGACGACTTTTTTCCATACTTCATCCCAAAATTGGTATTTTTCAGCAAATGCAAGTTTTGCTGTTTTATGCCGGAATAGAAGTCGTGGAAGGGCCATCTGTTTTGAGTATTTTATGTTTAAATCCGCATTAAGAATTTGACGAACACGACAACTGGTTACCGGCAAACGAATTTCACGCACTATGGCACTCGATGAAAGGGTCTTGTTGACTGCAAGTCGCTTAATTTCTCTTTTGCACCGCTCAGTGATAATGGGCGTTCGTCCGGATCGTTTATTCTGTCCATAATTTGACCCCAATCTTATACAGTTGTGCACAACACAAACACTTTTATTCATAAGTTGAGCTATTTCTCGAAAAGTTTTGCCCTGCTCATGATAAACTTGTATTTTTCCTTGTTCAATTGGCGTTAAAGCTTTTCCCTTAGGCATATCTACATAAAAAACACGTACATATTTTTTATAACATAAGAGCACCTAACCTTTAAATTTTTTCATCCGAAGATGTAGATATTTTTAGTTTATTTAAAAGTAATTAATTTAATATATTTACCTTAATTTAATTTTAATTATAATTTTTTCGATATAATAAATTTTGTGCTTATAATTATTTCCAATCGTTCTTATCGTGTTTGATGAACTACTAAAATATAGCACAAAAAACAAAAAAATCTTTACACGAATTTTAACAAACTTGTCGAAACATGTTTAAAAAAAAATACAAAAATATTTTAATTACGGTAAATTCAGGAAAGAGATAGTAACAAATTTTGTTCTTATAATAATTTCCATGAGTGTATTGTGCATTATTACAGTCAAAATTTAAATTTGTGAGACAAAGTTGGTAAAATCTAAGTTGAAAATTCAATTTTTTTTACTGTGTATGGAAATATCTGCTTTTGATGCGCGGTCTACTGGAAGTGGTACCTTTTGCTGCAACTTTGAGGATTTCGTAAAAAAAATTAAAATACTAAAATTTTTCTGTTAGGTTTAACCTTTATTTAAATAAAAAGTCACTGTTCTGTTAAATCAAAAAAATAAACTAAAAAATACAATAATTCATAAATTACACTTCTATATATACAAAACAAAATTCAATTTAAAGCATCTTACATAAACCATAAAAATCTTTAAAATTTAACGAACAGTCTGTTACACATTTAGATGTTTAGACCTTGAGATCAACATTCTCAATAAACATATCACATTGCCTCCTTATCACATACATTTAAATCATTTTCCGGTGAAGTGCCGTTCAAAAAATCCTTGTAAAATAATTCTTCAAGAGATTTCCAGTTATTTCCGAAATGTTTCGTCAATAAAATATTTACATCATTCAATTTCGCAGAATTAATGGCTCTTCCATTGCTTAGCTTTTCGGGAAGCATTTCTGGAATGTTCACACCATTTTTTAAAACATCTTTTTATAATAGAGCGCTTCGACTTGTTAAATTCAAAGTACCAATTACCTATTGTTTTATAATAAAATGAAGAATGAGTCTTCCAGTCGTATATTGGGCAATCTTGGCTTCCTAAAGATATCACCGTACCATACTCCAAATAAATTTTCCAATAGTGATTGGGCCTAATAATTGTGTTTATTGACTTAGTACGTTTTTCTAGCAATGCAAACACTCGATCCGGTGGTATGAAGGAGTGTTCTGGTATGGGGAAAATGATTTGAATTTCACTTATATTGTGAGATGCATTATTTTTAAGCCATTAAGAGCGAATAGCTATTATTGCACTGCTTTTATTTTGTGCTCCGCACCCGTCACAAATCAGTCTTGTTATATGGAAATTTCGTTGCAACCTTTTGGCCGTTATTCTTTAGTCCATAGGTACAAGAATATATTTTCCTTTTTTAAAAATGTTTTTCAAGATCCTTCCACAAAAGCAAAATTGTACAGGTTGAGTTGGCGACTAAAATATGCCGCCTAGTCAGGAAGTTTTTGCAAAGGCATATTTAACTTTAAAGGCATATATCTTTTCGGTGTACATTAAGCATTGGGAACATTGATCTGTCGATGGTGTTTTAAAACTGATGTTGAAATTACAACGTACGAGGTTTTGGAAAAACCACTTTTTGACTGGTGTGTCCACATGAACATTATTAAAAATTTTCCACATTCGATGGTTGGATAAATCTCCTGAAAGATATTGCCTGGCTGAAGTTTTGGATCGGCAGTGGTGTACATCTTGAACATAAAAACTATTTATAAAATTTTTTACGGCCGCTTTTTTGGGCGCAAATACGTGGTCTTTTCCACTTCCTCGAAAACGTTTGCTAATTCCGTTAATTCGTTGTAATCCTACACGCAATATGTTTTTAAATGCCGGTAAGCATACAAGAATAAACAATCCTTTTCTATTCTTGACATAGTATTTAGTAACAAATTTTTTTGCAGTTCCACCAGCTTTACGATCGGCCCTAGAGGGTGCACTTGTTTTGGTATGCCCCAAAAGAAAAGCATCTTGTGCAGCTTTATTATCACACGAATAGAATTTTTTGTGAAACTCGTAACAATCTCGTCCCATTAATTTCACGCAATGGTACGAGTTTCCTTTTTTGTGGTTGCTGGTTGGTACTTTGGCCAAACCTTTTGGTTTGTACCTATACAAAACAATCGAAACATTAATAATCGTCTGTAAAGACGAGGTATTAATTTATTACAGTTCTTACCTTGCTAATTTAGCTTTTGATGATTTCCATTCGCTTACTTTTCGTGCCCTTTTCCTCGGATGCTCCAAATTTTCTTGTACTTTGCGATATGATTCATATTTACTAAAATTGATAATTTCAAGGAAAATTCAATAAAATATTAAGCGCTTACAGTAAAATTCTCACCATTCACTTTAAAACTATTTTGAGGATTAAAATTCCCTCCAAAAAATATGTCAAAACTTCAAATTGGAAATGTTTCGTTTTGATACAATCAACATTTCTGTTAGCAGTTTTACTATATGAAAAGTTACAGTTTGTTTCAAAATTGTGTTTATATGGGAAGTGTTCTTTTTTGATGCAACGGACTATTGGAAAAGATTTAGTTTTGAACCAATTGCTGTTTTCTATTTCCTTATTTGGAAGGGAAATATTGTGATTTGATGCATTTTGAATATGTAGAAATGTAAAGTTTATGGTATAGAATAATCTGATATCATTATGTAGTTAAAAATGAGAACAAAATAGAAAAAAGTCACTTTTGATACTACTACACTCAATGTCATAATAATTAATGTAATCAAAACGTAGAACAAATTTTTCAACATGCTACTAAAATATCAGAAAATATTAACAATTCTTTTGATGTAAAAACCGTCAATTTGATTAATTACATCGAAAATTAATCAAGATCTAATTTCTTAAATATCCGCACCCCACAAATAGCAAGCCCGTAATCAATATTTTATTCATCAAATACAATTTTTTTATTCACACTTTCATAATCAAATCAATAAAATTATAATTTGATTAATTTGCCAAACCATAAAAAAAATGAAGGAACAAACCAAACGAAAATGTTAGTAAGGGGATAGGGTGGAAAACAATGTTTTATAAAAGCGAAAGAAAAAACGCGCGCGCGAAAATCTCTAATTCAGCAAAAAAATTATTTTGGTTGTTTGCGCGAGTTTTACTATAATTATATAACATGATGAAAATTAAAATATTAAAAAATCCAATTAATTAGCAATGCTATTAAGCAATTATTTTTTCAGGAAATTTGTCTTTAAAGTGTTCGAGTCGCATCACCGAGAGTGAAACTGAAAAGATTTTTCTTTTCACATACAACAAAATTTTTAAGTACTTTTAAGTAGTGTGATAATATTATAATAAAATTTAAATTTAAATAGTAAATGTTCAAGTTTTTAATTGAAATTGTCACACTGCAAGAACAAATCGATCAATGATAAAATTTGTATGTATTTTTCATAGTCGATAACACCCCAGCACAAAAAGCTTTTAAATATCAGACAGCATAAGACGATATAAATTTCAAATTCGATATAAGATATTTGTGCAAAAATCGATTTTGCGTTTGCATATCTCTTTAACATATAAAATATTCTACGATAATAAAATGTATAAGGAGAATGCAAAAGCATTTAATTGCTCCAATTGCTGGATGAAAATGTACGATACCACAATGAAAATTGCATGATGGTTTATGTTTGGATATATAGTCATTATGTATATATGAGATACGATAATGGATATATTTTAATAGGCGTGCGTGACTTTAGTATCAGACTGAGTCTAAGATAATAGCAGGAAATAGATAAATCAATTTAATTAAATCTTTCTCAGTATACATAATGGTAAGAGTATGGTACTATGAAAATTTATTATGCCAGAGTAATTACTTATTCAATATTTTATAGTGCAAAAAAGCACAAGGATAAATGATTTTCTAATTACCAACAAATTTACAATAATTTATTGGGAATTTGTTCTTAAAGCACATTAATTTTATAATAAATTATTTTCGAAAATATTATATTGATAGGTAGTAACAAACTGTCATCCTTCAAATAACAGTGAAAAGAGAAGGAATCGGAAAAGTAAACAAACAAATCAAACAAACGATATTCGATTGCCACCAATTCAAATCCCAATATTTCCTGGAGATTACGATAAGTGGAACTGATTCCGCAACATATTCAGCTAGCTCATCCATGAAAATTCACAGGTCAGTGACTTTCATAAAATCAACTATCTATAGTGTCAGTTGGAGAGTGCTGTGACCAAATTAATTACCGACCTCCAACCATCAGAAGAAAATCACCAGACCATTTCAGAAATTTTGTGCAGCAGGTCTGCTAATTCCTAATGTATTTAAATACGTTCTTCGGTCAAAGAAATTTAAACACAAAATCGGATGGTGCGCTGAGAAATCTCCACGATATAACAACCGAATATATGTCAGATAAACCACACCAGAATTTTAAAATCACTTGGAAGGAAGATTTAAATCGTTAGATACAAATGGCATTCAAAAGCCAATAATGACACTCGTAAACACCATAAAAACATGAAACAATAAAGGCAAATAGTAAAAATGTTCATTTGAACAACAACAAGCATCTGTGTTTACTGCAGAGATGTTGCATATATTATGCAGAACCTCAAACACATGCAGTTATCTAAAGTTATGTAGCAACACAATTGGGTGCAGTGATAATATCCACAGCTATAATCGCATTAAAAACAAGCATGCTCTTCAGAGCATTGATTGACCCAGGCTCTAAGGTATATTTTCTAATAAAATATACAAAAAACTCCAAAGGATCTCTATCAAATTAAAATATTTGTGCAAAAAAAAAAATGAATTAGAAAAAAAATATTATTTTAGAATGAAAGTAAAATATTAACCACTCTCTCTCTCTCTGGCCTTCACATCCCATGAAGGGATTTCGCCGCCTGCACTAAGGCCCTCCATCCATCTCGATCCACCGCTCTCGTCCTCCAGTTTCGACATCCTAATTTTCGTAGATCTTGTTCGATGTTGTCACGCCAGCGCAGTCGGGGTCTTCCTCTACGACGTACTCCGGCTGGTTGTTGGTGGAACACTTTATTTATCATCCGTTGTTGGGGAGACCTTGTAACGTGGCCGAGCCATCTCACTCGATTGGATTTGATGAATCCGATAATATCGCTGCCTCCGAGGAGTTGCTTTATTTCGTGATTCATACGAATCCGATATTCGTTGTTCGCAACTTTAATTGGACCAAAGATTGAACGGGCAACCCTCCTTTCGAAGGTAGATAATAATCTACAATCGTTAGTGGTCATGGTCCAGCTCTCGCTTCCGAAAACCAGCACAGGTCTTATAAGTGCTTTATAAAGTGCGAGCTTGCACGACTGCGATACATGTTTCGATCGCAATAATTTTGATTTGGCGTAGAAAACTCGTTGTCCGGCAGCGATTCGGGCTTTTATTTCTGCCTGCATATCATTCGACGATGTTATAACTGACCCGAGGTATTTAAAGTTTTCGACGCTATCAAAGTTGTGGTCGCCAATTCCGAGATTTGCCGTAGAGATGTTCCTAGGTGTTACTAAATATTTGGTTTTACTGCTGTTCACCTCCAAACCAAGTCTACTTGCGCAGCGATCGAGCGGTATGAAGCTGTTTTTGATATCGCTAGGTCTTCGGCCAAGAAGCACGATATCATCTGCATATCCAAGAATTTGGCCTGACTTATTAAATATACAGCGCGAAGTTTCGATGTTGCTTTTCCTCACTACGTACTCAAGCGCCAGATTGAACAGCAAAGCCGCGAGTGCATCGCCCTGTCGAACACCAGATTTCATTTCAAAGGGGTCTGACACAGATCCTTCAATTACGATTCTACATACAGACCCGGATGTTGTTAATTTACACAGAGAAACGAGTTTCTCTGGGATTCCCAGGCATATGAGCGCGCCCCATAGGTTGTCGCCGTTTATACTGTCATACGCCTTTCTGAAGTCTATATATAGTTGATGAATGGTTATGTTATACTCCCAACATTTTTCCAAGATCATCCTCATGGTGAAACACTGGTCAGTGGTTGATCGGTTGGGACGAAAACCACACTGATAGTCGCCAATGATGTTTTCAGCGAAGGGGATGAGTCTGGCAAGTACAACATTAGCCAACACTTTGTAAGCAGTGTTCAATAGAGCTATGCCACGAAAGTTTTCACATTTAAGACGGTCACCTTTTTTATGCAACGGACATATGAGTGCGGTCTTCCAATTCTCCGGCAACTCTTCTTGGTCCCAAATACAAACGACGAGATCGTATAAACTTGTTGCAAGAGTAGCGCCTCCGAGTTTAATTAGTTCTGCGGGGATTCCATCGAGACCGGGTGCCTTGCCGTTTTTCAATCGACTAATAGCTGCGTCTACTTCCTCTACTGTGGGATATTCGACAAAGACCTCTTCACCTGGCGGAGCTATTGCTCTAATGGGGGTAACTTCGTCATTCCGATTTAGCAGATTTTGAAAGTAGGTTTGCCATACTGAGAGAACATCAGCCACGTGTGTTTTAAGCTCTCCATTCCTTAACGATCGTTAATGTGCATGCACCCACCGAAGATAAATCAGATGACATCAAAGATCTCTTCTTTGTCGAGCTCGAGGAAGTCATCAACAACATACCGCACCACGACATTAAAATCATCGTGGGCGACTTTAATGCAAAAATCGGTAGGAGTGCAAAAAATACATCGCACATCGGTCGCAACAGCCTGCATCTAACTAGTAGCAATAACGGCCAACGCGTCACCGACCTGGCAATAACGTACAACTTAGTTGTATCAAGTACGTTTTTCCCACATAAGACAATCCACAAAGTAACGTGGAGATCGAATGATGGAAGAACTGAAAACTAAATCGATCACGTCATGGTGTCCAAGAGACACTCCACCAGCATATCTGACGTTAGATCCTACAGAGGTGCAGACATGGACAGCGATCATATGCTTGTCATATTTATGTATAAGTGCCAACTGTCATCTACGATTAACAGACAAGCACAAAAGACCGTTCGATGGAATATCGATGCTCTAAAAGACCAAGCGTCACTGCAGAGTTACCAATCAGCTGCCACTAATTATTTAGATCGGCCCCATAACAATGAAGAAGCTCCTCCTTACATCCAGGAGCAGTGGCACGCTATACAGTCAGCCATAACAACCGCGGCGCAAAATACCATCGGAAGAAGACCTTCGAGGCCCCGCAACGGTGTGTTCGATGATCAATGCCGAAGGGTCGTCGAAAATAAACGAACGTTTCGTGAAAAATGGTTGGCTCGCAACACCAGAAGCACTCTAGCAGAATATCTCCGTCCGCGCTACGAAAGCCACGACTAAATTCCTTCGACAAAAGAAGCGCGAACATATGAGATTATGCATCGAAAACATCAGCTTCCAAGCGGAACTAGGAAACTCAAGGGACTGTTTTGCTAACGCCAGGAATCTCACTAAAGATTTCCACCCAAGAAATATTAACCACGTTCTTCATTAAATATCCGACTGCGGAATAGTTCACTGTATTAAGCTCGAAACGGAACATGGGCGACAATGACGAGCGTCAACGAATAAATAAAAAATATCGCCGCGATATCGCTGTAGCTAACAGAACAAGTGCGTCAGCGTATGGCGATAAAAAAACAACAACAAATGACATAACGACGATATATTTTATCTATGTCAAAATGGATTCGGAAAATTAGCATACTCGGATAATAAAAATGTTAAAATTATAAAAATTGTTTATGTTTTGTGCTTTTGGTATATGAAGATGGGGCGTTACCAACTTATGTATACCTAATTTTCGCCTTTTAGACCCGGTTTGTCTAACTGTCACCTATTTCCCCACTACTTGTGTTATTTTCTAGCAACTAGAAGTTTGAGCGCTCGAATTATGGTTAACCCATATCAGGGTTTCGCAACCTATAATTTAACATCGTTACAAAACCTTATAATTCCAGGCGGAACCATACCCTATACAGCCAAGCCAACTATATGGCATAAGTAGCTCACTGGATTGCTAATCATTGTGCGCTTCATGCTTTTTAGCTTGAACCTTACAATTCTAGCCAAAACCTGATAAAGCCAGCCAAAACCATATAACAGCTAACCAAACTATGACACAAGCAGAATGATGTATTGTTTAACATTGTCACTATATGTTTTTTCAGCCGGAACTTTATAATTTCAGTCAAAACCTGATAGAGCCAACCAGAACAATATAACAGCAAAACTAAGTTTGACACAATGCATTATGCAATATTATGCACTACGATTTTTCAGCCGAAACCTTATAATCATATATGGTGCTAGATTTATAAGTTTCCGCTTGAAAAATTATATAAACCTCAATGATGCACAATGCATCGTGCTACTTGTGTCATAGTTTGTTTGATTATTATATGGTTCTGGCTGACTTTATTAGGTTTTGGCTGAAATTATAAGGTTCCGGTTGAAATATGTATATAATATAGTGCGGACACAATTTTTTAAAACATACATATATCCCTTTTTCAACCAACAGAAAAAAATTGGCTCAATTTAAGTCCAACCATACAATGTGTGAATAAAAAACCATAGTATGTAATGGCGTTTTTGTTAAAAATTGTGTCTGGATTTGAAGTACAACCAACACAGTTGTGTGTATAATTATAGTGTTTTTTTCGGACGAAAATAAGTTTGAAAGGAATGCACAAATGTGTAAGTTGGTTCAAAAAACATATAAAAATAAATTTTTGACATGGTACCTTTGTCCGACCCACACAATTGTGTTACCGAACAGCAAAAAATATAACAAAGCACATATTGTTCAGCAGCACCATATGGCAAGTTCATAAGCCAGCCAATTCAATCATATTCCCTATTATCCATCCAAAAATTTCAAGAGAACAATAAAACAAAAATATAGGTATTCCATCGCTAACTGTTATACAAAGCTTCACATGAGTATGTTAGCTTACATCAACTAAACAACACACAAAGCAATGTGCGATGCCCTTTGGCCCATTGACATTTATTCTATTAAAGCAACAACATCAACGTAAAACGAAGAGAAAAAAAGGTTTTTTTAAGGTTCATAACAATTTCATTTTGGATAAATATCTATCCAAAAATAAATCTATGTACGTACATAGACGTAATTTATAATATAGAAATGTCGTATCCTTAACACAAAATATTGGATAAAAGCAAAAATGGAAAACTATGGGGCCAAAAACGGCATAACAAAGATAAATTTGATTAAATCCATCAAATCAAAACGAAAATGAAACTGAAGCAAAAATACCAATACGTAACTGGTGTATAGATGAAAAGATCTTTTGGGAAAAAATGTATAGTCCCATTTTTTTTTTCAAACAAATCTATAAAGCTAAAATCTCCTTGAAAAATAACACAACAAAAAATAATTTTCCATTTTCTTATTTTGTGTGTGTACGAGTTTTTTTTTAAATATTTTCCACTCAATAAATTTTTTCAAAAACAAAAATATTGATTTGATATTTATCGGATTTTTCGTTTTGTAAACGTCTTGTGTATATACTTTAGTAACACATACACACAAACAAACACACACCATAGTAATAGTGTACTGCCGCACTGCAAAACGATTTTTCCAAATCATTTAGAGACAACAAAATGAGGGCGAAGCAAAAGGATAATAAATTTTCCTGCTGAAAAGATGTTGTGCGAATGTGTGTGTATTCTACTATATTATAAAAGAAGATGAAATAAATAAACAATTCTTGTGCCTGTGTATAATGATAAAAAGGACAAGATTAGAAAAAAAATTATAAATAGGGCTGAGGAGAAGGGTATAGAACAAGATTAATATATAGGCAAAGTGCACCAAAGTACTAGGAAACGGGTGATAAGGAAAATTTGAAATTTATGTTTGCCGGAGGAAATTATCTATTGCAAAGTTTGTTTATTCAGTTATAATATTAAAGGTCAGGTGAAATTGTATTCCCCAACATTGTGTACATATTATCAAATGTTAGAAAAATATGTTCTAAGGCGCCCTTAAGATCAATTCTATAGTTTGGGGAGATTTGCGGATAAGCGCTATAATCAACAAGTTGGGAAAAGTTTTTCTTCCGATTGGTATACGACCGGGTTGTCTTATAAATTATATTCGATGAACTTTTAAAACAAATTAAACCACATGCTTTTAACATTTTTTTTTAATTGAACCTCCTTCTATTGTAAGTCTCTTAATTACAGAATATAGAACAAAAAAATAAAAAAATGGAACACCATATTGTGTACATTTATAAATGCGGCGTAACGAGAGTATTCAAATAATTCACAATAATTAAGTTAATTACCCAATAATATCGCTATAATTACAGATTCAATGGTTGAAATCCTCCTTTTAAATTTTCTGTTTTTATTTCGGATCAATTCTATAAAGCAAAATTAAATTTATCTATATATACGACAAAATATAGCGTCGTTTGCGTATATTCCATCATTGAGCATAATCATAACAAAAACGGTTCATTTCTATGTCGAAACGACAAAAACAAACCTAACACCAAAATGATAACGTGATTTGCATAAAATAGATATAGCTACGGAAAAAATAGGTCCGTCTATGTGATTATGCTAATTTAATTCAATTAAATTGTAAAATATAGGATGTCGTCGTCAGTGCTTTGAACAAGAAAATCAAAATCTAATATTAGGGAAAATCGATAAGTTTTTAGAACGAAAGACATCATAAATTATTTTGTACCTCATTTGGAATGGTAAAGGTTAATTTTGAACGTCTCTTTCCGATTTGCGTGTCTTCGAAACTGTTCTCCTCATATACGGCTTGATCTATTTTAATGAAGTTTTTTTTTCTACTTATGAGGCACCTGGATGGTTCTTAGCTATACTTGGCCTATTAGGTCTCGGTGTTCTCGAGAATCAGATTTTTTTTTTTTTAATTTTCTCAATTTTTTTTTTTATAAAAAACATAAAATCCAAAAGTTTTAGCGTTCCAGGTTCAGCTGGTCAGTATTCTTAAATTTATATAATTTTTACCATTTGAGTAATGGTTTCAAACCAACGAGATGTTGGTATATGGATGCAACATTATTGAATGCTTTGTAGAATATGGTATACTGGCGTTTTCTAGCGGCCCGCCAATGTGTAGGACTTCTAACTCGTTAAGGAATGGGTTCAGTGATTTTATTCTGTTCGTTTTATGGATTTCCTGGCCAGCGTGAAATTGTTGAATTTCCTCTCTATATAAAACTCTGATTGGACACGTTTCCAGATTTTGAATAGGCTATTGAATATTTCTTTTCGTGTCAAGTTGATTGTTTTCTAAGTATTCAGTTTCTTTAAAATGTTTACAAATCGGAGTATGTATGCCACGATGGTTCTAAGTTTGGTCAACGTTGAATATCTGGAGATTAAATGATCAAAATATTGAGTTTGGGTATTATTGACCAATATAGCGAATGTGAACGCCTTTTGGTTTTAGTCTTCGCTGGTATCGTAATTATTTTGCTGGAGGAGCTAATGTTCGTTACTTTGATGTAGCCAAACGACCATAGGCTATAGGACCGAATAATCGACAGACCTATGGGACCGAATAATCGACTAGCTTCAGAAACGACGATACGTTTGGTGAATGAGGTGTTACTGTCCAAATTTGAGATATATGTAAATTGAACGGTTTCTGGATTCCAATTAAGACCCAAGATTTTAATTGATGGTGGATCATCTGGGTGGTCATCACTAATCAACTTGATATCATCCTTGGATTCATCCTTTTCGTTGCGACATATTGATGACGAATTTGACATCCACTTTCGCAGTTTATAGCCGTGTCGTAACAGCAAGTCGTTGATGTTGTCTTTCAATTGGATAATTTCGAGTAAATTATCGGTCCCTGTCATCAGATCATCGATGTATATATCATGGCGAATTGCGTTAGTTGCGTGTGAACTAGAGCGTACATACTTGTTGCCGATTTCCTTTAGTACGCTCGTTGCCAGGAACTATGATGAGTTCATAGGTGATGCTTGTCAGACGGAAATGGCGAATTATTTGGGATGACTGATCGCGCCACACTAATTGTTGGTAGCAAGTGCCGTGCGAGTCGATCTTTACCTGACGATACATTTTCTCGATATCAGCCGATACAACAAATTTATTGTCTCGAAATCTGAGAATTATCGAATAAAGTGTTCTTTGTACGGTCGGACCAATTGATAGACAATTGTTTAGAGATGTTCCCGTCGTCGTCTTCGATGACCCATCGAAGACAACTCTCAGTTTTGTCGTGATGCTACAGTGCTTGAGCACTCCGTGATGGGGTAAAAAACCCGATATAGGCCCCCTCAGGTTGCTCAATTTCTACCATGAGGCCTAGCGCTATATACTCCTGCATGAACCCTTGGTGCTGTGCCTGAAACTCAGGATCTCGGGTGAAACGTCGCTCCATAGCTCTCAATCTTTCTACCGCATTTTGTAAAGATTTACCCAGACATTCTAAGGATTTTTTGAAGGGCAACTTGAGAAGGGCAAGTGTCTCCTCTGGAGACAGAATTGGTGCAATGTTTGGAACTGATTCTGATTTCCAGAATCTACGCAACGTTTTATCCAAGTCCACGTCCGTTTGTATGGTGAACATAGAAATCATATTTTCGGTTTTACTATCCCAACTTCCGGCGACAATCCAATCCAGTATCGTTTTTTGCAATATGATATCACTATCACGAATTTTCATTTGTTCAGGCTCCAAAAAACCGAAAAAATAGTCAGCACCGATCAAGACATCTATGCGGGATGATTTACGAAATTTCTGGTCAGCCAATTGAACTTTCGGCCAAGAGTCTATTGAAATGTCCTTGAATGATTGATAGGGTAGGTTGGAAGTGATTTTTGGAAGTATTAATGCTTCCATTGCCATTTCTGGATGAGAGTTTGGTCGAACAACAAATACCACCTTGCCCTTCTTGGAACCAACGCTAGAATTGCCTAGTCTTGATATGGTTAAACTTGCGTTCGTTTTCTTTAATCCTAACCGCTGCACACATGATTCCGAAATGAAGGTGGATTGAGACTCCGATTCTAATAAAGCACGACAGACTAATGGGCGCGAATTGCAATCCATAATTTTGATCATAGCTGTTGGTATAATATAGTGCACTTGGATGAATTTTGCGAGCAAAGGGATGTGGTTAGCTTGGTTGGCACTGACGGCTACTAAGAGTCGTTAACCACGTCTTCTTGTGTGTGGAGTAGAGTATGGTGGTTTCGATGAGCAGGCTTTTATTAGGTGTTTACGGCTAAGGCGGTTGAAACATCTGTTCTTTGATATCACTCAATCCTTTCGTAGTGCGACATTCATCTCAATAAATTGTTTACATGGCGATAAATAATGATTGCTTTCACCGCACAATGCACAATAGATAACCTTTTTGGTACTAACATGGCTTTTAATTTTGCCTTGTGGAATGTAATTTTTGAGCGACATGTGCATTGTTTCCAAAGCGTCGATTCGTCTCGATAAGCATTCTAAAAAATGGAAAAATTATGGATTTTCCATGTCGGTTACGTATTCTGCCCTTAATACTTTGGACTTATCGTCCAGCTTCTGAATCAATAGAAAGATTTGCCAATGATCCCGAGCTTCGGCGCTTTTTCCAAATGCCTTCAAGCCACGGATAACCTCGTCAGAAGTATCCATGAGTTGCTTAACATAATTTGGGTTGGCTGTCGTGATTGCCGGCTGTTCGATGAAAGCACGCAAAAATACATTAATTATGTGCCGCTTACGATCGTATCGTGATTTAACTTTATTTAGGGCATCGATGTAATTGCTTTCGGTTATGCTGATGTGCCTCAGTAGGATTGCGGCTTCACCGCGTAAAAGCCCTAGCAAGCATTGAAACTTCTGTACCGGGCTTAACGTTGTAGATTCGTGTATCGTAGAACAAAACATGGCATAAAACGATTGCCATTCTTTGTAATCGCCCGAAAATGGGGGTATGTTGAGTTTTGGCTGTTTGACTTCGTGGTGATATCTTGAGTTGGTCATGTTGAACGATACATCTGGCGATCTATTGCCCGCAGCTATAGACATGGCTCTAATTCGTGTTTGCAGACCCATCACGGCTATATTTAATAATTTTCCTCATAGACGAGGTCGGGTTCTTCTTCAGGTTTTTTCAAGGTCAACGATTTTATTTTGAATAATTGCGAAGTTTTAATAAAATTTATGATATTCGTAAGACGGCCCTTATTAGACGAGCGTGGTTTTTTGAGAGCCGTTATATCCCTCATTGTGGTTACGATTAGTTTTATATATATATTTTTTAAATACTTAACTTAATTATTGAAAATGAAAATCTCGTACCTTTAAAAATGGATGCCGGTCCTCTGCTCACGGACCTGAATGGCGTATGGTTTGCACATGTGGACGATGTAAATGGATGATGATAATTTTCGCTCGAATGCGTGCTCATTTACTATACACTCTGGATATTTCTCTGAACAAATTTGTGATTTTGGTTTCGCACCCGTGGTTGATGCGGCTTGATTTATCAGGCGTCGTAAAATGGCTACCCGTATATTTAGCACGCATATGGACCGTGCAACTTGATGATAATAAATTTGCGAAAGAACTGTGAACGCACTTGAAACACGCAGTATGATAATTTTTGCTCGGAATAAATGCGGGCGCACTGAAAATGTGGGTGGCTTAGATATGTTGCTCTTGTGTGGAGCATTGCTGATTGCCATGCGGCTCGAAGGACCAGTTGTAGGGGCAATCCGTTTGCGTAGATAATTTTCGGTTGAGCAAGCGGCCTTGCGAGTCTTCCCTGCTATTGTGTGTTTGTTTCTCGATAAAAAACACACTTAATTGTTTCGCACTTTCCATTTATAAAAGAACGTACACCTTTTCAATTTTAATTTTGTTTTATTTTAAGTATAACTTTATAATATGTTTAAGGTGGAAACGAAACGAATGGACGGAATACAAAGATTTTCTTTATTCATTCGTCCATTTGTCAATATCAATCATGAAAGTTCGTACGCATGTTTACCAAAGATTACGAACTCATCACAAAACACGTGAATGTATGAAACATAAGTTACTATGTAAGTTACTATAAGTACTATAAATTACTATAAATACACTATAAGTAAGTTACTATAAATTGAAATATTAGATTACATAAATTAATCTTATTATTAATTTTTAGTTTGCTGGTTGTTGTTATATGATGTGTTACAGGGTGAGATACAGCAGTATGCAGGTAGGTATTTTTATTTAATGCTGAATACTAAACAATTAAAATATTATTCAATATTAGTCCTAATTTGAACAAGTTTAAATCAGAGATCAATAATCATATGGCCCCCCAAATTAAAAAAGGCTGACTTAAAAATGGTATTTTTCGGACCATCAACGATTTTATATCATTTTAAAATTTACTTAAAATCTGTAATGAAAATGAAATAAAAAAGTTGACTTTATTAATCCATATCATAAGTTATTTTGAAAATGATTTAAGAGATGTGTTTATAAATGTCATAAAATGTGTCTTTTTAAGTCATTATGAAAATGAAAAAAAAAATATTTATTTAAAATCGAAATAAAACGTAAAAATGTAGAAAATGTGTAAAAGCCCGATTATCTGGGACCCAATTTTGGTCGAAAAACGGGAATAAAATTTATGAGTTTTACCTTTGTTTAACATACGTACTAGACGTAAATATTGAATTTTCCCGCTATTTGTATCAAACAATTATATGATTTAATGTTTTAAGTCTAGTAGGCAAGTAAAACAACTGTAATTCTCTTAATTTTTATTCCCCTTTTTTGACCAAAATTCGACTCCTGGCATCCAATTAACTGAAACACTCAGTTAACCGGAATTTTAATTTTTAGGATTTTTTTTTGATTTTTTCTCTTTCATACGCATTTTTTAACTCATTTTGAGATTTGCAATTGTTTTTGCACATTTTCATTAACCCTTTCGTTTAAAGTGTATATACCGCGGTACATCGACTTTTGTTGCGTTTTATCCTAAGTAGAACAATTTTTTTTGGAAAAGAGATACACTCATTTTGTTGCCCCATTTATTGTTTATCTTTTTTTCTGACAGTTTATTTTAAATAGAGCGGAATAAATTTATTTAGTTGTAACTTGTAGTGTGATAGGTGTGCGTCAGTGTTGTTGTTGCCAATCGTGGAATTTTCCTGGGCCATTTTAAACGGTAAGAATTGAAAACTTTTAATATCTATGAGTGATTTTTTAAAATTTATAGTGTAAATACAATATAGAAACAAAGAAAACGTTAATAATTGTTACGCAATATTCGATTTTTTTGATTCTAAAAGCATGTACATCACTATGTACAACAGTGCCTTACAGTAATGTGGATTACAATGTACATAATTATAAATGTACAGTGTCATGTACAAATGTTATTAACGGGTGTATAATTTTACTTTTATAGTAGTACAACGGTTATATTTTCTATCAATTTGCAATAAATATGGTAATTTTTCTAATAAATAGATTAACTTTTTCATACATATTAACATAAACCTTTAAATATTTGTAGAATCGCCATACAGTAAAATTCACCGAAGAGGAGATTTTACGATATCTAATGGAAAGTGAAGATGAGTCGCCCGTAGATGAATTGGAACTTTCCAGAAGATCATGTGTCCGAAATCATGAAATTGACGTTACTCGAAGTGAAATTAAAAAAATAAAATACCCGTAACGAAATAAAGCAGGAAATAGATATTAGAAAAAATGATAATGTTTTAGAGGCAGAACAACATCGCTGAACCTGAACCCGAAAACTCGCAAGACAATTCCAAAAGAATGGAACAAGAGTTTCGACCGATCAGAAGTAAAACATGTTGGGTTTAATCACTTCCCTTGCAAGCAGATTCAATCTGCGAAGAAAGAACTCACATTTATTGTGAAACATGCATGGTACACTTGTGCTGTTTGGCCAAGCGGAATTAGTTTTATGAATTTCACTCCAAATAGGTGCAAATCCTACAGTACTACGACTATACAAAAGAACCAAATTAATATTTTGTTATTTAATTTAAATTGTACTTTATTTTTACTTATATTTTTTGTAATTTATTTGTTTTATTTACAATGAATGAATTATTATTTATTAATATCGGAGTAAAAAGAAATATTACGAATAATTGTTTAATTCCAATGTAAAATTTAACACCACTTTGTTACTTCTGTACATTGCAATGTACATTTTGAAAACCCGGGAAATCGGAAAATTGTGACAAATATTTTTGTATATTTGAAATCAGCGTAACTCCAGCTTTAAAAAAAACACTAATAATTTTTTTTTTCTTGACCCAGTATGGAAAAACTTCTGAAAGGGTTAATAAAATTACTAGTTTAAAATTTTGAATGGCTTTATTTTTCATATTACAGTAAAAGCCCGGTTATCCTGCATCCAACTAACCGGAACACTCAGTTAACCTGAAATTTAATTTTTAGGAATTTCGTTTGCTTTTTCTATTTCTTTTCTCTTTCATATGCATTTTTTAGTTCATTTTGAAATTTGCAACTGTTTTTGCAAATTTTCATAAATAAAAGCTCTAGTTGAAAATTTCGAATGGCTTTAATTTTCATATGAAAGTAATAACTCGATTATCCGGCATTAACTGGTACACCTAGATACTGGTACACTCAGTTTACCGGAATTTTAATTTTTCAGATTTTTTTGTTTTGCTTTTTTCTCATTTTGAAATTTCCAATGGTTTTTACACATTTTCATTCTGAAATTTGAATGGCTTTAATTTTCATATTACAGTAAAAGCCCGATTATCCGGCAACCAATTAACCAGAACACTCAGTTAATCGGAATTTTAAATTTAAGATTTGTTTTTGCTTGTTCTCTTTCATATGCGTTTTTTAATTCATTTTGAAATTTGCAAATGTTTTTGTACATTTTCATTAATAAAAGCATTAGTTGCAAATTTTGAATGAGTATACTTTTCATATACAGTGGTGTGCAATATAATAGGTAATTCTATGAAATTTTTAAATAATAATTTTTTTTTAACAAAATCATCAATATCAAAAATTGAAAATCGAACTATCGTGTTCAATTTTAATTCATTAACGCCATCTGTGCAAATTAATAGAGAAAATTACGCAATCTTGTTAAAAAATAGTTATTCGTTGGAATAATTTGATTTTTACATAAAGATTTAATATTTGGTGATGTACTCGTTATTTTTAAGCACCACATTACATCGCCGCTCCTTAGAATCTACCAGTGATTGACATCTTTCAACTGGGATACTCCATCAACCTTTTTGAACGTTTTCTCAACATTCATTTACAGTTTTTGGCCTCGGCAATTTACTTAAACCACATTTTATCACACCCTATAGGTTTTCTGTGTGCAGCAAATCAGACTTTTACCACATTCGCCGTGTGCTTCGGATCATTGTCCTGCTAAAACACCCAGCGAAGGGGCATGTTTGCATCAGTTTACGGAAGCATGGTATCTCTTAAATGTTCTTCATATAAATTTTTTTATCAAGATTTTCGTGGACCTATCATATAGGCCCTACATAACTGTACGAGAAACACCCTCAAAGCACTCTCCGTCTTGTTTGACAGTTTTACCTGTACAGCGCGGGTTGAACTTTTTTAGTTTTGGGTCGTCGGATGTTGTTTGGTGCAATCCGATTCGAAAAAATGAATTTTTGTTTTATCTGACCATAATGGCGTGGGGTTTCCCGAAACAAGAGTGAGTCATGATAGACCGCAGGAAAAGGAAAGAAAATGAAAAGCAGGAATAGGAAATATTGGAGGAGGAAGGGAATGAGACATGGAACAACCTACCGTGTGAAATCCCATTGTGATCTATTGTCAACTTACCCTATCATTAAGAAACCGTTTATTTTCTCGTTCTGAAAAGCAATAAACCAATCGAGCGGAGCGGAAATAAAGCCATAAAAAGTTTATAAAAAATTAAAATAAATAACAAAATGATTAATTCCGAATCATTACAAATAATTATTTTATTTTTAATTTCCAAAAACATATGGATATCGATTCATTAATTCCACAAGAAGAAAAATAAAATGAACTGTGAAAATTTCAGTTGAGAATAAAATAAATGTTATACAAAACTAAATTACCTATGGTATGACGTCATTAACTAACCTGATGAAAAATACAAAAATATTATAACTAATCTACTAATCCATAGGTAAAATTTGAGCATAAAGTGAAAAGCAAAAAATAAAGGTTTATTTACAAATATAGAGTTTAAAATATAATATAATAGAAAAAAAAAATGTATCGGTACTTAAATTATGTTATATGGCCGCGGCCGACGTCCCACGATGCGGATTCTCTTTATAATAACATATGATTATATATAATTTTCTAGTTATTATTTTTGTAATGTCCATATTAACTTTTAAATTTAGTAATATTTTACTAACTACACAAAAAGGAAATTTTTGACACTGTGCACTTATTATTTTGGCCTTTACATGTGGTCACCATATTCTATACTACACTAATAGTTTTTCAGTTTTTATAAAATTTTCTAGATTTACCGTAGAATATTTTTAAAACGAGACCAAAGTAACACTTTTAGTTTTTGAGACAAAAAAAAAAAATTAACCTTTTTGTCACTGGATATTTTTATTCACTAATTATTATTATTATTATGAATATATGTATGTATTTGTATTTGTTTTTGTATTAACATTTTGTGTTTATTTATTAAAGAGTTTATTTATTTATTATAGAATATATTTACTAAAGATTATTATAATTATTAGGTATCGATTCATTTTATTAACAATAAATTATCCGATAGAAAATTCACGTATAATAATGCGAAAAGTTTTCTTATAATTAAGTTACACTATATGTATAACAGAAAAATGAAAATTCACTTCTCAGAAATTTTTTCTTTAAATGTTCGACATTTTGAATCGAATATTACGATAACTATTGTTCAATTTGTTATTTTATAATTTTTTTGCTGTCTACAATTTTAGGTAGATAATTACAAAAATAACTATATATTTTAATTCGCGTTCACGGGTTTAATTAATATAAACAAAAAATATAAACTTTTAGTTTTCCACTTTTCAGAAATATATATACATAAACAAATTTAATTCCGCGTATATACAGAATATCACAACTAAAAAAATCAATGAAAATGATCTCAAATCAGATCATACGATATTTATAAACCGTCTCACGAATAATTTTATTACTAATTAACTATTGACTGCCAAGAGCATCAAAAATTTTTTGCTTTTATACCCAAAATCCACATTGCTAACGGGACAATCAACTATAATCTCTCCTAATCAATAAATTTTATTTTTATTTCATCATTTCGCGCGCTTTTACAATTGCATATGTATTTACGACAATCAACAAAAATCAGGAGTATTAAAACTTGGAACGATGTACTAAGGTAATCGTTGCACTTGGTAAAAAATGTTATATGGAGGACTTCTAAGGAATACCATGCTTTCGTATGCTGATGAAAACATGCCCCTCCGCTGGGTGTTTTAGCAGGACAATGATCCGAAGCACACACACACAGAAAAATATTTTGTCCATAATTAAGAACAGCCAATCTTATTTGTGGATTTTTTCAAATATAAGATTTTATTTTAAAATATAGCTTATAATTCTATTAGAAAAAAATATTTACACTGGCATTTAGTACAATAAAACATAACATTTTATTTCAAATGTTCTTAAAATATAAATAATACTCTTACTACAAGAATGGCTGAGAAAACTTTCCCTAAGCATATCTATCTGAAATATAATATAACCATACTTTGTGTTAGATATGAAATCTTTAAATAAGCATTTTGTTTTTAGAAAAAAGTAAACTTCTGGGAAGAAAATTGTTCTCTCTTGATGCAAAAAAAACTATTAAAAGAAATAAGTTTATTCTTGCACTGAGCACATTACTGATTTACTTTCTTAAAAAAAGGTTTTTTTTCGCTAAACAAATTTCTAGGCTTAATGGAAATTTCTTGCGCTCTCATCGAGAATTTATTGCAAAAATGAATAATGACAAATTTTTGGGAATTTAAAACGTTAAAAATTCAAGAACAACCATTCTTAGTTCTCTGTTGGTTTTTTCAAGGATATTCTTAAGCTACAGAAAAATCAAATTCTAATCGTCCCTTCTTTAGTTGTGCCTTGTGCCTCTCAATGATTACGTCGCCTCATTTAAATCGTGTCATTTAAATTCAGTGAATCAGTGGACATTTTTAATTTGAGATTTTAGTTGTGTAGAAAAAAGAAAAATAATTTTGAAAACAAATCATTTAATTTAAGTGAAACTAAAATAGTAGTGACATAGAAGAATATTTATGATAAGTTAATATTCTTTGTTTTAAAGCAGTGTATTAAAAAGTGGTTTTGCTTGTGAATCTTAAATTAAAAATGGCGCCGCACTAGCGTCGTTTTAATTGAAAAATATAATTGAAACTTTGTGCAAGGTGATTCATGTGTTTTTAATAATTTTTACAATTTAAGTTATTAAGTTATTATCGAGTTTAAAAAATTAAATTTTTTGTTCTTTTTCATTATTTTAATTTAACAGAAAATGGAAAGAAAATTGAGTGGAGCGTCATTACAATATTATCGAATCTTAATAATTTCATATTTTAACTTTATTTTTTTATTTATTAAAATATTTTTTAGCTATGTATAATTGCAGTTTTTTTAACAATATATATACGTGCTAAGAACTAATTTTAAAGTTAATCTTAAAAATATACTAAAATTTAATTATATGAAATTACGAGGTTGAATATAAGTTATGTAAATATTGTATGTATGCAATGTTGTTGATGTATTTGGATTACAAATATAATATGCGAAAGATATCGTTTTATTTATCTTTTTGAGTGTAGTTTTAATGAAAATTTTATTTTGATTTTCTTAGAATGCAGAATGATAAAGTTTATGTGTTTATATCAGTTTTTTTTTTATATGATACCAATAAATTTTCAATAATTCAATTCTTCCAAACAATTTTGTTTTATTTTAAGCTTAAAATTATTTCAGTTTGAGAATTTTTATTTTATATGTAAGTATGGTGTTAATCAAATGGGCTTAAGTGAAGCGTAATATGATGTTCCAGTGCACATATTAAGTTCTTAATAGAAGATAAATTGATATAAATGAAAAAATCAAATTTTTCTAGGAATATTTGTTTATTCTGAGATTAAGCACGTAAGTTATGTATCTAAGGGCATACAAATTGTATGTTAAACTGAACGTTCTTGATTGAAATATTGTGGTTCTACGTGGAATTGTTTCAATTCTTCATATAAGAAATTTTGTCTTAACTGTAGCAAATGTTTTGCTTTTAGTATCCTTTTATATGTTTATTTAAAAAAAATCATCTTCTATTAAAATTATGTAAATTTATTACTCTTATTGGAAGAATATTATGCCATCAAAATACTATTGATAAACTTTCATTTGCTTATGGGACTTTTAAAATGTTCTACTTCTTAGTATTGAATTTCTTTTATAAAGAATTACATTGTCATTATGCATAATATAAGAATTACACCAAAGAAATCCGCAAGTATAATAATACTCACATCAAAAATTTTATGCTACAACATAGCATGAATTTTTCTGCGTATAGTACAACTTTAGATTCTTTTAGCAAGAATAACATTCTACTAAATCTAAAAGCATTAAATAAAACTGAAGATATTTTTTAAGTAGTGTTTACACTTTCTCCAAGAATTTATTTACTCGATCGGCCCGCATGGATAACAAAACTTAAGAGTAGTCTGTTATTCTGAAATATAACATATATTTCCCTGTGTGCAGCGAATGTGGTAAATGACTGGTTTACTGCAAATAAAATTAATGTAATGAAATGGCCAGCCCGGTCCCCCGATCTAAATCCAATAGAAAACCTCTGGGCTGAGTTAAAACGTGGTTTAAGTAAATTGCCGAGGAATGAATGTTGAGAAAACGTTCAAAAAGGTTGATGGAGTATCCCAGTTGAAAGATGTCAATCACTAGTAGATTTTAAGGAGTGGCGATGTAATGTGGTGCTTAAAAATAACGAGTACATCACCAAATATTAAATCTTTATGTAAAAATCAAATTATTCCAACGAATAACTATTTTTTTAACAAGATTGCGTAAATTTATCTATTAATTTGCACAGATAGCGTTAATGAATTAAAATTGAACACGATAGTTCGATCTGTGATCACAATAAAGTGATAATGTAATAAATGTTTTGTTTTCTACAAGAGACTGTCAATTAAAAAAACATGTTTCAATTTTTGATATTGATGATTTTGTTAAAAAAAATGTATTATTTAAAATTTTTATAGAATTACCTATTATATTGCACACCACTGTAATAATAAAAGCTTGACTATCCGGCATTCAATTAACCGAAACAGTCGGTTAACCGGAATTTTAATTTTTAGGATTTTTGTTTGTTTTTTCTTTCTTTTCTCTTTCATATTCGTTTTTTAATTCATTTTGAAATTTGCAATTGTTTTTTGCATATGTTCAGTATGTAAGCATTAGTTGAAAATTTTAAATTGCTATAATTTTCATGCTTCTATTAATGAAAATGTGCAAAAAACAATTGCAAATTTCAAAATGAGTTAAAAAATGCATATTTTATTTAATCATTAATACACAAATAATAATTCACAAATGTTATTTATCGAATGTATTTTTTATCTTTCTGTACAATACAACAAAAAAACTGTAAGAAGAAAAACAAGAAAACGTTTCTAGGTCCCATTTCTTTTGTCAACCTTTTTAATTTCAGCCTTTTTTAATTCAGGGAGCCTAATCATATACAGACATCTAGTCCTTATACGTATTTAATGTGTTATTATTGGCCATGTTTATTTTGACAACAACAACAATTTTTGACAAAAACTAAATTTATACTCATTTAAATTTAATCCAATATTAATCCCGATTAGAACAAATTTAAACCCGAGTTCAGTAATTATATACAGACGTCTAATCCTCATAAATATTTAATGTGTTTTTATCGGCCATGCTTATTTTGACAAAAACAACATTGTTTGACAAAAACAAAATTTAAACTCTGATTTTAATATAATTCCATATTAATCCCAATTGAGTTTTAAACTAGGTTGAATTATTGAATTATTTGTCTTCGAGCAAGTGCACCGAGATAAAGGCTATTTCGTCAACGTGCTACTGACGCACACAGAATACAGAACTGACTGCGCATGTAATGAAATCGTGCATTAACACGTTCTTCATTCGTTCGTCTTGTGTTTTAATATAAACCAGACATTGAATAATAATGGACAAAGAATGCCAATATTGTCATGCATTAGCATGAGAGGCCGATTAAAAGCACCAACCATAAATGAAGCAGAATAACAAATAGTATCAGGCGATCAATTTGAGCGTCGAATCTTCAGAATTCAGATCAGAAATAAAACAATTCGGACGATTGCGGAGATACACCGCTTGTACGACGCTCTACAATATAAACTTTTATTTTCCAAAAGGGCCGGTTCGAATTAATATCAAACAACGCAATCCATCGACAGGTAATCAAATGGCAAATGTATATCTCTTATATCGTTCATTTCAATATTACTTCATTTACTCATACTTTGAAGGTGACGAAAACAGCAAAACTGTCAGCGACATGAGTGATTATTCATACCGGCTAATATTATCGGCAGTTGTTTCATCATTTAATCGTGGATATGTATATGCGATGATCGAGAGCGAGCGTTCGTGCCAATCTCCTGACAATTTCCTGGCCGGCAGCAGATTTAATTAATAATGATAGGCAGCGAGAACAACAATGTGATACCATCAATTTGGATACAGTTATATTGCAACTGCCAGGTGGCACTGGCAAAATATTTATCAATCCGCTCAATCAGTCCAAAAGCTTGCAACTTCCTATTCGTTTGGTCTTTGCCATGACCAAAAATAAGGCGCAAGGCCAAACATTGGCCATTATGTATATTGAATTAGCATTACAATTTATGACAGGTGGTCTATATCTTATTTTTCTCTACAAAAAAAAAACATTAAATTATAAGTGAATGATAGCAGAGCCATCTATGATTTTGAAGAGCCGTAATATTAAAAAGGGAGCTTTCAGTAGAGGGGAAGCTTTTATTGAATTACTATAAGAAACCGTGGTAATTCGAAAATTTTTGAACATGAATTTATGAATAAAAAATTAAACAAATCATCTAAATTTTAATTTTATATTTTTAATAAACTATTCAAAGAACACATATTTGAAAATCAGCCTTATGATGGTAGTAGTATTTATTTGGTAAATTTAAACTAAAGCGGAGCATAAATTTATTAATTTTCTATAAAAATGAGCTTTCCGTTTAGTTGTGTAGGTTTATAAAGTAAGATAATAAAGGGTGGTGCCGCGGATTCCTCTTACACCCAATTTAAAATTTAGTTTTATAAAAATGTAACTTATTTGGTAAATTCTGGTCACATGCACCTCAAAATTTTTGAGATGAACGATGCACTTAATAGCAATCTAAACATTCTCCATTTATAACAAAATTAAAGAGAAAACGTGAGCTGAAACGAAATTTTATAAATCACCATGTAGAAACAATAATATTATTCATATAATAAAATTTTTACATCAAAATCTATTTACGAAAATTTTTTTTGTATACAAATCAACGTTGTCATGGTTTTCTTAATTAAATATTATTACAAAACAGAACAAAACGTAAAAAACTTCAATTTTATTCGATTGCAAAATCGAGCTTTCTGTAATTTGAAAATACGTTTACAGATGTCTCTGTAATAAATTTACTTGAAATTACAGAAAAGTGTAAAATAATTAAATAACTATTTACGAAAATAAACCATTATTATTGTAAGTTAAGTGCGAAATCTTTAATACAATAATTTAACATAATTAATAAAACTCAAAACAATTATAAATTTTATTTGTTATTCGGTTGGCGTAAATAAAACTTTTCGTCGTAAAATATTCACCATCATAGTTGCTGCGCGCCTTAAAACAATAATAGAAAAATGTCACAATTTTTCCAAATTTTTGTTTTTTTTATTTCGATCCAATCCAGGGGCTCGATTCTGTGTTGGTGATAATGATAATGAAAAAAAAAGATTTCATTTAAATTTTCATTTTATGTTTATCAAAATGAAAAAAATTAATTAATTAAAACATTTTACGCAAGATGTCATAGAAAATTGTTGATTATTTTCAGTTCAGTGTTTGCTTTTGATTTATTTTGAAAAACGTCAAAATAATAAAAATTCATTTTTTTTATTTAGCGAATTTAACGAGGCGTTGATTTCATTTTAAAATTAGAAAAAAACTATTTAAAATTGAAGGCATCATGTTGCTAGTTTATTATACCTTTAATCCTGCCAATACTTCCTCCATTTGTTCCCGGTCTTATTGGCCCCATTCAATGCATTTAATTCCGTTGCCAAATCATCCCATATTGTTGACTTCGCGCATGTGCTCCGTCATAAGATGACTGATATCTTATAATAAAATCAAATACATTTAATTGCGTTATACATACTTATCATTGGCCAAATCTACATGTTCTTCCAAAAATTGGAGCAAATGTAATTCTGGTCATTATTCGCATTCGTTGCCTTTACATGCTTTAAATTGTCCATTTAAATTTGTTCTATAATCTATTAGTTCTTAATCAGTTTTCAACTCAAAATTTCAAAATATTGACATAAGAACACAAAAAAATAGTTTTTAATACCGTGATAAATATTTTTCATCGACAAAATGTGTATGATAAAATATTTAGTTTTTTCACTAAATTTGACATTTATTTATCATATATCACCAACTCGGAATCGTAATTTATTTTATCGATGATAATTTTATCAATTATCATTATCACCGACACAGAATCGAGCCCCAGGCGGGAATTCTTACAATGTACACGAATTTGTTAATACAAGGATTTGTTGAGGATTTTTGATGCTAAAGGCCCTCGGCTAAGGTGTTTGACAGACAGTTCGTATACATTGTAGTAATTCCCGGCTGGTTTAATAGATTATGCAGATCTACTGGTCTTGAAAGGCTATGCATGTTTCATGTTTCATTTTTATAGCTTCGTTCGTGCACGTTTTCTGGGATCGTTGTTGTGTGGAATTCAATAAAATAACCCAAGGCCTTTGTATACTGTTAATAACTTAATGGTTTTTGTGAGTATATAAATGGCCTGTGGCTCTACCCATTTTTTGCATGGTTGGCTCATATACGGATACAAAATCTTAAAGCACAAGTCGTACTTTGAACTAGTTTATACAACGAGCTGCCTGCTATAAGACACGCCCGTTACAACCGTCCTAACCTGGAGACCCCCTTTCAATTTGTGTAACAATTTCTATACGGGTAATTTCAATTAATTTAATAATTTGAAAGTGACATCTTTTAACAGGTTTAGTAATTGCGAAAAGCTTTATCAAATTATTATATTTGTATTTGGTGAAGCTCTGTTTTGTTTATACTACAGGATGAAACAATATAGGCTGCGAATTTGTTGCAATGAAAAATTAAATTTTTAACAAGTAACGAAAAAACAGTTTTCGAAGTCTGTCATCAACAATGTTGAAATAGAACCCAAAACTCAATAATCCCCATATTACATTGCTACTCCAAAAGCATTTTTTAACGAACGTTTATTTTGGAAAAATAATGCTAACTTTTTTATGGAACACTCTATACTAATTTCTAATTTTCTGTATATACCCATAAACAAATTCTTGTTTCTACAAAAAAAAAAAAAAAAATTGTGTTAAACTAATTTAAATGTTTTAGCGTTAACTCAACATAATATAACTCAATATTAAAATATGCTTTTCCTGAATATTGAATTAACCATTCACATTGAAAATTCAAACAAAGAATTTATGTTTTTATATACAAGCTGCTAAAAAAATACTAAAATACACTGGTTGGTATGAAAAAGTACAAAAAGCTTCCCCTCTATAGAAAGCACATGGAAAAAAATTGCGGAATCTTACGGCTCTTATATTAAGGAGGCTCTGATGATAGCCCTTCTTAAACGATCCATAAGAAGTTCATCGATATTATATCAGGGGTAGTAATTTTTTAAGGCTGCGGGCCAATTGTCGGGTAAAAGTCAATTTTAAGTAAACTTTTCAGTAAATTTATCTGTTTTTCAAAAGCTCTATGACAAACTGATCGAAAAATCTGTTCCAAAACCGCTTTTTACCATAGTATACGATTTAATCAACTATTGGCCAGCCTAATGTGGATTTCGATTGATATTTCCCTACTCTAAAAAAATTATCCTCATTTAATACCCTCATTTTGTATTAATGGTACAGAAATGAACTACATCGCTTTTAAAGGTCAAAACAACATAACTGTTTCATCTTTACGATGAGGAATAAGTTAACATTGCTTTAAAATATTTTGTTTTCACAAGTATAGAAAAAAATGGCGTATGACAACAACTAAAATAGGTTTACTAGACCAAAAAACCTGGAGTAGAGAAAATTACCCAGGGGTGTAGCAAAATATTACTGAGAAGTAACAAAAAAAAAATTTATTAATATTTAACTTTTTGTTATTGTACAATTAAAAGTGACATCTTACGACATTTTTTTAACAAATATTCTACTACAATTTTTTTCTATTCATGTCATTTTTGCTTGTCAAGAAAAAACGATTACCCAAATTCAAATTAAAAATGAGTTTTGAAGAAAAATTAATATCTCTAGTTCAAAAAACACTATTTTATTTATTAAATCCTTTATAATCCTAAATCTTCTTTATTCATTATACGAGTTATATGATTTACCAATAGTAGAAACTAAAATGAGCTTACGTCAAAATGTATGTCAAGCAACGTCTAAGTAACGTCGAGTATATCTCTAGCATAACATTTTACCTTCAACCGAAATCAACATGAGAAAATGTTTCCGTAAATTCAATTGTTTATCAAAATCTCAGTGGCAAACTGATTCAAAAAGTTATACTAATACCGATTTTTACAGTAATATACACGATTATTCAATTATTGTTACTCAGCCTACTATATTCACAAACAAAAGCGCACGCATGAATATAATTAAATTTTTGAAGTTTAATTCAGAAAAATAAAGTAATAATTTTTATTTAAAGTGTAACAAAAACCAATTGTTAATTGGATAAATTAATTTAAAATAAATAATAATATTAGTTTATTTAAAAACGCGTACACCTCTAATGCCTAACGCACACATTTTTTTGTTTAATGTACCGCACGATCGATTTAGCCAATTTATACAATTTTAAATTAAAAAGCTTTGTGGATTAGTTTTTCTGTATTCATACAATGACAATTGTAATTTAAAAATAAAACTCCAAATGAAAACTAATAATTTTCTATTATCTAATTAAATAGACAAATTGTTTTCAAATTGTTTATATTTTTAATGAAAATTTAATTAAAATTCATGATGTGGAAATTAATTAGTTTTTTGGTGTGTCATAAACAGTAATGGAAACTAAACAGAACCAATAAAAAAACATACAGCGAAATTATTTATGGATTTGTTTTAGATTAATTAAAGTGTGAATTTTTTTAAATCTATCTGTAAATATTTTAATTGCAATTTGAATCAGTCATAACCTTTTAAGTAACATTCTAAATAATTTTTTTAAACAAGAAATAGGATGAAACTTAGAATATTGATGTACACATAATGCAGTTAGTGCGTTTCTCAAAGATCAATGGAAATTTTATAAAATTAAAACATTTTCCTTTGAATTATATCAAGTTGTGTAATAATTATATTACTAGTATATTATACAAAAATAGCTACGTCGGGTAAAAATAAATTTTTCGATAAATTAAGTTTTTTTTTGTATATTTATATCTATTTTTAACTTTATTGTTCTGCTGCAGAAGCATTCCAAACTGCTTCGCAGTTTGCTTTTCAAGTCCTTTCCTTACGCAGTCGCCTGCCAAATTGGGAACGTACGGCTTAAGGTCCGTTTTTATCACCATCTGCATATTGCGTAGCTTTTCGCCAGCCAATGCTGCCATGAAAGCTGGGTCGGCCCTTTGAGTTTAATCCAAAACTTAAACCACTGCGCCGTTTCTTTATGGGTTTACTTAATAGTCTTCTGACGGAAGGTCCTGCATTACTGATCAAAAATTTGAGCGAACAGAAGCAAACTATACAGAAGCCTTGACACAATTGAAATCACGTTACGAAAAGAAAGGAAAAATATTGACATCACACATAACCACATTTTTCGATTTATCATCAGCAATGAGTGGGAAAGCATCTGATATTTGTTCACATTTTGACAAGTGTGACGAAATTGTAATCAGAATTCGAACCATGGGTAGTGGAACAAAATATCGAGACGCATATGGTTGATACAAATTATTTTACGTAAGCTGGATAGTTATACAGTTCTGATCAAAGGAAAACTGAAAAGGATTTTTCAACACTGTCTGATTTTTCAAATGTTTAAATACCAGATGTGAGCCCCTTGATGAAGTCAAGCCCTTGATGATGGAGAAATTGACAATCGGGGCCTTCGAAACCATTCATGTTTACAACAACATCCCGATTTTCAAAACAATGACGTTAAATTCAAATTTGTCCTTGTGCCCATGCTGTAATGCAAATCATCATCTTTTTCGTTGTACGAAATTTCGCAGTTTCGTTGTTAAACTTAGACGAAATTAAGTCAATCAATCGGGGGCTTGTTACAGTTGCCTGCGTTAAAATCATACAATAAATGAATGCCCTGGTTTGACTTATTGTCGTATCTGCAATAAACGCCATAACTCTTTGCTTCATGGGCCCCAACCACTGAATTTTCAAAATCAGTTTAATTATCCACAACAACAATAATCACTTATTAAGCCTCATGCATCGAATTATTTAAAACCACTTGAATAGCAATTATATACGCATTTGCGAACAACAGCGAACATCACCATCTCACCAATCAACATCAGCGCCAATCATTCATCAAAATGATCTCACACTGTCGACGAATTCAAATATCAATGGCGACACAAATCATCAAGAATTAAAATCACCGAATGAATTAAAACCACCACACAAAATGGATCAACCACTCATTCAAAACATTGCCACTTTAACCATAAAACCGTTTTCTATAATTAAATCACGTACCATTTCAAATATATGGCTTACGTCATTACCGACCAGTCCCATTCACATACGTGACTTCAATGGAAATAAACAATTTGCCAATACATTGCTCGGATCAGATTCGCAATGTACATTTGTATCGGAAAAACCAGTTCAGCGCCTGCGACTCGATCTTTCATATACTTGTAATTATCAATTTAGGGAACAGTTGCCCTCATTACTGGAACTGGTTGATCTTATTTTTGGCGCTAGAAGAGAGATAGATATTTATTTGGTGTTGACTTATTCTTCGATTTAATGCAGCCGGAAATAATCGTTTTATCAGGACATATAGATGCACAGTCAACCATTTTTGGGTGCAAGCTTCGTAGGGCCTCAAGTACATGATGACCCTTCAACCACGTCGGTTCCACCAACTATCACTGCTGATGATGTAAACAAAACTCTTCAATAGTTTTGGGAACTTGATGAACCTCCAACAGCATGGAAACACAAGCCAGATAATCAATTGTGCGAATCATATTCTATACCCAGTCAGTCCAACGGAATAAGGCTGGACGATACATTGTCTGACTGCCATTAATCATACCACACGACAAATTGGACCATACAAGGTCTGCAGCTGTGCGTCGACTTATAACAATGGAACGTCGTTTCATGAGAAAACCTCAACTGCTAATTGAATATAAAAAATTCATGAACGAATACTTGAATGTGGGCCATATGACAGAAGTTAATGAAATTGCCAGACTTGATGAAGATGTTTTTTATCTTCCACACCATGCTGTTCAAAAGATAGATAGATCGACTACGAAACTAAGAGTCGTGTTCGATGATTAATGATATTTTACTTACAGGATACAACATGATCTTATCAATTTGTAACTCGTTTTAGGCAGCACCCATTCGTTATTTCCGCAGATATTGAAAAAATTTATCAACAGGTGCTCGTAACATCGCCTGATAATGACTTTCAGAGAAAAATCTGAAGAAGCAATCCTACCGAAGAAATTAAAACTTACCAATTCAACACAGTCACATATATGGAATGTCGTGTGCATCATTTCTGGCTGTCAGGACACTTCAAAATATAGCTTATGATAACAAACACCATCATCCTGCTATTGCCAATCATACGTCGATGATCTACTTTTTGGATGCGTAAACATTAATATTGCCATTAAATTGTTTAAAGAACTATATCCCGTCATGGAGGGAACTGATTTCTGTCTAAGAAAATGGAAATCGAACTCACCAGATTTTTTATCGAGAACTCCTGATGAACTTAAGGAACCAACCACGTTCACCTTTGACAACGACACCACGACCATCAAAACTCTTGGTGTTCAATGAAATCCTGTGAGAGATGTTTTCTAATTCGCGACCAATATCTCTGAAATTTCCAAAATTTTTGATTTTTTGGCAGGGTATCTCCACCGATTATAGCTGTGAAGATACTTTTCGAAACATTAAATGGGATGATGAAATCCCAGCAGATAAAATTAAATTTGCCTAAACTTAAAACCATCTAAATTCCTCTATATTTTTCATTTTTTCAACCACGACATAGATCCAATAACATGCATTTTGAGGTGCGTCTGAGTTAGCATATGCAGCCGTAGTTTATCTATGCATTGAAGATGCAGCAGGCTATAATAAAACATCACTCATCATTGCCAAAACTCGCGTTGAACCAATCATACAAATCTCGATTTCACCACTCGAGCTATGTGGAGCCTTTATTGTAATGGAGCTAATCAAATTTTCGGCTAGAATTTTCCTAGACCACCAGTGGCCCTATTCTGTCTTTCCCTGGGAATAGGGAATTCGGAAAAATATTTTCATAGCATTTTTGTCTAAATTGTATTTTTCTGGCCTACTGAGGAAACATGTTTGGTGTTAATATTTTTGAAACAAAGTGAAATGAGAAAATATTTTTCCCAATAAAAATTTTGTGGAACAGAAGTTTCCCAATTCATTTTGTTTTGAAAATTTTTTGCACTAAACTTATTCCTTCAGTAGGCCAGAAAAATAAAATTTAAACAAAAATGCTATGAAAATATTTTTCCCAATTCGCTATTCCCAGGGAAAGACAGAATAGAGCCACAGGTTTAAGTATTTGCTTGGACTGACTCAAAAATTGTACTGGCTTGGTTATCAAATCATCCGCGAGCATTGAACTTTTTTATTGGTAATTGCAAGCCGTAAATCATGGAAGAGTGCCTAGAAATCAGTGGCACTATGTACCATCTAAGGAAAATCCTGCTGACATTGGATCACGAGGGATAAGTCCAGAATTAATTCAAGGATTCGATCAATGGTGGTCCGATCCTAAGTCTTTGATGAGTCGAGAACAAAATTGGCCATCCAGCATCTCACTACAGTTCGATACAAAATGCGAAGAACGTCAAATTTCACTAGTTGTAGCACATCTTCATATAGAATGCAGTGAAATTGCTTCAGGTTTGTTGAACAAGTTTTCATTATTTACCAAGATCAAAAGGATTTTTGCAAAACTTTTTCGATGGTTATATTCTAACCTGTGTTTTATTGATTTGATTCGAAGGGCCGAAACATGTCTTATCAAGGAAGTTCACGCAGGACATTCTGAGTCGACATCCAAGCACTTATCAACCGTGGAATCAATCATCATAAGGCACTGCATTAAATAGTAAGAGTAGCATTCTTTTCGTCAAACACGTCTGCGGCCATCTAATCCAATATTTTCGGATCAGATGGGCGTAGTAACTATATGACGTCAAGAAGGAAAGGTGCTGCACTAAATAGTAGAATATCGTCACTAGCGTCAAACACGGTGAACAAAACGTTGTGGTATGAGGTGCAATGGGTACCGTGGGGATTGGACATCTGGTGTTGGTTGAGACTATCAGGAATAAAGAACAATATTTACAAATTTTACAGAATCATTTAAACGAGTGCGACAAAAATCGAAATATCTGGACATATTAGCCTGGTTTAAGCCAACGATGCGAAACATGCATCCCACTTGTTAAACAACTAGGGAGATCTACAATATCTAATACATTTTACCGAATCCTCCACAATCGCCAGATCTCTAACCTCATCGAACATCTTTTGGATAATTTGGAAAACAGGTGAGACTACATGATATTAGAACAAAAGACGATTTAAAATCTAAATTAATCGACGAGTGGCACGAAATTAAGTCGAAAGGCAATAAAACTGGTGCATTCAATGCAGAATCGCCTAAAATAGGTCAAAGTTCAAAAAGGGTGGCACGCAAATTATTAATTATTTTTATTAGTAATAATACTAGGAAGTGTATGTTTTTTTCTTTGACTAAGTTTTGTTATATTTTTGTTAAGTAAATGAATTAATTTTTTTTAGTTTTTTAAATGTGATATTATTAGTTAGTAAATAAAAAAAAATAGTATGTTTTTGATAAAAAATTTCGTTTGATTTGAAGTACAACCAACAAAATTGTGTGTATAGTTATAGTGTTTTTTTTCGGACGAAAATAGTTAGAAAGAAATGCACAAATGTGTAAGCTAATTCCAAAACACATACAAAAATAAATTTTTGTTATGATTTTTGTATTCCTTATCCACACAATTACGTGCGCAGGAAAGGAAAAGGGATATTAACTGCAATATTTTAATTACCGGTATGATTTTGTAATCAAATTGAATAATTTGCATCTAGAGATTTAAAAATTTTAACACTCTAAAGCATTGCCCGACATCATCTGATTCTTGTAACGTATTAAACGATAAGAATGGTTAATACGAATTTGTCATATATAACTAGCAATTTACTCCTACTTGATTATCCTTACAAATCGTTAACAAAATATTTGTATTACCCTAACACTTAAACGACACTCTTAAATCATTTGCTGTAAATGCCATTAAAATATTTCCCCAAACACATTCACACACACAATATATAGAAAAATATTTTCGTTCGTACCACACCTCCAAAATATAAATCACATTTTTATCTGTTGTGACCATTATGTTTTTGTGTGTATTTAGCTGGGAGAGAGTGACGCAATAATAAAATTATTATCCCGTGGCGTGGACGATAATATTTTTTCTTTTATTCCATTCTCTATAATTCGTGTTACCTAAAAACCACATCTTCAAGTTTATGAGTATACGGGTTTGTGAAAATTAAATATTGAAATTTTAAAGAAAAGCACAATCAATCGTTCACATGACGAGCGAAAACGAAATCATTAAATGAAACCGCATGTTTTCATTATTTCTGCAGTTGTTTATTTTAACTGTTTATATTTTTAAAACTCTATGCAATATATATTTACTTAAAAGCTCTCTCGATTAAAATAAGTTGGTTCGTAGAAGAGCTTTTTTTAAGTTTTGTTTTATTTTTATAAAATTAATTTTCCTTCACTCATTGAATCGAGCAGTGTTTATTTAAAAATTTTCCATTTCACTCCCGCTCTCAAATGTACACATAGTTAGGTGGATTTGCCGTTTTTATTATATTATTTTAGTTTGCAATGTGTGTACCGCTTTCTTTAGAATTTCCTTGTTTTTCTTTTTATAAAATATTTTACTTTGTGTTGTTAAAATAAACAAAACTGTTAACAGAATAAAAGAAAATTATTTGCAGAATGAAAAGATATACGTGATTTTGCATGTATTGTATACATGTATACCGGGAGAGACGAATAAGAGCTTTTTTGCCATTCTGACAGTAGACGAAGTTAAGAAATAAAAGAAAAAAGGCGAATTCTATACCCATAAGAATATAAAAGCATGCAATGGGTATGTGTTTGTATATGGCAGTGTAGAATAACAGGATGCAAAACAAAGAATGTGTTGAAATTTAATTTAATTTTTCTTTTGTTTTTCTTAGGTGCTTTTCTTACTCATTACAACATTTCAAGTATGTTTTATGAATCTCAATCTTTTGCAGACTATATCCATATAGTTAAAATACTGTATTTATGAATTTTAATGAGATTAACGATCCTAATTAATTTTGTTGGATGTATACCTAGGGAAGCTGCAGTTGTGTTGCGCCATGTAGGACATTTTTTTTGTAATGAATATTTATATTAAAAAACAACACTGAAAAATCATCTTCACTGCAATAAGGAGACAAGTGGTGAGAACACAAACTGCATATTCTAAATAAAGTTAAAGGCATTTTTTTAAATATCAGAAAAATCGATAGAAAAATTTAAATTTTCATTACAGTATTAAAAATGTTTAATTTTTTGTTGCTAATTTATACCATTAAAGGCATGAATTTTGATAACAACAATAACTTTAAAATATTGAATTAAATATAAATAAATTAATTTAGAAATAAATTGTTTAAGCCAGAAAAATGACTAAGAAACTACTTGCAGTTTCATAATCGTTAAGGACATATTTTTGGAGGTTTGGACGTACGTATTATATAAATTGAGGAAGAAAATACTATTTTGACCACAAAAACCCATCTCAATCGTATACTTTGAAACTAGTAAAAAAATAAGGCTTCATTGTACCGGCAAGGATACATTTTTTCATTTTTTGGTATTTAAATTTTGACAATATCAACTTGTTTTGAAAGTAACAACTATTCTCATTAGTTTGATTTAAAAACGGTCAAAATGATAAAAAAAGATTCATTTAATTTTTTTTTTCAAATAAGCCTTCTAACATCGTTATAGCATATTTTTGGTTATTTGTATTTTGACAACAAACACTTTTTAGCCAACTACAAAAAATTGGTTTGGTTTGCCTTGAAAGATATTCGAAATTTAAAAGTATATACAAATTTTTATTCAAATATTGTATTTAGTACAAATTCGAATTTTTTAAGCTTCATTTTGTCAATAAACGTGAATTCAGTATTGCGTTCGTTCATTCATTCATTCAAACAATTTTTTCGACCAATCATATTGGTCCAAAATGACGATGTTTTTTCTTCTGAATTTTTTCACAAGAGATCATTGGTCGAAAAAAATTATTTCAATGAATGAATGAACAACTATGAATCCTAAGAAATTAAATTTTGACAACTGCAACTTGCTTTGAAAACCACAACATGTCTTATTGGTTTGTTTAAAAAATGGCCAAAAATATAAACCAAAAACCAATTATTATTTTTTAAAAAGTTTTCAATTTGAATATCGTAAGGGCATATTTATAAAAGAAATTTAACAAGAAACACAATTCTAAATACTTAGCCTGTAGATTATTAAAGTTGATAAGAAAATACAAATGTAAACGACTTACAAGTTGAAATTTTTAAAGCTATCTTTTATCGTTAACGACATATTATCTGTTAGCTATTTGACAAAAGCAATATATCTCACTAGTTTGCTTTGAAAACTAGTAAAATATATTTATATAAATTTAAATTGTAGCGTAGTCCAACTTTCAATTTTTTAACTCTTCTTGGTATCGGTATATAAGGATATAATTTTTGGTATTTCACTTTTAACAACTTCAATTTTTTGAAAACCCACAACAAATTTTATTGATTAAGGTTCTAACATCGTTACGCGCATTATTCTTGTTATTCGAAATCTCGAAAATACCAATATTTCTCAATGGCTCAATGACAGCTTTCTGTTTAAACTTTACTTTAATATCATTTGGAATTTATTGAACTATTTCTTTTTTTTATTTGAATTTTGACAACAACAACTGTTTCTGACAACAACAAAAACCTTATTAGTTTTTATTATCGGTAAGAACACTTTTTGATATTTGAATTTTGGTAGATACATTTTTTAATACTAATATTGAAACATTTGATTCCTTCTGACTTTGCAGGCACATATTTACTACATAATTTGAAATTACATAAAATTGATAAAATTTATGTTAACTACTTTTAAAACAATTCGAAATTATTGATCCTTATCCTTTTATCGTTAAAGACATATATGTATTATCGGTCATAAGAATGTTGACAACACCTTGTAAAATTTAACAGGAAGCATTAATTTAAAATATTTAACCGTTTGAGTACCGAGCAGCACGATTGCGCTGTTGAGTTTTTATGTCGAGAAAACCCAAAACAAAAAGAGAAAACGTAACACAAAACGGAAACCAAGTTTTTACGAATGTTAACTTTATTCTTTGGCATTTAATATCAACGATTGCGTATGATATTCATATTGTGAAAACAAACTGCTATTTAAAATTTTTAATCTCATTTTAATTTTTTATTTTCTTTTAAATTATTTTACATTTTTTCTGTCATAACTTGGAATAAGGCCACCTGGGATGGAACTCGTTCAATTCTTAACTGATTATGATGTGATTGGGTATGTTGGAAGAAAATTGGATTATTAAATGATTTTTGCAAAAAGTTCTGGAAAATGTTAAGAATTGATCGAGTTCCGTTTAGAATTGATCGAGTTCCGTCCCAGATGGCCATATTCCAGAACTTCTCAAAACAATCATTTAATACTCCCATTCCCACCCATCATACCCAATCCCACCATAATCGATACTATATTATTCATACAGCAAATTGCTCCGATTGGGATTCATCGATATAAAATAAATAAAGCGCTTTCGCCTCGCAATATTTAAACTGATGTTTAAAATAAGAAAATTTTCGCACTGTGTCGTAAATAAAAATTACATATGTTGTTTAAAATTAAGTAAGAAATTGAATAAATAATAAGTAAATCTACGCAGTCAGATGCATATTTTGATGAAATTTAATGACAAATGGTGTAAATTTACAAACGCTGCCTTTAAAGACATCATAAATTTACATAATAAAGATCTATATAATAAGAAAATAAAGCAATCTGCCTTGTTGATATTTCAGGCGCACATATCAGTCGACACATTTCTATCATTGCTGATAAAAATTGCCATATTGTATGAGGATGGTGTCTGTAACATGCTCCAAACACACAAATGGCATCATTACTAAAATATGCCATACTTCATTAGCTTTCTCTGGAATTTTACTCATATTTAAATCAATCTTTAGAAAAGATGAAGATAATTTGAATAACTTTCTTAGAGAAGCAAGTGAAATATTAATGGTATCAATTGAGATTATTTTAGGATTTGAAAAATATTTTTTAATGTGCATTAAATCATATGGTACAAAGCCTTCAAACAATTCGTGAGCTATTCGAGATGGTAGACCAAGATTATATATATGCTAATGTTTTAGATGATTTAATATAGTATTACACTTAACTCCATTAACTGGTTCATCTTCTACTATATGGATGTGTAACATCACAGTTATGGCTTTCTACGGTCTTTGAAGCTTTGGGTTTCAAATCATATTGGAGCATACTATTACGAGTATTTGACAACAATCACAACTTTTAATAGTACATCTGAAGATAAGTAATATTAAGAAGAATTAAAGACGTCCGTGAATTAAATTTATTTTAAGTTTTTTTCGGCTTTTTCGGACAAAATATCATTTTAATGGACACCCATACAACGTTTTACGACAATTTTTGTCGCATAAAAACAAAGAGGCCATTTATTAACAATATTTCTACCACAAAAGTAGAAAAAATGCATTCCCCTCCCCCACGTTTAACCCTAGGGCACTTGTGTACACAAAGATACACAAACCCTTACAAAAATGAGAACTCCCTTAGGTAGCTTCTTGGCAGCTTGGTTTCGTACTGATAAAAAGTTGGTCTACTAATCAGGTTACAACCGACAAAAATTGTCGTAAAACGTTGTATGGGTGTCCATTAAAATGATATTTTGTCCGAAAAAGCCGAAAAAAGCTTAAAATAAATTAAATTCACGGACGTCTTTAATTCTTCTTAATTATATGTGTTGGCTTGTTATACACATACATAGTGAGAATTTCCTGTGGTTTCTGATTAAGTGATGTATAATTCGCTAAATCAATATGTTCTTGTTTTGTATTATCAGTACAAAGCAAGATTTTGATTTTTGCAGTTTGGTCGTTGCAACCTGATGAGTAGACCAACTTTTTATCAGTACGAAACCAAGCTGCCAAGAAGCTACCTAAGGGAGTTCTCTTTTTTGTAAGGGTTTGTGTATCTTTGTCTACACAAATGCCCTGGGGTTAAACGTGGGGGAGGGGAATGCATTTTTTCTACTTTTGTGGTAGAAATATTGTTAATAAATGGCCTCTTTGTTTTTATGCGACAAAAATTGCCGTAAAACGTTGTATGGGTGTCCATTAAAATGATATTTTGTCCGAAAAAGCCGAAAAAAACTTAAAATAAGTAATATTGATAAGAAAATAGAAATATGCAATATTTAAATAAAATTTCAACCTTCAAAGTTTCCTTTAAAATCGTTAACGACATATTACTGGTTATTTGAATATAAACAACAACAACGATTTTTTTTGACAACAACAACAAATCTGAGTGGTTTGGTTTAAAAATATGGTAAATTTTATAAGGATTTACAAATTTTATAATTCCAGGACAAATTTAAATTTTTTGAAGCTTCGTTCTATCGAAAAGGATACATTATTTTTTATTTAAATTTTTAAAACATATCAACTAGTTTTGATAACATTTGCAATTCTGATTGGTTGGTTTCAAAAATGGTAAAAATAGCGCCCTTAAACATTTTTGTTTATTGTCGAAGAGACAAGAGACGAAACGCGTTGTAAACTTGTTTTGAAAACAACAACAACAATTCTCATTTGTTGATTTAAGGACCGGTGAAAATGATACAGTAAAAATCAATTAACCTTTTTTAATACAAAAACATTGAAGCGTGTGAAGTCTTCTCATATCATTAAGGGCGTATTTCCGATAAACTCAAGTCGACAACAGCAAAAATTGTCAACGGTTCGCGTTAAGATTTGTAAAATTGATAAGAAAATACAAATTAAACTACTTTAAGATAAATTCGAATTGTTTATACCTTCATTCATCGTTACCTACATATTATTGGTTATTTAAAATTTTACAATAACAAATCTGATTGACTTGCTTTGAATACTACAAAAAAAAATGTGCAAATTTTATATGGACTTTAACGTGGCTCTTAATCGAGAAGTTGAATTTTCATTGACTTTGTCACATAAATTTGGTGGAAGACGGATAATTGCGGTTAGATTATTGCTAACCAATATTCTAATCGTACATATTACAAACTTAACACCTCGCAAACTCATCGCTAACTCATCATCCCTCTGTACGTCTAAACAGAGCAAATGTATTAACAGATGCACATATACGTGCAAGACGGAAGCAGCACGACGAGCATTCCAAACGAAAGCAAAACGACGAATATCAACCAAAGAAGAACGAGCAAATTAATCTAACTTCCCAGCAAACAAACGTTGGTGGCACTATGAAACAGATTGAACCATTAATTGCACACGTCGAAGTGAGAAAACAAATAAATTTACTTCGGTTTCTTTTATAATACAAACAGATACACTGCATATTTACCCCCACTTAATTTCTTGTTTATGTCCCATGCCACAAGAGCATTTTTTGTATTTTGGCATTTTTTTTCTACCAATGTTTTGTTCTGCTCTCTCTTAAATAAAATTTTAACTAAAATGAGTCAAAAATGACTGAACAGAAAATTTGTTAAGTCGCATTTAAAACTTGTATCATAGGTAAACGGGGAAAGAAACGAAGAAAAATGCAGCATTTTTTTTTACGTGTGGCATGGGCCTATCAATTTCATTTAGAAAAATTTCTATTTCATTTTTATCAGTCTAGAGATTTCATTTGAGGTGTAAGTTGATGCAGAATCTACCTAAATACATATATATATTTAAGTAGAGTCTGGTTGATGTGTAAAATGTTCATTGTACATGGTATGATGTTTATTTTACAAGTGTTTTCAGATGGAGAATACATGGACAACATACTAAATGAGTATACAAAATTAAAAATATGTAGGTGCATCTGCGAGTGTGTACACTTGGTATATACAACAAAACATAAAAATAAAAAATATTGTTTCTAGTTAAACCGTTAAGTTAACGTAGGGGAAACAAAACCGATTTTTCAGTCGGCAAAAATACGAAAAGAATGGAATTAGGTGCATCAATTTGAAGTAAAAATTGAGCGCTCTAATTATAAGCTGTTTATGCGCTCATTGTGCGCTGATTTGTACTACTGGGTTTTGGTAATCAATCGAATCAGTTCGTCTCACAATATCGTCGCGGCAACAAGTGCACAACACTTGCGCATGTCCACACCATGCCGCACATCACACCACACTACCATTGCATATGGTGGTAATTTCATTGTAAATTAATTATAAAATTTATTTTAATTTAATTAATTTAACAAATAATAAATAACGCGACGGTTGTCGTTGTGTATGTGAAATATGCTTTAGCTTTATTAGCCGGTTGCTAATTTGTTTAAGCGTTGTTTCTCAAGTGCTATTGCTAGAGCTTGGCACGTATATCTCTGAACTTGGTATCCGCGTGTCGCGATCGATTAAGCTCAAGCTCTGAGTCCGCGTGCCAATGATGTCGTAGAGCTTATCGGCGATTTTAATGAGATCCTCTTCTGATTTGCCTTGTTGGGGGATCAACGCCGCTTGTAAGTATTCAGGGAGTTGCCTGATCCATAGTTTTATGATGACGTTGACCGTGAAATTGTTGCCGGCCAACGATTTTATTCGGTGCAGTAAGTCCGATGGTTTTTGATCACCATACTCGACTTTGCTCAAAATCGTTTCTAATCTACGCTCCTCGGATATGGAGTAGCGATTGATTAATACTTTCTTGAAGGCGTCATATTTGTTATTGGGTGGAAGGTCTTGTAAAATGTATTCGACTTTCTCCACCTGTGCTGTCGAGAGAGACCACACTGTGTGCGCAAACTTTTGTTTGTTTTGTTGCTGGTGATGTTGTTCGCGTTGAACAATATTTCGGCTGATATAAACCAAATCTTCGGATTGGTTTCCCAGAATGCTGGTAGCCGCATCAAATGTTTTGATGTGGTTAATTCAGGCGGGGCTTGCACGTTTTGTTGACGATTTGCGTCATTATTTATCACGATGTTATCGTTATTTGCCATGTTTTTTTTCGAACGAGAATTCAAAAATGAAATTTTTATAATTGGTGTCGGAAACGACACGTGTTTTCTAAAAAGCGACTAGGGGTTTTGGGACGATTTGTCAACATAGCGGGCTTACCAGTGGTCGGAGCTTAGGCCGCTATCTCACACAACTCGTCTTTTATATTTTAAAATTTTTAAAAATAAAACACTTATTCACTTTTTTTTTAATAAAATAAACTTTATTTCACTTTATTAATTAAATAAAAAAATCACTCACCTGTACGGTAAAAACCGTCGTCGGGGTCACCAGATATGGAGGTTGAGGCGGACCACTTGTTAAATTTAATGATAATAAATAGAAACAAAATTTTATTTTAATTTTAGAAATAAATAATAAAATTTTATTATGCAAATAATTTATTAGCTTATGTTGCTGGTGAGTGATGAGCTGCTCCGATGTTGTTGCTCCGGCAAAATTCCAAATCAAATAGACCGAAGATATTTTTTATTTTTATCTTCTCGTCTACCATTCATAAAAAATCAGAAATCCAAAACCGGAGTTTCTGGTTTTTAAATTCGTTTAACATGCACCAAAATATTAAGGTGCACCCTATATAAATTATGTTGTAATGAACATAGATGCTCGCAATGCCATCTCTTGTGCAATGGCTTGATGTATGTGTTGATGCGTTTTACATGATTTTGGTTTTGCAAAATCAATACGATGTTTATGCTTCTCTCTATGATTTGATTGTAGAGGTATTTTGTTGTGTAACCAAAATATAATTTTTCAATTATATTTTGCGTACACAAATTTCGTATGTACAAGTATTGTTGTACGAATACTATGTACAAGTTGTTATGTACATTATTTGTATATACAAGATTGTTGTATATTATTTGGAATAATTATTTACATGGAGAATTGTCCGGTCATAAAGAATTATTTGAACGGAGGATTGTCCGTTGAGAATAATTGTGCGGAGTTTCTTATAGTTGAAGAAACTACCCGCTTCACATCAGAGCGAAATTCGTACCAAATAGTGACTTTCTTGGAATACATTTCGTGCCGGTTTATCCTGCGGGTAGCCGACAAATTTGGCTTCTTCACATATCCATTAATCCAAAAATGCACCTAATCACTAAAGATGTTTTTTTTGGTAAAGTGTTGGTCAAACTTCAACTGCTTCAGACCCCAAATACCAAACAAAAAGCCATCGCCTATGATCGTTTACAGCAAGTTTCTGAATCACTTTTTTTTTAGGGATGCAGACCCAAGAACCGACGCTAAATTCATTAAGTTGAACTCGATTTGTCGAACTAATTGATTTGAAGTTGGCCACTAAACGTCGAATAGCCAACTTGGTAGGACGTTTAATGTTGCGCGGAAAATAATCACGTAATACCCGGAACGTAATACCCATAATACCTCGAACAAAGCATTGATTTTGAAATTTAAATTTGATAATTTGCACACATCTTTCAGCGCTATAAACTTATATGTTGATTTGCCACACACTACTGACTAATTTACAACAAATTTGACAGGTGTTGCTTTAACAAAATGTCTGCCTTAACCTAACAGATACCAAGCGTACCTATTGAAAGATATACTTTATAAATATTGAAACATTTGAAAGCTTCTGACATTAATATGGGCATATTTTAGTTAATTTGGAATTTAACAACAACAACAATTACCAGCGATTTGCCTCAAGGTTATGGTATAAAATTGATATAAAAATACAAAATTAAATTTTTTGAATTCAAATTGGAATTTAATTATTAGTTATTTGAATTTTGACAACAACAACTGTTTTGACAACAACAACAAATCTCAGTAAATTGCTTTGTAAACTATAAAAATTTGTAAAGATCTAAAACATTTAATTATTTTTGTACAAAATTTTAAATTTTTTAAGCTTTATCTAATCCGTAAGCAAACATTTTGTGTTATTTGAATTTTGACAACAACAACTGTTTTTGATCACAAAAACAATTTGAATGGCTTGAATTAAAAAGTAGTACAATTTAAAAAGACTTTCAGATGTTTGCTATTTTGGTATAAATTTTATTTTTTAAAGCACATCAACTTGTATTGAAAATCAAGCAATTCTCATGGATTCGTTTTAAAAACGGTGAAATTTATAAAACAAAAATCAGTTAAATTTTATATACAAGTATTGAAACCTTAGAAGACTTCTGTCATCGTTAAAGGCATATGTCTAGTGGTATTAAATTTGACAACAACGAAAATTTTTAATTTTTTTCTATTAATAATATTCTATATTTCAATTAACAATTTTTTATTAATTATTCAAACAAATTAAAGGTTATATATATATGAAAAAATTTTAGGACACACATCTTTTCTTCAACTGACTAACAAAAAACAAAAGACACACGATGAACTAGCACTTGGTTACGTTGATGAAATAAATTCAACATACCCGTTTATAATTGAATAGAATATATTGAAACAGAAGATGAGAGGGTCGACGGGAATTAAAAATACTATTTTTTGTTAACTTCTGAGCTCCTTGGTTATCGCAATAGATAATAATCTGCTCTTCCGGTTTCACGTACCCTATTTCTGTTTAAAAAAAATTGAATAAACTGCTTCTTTTGCTGCTTCTCAGAGAGTAACATACTCAGCTTCTGTGGTGGATAACGCCACATATCATTGTTTCCTGGATTTCCAAGTTATTGACGATTCGCCTAATTTCAAAATATATTCATATTGGGATTACCATCATTTATATTGCTTCCCCAATCAGAATCAACATATCCATGAAGTGATTCAGGAGTATTGGAGAGAGTGACTATAATTTTTTGTAGCAATCAAGTAACGTAAAACTTTTTTTGCAGAACTCCAATGAATTTGACTCGGATTTTGATTGAATTGACTCAATGTACTCACAGTATACGCTAAACCAGGTCATGTACACACTGCTTAATACATTAATAAAATCGAATAAGTGATTGATATAAATTTCATTCTGATTAATCGCTTTCTTCTTCACTTGTATCAATCTTTTGTAACTGGATCTTATGGGTTTTAAAGGGGTTTTTACCGAATTTCCGATAGTCATTTTATAGTTTGTTAATAGTTTGTTATAGTTTGTCAATGTATTTTTGTTGTGACATTGTAATTATATTATCAATCGAATTTTGAGAAAATTTTATTCCAAGACAATAATTTAATATCCCTAGATTTTTCATGTTAAATTCTGAGTTTAGGCTTTCTTTGATCTGAGATAACATTTAATCGTTATTTGTTGCAATTATTAAATCATCGACATAAGCAATAAAAAATAATACTCCTTCGATGCTTTTCAGATAAAATAAGCATTTATCATAATCGCTTTGAATCATCCCTGCTCTTGTTAAATGATTTTTAAATTTTCCGTACCATTGTGTGCCTGATTGTTTTAATCCAGTTAGTGATTTTTTAAGTAAACATACCAAATTTTCCTCATCTGAATTTACAAATTCTATTGGCTGTTCCATATAAATTTGTTCATTTAAATCTCCATTGATATATGCCATCACTACATCAAGTTGATGAAGTTCAAGATACTTATTATCAGCCTAATTGTTCCAGGTCTTGCTACTGGTGCAAACGGTTCTTCGTAATCTATTTCAGATATTTTTGCATAACTCTTGGCAACTAAACGAGCTTTTCTCTTCTCCACTGTTCCATCAGGATTGTATTTAGTTCTCAAAACCAATTTACAGCCTATAATGTTTTTATTCACCGGAAGAATTATTCTTTACCATGTCTTGCATTTCACAAGAGAATCGAATTCTATTTTCATTTCATTTGTCCATTCAGCTGTATATGGTCCAGCGAATTTGATTCATTTATCTGTGAATCATTCAAATTTTCAGATTCCATATCTGGATTTTCTAAAATAGCTATTTCTTGATTTGGAATTATAGATGGTAGTGTAGGATTTATAAATTCAATTTCACGGCGTTCAATTATATTTTTATCCTTAATATTCCACAATCTATATGCTTTACATTCTCCCGAATATCCCAATAAAATAAATTCTATCGATTTTTCTGGAAATCCTTCTCCAGCCGCTTTATTTAGAGCAAATACTTTTTGGCCGAAAATTTTCAAATGCGTGATATTACACTGAAAAAAAATATTGGTAAAAATCCCGATGTTTATCATATTTGTCAACAATAGTTATAGGCTGTTTTGGGACAACAATAAAATATTGCTAAATATCCCATATTTTTGCACACAATCACATATGCAGTATCTCCTCTTTTATGGGAGAATATCCTCTAATATGCAACGCTTTAGATCTCATTGTATGGTATTATGAATTAAATATGGGCTATCTAGGAATAATATATAGGTAAAATTCTAATATTTAAGGTATAGTTTCAAATTATTCATTACAGTTTTACAAGAATTATGGGTTTAAGTCCTATTTACGTTATAGCATGTATATACGGTATAGAATTGGGTAAAAATATTACTACGAGAAATTTACCATAAAACTTGGTAATACTAATTTTCTTCAGTCAAGTGCCAATAATTTTTGAGCAATTTCCTTTCTATTTTGATGGATACCAGTTTTCATATAGAGTATAATTGGATATTTACTTCCATTTTTTTGGAATTTTACCTATATATTTGAAGATACATACTTACTCATCGGGGTACATATACTTGTGCAATACTTATCAATTTTGCTAACAAAAAAAACATAAAATTAACATATTCATTATTTATTAAAATGTATTACATTTTTCAAAGATTAATTAGACATAGGAATGGAACAATTTTATAATCAATTTTTCACTAAAATTAATCTACACAATTTTTTAATAATTTAATCTTTATATACAATAAAACATCTATTGAAAATTTAGTTAATTATTTTGTGCACGACATGATGTTAACATAAATGGTCTTAAAGTTTCAGTTTATTAAAGCATATTAAAGCATAAATGGTCTTAATTTATCGAAATACTATAGACATTTATAACTTTGAATGAATGCGCACATATATAAATCCAAAAACACTATTTGGTAATTCCCGTTTCCATTAGCCACCGCCATTGCTGGATTGCCTTAGGAACAATTAACAAAAAAATCTATTATTACGAATATAACGAAGATATGTATTAATTGTTTCAATTTACCTGAATCGACGTTTCGAGTGATGCATTGTATTTCTTATCCAAAATGCAAAGTACAATGACACTTAGCTTTAACATTTTGAATAGAATTTCACAATATAGTTATTTTGTTTAATACGAATTCACTTTTTATCTAATTCACAATTCTACTGATTTAATATTAAAATAAAACCAATACTTTTCAATACCACTTAAAAAATTAATTAGCAAATTTTTAATACTAACTAACCTCGTTCACGACTGATATACATTAAGTAAAACAAGTGCCAAATTCGAGGATGGAAAATAATTGATTATGTTTTAATATGAGTAGAATATTATATTATATGGAAATTACACCATAAAATATAGGTATATGTTCCCCCAACAACTGCCGAGATTTTTAAGTATGCCGAGCCGACAATATAATTCGCTTGGTAACCAATATTTTATAGAGGCTGCAGCTGAAACATTAACTTCCTATCCAAAATAATTTTTTTACCGAGTAATCCAATATAAGAGGGTATCTTACCTATAAAATATAAACATATCTCCAAAATCATTATTTTGAATGGTGAAAATAATTTAAAATATTGTATGATCTACAATATCTTATTTATCTATAATGTATAGGCGAACGGCCAATGTACTTTTTTCTCAGTGTAGGTTTCACATTCATCCAAACTTCATACGGAGTTTTGCTTAAAATTGCTGTAGGAGATCTATTCCGTATATAAACGCTGCGGTACTAATTGCTTAGGCCCAAAAACTTTCTGCTAAAGTTGATTCGATTAGCATACATCTTGCCATTTCGACTAGTGTTCGGTTCATTCTTTCCGCGATTCCATTTTATTGTGAAGTGTGAGGGACAGTTTTTTGATGAAAGATACTATTCTCTTCTAAATGTTTGTTAAATTCCTCTCCGTAGTATTCTAAAACATTACCTGTACTTAATATTTGGACTTTCTTCTCTTTTTGGTTCTCAACAATGGTCTGATATTTGGATAAATTCGCGTTTTACTTGGTCTCTGAAATCTTGCTTCTACCCAACGAGAATAACTATCAATGAAAGTACAGACATATTTTGACCCTCGTATGGAGTTTATATGCGTCGATCCACAGATATCAGAAATGATTACTTAGAAAATTCTTTTAGCTCGATTCTGTGATTATTGAAATTATGTTGCTGTTTGTTCGCTTTTATACATACTTCGCTTTTTTCAAATTTTTCACGTGTATTGAAAGGAAATTTTGCTATCAACTTTTTTGAAAAAAGTTTTCGCAAATCTGACTCATTGATATGACCAAACATCAATGCCAAAGCCCGTGTGGAGATGCCAAACTTCCATCGTGGCGCGTCCCCAGGTGGCGGATAGGTGAATGCTCTTTAACCGGCTTGCCGGAGGGTAGGTGGGAAATAAAATACCATCCGCGGACCAAAACTGGCTAGGGGAAGGAACCCCGAACAATAAATCAACCATGGCAGATCAGAAGAAGATTAATGCTACGGTGCAGGGATTAGGATGCCCAGTACCGGCGACTTCGGAAAGTGAGCGAGCGGGCTTCCAGTCGTCGATATCCAGCGACCGCAATGCTTTAGTAGTGGCAAGCTTAGCTACTGGAGCAGATAGAAGTATAAGCCACATTTCTCCATTAGAACTCATGCATTCTCCAACATTAACGACAAGACACCGTATGCTTCAAGACGGCAATGAAATGACATCAAAATTAGCCTCGCTTGAGCGCCAGAATAATGAACTAAGGACAAAATGCCAGCAATATGAGTTACAATGTAATAAATACCAAGATATTTTGGTAAACTTACAAAACAGAATCGAATCACTAGAAAGGCAAAATAAACCTTCTACGTCTACTAATGGTAGAAGTCAGAGCTTACAAAGTCTAACCAATGACTACTTTACGGATGAAGAGGAACTTGAGAAAGAAACCCAACCTAGACAAAATAAATTAAATGTACATAAAAAGAGGAGACTCTCCAAAACGCCATCACCAAGGGTAACTCTACCGCAAGATAACGAAATACCAAAACAACCACAACAAGCACACAAAAAGGAGCCCTTACCACCACCAATCAATGTCAGCAACGTTAGAGATTTTAATATACTCAGAGCTCAAGTATTGGCAGTGACAGAGAAACCTGCTCAGTTTAAAGCAGTATCCAATAACGACATCAAAATAACAACGCAGTCTGAAAATGTCTACCGTAAAATTAAAAAACTACTTAGCGATATAAAAGACACTGAATCCAATAACAAGGATAGTACACTATATAAGATGGAATACCATACTTATCAGCTCAAAAGTGAAAAATGGTATAGAATCGTAATACGAGGTTTACCGTCATCTACCAATCGCGAAGAGATCAAAGCGGCAATCGAGGACCATGGTCATAAAGTAACCAACATTATTAACGTTCATAAAAAGTTGACAATTAATAATGAGAAAATTATTAGACACTTCCCATTGTTTTATGTAGACCTGTTACAGGGGGAAAACAATAAGGACATATACGAATTTAAGAACCTGCTGTATTGCAAGGTGTCTATTGAACCACCTTAAAAGGTAATAGGTATATACCTCAGTGTACAAATTGCCAACAGTTAGGACACACGAAGAACTTCTGCAATAGGCAAGCCAAATGTGTCAAATGTGCTGAGAATCATCAAACAAAACAATGTCAAAAGCCGGGAAATGTTATACCAACTTGTGCACTGTGCGGAGAAAAAGGTCATCCGGCTAGCTATAAAGGATGCCTGGTGTATCAGAAAAAACTAAATGCTCAGCTACCGAGAAAAATTACAGTAGCAGAGCGCTTACAGCAAAAGCCAAACCAACAATATGATACAATTAGAGAGGGGGTTTCTTACGCCCAGGTGACCAAAACCTCAAATAACAATTCAAATCAAGTAAGCAGGCAGAAGCCTGTGCCAACCATTAGTAATATAATGAAAATGCTCACCGAATTTCAGGCAGAAATGAGACAAAATTTCAGCCAGCTTATTAACAGGGTGGATAAACTGGAAGATAATTCCAAACCACCAAACAAACCGCTAAAACATAAAAAGTAAATGACTGTAACATTCCTACGTATAATTACCTGGAATGCTAACGGGCTTAATGCAAGAGCTCAAGAACTAGAAGTATTTCTAAGAACCAACAACATAGATGTAGCTTTAATATCAGAGACGCACTTTACGGAGAAAAACTTTATCAAAATTACAGGATATAGAGCCTATTGGACATTGCATCCTAGTGGTCGTGCTCGAGGAGGGACAGCAATCTTAATGAAACAAAATATCCTACATTTCCAACAAGAAGAAATTAAGGAACCATTTATGCAAGCAACTGTAATAACGATTAACCATGGTGGTGCTGAACTAAGCTTAGGGGCGATCTACTGCCCACCAAGACATAATATCGTAAGAAATCAATATGTCAACATTTTTAATAAACTTGGACCAAGGTTTATTATAGGAGGTGACTACAACGTGAAACATACTGCGTGGGGATTGTAAGCCTCCATAAAGATACCATGGCAGCCAACCTGTTAACATTTTTATTTGTACTAAAATTTAAATGTCCCAATATCAGCTGTGTAGGAGAAATTTCCCGTCGTTTGCGTGTAAATGTCTCAATACTAGATATGGTGACTTAGTATAGGTGAACATCCGATAGGTATAAAAAAACGATGTTGATCGTTTGGCGGGACAGTAGAAGACAGATAAAAAGTCAGTCAATAATAGTCAGTTGGAAAAGTTAAAACAATAATTTATAAATTGTGTGGCTCAATTCGCCTAGGAAAAAAAAAAATCAAAAATGTTTAGTGTTTAAAACACTTTTTTTTTTCTGTTGTTTATAATTAAAATGCTTAAAGCCAATATAAGTTTTTAAAAAACAAAAAAATCTATGGTAATCTAAGCCAAATATCATGTAATTAAAAATTACCTTTTAGTGTATATTAGCTGAACATTTATATATAACATTAATTCAGTGATATGCTAGTAATAATTTGCTTTGTGAATGGTGATAATGAAGTGCAAAATTACCTTGATATGGGTTCAATGAACTGCTTAAGTTGTAACCAAATTGTTTAAAATTAAAGCCAGCAAAGTAAAACGGTATTAAGTACATATTAAAAAAAAAAATACTGTGTTATCTAGACTAATACACATACACAGTTAGAAGTTTTGCTGCAATTTTTAATGCAACCCTTGCATTAAAGCTTATACGATGCAATCATGTATTACATTCTAATGTAACGCTTTCATTAAAAATAATTATAATGCAGTTGCGTCAAAAATTACTGCAGTACTGCATTAAAAGAAAATTTCTATATAACCTGGGGTTAACTAATTTTTAGCGAATTTATAATAATTCGCTAAGTCATTGTGTATACTGGTAATATAACCTTAAAACATTTTTCATATATTTGCTGTGTAAGGACGCCAATTGATTAACGTCAATCGAGTTGGAAGTAAAAAACAGCAATCTGTGGAATTTGCCTTATACTTTTAGTTTTAATACAAAATAATATAAGTGTTAAAACAATTATTTGGGAATTTTTGATGTAGTGTGCTTTACTGTTTAAAGTACTGGACTATACAATTTAATGCCACTTACGACAAAAAATAATGCTTCCAAATGGATATTTTGATTATTTTTTAATGCAATGTGCTATAAATTTTAATATAACATGTATCAATTTTAACAAAATATTCCGTTAAAATTTAATGTAAACTATACAATAAAAATTAATGCAATTAGCATTAAAATCTGATTTAATGCAACGTTTGCATTAGTTTGTAATGCAAGCTTGCTCCGGACCTATATGTAATGCAACTTGCATTACATACGGCATATTTTTTCAACTGTGTATTATGTTATAAAATCAATCTGGTGTATATATCATGATAATAATAAAAAGTTAATTAAATTATAAAATTATAATATCGCTGTTCTATGAAATAAAAGTCGTATAATAAAAACAATTAAAAAAAAAATACTTGTATGGTCAAACAAAACTATTTACCATTTATACATATACATTGGTGAAAAATAAATAAAAATCAAACCAAAACATCTGATTGCTTTTCAATCATAAAAGCAACAAAAATAAAATAATTTCATCTCGCTTTGGATGATAACGTATTATGGATATGGAGAATATTATCAACATGGTGGCTGCCACGATTCAACAGCACGCGGAGTGAGTTAACAATTTCTGTATCATTTTTGATTCTATTATAATATTTATTTAATTTATTAACCGATGGTTTTGTGTATATATTTAGTCTTTTTCAATAATAATTTTTTATATACTTAAGTTTATTAATTTGTTAGTATTTAATTATTTTGGCCATGCGCATGCTTAATTTAGGTAAATTAATATTCTTTATTTATTAGTCTAATAACAATTCCTTGTAATTATTTTGCTTGTTCTAATTAATTTTCTTCAAGTCTTTATTTATTAATAATAAAAACCATCTAAGTTGTTAAAATCTAAAATGGCTACTTTTGCATTTCATTTCATCGTTTTGTATTAATTGTGTATGTGACTTAAGTATGAAATAGTTTTTTTCGAGTTTAATGGGAACTTAGGTAAGCGTAAGTATTAAAATGGAGGGTTGCAATTCTTTTTATTGGTTGTTCGGCGGTTTACGTACCATCTTATTATACCTCAACATCATTGGAACCACCCCAGGCTGAGCAGCTGGAACAAAACAAACCGCGTTGAGGAAGAATAGGATGAAAGAAATTTCTATAGCATGATGGGTGTCCATATATGGAGGCCTGTTGTGTTACAGTGGCGCCCAAATTCGTGTCGCGGACAATACGGTAGCTCACTGTTTTATTACAGCATTAACCAAATTTGCGGTTAGCAAATAAAGCAGTGACCTTCTGCTTTCAATTTTTTCGTTCAGTTATTTATTAATTATATTGATCCTATCATTTTAAAATAAATTTCAAGTTCTTATTTGTAGTGTAAATTTATGTCGAAATAATTAAACAACCAGGTAATCAATTACAACTCTGTATATTTTTACATTTTGATTTTGTTCTTGTCGTATATAACTGCTTCTCTAATTATTTCGGTATAATTTCTTCATATCACCGCATTAACTCTCCATTTTGGATTTATTGATCTTAATGTTATAACTATATGAAGAACACGTTTTTTTTTTCAATTTAATCCCAATTCTCAATTTCATTTTCGTAGATTTTAATTTTATAATTATCGGAGGATTGAACAGATAGTCAGCAGTAATATCTCTGGAGATTCTTCCATTTTGATTTTATTACATGCAACGATTATCTTTTCAATTTATATCGGTATTTGTTTTCTTCATATTCTCGCGCTACTTCCCCATAATTTGGGTTCTTGATTATAACGTTTTAAATAATATGAAGGAAACATTCTATATAACATTTAAATAACATGATCTCAAATCGCCGCAAGGCAGTGAGCACTGCAGTCTCGAAGTCCTTGTGATTTGAATCCATTGTTATTTCGGTTTACACATATTTTCGTCATTAGTATCTTTATTCCCCTTTTTTCTGAATTGCAACCAACTCTCACATGCATTTTATGCTTCGTTTGCTTAAGTTCCCAGTTTATATAAATAATTTGCGAATCAATTGCGTACAAATAATCTTTAAGCATTTTATTAACATTTATGAATCATAATTTATAAATTATTATATATTTACTTTACTACGATTATTTATTAGCTCATATTATTTAAATTTACATTTGTTTTTTTGGTTTTTTGAGTTTAAAAAAAAAAAAAAAAAAAAAAAAATAAAAAAAAATTTTTGTGGGCGCACAATTTATATTTTTGTAGTGACTATCGTACATTTATTTTGTATCACTTCGTTACTTAGCTTTTCTATATTTTGTTAATTTTTTTTGGATTTTCTTAAAACAACTGATTAGTTTTGCTTTCAACTAATTAACATTTGCATAGTAATTGTTATTTTAATTTTAAATCCCATAAGATGGATGTCGAGCATCTTGAATTTGATGAATTTCAAATTGAATGTTCTCTCCGCTCCATTGAAGGTTCACCTTTGGATCGTTTAAATAAACTTAAGGAACAATTGATAATTGAGAACGATCATCCAGTATTAGCTCCCAACATGCCTCATGAAAATGCAAAAAACAATCCCGAAGAGGAGTTGCATAGTTTAAAAATTAAATTAAAATATATTTATTCTTTAATTAAAAACTCGTATTCTGTAGAATTTGAAGAATCTTCATTAACTCGTATCTCGTCTCGTTTACACCATCTCAATGATCGCGTTAAACGTCTTAGATCTATAAATTCTCTACCACCAGGGGAAGTTGAAGATCTCCTTAATACGGCAAACACAATTTTTGATCTCCACCAAAAAACAATTAAAAAAGAAATCGATCTAAATGTTTCATTAGCTCAGTTAGAACTGGTAACAATTCCTAAGCAGGATAATGATGAAGGGTCTGATACCTCTTCGATCTCAATGTATGATATTTTCAAAAATCACGATCGAAATTTTAAACAATCTCGAGCTAATGAACAAGATCAGCGTAAATCTTCAAAAGCAAATCAACGGATCCATTCAGAAAATAAATCGAGTTACCTCCAACGAAATCCGATTAAATGGAACATTTCATTTGACGGCAGTCCAAAAGGTTCTCCAGTGAAACGATTTGTTTTTAAGTTTGAACACTTGGCAGAGGCAAATAAATTGCCGGTTGCTCAACTGGTCAATGATATCAGTTATGTATTAAAAGGAACTGCGCAGGAATGGTACTGGATCTATATCGAAAAGAATCCAGGTGTAAATTGGTCAAAATTGAAAGACGACTTCATTAAACGATTTCAAGATCGTCAAACGGACGATGACCTTAGACATGTTTTAGATTCGCGGAAGCAACGATTTAATGAATCGTTTCAAGACTTTTACAGTGATATGCTATCAATATCACTTAAATTCGAAGTTCCATTATCTGACACGCAACTCATGTATACAATCCGTAGGAATATGAGGGCCGGACTACAGGATAAACTGGTAGATAAACATTTCCCGACATTAGAACAGATGGTACAGTTGTGCGTGACTTACGAAGATACTTGGGTCAGGACAGGATTTGTTCCTGAAATGATGTGTCAACGACGACGAATAAATGAACTGGACGGATTGAATGAACAAAACCGTAATGCCTCGTTAACTACAATACATGAGGAAGAAGTGTGTGCCTTTAAATCGGATCAAAGGATCCGCCGGCCAATTACCAACATGTTTACGAATAAGAATAATGGATGTTGGAACTGTTATCAATCGGATCACCTTTTTAAAAATTGTAATATCCCATTAAAACACAAATTTTGTTTCGGCTGTGGTTCTCCGGGAGTGCTTAAACCTCATTGTACGACGTGCAAACTGAATTCGGGAAATGGCAACAAGGGGACAGACACAGCCTGGCCTCCGAAAATTTCGACAGCCAAATTAGATCAGCAGAAACCAGCAAATATGACACAGTAACAACCAGAGATGAAGATCCAGACCAACACGAAATAATTAAATTAAATCTTAATCTAACACCCTCGACTCCAACTATGCGTGCTTCTAAATTCATCGACAAACGACCTGGCAGAATTCAAACTTATTGGCAAACTAGGAAAAAGTATAAGAAACTTTTAGTTAATTCCTTGATTAATGACTCTACCGATGGACGCCCTTATGCTGAGGTTCAATTATTTAATGAAACACTTGTTGGTTTACTAGATAGTGGAGCTAACGTTTCCGTTTTAGGCTGTGGTAGTGAAAAATTTATTAACAGCCCTAAAGTAAAATTTCGACCATTGTGTTCATCGGTTAAAACCGCCAGTGGATCATCGGAGACTATTCTAGGCCATATAAGAGTACCTATCACTTTCATGAACCAGACACGCCTTGTTACATTACACATCGCACCAAAACTTAGCCAACCGCTTTATCTAGGAGTTGATTTTTGGGTAGCGTTCGGATTAAAGATCCATGTTCCCCAAACCTTGTCAATTCAAAAATCCGAAATCAATGAAATCGACGCTTCAGCACAAAAATCCGAGTCTGATCCCATATTTCATTACCTATCTCACACGCAACAATCTCGGCTTGATTTGGTCATTAACGAATTTCCATCTTGTGAAAATCTCGGTTTAGGGAAAACGCATATCCTTTCACACTCTATCGACGTAGGGGAAGCTGCGCCTATCAAGCAACGACACTATCCTATTTCTCCCGCAATACAAAAAGAACTTTACCAAGAACTGGACCGCATGCTCGCTCTCAGCGTTCTCGAGGAAAGTTTTAGTTCATGGAGTTCCCCTGTCACCTTGGTGAGGAAAGCAAATGGTAAAGTCCGAATGTGCTTAGACGCGAGGAAGGTAAATGCAGTTACAGTGAAGGCGGCTTATCCTCTACCTCTCATCGACGGGCTGCTTGGTCGCCTAGGCAAGACGAGATACATATCAAGTATTGATCTCAAAGATGCCTTCTGGCAGATCCCCTTAGATGAGAGCTCTAGAGATAAGACGGCCTTCGCTGTACCTGGTAGACCCCTCTATCAGTTTACCGTCATGCCATTCGGGCTTTGCAATGCCCCTCAAACCATGTGTAGGCTCATGGACAAAGTTATCCCTCATGAGCTTCACCACAAAGTATTTGTTTACTTGGACGATCTGTTAGTGACATCAGAGACATTTGACGAGCATTTAGAACTTTTGAGTAAAATTGCCGGTTTTCTTTCCAAAGCGAATTTAACCATTAACGTGCAAAAAAGCAAATTCGTTTTACGAGAATTACGATACCTGGGTTATATTGTTGGAAATGGGGTATTAAAAACGGATGTAAATAAGGTAAAGGCAATTACAGACTACCCAGCTCCAAAAACATTAAAGCAGCTTCGAAGATTTTTAGGCATGATAGGCTGGTACAGGCGGTTTATCAGAAATTATTCGGATGTGTCCGCACCTCTTACAGATCTCCTCAAAAAAACAAAGAAATTCATTTGGAGCGATGCCTCTCAAAAATCTTTCCTAACTCTAAAAGAAGCTTTGTCAACTGCCCCAGTTCTGTGTCATCCGGATTTCACACGCAGATTTTATATACAATGCGATGCCTCTAAAACTGGAATTGGTGGTGTTCTATTTCAACGGTCAGATGAAAACGAAGAGCGCCCTATTGCTTTTGTATCGGCAAAATTGAATTCCGCGCAAAAGAATTATAGTACGACGGAGTTAGAATGCTATGCAGCAGTCGTCAGCATAAAGAAATTTCGTCATTATGTTGAAGGCTTTGAATTTACGGTGATAACAGATCACGCCAGTTTGACATGGTTATTGAGTCAAAAGGAGTTGACTGGCCGCCTGGCGAGGTGGTGTCTAAAATTACAAGGTTTTAACTTCAATATAGAATATCGGAAGGGGTCAGACAACATCGTGCCTGATGCTTTGTCTCGAAAATATGCCGACGAACTCTGCATGACTTCAAAGCCAGTTGGTCATATCATTGAATCTTGCGGTATAGATCTTAGCTCAGCCGTTTTTCAAGACAAAGAATATCAGGATCTACTTACAAATCTAAAGAGCCACCATGAAGGCAATTTAAATTTTAAAGTTATTGATGACCGAATCTTTTACAATCCCTCCTTTGGAACCTATGATATCCATGATGATATTCCTCAATGGAAACTCTTTGTGCCAAAACCATTGACTATTCCGTTGATTGCAGATGCACATTGTCCTCCTTCGGCATCCCATTTTGGAGTAGCTAAGTCATTAGAGTACCTACGCAGACATTTCTATTGGTCTGGAATGAGTAAAGACGTCTCAGAGTACATTAAAAATTGTGAAGTATGTAAAGCTTCTAAAGCGGTAAACTTTGCAACTCGTCCGATGATGGGAAACTATATCGAAGCAACACGTAACTGGGAACGAATATACATTGATTTCCTCGGTCCGTACCCTCGCTCAAAAGTCGGAAATTGTTTTCTGTTTGTCGTTCTTGATCAATATTCACGATTTACCTTATTACGTCCAATGAAAGAAGCAACATCTAAGAATGTAATTTCATATTTAAAAGAGGCGGTTTTTGATCTATTCTCAGTACCGAAACATTTAGTAAGTGACAACGGAGTTCAATTTACGTCGAACGCTTTTCAAAATTTTCTAAAAGAAAATGGTATACAACATATTCGTACACCTAAATACTCACCTCAATCAAACATGTCCGAAAGAGTCAACCGATCTGTCTTAACAGCCATACGCTCCTACATACGAGAAAATCATTCCACTTGGGATCAAAATATCAGTTCTATTGCACTTGCCCTAAGAAATTCAAGACATAAAAGTACGAATCAGTCTCCCCATTATATAATGTACGGTCAACATCACATAAGTCATGGCTCGCAGTACGAGTTAATTGAACTCCTACAAAGCCTCGGTGGTAAAGAAATCGGGATTTCAAACTCGGATCGACAAACTCTTGCTCAAAATAGTGTTGTCCGGCATCTTAAACAAGCACACGAAAGAAACGCTGATTTATACAATTTACGATCTAACCAAAGAAACTTCCAAGTTGGTCAGAAGGTGTTCGTTAAAAATTTCACTCAGAGCGACGCCACCAAAAACTTTTCGGCAAAACTCGCGCCAAAATTCCTAAAGGCTTATATACTGAAACCAGTGGGTAATGTAGCATTTGAATTAGGAGACGAATTGGGTAAAGTCTTAGGCGTATTTCATATCAAGGACATGAAGTGTTAGATGATTTTTGAACTTATAATACTGTTCACCGGTAGTACATATTCTTTAGTAAATAAATAATTTCGTGTAATACCGAATAGTGCCCGGCTTGATAATGAGACATCTCTCAGATGGGTCGTCCCCACGATTGTAAGCCTCCATAAAGATACCATGGCAGCCAACCTGTTAACATTTTTATTTGTACTAAAATTTAAATGTCCCAATATCAGCTGTGTAGGAGAAATTTCCCGTCGTTTGCGTGTAAATGTCTCAATACTAGATATGGTGACTTAGTATAGGTGAACATCCGATAGGTATAAAAAAACGATGTTGATCGTTTGGCGGGACAGTAGAAGACAGATAAAAAGTCAGTCAATAATAGTCAGTTGGAAAAGTTAAAACAATAATTTATAAATTGTGTGGCTCAATTCGCCTAGGAAAAAAAAAAAATCAAAAATGTTTAGTGTTTAAAACACTTTTTTTTTCTGTTGTTTATAATTAAAATGCTTAAAGCCAATATAAGTTTTTAAAAAACAAAAAAATCTATGGTAATCTAAGCCAAATATCATGTAATTAAAAATTACCTTTTAGTGTATATTAGCTGAACATTTATATATAACATTAATTCAGTGATATGCTAGTAATAATTTGCTTTGTGAATGGTGATAATGAAGTGCAAAATTACCTTGATATGGGTTCAATGAACTGCTTAAGTTGTAACCAAATTGTTTAAAATTAAAGCCAGCAAAGTAAAACGGTATTAAGTACATATTAAAAAAAAAAATACTGTGTTATCTAGACTAATACACATACACAGTTAGAAGTTTTGCTGCAATTTTTAATGCAACCCTTGCATTAAAGCTTATACGATGCAATCATGTATTACATTCTAATGTAACGCTTTCATTAAAAATAATTATAATGCAGTTGCGTCAAAAATTACTGCAGTACTGCATTAAAAGAAAATTTCTATATAACCTGGGGTTAACTAATTTTTAGCGAATTTATAATAATTCGCTAAGTCATTGTGTATACTGGTAATATAACCTTAAAACATTTTTCATATATTTGCTGTGTAAGGACGCCAATTGATTAACGTCAATCGAGTTGGAAGTAAAAAACAGCAATCTGTGGAATTTGCCTTATACTTTTAGTTTTAATACAAAATAATATAAGTGTTAAAACAATTATTTGGGAATTTTTGATGTAGTGTGCTTTACTGTTTAAAGTACTGGACTATACAATTTAATGCCACTTACGACAAAAAATAATGCTTCCAAATGGATATTTTGATTATTTTTTAATGCAATGTGCTATAAATTTTAATATAACATGTATCAATTTTAACAAAATATTCCGTTAAAATTTAATGTAAACTATACAATAAAAATTAATGCAATTAGCATTAAAATCTGATTTAATGCAACGTTTGCATTAGTTTGTAATGCAAGCTTGCTCCGGACCTATATGTAATGCAACTTGCATTACATACGGCATATTTTTTCAACTGTGTATTATGTTATAAAATCAATCTGGTGTATATATCATGATAATAATAAAAAGTTAATTAAATTATAAAATTATAATATCGCTGTTCTATGAAATAAAAGTCGTATAATAAAAACAATTAAAAAAAAAATACTTGTATGGTCAAACAAAACTATTTACCATTTATACATATACATTGGTGAAAAATAAATAAAAATCAAACCAAAACATCTGATTGCTTTTCAATCATAAAAGCAACAAAAATAAAATAATTTCATCTCGCTTTGGATGATAACGTATTATGGATATGGAGAATATTATCAACATGGTGGCTGCCACGATTCAACAGCACGCGGAGTGAGTTAACAATTTCTGTATCATTTTTGATTCTATTATAATATTTATTTAATTTATTAACCGATGGTTTTGTGTATATATTTAGTCTTTTTCAATAATAATTTTTTATATACTTAAGTTTATTAATTTGTTAGTATTTAATTATTTTGGCCATGCGCATGCTTAATTTAGGTAAATTAATATTCTTTATTTATTAGTCTAATAACAATTCCTTGTAATTATTTTGCTTGTTCTAATTAATTTTCTTCAAGTCTTTATTTATTAATAATAAAAACCATCTAAGTTGTTAAAATCTAAAATGGCTACTTTTGCATTTCATTTCATCGTTTTGTATTAATTGTGTATGTGACTTAAGTATGAAATAGTTTTTTTCGAGTTTAATGGGAACTTAGGTAAGCGTAAGTATTAAAATGGAGGGTTGCAATTCTTTTTATTGGTTGTTCGGCGGTTTACGTACCATCTTATTATACCTCAACATCATTGGAACCATACCCCAGGCTGAGCAGCTGGAACAAAACAAACCGCGTTGAGGAAGAATAGGATGAAAGAAATTTCTATAGCATGATGGGTGTCCATATATGGAGGCCTGTTGTGTTACAGGATCTCGACTCATAACACCAGGAAAAGGAAAAGAACTCCTAAGTGCAATAGAAATGTCAGGATGCGAATATCACTCATCGCGTAAACCTACCTATTGGCCTACAGACATAAACAAAATTCCTGATTTGATTGACTTTTATATCTCGAAAGGAATAGCCTCAAATTACATTGAAGTTGAAGGCATTGACGACCTTACTTCCGATCATACACCGGTCTTAATGACTCTGAGTACATTAGTCATAAGAAAGAAAACCAAATTTAACCTTACTAATAAATTTACTGATTGGGAATTATTTAGAGAGAAACTGGATACTCTAATTGAGTTAAAAGTTAGTCTTAAAACTAAACAAGAACTTGAATTACAAACTAAACATTTTATTAACTCCATGCGTGATGCAGCTATAGAGAGGCTACACCCGTATTAGGTGAGAAAGTCGTACAAGAGATCAACTACCCCCTGGCGATTCGGGAACTGATAAAAGAAAGGCGTAGGAAAAGACGCGTATGGCATAGAACCAGAAACATTAATGACAAAAGAGAATTTAATCGGGTAAGTAATAAAGTTAATCGATTAATTAAAGAACATAAAGAAGCTTGTACTGAATATTATTTGAAAGGACTGGGTCCTGAAGCTGACAAAAATTATTCTCTTTGGAAAGCTACTAAAAGACTCAAGAGACTAATAATCCAAGTGCCACCTATAAGGAACATAAATGGAGAATGGGTGCGACGTAACGAAGAAAAAGCAGAACTATTTGCACAACATTTGGCATCAGTATTTCAACCTACGACATACAATCTAGGATTGATCCTAAACCAGTCTATAGATCTCCATCAAATATCAGAAGTGTCACCCCACTTGAAATTGCACAAGAAATTGACATGAATCTGAATCCCAAAAAGTCACCTGGAATTGATGACATTTCGCCAAGGATGTTTAAGGAGTTATCAAAGAGAGCAGTGACTATGTTAACATATATATATATATATAATGCTTGCTTTCGACTTACATATGTGCCTGAGTGTTTTAAGGTTGCACAAATCATCATGATAAAAAAACCAGACAAACCAGCCGAGCAAATGGGCTCATACAGGCCGATCTCTTTGTTACCTACTATTTCAAAATTGTTTGAGAAGTTGTTATTGAAACGACTAAGACCAATGATCATTATACCTGACTTCCAGTTTGGATTCAGGAATAAACATTCGACAATTGATCAAGTTCATCGCGTGACTGCAAAGATAGAACAAGCACTTGAAGAGAAGAAATATTGCCCTGCCGTATTTCTAGATGTATCACAGGCTTTCGATAGAGTGTGGCATGAGGGTCTTATCTACAAGATAAGTAAATTAGTGCCAAAAAATTACTGCCAATTGCTCGAGTCGTACCTCTCCAAACGAATATTTAGAGTATCACATGAAGTAACATACTCCAACTTTTACCCAGCCGTAGCAGGAGTCCCCCAGGGTAGCGTATTAGGACCCATCCTATATATACTTTACACTTCTGATATACCGACAACGAAAACAACCTTCATTGGAACTTTTGCTGATGATACCGCAGTATTGGCATCAAGCGAATCGCAGAACCAAGCAGTAGAATACTTACAGCACGCACTCGATAAAATCAGCCAATGGACCAGGGATTGGAAAATAAAGCTTAACGAGCTGAAATCAGTCCATGTAACATACACGTTGCGGCACAAAAATAGCAACATCCATACACTTCTCAATGGGGTACAAATTCCCCAAGCTGAATCTGCAAAATATCTCGGATTGCATCTCGATTCAAGATTGAACTGGAAACATCATGTTAGACAAAAAGCAGAGCAAATGAAAATGAAACAACCTGAGATGTACTGGCTAATAGGAAGACATTCTAAGCTTAGCCTGTACTGTAAACGCCTGATCTACGAAACAATAATTAAACCAATTTGGACGTATTGTATCCAGCTCTGGGGCTGTACTAAACAATCAAATCGTTTAATTATTCAACGTTATCAAAACCAATTTCTACGTACAATAACGAATGCTTACCGCTACGTAACCAACGAGGAATTACACAAAGACCTAAATGTCAAATGGATTGATGAAGTGATCCAAGAATTTGCAATCAAACATGAAAGAAGGTTACTGCAACATACCAACAGTGAAGCAATACAACTTCTTGACATAACACAAGAACTGAGACGCCCTAAAAGAATTAAACCGCATGAGCTATTCATCTAATAAATAAAGTTTCATTATTATGGGAGCAGAATATTGATTTCTGTAAACCCACACTCGCTCCACTTATTAGTTTCAAATAAGTGCGTTATTATCTTTAGTAATAAATTATCATTTGATAAGATTGTACTATTTAAATAAATAAAATAAAAAAAAAAAAAAAAAAAATGCCAAAGCGATAACTCATTATTTTCAAGTGTAACATTGCAGATTCTGAATTTGAGGTTAGAAAATACAGATCTCATATCTTTTCGCTTATAGGCAAGAATATTTTTTGCTTTATCAGTGAATAAAACGTTTTCACGAGTGAATAGTACAGAATGCCCATTGTTTGTAATTTTCGATACAGAAAATTTTGGTACACAAAGAACATTTTTCAACTCAATTTCTTTGGTTACTTCATTATTTTTAACCTTCAAATAAGTGGACCCAAATTTGTCATTATTAGCCAATGTGACTTTTGATTCGTGCATTGGCTCCAGATGCGAAAAATTCTTTATATCGTATGACATGTGCAGCTCCACTGTCATTGCAGGAAACATTTTCTGAATTCGTATCCCCTAACTTGAAATGAACAATAGTTTTCAGTTATCATCCAAGCTTCTTTTTCTTCGTCTACATGTGAAGTAGTGAATTTTTGTCTACTTTCAGCTATATTCAAACAAACAGACGTATACGTCCAATTTTATTGCAATAATTGCATTTAATTAATTTTCGTCGTTTATTGTTATTATATTTTTGAATGTTAGGATTAGTTTCAAATTTTCGTTTGTCGTTATGATTCCAATTATTATTTTTTTGAAAAATGTGCTTGTGGTTCATTACTTGTATCTTCATGGTTTGACCTAAGCTCCTTTTTTCAGCACATTCTTCCAATAATTTTATTTTCAATAATTCGGGCTTGGGTAATTCGTCGCGTGCTTCTATGGCACAACGAAAATCCTCATATGAACTTGGAATGCAATATAAAATGACTGTGCGATATTGCACGGTTACGTCGCTGGTACGTCGCTTGTTCACTGAATTTAATGAATTTAATTTACACGTCACAAATTTATTTTTTTTAAAATTTATTCGACTTTTTACACGCACTTATTATGTCTAGGTTTTTTCTTTTTCAATTTACAATATAAATTTTATTGTTACAATTTTACAATATTTGGCCTTGTTGGGTCGACAGCAAGATTAGAAGAGAGACTTTTTTTATTACCAAATTTTTGGTTACTAAATTTTACTATTAACGCTATAGAGACCTCTAACCTTGAACATTTTAATTAAAAAATTTACTATAATAGTTTACTATAGTACGAAATTTGTTCATGGTTAGTGTCACTAATCTATTACAATAATTTTTCTTATTTTTAGACTTGTCAAATTTATACAAAACAAATTTCTTGCTGTCATAATTTAGCTATATAATGCAAGTTTAATAGTTTAATGTTGATATGTAAATAGATGTTTCCTTTAGGTTTCAATAGTTTGCAGTGCATACACGGATTAGCTGTGATTATCAGATAAGTATACAACTTTAATGTATTTAATTTCGATGATTCTTTGTGTTTCTTCTATTTTCAGGTTGGGCTTCATCGTGAATGATCTGCTGTTGATGATTGTTTTTGTATACCAAGTGACGTTTTTGTGGAATCCAAACAGATTACATTGTGGTTTGGTGCGTAGACAATGACAATAGATAATAGATCATCGGCTATTTCAATATCCATACCTTTCAGTTTATTAACAATGTTGAAAAATTTATTCAGATGATCTATCATATTTCCATATTCAGACATTTTTGCAAATAATAATTACTTCAATATAACATAGCTTTCCTGGTAGGGCCTTTTGATTGATAAACTTGTGATAATTTTGTCCATACCTCGCTACATGTTTTGCAGTCTTTAATATTGCATAATTCAGATGGTGATATTGCTAGAATCAAGTCAGCTTTTGCTTTTCCACCATGCATATTCCATTCAGTAAATATTTTTTCCGTAGCTTTTTCACCTGGCTTCGATTTTGATCCATTATGTTTTTTTATAGGAGTCTGGGCCCATAACCTATTAATAATATTCTATATTCCAATTAACAACTTTTTATTAATTATTCTCTTCAATTGACTAACAGAAAACAAAAGATACACGATTTTCCCCCTAAAGTTTGCGTCGGTACAGACGGATTGATTGTTCGGGATGAGACTTTTTTAGAAAGTCCTAGTATTGATTGCTGAACTAATTTACTAGGGAGTGTTAGCATTTAGAGGACCTGTTCGTTTTTGGTAAATATTTTGAAAGTTATACGCATAACATTTTCGATAAAACAGTTCAAATAAAAAGAATGTTCAATTTCAATAAAATTTTATCTGATTATATTTTTTAAATTGTAACGGAAATTACGAATTTTGGTAAAAAAAAAAATCATCTACATTCAGCATCCCCACAGTTTAGGCTGATTGACTATTTTACTATTCATTCAAGAGGAAACACCAGAGGTGGATTTACGATAATTCTTAAGATGAACAACAAACATTATGAAAAGCCACGTCCTCTACGTCGTTCAGTTACTAAGAGACAACAGTCGACTTTTACTTTCGTTTAGGTAGTTAAATAAAATTGGTAAATAAAATAATAAAAGTAGTTAGTAGCAAGGTGTAATAATCGATTGTAGTAGATATACAGCGCACAGAGCTCATGTTTATTCCGGTTTCAGTAAACATTACTCTGCTTATTTGTGAATATCGCCGATAATTTTTTTATCGGTATACCACGTGTAACTGCAGTAAACAACGAAAAGAGTGTCTTGCTCTAAAATCGCTAACCATGTTGTTTACCACAACTCTTAATAAACAGCATGTTTACAATACTGAACGTACAAGATGACAACGGGAACATTATACGATGAATATTCCAAAACGGAAACAAAGGAATTTAAAGAGCAACAAGATAAGGAAAGCAACATGAACTAATTTATTTTAACAAAAAATTAATTTTAAATTCAAACAGTTCATTCCACACAGCAGTTCAATAAAGACGGTTCATAATCGTACAGTCAACCACGATGTTGCCACATCTCCACCATTCAACATGGTAGAATATATACACACATCATATATGTAAATGGGACTATGTAAATGGGGTTAGCGTATTATTGAAAAATTGTTTTTATCCATTTGAGTTAATTTGTTGTTCCACACTTTATTCAGTTTTAGCTTTTAGCTCCTAAAACACTGAATTTAAAATTGTGAAATTTCAAGATTTAGGGTAGAAGTATGGAATACAACAATTCACATCGTAATTTAACTCATAATGAAACGGACGAAGCAGTAGTAATGGTTCGAAGTGAAAGAAGCCAAGCAGATATTGCCCGTCGTTTTATTGTATCCGTTATATTCAAATGCAAGTCCGCCGAAAATCAACTTTAACTGCCCGAAAATTACATTCACGCTAGTGTACAACTGAAAACTATAATACTAGAGATCAAACAATCAAGACTAGAGTATGAGAAAATAATCTCCCTCGTGTGCTCAGAAATTATTGGTGTGAAAATCAAAGAAATTGAAGAGAGGGGCAATGGTCCATAATTTTGTTCATTGATGTGTCAAGACTCGGATTTCACCACAACAATATACGAGAGAACAACAATATGTAGACAATCTGGTAAAGCCTAAGAGTTGTGCAAGAAAGACACAGGTAGTTGAGGCACTGTTATGGTATGGGCTGGAACTATAAGTGATAAAACAACTGATCTCGTTTTTCTATAACGTAAGTTATTGGCAGCCAGTTACATCAATGAGATAATGGAATCTGCTTTATTCTGTTATCAAAAAAAATCGTATAACATTTCATCTTAATGCATACCAATGCCAGGCCACACACAGCAAGAATCACAACAGACCGGTGGGATGCACATAAACTCCATGTGTTACCATGGCCAAGATAATCCCTGGATCTTAAAATGATTGAATATGTAAATAGTTCCGATTGAGGGTTGGGAGATTTTTGTGGTTTCATCAGCACTATATATGTTAATATAAAATTAAATTACTATTGTCTCAGTTTTCGAACAAAATCTGTACTAGGTTGAAACTGCAGAGTGCTGGAGAAATTTCCATCCGAAGTTCAGCAGGGTCTTCTGTATCACGCGAGAAGCGTGAGGTCAAATGTTGTCATATAGCAGTATGAATTGCCTGCTTCCTTGCCCAGTAAATGACACTTTCTGATCAAGCTCTTCGATCAGTTTTTTCAATTATTGGCTACAGTGCTCTGCAAATACCGTCTGATCAGTTTCCATGACTTTGTAATAAAGCACACCCATCATGCCTTACCAGATACAAAGGAGAATCGTCTTTAAGTGGATGTTTTTTCGGCGTTCATGCACTGGGTTGCCGGAATCTATATCCACGACTTTTTACTTCTGGGATTTTTGTAGAAAATATATATTATATCGTCAGATTTTCCGTAAAGCATATCGTTACAATTTTCCCCAAGAAGACCTACTTTTGTTGCTTGGCAATCAGTGAAACGCACGTGTTCATACATTGACCTAGGTTATGTTCGGTCAACAGATGTGGGACCCAACATACGATTTTTTGAATTTGTTCCTATTCGATGCAAACACTTTCAAATAGCTGTTTTTGTGACTGCTAGAATTTGCAATTTCACATCTTAAAACTTTTGAGGCTGTAATGGCCGCGGCTGGCCACAAATATCAAAATCACTACTTCTTTAACGTTTGTACTATTAACTTCATGTTTTATAAGATACAATGTTGGCACCAAGAACTTTACAATTCTCCTTCCATGCTGTAAACACATTTTTCTGTGTTGGAATTCGTATAGTGTCGAATGTGCTGTTTATCAGTTGCCATCATAAAACCTGCTATTCTGGAATGTTGTTCGGTGTTCTGAAACCTTGAATCCGATCCAGTAAAAACCAGAAAATTCCATGAAAATATTTTGAGTTTAAATATAATTTTCAGCTCGAAATGAAAAATCTGTAAAATTAAAATCATAAACCTAATGTACCCACAAATTCAATAAATATTGATTCCATATTGTACAACAAAAACAAACATTAACTAAAGTTTTACATAAATTATTTGTACAAAATTGGTGCCAATAATTTTTCAATTTTCCAGCCAACACTAACTTAATAATAATAATCGTGCAAAGTACGATATAAATTGAATATTTTTGTTATGTCGCTTCCATCCCCTACTATTATATAACACAAAAGTTCAAAACAAAAAAATTAAATTAACTGTCATGTTTTCTATCATAATTGTCAATTTTTATATTTTTTCTAATTATCCAAATAGAAAATGAGGGAAACACGGAAAATTTTCCTTAACATAGCAAAACTGTTAATTAAATTTTATAATTTATTAAAATTATTATTTTTTGTTTAATTGATTTGCTGTTTCTATCGTCGAAAATTTTTATAAGTTTTTTGTACCTAATATATAACACTGAAAATATAAATTTAACAACAGGAAGCATTTTTCACAAAAAAAAAAAAAAATTAGAAACGTTTATTACACGAGAGGTGAATAAAATTTTCAATAAAAAGAAAATTTGTTTGGCACCTTTGCGTGAGAAAATCAAATTTGTAGAACACATACAAGATTTACTTTCTTGTGTATAAATGAACATAAAAATATATTATTATATTTTTAGTTATATATGGTGTACTTATACTTATGGGAAATAGCTATTGCTGGATCGGTATAGCGTGTGTGTTAACTTATCTAGAATTGAAAAGTTAATAAAATTAAGCAGCAACAATACAAAGTGCCGCAATATGTAAGTGCTTTTTTGTATTAAAAATTTAGGTTTAAATATTTTGTGGCGTATTTTCATCCATCGCGTTCAAACAACCGTAAAACGATTTTTAAATCATTGGAGAATTAATAAGTATTTTTTCGCAAAAAATCTCGACCAAAAATTACAACAACAACACAGTAAAGTAATTAAAATTTTAAAATAATACTATCATGGTGATTTAAAAAAAAATCTATAATAAAGACATTATCAGTAAATTGTTCCTACTAATGATTTTTCCAATTTTCCAATATAACTTTTTGTGTGTTGGTACTCGTATTTAAACGGTATGTATTCATATACCATGCGGAATTATATAGGGTAAAAATATATAACCAACAATTTAATTGTTTTAATTATACAATTCCAAACAAAAATCAATGTCTTTATCGGTTACATAACCGTATACCTACATAATGTACATGTTGAAAAATTTCATTCTAGTTTTCAGTGGTTTGATTTGATTTAACTTTTTATTTGTATAACAATCAAATTAAATTTTTAATGATTTCACAATGACATCTTTTTTTTGTGCTTCTTTCTGTCACCGAAAAATTGCGGTTGGCGGTGGAGCAAAATACCAGGGAATTATTTTTTTTTTGTGTGTTGATGGTAATTTTATGTCATGACAATGAATCTGAAGTATTGTTTCAGAAAAAAAAGATATTTTTTGTGTGTTTGGTATTTTCTTAACCCTCATGTGAATGAAGAAAAAGGATCTTAATTTACCGCCTTGGTTATCCCATACTTTCATCCAATGATTTTTTTTAAAATACATCTAGCAGCACAAGTGCTAAAAACTCATCGAATAGGTACTTTTTATAAAATACGTACGTTTCATCCCACGATTTTTTTCATCCCAAAATTTTTGAATTTTCTTAATCCATTCTTTTTGTTTTTACTCAAACTATTATTTTACCGCAAATATGTTCTGAACTCCTATTGCTATCTACCGAACTGATCGTAGTAATTTTCGCTATTTAAATTTGAGTGCACGTGTAATGATATTTCACGGATTTGAGCAACAAAAATTAGTCTGGGATGGGTACTTCTATTAAAAAATCTACCGATCTGTCAATGCCGATAGTTTTATATACCCAGCTGGCCAATTTGAGACGGAACATAAAGTTCCACCGATCGTGAAAATTCCTTCCTACTATTCCTATAAAATTCCGATACGTATATTTATCGGTTCCGATGAAAAGTAAAAAACAATCCAGCCTCTGGATTTGTGAGGTTCACAAATTAGTTGATTTAGATAAATTCTGGACTTCTATTAAAAAAGCTCCACTGATTTGTCTATCTATTTCTATTAAAATGTCCACCCATTTGCCATTGCCAATATCTAGTAAATGTTGCAGAATAATAAATGTTCAATTTCCTGATGGCCATTTTTAAAATATTATTCATTCGAACTTTACAATTTTCCACTTTGATCTCTTTATTTTGTCGATTGTCCTATAAAATAAACAAAGCGGTTTTTAATAATGCATGGGGAGCAGTTTTTTATTTTTCGTCTATATGCCGTCCTCTACACGAAAACATACAAAAGAAAATACCGCTCTGTCATCTCAACTATAGGAATATTTGTCCAGAAATATTCTGCAATCATTTAATTTAAATAACGCATACTTCAATTATGAACATCAAATACTGGAGGAACCCACCGCAGTCAAAATTTGGGATTACTATTGTAATATATTTAAAACATGGTCAAAATATTGTATTTGTCAAACGTTGTTATTGTTGTCAAAATAAACATGGCCGATAATACCACACCAAACAATTAAAAGGCCTAGATGTCTAAATATATATAAGTACTGAACTCAAATTTAGATTTGTTTCATTTAGGATAATATAGAATTATACTTAAATCATCGGCAAAATTTTGTTTTTGTCAAATATTGTTGTTGTTGTCAAAATAAACATGGCCGATAATACCACACCAAACACTTATAAGGACAAGATGCCATATATATAATTACTGCGAACTCATATTTAAATTTGTTCAATTTGGGATTTATTTGTGATTATATTTAAATCGTAGTCAAAATTTTGTTTTGTCGATTGTTGTTGTTGTTGTCAAAATAAACATGGCCGATTATACCACACCAAACATTTATAAGGACAAGATGTCATATACATAATTACTGAACTCGTATTTAAATTTGTTCAATTTGTGATTTATTTTGAATTATATTTAAATCGTAGTCAAATTTTTGTTTCTGTCAATTATTGTTGTTGTTGTCATAATAAACATGGCCGATAATACCACACCAAACACTTATAAGGACAAGATGTCATATACACCCATACCTCGCTTTACGGCTTAGATACGTTCCACGAAACTTGGTCGCAAAGCGAAAAGCCGTATAAGGAGTCAATTATTCTAGTACAAATTCATACAAATTCAATGGGATCGGTTCCAAATTTGTTAAATATGTAACATGATTTATCATTTAAAATGTATTTTATCTTTTTATTTCATTTAAATCATAAATACATACATAACAAGTACATACATTTGTACATAAAATAATAACAGACTCCAAAAACCAACAATATGTAATCTATAAACGAAAATGAAACAACTTCCTGTTACATAAAATATGTACATAATTTTTTTAAAATGGCTTTAATCTGAAGACAATGAAGAAATGGTAACCTGCAGATCACTGTCGTCATCATTTTTCGCTGGTAAAGATGGACCTGGCTTAAAAAAATTGTCTAACGACGTTGTTTGTCTTGCCTTCTTGTCTATTTCGTTCTTCAGTGATTTATAACAGTTAATGGCTGAGTTAATTCCTCGAGAAACTTTAGCGCTACGTTCGACGTCAGGATCCTTTTCAAGGAGGATGTTTATTCCTTGTTCGAAATAGGAAAAAGCATTGGACAAATTTTTTGATGTTAGCTTGGGATCGCATGGGATTTCACAAAAAAAAAGTTCTTTTTGCCGTTATAGCGAAACATTTTAGGCCGTAAATCGAAAACGTGCCTTAATTGAAGAGGGACGTTATAGCGAAATGCCGTATAAAGAGCGGCCGTATAGCGAGGTATGGGTGTATATAATTACTGAACTCATATTTAAATTTGCTCAGTTTGAAATTTATTTGTGATTATATTTAAATCGTAGTCAAAATATTGTTTTTGTCGATTATTGTTGTTGTTGTCAAAATGAACATTATCGATAATACCACACCAAACATTTATAAGGACAAGATGTCATATATATAATTACTGAACTCGTATTTAAATTTGTTCAATGTGTGATTTTTTTGTGATTATATTTAAATCATAGTCAAAATTTGGTTTTGTCGAATATTGTTGTTGTTGTCAAAATAAGCATGGCCGATAATACCACACCAAACATTTATAAGGACAAGATGTCATATATATAATTACTGAACTCGTATTTAAATTTGTTCAATTTGGGATTTATTTGTGATTATATTTAAATCGTAGTCAAAATTGTGTTTTTGTCAAACATTGTTGTTGTTGTCAAAATAAACATGGACGATAATACCACACTTAATACTTATAAGGAAAAAATGTCATATATACTGAACTCGTATTTTAAATTGTTCAATTTGGGATTTATTTGTGATTATATTTAAATCGTTGTCAACATTTGGTTTTGTCGAATATTGTTGTTGTTGTCAAAATAAACATGGCCGATTATACCACACCAAACATTTATAAGGACAAGATGTCATATATATAATTACTGAACTCGTATTTAAATTTGTTCAATTTGGGATTTATTTGTGATTATATTTAAATCGTTTTCAAAATATTGTTTTTGTCGATTATTGTTGTTGTTGTCAAAATAAACATGATCGATAATACCACACCAAACACTTATAAGGACAAGATGTCATATATATATAATTACTGAACTCGTATTTAAATTTGTTCAATTTGGGATTTATATGTGATTATATTTAAATCGTAGTCAAAATTTTGTTTTTGTCAAACATTGTTGTTGTTGTCAAAATAAACATGGCCGATAATACCACACCAAACATTTATAAGGACAAGATATCATATATATAATTACTGAACTCGTATTTGAATTTGTTCAATTTGGGATTTATTTGTGATTATTAAATCGTAGTCAAAATATTGTTTTTGTCGATTATTGTTGTTGTTGTCAAAATAAACATGGCCGATAAAACCACACTTAATACTTATAAGGACAAGATGTCATATATATATATATATATATATATATATATATATATATATATATATATATATATATATATATATATATATTTACTGAGCTCGTATTTAAATTTGTTTAATTTGGGATTTATTTATGATTATATTTAAATCGTAGTCAAAATTTGGTTTTGTCGATTATTGTTGTTGTTGTCAAAATAAACATGGCCAATAATACCACACATCAAACACTTATAAGGACAAGATGTCATATATATCATTACTGAACTCGTATTTAAATTTGTTCAATTTGGGATTTATTTTGAATTATATTTAAATCGTAGTCAAAATTTGGTTTTGTCGAATATTCTTGTTGTTGTCAAAATGAACATGGCCGATTATACCACACCCAACATTTATAAGGACAAGATGTCATATATATATTTACTGAACTCGTATTAAAATTTGTTTAATTTGGGATTTATTTGTGATTATATTTAAATCGTAGTCAAAATTTTGTTTTTGTCAAACATTGTTGTTGTTGTCAAAATAAACATGGCCGATAATACCACACCAAACACTTATAAGGACAAGATGTCATATATATCATTACTGAACTCGTATTTAAATTTGTTCAATTTGGGATTTATTTTGAATTATATTTAAATCGTAGACAAAATTTGGTTTTGTCGAATATTCTTGTTGTTGTCAAAATAAACATGGCCGATTATACCACACCCAACATTTATAAGGACAAGATGTCATATATATCATTACTGAACTCGTATTTAAATTTGTTCAATTTGGGATTTATTTTGAATTATATTTAAATCGTAGTCAAAATATTGTTTTTGTCAAACATTGTTGTTGTTGTCAAAATAAACATGGCCGATAACACCACACTAAACACTTATAAGAACAAGATGTCATATATATAATTACTGAACTCATATTTAATTTGGTTCAATTTGGGATTTATTTTTGATTATATTTAAATCGTAGTCAAAATTTAGTTTTGTCGATTATTGTTGTTGTTGTCAAAATAAACATGGCCGATTATACCACACCAAACATTTATAAGGACAAGATGTCATATATATAATTACTGAACTCGTATTTGAATTTGTTCAATTTGGGATTTATTTGTGATTATATTTAAATCGTAGTCAAAATTTGGTTTTGTCGATTATTGTTGTTGTTGTCAAAACAAACATGGCCGATTATACCACACCAAACATTTATAAGGACAAGATGTCATATATATAATTACTGAACTCGTATTTATATTTGTTCAATTTGGGATTTATTTGTGATTATATTTAAATCGTAGTCAAAAATTGGGTTTGTCGAATATTGTTGTTGTTGTCAAAATAAACATGGCCGATTATACCACACCAAACATTTATAAGGACAAGATGTTATATATATATACTGAACTCGTATTTAAATTTGTTCAATTTGGGATTTATTGTGATTATATTTAAATCGTTGTCAAAATTGTGTTTTTGTCGGTTATTGTTGTTGTTGTCAAAATAAACATGGCCGGTAATACCACACCAAACACTTATAAGAACAAATGTCATATATATAATTACTAAACTCATATTTCAATTTGTTCAATTTGGGATTTATTTATGATTATTTTTTAATCGTAGTCAACATTTGGTTTTGTCGAATATTGTTGTTGTTGTCAAAATAAACATGGCCGATAATACCACACCAAACACTTATAAGGACAAGATGTCATATATATATATATACTGAACTCGTAATTAAATTTGTTCAATTTGGGATGTATATTGAATTATATTTAAATCGTAGTCAAAATTTGGTTTTGTCAAATATTGTTGTTGTTGTCAAAATAAACATGGTCGATTATACCACACCAAACATTTATAAGGACAAGATGTCATATATATAATTACTGAACTCATATTTAATTTGGTTCAATTTGGGATTTATTTGTGATTATATTTAAATCGTAGTCAAAAATTGGGTTTGTCGAATATTGTTGTTGTTGTCAAAATAAACATGGCCGATAATACCACACCAAACACTTATAAGGACAAGATGTCATATATATAATTACTGAACTCATATTTAATTTGGTTCAATTTGGGATTTATTTGTGATTATATTTAAATCGTAGTCAAAAATTGGGTTTGTCGAATATTGTTGTTGTTGTCAAAATAAACATGGCCGATAATACCACACCAAACACTTATAAGGACAAGATGTCATATATATAATTACTGAACTCGTATTTAAATTTGTTCAATTTTGGTTTTATTTGTGATTATATTTAAATCGTTTTCAAAATTGTGTCTTTGTCAAACATTGTTGTTGTTGTCAAAAAAAACATGGCCGATAATACCACACCAAACACTTATAAGGACAAGATGTCATATATATATATATATATATATATATATATATATATATATATATATATATATATATATATATATATATACTGAACTCGTAATTAAATTTGTTCAATTTGGGATGTATATGGAATTATATTTAAATCGTAGTCAAAATTTGGTTTTGTCAAATATTGTTGTTGTTGTCAAAATAAACATGGTCGATTATACTAAACCAAACATTTATAAGGACAAGATGTCATATATATATATATATATATATATATATAATTACTGGACTCGTATTTAAATTTGTTCAATTTGGGATTTATTTGTGATTATATTTAAATCGTAGTCAAAATTTGGTTTTGTCGATTATTGTTGTTGTTGTCAAAATAAACATGGCCGATTATACCACACCAAACATTTATAAGGACCAGATGTCATATTTATAATTACTGAACTCGTATTTATATTTGTTCAATTTGGGATTTATTTGTGATTATATTTAAATCGTAGTCAAAATATTGTTTTTGTCGAATATTGTTGTTGTTGTCAAAATAAACATGGCCGATAACACCACACTAAACACTTATAAGAACAATATGTCATATATATAATTACTGAACTCATATTTAATTTGGTTCAATTTGGGATTTATTTGTCATTATATTTAAATCGTAGTCAAAATTTAGTTTTGTCGATTATTGTTGTTGTTGTCAAAATAAACATGGCCGATTATACCACACCAAACATTTATAAGGACAAGATGTCATATATATAATTACTGAACTCGTATTTAAATTTGTTCAATTTGGGATTTATTTGTGATTATATTTAAATCGTAGTCAAAATTTGGTTTTGTCGATTATTGTTGTTGTTGTCAAAATAAACATGGCCGATTATACCACACCAAACATTTATAAGGACAAGATGTCATATAAATAATTACTGAACTCGTATTTATATTTGTTCAATTTGGGATTTATTTGTGATTATATTTAAATCGTAGTCAAAAATTGAGTTTGTCGAATATTGTTGTTGTTGTCAAAATAAACATGGCCGATTATACTACACCAAACACTATTATAAGAACAAGATGTCATATATATAATTACTAAACTCATATTTCAATTTGTTCAATTTGGGATTTATTTATGATTATTTTTAAATCGTAGTCAAAATTTGGTTTTGTCGAATATTGTTGTTGTTGTCAAAATAAACATGGCCGATTATACCAAACCAAACATTCATAAGGACAAGATGTAATATATATAATTACTGAACTCGTATTTAAATTTGTTCAATTTGGGATTTATTTGTGATTATATTTAAATCGTAGTCAAAATTGTGTTTTTGTCGGTTATTGTTGTTGTTGTCAAAATAAACATGGCCGATAATACCACACCAAACACTTATAAGAACAAGATGTCATATATATAATTACTAAACTCATATTTCAATTTGTTCAATTTGGGATTTATTTATGATTATTTTTTAATCGTAGTCAACATTTGGTTTTGTCGAATATTGTTGTTGTTGTCAAAATAAACATGGCCGATAATACCAAACCAAACATTTATAAGGACAAGATGTCATATATATAATTACTGAACTCGTATTTAAATTTGTTCAATTTGGGATTTATTTGTGATTATATTTAAATCGTATTCAAAATTGTGTCTTTGTCAAACATTGTTGTTGTTGTCAAAAAAAACATGGCCGATAATACCACACCAAACACTTATAAGGACAAGATGTCATATATATAATTACTGAACTCGTATTTAAATTTGTTCAATTTGGGATTTCTTTTGAATTATATTTAAATCGTAGTCAAAACATTGTTTTTTCGATTATTGTTGTTGTTGTTGTCATAATAAACATGGCCGATAATACCACACCAAACACTTATAAGGACAAGATGTCATATATATATATACTGAACTCGTAATTAAATTTGTTCAATTTGGGATGTATATTGAATTATATTTAAATCGTAGTCAAAATTTGGTTTTGTCGAATATTGTTGTTGTTGTCAAAATAAACATGGTCGATTATACTAAACCGAACATTTATAAGGACAAGATGTCATATATATAATTACTGAACTCATATTCAAATTTGTCGAAGTCATACCTCCTTGCGGTGCTCTCTGGGTAGCGCTAAATGAATCAGGCGGTGAAGTGGAAACGAGCAGACTAAATCCTGTTTATAGTCATGGACAACACATGTCAGGGCGGGTTATTGGCGCCTCAAAACCAATACCAAACCAGCGTCTATTCTCCAGGTAAGGTGCGGCTGAAGCGGGCGTCTGTCTTGTATCAAGCGGCTCGCTATATAAATGTGTTCAAGGTAGGACTGGATGCCTTAAGAATCTTACCAGTACGTGACCCACACACGTTACAAGCGGGTTGAGCGGTAGGCCAACAACCTTCCCTCATAAATACTATTTAAGTTATGAACCCTAAACAAAGGCCTCGGATTATCATATCGGATTCATTACAAGCTCGACCTCGGAAATTGTACACGGACAATGCTTAAAAAATGGGAACATGGAACGTGCTTAGCCTCTTACGACCTGGAGATCTCCAGAACCTTTCGAACCAAGCAAAAAGTTACACTTTAGACGTACTTGCACTACAAGAGCTTAGATGGTCTGGGAGTGGGATCCATGACACCACCAATGGTTACATTCTTCATTACAGCGGCCATCAGAATGGAGGAGAATTTGGAGTTGGCTTTCTCATCCATCGGCGCGTGAAGCACCATATCATCAATTTCCGCCCTATCAACATGCGGATATGTACGGTCAGACTTCGCACTAATAAATTTAACATCACGATCGTTAATGTGCATGCACCCACCGAAGATAAATCAGATGACATCAAAGATCTCTTCTTTGTCGAGCTCGAGGAAGTCATAAACAAAATACCGCACCACGACATTAAAATCATCGTGGGCGATTTTAATGCAAAAATCGGTAGCAGTTCAGAAAATACATCGCACATCGGTCCTAACAGCCTGCACCTAACTAGTAACAACAACGGCCAACGCGTCACCGACCTGGCAATAATGTACAACTTAGTTGTATCAAGTACGTTTTTCCCACATAAGAGAATCCACAAAGTAACGTGGAGATCGAATGATGGAAGAACGGAAAACCAAATCGATCACGTCATGGTGTCCAAGAGACACTCCACCAGCATATCTGACGTAAGATCTTACAGAGGTGCAGATAAGGACAGCGATCTCGTGCTTGTCATATTTAAATATAAGTGCAAACTTTCATCAACCTTCAATAGACAAGCACAAAAAACCGTTCGATGGAATATCGATGCTCTAAAAGACCAAGCGTCACTGCAGAGTTACCAATCAGCTGTCACTAATTTATTAGAGCGGCCCAGCAACAACGAAGGAGCTCCTCCTAATATTCAGGAGCAGTGGCACGCTATACAGTCAGCCATTACCACCGCGGCGCAAAACACTATCGGCAGAAGACCGCCGAGATCCCGCAATGATTGGTTCGATGATCAATGCTGCCTGGTCGTCGAAAATAAACGAAAGCTTCGTGAAAAATGGATGGCTCGCAACACCAAAAGCACTCAAGCAGAATGCCTACGCGCAAGGAAATCACGATTAAATACCTTCGACAAAAGAAACGCCATCATATGAGATCATGCATTGAAAACATCAGCTTCCAAGCGGAAGTAGGAAATTCAAGAGACTGTTTTGCTAATGCCAGGAATCTCACTAAAGACTTCCACCCAAGAAGTACAGCCATAAAAGACGGGAATGGAGAATTGAGAACAAACGTGGCTGATGTTCTCTCAGTATGGCAAACCTACTTTGAAAGTCTGCTAAACCGGAATGACGAAGTAACCCCCATTAGAGCAATAGCTCCGCCAGGTGAAGAGGTCTTTGTCGAATATCCCACAGTAGAGGAAGTAGACGCAGCTATTAGTCGATTGAAAAACGGCAAGGCACCCAGTCTCGATGGAATCCCCGCAGAATTAATTAAACTCGGAGGCGCTACTCTTGCAACAAGTTTAAACGATCTCATCGTTTGTATTTGGGACCAAGAAGAGTTGCCGGAGAATTGGAAGACCGCACTCATATGTCCGTTGCATAAAAAAGGCGGCCATCTTAAATGTGAAAACTTTCGTGGCATAGCTCTATTGAACACAGCTTACAAAGTGTTGGCTAATGTTGTACTTGCCAGGCTCATGCCTTACGCCAAAAACATCATTGGCGACTATCAGTGTGGCTTTCGTACCAACCGATCGACCACTGACCAGTGTTTTAGCATGAGGATGATCTTGGAAAAATGTTGGGAGTATAACATAACCATTCATCAACCATATATAGACTTTCGGCAGGCATATGACAGTATAAACCGCGACAACCTTTGGGCCACGCTCATATGCCTAGGTATTCCAGAGAAACTCGTTTCACTGTGTAAATTAACAACGTCGGGATCTGCATGTAGAATTGTAATTGGAAGAACTGTATCAGACTCTTTTCAAATAACATCTGGTGTTCGACAGGGTGATGCACTCGCGCCTTTGCTGTTCAATCTGGCGCTTGAGTACGTAGTGAGGAAAAGCAACATCGAAACCTCGCGCTGTATATTTAATAAGTCAGGCCAAATTCTTGGATATGCAGATGCTATCGTGCTTCTTGGCCGAAGACCTAGCGATATCAAAGACAGTTTCATACCGCTCAATCGCTGCGCAAGAAAACTTGGTGTGGAGGTGAACAGTACCAAAACGAAATTCTTAACAACATCCAGGAACATCTCCATGGCAAATCTCGAAATTGGCGACCATAACTTTGATAGCGTCGAAAATTTTAAATACCTCGGGTCACTTATAACATCCGTAAATGATATGCAGGCAGAAATTAAAGCCCGAATCGCTGCCGGACAACGAGTTTTCTACGCCCAATCAAAATTATTGCGATCTAAACACCTATCGCAGTCGTGCAAGCTCGCACTTTATAAAGCACTTATAAGACCTGTGCTGACTTTCGGAAGCGAGAGCTGGACCATGACCTCTAACGACTGTAGATTATTATTTACCTTCGAAAGGAAGGTCATTCGTTCAATTTTTGGTCCTATTAAAGTTGCGAACAATGAATATCGGAAGCAACTTCTCGGAGGTAGCGATATTATCGGCTTCATCAAATCTAATCGAGTTAGATGGCTCGGCCACGTTGCAAGGTCCCCACAACAACGAATGATTCACAAAGTGTTCCATCAACAACCAGCCGGAGTACGTGGTAGAGGAAGACCCCGAGTGCGCTGGCGTAACGACGTCGAACAAGACCTACTCGTATTAGGATGTCGAAATTGGAGGACGAGAGCGATGGACCGAGACGGATGGAGGACCATAGTGCGGGCGGCAAAATCCCTTCATGGGATGTATATTCTAGAGAGAGAGAGAGAGATTATTGTTGTTGTTGTCAAAATAAACTTGATCGATAATACCACACTAAACACTTATAAGGACAAGATGTCATATACATAATTACTGAACTCGTAATTAAAATTGTTCAATTTAGGATTAATTTGTGATTATATTTAAATCGTAGTCAAAATATTGTTTTTTCGATTATTGTTATTGTTGTTGTCAAAATAAACATGGCCCACAATACCACGATAAACAATAATAAGGACAAGATGTCATTTATATAATTACTGAACTCGTATTTATATTTGTTCAATTTGGGATTTATTTGTGATTATATTTAAATCGTAGTCAAAATTTGGTTTTATCGAATATTGTTGTTGTTGTCAAAATAAACATGGCCGATTATACCAAACCAAACATTTATAAGGACAAGATGTCATATATATAATTACTGAACTCGTATTTAAAATTGTTCAATTTGGGATTTATTTGTGATTATATTTAAATCGTAGTCAAAACTGTGTTTTTTGTCGATTATTGTTGTTGTTGTCAAAATAAACATGATGGATTAGACCAAACCAAACATTTATAAGGACAAGATGTCATATATATATAATTACTGAACTCGTATTTAAATTTGTTCAATTTGGGATTTATTTGTGATTATATTTAAATCGTAGTCAAAATTTGGTTTTGTCGAATATTGTTGTTGTTGTCAAAATAAACATGGCCGATTATACCACACCAAACACTTATAAGGACAAGATGTCATTTATATAATTACTGAACTCGTATTTAAATTTGTTCAATTTGGGATTTATTTTGTATTATATATTATGAATTATATATTTTGAATTATATTTAAATCGTCAATATTTAAAATAAACGTAATGGTTTATATGCGATATTACAAATCCCCTCAAAATTAGAAACATAATGTTTAGTAATTTGTCTATGCATGTTGGCCTGATTATTAACCTTCATGATTTTTTTGGGAGCGCACATTTTTTTGTAGTTTTCTCAGTAATATCTCATTCTTTTTGACAGTTTTTTACATGTATGTCTCCTTTGCCACTTATTGGTTTTTGAATAAACAACAATTTCCAAACTTCTGGCTAAATTATTATTACGTTCCCGAACGAATATGGCGTTTTCCCCTTAAACTTAGGTAACAACATATTAACATAATTGCATTTCCCAAAAGTTTCTTAGTCTTATGAGTATAGGTAATTGTTAATAAAAAATCGTTGGCTGTTTACCTAATATATGTCTGGTTTGCGTCATATTCGCTTTTGATCACATTAACTGGAAATATGGTGGAACAACATATAAAAAAACACGATATTTGTGTGTGAGCGTAATTATACTTTTTTGAGAGAGATTTGGAAATTGCTTTACGTGATCCCTACAGATTGCACAAATTTGAATGAAACGGTGCTGAGCTCAAATGCGATGTAAGAAACTAATCTTACTTAGCCATACGCTCGAAAACCAGATTTTGTATTACGCTAGAAAGATTTAGCTATTTCTTGTACAAAGAAAATATTTGAAAATTCGAATAGTAATTTTAAACCTCTTCGACTATGCCTTTTCTATCCGTTTGGGACGATTTAAATAATTTCAGAACAATTTAGGTCAGCTCGGTGAGAGCTGTAGAGGCCAATGTACCATAAATAATTTAAATTATTTGAGAATTTTCTATTACACTCAATGATGTTTTCTTTAAAATAAGAAAAATGTCAAATATTTCTGATCATGTGGTTAAATGTGTTTCTTACGTAGCATACTACCTTAGAACACGTTCCACCGCTCTTCCGTGCAATCCGTAGCAGTTGTGTTAAAAAACTTCAAACGTTTAAGAATTTTATATTACGGGATAACAAAAATCTCAGAGATTACCGGGAATGTGGTTAAGTAAGTCGGTTTATTACATTTAATGCTAAATCAGAACTAAATAGTTCAATCACATCTGGAGCGATTAAAGATATTTTTTTGATAAAGCTCGCTCAAAACTTCTTCCAATTATGTTTTTTTTTCTATTTAACTTAGTTTGAAAGATATTGCTTTGTTTTATTATCTTTGCAATCTGTTCTAGGGCCGAGGCTGACCCAACTCGCCCGCGGTTCACTTTTCACGGTTCCTCTTTTACGCCGTTCCCGGCCAATTCGAAGACGTACGGCATAGGTCCGATTTTCGTAGAACAATCTGCACATTGTACAGCTCCATGCCAGCCTAGAGCACTAGCAAGGTAGATCCGGCACCTCCCGATACAAAGGAGAAAGCTTTAACCACTTTACCGTTTTGTCGGTGATGTTGTGTTTATTAAAGATTTCTAAATATTACAAATAACAAAAAAATCAATTTTGTATATGTTGTTATTTTGGTATAAACTTCACTCCAATCGATACAAATCGTACAGTTATATACAAAAAAATGTACCACGTCCTTAAAAACATAATATTTTTCGATACAGATTGCGCTAATTTGGTTTCATCATTAATTTATTTATTTTTTATCGTTTAATGTTACATTATTTTGTTAGCTTATCTCGACGGTTAACAACGATCACGTTTATGTTGCAAAAATAAAATATATTTCACTGCTCATAGTGTATTATGTACATATAGGTACACATATTTACATTCACGTAATAAAATTTATTCGATGCGATATACAAATTTTTGGTTATTATTTTAATCGATAACATCATCTCGCATTTGTATTATTACACGAGTATATGTATACTACATGCGATAGTTAATATTTTTATGAAAAATTTGCCTATCAACAATATCAACATTTTCAACTGATTATTATTTTATATAGAATGGAATTGTTAATATTTTAATATGTTGAATTATAACATAACATAAAACTGGTACATCGTTATTACATATTTTAGGTAATTTGTATTTTAATTAGTTCACTATTAAGTAACATATCTCAATTTCGAGCACACAAGCATAACAATTAGTACCCCGACAATATTTCTACTAAGCATCTACCTTCATAAACCAACGACGGCGATAGCTTATAGCTCCCCCTTTAACTTCTCAACGAAGACAGTAATCACTAGTGAAGAATCAAGACCTATTCGTGTGTTTATCATTGAGCAAGTTTCACAAATGCACCTCCCCAAGGATACATCAGGCTTTCGCAGAGGTCTAAGCAGGTATATATGCCAGACTTAGCTATATATGCCTTATTAATATTCATTTCGGGCATACCCACTTGGCCATATGTTGCTTCTTGATTGATTGATTGATTAGAATGTACGGCCAAGACTAAGCAGGGATCCAGGATACGCCGGGCCTACCGTACACCCTTTTTTACACATAACAAGATGGTAGAATAGGGAAAGTTGTTAAATCTGATAGACTTGACCCGGTTACAGACACCTAAGTAGTCAATAGTTAGTAAATTGTTAAGCACAAAACAGCACAGTTATTTTTGTTTTATGGTACAAATGTTCAGCAATCAGAATCCTGAAAAACTTTTAATAATTAATTAAGTAGCCATACATAATAGTAAATTTCCTGGAATAAAACATTATTATTGTGAGTTGAATTTTCCATAAACTAAATTAAACTGGTTTTCCAAAAACATTGTGCAACACTAAGTATATGATTAAGTCCGGTTAACCCGGGCGCATTCAGCATCCTAAAAAAATTCATAATTATAATTAGTAATTTATAATTAATTGAGTTGCAGTAAATTTCCTGAAAAACTGTCACTATTATGATTTAAATTACACTTGAATAAAATAAATGTAATGTCATGATTAGTATTAACTCAACTAATTCGGCTCTCTTAAAACAAACCAAATCACGTATCGACTTTTTCCATCTCCAACGGATAGAATCTTTGTGAATCTGTTGATTTAATGAATCTATTTATAAAAATAGTAAAAAAAAAAATTAATTAAAGGACAATATCACTTAACCTTGCCATTCCTAATCTATGTATAATACAAATGTTTATTTAAAAAATAAAAATAAAGTGACCAAATAAAATCTGGCTTCAAAAACAGCTAATCTGAAATCTTTAAGGTAATATATCAGTAATTAATGTTTGGCATAGTTTTAGAGCCCCAATCCCTAAAAGTTAAACCAGAATTAAACTTTAGAATAAAAATTTAAAGCAATCAGAAATCTGTAAGATAACAGAACTAATAAAAGTGTAGGTAGCACAACTGTTGGATCCTTGATAACCAAATAATCCAATCAATTATTCAACGTTTGAGTATAAAATATATGATTCAGTAAATATTAAATTAAGACATTTGAAAATATTCTATGGTCGTCAACTGTATTAGCTAAATCATAAAAAGAACAACCAGCGATAATTATTTCTTTAACCTAGAACAAAATCAAAACCTTCACCAATTTACAGTCTCCCAAAACAAACTAGAACATAATTTAATTAAATAAATGCCATGATCTTTGACAAACTATCTAAGTATGTACATCAATATTTAACTGCATTTTAAATTTACACTGTAGCTTCCAATCTATCTGTAATTTCAAACTCAAATATCGGCTGAAATATCAAATATATTATCAACCCGATAGCCATTATTATTCCTCCCTTATCTGTTCTTCCGACTTTTATTTCCAATTAGAAAGCATTACGGCTTCAAAGATCTTCTGTAATCAAAAATGTTCATTAGAACTAAATATATAAGCTTAATCAGGAACTGCAATGAATAATAGTATTAACGATAAACATTTGATAAGCCTCAATCATTCTAAATTGAATCCAAATTAAAACAAATAAATATAATAATTTAATTCTCAAACGCTCAGTAAAGTTGGATGAAGGAGTATTAGTACAATTAGCTAGTCCCAAAATCAAATTATGGAAAGAATCATTCCCACAAATAACCATAGTAAAATTCACCAAGAAAAATATGTAATGTTTATAAAGGTGTTTACGATACCCGCACTTCTAAAATAAAAACCAAACACACTGCAACCCATAAAGTTATTTCTGAATCAAAATACACGGTAACCATGCGATCTCCCGCCAACATCACTAATTAGCAACATTTATTCTTAACAAAGCCGTAATGAATCCACGACAGATTATAAACGAATCGTGGCAATCCTTCAGCTCAAAATATCATTGAACGACTGATAATCCTAAAACCTTGAAAATGACCCCACTCCCGCAAAATTGACGGTAAACCTTATCAAAAACATCCATAACATTCAGCAGAGCTTAACTTGGACATACAAATCTGAACCTCAGACAAGGGTTCTATGCAAACCCGCAGATTTGCATTCTTATAGTAATAATTGATAATTTCATCAACTCCTAACGATAGAGCATATTATATGAATACAACCTTCCGTAAGTTAAGAAACATAATGTTCATAATGAACGAAACCAATTCAAAGCACTCTACTACAAATATCAACGAAAATTTATTGCAATTAAACTTAGACAACGACACATAGTTTATATGTAATAAATATATTATATAATTATATAAATGAAAGATTTTTTCTTTGAAGAAATGGTATAACCAATAAATCTAGTATCAAAATGAAATATCAAAGTCACAAATACCATCAGCGATCGGTCACGAGTGTCAACTGTTATGTCACAAATAGCCTCATATATTTTATTTGGAAGTTAATATTAAAATATTGGTTTTTAATTCGAACTAAAAACTAAACTCTACAGATTTTTAAAGTACATTTTTTGTTTGAGACGGTCACAAATACCCTCATTTACTATAACATACTTAAAAAAATGAAACCCAACGACATTAAAACAACAAATCCTAAAAACAAGCAACAAGCAAATTAAGTAACAACATTGAATTAAAACAAATTACAAGGCAGCTATTAGAAAACTATAAAAACCATGGACATATTTATACAGACGGTTCAAAAGAGAATGGAAGAACAGGAATAAGAATATACGTATATACCAGTAAAGAATATTAAACTAGCAATAAAATTGGAAAATTCAACAGATATAAAAACTATCGAAACTATTTCAATCAAAATGGCATACGCTTTAGCACAATTATTAAATATTAATGATTGATACGGTAGGATTACCAAAAACAAAAACTTAATAATTCAGTAGATACCAGGACACATAGGAATTTAGGGAAATACCATTGCCGATAATTTAGCAAACATTGCATTATTACGACCAACATACACTCTTGACAACGAACTAACTATTACAAACACAATAAAATTAATAAATGATAAAACGAAGACCGAGTGAGAGACAATTTATTATAATATTTCTATACTAGCATAGGACAGTACTACAAGCATATCTGAGACAATCCTCCAAAAAAAATATGGTTTGGCAAATCTAAATTAACATGATCGGAAACAAAGCAACTTATAAGAATTATAACTGGTCACTCCTCTAATAAAAAATATAGATATATAATAAAAGCAGAAGATTCTCCAAATTGCTAAAATTGCAATTTAGTAGAAGATAATGACCATATAGTTAATATGTATATGTCCTACAAGTAATACTGTCACTACTGTTAAAAACATACTAAAAAATGAAGATGATACAAAATACAAGCCAATAATAAATTTTTACAAGAAATCCAATATCACTTTTAAGTACTGGAACATACAAATAGCATTTTTACTAATTCCACAACTTGCTAACAAAAACTTGCAATACTAATCTAGCATATCTTAGCACTAACATATCCTCTAGATGCGCTAACAGCATGCGTAGTTACATAAAAATTTTACATTTTAAAGATAAAATTAAAATAAAACAAATAAATACATTTTTAAAATATCTAAGCTAAAATAAGTATACCACACTATTCATAATTTCATTCATAACTTCATATATTATTATTTAAATTCAAAAAATTAATTAAATTTATAAAAATGTTTATTTCAAAGTTTTTCACTACAAAAAAACATAACTTTAAATATCTTTACATATGTATTATAGACATATGTTCAATTATTATGAAATATTTAATTGCAATGAATTAAGTATACCTACATATTTTTAATATTAACAATAGTAAGTTAGGTTAGGTTAGGTTAGAATGGCTGCTATCGCACACTTAGGCCAATATTGGCCCATTGTGATACCACAGGATCCAATCTCCCCTAACTCCCGCTGAAACCAACCAGAGCTACTGATGTAGCGTAAAATATCTCGCACCCTACAGTCCGCGAGTTCAGAAAGGCTGTCCATGTTGTACACACCCAAGTACTTACGTCTTTTGTATGATAGTGCCGGACATGAGCATAGGAAGTGAACTAGCGTCTCTTCCTCCTCTTCGTCCATACAACTTCTACAAAAGTCATTCTTCTCTAGACCCAGCCTTCTCGCATGTTCCCCAAAAAGGCAGTGTCCTGTTAGTATCCCTATGACCAATCCTAAATCTCGTTTTTCCAGAGATACAAGTGCCTTGGAGCGCCGCAGGTCCAGTTTTGGCCAAACTTGTTTTGCTACCCTGCATGTGAGGGTGTTGGTCCACCTCTCATCTGTTAAGGCGATTGCCTTTTTACTGAGCGTCAATTTGAGCGCTGCTATAGGCCTCCCCAGACCTGCCCTTTCCGGTTGCATCTGGAGAGTCGTACCGTACCTAGCTAGTTCGTCTGCCCTGCAGTTTCCCGTGACGTCCAAGTGACCAGGGACCCAGATCATCTGGATACTGAAATACTCGCTCATCTCATTAAGAGATGATCGGCAATCCAGCGCCACCCGTGACTTCAGAGAAACCACCTCTAGTGACCTGAGTGCCGCTTGACTGTCCACATAAATCGCGATATCCCTAACAGATACCACGTTATGCTTCAACCATGTCACGACTTCCCCTATCGCTACCACTTCAGCCTGGTACACGCTGCAGTAGTCAGGGAGACGAACAGAAATATTAACATTGAGCTTCTCACAGAAGACTCCAGCTCCTACTTTGCCGTCTAGCTTAGAGCCGTCCGTGAAAAATTGCAGTGCCTCGTTTTCCCGTATTGATCCGTTCCTCCAGGATTCCCTAGAAGGACAGATGATCCGGAAAACTTTATCGAAGCACAACGTTGGTTTAATATAATCTAGATTCACCAGTTCTTCCCGTAGTGATCTAACTATCGTCGAGTGTCCCACCTGAAGACACTTCCACTGAAAGACAGCCGAGAGCCTTGTAGCCACATTGGCTGCCATCTGCTTACCAAAAAATTCGATTGGAATAAGGTGGAACATAACCTCTAAAGCGCGTGTAGGTATTGTCCTAAGCGCCCCGCTTATAAGCATACAGGCCGTTCTTTGCACCTTCACCAACATCCTTATGTAGGTTACCTTTTCCAGAGCTGGCCACCACACGCCCACCCCGTACATCAGCACAGGTCTTACCACTGCGGTATAGAGCCAGTGTACCAGCTCTGGTTTCAAACCCCATTTCTTCCCTATTGCGTTTCTACACGAGTAAATGGCTACATTAGCCTTATTCACCCTTTCTACAATGTTAGGCTTCAGCTGAGCTTACTGTCCAAGATTATGCCCAAAAATCTCGCTCTGTCAGCAAACGCCAGTCTAATGCCGTTCACAGTAGGAAGGCTAACTACCGGAATTTTATATTTCTTAGTAAATAGTACAAGCTCTGTCTTGGACGGGTTGATCTCAAATCCGCATTTGCCGGCCCATTTCGTAACGATCAGGAGCGCATTCTGCATAACGTCCCTAATCGTATCCAGATATTTGCCTGAGACAGCTATCGCTACATTATCTGCATACGCTACAACCCCCATCCCCTCTTTCTCCAGTTCCAACAGCAATCCATTAACCACTGCACTCCAAAGAAAGGGGGACATTACTCCTCCCTGCGGAGTTCCTCTAACCACCCGCCTTTTAATGGTGGACTCTCCCAGTTCCGAGATAATAATCCTGCTTACCAGCATCTGATTTATCAACCTACTTATAGGATAATCCACCTTCAAAAACGACAATCCTTCCCTGATCGCCTCCGTTTTTACATTACTAAAGGCACCCTCAATGTTACCATACAGAACTCTTGCGAGTAAATTGACTTCTCAATCATGCGTACTAGATCGTGCAGAGCTGTGTCCACCGACTTTCCCTTACAGTACGCATGCTGAGACATTGCCCAATTCCTCAGATCAACTTTTGTTCGAATAAGTACGTCTATCAATCTTTCCAACGTTTTCAACAGAAAGGATGATAGAGTTATAGGCCTCAGGTCCTTTGGATAAGCCTGTGAGCTTTTTCCCGATTTCGGGATAAAAACCACTCTGACCTCCGTCCATTTCCTGGGAATATAGACCAATTGCAGACATCCTCTGAAGATAACCTCCAGCCAGGGGAGGATGACCGCAGAGTTCCTTTGAATCTCTGCTGGTATAATCCGATCCGGGCCCGCCGATTTATAAGGCTTAAAACCGTTCAGTGCCCACAGGATTCGTTTCCTGTCCACGATGCCAGCAACATCTGTTAAGGGTGTTCCTCGATGAGCTCCCGGCTCCATCGAGTCATCAATGCTTCCCGGAAAATGGGTCTCAATGAGAAGCTCCAATGATTCTGCACTTGAAGCTGTCCATAAGCCGTCCGGCCTAATTAAGTAACTAAAGTAACTAGGACTGGTTGGGTTAGTAGATAGAATTTTCCTTAGGCGAGAAGTCTCGGAGACCTCCTCCATTCTACAACAGAAGAGTCTCCAAGACCCCCTTTGTGCCCTCCTCAACTATTTTTTGTATTTTCTCAGGTCTTCCTTATGGAATCCCAATCCCGATTTTCCCTGGTGTTCTTAGCCTTATTAAAGGCTGTCCTACACGCTCTCCGATAGGTTCCCAACCCCGTGGTCCACCATGTCGGTTTCTGCCTGCCCCTAGACCTTATTAGGGGGCACGCAGCATTAAATAAAAGATTGCATGCCTTTGTGACAATATCAACCATGCCATCTAATTCCTCTATTGTCGCCGAAAGTCCAGGAACCTCCAGCGGCAATAGTTCCTTCAACACCTCCCCATATTTGTTCCAGTTTGTCCTTCTGGGATTCCTGAAGGCTTTCCGGGCAACAGGTTTGATGTTGCGGTTATATGTAATATATCGGTGATCAGAGAATGAGTGCTCTTTCGCCACTCTCCACCCACTGATCATATCAAAAATTGTTTCTGACGCACAGGTTACATCTAGAACCTCCTGTCGATTTCTAACAATGAAAGTTGGTTCACACCCAATATTGCAAACTACAAGGTTAGTATTTAATAAGTAATCAAAAAATAACTCACCCCTTTCATTAATGTCTGTGCTTCCCCAGATTGTGTGATGCGCGTTTGCATCACATCCAAGTATCACACCTACCTTTTTCTGACCTGCTTCCCGGATCAAATCCCCCAGGTTGTCCGGTGAAACCTCCTTCTCGCAATCCATGTAGGCTGAGGCTAGCCATAGTTTTTCACAGCCTACCTCAGCGCTCACCGCCGTAACGTCGCCGCTACTAAATTGTGGAAGAAGAAAAATATTCAAATTGTTTTTCGCTAAGAATAAGATACACGATTTGATCTTTTCAGAGTTGCTTGAGTATAATAATTTATACCCTTTCATTCCGAGGCCACAGATCCTGTTATTATTAATCCAAGGTTCTTGGATTAACACCAAGTCCTCATCTGACTTAGTCATTAGTCAGTCTGAGCACGAGAGCTGCCGAGGCAGCCTTCGTGTGGTGCAGGTTTATTTGTACAATGCTAACCATTGTAATCTACCTTACCCACCACTTTGTAACGCGCAGGGTAATTTGCATTACCATACGGTTATAGAAAATTTTTTTAATAACGAAGAATACTGAGCCAGAGCCTCTGAGCGGTCACCTTTAGCGCGGCTAAACTCAGGAGTAAGGGGTGGGGTTTTCAGAGGATACCTCAGTCTGGATAAACCGCATAAATTAATGGAAAGACGATGAAAATTAGAAGGAAATTAATTAAACGAAATGAAATTAAAGGAAACTATTGTAATTAAGAATGATTGATGAGATTTTACTCTAATGATAAAATCTATAGGGGCGGAATGAAACAAATTAATGATGTATTAAATGAAAACTATGGAGTTTGCTGGGGATTCTGATCATAAAAGAACCGGAACTTAATTAATATAACCAAAAACTAATAGATGGAACACATCAGCTGTGAAATGAATTTTCCCAAAAATTTTAAATTAACACTGAAAACGGAACAATCGATGGAAATCACCTTTACCTCTCATTGTTTATCTTACCTCAGCCTCATCAATGATTAGCTTAAACAGCCATGTTACAAATTCTCAGGAAAAAATTAATTAAATGAAAAACATAACAACTGGAGATTTTCATTTTCAAGTATGTATAAATTATTAGCATACAACTATTATTTATTCAAAATAAAAACTAAAGAAATTGGTACACAGTAAGATTCACTTCATAAGAAAAATTAGAAAAACGTTCGCGCGCTAATACGAATCATTCCGATAAGTTAATATAATCGACCATATGTATGCGAAAATAATTACGGAAATTTAACCCTAAGCCTAGGCTAACCCCCTATCTTAAACTAAAAAGTAATTTAATATAATCTTAACTATATATATAACTTAACTAAGAAGAAAATGAATCATAATACAAAAAAAAAAATATATAATTATAAAATTTAAAAAAAATTTAGCAAGATATTATAATTAATCAAAAACCTTTTTGTTTATGTTATCCATTTGATGTAAATGTAGCCTGTTGAATTTAAAGATGTATGTTGCGGGTAGAATTATTAGTCCAAATTTGATAGATGGTAGTACATAAATACATTCATAGTATGTACTTGATGAGCGAGTATAAATTCGTCTTACACTGATATTTTATATCGTTAATCAGTATTTAGTATAGTATATACATACTTATAATTGTGTTTTATGTTTAATGAATTACGATGATATTATTATTTAAGCAAAATATTATGTCCCGCTAATGTATCTGAATCTTCGTAGTACAGCGGTATTTTATTTATAGTTATTTAATTAACCCAACTATGGGTGTGGCTCAACAGTTAGTTTTGAGTTAGTTATTTTTTTTTTTCCACAAAACGGTATATATTCGCATCATTTAAAAAAATGGTAAATGTCTTTAAGCCCACATATCGGTTATCACAATTATATGATAAAACATTCGATGGGTCAAATTTAATTTATTTTTAGTTAATTGATTTATTGCTTATTATTTAGTTTCGTTATTAGATTAAGATTATTTATTTTTATTTGGATGGAAACTGTATATTGTTCACATATCACTACACAATTACGTTGTCTTATCCCGGTTTGTTTTTGCATTTTCGCACATGCAGTTTACAAATTTGGGAAAGATAAAAAAAAAATACGGTCTCGGAATAATTCGATATGTCCTAGAGACTTATATCGGCACGAATTTAATTATTTGTTTTTTTCACACAATATATTAACACTTCTTATATATATACTACTTAACAAGAATCACTATTAGTTTGTTTTAGTTGATTACCTTCGCATGATACAGCGGATAATATTCAAAATCAAACACTTGAATTAAGAGTAGACGACTTTCCGATAATTAACATTAACGTACTCCACGACAAAAAAAAATATACAGAACCGACTTCTCTAACGTATTTGGTCCAGTTTTTTATTTTATGCAATTTTAATTTTTCACAATTGCAATTTTTTTTTTTCAAGAATTATTCGCACAATCACAATGCTAATCGCTTTTATCAAATTTTTTTTTTCGACCGACTGTCCCTCATGAATTTTTGTTTTCGCTTTTATAGCATCTTCGTAAAGCTGTGTGTGTGTTACTTCATATTCGTTGGATTTATTTATTTATTTATTTTTTTCCCAAAACCAAATTTTACATGATTGCCCGATGACACAGTGGAACATGTTAACGCTGTGGTGGACAGCGCGGCGTTACAACTTCATGCACTCCCTGCATCAGGATAGTGTCATTTGGCTCGTTGGTTTGGTCGAAAACCCCCTCTCGTCGTGAGTTCGACGGGTTGCCCCCATCGGACTTCAGAGAGAGGAGGCTGCCTCCCATTACCAACTTCACTTCGTCCGAAATATCGGAACGGCTACTCTGGTCGTCCTCAGCCCGCTTGACCGTTTCCTGCCGGGTCCGTTCTACGTCGCCCCCAGGCTGGTCTTCCGCGCCCTTATCGACCTCGTCTTTCCTATAAACTTTAAGAGTGATCGACCCGAAACCGAAGTTGATCACTCCCTTAGGTCTAGCAAGGGAAACCAAAAATTCCTTATTGATCAGCATGATTGCCAATCTAAAGCCCCCCGTTGCCTCCTTCTGCTTCACAATCCTCCATCCTTCCGTTGGAAGATCGGGATTACTGGCCCGGATAATCTCAATGATCTCCTCTGGCTTATCCGGATCGGTTCGTAACCAGACGCGTGCTCGCGGCCTGCTCGGGATTTCCCCTCTGCTGACTGCTTCCAGCCTCGCGCCCGGCCACACCTCGCCTACTTCGGTCACTGCCCTTTTATAGAGATCGACCGATCTCTGGTCTGAGCACGCAGTTAGCTTAACGTGCCCTTGTTGCCATCCCGCATCTCTGCAGGACGGGGGGGATCCCGGATTTTCACTAAGGATCCTCAAGAAAATGAAGTTTAGTGCATTATACACTATCCCCAGTTTTCCGACGTGATGCTCCCATCTTCCTGACATTTGTCAATGACGGCTAGCACCAGCACGTGCTCCTTCAGGATTTCACTGAATAATTTCAGTTTCTGCTCCTTAGGAGCACTCGACGTCATGTCTGCTTGCACTTTGGCCCGCTTACTGCCTTCTGCTTCAAGCTCATCCTGAAACCTCTGTCTTTTAGACACAAGGACCCTCTCCGAGCTATTGCAGCCGACAGTTTTCTTAGCCCATGCTACAGATTCCTTCTGCGCAACTGTAAGCTGCCCCTCAGGGGTCGCAGCCAGTTTCTCCAGAACTCTAAATGCCGACCGTCTCTCTCTGTACCGTCGTTTTGATCGGGGGATCTCTCTCGGTCCCCTACTGTTCTGTTTGGCAGTTCCGCTTCCACCTGGCTTCGATGTCATGGTGTTGCTTACCCTTGCCTCAGTTGAGGGAGCCCCACCTTTCTGGTTAGAGTTACTCCCCTCTATAGTACTTTCCGGTTTTTGGTGGGTACCGGTCCCCTTGTTTTTATTATTTTTTAAATCTTCCATTTATTCCCACGAGTATCGGAGAAATACGTCCACCTGCGCAGAGATCCGTATACGCAGGTAAGGCTCAATACAACTGGAGGTCGCCAGGTATCCAGAGGGCTCCGTTCACGACTGGGCTTTGTTAAATGGGCCCCCAGTCTAGTCGATCATCAGCACGGGTCGCATAACACCTTAATCCAGCCCATTGGCTCACCGAGTACCCCGCCTTCCACGCCCCCGCCCCCCCAACATCCACTCACTCATTCACCCATCTATATGGATATCCCAAACAAATGGGACCCATTTCATTCAGGGGATTACCGTTTATAGGGTTCCCTACTCACTACCTGGAGGCTCGAGAGTGCAGGGAGACGTGACGCTCAGTTCACCGTGGTTGTGGTCGATGGTTTTATGGCGCCATAAATTCGCCTTTCCCTACTGGGTATCATAGGCACTCAGAATTTAGTGAACAGAGGTAAACCACTCCCCCGTTCTCTGAGACTCTCCTTCCAGCAGAGCTGCGGTTGGGGACGGCTTATTTAATTCACCGCTGTATAAACTATTAATAAAATATTCAAAGAACACATATTTGAAAATCAGCCATCATAATGTAGTATTTATTTGTTAAATTTAAAATAAAACGGAGCATAAATTTATTAATTTTCTATAAAAAGAGCTTTCCGTTTAGTTGTATAAGTTTATAAAGTAAGATAATAAAGGGTGCTGCCGTGAATTCCTCTTACATCCAATTTAAAATGTAGTTTTATAAAAATCTTACTCATTTGGTAAATTCTGGTCACTTGCACATCAGAATTTTTGAGAAGGACGATGCACTTAATAGCAATCTAAACATTCCCCATTTATAACAAAAATAAAGAGAAAACGTGAGCTGAAACGAAATTTTATGAATCACCCTGTATAAACAATAATATTATTCATATTTGTAATACAATTTTTAAATCAAAATCTATTTACGAAAATTATTTTTGTATACCAAAAATCAACGATGTCCTGACTTTCTTAATTAAATATTATTACAAAACAGAACAAAACGTAAAAAACTTCAATTTTATCCGATTGCAAAACCGAGCTTTCTGTAATTTAAAAATCCGTTTACAGATGTCTCTGTAATAAATTTACTTGAAATTACAGAAAAGCGCATAAAATAATTAAATAATTATTTACGAAAATAAACCATTATTATTGTAAGTTGAGCGCGAAATCTTTAATACAATAATTTAACATAAATAATAAAACTCAAAACAATTATAAATTTTATTTATTATTCAGTTGGCGTAAATAAAGCTTTTCGTCGTAAAATATTCACCATCATAGTTGCTGTGCGCTGTAAAACAATAATAGAAAATTGTCACAATTATTTTTTTTATTATTTCAATCCAATCCGCTCGTGTTGCATTATTCTTGTGTTGCAATTCAGGAACAATTGGCATGCAATGAATTGAGCTTGTGTTAAAATATCGTTAACTTAATAAGACAAAATAAGATAATTATTGATCCAGGCGGGAATTTCTACAATGTACACGAAATCTCAATCATACACCTTAGCCGAAGGCGTTTAGCATCCATATATCAGCAAATTAACGGAAAGTTCTCTTGACGGGTGTCAATGTTGCGGAAAATAGTAAATTTTCCAGCTATAATGCATGCAATTTTAGATATTATTAATAAATTAATTAATTATGGATTGAATTTTAAATAAGCCGATAAACAATGCGAGCAGTTTTAGGATTCTTGAAAGTTTTTAAATATTTTTAATTTTTGTCGCTTTTGCTTTCTAAATTTATACATAAAAAAACATCTTTTGATTGCAAAAAGCTCTAAAAAATAATGTTTTTATTTTATAAAGCTATGTGTTGTTTATACTACAGGATGAAACAATATAGCTTGCGTATTTGTTTCGATGAAAAATCAAGTTTTTAACAAGTAACGAAAAAACAGTTTTCGAAGTTTGTCATCAACAATGTTGAAATAGAACCCAAAAGACAATAATCCCCATATTACATTGCTACTCCAAAAGCCTTTTTAACGAACGTTTGTTTTGGAAAAATAATTCTGAACTTTTTTATGGAACACTATACTAATTTCTAATTTTCTGTACATACACATAAACAAATTCTTGTTGCTACAAAAAAAAAAATTGTGTTAGACTAATTTAAATGTTTTTGCGTTAACTCAACATAATATGACTTAATATTAAATAATGATTTTCCTGAATATTGAATTAACCATTCACATTGAAAATTCAAACAAAGAGTTTATGTTTTTGTATACAAAAAAGCTTCTAAAAAAATACTTAAATACACTGGTTGTAATGAAAAAGTACAAAAATCAAAGTACATGGAAAAAATGGCGGAATACTACGGCTCTTATATTTAGGAGGCTCTGATAGTAATTCTACGCGTAACAACCCCTCCGGCTACGTCACCGAACAGAGCCTACCGTACTTTTTTTTGAAAGCTTGAAATTTCTACTTCTTCTTGCTAAATTATTTTTATAATGAATTTTGAATGAAAACGAATCAAAATTGATGATTAATAATTCAAGGTATTTTAATTTAAACAACAACACATAATTGAAGTAAAATATAAACAAATTTTATTGGCTAATACATCATAGTATCTACAGATGTATCAGCAAAAACTTGCTACTATCATTTGAATTTGAGTCAGTGTTAAAGTCACTGTTTAAATCACTCTCGCATATCTCGCTGTTATGTATATATTTAGTTATAGAACTTCCGTTTTTCTCATAGAAAATGGCACAGGTAGCTAAGTGAATCGCTCGTCACTTTTTGTGGAAACAATATCAAATTCGTAATTAACCTCAAATATCTGAATTTTATTCGATACCATTTCGACGCACATTAACATTAGATTTTCGGTTTCTCCATTTGAGTAATATAAATGAATATTTAAGTACCTGCGATTTCACTAGCTTTTCCACTCTTCTATAGACACGGCACATTTATAATTTTCTGCCTTCATTTTAATAATTTTTGCAATTATCTCGCTTCTGATACTGTTCTAGAATTTATAAATTCAGTTCATTATATCTGAGGGATTTTTCGGCAATATAAAACCTTGCATTTCGAAACTATGTCTAATAAACGAACTTTTACAAATATCGTTTATTAAAAATCCATTGAATGCTGCGAGTTTCGATATAATTCGTTCAAAATTGCGGTCTTGTTTGGGTTTTTAAAATAACAGCCAATTTGTTTAATTGTTTTACTTCTATGCATTGCCGATCCACTTGTGGAAGAATCATTTGCATGTTTCCACTCCATAATCATATTATGTAAGCTCCACTCAAAAAATCTAGTAGGTGAAATTGAATAAATCATTTCTTCAAAGTGATGGTAATTATGAAATATTCAATTGATTGCAAAAAATAAAAATTGTAATTAGAATTTTATTCAAATTAAGGAGAGATTTCTTCAAATTTGATTCACTTTTAATTAATAATGAATTTGATTAAATTTCTTCATTTTGCAAAGGTGATTTAGTTGAAGAATTGACGTTTCAAAAAATTCTACTAAATTTCGTTAAATCAAATATAAATGCATTCAATGTAACAAAATTGTTAACGACCTCTAAGAAACAAAAAGCACTTTTGAAGAAATATCTTCAAGTTGATGAAAGGTCAGTTGTATTATTTTAAACCATGAGGAAAACAACTTTTAAGTCAATTATAGGCGCATTATGTATTTGAAAACATCTAAAACGAGTTCTTTTTATGTTTAAAGGAATCTATATCTATATAAAAATGGTGCAAAAAATGTATGTGCGCGCATCAGTTGAGAACGACTAAACTGAGTTGGCTCAATCTTTTTGTATTGTGTTCGCAATTGCCAGGAGATGGTTCTTACGAAAGAAAATTTTGAAAAAATTCACCGAAAAAGTCTAAAAACCCGAAAAATCAAATAAAGAGCCATTTTCATATGAATTTTGTGTGTACAATTTTTATGAGCCAGGTGGTGCAGTGGTTAAAGCATCGGCGCTTCGATTGGGAGGTACTGAATTCGATTCCCACCGAAGGCTACATCCAAACAGCTACTTTTGTTTTTTATCCAATCTATTTATTTTATCTATTTATTTTCTCTATCTATTTATCTAAATAAAAATCAAGTCTCGCAAAAACTCGAGAACGACACGATCAATTTGAATGATTCTTTTTGTGCATTATTCGTCTCAATACAGTGGTGGTTTACGAAAAATAAAATAAAATCTTGTTTAATATGAATTTTGTGTGTACGTTTTGTATGTGATAGGTGGTACAGTAGTTAAAGCTTCGGGATTTGGACCTGGAGGTACTGGATTCGAATCCCATCAGAGGATGCATGCTTTTTTGCTTTGTTCGTCTCAATACAGTGGCGGCTTTGGAAAAAAGAAAATACGGAAAAACTCAAAGATATATCCGGAAACTCGAAAAAATCGGAAAATCGAAGAAAATTCTGAAAAATCAAAAAAAATCGGCAAATAGAAAATTGCGTTTTGTATAGAATTTTGTATGGAAATACACTTAACACCACCAATGAAAATTGTATTTCGACAATGATCATCCGTTTATATAGCCGCTTCGGATTATTTTCAATAGATGGCGTTGGTGGCGGACTACTATAAATATAAGTTGACCAAAATTAAAATCATAATTGTCCACATTATAGCATATATGTCAAATAATTGTAAAAAAATAAAATATAAATTCTTTTTGCATCAACCATCAAAGCAGTAACATCAGAAATTATTAACAATAAAATCATTTTATTTATTGTACCTTTATTTTGTGCCAAGTTTGTTTTTTATCGTGAAACCCACAATCTGTTGGCTCAAACATTACCATTAACATTGTTTCCATAAATTTATTGGTGTGTGACAAGTACAGTTATCTATTTGGATTGCGGGATTGAGATTGATTCGATCTGTAAGTTCTTTTTTGTGGATTATTGACTTCAAAGTAAATTAGTCAAATGAATCATTGTAATTGTTAAGAATATAGTTTTGATTAAAATGCCGGCTATAAGACGATCGAGCCTAGGACGAAAAAACCGTAATTCAGAAAGAATATGCACGGTGTACGTGAGAATTAAACACGAGAGCAACGCGAAAAATTAAATGAACAGAGAGGTGCTCATATCGGACAAGTTCGCGCTGCACGGACACCAGCTCAGGTTCGACAAAACGTAACTCGACGAAGAAGTGCGGTGGACATCGACTTGAATCACGCTGTTTTCATTTATGACAGTACAATCGACTACAAAAATCTTCGCTGCGTTGATATTGGCGCATTGTCTGCCGTGTGCTGTCATTGTGCAAAGTTGCATTGGCAAAGTTAAATTGCCGGTTTTGACTTCGCCACCGGAGCCATTGCGAACTTATCTTTATGGACATACAACGTTATCCATACATTTTCTCACACACACGCAACAATACAATCAGTGCTTTAACATGACGTCATTTGGAACCGATGTTGTTGTCCATCAACCCGGCTATAATCCCACCTATAAGGTAATGACGTCACCACGTGTTCATTATTTCAATAACGTTGAACGATTGTACTCATCATATTCAAAATTGCCCTTTATTTTATAGATTCAAGGTCAAATTTATCATCGCAGCGGAGCGTTGATGCCACCAGCAAATGAAGAACCCAAGTTTCTTCAAATTTATCTCGTTGGAAATTCCGAATTAGAATTGAATTATCGTCTTGCACTTTTCAATGCGTCCAAACGAGAGATAATCGGAGAACTAAAATGTCTTTTTCATGAACACAATGCGCTGGTTCGTCCTGGTCCTAAACTGCTTTAGAGACAATGTCTTCCGATGACCACAAAGTAATCATCAGAGCAGACAAAAGACCAACCGGAGGCCATGTGCGTCAGTACAATGCTCCCAATATTGGCGAAGTCGCAGTTGTAATTGTTGGTGAAAATGTGGAGTCCCGCGATATTATCATCACGCGGCGTGATGGCGGACAAGTGCAGCGAGTATATGAAACTCATCGGTCATATGATGCACTTCAGTATCCATTGATGTTTTGTCATGGAGAGGATGGTGGTAGCCAGATAAAGATTGTCAATCCGCTGACCGGTTAGTTATTGAGCTGTCGATCATACTTACATTGGTATAAAAATAATATATTCATTTTGCAGGTGAAGAAACAAATAAGAAGGTCAGTTCAATGCAGTTTTACACTTATCGGTTGATGATGCGACAAAGCGAGGACAATCATATTTTGAGATATCGTCGATTGTTTCAACAGTATTGTGTCGATATGTACGTGAAGATCGAAACGGAACGTTTAAATTTCATCCGCTTCAATCAATCAAAACTACGTTCCGAGCAGTACATTCATCTGCGCGATACCATCGTTTCGGATGGAGATGCAACCAACGCCGGTTAATTGACCATTCTTCCAGCAACATATGTCGGCAGCCCACGGCATATGCATGAATATGCGCAGGATGCTATGACGTATGTGCGGCATTACGGACGGCCAGATTTGTTCATCGCACGTTCACATGCAATCCGAAATAGTCTGAAATTATCGGTAATTTACTGCCAGGACAAACTTCCAGCGATCGCCATGACATCACCGCACGTGTGTTTAAACAAAAACTCAGGACGCTAATGGACTTCGTCCAGTAGAGTGGCAGAAGCGTGGTTTACCACATGCACACATTCTGCTGTGGTTAATTGAGAAAATCAGACCAGACCAAATCGATTTAATCATCAGCGCTGAAATATCAGATTCAGAAACCGACCCGGGGTTGTTCGCAGTAGTCGCAACAAATATGGTGCATGGTGCTTGCGGAGATCACAATCCAGATTCACCGTGTATGGCCGATGGGAAATGCACAAAACAATATCCGTGTCCGTTGCTGCCATACACAATTAGTGGAAACGACGGTTACCCAAAATATCGGCGTCGTTCATCCGAAGATGGTGGCAGAACAGTCACGATGACGGTGAAAAGAAAAAATATTGTGGTCGATAATCGCTGGATCGTTCCGTATTGCAAGCTTCTATCGAAAACATTCGCAACACACTGCAATGTTGAGTACTGTAACTCCATTAAGTCCATTAAATATGTCTGCAAATACGTGAACAAAGGTAACGACCTGGCAGTGTTCGGCATTGCAAATGACGAAGTGTCAAGATTCCAATTGGGCCGTTTTGTCAGTTGCAACGAGGCGATTTGGCGTATTTTCTCATTTGCATTACACGAACGTCATCCCACTGTTCAACATTTGTGGGTGCACTTGGAGAATGGACAACGTGTCTATTTCACGGAAGCTAATGCAGCACAACGAGCAGAATGACCACCAGCTACAACACTCACTAATTTTTTCGAAATTTGCCAAAGCGATCTGTTCGCACGAACATTGCTTTACTGCGAAATGCCATGCTATTATACTTGGAACCAGTCAACGAAGAAGTTTCAACGACGAAAAAAAGGTCAACCTGTTGCAGGATACGTAAACATGTATTCGACTGATGCGCTTGGCCGTGTGTACACCATGCATCCACGACAAGGCGAATGCTTCCATCTTCGTTTGCTTTTGTTCCATGTTCGTGGTCCTACTTCGTTTAAATCTCTTAGTACTATAGATGGTGTATTGTGCGCCACAAATCGAGAAGCTTGCCAACGTCTGAATTTGCTGGAAAACGACTCACATTGAGAATCAACACTCGCCGATGCCACTGCTTCTGCGCCGGCATATCAAATTCGTGCATTGTTTGCGATCATCATAGCGGCGTGTCATTCATCGAACGCATTGGAATTGTGGAACAAATAGAAGGACGAGATGGCTGGCGACATTTTACATGGAGTTCGCACTACAACATCAAACTATGAGCTAGAAATGAACGACGAGATACGCAACGAAGCTTTCATCATGCACGATGCATTTAATCGTGAATTGCAACGAGAGCAAGAGTACGATCGAGATTCGATGAGCCAAATAATGCGAACAAATGTCCCGCTTTTGAATGTACAGCAAAAGAACGTGTACAATGCATTGATGAACGCAGTTGATGAAGGAAACGGTGGAATATTCTTCCTCGATGCTTCCGGTGGAACAGGCAAAACATTTCTGATTTCATTGCTTTTGGCCAAAATTCGCTCGAGATCTGAAATAGCGTTAGCCGTTGCATCATCGGGAATTGCAGCCACATTGCTAGACGGCAGCCGGACTGCACATTCTGCGTTTAAGTTGCCGATGAATATCCACACGAATGACAAGCCAGTGTGCTCAATTGCAAAAAAATCGGCGATGGCCAAGGTACTGCAGGATTGCAAAATCATCATCTAGGACGAGTGCACAATGGCACATAAACGATCATTGGAAGCGTTCAATCGAACGATGAAGGATTTACCAAGTGACTCAAGGCATTTTGGTGGAGCAATGATTCTGCTGGCTGGTGATTTTCGTCAAACGCTACCTGTCATTCCGAGATCGACAGCTGCAGATGAACTCAATGCATGTCTGAAATCGTCAAGTTTATGGCGCTATGTGAAGAAGTTGCAGTTGACCACGAACATGAGAGTCGCGTTACAGAACGACTCATCAACTGCTGATTTTTCAAAACAACTGTTGGCGCTTGACAATGGTCAAATTGCTGTTGATGTTTTGACCGGATCGATTTCGTTACCTTTGAATTTTTGCATATATTCACGACGTCGAAGGAAGAGCTTATCACGAAAGTGTTTCAGAACATCCGCCGAAATTATATGGATCACAATTGGCTCAGCGAACGAGCGATTTTGGCAGCGAAGAATAAGGATGTTGACACTCTGAACTACTTGATTCAAAACCAAATCGCTGGAGAAATGCATTGTTACAAATCCGTTGACTGTGTTACGAATCAAGACGAAGCAACCAACTATCCAACCGAGTTTTTGAATGCGCTTGATTTGCCGGGAATACCGCCACATAACTTGATGCTCAAGGTAGGATCTGTTATAATCATGCTGCGCAATCTGAACCATCCGAGATTGTGTAACGGAACGCGATTGGCTGTGAAGAAACTGATGAACAACGTGATTCAAGCGACGATCATCAAGGGCAAATTCAAAGGAGAGGATGTTCTAATTCCGAGAATTCCTCTGATTCCAACTGACATTCCGTTCGACTTCAAGCGCATTCAGTTCCCCGTTCGTTTGGCGTTCGCTATGACGATTAACAAATTGCAAGGACAATCATTGGAAGTATGCGGAATAAATCTGGAATTTCCGTATTTTTCTCATGGTCAGCTGTACGTCGCCTGTTCGAGAGTTGGCAAACCGTCATCGTTGTTCATTTACGCACCGGACAACAAAACAAAAAATATTGTTTACCACAATGCATTGTATTGATTGGCGTCTGTATTACATTTATTTCCATTCGAATAAAATACATTGAATTCTTTTAAATTCCAACTGGCTCCAATTCATTTCCACAGTGAGAGCAAAATCCAATAAACAACTCAATTTTCGATAGATGTCTGAGTTTCAATAGACAGTTCATTGCCTTTCAATACTTTAGTGTTGAATTCGATGAAAAAGAGAATGGAATGGAATGGCCACTCAATCGTCTAACTCAAACGTTTATTGAGAATTGAGTTGAGTTGTTTGATTTTCTTTTCATTAAATTCAATTTTTGTGAAGGTCAAAAGTGTTTGCTCGGACGAAGTAATTTGGGGTGAGACAAAGTTCGCCGGTTCAGCTAGTATTATATAAAAAGACATATCTCGCGGTAAACTTAGAATAATAAATAAATTTAAAATAGAAATTAATAATTGAAGCCGCTGAATAACCTAATAATAACAATAAATAGTTAAGCAAACATTTGAATAGATATTATTCGATTTTTATTATATTAAATTGCGGCCATTTTTTTTTGTGACAAAATGTGGTTTTACTGTTATTGCTAATAAAAAAAAGTGTTTAAGTGTTTGCAAAAAATAACAAATAATTAAGCATATGATAAACAAGGATAACGCATCACTACAACATCAAAAAATGTATTTCCGAAAGCATTATGTTGGAAGAAACTATCCAACCCATCCAAATAAATAGATTTTTGGATGGGTTGGATATAGTTATAATTTTATTATATGTACAAATATATGTAACAAGTTATAGCTATTATGACCGACAAATACTCTTTGGCAAACGAGAACACCATTGACAAGCAACCAAAAATTTAATTCACTATTGAAGTATGGAACAAATGGAAGTACAAGTATAAGAAACTAATCGACTACAAGTTGGTATGTATATAACAAACTCACACACGTTCGAATTTTTTAATTTCATTGAATGATTTTTGGAGGCTTCGTTCAGCAAACGGAATAGTAACTTACGTGTAATTGTAAGGTAAAACGAGTGTTAAATAAGATATAAACCATATTCAAGTGAAATTCTGAGAAAAAATTGTGCAATTAAAAATGGCTCAATTTTTTGAGGCTATTCAAGTATCGTACAACGATACTATCGAAATAGTGCCTGTAGTAGGAACGGGCGAATTTTCATACGATGTATTTCATTCCGCGGGTATTTCACATAAAATTCAATTAGATTAATTATTATAGAATAATTATATGTGTATTTAATTTCTTTAGTTGCTTCTCATTTCAAAATTAAAACTAATTTTAAATTTATCATGCAGAGTGGAGCTGAAGTTAAAACAGATTTTTTTGCATCGTATGTAAATCGGTACCAACAGAATTTAATTCTAGTTGTCTCAGAATTAAAAGAAAAAAATTTGGTCATGGAAGATGAGCCTGTTTTTTTAGTTAGTGACAATAATTATACACATTTACAAGACAACGGCCTTGAGGTATTTCATTTAGAAGAAAATCCAATGGCACAATCTACTGTTTTAACTTATAATAGCGACCCTCCAGGTACAGACATATTTAGAACCATTTCCTGCGAAGCCAGCGTCGAATTTCTTAATTTTAATCAAAACAACAAAATCATCCATTCAGAATTCACCGTAAAAGTAACATTTTAACAATAAAACACATTTTTAAATAACCATTAATTATTCACAATTTCTTAATTTAAGAGTATTTATTCGCTGCTAAACAAATCGGCAAAAGATATTTTATTTAAATATCAAAAGGATCCGCAGTCGCTAAACAACCACGATAGGGTGAAAATCTCCAAAATAATTATCCATTCCATATTGGATGAAGTACCAGAAAGAACGTAAGTATTAGGTTATGTACTAGAATATATAATAAATGTATAATTCCAACACAAAAGGTATCTTATACATTGGTAATTTTAAAAAAACCGTCAAAGTCGATATGTGCAGAATTTAAACATAGACAAATTACAATAAGACTGCTAAACCAATGGAAAATTTATGTTTAAATCAAATTCTCGATGTCGTTACAAATGGAAAAAATTTTCTAGCGGCTGTTAGTAGAAATATTAGTCAACACTCAAACCCTATTTTGGTCTACATTATGAGCGCAATACATATTTCTCGCTCAATATATTTTTTCAATACGCGCGCGACAAATAAAATTTTTTATATTTGTGTATACAGTAAAAAAGAAACAAACGGAAAAATAACAAATTCAACTTATTTTTTATTTTCGTTTGAAAGTATCCTTTCTCTTATTTGTATGATTTATATTTTAATAAAACAGAATGAAATGAAACTAAAACGCACGTATTATCTATATACATACTCGTATATACATATGTACTATTTAAAATAATGTTTATGCACGATCGATAATTTCTTGTTTAGATATATAGAATTTAAACACGTGGTGACCATGAAAAGGAAGAGGATCTATTTTAGATGTAAGTATGTAGCTACGATGATTGTTTTGGTGTGCTGCATGAAGTATAATTTAAAAAACAAATATTTGGAGGAAATGATAAGAAACATCAACAATTTATGAACGAAAGGGAAAAGTATTATAATTAAATGGTTTTTTAATGATCGCAGAAAACAATTACATATACATATTACATATTTGTGTTTGGCTACATTATGTATATTTTATATGCCTATCTATACTGGTTTGTCCAAATTAAATACATTCATGACTTAATTTTCCCTAAGTATATTATTAAGCATGCATGATTTAAATTCGATAATTTTAAAATACCTAATAATTTTATAAATGATTTTATTTTTGAGAAAATGAATAAAATCAGCTTACACCGGAAAGATGTCTTTGGGAAAATATACTATGTATTGGGATTTGCCTCCAAAAAAATTGGTCAAGCATACAAATTTTTGTTAACGTTTTCCCCTTATTCCATATTATCTGAAGCATGGTATAGCATGGCATATTATAGGACTTGATTTGTTTCAACTAGCTTTTGCAAACATTTTAAGACGTCGGAAATAAAAGCTAGTTTTTGATTTTAACTAAATTTGCAAAAACATTGATATTTCGATTGCGGTTGTGGTATATACAAATATAGAATTATGAGTATACACAATATCCGTGCAATTCCATTTTTAATATGCTAACCCCAAATAAAAATCATCTTAAGGTTTTAAAATGACAAAATATAAATATTTCGTTGTTCGTTGTTGTCAATTGATTTACAAGCTCACATTAAAAGTGCACTGCAATTTTTCAGATACCAACCACCCCTTATCATGAAAACTACCCCAAATTTCCCTAGAATAAATGACCACTTCTTTGAAAATTTCAAAAATAGACTATTCAATATCGGATAATGGGTATCGCTTTATAATCCACATCAGAAATGCAATTCGATTGTTAAGTTGTAACTTTAAATCATGGACACAAATTTATTTAGCCACCCACTTTATTTATTAGGCGTATAACTTAATTTCTACAGATTTTTTCTTCGAGCTTAAAATTATATTTAAAATAGAAATATTTTCACGGTGTTTTGTGATTTTTACAGGAACATCTCAGAATAACAGAGTTTGCAATGGCAACTGATAAACAGCACATTCGGCACTGCATTCTATACAAATGAATTCCAATAATGAAAAAAAGCTTCTAAAGCACGGGAATCAATTTGTAGTGGTCTTGGTGTCGACCTTGTGTCTTATGAAATTTGTAATTATTGGTACAAACGTTTTAGAAGTGGTGATTTCGATATTAGCGACAGCCTCGAAAGTTTGAAGATGTGCGAGCTAACCTGGAATATACAACAGCAACAGGCATAACTCAGAAAAAACCTAATAAATAAATAAAATAATGCGGAATAATTGGATTCATATTAGTTTTCAATTCCTATAAAAATCATAAACATTTGATAGTTTAAATTCTCCTAAACTTCTGAAAATTTAAATGAATTGTAAGAAAATATATACTATGGACTTGAAGGATATAAAAATTAATTAAATAGAGTAAAATATTTTCTGGACAGTTATTTTTCAGTAATTATCTTCTCCTGTACTAAATATTAATTTATTGCATTAATATGCCCAGTACCAAGTGAATTTTCTAAAACTGGTGATGTACATGTATTTAATTAATGTGTAATAATCCATCACCATTAGTCATACATACTTTAATCGTATATAGTTCAATGAGTTGTCACTGATTTTAGTGAGGCCTCATTAAACCTTATATGAAACATGTCTTTGTTTTCGGTAAGACTTCAGTGGGCTGAACTTGCTCGACATGTTTAAAGAGTTCGTAGTATAAATATTTTTTGTATATAAAATCAATAAGGACTTCTGCCTGATGACCTAAATCAAGGACAGGCTCACGAACGCCGCACGGAAGTCCCAGAAAATATTCGAACCCAATTCAAACAAAATTAATTATAAATGGAACACACAATCTAAATTTAATAAAATAAAAAACATTTCGTGCTAACATAAAAGGTGTTTTTTTAGAGGTTCACAATTTAGAATTAAAATAGAACAAAGAAAATTATTTTGAATATCAGTGAAACCAGCTTTATTGGATAGATAATTTTATGCTTGTTTCAGTTGTTACAACCCCAATATTGTGTAATAAAGGCAAATGAAACTATCATATTTTTCTTTTGTACAGCTGTTAAGCTACTAATAGGGAAATATCCAAGAGTAATTTTCCAACGAGCAGTACAACTGACAAACATAAACACAAGTACTTGAGTAGCTTAAGTATTATCATTTGGGTCACTACCTTCAAACTAGGCGTATCCAGATACGGGAACCCCTTCAAGAACACGATTAATTCGTTCCGTGTTCTTTGAAATCGTATTGTTCGATACTACAAAAAATAAAATAAAAAAAACGTTACGTTTTATTTTTTGTAATGATATACAAAACACAAAATAAAAAAGAATAACGAAAATGGATATCCGCGTTCTTCAAACCCCGTGTTCTTGGAGGGTTACCTGTATTATATTGGTATGATAATCATACTCGCATTTTGGATGAATGGACAACTCATCCAAGCATACATTTACAATAACGGCCTCATCTGAGGCAAGCAGTTTTTAAATTGGTTTCGAACATATTCACAGGCCTTCGGAGAATAAAAGTTTGATTTTAAAGCAAACCTCCGTATTTCTTCTGGATATTTTCTGCCTAACTTTCGATTTTTAATTTTAGCTCAAACAATTGAATTTGGGTCAAAATGGTTTAAAAAATTATCTTTCTGGCAAGAACTAATTAAATTTTTTTCTTCAAGTTCGTCTATCAGGTAGCCCAAAATACTATTTTTTCTTCTTTATCTCATACTTGTTTGTCGTAGGTTCCTATTACTTTATGTGTTTGTTGTATTTAGTCCTTAAAGAAGTCCTTCTTGAACTCGTAGAAAGATCAGCACCTGATGAGGCCATTGCTCACTTTAACGTTATTTTATTAAATTGTTTGTATATGTAAGAAGGTTTTATACTTTTATTAACAAAATAAAAAGAAGTAGTACCACTACGATTGCTAGCACCAAGAGGTGAACTATTTGTGATTTTTGTAATGGTCTGCAATTTCGAAGGACTTTTGTTTAAATCGGATATATTATCGTCATTAAAATTTTTTATTAATTCACGATTATAAAATCTATATTAGTTCCCAATACCATTAGTTCAGGTACTTCGTCAATTGGTGGTAAATAATTCTGGTCATGATCTTTATTATTTTTATTTAAACGCAACGACTTGATTGCCAAATCACTTAATAAGTTCAACGCATAGATTGGATCCTCCTCAACTTGAGAAGAAACTTCAAAATTAGCCCCAATAATATCGTTAGCATCATTTATAGAAGTTGGATAAACGTCTTGGGAAACAAATTTTCAAACAACCATGTTTTTTCAGTATGATATGAAATTACGGTTTGATTAATATTAGGGCATGTATTTTTAAGGTAATTTTCAATGACGTCAAATCCACACGTTGATTTGTCAATGAACAAGATGAGAATGGCCGATTTTCTTAAAAAACTCCTCTGATTCTCTTTTGTCTGTGGCATGGAATAATCATGCACTTAGTGCACCTTGCTCACCGAAGCCATTTGCTTTCAACCATTGCTTTTTCAATTTTCCATATTTTGGTAAGCTAAAAACAAATGTTTACATTATAATTTCTGTAAAAATTGTAATTGTGATCCACAAGTATTTGCCGAAACATCATTACATCCATATACAATCACTATTTGGTGCACTTTATGGGCTGTTGGATTCATTGGTCTACATGTTTTCAAAAACTATGAAGGGCAGATTGTTACAGTGAACGGTATAGGGACATGATTTCTAACTTTGTTGTGCCCCAATTGGCTGCCATACATATTGCTGAAAAGTGGCTCCAACAGGACGGTGCCACATGCCACACAGTGCGGAATATTTGATAAAAGACTAATTTCACGTAATGGTCCTGTTAATTGGTCACCGAACTAACTCCATTAGATTATTTTCTTTGGGGATATGTTAAGTCACATGTAGACGCTGGTAAACCAGAGACGATTGTACACTTGGAACACAACATCCGGCGAAAAGAAAAATTGCGAATTGCTGCGAAAAGTGTGTAAAAATTGGACATCTAGATTGCGCCATCTACGTTGCAGAGTGCAGACGCTGTTGCCATATGGCCGAAATCATATTCAAGCATTAATGGCATAAAATTATTTATCCAATAAAGCTGGTTTCACTGATATTCAAAATATTTTTCTTTGTTCTATTTTAATTCTAAATTGTGAACCTCTAAAAAAACACCTTTTGTGCTAGCACGAAATGATTTTTATTTTATTAAATTTAGATTGCGTGTTCCGTTTATAATTAATTTTGTTTGAATTGGGTTCGAATATTTTCTGGGACTTCCGTGCAGCGTTCGTGATCCTGTCCTTGATTTAGGTCCTCAGGCAGTTCTTATTGATTTTATATACAAAAAATATGTATACTACGAACTCTTTAAACATGTCGAGCAAGTTCAGCCTACTGAAGTCTTACCGAAAACAAAGACATGTTTCATATAAGGTGTAATGAGGCCTCACTAAAATCTGTGACAACTCATTGGACTATATATGATTAAAGTATGTATGACTAATGGTGATGGATTATTACACATTAATTAAATACATTTACATCACCAGTTTTAGAAAATTCACTTGGTACTGGGCATATTAATGCAATAAATTAATATTTAGTACAGGAGAAGATAATTACTGAAAAATAACTGTCCAGAAAATATTTTACTCTATTTAATTAATTTTTATATCCTTCAAGTCCATAGTACATATTTTCTTACAATTCATTTAAATTTTCAGAAGTTTAGGAGAATTTAAACTATCAAATGTTTATGATTTTTATAGGAATTGAAAACTAATATGAATCCAATTATTACGCATTATTTTATTTATTTATTAGGTTTTTTCTGAGTTATGCCTGTTGCTGTTGTATATTCCAGGTTAGCTCGCACATCTTCAAACTTTCGAGGCTGTCGCTAATATCGAAATCACCACTTCTAAAACGTTTGTACCAATAATTACAAATTTCATAAGACACAAGGTCGACACCAAGACCACTACAAATTGATTCCCGTGCTTTAGAAGCTTTTTTTCATTATTGGAATTCATTTGTATAGAATGCAGTGCCGAATGTGCTGTTTATCAGTTGCCATTGCAAACTCTGTTATTCTGAGATGTTCCTGTAAAAATCACAAAACACCGTGAAAATATTTCTATTTTAAATATAATTTTAAGCTCGAAGAAAAAATCTGTAGAAATTAAGTTATACGCCTAATAAATAAAGTGGGTGGCTAAATAAATTTGTGTCCATGATTTAAAGTTACAACTTAACAATCGAATTGCATTTCTGATGTGGATTATAAAGCGATACCCATTATCCGATATTGAATAGTCTATTTTTGAAATTTTCAAAGAAGTGGTCATTTATTCTAGGGAAATTTGGGGTAGTTTTCATGATAAGGGGTGGTTGGTATCTGAAAAATTGCAGTGCACTTTTAATGTGAGCTTGTAAATCAATTGACAACAACGAACAACGAAATATTTATATTTTGTCATTTTAAAACCTTAAGATGATTTTTATTTGGGGTTAGCATATTAAAAATGGAATTGCACGGATATTGTGTATACTCATAATTCTATATTTGTATATACCACAACCGCAATCGAAATATCAATGTTTTTGCAAATTTAGTTAAAATCAAAAACTAGCTTTTATTTCCGACGTCTTAAAATGTTTGCAAAAGCTAGTTGAAACAAATCAAGTCCTATAATATGCCATGCTATACCATGCTTCAGATAATATGGCATAAGGGGAAAACGTTAACAAAAATTTGTATGCTTGACCAATTTTTTTGGAGGCAAATCCCAATACATAGTATATTTTCCCAAAGACATCTTTCCGGTGTAAGCTGATTTTATTCATTTTCTCAAAAATAAAATCATTTATAAAATTATTAGGTATTTTAAAATTATCGAATTTAAATCATGCATGCTTAATAATATACTTAGGGAAAATTAAGTCATGAATGTATTTAATTTGGACAAACCAGTATAGATAGGCATATAAAATATACATAATGTAGCCAAACACAAATATGTAATATGTATATGTAATTGTTTTCTGCGATCATTAAAAAACCATTTAATTATAATACTTTTCCCTTTCGTTCATAAATTGTTGATGTTTCTTATCATTTCCTCCAAATATTTGTTTTTTAAATTATACTTCATGCAGCACACCAAAACAATCATCGTAGCTACATACTTACATCTAAAATAGATCCTCTTCCTTTTCATGGTCACCACGTGTTTAAATTCTATATATCTAAACAAGAAATTATCGATCGTGCATAAACATTATTTTAAATAGTACATATGTATATACGAGTATGTATATAGATAATACGTGCGTTTTAGTTTCATTTCATTCTGTTTTATTAAAATATAAATCATACAAATAAGAGAAAGGATACTTTCAAACGAAAATAAAAAATAAGTTGAATTTGTTATTTTTCCGTTTGTTTCTTTTTTACTGTATACACAAATATAAAAAATTTTATTTGTCGCGCGCGTATTGAAAAAATATATTGAGCGAGAAATATGTATTGCGCTCATAATGTAGACCAAAATAGGGTTTGAGTATTAACTAATATTTCTACTAACAGCCGCTAGAAAATTTTTTCCATTTGTAACGACATCGAGAATTTGATTTAAACATAAATTTTCCATTGGTTTAGCAGTCTTATTATAATTTGTCTATGGTTTAAATCACAATAAAATGAATGGTACATTCAATCATTTCTAGATATAGCAGCAATACCACATATATTATATTGACAATTTTTCGGTTTTCGTGTTATTAGTTACCGTTGAGTTTAGATTAAATTGCCGGTTTTTTATTGAATCCCAGCAGAGTCAGGGTCCAAAAAAAAGCAAATTTTCATCATCGATTTCGGTCGGTGATGTTAATAAACACAACTAACTATGACCCTCTGTTGGAGTGCACAATTTAGTGCCGACCCACCGTTAATGTCAATGTACAGGTTGACATGGAACTTGCAACGTGCAGGTGATAATTGTATGAATAGGTGTGCAGAGTGTGAATGAAGCACCATGGGCCCAATATGGCATTGAGTGTGAAATCGGCTTGGGTTCCAAAAAACTAATTTTTTATATATATATTTATAAAATTTTCAAAGAGAATTACGTAGAAATTTTCTGAAATATTGATTTGCTATAAATTAATTATTAAATATTAAAGGTTTAACACTGTTTTGGATTTTAGCTTGAACAAAGAAAATTTATCCCAATTTGGCGATATTATCTTAACCATATTTGATAAAAACACGGAGTGGAAAGGTGTTTATTATAATCCTGCGGAATTTGGAAGAGCAGCTAAAGGCAAGCTTTACAACGCCTATTTTAATAAAAAAAATATTTTATCGAAAGCTGAAATTATAACTATTCGGAAACCATCAAAATCTACCAGTATTATCGGATCTAACTCACATGCAGAAAATATTATACTGGATGATGATATTAAACTAGCAATTGATTTTTTATCTAAAAACGTTGAACCATGGACCAAAATTGAGGAAGAATGGAAAAAAACACATCACCATCGTAATCTTATATTGGACTCAAAAATTAGCACAAGTGAATATCTCAGCAAATTTTTATGTATATTAGAACCAAGGGGATTGCAGCTCTTGGCTATTGATACCAAATTACGGTATTCTCTGATTAGACCACTTAGTCAAGAACAATTTAGTACATTGGCTGACAAAATTATTAAAAATGGAACCGAATCCAAAAGCAGTGCAGTCAAATACTATCTTAATATTTTAAAAAATGAAGGTATAATTAACTTATTGTTGCAGATAACTTTTGCAAATTTTAAATATTTTTCTGGTTTTATTTAACAGATACTCGATTTAAGGAACTGATTAGTTTGTTAATTTTACCTCATATTGTACAAACGACATTTATAAAAGGAAAAAAAACGTCCAAGTAAAATAGAAGTCCAAGAAAGCTTCATTCAACATGTGCAGGTATAATATTAACAAATTTAAGTATATTAACTGTACAAGTCAATTTTAACGATTTTTTGTATTCTAGTAGGAAGCTGATGTCGAAAAAGCAAAACAAAACTTCACTCAACCTAGAATTCTATTAATCGGACAATTGTGTAATCCAACAGCAGCCATTACAGTTGCAGACAAAGTTTTTTATATTGAAAACGCAAATAATTGTTTAAAATCCTGTTTTGATATATTTTGGAAGAGTCTAATCATATTTGGATATTCATAGATCGGCAAGTCTTCAATTTAAATATAACCAAGACAGCGTTACCAAATATTGACTTATTGATAAAATCACTTAAGTAGAACTAAGCACTATAATAATTTACCTTACAGATATTATTAAGATAAAATGATTATTTGTCTAGTATGTAACGTAGATTTTAGTGGTATAAATATTTATCTTAAGCACTTAAAAACCCATAATTTAATTTACTATAAATGTCCGTTTATGAATTGTATTCGAAAATTCTCATATATTGAATCTATGAGAACACATTTAGCTACTCATTATTTTCAAAGCACTACGGGTGCTGTAAATGAAATAAATATAAATGAATTAAACGCAAATGAAATACAGGAAAGTTTAAACATTTGTGCACCTAATTATATAAATAATTCTCAAGCTGATTTTCATAACATAAAATATGATATGTTAAAATTAATTGTGAATATTTATAATGAAAATTCGGTATCGAGGAAAAAAGTTTTGCAAATATTAAAACAAAATTTTCAAATTTTTAAGTTTTATATCGATAAAATTATCTCGAAAATGAATAATAGCGGAGATGAAATAAACCAATATTTACAAACATTAGCTGATAGTTGTAATCTTGGAAGTGAATATATTTTATTTAAAGAACTTGCTAGTGCTGATTATTTATTTTACCCTGAAACGCGTTTAATTAAAACTATAATGTTCATATTATTAATTCCAATGAAGGATCCATTTTATGGAATAAAAATATAACTATTCAATTAATAAATTTGAAAGAATTATTTTCAAAGTTATTTAATAAAACTAAAATGATTTTTGATATTATAGACTATATTGAAAATCTCAAGAATGCTAATAATGGCCCAGTCATTCTCAACTACATTCGAACCTTAAGTTGGGCAAAAAAATTAGAAAACGTTCATTTAACTCATGGCATCTGAGTTTTACCTCTTTTTATATACTTTGATGATTTTGAGCCAAACAATCCGTTAGGATCCAGTAGCAACAAACAAAAAATAGGAGCATTATATTTAATGATCCCATGTATGCCCCCTTATTTGAAGGCAAAATTAAGTCAAATTTACTTAGCAATGCTTTTCTTTTCTTCCAAACGTAAACAATTAGAGCCAAATGGCAACAAACACATATTTACTCCCTTAATAAACCAATTAAATTATTTGCAAAATTCGGGTAAAGAGATAAATCATCCAAGTAAAGTTAAACTAATACCTCCTCTAATTCTTGGGGATAATTTAGGTTTGAATCAAATTTTGGGATTTTCTGAGAGTTTTAACTATAATTATTTTTGTAGAATTTGTAAAACCGATAAAATAACAACTCATTCATTATGTTTGCATAATTCAAGTAATCTAGAGAAATAGAATTAACTATTTCAAGGATGTGAATCTTTGCAATGTTTCTTTAACCGGTGTAAGAGAGGAGTGTATATTTAACGATTTGTCAAATTTTCACATTGTTGATAATTTAAGTGTTAACATAATGCATGACATCAACGATGGAGTGGCACACTATGTTATGATAAGGATTTTAAAACAATTCATTAACGAAGATAATTTTATTAATCTGAGTATATTTAATAGTAGAATGACCTCTTTTGATTTTGGAAACTGCTCAAGAGATGGGCAACTTTATAATTTATTTTAACTGTTTGGTCGGTGATTTAGTTCCAAGTGAAAACAAACATTGGAATTTGTATTTGAGCTTAAGAGAAATATATTCAATCTTTAATACACAAAATTCTGATCCAAGTACTATAGAATTATTGCGTTATTTAATCACTGACCACCATCAACAATATTTGAAGTGTGACTGCTCCACAGGAAAACAATGATGAGTTTGTTCAGAAATACAAAGTGCCATCAAATTGTTATACGATTGTAGATTGGGTTGAATTAACAGATATAAAATACAAGCCCGGATTGCTACTGATATTTGAAAATTATGAAGACGAAATCCCATTTTTTCAGTTAATTAAATACATAATAAAAATCGAAAATGAGTTATTTGTGTGCTGCCAAGCGCTTGAAACAACAACTTTCGATCCGCATTTCCAAGTTTTTTTTATTAAAAAAACTGATGATTTTTCCTGTATTTCATTTGAATCATTGCAGAACCGAAAAACGTTTAATTTACTAAATATAACTAATAGGTTAGCAGTTAATAATTTTTAAAAATTATATTTGAATAAAATGATATTTATTTCGCATATGTTTTATTTTTTAATTTATTTGGATTGTTTGGAAAGAATGAAAATGAATTCTCGTTGGTTTCCAATAATCGAGGTAAATATTATAGTTAAGCGGAACTTTTTTTAAATATTTGCAGTGATTGATATAGAGTAGTTCTCCTAATCAAATTATACGCATTCTAAACACATTTTATATTGTAATGAAACAAACTTAAGTATTTATGAGAAACTAATTTTATTTGTAACAACCAATAATGAGTTTGGTATAAATACTATTCGTTATTTATGACAAATAATAAGTTCTTAATCTATATAATTGAATTCTTTTCGATAAACACTAATAATATTCACCAGAAGCAAGAAATCGTATTTCTCGCAAATATATTTTGTAAACATATTGAATGTTTCCTTTATAAAGTGTTTGGAAATATCAAATATTTTTTAGAGTGTGTAACAAGATTAAACAATTCAGAGATTTTTCGTTAAACAATCATCTTTAGATCAACTTACAATAAAAATTAGCTCATAAACTGATTTTTTAGTTTTCCTAACCAATAGTGAATAGGTTTTAACGGATTTCTTCCCTTGTTGTTAAATTTCGTTTTATGTTGATTAAACGGTGGATTGATAAAACGGGGGCCGTTGTGAAGTGTTTGGATTAAATGTTCAAATTCTTATTCCTGTTTCAAATACCTAATATTTCGTTCATAAATTATTTAGATAGTTAATATTAAAATATCAGTAACAATTGTTCGTAACAAATTACTTTGTCCGAATCTAATTTTTGTTTTTTAAATTGCAAGTATTTTCAATAAAAATAGTTATGTTCGAAATGAAGTTGGCATTGTAATCATTTTATAATATTTAAAATTGAGTATAACTTTTAGTTTTATATCAACAGTTAACTATAGAACTTGGGTTTGTTAATTAAAAGAAAATGTAAACGCCTCAATCAAAGTTTATAGTTGAGAGTCGTAAAACACATTTAACTAAAATTTAATTTTACTTTCTAACTAGAAATTAATATTTTAAGTGGTTAACTACCATATGAAATAGATTCACAATAACATAATAATCGTCGTGAACCACACGTACGCTATAGTCAAATAAATCAAACTAAAATAGTATTGAAAACTTTAAAGTGCATTTTAATAAACTTCACATCGACACTTTGTCAATAAACACAGTTTCACAAAACTACAAAAAAAAAATTACTTTACGAATTATTATTATATATGGTTTTGCACCACGGAGTGACTTTACACCACCATCTGTGTCGAAAGCACACGATAATTGAATTTTTTTTTCCTTTTTTATTTTATATGCACCACACAAAAAATATATATTGAGATACATAATTCAACATTAAATTCAACAACTTAGACAAGAAGAGCAAAAAAAAAAGTACAGCAGTTTTTAAAAATTCAAATATTCATTGTAGTTTTTTAGCTTTGCTCGTTCTATGTACTAAAAACGTACTCTGCTAGATGTTCAATAACAAGTTTTTTGGATTTTACTTTTGAAAATATTCAAGACGAAGAGAACCAAAAAAATATTATTGTTCTTAAAAAGCATACGAGAACAAGATTATATAGGTTGTGTACCATCGTACATACATCTATAAGTGATATTGGAATAGGTAATGTTGTTGATGTTGTTAACGTTTTTTTTTTCTTATAAGATGAATCCGATTTTGAATAATAAGATTTTGAATGTGATGAACATTTTTTGTTCCATATTAAAGAAACGATATGTTAACGTTGTTAACACGAATCTTTCGAATATTTGATGTACAAATCTTAAAAATAATGCAGCCAATATGTTCTATATATGCTTTTACCTGAAACTGTATAATATGTTTATACCCGATTTGTGATGCGCGATACCAGAAATAACAAGATTGTATTCCTTCCATACATACATTTTACATATATTTTAATGTTGTGAACATCGACTATAGCTTGACTTTATAGATGCAAAATATGTGAAAATATTTTTTAACATGTATAAAACTTTTAGTAGGATTCTGTTAGTATTATAAAAAAGTAAACAATTTATCTTTTACCGCGATGGATCCTGAATACACCACATACGATAACTAAAGCGAAAAATAAAAATTACCATGGTGAACAGTGTCATGTAATCAATAATTAAAAATCGTTAGTTTCGCAACCATTTGAGAAAACCAGAAACGTCTTTAACTTCATAAGAATCTTCCATTTCTTGGTCATGCACTCAGAAAAAAAAAGATAAATACATGATTGAATTTACAATGTTATCATAATAGAAATCATTATAAAATATTGTGATATTTCCTGGTATACTATAATTAGAAATAATATTTGTTTAATTATGTCAATCAGTGAAAATGGAGCTTATTATTATTATGATACTTGTAATTATTCAATTTCATCTCCTTTGATTAGCGTAAACATACGAGGGTTGCCTTTTATATTTCGGGATTGGACAACCCTAGTGTTGCAATCTGGCAACTGACAGCTCTATCGTAAAGTTTGACATTTTTTAGATTATATGTACTCAGAACGTTTTGACATTCGAGCGCTATTTGTGTTGTTTACAGTACTCATTAACTCAACATCTCGGCGAAAAAATGGAACTAAATCGTGAACATTTTCGTGCGATTATTTTTTACAACTTTCGACGTGGATTAAGGCAGCAAGAGTGCATGGATGAACTTAATTCAATTTTTGGTGATGAAGCTTCATCAAGGACCAGTGTTTATCGATAGTATGTTGAACTCAATCAAGGTCGTAGTTCACTCAAAGACGAATTTCGTGAAGGTCGTCCAGAATCAGTTGTTGTTCTGGAAACCATTGATGATGTGCGCGAACTGATATTGCAAGATCATCAGACCAGCATACATTCAATATTGCATAAACATTTGAATGTCAAAAAAATTTGTTCGCGTTGGATCCCACACGATTTGCCAATCGCTCAAAAAAAGGCTCGTGTCGATTGGTTGAAAGAAAATGTAACAAATTTCGAGATCTGTTATTTCAAATCAATAACAAATCTGGAAACTTGCCACAGACTCTCTAATGGTTGATCCAGCACAGCATTTTGCAGCCGGCTAGGTTGCAGTCGTTGAGGAGGTTCCTTTCTGGACCATAGAGAGCTAGAATTTGCTGTGAAAGAAAATAGAGGTGATCCAAGATCATTGTTTCGGACTCGAAGATATTGATCAATCACCAATTGAAAATATAACAAATTACGAAATCATTCTATGAAAAATAAAATTCGAACACAAAATTCATTTTAATGGAAATATATTAATCATAGTAAAAATAAGAAATGGAAAAAAAAAATTAAATTAAATTAAATTAAATTAACTATATTACACCATCACCAAAAAAAATTTATTATTTACAAAATAACTTACTTAAAAAAAATTAATTTAAAATTACTAAAGTTTAAAAAAAATTTATAAATTATGCTAATTGAGAAAAAAAAAATGATACCCGTTGCGTATCCGTTATTCGAGAAGACATGACCATATTTCAAAATCCAAGTACATATACATATATTGTTTTTGTTTAGTTTTTTTTTATATAGGAATCTTATACTATGAAGTTTATTCATCAAGTAGTGTTTATAGTTTAATTTTTATTTTAAATTAAATTAGCACATTATTAACAAGTTTTTTAATTTCAAGAAACGTTCATCACAACTGTTAATTTTTTTTTCAATTTTCAATTTTGTTTTTACGTCCATCTCTTCGTTTCACAATTTATCATTTTATTATTACATTCACTATTTTATTATTAATAAATTGATTTTATTATTTATTTATTATTAAATTAAATACGATGAATTGTTTTTACTTAGTTATTAAAATACTATATATTGTATTAATTCTTATAAATGTATTTCTAATTTAACTCTTATAATTTTTTTTCTAATTTAATTTCTCCTAATTAAACCACACGTCTGCCTCGCAGCAAATTCCTGTTTTTTTTTTGTCCTTTATCATTTTGTCCTTTACCTTTGCCAGAAGTACATACAATATGTACAGTCTAATTAAAAAAAATAGATCAAGAATTTTGTAAATAGGGAAATATGTACAAATTTACAGGATGGTACTAAATAATTAATTTTATAATACAATTTTTTTTCTGTTTTATGGTATCTTACAAACAAATTTTTAAGAAATGAATTGTTAATTGAATAATCAACATATTTCCAACACAAACTTGTGCGCCTTGCCACAAAAAGCTCAAAAAATACGATCGCGGTGCTTCAAAACACGTCTATGACATAGTGACAGGTGATGAATCGTGGATTTACGCGTATGAGCCCGAAAGTAAACAGCAGTCGACTGTATGGGTGTTTCAAGATGAGCCGAATCCAACAAAAGTTCGTTCATGTCGCAACAGTACCACTAGAACAACGCAGAACAGTCAATGGTGACTGGTACACAACCATTTGTTTGCCAGTTATCTTCCAAGAAATCAGGAAAACCAACTGCCGAAGACGGATCACTTTTCACCAAGACAATGCGAGCTCTTACACATCGGCTCAAACAACTGCATTTTTGAGCACTCAAGTCATCCACCGTATAGTCCTGACTTGTCACCAAATGACTTCTTTTTATTCCTGTACGTAAAAAACAAACTGAGAGGTCAACGTTTTTCGACACCTGAAGAAACGGTTGCTGCGTTCACAATACATGTTTTGGAGATACCTCAATCAGAGTGGAAAAGTGATTCGACAATTGGGTTAAACGCATGCAAAAGTGTAGAGATCTTCATGGGGAATATTTTGAAAAACAATAAAGCGATTTTCGATTATTAATATTTGTTTTTGTTCTCTAATCCCGAAATAAAAAAGGCAGCCCTCGTACTACAGTTACTTAATTTTAATAATCGATTAACAGCAAAATGAGTGTATTCCAGCGGATTTTGCAGTTCAAAATTAGTTTCAGGTTTTTCCCTCTTGTTGCACAACATACTTTGATAAAATATCGCTTCGAACTGCTGATTTCTTAAAACCGCTTATTTTTGTCGCATGGTGCCTAAAGTTGATGTTTAAAGTTAGAGAAAATTCTTCAAATTCCGATATTTTTTTGAACAGCAAATTTCCATCGTTGTAGAAATTTTGATTTACTACGCCAACATCTCTTCCATTATCATCATCACAATGTCGTCGTCTTCATATAATATTTCGTCTCTTTTTGAAGAAATGTTTTTATACACTATTGCTTTACAACTACTAAATGTATTGCATGATTGTAGCAAACCTGACTTACTATTTGTAAGTTATTCGTTATAGCTTACTATTACCACAGACAATTAAATTAGATTTTTCATTTTAACATTTCATATAGCTATATACATAGCACAAAGAAGAAGCAAAAAGAAGAAGCAAAAAGAAAATGAAAAAGGAAGAATCAAAAAGAAGAAGAAAAAAAATTAAAGCAAAAAGAAGAAGCAAAAAGAAGAATCAAAACGAAGAAGCAAGAAGAAGAAGTAAAAAGAAGAAGCAAAAATAAGAATCAAAAAGAAGAAGCAAAAAGAAGAAGCAAGAAGAAGAAGCAAAAAGAAGAAGCAAGAAGAAGAAGCAAAAAGAAGAAGCAAAAAGAAGAAGCAAAAAGAAGAAGCAAAAACAAGCAGCAAAAAGAAGAAGCATAAAGAAGAAGCAAAAAGAAGAATAAAAAAGAAGAAGCAAAATAAGAAGCAAAAAGAAAAAACAAAAGGAAGATCCAAAAAGAAGAAGCAAAAAGAAGAAGCAAAAAGAAGAAGGAAAAAGAAAAAACAAAATGAAGATCCAAAAAGAAGAAGCAAAAAGAAGAAGCAAAAAGAAGAAGCAAAAAGAAGAATCAAAAAGAAGAAGCAAAAAGAAGAAGCAAAAAGAAGAAGCAAAAAGAAGAAGCAAAAAGGAGAAGCAAAAAGAAGAAGCAAAACGAAGAAACAAAACGAATAAGCAAAAAGAAGAAGCAAAAAAGAAGAAGCAAAAGAAGAAGAAAAAAGAAAAAGCAAAAGAAGAAGCAAAAAAGAAAAAGCAAAAAGAAAAAGCAAAAAGAAGAAGCAAAAAGAAGAATCAAAACGAAGAAGCAAGAAGAAGAAGTAAACAAGAAAAAGCAAAAATAAGAATCAAAAAGAAGAAGCAAAAAGAAGAAGTTAAAAGAAGAAGCAAAAAGAAGAAGCAAGAAGAAGAAGCAAAAAGAAGAATCAAAAAGAAGAAGGAAAAAGAAAAAACAAAAAGAAGATCCAAAAAGAAGAAGCAAAAAGAAGAAGCAAAAAGAAGAAGCAAAAAGAAGAATCAAAAAGAAGAATCAAAAAGAAGAAGCAAAAAGAAGAAGCAAAAAGAAGAAGCAAAAAGAAGAAGCAAAAAGGAGAAGCAAAAAGAAGAAGCAAAACGAAGAAACAAAACGAATAAAAAAGAAGAAGCAAAAGAAGAAGAAAAAAGAAAAAGCAAAAGAAGAAGCAAAAAAGAAAAAGCAAAAAGAAAAAGCAAAAAGAAGAAGCAAAAAGAAGAAGCTAAAGGAAGAAGCAAAAAGAAAAAGCAAAAAGAAGAAGCAAAAAGAAGAAGCAAAAAGAAGAAGTAAAAAGAAAAATCAAAAAGAAGAAGCAAAAAGAAGATGCAAAAGAAAGAAGGAAAAAGAAGAAGCAAAAAGAGGAAGCAAAAAGAAGAAGCAAAAAGAAGAAGCAAAAAGAAGAATCAAAAAGAAGAAGCATAAAGAAGAATCTACATGCATGGGTCGCCGATGATAGGCATCGACAGGTCAGCAACTATAAATTCCCAGGAGAATTCGCGGCGCAGTCCGATGGCATGTCTTAAAAATTTGGTTCCATACGCATTTACCGAAGAACCGTTCGCTGCGAACAATCTGAATGATGGGTCGACCCTTGGATTCCGAACAAAACGGACTGGCAATACTGAGACATCTGCACCTGTATCAATTAAAAAAAGTGTCTGGAGAAAAATTTCGAAAATGAAAAGGCGGCTAGTTTTAGAATCGTCATTACACACCGCCAATTGTGAATGACTATTTATTTTTTGAAACATTATTATCGGAGCTATATGATACAAATTTACAATTTGGTTTACATTTTAATGCTTTTGTGCCGAAATGATGATGATAAAAACAAATAAAATTATTCTCAGCCGAAGGTTCACTGTAAAATGGATTGTAAGAATTTCGAGAATTTGGAGAGTTTTTGCGAGAATAATTATTTCTTGAGTTTGATCGTGAATAATTACGAATACGTGAATTTGATTTAGATCGTGATCTATAATTGTGAATAACAATTTCCGAAATCTCCGATAATAATGTTTTTTTAAATTCCGAAAGTTTATTATCTAGAGAAAAGGTGGAATTTTGATTAGAAGAACCAGATGCAGAAGTCTCATTAGAACATATTTGTGCCTGAGCCATAGTCTCATGCACGTTGTCAGCCCGTTCTGCAAGGACTCACAGGGAGACGTCGTTTTCGAATGGTGTGATTACCATTTGAACGGACTGATGCAATCTCTTCATCCAAAATTGACGAAGTGTCGCTTCGTTAAAATTTTCACCAGCGTTCAATTTCATGATACTCAACAACTGGGACGGCTTCCTGTCCCCAAGTGTCAAACCATGCATAAGATTATTAAGCTACATTTTTTCAGATTCGCCAAGTACCCGAATCACCTCTGCCTTGAATGAAGTGTAAGGTGTATTACCCTACGGACTAGTGATTATATAAGCGAATGTATCATGGAGACGTGCATCCAGGGCTCCCACCGCATGAGCATATTTAGTAGCCTCAACCGTGATATCTGCCAAAGTGAACTGCTGCTCGAGTATCTCAAACCACACATTTGGGTTTTGAGAGTGCAATGGCTGTGGAGGTTTGAAAGCCGCTCGAGCAACAAGCCCAGCACCAGAAGACAAATTAATATTTGGCTGCGATTTTACCGGAAACACATTTGTATTAACATTTAATTGAGAGACAGCCTTGACAACAGCATCATTAATAAGACCAGCCAACTGCGTTAACGAAATATTGGATTCCCGTGTCGTACCGCTGCTTGATGCTGCTGACAAGTCTGAACCATTTGTCGCTGGTAGGGATAACGGTGGATCATTCACACCTTGCACAACACGCCTAAACAAAAAAGCGAAAATAAGAAAAATTACCGAAAACACGTAAACGAATAGAGAAAAAGTAAAATACATTTTAATCAAGACAAAATTGAAAAAACGAAAAAATTCTTATTGTTGAAACGAAATTTTTTTATTAACTTTAGCACCAAAAATAGTTAGTTGGGTACTTACAGTTTGTTTTTTTCTAATGTTAATGATGAACAAATGACCCTTAATACAACCAGGTTCAGGTATATGCAGCTGTCCGTGCTTGAAATTAAGGTGATAATGACCATTCGCTGATAAATATTATGATATATTTGGCTGTCAGCGCTCCGAATTGACCAAGTATTGATGAATACCAGCTGATGATTATTTTATTAAAAGCAGCATTAAAATATTGCTATTAGTGGCCGTTGTTAAGTTTTATAATAAATGTAAGCAGCCGTAATTTAAAATTTGTGAACGTTGACAAATTTGCTGACTGCTCCACTATTCCGTCGGGTTCACCACTTAGGGTTGTTTATAGCTCCACCAAGCTTTTTATTATAAATACGAACCACTAATATTTTTATAATTATATTTAATTTATATTTAATTACATATTTATTTACATATTAATATGTATTTTGATTATCTCGGCAAGATATGTTTTTTTAATTTTTATTTTAACTGTTTTTTTTTTTAATGAAAACCTTGAACTGTGAAAACTATTTTTTATTATTTTTAAATAGGCTTCTTAGAAAATAGAAAATTTTTAGCACCATTCAGGTGCTAGAAAATTTAAATAAATTTATATAATGAATTTCGATATACAAGGTGTGAAAACGCTACACCAGCACTCGGAAGCAACAAATGAAAATGATAATTTCGATCCACTTTATTGAACCACTCGCAATAATACAAACCACAAATTTATTTTCAATAGCTTTTATTTTAGATTATATGATACAGCAAATGCCATCCGTCTCGTATGAACGCCAATGAAAAAAGAGACCAAGCTCAATTTTGAACCACATGAACAAAATAGTTAGTATACAATGTCTTAAAGTTCATAATTAAATGTCTATGTAATTATACTAATTATAGAGTGCACCCAAATTACATTGAGTACTAAAAGTTTTAGAATTACTGAATTCAAACCAGCTGTCACTTTTATATAAACAATAATTCGTAGGTAATTAATTATAAATTATTTCTGTTAGTTTAATTTAATACATTAATTAATTATTATTTAATTTAATTTAACCTAAATATTGAAGTTTGGTAAGTACACATTTGTCATTACATTCTAACAAAAATTTATCTTTTTCAGATTGGAAATATTTCAATGCCAAAGTCGATATGAATTTAACCTTGTTTACCAGTGACGTGTAATTTGTGTGTTAAATAAAGTTTATTATAAATATAATGCAGTTCCGCGGTGCGTATTTTAATTAATATTTGAAATTAATTCATCTCTGTACCAGACAAAATCTTATCACAAATTATCGCATAATGGACCTAATCACTAATCACCTAACAAAACATTTCTAAGAGTTTAAAATTGTTTTGTTAATTTGACTTGCTCGAGTGTTAAAGCTTAAGATATGTTTTGCGATTTAAACTTTTTATGTGCAAATGCCTATTTTTCCCTATAATCACTGACAAAATTAATTTATTGGGGGTCAATTAGAAATAATCATCAGTTTTCACCAAAATTATGAACATTTTTATTTTCTGCTTTAGAAGTTATGTGTAGTGTGTTTGAGATGTTCTTTCATACAAAGTATAATCACAATGCCTTAGCAAATTTAAATGATTCGCTACGCAATTTCCAAACCCTTGGTAAAGCTCAAAACAGAACAAGAGCGAAGGCGGCGAACGAAATCGCCTGTCATATTATACAAAACACCGAAATCATGCAATACAAACACAACCATCAACGCGAGCGAGGACGATTTTTTCGTTGAAAAAAATTTAGAGTGTATTTCTATTTTTTTCGCCGACGAAACAATGTTGCCAACTGTTTTATTTGTCTTTAAGCTGGTATTAAAAAATTTGAGCTGTCATATTTTTGTTTCCGTTTTGCGTGTTCAATATTCAATTTTTTTCACACAATTTTAAATTTATTAAATATTAAATAATGTCATTCGAAGAAAAATTAGTGGAGCTCGTAAGAAAAAATAAAATTATATTTGATTTGGGACATGAATATTACCGAAGAATGGATATCAAAGACAAGATTTGGCGTAGTGTTGCCGTTAACCTGAAATCGACAGGTATGTATAGCATTATTAATATTTATTAAATTAAATTGTATAAATGGATAACTAATTTTTTCAACCTTAGAAAGTATTTGTAAAACCCGGTGGAAATGCCTACGAGACACATATAAGAAAGCCCGTCGAATCGAACCGTCCGGTAGCGTTGCTCTCGATCCATATGATGAAATAGGAAAAAAAAATGGAAATATTATGAGTTGATGAGTTTTCTGGATAACGTAGAAAATCAAAGAGAGTATATTTTTTTTTGTTTAAAGCACGCAAGCTTATCATTTATTTTCAATACGATTTTTTGTCACATACACTGAGAAAAATTTAGGTTTGTAAAATTAAAAAACGAAGTTTTTAATTTCTCAAAGTTATAAATTTTTTGGAATTTCAAAAGTATTTTTTTGAAATTAATGCGTGGTTCACGTATGCGATCAAAAAATGAAACGCGAATCAAAGGAAAGTTAAATCATTGAAAACATACACAAATTTCCCCGCCCGAGATGAAATAATTTTAACTTTGGGAAAATTTTGATCGGAAGCATCCAACATAATAAAAAAAAATAACAAATTATGAGTAATAATGCGAAATAATTACGCTCAAAGATTGGCTTGATTCGCGAATCATTTTTTGATCGCATACGTGAACCAAGCATAAATGAAATTTTTGCAAACTAATAAAAAGCTTTTTTGTTTTAAAGACATATTTTGTAAAATGATTTATAAAATACTTTTTAGATTTAAAAAGTTTATTTAATTAAATATAATAATTTATTTCAAAAGAAGTGTTTTAGCATTTAAAAACAATTTTTTGATAATAATGACAACTTATGAAAATGTTTATATTTATTGTTTTGCCAGAAATCCCGTTGTATTATTTTTAAATTCGTCTATAATTTATTTTTTATTTTAAAGTTTTTTTGGCTATTTATATGATTCGCCAAATCGATATTTTCTTGTGTTATACTAAAGGTATGAAGGTTTGACTGACTAAGTAGAACAACTTTTTATCAGTACCAAATGAAACCAAACTGCCAAAAAAGAATTTGAGGAGGTTCTCATTATATTTTTTAAGGGTTGTGTGTATTTTTACACAATGACCCTGGGGGTTAAAAATTGGGGAGGGCTTCTTATGAGTAGCTGACACTTTGGTTTTGCTCACGGTTTTGCTGACTTTAAGTGAACAGTCGCAAACATTGATTACCTTGATTTAAAAGTATTGTGACATACGTTGAAAAGTAATTATTTAAAAAATTAAAATAAATCTTTTAAAACTAACCAATAGCTTTTTTATTTTTAAAAAACAATCTCTTAAATTTAAGAAAACTATTTGACATTAGTAAAGAAAGTATTTTTGAAAATCAAAACCATTTTTTTATTTTTATAAAGAAATTTGCCAAAAAAATTTATTTTAAAAATAAAAAGATTATCCTTTCGATTTTAAAAACGAGTCTTTTCGCTTAAAAAATATATGTATATTTTTTTTGATTTTATATGTATATTTTTTTATTTTTACTGGTTTTTTTTTTCTCAGTGTATAATAATAATAATATACAAAATGAAAATAAATGAGTAGGGTAATCATCACCGATTTAACGGCAGTATTGATCTACCCTTTAACAAGTAAAATTATGAAAATAAGTTATGAATATTAAAATTAAAAATTTAACAATAAAAATATAAAAAATAAAATTATAAAAAATAAAAATATAAAAAAGATAACAATTGAAACTAAAAATTAAACTGCATCAGACTAAAACTCTAAAAAGGAAATCGATATTAGGGTGCTCAAAAAGCTAATAGCAATTAGCTATAAACTTTAACTATTAATTAAATTGTTTTCAACTGATTTAAATTTTTAAAACAGTGGGAAAATTTAAAGCTGTAGAAGAGAGTAGTATCAGTAACTGTGATACTTTTGATGACAGTTCTTTTGATTTTAGTAGAGAAGCTAATGAATACATCGATTTAGTTGTAGTAATAACTTCAACGAAAGCGAGAAAAAGAAAATCATCCGCGTCTTTGAATAGAGATTAAATTCAAAATGATTTTTCCGATTTTTTAGATAAGGCATCTAAGGCTATTATTGAAATCAATTCAGCATCAAATACACAAGGAAAGAATACTTCTACCTCGATGTTATTTTCATCCCTTGTAATAAAAATTAAGAATGCAAATTTTCCGTCAAACATATTAGATGACCTGGAGATGGATGTCTCAAATTTAGTATACAGCCGTATACTTGAGTACAAAAATAACTAACGTTCCATTTGCTAAATAAAATACTTAATAAACACATTTTTATTAATCACTTGTTTTTTGTTTCGTAGAACTATTTTGAATAATTTTCAAAAAGTTTAAAAAATCACTCGATCGATTTTGACTTGTTAGGTCATCATCAGGAGTATCTACTACATACTACAAAAATGTGTTTATTAAGTATAAGTGTGTTTCGCCAAGTGCCTACGGCAAATAGCGTAAAAAGTACTAAATAAAATTTAGACTGAATTGTATAATATAATAAATAAATTATTTTTGAATTCAATAACTGTTTTATTCAATTTTTTAATCTATAAACGTAATATTTTTAAATAAGTGTTTGCATATGTTTAACAGTTCCACTGCGTTAAAAATGATTTTAAAATATCCCTATTCTGGAATGCGTCACGGCTTGATCGATTACCTCTAAAAATTCTATGTTGCGATAGTAACTCACCCTCATCTCGCCAGCTTCCAGGAATATTAATATTATTGTCTGCTCTATCGACGTAACCCTCTGGACAATATATCTCACTTTTTTGTAGCATCAAAAAATTATGCAACACAATAGTCGCCAGAAAAACTTTTTGTGCATTGTTAGGATGCATATTTATTGTGGTCCCTAAAATTCGCCATCTGTTTGACAAGATACCAAAAGTATTCTCGATTCGGATTCTTGCGCGCGACAGTTGTTTGTTAAACATTTCCTTATCTTCAGAAAAACATCTTCCGGGCTAAGGGCGCATTATATTTTTTTAATGGAAATGCAGCGTCTCCAACGATGAAAAAAGGGAAATCTATTTCCGAATCTGGCAATTTTTTAGTTTTTGGAATGTGAAGAATTCTTTCGGCCAATTGTTACCCAAACCCGCTGTTTTTTAAAATTCCTGAGTAACTCTGGCTGCCATAAGCGCCGACATCGACGGCTGTAAATGAACAATTTGAATCACATACACCTAAGAGGCCGACGCTATGATGCCCTTTGTAGTTAAAAAATAGTGAACCGCTTTTTGCTGGGCATCGTATATTGATATGCTTTCCATCGATTGATCCCAGACAATTTGGCATACTCGTTTTAATCTCAAAATCATGTGATATTTTCATCCATTCAGCAAAGGTCGGCTTTAAAACGTAGACACCGCTAAGCTTCCACAACGCGTCACATGTTTCTAAGATTATTTCTCGTACGGTAGATATACCCAACTTAAAGCTCCAAGCAAGCATTTGTATGGAACAACCATGGGCAAGATATCTAGAAGAAGATAAATTACATATAGGTATGTACATATATAAATTCCCTGTAGATACTTTATATAAATCTATAGTAGTGTTGCTTTCGCTAATCCGCTTAGATTAGCTAAGAAATGTGAAAGCAACAACTTTTGGCTTTAATTTTTTAATGCCTTTTAATTTTTCTGTGTTGGTTCATTTTCTTAATATTAATTTATTTTTTTTTATTTTATGAAATAGAATAAATTAAATTCGGTATTTTGCTATCAAATAACAAATGCAAAATTATTCTACAAGATAAATTTTTCGAGAAAAATAGAAAAAATAACGCCTTGCGGTAAACACCATAACCATAAAATGATTTTATTTCCCCTAATCCTAAAATTTGTTTTCTTAACATTCTAAGACAATCGACTTGAATACAGCTTATGTTCCATATTTCCTTACATAAGTGTAACAGCCTGTCAAGTTTCTACGTTAATTGGAGTTCGTTGGGAGTGTTTTTCCAAAGTATTGTTTAATAGGTTCAGTAAAAGTATAAAATGATTAACGATTCGTGTAGCTTTATAAAAATGTTCCGTGTAATTTTCTTTTATTGATAGAAAACTACGTTGGAAAAACCCGAAATCTTTTCTAGTTAAATTCACTGGCCTAACCCACCAACGTCTTCTTGGCATTCTTCTTTTATAAAATTCCAGTTCTAGAAACACAATATACATAATTTTAATAATTTTCACAATTTTTATGATTCGCACATTTAAAGTATTCATTTTGACACTTCATAAAATATTTTAGGCTACGTCGTTTTTTATTATTTTTGTGTATTTTTACTGGCGCTCTAGTTCTGTTTGCTACAGCGAAATCGTGGCGATATTTTTTAATTATTCTGACGCTCTTCGTTGTTGCCCTCGTTCTGTTTATACCTACAATAAAATTCGAGGTTAAGCTCGAAACAGAACAAGAGCGACAACGACAAGCGTCGACGAATTTAAAAAAAATATCGTGGCGATATTACTGTAGCTAACAGAAAAAAAAGCGTTAGCGTATTTCAATAAAAAAACAACCACAAACGACATAACCTTCTGTTTTTGGCACATGATGTTGGGGCGTTAGGCTACTCAATTGAAAAAAATGGTTAATAGTATGACGGTTAAAAAATAGACTCTAAAGGTGGATTTACATATCCGACGATTTTTCGGCGAAGCTGCTTGCCGCAGGAAATTCGGCGAACACTTTATTATGGATGATTTACATATTCGGCGCAGTTTTTTCACACAAACATAAACAATATTTTAACACATAATTTTTTTTTAATTTGTAAGTAAATATATATTGTAAATAAAATGTGAATAATAAAACTTAAGGCCGATAAAATCAAATATAAACATAAACACAAGCTAAATATGATGTCAAATCGTAGAAAAAAAATCAGAATTTTTTTTATCCATGTGTGCTGTGTCGTCGCGCCGAAAAGATATCTTTTGTTCATGTCTTCGCTGTGCCGAAATTTCGGCGAAGAAGTTCTTTCTGATTGGTTGAATGTGTCACGTGATGTTCGGCGCAGAAACATCGTCGGATATGTAAATCCACTAAGCTCAAAACAGAACAAGAGCGAAGGCGGCGAGCGAAATCGCCTGTCATATTAGAAAACACCGAAATCATGCAAAACAAACACAACCATCAACGCAGGCGACGACGATTTTTTCGTTGAAAAAAATTTAGAGTCTATTTCTATTTTTGTTGCCGACGAAACAATGTTGCCAACTGTTTTTTATATATGTATAAGTTGGCATCAATTAACCGTCATATTATTAACCATTTTTTTTCAATCTAGTAGCCTAATGCCACAACGTCATGTGTCAAAAACACAGAAGGTTATGCCGTTTGGTTGTTTTTTTATCGCCATACGCTGACGCTTTTGTTCTGTTAGCTACAGCGATATCGCGGCGATATTTTTTATTTATTCGTCGACGCTTGCCGTCGTCGCTCTTGTTCTGTTTCTAGCTTACAACGAACAAATCATCGTAGCCAACGTCGATGGTTGTGTTTGTATTGTATGTTTTCTGTGTTTTGTAATATCACAAAACGATTTCGCTCGCCGCCTTCGCTCGTGTTCTGTTTTGAGCTTATCTGTTGCAAATTTATTCATGATAATAATTGTAAATTTAAAATACAATTAAACAAAATCTCAAAAATACTTCAACTGTTAAATATTATTTATAAACATTTAAAACAATTATTTTAATTCAATTTCAATTTTCTACAAAAAAGTATAAACTTTTCCGATTAAAATTCATCTTTGTAGCACAACAAGCAATAAAAATTAACTTGTTGTTTTCGTCAAACAGAAACACAGAACAGTGTAGAAAAAAAAACTTGTATTTCTTAATTTATAAGACTTTAGTAGGAAAAAGACTTACAAATTAATTTTAAATGTAAGTATTTCTAATTTAAATATTTTTTTATTTTTATTTTTAAAACATAAAATTACATTTGTATAAGAGTTGTATAAAGTTTATTTAATATCCTGTGTTGGTATATACATATATTTATTTACAAGTGAATTATGTACTTGCACTTGTAATATATGTATGTACATGAGGAGCTTTTAGTGCATACATAAAATAAGAAAAAATCAACATTTTTCTTAATTTTCCACTTTGTTTTGTTATTTTATGAACGAGTATAAACTATTTTTTATTTCATAAAAAGGAAATCCAACTACAAACTAACTTGTAAAATTTTTTTTTTTGTCTACATAGGTTTTTAAAATTTGTATAAATTGTCTCATTCATTTTGAAAAGACTATTTGTTTATGTATAGACAAGAAATTCTGCATTTTTAATGTTGTTTTAAGATTTATGTGAAGACAATGCAAAAAAGATTTGAACGTCAAAATTTTGAAATTTACATTAAGTTTATTTTATTAACAACTATAAAACTAACAACAAAATAACACTAACATTAAGAAAAATTACCCTAATTCCTTCTATTCAACGTGTTCCTCTTTATTTTGTGTTTGTTTTGTTAAATTAATAAAGTTTTAGTACTTCCACTAGCTATAAAAACATAAAAAAAAAATATTTTAATTCGTTCTTCTTGTTAGTTTTAATGAAAATGTTGAAACTTTGTCATGGATCAAAAAATATTTTTTTTTAGATATAAAAATTAAAATTTTGTGTTAGATTATATAAAATTTAGCAAATTAAGGCAAATTTATGTTTTTCAATGTGCTAGAGTTGAACATTTAATGTCTATACGTATATGTATATGTTATATAGAATATGAAGTTTAAAGCTCTATTAACATTAAGCTTAGATTTAAACTTTTTTTTTTACAAAATTGCTACTATCTCGCCATTTGAGATAAATTGAAATTAATTGATATAGCACTCAGTAATGTGTTGCCATTTTGTGATTATATTAGAAACAATGTCTCCTGTACTAGATATATATAGGTAATGAATATGAATGTCATATTTGCCGTATCGGCCAAAAGTGCTATGTCGTTTTCAAAAATGTTTAAAACCACATGAACTTCTTTATCAACAAATGTTAAAGGTTTTTTTGGATGGAATTGTTACACATCTCGAAATCCCCTTAAACTTTGATTACTTCCTCTTTAATCAGTGTATAAGGAAGCGAACCTTTATCCAGAATATTAGCTACGTAAAATTGCAACTGATAGCATTAATTTTCGAACTTTGCAAGTTTGAATCGTTAATATATCAAGAAACTTCAACTCGATTCGATGATTGTGACACAGCTGGATTATTAAAATCATTATTTAACGAATTTTGGAAAATTCTAACACTTGTCACTTGGGAGTTAGCGGAACCTTGAAGCTATGCCATTTTTATTTTAATAACAGAAATATAAAAACCGAAAAGAAAACCACAATCACAATTTGAGCAAAAGATTTAAATCAGTCTAGATGTTTCTAAATATAGCGTGAAAATAGTCCAGGACATTTTGATGAAAATCGACCGGAATAGCGGACATTTTTAGGGACAGCAGATATCGAGATACGGTTTTCTGCATTGTGTTCTGAAAGGTCCCAGGAAAAAGTCTATATCGTCTGGTCTAGTCATTTTTTGAAAAATGCCTTCTGGGCCGGAAAATGCATTTTCCAATTGCATCTATACTTGCATAATTATAGGAACAACTGAAAACTCGGAAAAATCGCTCGGAAATCGTTACTCGGTGGTTAACGAGGCTGTCAAACTCGATTCCGTAATAAGAATTACCCGGGGGTGCACGGGGGTGGCTCTGTGGGGGTGCGCGGGTGATGAATTGGGGAAGAAATGGCAGCGTGTATGAAAATCGCGCGAAACTCGTTAGTCGGGGGTTTTCAGGAATGCCGAACTCAATTCTGGCATTGGAATTACGCGGGGCGCTCGGGAGCGTCCCTGCGTGGGTATCCCGGCGGTCATTCTGGGGAAAATTGCATAGTCCTTAGGAAGCGCTCCAAAGTCGTTACTCGAGGATGGACCCGGTTTCAGGGATGCTAAATACAATTCAAGCATTAGAATTACCCAGGTCCGCTCGGGGGCTGCTCTGTGGGGTTGTCTGGGGGTGACTGGGAGAGAAATGGCAGCGTCCATGAAAATCGCTCCAAAACGGTTATTCCGGGGTTTTCGGGGATGCCGAATTCAATTCTGGAATTAGAATTACGCGGGGTATGAATAATAAAAATTTTAATTGAATATTAAATAATTAAATATTACACATATTATAAAAATAATTGCTTTGGAAGTCTTTTGTGCCTCGAAACTGGATTTGAGTAAGGCGCCAAAGCTATAAAGAGAGTAAAGTATCGTTGCCACGGGGACCGGTGCGAACAGAAATATTCTGTATCAATTGAAGAGAAAAAATATGGGTCCAATTCCCGCGCGCTGTCGGCGTCTGTGTGGAATCAGTATTATATCTGTCGTTTAGGATCAAGTTGCTTTTTCGATGTATGTAAAAACAGTGCTACAATAATCAAAATTTTTGAATTTTGGACCTTTTTTGGTGTTTGAGTGGTGTCTGGACTGTTGGACTTGTAGAAGTATGATGCGGCGGAAAGCGAAAAACGAAAAGAAGCATGTACATTAATAAAAAAAATTATTTAAATAAAAAACAATTTTTTCGTTTTGTTGCTGTACACCCCTGGGTAATTATAATGCCAGAATCAAGTTCGGCAGCCCCGAAAACCCCTGAGTAACAATTTTTGAGCGATTTTTCCGAGTTTTCATTCGTTCCTATAATGGTGTAAGTAATGATGCAATTGGAAAATGCATTTTCTGGCCCAGAAGCCATTTTTCAAAAAATGCCTAATTCAAACGATATAGACTTTTTTCCTGGGACCTTCCAGAACACAATGCAGAAAACTACATCTCAATATCTGCTGTCTCTAGAAAATTTCCGCCATTTTTCCTAACTTCCCTGTACTAAAACCATAACTAAGAATTGACAAAGCCATCTGTTCAAAAATGGTGAAGAAAATCTAACCATATATATTTTGCTTGCACAATTTGGCAAGAATGAACTTTGGACATTTGGCGAAACTGAAAACAATGTGAATCTGAATTGAACTATAAATATTTTGTCCACTGAACTTATAAATTTCCATGCATAAATTTGTCCTAAATGTCTAAACCAAGTACATTAAGGATGAAACCTAATTTGTTGAAGGGAATTAAACCAGGCATATGGACCAGATGGAAATATAGTGTTTATCAGATTCACCATGACTCACTGTAATGACAAAGGTACAAATATGGCCGACCAAAATCACCTGTGACTTTATGGGTAGTTATTCGAACCTCCCACACTGAGCAGATCTCTTTTGGTAAGTTGTATAACAAATAATGACAAAACGGGTTTTTCCCACTGCACAGGTGTCATTCAATATTTCTTACAACAATATAGACTATTAATTGTTCTTTCTCAACTGCACTAGTATCATTCGATAACTCCTTCACAACACAATGACAAAAGGGGATATAGTTGCAATTGAGACACTTAATTGTCTGACAATTTTGAATTGTCTTTGGCCAACTAGATCACATTTTTTTACATTCTGCATATTTACCGGAGCTTATTTCCCCCAGATTCATCATGGAGGACAACATAATGATGCGATGATCAATTCATAAACACGAACTTTTATTTTTTTAAATTGCACTAGAGTCTATAATAGTCGTTAAAAGTCAACGCAAACCAAAACTTTGGATTTGTGCGTGCGACTGGAAAATACAAGAACACTTTTCCAAAAACAACGATCACTACTTAAAAAATTTTAATGTTCGGTTTATTTTTTTCGTTTTACCATCAACTTTTCATATCTTAAAGGCTATCAATTAGTTCGAAAAAAAAAATTATAGAACTTTTACTTCACTTCCATGCTAACGAGTGCATACACCAGAAGAATAATATAGAATTAATTATCAAAAATTAAAATTGAATTCTATACCAGAAATGAAATTAAAAAAATAATTCGGTATAAACGAAATAAAACCGAGGTGTACGGTGCAGGCACCAATACTGCAAGTAAAACCCGTCATATCAAACTATCATTAAAACTGCCGAACATGCAGGCGTTACCATAATTCAATATAAGTATTTGTACTCAGCAGTCATTTTAGGCGCAAAACCATACTGTACAAGTGTAGAAGGTTGCATCAAAGTAAAAATCAGTATACGCAATACGTACATGAAACGCCCGTTACAAGTAAGTTAAATCAAACTAGCTTATGGATGTGTCGCTAGGTCCTGTGACGCAGCATTGCCTGAAGTAATGCTCAATAACCGTCACAACATTGCAACTAGTAGAACGAAGAAACATCCAGGTAGCACAATAAATGCCACCAACTGAGTATTGTTAGCGCAGCACGCCGTAATAATGTTGACTTAGAACCATGAGGCATGAACAATTGTTGAACACTTGTGGAAAGGTTGGAAATTGTAAGGCCTTGAGTAAAAATAGTATTCAAACATACCACTAAACGGTGCGGTTCGTGCTAAAACTTCGTCAAATTGTTTAACTTTAACCTAAATTAAGGAACATCTTCATATCGACAGATCTATATATGTTAGACACAGTTGCTGCAACAGACTCAAGGAAGCCATCGTGAAAGCTTAAAACTTTGCGCAGCACCAATAAGGTTTTACAATAACCCATCCAACTTTCGATGCAATAAGCGGATGACGGTCTCTTTATCGTAAACAATTTACCATGTTTCAATTTAACATTTATCCGTAGAACAGATTATCGTAGACACAATTGACCGTGGACACAATTTATCGTGTGGACAATTTGTCGATTTACTGTCAGTTTTTCGTGAAAAATTTATCGTGAGCAATTTATCGTAGAACAATTTATCGAAGAACAATTTATCGTGGAAACAATTTATCGTGGAATCAATTTATCGTAGAATAATTTATTGTGGAACAATTTATCGTAAAACAATTTATCGTGGAACAATTTATCATAGAACAATTTATCGTGGAACAATTAATCGTAGAACAATTTATCGTAGAACAGATTATCGTGGAACAATTTGTCGTACAACAGTTTATCGTGGACACAATTAATCGTAGAACAGTTTTATTTCTTAACCGATTATGATGGGATTGGGGATGTTGGAAATGGGATTCTTAAATGATTTTTGGAAGAAGTTCTGGAAAAATTGCCGCTTGATTGATTGAACGAAAGTCGATGATAAATTGAGTACTGTACTAGCTTTTGGATGAAAAAGTGATATTCTATTTTTATTTTTTCTAATAAATTTTCGAGTAAAATGTGTAACCATCGGTAAAGTTACGTATCAAACTCTTAGACCATTTAAGCTCTTGTAGTATAACTACGAAAAGAGTGCAAATTTCCGCTTGGTTTGAAAAATTTTGAAGATCTCTGGTCTTAAATGGCTTAAAATATTCCATATTCCCAGGTGTACTACGAAATCTCGATATTCAAAATCTCGGTTTTCTTTTCTTCTAGTCCTTAATAATTGTACAAAACAAATAATAAAGTTTTCTAATTGCAAGATTTGGTACCTGCAACATTTTGTAAGTGCTAGATTAAAAAGGCAACATTTTGTTAAGGTAACATTTTGAAATGCAATAATTGTAGAGGCTAACGACTTCGATAGCTCTCACGGCCACGCGGGAGGTCGCTGCGCTCCCCCCCTCCGCTTTGCCCTTCAAGGGCTTTAGATTTGAACTTTGGGGGACGTAAGACCCGGGATCAGCAAACATGTCGCACTGCGTGCCGCACGTATAAGCGGATTATATAGAATCTATTAATGATACCTACTAAAAACAAAATTAATTGGACCATTTTGTTATGTGGGAACATTTTGAAATGCATTAACTGTAGAGGCTGACGACTTTGAAAACTTTCACAGGCATTTAGCTCTCCATCCAAATTCCATTTTTATTAGCCAGATTCTAGAACTTTATCGCAAAATCATTTTTGAATTTTGTTAAAAAATCATTTAAGATTCCCATTTTCCCACATGCCAAATTTTAAAAATGCAAGCGGGATTTCCTTAAAATCGGGTTTTTTTTATACAAAACGGGGATTTTGAAAGGGATTTTGAAAATCGGGATTTTGAAAACCGAGTTTTTGAAAACCGAAATTTCGTTACGCACCCCATATTCCCATATATATTTTCGGAGGTTGTTCTTATTATCAAAACGTTAAATTTATCTGAGGCCTTTAGGTATATTTTATAACCAGATTTTTCTGAGAGCAGGTAGTTGGCTTGCCGCTTAACCCTCTTATTGGGTTGAAACGTGAGTGGATTACGGACTAGTGATATAAAGGTTCAAGCTTCTTGATATAAAACAGACGCTTAATTCAGCCACCGCTAGCCTGGAAAACATACGCTTATGTGGTATTGGATTGATGGCGCCCATAACTCGCCATGACATGTGGTATCAAAGGCCATAATCAAAATTCATGCTGCATCGCTTGCTCTCGATTTCCATATTCGTTTAGAAATAATGAGCCAGCACTGCAAAGAGTTAAAAACCTTGATCTTTGCTCCAAAATGATATCGTCACATATGATATAAAAAGATATAGGGCAGAAACTTATCTATCAATGGTTTCACTGTTAACTAGAAAATTTATAAGAAAAAATAAGAAACAGAAATTGGGCGTTTATTCAAATATCGAGTACAGCAGTTTAACATCGAGTTTCGTTCAATAAATCAGGTGGTCATAATCAAAAACTTTTTTTAAAATCATTTAAGAATCCCATTTTCATCCAAGTCGCTGAAGTTGACCCGAAATATCAGCCCGAAATTTTTGGTAAGTTTCTTCGCTAAAGTGTAGTCATCCCGAAAAAATGTACGTCTAGAAAAAGTGTAGTCTCATCCCGAAAAATATAATATGAATAGTGTTACGTACACTATGGAAAAAAATGTAATAGTTATTTTGTGTAGTTGTATTACCAGTATATTATTATAAATTATTTTAGTTTTATTACAGTAGTAATAAATTTAGTAATATTACAGTAGTAAAGTAATTTTATAATTTTTTGTCAAATCTTAAAGAAACGGTAAAATATAAAAATATTATAAATTTAAAAATTTTAATTAGGAAAAATATAAATTAATTTGTGATAAAAAGGTATATGAGTGTATAATTTTTTTATGTCAACGAATTTAAACAGAATCCTCGAAACATTTATAAAAACAATATCGAAATTGTTGTAACGCAAAATCCTTAATGGAACCAACACTATAAATAAATAGCACTAGTGGTATGTACGATTAGCTAGAGAATAAGTGAATGATCCTGAAAAAACCATTTATATATGAAATGGATAAAAAAAATGCAAATCACAGCAAGGCGACATTCCTGTGAAATTGGAACATCTGGCCCAACCTAAACTTTAGTGGAGCCAATCCTAGAGATAAAGGAGACTAGTGGCAAATACGGTTATTTAGGTCTTGTTTATATCAATGATTTCTAAAAATTTCATTTTCAAATCACGGGGATAAATAATGCAAATTTTGGTTTACATTTACTTGGCGCGACATTTTTGTGAAATTCGAACATATGCCCCAACCTAAACTTCAGTGGAGCCAATCCTAGAGATAACTTCATTATGTGTCGGTAAATTTATTATTGTAAAGGGTGGCTTTAGGATTTCAATTGATATAATATTGATGACACCGGAAGATTTTGGTTTCATGAAAACAGGTAAAATCATTTGGTTACTATTTGATTTATTGTCGGAACAGATAATTTCATTTTGATTTTTTTCAATTGCAGCATAACTATTTACGAACAATGAATCTACTTTATTTGAATTATCATTATTAATGAGATTAATGTCATTTGTTTGTGAAATATTGTTAAATTCAGATGACATTAATTCACATTTGTCATTAATGGTAATATTGGTAACTTCTGTTTCGTTGTTAAATTTTATTTTATTGCATTATTTATCCCCGTGATTTGAAAATGAAATTCTCGAAAATCATTGACATAAGCAAGACCTAATAACCGTATTTGCCACTAGTCTCCTTTATCTCTAGGATTGGCTCCACTGAAGTTTAGGTTGGGGCATATGTTCCAATTTCACAGGAATGTCGCTTTGCTGTGATTTGCATTTTTTTATCCATATCATATGTAAATGGTTTTTACCAGGATCATTCACTTATTCTCTAGCTAATCGTACATAGACATACCACTAGTGCTATTTATTTATAGTGTTGGTTCCATTAAGGATTTTGCGTTACAACAATTTCGATATTGTTTTTATAAATGTTTCGAGGATTCTGTTTAAATTCGTTCACATAAAAAAATTATACACTCATATACCTTTTTATCACAAATTAATTTATATTTTTCCTAATTAAAATTTTTAAATTTATAATATTTTTATATTTTACCGTTTCTTTAAGATTTGACAAAAAATTATAAAATTACTTTACTACTGTAATATTACTAAATTTATTACTACTGTAATAAAACTAAAATAATTTATAATAATATACTGGTAATACAACTACACAAAATAACTATTACATTTTTTTCCATAGTGTACGTAACACTATTCATATTATATTTTTCGGGATGAGACTACACTTTTTCTAGACGTACATTTTTTCGGGATGACTACACTTTAGCGAAGAAACTTACGAAAAATTATGGGCTGATATTTCGGGTCAACTTCAGCGACTTTTTCCATCCAACTTACAAAATCCCATCTTCATTTATTAATCAATAAAATGGGAATGGCCGAATTCAATACAATTTTATAAACCGAACACACTAATTTTTATTTACAAATCATACCGTCAATTTTACAAACTACGATAAACTGGTATACGATAAATTGTTCACACGATAAATTGTGTCCACGGTCAATTGTGTTTACGATAATCTGTTCTACGGTTAAATGTTCACGTTTAACTGAAACATGGTAAATTGTTTACGATAAAGAGACCGTCACCCTACTCTATGATGTTGTGGAAAGTAGTGTTTGTAAGGAAACTCTTCAGAAGGGCTTCAGGACATGTGGCCTCTTTCCATTCAACAAATTTGCCATCAATTTGCCATCGAAATACTTAGGAAAGTCTTCGTCTAAATCTGCATACAATAGTCAGCTAAATCCCAAATTACATGACGATGGATTTCAAACGCTGTGTGAAGCAATTGGTGATATGAAAATTCAACTATTTGAAAGCATTGGGCGAGGTGAACTTCAAAAAGATATCTTCAATGAAGATTTCGTAATTTTATATGATTTATTTAACAAGTTTAAAACCAAGTGAAAATTTAATTTAAGTGTTTCAGACAAATCCACTCAAACGCACGTTGAACATCAGAATATAGAAACCTCAGAAATTAATATCAGTATTATCGACGATTTTTTTATAATCGAAGATCAGCCCAGTACGGCAAACAACGAAATTATAAATATTTACAATGTCATTCCTATGTAACATTCCGCAGAACTACAAACGGTGATAAATATAACTGTTCATCCGCAAGCCACCACGGCAATTGATGATTTTATTTCTTGGCCAGAGACTCCCTTGAGAAAAGGTTGCAAAACGAATAAAATAAAATGGATCAAACAGGAACAACTTAAAAAAGGACAATTTAGAAAAAATGAATTGTAAAAATAAAACCGCAAAATTTTACGAATCAAAAATAAGGAGTTAAAAAATGCAGAAAAGCTAAATAAACCGAAACGCCCACGCAAGGAAAATGCAAAGTCTAAAAGAGTTAGAGTATGGTAACGTCTACAAATGTGTTGGTTGCAATTGAAAATTTAGGGCGAACAATTAAATATTCATAGCAGTAAAAAAAAATTTCTAGTTTTTACCCCAGATTTTAATGAACCCATTGTACTCACTCTGCAAAAGTTGTAGCAAACCAGTTACTTGCAGAAACAGAAACTATACCAAGTACCAAAAACGATCAAATAAGTTTCTAGGTAAAACGATACCTCATGAAACCATTATCGAACCGTTCCTATAAAACAAAGAAATATGTGAAGAAGATGGAATGTGCTCCAATCCAATATTTTCTACATCTAACAGAGTGTCGATTAATAGTGAGCTACCAAAAGCTCCTAATGTTCGTAAACTTTTTGGTACTGATGTAGTACTGAACGTTGGCGATAATCCCCCAGCAGCTGGAAATATGTGCTATCATTGCACTTACGCCTTTCCGGGATATACTGGTTCCGGGAAATACTGATTCTGAGAATTTCGGCATCTTATAATAGTGGAACTATTTATTTCACTTATAATTTTTAGTTTAAATACATATAATTTTATTTTGAAATACATTCTATCTTTGAATGTTTTATTTTAGAATAAATGTTAAAAACTATCAGTGTACCAATAAACGTAAATTTTTGGTATACCAATTGTGGAAGAGGCATGTCAATAATTGTACTTAAAAAAGGTGTCAATTAATAAACGACCATACCAAAAGATATAGTTTTTGGAACAACCTCATATTTTAGTAAATTAAGTAAAAATTGAGAATTTCCACTTTCAAGTAAACTGAAAGGTGAATTAAAATACGTTCATATAACACAAATCTAAAATACTTCCATTTAAGATCTACTTTATTCGGTTAAAGCGTTTTATACATTGCGCACAGTATTAAATTTCACTAAAATAAAACTTAAAATTAAAATTTATTTCTCAGTTGTTCTTCTAGAATTTTACCATTTTATTGTTGTAAATTAATGCAATGGAAATCCACAAAACTTATATAAAGCTTTTTAACAAGACGTTGGAAAGCAAAAAAAAAAAAAAAAAACAATTTTTGTATATTTAATTTTTTCTTTTGCTTTCGATTGTTAAAATAAAATAAACAGCATCATAGTACATTACAGATAAAGCGCACATAGTATAACACCAAAGCTGTACATAAGAAAAGAAATATAAATAAATTTATTTCGATTTTGATAAGGAAAAGCTTATATACATAAAATGTATGTACATGTAGATATGGAAATACTTCAAACTGAAAATATGTTCCTATGTTCTTCTGTACTTTTCGTATGCTTTTATATCGCACACAAATATTCCATTTCTTTATAGCATTTTGTGCGCTTTTCATCATTTCAATAGTCAATCCACATAAAACATCCACTTCACATATGTACTATATGAATGAATAAAATGTGGAAACCATTTGCTATATATGGTATATATGCAAATGTTTAAAAAATATTCGAATTGAAGCTTTTATCTTATGTGAAGATATTAGAAAAAGGCTTGAGAACATCTCTCGTTATAACTCTTTTATTGTGAATTTTTTTTAATGGTTCGAGGAAACATATGCATATTATTAAACTGCTGTGGTGTCAATATCTCGATTAAATAATCGAACATTAGTAAATGATAGTTTTCTGGGCTATTTATAATCCGGAAATACAGTTCAACTATCGAATTTGAATTTACATAATAATATTAACAATCAAAGTTTTTATTGGAATTCCTTTCCTGCTAACCATAACTTAAATGTGTTTTTGACTTATATTCTTGTTTCACAAGAAAATCAAGCAAATAGCGGAAATAATTTCTTTGACGTCATGTACCGTTTGATTATGATATTGTTTTCCGTAAAAAACACTGTGTGGCGTAGTTCATTAGCTTAGGGCCAGTTCAAGTAATACGTAAAAAATTAATTATTTTTTCTGGTTTCAAAAACCAGTTTATTATTTTTAAAGATATTTTTATATTAACAAAGATTAAAAAAATCAACGTAAAATAGTTAACGTCTGAAGAACGTTGCAAAATTGCAGAATTTAAAAAAATGAGCTTAACCAATCGTTCTGTAGCACAACAATTTGGGTGTAGAAAAACTATAATAAACAACTAGGCAAAAAATGGAGGATGCACTTATTCTGCCACGCCTACAAGTATCAAAGAAATTCTTACTACCAATGAAATGAAATTCGCTTTTTTCTATTACTAAAATTAAGGAGTTCAGCAAGTATTTCAAGCATGCGAAGGGTTCTCCTGAATAGCAAAATATAGTATATTGCAAATTGAAAAAACTTTGCGAACTTGAAACTATGAAGTATGCGATGGAAGAATGAGTGGCAAAAACTAGTGTGCTGAGACAAGTTTTATGAATATTATTTAAAGATGGATAAAGTTATATTGTCGAGTCTTGCAGTATCGGGGGTAAAAAAAAGTTACATGCTTCAAGAAACTTTTGTTCAATTTAAAGAAATTGTTGAAAAGAAAAATCAAAATGACAAATGTTTTGGGTGGCTGTCACGTAAAGTGTACGAAAGAGGATAGCAGTTTGAGGACGTAAACGCTCTAATAGTGATTATAACGACAGTTTATGCCGAGATAAGTTTTACTTATTGTAAAGTGCTCTTCGTGTGTTTACTGTTTGGCAAGACAAATCCTGTGCATGTTCAAAAAAATTGTGGGGAGGTATATTAGGCACATAAGACTTACATGGCGAATTTTTGTTGAATGGAACCAAAAACTGCCCACTGACCTCGATTCTCTTTGTCAACTACGCAATAATTTTCGAATGTTTTGGGGAGTAGGGTATTCTGGTCATCCGGATAATATCTTTTACCGCTCCTCACCTTAAAAAGCTCATCACCGTAATTTACAGCTCTCTTGCACACTCGTCATAACCTTGGTTATTTTTTCTTATGTCCGCTTTTATTCTTTTGGGCGGTTTATACACGATGAGTAATAATGTCAATACTCAAAACATCGTTACCTAAAAACATTCTATTTTCTTTGCAATTTTATAATATTATAATTTTAAACTACTCACATTACTTCATTTGATATTATCTGTCAAATTCAAAAGCATTTTGTGAAACATCAGTTTTTTTATGACTTAGGTAAGGATAATGACATTATAACCGTAGTCCACCAAACAATTTCACAAAAAATTCGTTTAAAATAGAAAAATAACGCTGCCAAAACAGCTTTACTAAACTGCAGAGATTTCTTATTATTATTTTTTTTAGTACCAAAAAACTCATGGCAATAAAACGTCCTCAATTTTTTTTTAATTCATTTACTTGCCGTTTTGTTTCTTTTTCCCTCCATTTCATTTCTGGCATGCCAAATATAGCTTTCCTACTACGTGATTTTTTTGGATCCTGCAACTCGTAAATATTTCCCGATTTGTGTAGCCACTGACCTGAATGCCTCGACTTGTGGTTACAAGTAACCGTAAGTGCTGACTGCATTATCATTTACCCATTTTATGTTGTTTACATACAAACCACGTCTTTTGCTTCCAATAATAATGTTGATTTCGATTGATCGCAACATGTTACACTGAGAGTAAAAATGGTACTCTAGGTGCTGTCAATTTTTGTAATATTTTGCTACACCCAGAGTAATTTTCTCTATTCGAGGTTTTTGATCGAGTAACCCATTTTTGTTGTTGTCATACGCCATTTTGTTCTATACTTATTAAAACAAAATATTTTCAAGCAATGTTATTTCGTTATTCATCGTAAAGATGAAACAAATATATTGTTTTGACATTTAAAAGCGGTGTAGTTCATTTCACTATTTTTAGAGTAGGAATATATCAATCGAAATCAACATAAATTTCATCAGCTCAACCGATATTCATGAAAACAAATATTTGTTTGTTGTTTAATTCTAATTCAAACACGTTTATGTTGTCTTCATCAGTTCCGCATACCCCTCTGTGGTTGTTTAAATTTCAGTAATATTAATAAACGATAACTTGCACTCGGCATTGATCACGTATATTGAAAACAGTGCTTTTGTAGGGTTAGGTACGATTTGCCACATCGATAATTCCAAAAACGAAATCACAGAAACCAAAATGCTAATAAAAACAATTCCAAAATATAAAATTCCTAACAAAAAAAATTCTATTCAAAATGTCAATTTTCAAAATTCCATAATACAAAATTCCAAAAAAAATTTATTTTATGCCCGTGGAAATAGGTATGAAAGGCGTACATATTTCCATTGTTTATGCCCATGGAATTTATTTTAGAAATTTTATTATAACTAGGAAATTTTCGATTTAGGTTTAATAAATGAAATACTGCAACTTTCTAAAACCGCTACTTATCTTATTTATTAATAACTGTACCACACAAGCTTGTTAGTAAATTTTGGTAGGCTTGTAGGATAACGGTTCTTTATTCCAAAAAGCTCGACCCTGTTTTGTGGAATTATAACAAATTACATTAAATCAATTATAATTTTGAAATGCTGTAAATACCAATGACATAATGAAATTTTATAAATGGATTTTTTTTTTCTAAAAACAATCAATTTTGGAATTTTCACAATTAAAATTTTGAATTTTGTTTATTATGTTATAGTATTTTGTAAAATGGAATTTTGTATTTTTGTTAATTGTGATTTTGGAAATTTAAGTCACGTCGATTTTTTTTTTTTTTGGATAACCAACCCGTTCCCCTTTCTGTCTTGTTGAACAATTCATCGAATTCGTGCATCAGCATGAGTCAGTTGGGTAGAGAAATCAGATGTTTGTCGATGTCAAGTAGTCGAAAAACATCAAATAGCGGATTGAACATGTTTATACTGGAGACAATTTGAATTGAAATTCGGAACAACCAAACTTTCACTATAACTTTTTTCAATTCCACCGCCACACGAAACTCCAGCGGTAGTCCAGCGAAAGTATTTTTTGCGTACCCGCACTTAATCGATAATTAGAAACCACCATTGTTGATAGGGAAACCTTAATTTAGGCTTGATTTTCTATGCTACAATCAATTATGACATATTTTCAAATCATTCACATAGAAATTGCCTAATTTCTTATTAATTTGATTCGTCAATTCATACCTATTTAATCCGACCTTGCCACACCGAATCAAACTTTCCGTTATAGTGCTCAACGACTTTTGCCTGCGAGAGTTCTTTAAAACAAAATCACCTACATCAAACTGAATTGGATTATTTTGAATATTAATTGCATGCCCTTTGTAAATCCTCCTGTACTATCTTGTTTCTGTGGAAGTTCACATAGTATGGGGTAAACGTAGATAATTCATGAACCACGCAATGCAAAAGTAATATGACCAATATTCTAATCCCGCCGGGTTTGATTGCGGTTGGTATTAAGAATTGTGGCAGTGGGTTTTCCTGATATGTGTGCGAAAAATCCTAAAATGTTGTGGCTGCGAGTTTTTTTATTTTTTTTTTCCAATATTCTTTCAGGTAACAGCGATACTAGTTTGCGGAAAACATATGCAATTACTAACAAATATTTTTTCCACGATTTTCTATTAACCGCTATTACTTGTTATGGCCCAGTATTTACGACGTTCACCCAGCGAAACTTTCAAACTCACATAATTACGGGAGCAATTATTCTTTTTCACTCTTTCAGTGTCACAATACTCTCTCCATTGGGTGCATAAAGTCTCCAGCTGCAAATTTGAGGTCAACCACACTCTACGGTTTGGTAATATTTATATAATTTTTTATTGTTTTAGCTAAAATACGGATACGATGTAATGCCCAAGACATTATATTAGACTTATTGTTTTGTAAATTTGATGTGATTTGGTACAATAACGAACTTGCCATTACGATACATAAGTTCAAAAACATGTTGCTATAATCTTATAGCTCATGGGCTTGTCTTGAAGTGGGGTCTTTAATAAAATAAAATTGAAATACAACTTATAAAAATTAATTTTGCAAAGACAAACAAGTATACAAATTTTGTTTCTTTCAATAACAGCTAAATAACTTAAAATTGTTCATTTTGTCAATAATTGTTGTTATTGTCAAAATAAAAATGGCCAACAAAATTAATGTAGCGGCTTTAAATGACCATCGCCGTTGAAAATTATAATAGCAATTTTGAAATTAATTTTTTTTTCTTTAAACACAGAGAAATATAATTAAGACAAAAATGGGGAGGGGGGGGGGGGGGCTGAATAGTGCCACAGGCCCATAATTGTAAATATGGTTCTTTCGATATATGGTCCAAATTATTTTATTGCTAAAACTACGGCCGCAAATTTTCATTGAATAGCCGAAAGATGTTGGCTCACGTTAGCAATGACGCGATCCGTCTTTTTCCTAATAAAAAAAGTTTTTCTAAAATCAGGATATCCAATTGAATCGCTTCCGAGCCGACCAAAGTATTTAAATGACTAAAGCCATCGTGCTCAGCCGTCGTCCACTAAAATTGTTAACCTTTGGTTTCTTTCGAGACACAAGTGATTGGCGCAGTCACCGACAAGACATTTGTGATGATTCGCCGGTACCAGCCTGTCATTCGTGGATGAAAACTTCAAAATATCCCAAATCTTGAAAGGTTCGATACTCAAACCATGATCATCTAATAGCATATATGTATCCTCATCTCTTAACATATTAATCCTAATTATTTGATCCGAACAGAAATTCGACTTTGATACATATACGACTCCCAATCTCAACATTTTGTTCGATTTGGTGTTCATTTTTCGCTGCATGTATCGTGTTTATAGGATAAGCACCTCTTATATAAATATTATGTTCTATTCGCGTTAGTACAACCATTTGTCAAGCAGAATAACTAAAACCGACTTTATAATTTGGTTCGGAACCCGTTTCTGATTTGAATACAGAACATGATGTTCGTTATTATCTTCCTAAACATTAAGTGAGATCTGCGTTATACCGTTTTGAAATTTGAGGCAATGAATCCAAATCTAGAAATATAAACAAAAATCGAAACAATAAATTAAGCAATGAAATGAAAATGGTTGATATCTTTGCCTGGCCGTCCATTTAAAGGATTTAAGCGCCTTGGATTAGGCATACTATCATGTTGCGGGGTAGGTGTCCTTTTATAGGATTTTAAAACTTTTTGTGAAAAAGAAAAGTCAGAGATATGCTGTGTCCATCAAATATAAATATCATAGGTTAAAAATAAATAAGACAACTTTTTTCAAATGAAGGTTTACAGAAGGTGCTGCAACAAGCACCTTCAACGTAATGCGGGAAATTTAAATGATCAAATAAATCGCAAAATAACATGTTGCCAAGTTGAGAATCGGTCACCAAAACATTTTGGATCTCTAGGGTAACAAATTAAACAGTAAATCAGCATTGAAAAGAGCATCGACAGCTGTAATAAACATAATGGGACTGCCATGGCTGGGCAATGTAGATTAGACAATGTAATTTACGCTGTTCTCGACACGTAATCTGTTACATAGATTACATAGGAAATTTTTAGAGACCAAATAAATTTACATTTTGATATTTCATCACATAAATTATTCGTTAGGATAAGAAAATAAAATGATAAAATCACATTTACCAAATAAGAAATATTTTAAAGTATATACCCATATCGCTAAAAAATCTGGATCACTAAAATAGCATACTAAATATGGCATAAGTGCCTATATCATAAAGATTAAAATGTTTAACTGTGAAAATGAGGTTGTACAAAAACCCTCATTTTTTTTTTTTTTGGTCTTGAGGAACGTGAAAATGCTTCTAACGCACAATGTGTTGGACTCGCATTTCAGCCCTACTGACTAACAATACCTTTCCCCTCCACCATACTAGCCTGGAAATGTTTCCCACATTTCTTCGGGGTAGTGTGTTTTTTCTTTTTTTTTTGATGCTCACCTCATGCTACCTACGGCTTATGGGAATCTACCTAAATCTCCCTTTTTCTGTCTAAGACCAGACATAACAATCTGTGATGCCAGCTCCCACGAATCCACTCCTTGGAGCATAAAAACAACAGCCGTTTCAATCGACCACGGATATACCAGCTTGATACCCGCAGCGCCGCTCAGCGATCCTCCCATGCTTGGCATACGAAAAACATGTGCTCTGCGTCGTCGTAATTACTTGGACAGTACAGGCATTCTGGCTATGTCACTTTCCGCATTCTGTAAAGATATGGTCGGAAATATCCATGACAACTTAGGAACTGCGACAGGTAGTATTCGATATGTGCTCTGCTTGGTTTGAAGAGTAAAAGCCCTTCCTTTCAGGCTCGCTGTTTTCTGGCCAACCTCTGACTTTCGTTGTTATATGAACTTCCACTCTTTAGCCAAAAGGAATATGGGAATACACCCAGCTAAAATAACGATTACTGCATATTCGACTGTGCGGTAGGCCGAGGCCACTTGCAAAGCACTCTGCCTATGCACCCAGGATAACCGCTTCCGGCTTCCTTCTCCAGGGAGTCAGCCCAAATCTCAGCTCCGTATTTTTGTATGTTTAATTCTAAATTGATAGATTGGACCGCCGTCATTAATAGTCGCCTTCTGCTAGGCGTGGGGTTGCCCACGATTACCATGAGCATGCTCAAGGCTGTGACCGCCATTTCCAAATTTAGTGATTGTTTAGTGCAATTCAACTAATGTTTAATATTGAGAGTTTTAACCATTAATTGAATTGCACTAAACAATCACTAAATTTAGAAACTTTCCACTTTAATTCATGTTGTTAAATAAGGTTGAATTCGAAAAAATCTGTTCGAGCTATAGTTTTATGTTTAAGAGATTAATTAATTTGGCTACTAGTAGAAAAGGATTACAGGGGAAGATCACAAAAAGTCTCCTCTTTTCAGCAGTTCCGGAACAAACAGAAAATTGTATTATGTTTGCATAACTTTAAAATCAGATCTTAGATTTAATGTCAATTTAAAAATTTTCGGGAAATTCAAAACAACGAGAAATTCTACGAGATGAGAGATTTTTCAATAATAATCCTTAGTTGCGAAGGTCGAGTGATAATTTGCAGATACAAAGAATAACAGACTCTAAGCCATTTACTTAATTAGTTTTGATAGCAGAGATCTAAAATGCATTTTGATTTGTGCGGATAAAATTTTTGGAGCGCTGGAATTTCAGGAATATTGTCTGAGGCGATATTCCATTAAAGTTGATTTTAATTTGTCATTAAATTAACTATTTCAAGTTAATCGCTCAGATAGAGCCAACAGGAATTCGAAGTATACGCATTTGTGTAATCACGCAGTTGAATTGAGTGTTCAAAGCGAAACAATTTTTACTTAGGATTTCCTTAACGCTATTTTTTTATAGTTCCATGGAATAATAATAATATAATTGCTGAGTGTGGTGTAGTTCAATTTCCAATTACTAAAGTAAAATCCATTGCTACAGTTGGTGCAATTTCAATGATTTCGTAGAACTTTCTCAATAATTGCACCTGGGGTACTGAATAGTCAAAATTATTATGCTTGCAAAACAAAAAATGGTGGATCATTCATGGTTCACGCGTTGATTTCAAATTCGTAGAATCCAATTAATCTAAAATTACGATAGATTTACAAAAACTTTTTATAAACTTAATGCTGAGATTTAATCTCTCTTGTGCAAAAATACTTTAAAAATAAAAATGCATCAATTAAAATTGCGAAATAATATATTGATGGAGTAGGTAGATGTGCAGGAAGTACTTTTATGCTGGATTAAATACTCTGGTTCCTAACAAAATTCAGCACTTTTTATTTTCTGCCGATATCGTCCCTGATAAATATATCAGATAATTTGTTTTGCGCGCTATCCCGTATCAAATAGACTTATTTAAAGCAATGGAAGAATTTTTACCAAATTAAGTATTAAATATTTGGGTTCCATACATCTAATTTTTCTCCAAATAATTGGCACAATGATCAGAGTCTCCACTTTCGAGAACTCATGAATCAGCACTAATTTCATGTCAGAGCTTTATGCTGGCATGAAGACATTAAGTGACCAGATGGTCGACGTATAATTAACTAATAGTAGCAGGTAGGGTGTGCCAATCTAGACATTATAAATTCACATAATTATTATTAAAGAATTTTAGTTTTACAATTTAAAGTAATTGCAAATATAAAATTGAATTTAAAATTTCTTGGTTAAGAACAATGTTAATATTTTTATTTTATGGCTCGTCCTATTCAAAAACCAATATTTTTTGTTCTTGGAAAAGATTTTATTTCGGACTGGTTGCGTTTTTACTTTTGTAAAACCATTCGAAGAAGATCCAGTTATCTATACGTTATGAAAGAAAATTAGTAGAATGTTTCTAGTAGCTACTCACCAAAAATATTTTTATTTTCAAAGGTTGACAAAATTTATATAATTTATTTTATTTTTTAAGAGGAAAACCCATAAATATTCCACCCACAGAAACAAGCACACAATACAAACAATCTCATGTCGGTATGTATACTTATGTTAATCCCTATAAAAATATTTATAAATATTCAGTATTTTATTACCATTTCGTGGTTATCGCTATGGATTCACCGCACATCCTGTCATTAAAAGTTAACCACAACATCATCATGAGAAATACATATATTTTTGTATCTTCTGTTCATATTATGGTATAATATGGTTTAGGTCAACCTCTGCACGATTATTGTAAACAATAAAATCAAGGCGCCAGAAAATTATGGTATACATCTACGAGTATACGAACCGTATATACAGATATGAACACAACAAGTTTAATAATATTTGGTTGGATAATAAAATGCATTCGGAGTATTTGGATATTCTTACTTGGGTAAACCATCTCGGTATATTCTCGTATACATATTGAGTGTACGTTGTACCTAGGCAAAAGTTATTTTTATTAAAATTAAAGAATCATTGTACATAAAGAATAAGAAGACAACAAAAACCAAAAACCTATATTTACTTTTAATTTATCTGCCAACGGCAAATACGCGGAATTTTCTACTGACTTGGTACATGGAGGCAAACGCTTTGCAAAATTGGAAACAAACAGAACATAACCAATTTTATACAAGAATTTATTTTTATATGCTGTCTTTAAATTTAATATAAACGAATCGAAAAGGTAAAACAATTTACAGAATCAATTAAATAAAGATAAATTACTAATTTAAAGGATTTCTGATCCTGATGCATTTCAACAGATCATTTACTACAGCTAAGTGTTAATACTTTAGTGAAATACTTTTAAATAATGGAATTTACTTGTTTCAGGTATCTAAGCTGACCGACGATGATAATGGACGCTTACAAGTATTCTGTTTCAGATGGTGTTGCTTAGTATACCTCCTCGAACGGATCAGAGAAATGGTAACGATTCATTGGACTAATCATCTGCTAAACCAAAAAAAACTGACAATCGAAAGCTCATTAAAATGGGCATTTCCTCGCTAATACTTGAATATGAATTTAGTAGTAGTTTAAGTAGTGCAAAACTGCCAATTACTCCATGCATGTACAAAAGAAAATTTGATGGGGTTTGTTTAGATCAAGCAAAATAAAAATTAAAAAATTGACCTCATTTTTTTTTCTTTTAATTTGTCACAGACTGGCTACTGCCAACCTGCAGATATTCACTAAGCTCCTGCAGAGGCCTCCACGGTGATGTTTTGCCGGCTACGTTCTCAGCGAGAAGTGCGAGGGTCGTGGGGTTTGAGGCATGCAGGGCTCTTGGCCTACACCGTGATTAACAGAAAGTTGGGGAAACGCAAATAATAAATAAAACCGTAGTTCCGCCGAAATTCGTCGGCCGGAACCTGAGGAACGAACAGCGGATAATCAAATAATAAATAAATAAAAGAAATGATAACGGATGAGGTGCCTTGGTGCGCGCATCCATCCGAATCCAAACGGGGTCGAGCCCTGGTTACGGAATCGGATGCGGGCACCAAGGGACCGCACACACTAAACCGACACAGAGGGAGTCTCCGCTCCCATCATACCGACCGAAGAATTTTAATAATTCATTTTATAAATATAAAAATAAACAAAAACAAAAGAAACAACTTCCCGAAACTAAGACAGGGAGGGAACGAGAGAGAGAGAGATGCAATACGCATCGAGCATGCACCTGCTGTGCGCGCTCGATTACAAAATATAAAAATTTAAATTTAATAAAAATTTCAGAAAAATAACGAAAATCAAAAATTAGAAATAAAAAAAATTTAAAATAAATAAAAAAAAATTGTACCTTGTTTTTTTTTTTAAAAACAAATTACTGGTGCGGCCTTGCGCGGCCGTCATGCCACAGGTGGCCTTGCCCCACCCGGACCGTTGCGGCCTTGGTGCCGTTTACAGCGTGCTCCACCTGTGCGGCCCAACCGCCGGTAAAATATACTGGCCTCAACTGGCCGCCGATATAACATAAATTGAATAGCCGGTGCTACCCAAACGTTGCGGGGCCTTTCCCCGATACCACAAAACTCAAAAATAAACAATAGCCGGTTGGCTACCGATACGTTGCGGGGCCTTTCCCCGATACCCAAAATCAAGACGGACTGCCGGTTGGCTATCCGTTAGTAGCGGGGCGTTGGTTCGCCTTTAATCGTAGATGTGGCAGGGCAGGCCACGTTGTGCGAAGAATGCCGGGCGTCTTTCCGCTCATTGGGCGTTGGCTTGCCGCAAAATTATACAAATGATTACAAATGGCCTCCAAAATTTGGGATTCTTTATCACAAAACCACAAAAGATTTTTTTCCGCTTTCACGAAATTCAATTTACAAACAAAAAAAAATTTTTCTTACTTTATTTTCTCATTAAATAAATCCATGAACACTTTATATCACTTCAAGGTATAAAACCCCAATTTCGATGAACTACGCAAATCAAACGCAAACCATAAAACCCATCATTTAATAATATTTTTTATTCGGTATATATTGATATACACAGCTAACAATTTATATAGTTTTTTAATTTTTATTCTTCATATAAATTAAATCAAAATTAGAAATTAACCAAAAACACAAGAAATTGACTTTTCAAATTTCAAAACTAGACGCTCTCTAATCATAAACCAACACTCGACTTTTCTAATCAAAAATCAAAACTTGAATGACAAAACAAAAAAAATATTTGAGCGTCGCACAGCTCGTAAAACGTTTTAGAAGAAAATGCATCTCTCTTCTCTGTCTCTCCTTTATACCAAATTTTCGTTGGTACAAAAGAGAGACATACAAAAAAAAAACATTTTTTTCAAAACGTTTTACTTTGCACACACTCGATGCGCACTGTTCTCTCTCTCTCCCCCATTCTCGTTCCGTTGCCAACATAACAGAAGAAAACACACAGGAATCCATCCACCAAGAAATCACGTTCAGACAACAAAAACCCGGACGCAAGAAACCACGTGGAGAATAGAAACAAATTTACAAAAATGTCTTGTTAAGACCACACAGTCGTAACAAATTATATAAAAAAACAGATTAAATAAAACATCTTTATTTCGATTATCCAATACTTTAATTCAATTTTATTTATTACTAAGAATAAAAACCAATTTTCTTCCAAAAGAAAATAAAATTTTCCTACGGACTTGATTTCCTATAAAAACTAATATACAGGGTTATCCAATTCGAGGTTGATAAAGTAAACTTAAAAAAAACACACAAAATATTCGGAATGTATTGTAATTTTTATTTCATTTTACAGATTGATCCTTGCCATTTTTAGTTAAACAAGATATCATTCAAATGTCCTCCACGGGACTTCTTACAGGCCTTGATTCTTTTGAGGTAATTTTCAATGACTTTTCGGCACATTTCGGGCGGTATCTCGGCCATTACCTTACGAATATTAGTTTTCAATTCGTCAAGAGTTTGAGGATTGTTTGCGTAAACACGATCTTTCGCGTAGCCCCACAAAAAGAAATCCAAAGGCGTTAAATCACAGGATCTTGGAGGCCAATTGACATCAGCCAATCGCGAAATCAAACGTCTAGGAAATTTCTCTTGCAAAAGATCTCGATTTGCTCGTGTTACGTGACTGGTTGCTCCATCCTGCTGGAACCACATATCGTCAAGATCATAATCTTCGATTTTCGTAAAAAAATAATCGGTTAACATGCGGCCATAGCGCTCAGAATTGACGGTAACGGTTCGTCCATGGTTGTTCTCAAAAAAATACGGCCCAATCACACCACCAGACCACAATGCGCATCAAACAGTGACTTTTTCCGGGTGTAATGGCTTCTCTACAATCAATTGTGGATTTTCTGAGCCCCAAATTCTACAGTTTTGCTTATTAACGTATCCACCAAGCTAAAAATGAGCTTCATCACTGAAGAAAATTTTGTTCGAAAAATCAGCATCGACGGCCTGTTTTTCCAACACCCGATTTGCGTATGTTGGTCGATTGTTAAATGCTCCATATTCTTAAATGGCAGAATGTCAACTAAATAAATGACAGCGTACTTGACGTTTATCTTTGACAGATGTCGGTATACAGATTTCTACTTTATCAACCTCGAATTGGATAACCCTGTACTGTTACGGTGACACCTAGATTAGAGTAGAATAAGTTATTTTAATAATTTTTCAATTGAATCTGTGATTTGGTTCAACATTTAGGCGTCATTTGTATTCAAACATATTTGCTCGATTCTTGGAGAGCATTCAGGTTTATTCTTGAAACAAATATTTTGGTATATAAAAGCGAACATTTATGTGGAATGCTCAGTCTTATTTGAAACGTGATATAGTGGAGGTTAAATAAAGCGATTATTAAAGTGAAAATTTAATAGTGTGTTATAATTGGAATAATTAATTGTTAATTTTGTGTTGTGTAATTATTGTGTTGTGTAAATAAATTTGTGTTAGTTCAAATTTGAAGCAGTTATATTTTTTCACAATCCAGTGATTCGAACCTTGAGTAATAGGGCAAAAACGTAACAATACCATAAAAAATTGATGGGTATACCAGAATTTCTTTTTACGACGAGTGTACATAAATCTCGCATACACCCGCTTGATTTCATAAAGCGAAAAATACAACTTACCAGGTTTTTCGTAAAACTGTTTTGTAAAATCCAAAATTTTTATCCTTGTTTAAATTTCAGAAAACTAACTAGGTTACCTTGTTGTTTGATAATTAAATTATAAATTTATTTAAATCTCTTAATACTTTGTCGTTTTTTGTAAATGCTTAACTTTTCAACATCGTTCCGGTAACGGAAACAGTAATTTCCTACCAGTTTAATTCCAAATAGTCACTCAGCCTAGATGGTAGGAAACCCCGAGCTGTACGGGTAGAATTTTTGTTTAAAACTAGTTAATTTAAAAATTTACGCGAGTATACATTCAATATTTTATTGTAATTCAACAAAAAGTTGAACAGAATTGATTGAAAATCGCATTAAAATATATTTTTAATACCAACAATTTTATGGGTTTACTTTTAACTATAGTTAAAAGTAAACCCATAAAATTTTTGGTGTTGCTTTACGAGCCCGATTATAGATATTTTCGTACACTATGAATTAACGAATAAACGAATTAAAATCGTGTAACGAATATCGAGAGAAAAAAAATGTTAAAATTAATAAAAGGCGGTTTATTGGCTTGCTTATTAGCTCGCCAGATATCTAAAGGAAATAAAATACAAAAAGTAATCGTCGGTTGTTAGAAGGCCGGATGATGAAAATAGAGAGCTCCACGATTTTTATGAGGTAGCTTTATAAAATATTAAAAAAAATAAAGAAGAATTTTTTTAACATACAAGAATTACAGCACCAATTTTTGAGTTCCTTTTGTCAATTTTAATAAGTGCTTTAATCAAGCGTAATACACAATAAGTCCTGAGGAACGTTTAGATATTACCCTCTCGTGAGTACTATTGTTCTAGTTTTAATTTTATGCTATATACAGCCTTTGCCAAAATTATTGAACACTCTATACATTTGGGGCGTACACGATAGGTAGAACAAAAAACAACCCCTTTTGTTTGTTTATTGTTTTGTCGACATCTAAAAAGGACTAAAAACAGTGACTTTTACCGAAAATGTGGCAATAAACCATTTGGTGCAATAACATTTGTGATCAGTGATCTAGTCTTTCTTTGGTGTTTTGATTTGTTAAATTTAGCGATATTATTGCAATATGCCGAACCAAAAAGAGCTAAAAAAGAAGAACGAGTGCAGATACAGGTTCTGCATAAACAAGGGAAATCACAAGTATAAATTTCTAAAACTGTGAAATGTTCACGCCGATCTGTGCAATATACTATTGAGCGATTCACCGCTAGTGAATCAAATAGTAATAGGTACAGAACGACTGTGACGACCGAAAGTTAGTGAGATAAGCTTTAAAAAATAGAAAAAAAATTTCAAATCTCGCTGCTGAGTTGTCGGTAGGAATTAAGAAACCAATCTCCACTCGCACTACTCGCAGAAGGCTTCAGGAAGCTGATTCGAAAGGCAGTTAAGCCAGGAAGAAACTCTGGCTCTCCGAAAAAACGAGAAGGCTCGGTATAAATGGGTCCTAAAATACAAAAGTTTCACCGAAGAAAATTGGTCAAATATCGTGTGGTCAGACGATTCAAACTTTGAAGTAAGTTGACAATTATATGCTAATATTAAATAATATGATTTTAAAATAAAATTCATCGATACAAATATTTTAGTTTTCCGAAGTCTCTACATTTTCTTTATTTCAGATTTTTGGTACACCTGGTGTGCCTTTTGTGCGTCGCTGAGTAGGCGAAGCATTTAGTCCAGAGTGTTAAGCCGTAAAACAAGGTGGGGGCAGCATAATGGTTTGGGGCTGCATAACTAATTCTGGAGTTGGCGAAATGTTCGTGTGTGAGGGCCACATGAACTCTTTAAAATACATAAACGACCTAGGATCTGCGTTTGCTGAACTCATTTTGAACACTTTTTGGTGATACACACATGAATAGAGTTAAACTTCAGCAGGATCAACGAACCATGTCATAAATCTGCCCACACAATGGCATGATTTCGAGAAAATGATATTGAGGTTCTGGAGTGGCTTGCTTAGTTCCCCGACTTAAACCTCATAGAAGAATTATGGAGTTTATTAAAACGTAGAGTCAGACGCTACACAATAAATAATAAAGAAGACCTAACATGCTGTCTGCACCAAGAATGGAGCGCCAAACGACCTGCCTAAAAAATTTGTAGGCTTTCTACTCAAAACAAATCCTGCCGTAATTTAGAACCTATAAAAATTGTTTCAATTTATTTCAAATTGGTACTCACAAAAAATTGTGTGATATCATCCCGGCAAGAAAAAATCAACCATAGAATGATTTACGGTGGCGGGTCGGTTAATTGTAAGTTGTGAAATATACAATTTAACCATAAAAAAAACTGCGAAGTACAGCCGATATAAGACATTTTCTTTTTTAATACCCAATGTAAAAACGATACAAAACGAAAACCCAAATTCGATAAAAAGTTTTTTTCCGATTTTACTTAACATTTTTCAAACAAGGCATTGCTGGTTTAATGCCGGTTCAAAGTTGATTACAACTTATCGATATCGGTTACATTATAATTAACGATTCCAAATATTACAAAAAAAACTATAATCGGATTTATATAGATTTTATTTAGAACCGAGACTATGTAAATTGTAACATACTTTAAACCGTCTCGAGAATTTCCAGAAGTTTCTAATTTGGTGATATAATTCGACAAACCGAAAAGTTCTTGTTTTAGTACAAAATAAGTACAAAGTAAGAGTTGAATTTTTGCAATTTGGTCGTTGCAACCTGATGATAAGTAGATTTATCAGTACGAAACCAAGTTGTCAAGGAGATACCTAAGGAAGTCTTTATTTATGTAATTGTTTGTGCCTTTACACAAATACCCTCAGGTTAAAAATGGAGGGAGTGCATTTTATACTTTTTTGTGGTAGACATATTGTCTGCAAATGACCTCTTTTTTTCTATGGCTAAAAAAGTCGTGGACATTTTATAAATGCCATTAAAAATAATATTTTGTCAGAAAGGATGAAAAAATCTCAAATAAATTAATATCATGAACGGTTTTCAATCAGTCGACTGGAAGCATCTAAAGTCAAACATATCGTATTGTATGTAAAAAAAAAAAATTGGAACAGTAGTATGTTCTGTTAAGAGTCGATAAAATTGTTAGTCAAGTCTTGCTAGAATATGTTTGACCAAAATCCGACAAATAGCTGATAAGTCTTTTCTTCAGTCAACTGGCACGCTAAACCAGCGAACCTCTAGATGGACAACCCCAAATAAGAAAACTTTCTTTGTTAGTACAACTGCACTAGCAATATACATGCGAAAAGCCATTATAAATTACTGACTGGTCTTTGTTCAGTCAATCACTACCCCAAGGTCTTCAAAATGTTCTTATATTGTACTTGAGGAAATGATTTTCTTTCGGAAAATTGCTAGGTCCTTCAGTCCCCCATCGGTTATTTAAAATTTCTTTCCGGGCATGGGTGCTCATTACTTTTGGCCAAGACTGTATATATTTGCACGTTTGTTTTTAGATACCTATCCGAGGTCGTATCATATCAATTACGTAGGTGGAATTTTAAAATAGGCAGGTGAACTGCTCGAGTAATGCTTTTAGAAACTTGCGAGATAATATGGGATATTTTATCGCTTCTTTATGTATCCGAGCCGGCTCTCTGAATTAAAAAAGGCTGAAATTGTAAAGGTGGACTTAAAAAAGGTGTTTTTATATGAAAAAATGGGACCTTTTTTAACTCATATTTTTAACAAATTTTCTGACTTAAAAATGTTTTACAAAAACAAATTTTATTTCAAAGTGACACAAGAAAGGCATATTATACAAATACATTTTTTAATTCATTTTTAAAATGACTTAAAAAGGCATATGTGTTTTATTTCACGTTATAAACATAAAATTTATATTTGATTTTAATACACATAACATAGTATGCGTTTCATTAATGAAAATATAAAACAGAAACAAGTTGGCTTTTTATGCCATTTATAAACACACTTTTTAAATCATTTTAAAAATGACTTATGATATGTATAATTAAAGTCAGCTTTTTTTATTTCATTTTCATTACAGATTTTAAGTCAATTTTAAAATGAAATGAAAACACAATTTTTAAGACAGCTTTTTTAATTCGGAGAGCCGTACGAGCCAAATGAAAAAGGTTACCGTCAAATTTCAAAAGAGTTTCACCATAAAAACGTCTAATTGGGGCTATTGATGGGAAGCATATTTCCATTCAGTGTCCCCCACACAGCGGCTCTGAATTTTTTATTTTATATAAAATTTTATAGCGTGGTATTGCTGGCGGTGTGTTATGCACGGTATACATTTATGGTATGGAAGTCAAAGCGATGGATAACTTATACTTAAGGCATCTTATCAAAAAGAGTATTTGGAAAAAAAACTTAATTCGGAAAATTTACCTTTAACGAAAGCAAATAAATTACCAAATTCTCAACAAAAATTTCCCCTCTAATTTATAGGAGACCCAGCTTTTCCATATTGAAAGAAAATTTAATGAGACCTTAAGTGTCTATTCCATGGGAAAATTTTACTGACTGCAAAAATAAAAGCGAGAAAAAAATATAGTTTTACTGGTTGTGTACGAAACAAAAATTTTTGTCAGTAAAATTTTACTGAGAAAATAATTATCATTGTGATAGTGTGCTGCCATAACGTGCTATAAAAAAATGTAAACTTTAGCACTTTTTATGGCAGCATTGTCAACACATCTCCAAAAAATTTATGTAAAGATAAGAAATTTTTTTCACACTCACACAAAATAAATCGTTCGCCATTTTTATAGTCAAATGTCAGTTTGTTTTTTTATTTCGATACCTAAAATTCGAGTTTTGTTTACATTAGTGAATATTAGTGTTTTTAACGTTTTTTTAGGTGTTCAAATATACAAAAAAAAAAAACTAAATACTTGTTATAAAATACAAATAATTTTATATTAAACTACATAATAATAAATTAGTATGGAAAATTACGGTAAGTTTGATTGAGCATTATTTTATTTGGTGGATGTAGCATCAAAATATTTTAATGTGTGTCGACGAAATTATTAGATACGTGAGAGTTTTGTATTAATCTATTTATATAATTACAGCACCGAGTAAAAAAATTATCGTATTGGAAAATATCCGGGTTGAGCAAGTATCGCAACTGGACGATAGCGGCAATTCCCCGATAAAAATTTTTTTTGCCAGCTATGGTGAAGAGTACGATGAATATTCAGCGTCCGAAATTACAACTTTTATGAAAATTTTAGGTTATGTCAAAATGTAACTGTCAAAATTAAACCATAAATTTTGCTATAAAAATGAACAAAAAGATATTTGTTTTCTTTGTCACTCTTATGGAATTTTAAGTATTTTTTTGTTTTCGTTTTTGCAGTAAAAAAATACAGTCAGTAAAATTTTTCCATGGAATAGGCACTTTATCATGGCAAAAATCTTACTCGGGAAAAGAAAATATTTAATTATAGACTGTCACGAGGAAGAGTAACAATCGAGAACTTTTTTGGTATCCTAGTTACCAGATGGAGAATATTTCGCATAACTTTTAATTGTTTGCCGGATAACGCAGAAAAGTAAATATGACCTATGCAATTATGAATTAAAGCAAACGCACTAAAACATTATTTTATTTCAGATTGTTTTAGCAACAATTGCACTGCTCAATTTTCTTATGCTAAATGTAGAGAGTGTATCAAAATTATTTGTTGATGGTGCACATGATGTTGGCAATGCCATTCCAGAGCAATGGGAAGAATGAGATTGACTCAACTACTTTCACGAGACAGTATTTAAGGCTTGGGTCCACCAATATCACCATAACCATTTTTAACGAGGGGACAGTATCGTTTCAAAACAAAATCTCGTAGAACTCAAGAAATCCTGTTATATTTCAGTTTAAGTATATATGATATACATTTTCATAATTTAAAGCTAATAAAAAATGAATTATTATTGAAACAAATTTGAAGCTAATTCTTAGCTTAAATACTCCTTAAACTTATACGTCTATGTTGTTTACCAAATTTTTTATTTGTTTTTCGCATAAGTATCCTGTTATGCTTTGCATTGCCTCTGTCTTTGTAGATACTTTAAATCCGTCATACACAGAACGAATTTTTTTGAAAACCTCATCGTCCATATTTCGACTCGGGAATGCTTTCATTTTTTAGTTAAATATTTATCTCATCTTATGAATTCTTTATACATATTTCAATATCATCTTCATCTGGAGGTTTTGTTTTTCTTTTACGCCGATCAGCAATTGTTTCGATTTCAAAATCGTCAGACGTGGCAGTTGAGATATCACAATCGGCTTGTGAGTCGGGTTGACGATTGCTGAAGTTGGTTACCGAACTTAAGGAAATATTATAATATATAAATCTAAAGTATCATAGTAAATATTTTCCTTATCATATTCTGCGAAACTTCCTGAAGGCTGCTTTTTGGATTTAAGTTCTCGGCAAAATTTATCGCTTAGGCTTTTCCATCTATGGATACAGGTTCGATCTTTGATATAATAGATAATATAGATAAAAGTCAAATAAAATTTAATATTATTATTAATTATGGCATAAACTCAAATTTGTAATTTTACCTGCTTCTTCGAGTTCGTCTTCTCTATTCTTCAATATTTCAAATTGGATTTTTAATGAATATTTTATTAATATTATTTTTTTGCACTAAAGCAATTAATTTTTAATGAAAAACGAATTTTTTATTTGACAATAAAAATGAAATGAATAGAAAAAATTTGTTATTGAATGTACATAATATGTACATTAAAAAAAAAATTGTTAGATGATGCTTTTGATGGTAAATACAACAACAAATAGTTAAAGTTCAATCAACTTTTCTTCCGTTGCTTCTGAGCCGCGTCGAGTACAAACTTATAATCGCTTTAGTACAAACTCTTATATTTTTTGATAGTCTCGTCGGTCGCGTCGAGTATTTCTCAGGGTTACAAATTTATCATCTTTACACGGAAAAAAATAATTCACAAAACAATTTTCTTATTTCTAGTAAATCAAAAAACATTCTTGTTTCGCTTAGTTTAAACAAAATAACAACAATTTTAGCAAATTATTTACAAAATAAATAAATTGACGCATCATTCAAGAATATAAAAGTAAAGTGAAATTTGAGAAAATGTTGCTCAACAAAACTTATTTTTTCTTTGAATATGTTATGTTTAAAATTAATAATATTCAATATTTTAATAAACTAAGCATTTTATGCAAGAATAGTGAATTAGTATAACTACTGGTAAATGAGTAAGTTCTTATATTATGAAAAAAATCGCCAAAAAGTTCTACAATACCTATTTTAGCAAAAACAATATTTTTTATTTTTTTTCTTGTTAAAATGGTAGGATTTTGACAACATAAAGTTGTTAATCTGTGCTCTAAGAGTCTGACGGTCCAAAGGCTAAATGGGGTTGAGACTAAGGGAGAGAAATCTCGAAATTTTGAATGGATTTAATCTGATGGTAATGTGGCAAAATTTTTAAAAGTTTAGAAAATGTTTAGATATAGCTTTGGACAAGCAAACCTCAGAATATTTTCAGCATATACTGCGAATTGTTTGTTTATTTCTCAAAATTAAAAAAAAAATGATCTAAATTGCGAAAATGGCGGATTATCTAATTTCCGCCTTTTAACCGCTGGTTGCTGGTAGACAAGTATATTTATATTAAATTATTTCTTTAAAATTAATCAATTTCTGATCAGACCACACGTATATCATTTGAGTTATTTTCAACCAGAAATCTTAATTAAATTATGAAAGAAATTAATATAAATATAACCTTGTTTATTCAGTTTATTGAATAAAACCCCAATTCGGTGATCAAAATAGTTTTTCCAACATTGCTAGAATAATTTAAGAATTTTCCGATTGGTCAGAAAATTTTAGCAACAATATGAATTCTCTAGTACTATGTACATCACTATTTTATACTTGCTTTACTTTATTTTTTTTAAGACAGCATAAATAAAGTGAATATAGATTAAAAATTTTGTAAATTACTTGTATCTATGTTTTAATTAACGGATGTTGTTTCGTTCTTTTTCTGGTAAATAAAATTTCAAATATGTTTGAGGAGATTTACTTTTTTTGTCTTATAATCTTTTCAGGCCCCTCAGTCCGAGAAAAAATAAGTAAGGAAAAAAAAACTTTAAATATAATCAATCTTCAAATATAATAATTTTTTGGTAAATTATGCGTTTTTTGTTAAATTATGTTTAAAAATTATAAAACGACTTATAACAAAGCGTAGCAGATACACTTTTAAAATTAGAGAATTTCTATTCTCTACTTTCTGGTCGTAAACCCAACCATTTTTCAAAACTTTCAGTGCCTCTTTAATGATGTTCCCTGTTGTTTGATAATCTCTTATCTATAAGCTCACATCAATAAAATAATAAATTAAAGGAATTTGTAAGATTATGTTTTGCATAATAAAAAATGTTAAAAAAAAAAAGAAAATTTATGATTATTAAGAACTTTTTGCAGTTCTCATGTGTTAATTTCCTGATTTTGTTACATATTTGCTTAAGTCATGTATAGTTTGCCTAACATCGTATGTTCATTTGATCATTTTATTGCTTATTTCCTTAAACCACGCACAATTTGCTGAACTTCACGTATTATTATGCTTAACTAAAAATTGAACTATGCACGCATGCTCTTTGACTGAGAGCACAAATTATGTGCTAATACACTTACTTTTAAAAGGAAAGACCTGCATAAATCGAGTCATAATTCGGGCGCTGCAATAGTTATTTCCTTAATCGAGCATATTCTGCTTAAAACTGATATATTCAAGTAAATTTTTCTCCGCAATTAATTCTCTGTCAATTTTTCTATGCAATCACGATTTGATCATTTACTTTACGTAATTTGCTTAATACACCCATACTCAATTAAATTTACTTCAGAGCAGAAATCGAAAGTGAAACACTTGCAATAGTCGCATCATTTTCAAACCGTCGTTTACTGAGATAGTTCATATTTTGATGATTTCGTGCTTAATTTTTATTAATTTTAATTTTATACTAGTTACAAGTGAATATACTTTAAAATTAGTGTATAGTGGATTAACAATAAATTATAAACAAAAACAAATTGTCGCTTAAAATATATTGAACCTCAATAATTAGTGCGATTAACTCGTATAAACGTAACAACTAAAATAAGTGTAGTGTTTTGTGACAAATAGTTTATAGTTATTAAACATGGATCTTGTGAATATGGACAATACGCCGGATCAAACTCACATGAAAGCCTGATCTGATAAGAAAAAAATTGATAAAAGAGCATCAAATATTTGTTAAATCTTCAATTCAGAGAATCAGGTTTGTAAACCAAATATCATGAGCGCTTCCCATAAAAAAAATAATTTTTCATTTTCTTCCCTATTAGGAGACATACTATTCTGACGTTGGGAAATACCCAAATACCGCTTATACAATTCGTATAGAATATCAGCAGCAAAACTTCGAGCTTCTGGAATATTTCCAAGGGAAAAACTGGTTCGAGTACCAAAAATATATTTGTACCAAGGTATGTTAAATTAAAAGTAATTATTTTAAGATTGTGTAACATATTTTTTGTTTTGTTTTTTACAAGTAACAGAACTACAAGTTGTTGATGAAATAGTTGAGGACGAATACCACATTTGGTGAAAAGTGTACTCAACGCCTTTTGAGGTGGTGCTTAAAAGGTGGAGGAAAACATCCCACGCAAGGATATTACCCAAAGGAGATAAAACGATTAACAAGATAATAGAGGCTTGGCCAAAATATACTTTATAGTTGGCGCACACTAAAATTATTTCATTAAACTTAAATCTTATTAATTAACGTTGTTTATGTTGTTAATCGGATCCACTCGAAACGCGATATTTTAAAACGCGATATTTCGAAACGAGATATGACAAAACGAGATATGGTACAAAACGCGATATTTCAAAATGCGATATTTCAAAATGAGATATGGAACAGAATATGCGTTGCGAACCGGCGGGAGCACTGCGACCCTCCTAATACTGATCCTATATACTATTGCTCCTATTGATTTTTAAATTCCTATAATTTGAAATTAAATTTCCCCTTCACCCGCCTGATATAACCCGATCCTTAACTCCCGTTTTGTACCATATCGCGTTTTGTACCATATCGCGGTTTCTACCATATCGCGTTTTGTACTATATCACGTTTTGAAATTATACGTTTTGAAATATCGCGTTTTGTACCATACCGCGTTTTGTACTCTATCGTGTTTTGAAATATCGCATTTTAAAATATCGCGTTTTGATAATTCACGTTTTAAAATATCGCGTTTCAAACGGGAACCGTTGTTAATTAATGTTGATTGATGTTAATTTCGAGTTCCTGCAACCTGGCAAAGACGCAATTTCACACCCAAACACCATCTTATTACTTATTACAGTTACATTATACGTAAGAGTGGCTCTCCGCGTCATCTTTGGGGTATGATGTTTGAATCCTAAAATTGCGAAATGGAGAATTATATAAATGTAACAAGCAGTCGAAGAAATTTATCATTCTCAATTGCGAAAAAATTTGCTTTGAAATTTAGCTATTTTATATTGAAATCATCTTTAACAGAAATTCATCAGAATTCAAACATATCAAGTTGTGATGTCATCAAAACGAAGCCCTAATTTAAAACCCTTGCACAAACATTTTCAATTTCTCAGCTGGAATGCGCAACAACCATTTTAGAGAAACATTGTTTTAATGGATTGATTTTTAATGGGTCTATACATATTTGAAAATAATAGGCTTTTCAAGCTTCTTGAAGTTACAAAAATAAATCATAGTATAAATTCAGTTTTAAATAGTTACAACATAAAGTTTGAAGATAGTTTAAACTGTTTCTTGATTTCAGACATGATAAATAAAATTTTTGTAATCGAAACTACTGAGTTTGTGAACAAATCTTTTAAAATTGTTCGGTTATTTATTGAAACTAGATTGTTTTAAACCGAGATTATTGCAGAATTAGGTAAAAATATTTCTGTCTTATAATATTTGTATTTTAAAATGTACATTTATTTTTAGTTTCATAGGGAAAATATTTGTGATATTAGTTTAAGTATATAGATGGAAAAATAGTAATTTGTACCTCTGAAAATATATTTTTTAATATTATTTGGAAATTTTCTTTTTTCTTTTTGTATTTTGATATTATAATTGTTCTCCAAAATTTAAGATTAACGTAAGTATGAGTATAATTGACTTAAATCATGCAAAAATTTTCTAGAATTAAAAATTATATTTTGCTTATATAATATGCGTGAGAACCAACGAAAAGCATGCAGAAAATGCAGGTTGATTTAAGTAATGTTTGCACAATTTTGGAAAATTTTCCGTTAAGTTTCAGTATAAACGATAAGAATTACTGTGCTTTATTAACATGAATTATGAAAATATTTCGCAATTGGTATAATACTTTTCTTATTTCATGATAAGATTAAACTAAAACTTGAAAATTTTGCTAATGATTTAAAGCAAATTTTGCTAAATTTTAGCAATATATAGTATACTGATTATCCATTTTGAAAATTAACGTATAATAAGCTTACCTATCCATATTTAGCGCCAGTTTTCGATAGGATCCAAAACGATAGGGTGTATGCTTGTTTTATAACAGTTATGCATGAATAAATTTTTCCGTGTATAGTGCATATCCGTACTACGGTAACTTGAATCCGGTAACTTCTTTGTTTCTTTCCCCTTTATCTATAAAATTTATTTATTTTATAAGTAAAGAGGAAAAACCGAAGAAGTTACCGGATTCAAGTTACCGTAGTAAAGATATGCACATTTGTAAGTCCAAAATTCAAAAACACTTTCTTGTTAATTTGTATAGCTGCTTACAAAAGAAAAAATTTTCTTGCTCTGCTATAGATATCGGGTTCGAATGATAATATACAATTTCAAATAGAACTCAGTGGTTTGATGTTTTGTATTGGGCCGGATATAGAGGTTAGTCATAACTAATTTGCAATCCGGAAGGATTATTTATCAAAAGGAAAAACTTATTGTTGAAAATAATTTTTGGATTTTAAACGGGTGGTTTCCAATATACCACATATATCTATAAAAAAATGTTTTATATACTGACAGCAAAATAACTAAATAAAAACAAACTGACTTTATACAGATTAAGATATTTGTGAAAATTATGAAAGATTTTTTCATCGCAAGAAATAAAAATTGTGAAACCACTCTATTTGCATAGCAACGATATGTTTCGCTTTCTAAGAAACCATAATTACTTGCAATTATTACAAAAAAAAAATATTTCTCTGCGTAGAACAAACCCTTAGTTGTATTAACGACTAAGGCTAATATGCCTTGCGGCGAAACATATTCACCATTCATTGCTTTAATTAATGTCTTATACTCGTATATTTATACCACCAAAAAAAATAATTCATAATCCATTGGCAACAAAAAAAATATATAAATAAACGCGAAAATGGCCCTTAAAACTGCTTGTTTAGATAAATTACATCCCCTAAGATAAAATTAAAAAACGGAAGAGAAATAAAGTATATACAGGGAGATTAGCATACTTTTTACGACTTGTTAAAATAACCAAAGAATAAAATAAAAATTCTTCTTAATTGTCGTCATCTTTCTCATTAAATAAACGAAGTGAAATATCTACAATCATTTTAATATTAGTGGTTTTTAAATATATAATACGGCATGTGTATATACAAGAATAACGCTGAGTGCTGAAAAACGACGAGGGCTATGCAGGGGTGCACAAATTTAAGATGCTGTGAAATAACAAAAACAATAAAATTATATACCAGAAGAACATTTTTCGTGTTCGCTTTTCTATTTTCAACACTTCATCAAACAGTCAATTTTATTGTTTTATGATTTTTTTATGCTATAATTTTTTTAGTGCACCATAGGGAGCTTGTAGACATTTTTTTTTTAGTGTTGTGTCATTTGTGAATGAAATAATAATAATAATGATCATCATTTTTTTTAGATAGCTGTGCGAACATTTTGGCATTTATTGGATGGTCTTGAAAAATATAAATTATTATTTATTTTTATTACACCATTACATACTAGGCTGGTATTGGATTGGACACAATTTATTAGTATCCCATAGTTAACAAAAATAAATAAAACAAATTTGAAATTGTGATTAGACCGCACTAATTGCACACCGAAAAAATTCTGTGCTGAATTATTTAACAGTTTTATTTGTCATGTGGGAGAGCTGCGAATATTAAATATTCTTGTGGTGACAAAAGTGAATCATGATGTATTAAAGTTATATGGGAGGTAAATCGAGCAATAAAAATTGCTTAAATGAATTACGTAGGCGCATAAAAAAAAGGAAAAAATACATAAAATAGATAAACATCAAAACCATCAGATATTAAATTTTAAGCATAACGAATTATGGAATTAAAGTCAAAGTAGTTCGTTATGCTACAATAATAAATTAAAATATTTATATAATTTATTATAAAATGACATAATTCCATTTTTGTTAATCGAGAAATGTATTGAAGGAACAGGGGATGGATGAAGATTTGAATATTCTTCCTAATTTTATGAATTTAAATAAAGGTAAACCTCGCTTAACGAACCCTCGCTTAACGACACCTCGGATCTACGTATATCAATTTTTGATACAAAAACCTCACTTAACGAATACATACCTCGGATCAAAAACGAATAAACAATTAACAAAAAAATAAAAAAAAACCGTCTCTTTTACTTCATTTTTGTGGTAATGGCAACGCAAGCTGGTATTGAAGGAGTGGACGAAGAAGGCATTCGAGATTTGTTAAATGACGAGCTTGCAGAATCGCGTTCTGAATCATCAACAGAAGATGAAGAGCCACAAAAAAATTTAGGCCGCCACACTCTGAATGAAATTTTTTCAAAAATGGATGAAACATATAAGATTATCAGAAATAATCATCCATATGAAAACAGAAGTAGCATTGTTATTCCCGCAATCCATAATTTATGTTATAAACAAATGTTAGACGAGTTCGAGAAAAAAACAACTTACACGGTAAATATAAAATCTGGTAAATGACCACTAGATTGTCTGGTAATACTATTTCCAGTTAAAATCCAGTAAAATTCTAGTAAATAAAAAAGGAAATTTTGTTTTCTAGTTAAATTTTAAAGTGAATATACTATGATTTTCAGTCAAAATAAAATTAAAACCAGAATTTTAATAAGTTCTAGTTAATTTCTAGTTCTAGTGTTTATTATACTGGGACTCTAGTGGTTATCTAGTAAAAAAAATACTAGAAAATTACCAGATCATTTCTGTTTGGTTCTATAATGGAGTGTCTAGTTAATTTCACTAGAAATCAAGTTAATTTTGTTACTAGAATTCCATTAACCCTTTGGGGCCTCACGGCAACGTATGTTGCCAACTCCCATTTTCGTTTAATTAGCTATTAGATTCAGATTTTACAAATTTTTATTGTGTTATCTCTTTCTTCAATATAATATAAAATCGTTGTAGCTGTCAATTTTCCCTCCAAATGTTCAATAATTTAGTGTATTAATTATTTTAAAGTGACACGGACAGAAAAAAATTGTTCTGCTGAAAACTCTAAGTTTTATTGGCTATTTATGTTATTATAATTTAGTTTTTTTCGAATTTATTGAATAAAATTAGTTTTGTTAACAGTTTTGAGTTACATAATTGATAAAATTTAGAAATATTTCTCACTTGCCTTTGAATAAATTAGAAAACTTGCCTTGGCCACAATTGTTGCCAATCATACTGATGTGTAATGGCAACATATGTTGCCATGTAAACATTCGTTGCCAAATCGAGTGAACGTCACAAGATCTTAACATTAAGTTAGATTTTCATTAGAATTATGCATATATTTATATAAGTATAATGTCGCGACAAAAAAAAATTATTCATTGGAGGAAGCTGCCGATCTTATTATGGCATATAACTCTGACATTGAGATGGATGAAGATGTTGACGACGAAATAGATATTGACGAAGTTCCCGAACATAAACGTAGTGATGTCATCGAAATATTGGAGGTTGAGAACGATAAGTTTGATAATGATCTGGCAAATACTATGATCGTCGCAGATAGTGAAAGTGGCGTTGGTAATCAAATTGAATATCCGCTATGTAATAGCCGTAATGAAATTGAATTTGTAGACCAACAATATAATTATAAAATAACCGAAAAGGCAGATATAGCTTGGAGACGACGTCCATTTGAACCAACAGCACATTTCATTTTCGAAACAATTGACCCAACTTTGATTGAATCCAGATCGCCTTTAGAAATATTTGAGAAATATATACCAGAGCAAATGTATGAAGAAATTGCACTTTATACAAACATGTACGCTATACAGAAGGGCCGCTCGGGTTTTAAACACACAACATCCAATGAAATAATGAAACTATTTGGAATACATTTGCTGATGGGAGTAATGAAATTACCTCGATATAGGATGTTCTGGAGCCGAGAATTACAGCCGAGAGACAGATTTTTCTGGCTTAGGTCTCACATCCACTTCATTGACAACAAAACAATTCCGCACGATTGTAATGATAAATTTATTAAAACACGACCACTTATCCATTGTGTAAGACGACGATGCTTAGAATTGCCGGTAGAAGAAAATGTTTCTGTTGATGAACAGATAATACCATTTAAAGGTCGATTAAATATTAAGCAATATGTTAAGGGTAAACCATGTCCTTGGGGTCTCAAAGTATTCGTTTTGTGTGGGAAATCAGGATACCCCTATGATTTTGTGTTGTACCAGGGAACACAAACGGAAATTCCAAGTTTTGATCGTGCGCGTGTAGGTCTCGGCGCAGCAGTGGTGCTTCATTTGATAAGCCGTCTTAAATTACCAGGTCACACGTTGTTTTTTGACAATTTTTTCTCAAGTTATCAATTATTTGAAATACTCTCACAAAAACAAATTAACGCAGCTGGCACAATTAGAATTAATAGATTTAATAATCCAAACATTAGCTCAGATGCGCTATTGAAAAAACAAGGGCGAGGTAGTGCTGAAGAAATAGTTAATCGTGATGGTAATATTGTATTGGTAAAATGGCAAGATCAGTACACCTAGCATCAAACTATTGTGGGATAGGTCAACCAGAAAAGGTGCATCGTTGGGACAAAAATAAAATAAAAAATATCTATTAATTAGTAAGCCTACAATTGTAAAGAAATACAATGGCTTTAACCATTACCCAAAATTTGAAGAATCGCATTCCGCATATCGGTGCAGACGACTTGGCTGTTCATCACGCTCCAGAATTGTATGCATTAAATGTAAAGTGCATTTGTGTACAACTGGCAAAAATAATTGTTTTTTATTATTCCACACTAAATAATTTTTAGATTTAAAATACTTGTTACCTTTTATTTTATTTATGAAATGGCTGTTAATTTTATTTTATTTATTTTGTTTTTGTAACTTTTTATTTATGATTTTATTTATTTTTTATGCAAACATAAGTCTGGATTTGTATTTGCTTTAATTCAAAATAAGTTAAAACCCATTTGATAACTGGTATGTGATTTTATTTAAAATAAAGAATGAAATAAATATGTAGTACTAAAAATTATTTTTCTTATCATTTTGTTTTGACTGTTTGGTCGATTTGGCATCATATGGTGCCACTCCATAACTTTCTTGGATGAAGCCATAATTTAATTTTGATGATATATTTGAATTCTACGACCCCAAATTAACAAAAAAAACTGTCATTAAATATTTAAACGAAAGCTCGGGTCTGAACGGGTTAAAAGTTTAATTTACATGAATTCTTGCAAAATTCTAGCAAAATCCAATTCCGCCATATTATTTTGGATTTACATATGATTTCTATTTAATTTTACGGGAGTTCCATTAAATATATCTCCATAAAAAATTAACAAATAGCGATAACATTTTACATTACCAGAATCTCAGTAAAAATCTAGTAAAATTCGAATATTTTTTTATTTATATGCTCTGCAGTAAAGTTTATAATTCAAAATGTTCTCACGTTATAACTATGCATATCATACTACCTCGCTTACAAGAACAATATTTACCTGAATTCTAGTACTATTCCAGTAAAATTTAATCGTTTACTAGAATTTTACGAGAATTCTAGTGAATGTAAACGGTTTTTATCTTTTTTTTACATTGATATTGTTAATTTTACCTGAAATCCAGTTAATTCTAGTAAAGTTACTGAAATATTGCTTGAATCTGGTAAAATTAATAGTTATTCGAGTTTTTTTCTGTTTTTTTTTGGTATATATTTTCAAATTATCGTAGGAATTCTTCAGTATTAAGCAAAATTTCAATAAGTGACATCAAAATAAAAAAGTGATCTTCGTAATTATTATTTGAGTTATTAAGAAAAGTTATTTGTTGTTTGTATTAAAATTAAAATGGATATAATAGAATTATGTAAGCAATTTTCTAAAAGAAAATGAAATTCCAGAAGATGTGATTTCAATTTTATCAGGTAAGCCTTTAGAATTTATATTATTTTAGTGATTATTTTCCCGATCTCACCGAAATACTCATGGAGGCTCGCAAACTTCTTTGAATTTAATTATGGTATAAAGGTACGTTTATTTTAATGATTACTCGGATACGTACTCCTACCTTAGTATTTTTTTAAATAATGTTTAGGTGTTATTGTATGTTTTGTATTGTAAGGAGTTGTAATTAAATTTTTGTAAATGCTGAGTGTATACAATTTCCGATTAAGTTTTAACAGCGTTTTTAATAATAATTTAATAAAATTTTAACGTTACTTTAAACATATCAATTGAATAAATTAAAAAATATTAAGCAAATACTATAATACAAAATTGAATACATCGAGTTGGTCACCAATGCCATTCAGGCTTTCTCTGGGAATATGAAATTGGGAAAAATATGTTCATAATATTTTTGTCTAAATTATGTTTTTCTGGCCTATACTGTTGGAATTAGCTGAGTGCAAATATTTCCGAAATAAAGTTTATTGGGGATTTTTTGTTCTGGGGTTTTATTGTTCTATAACAATAAAATATAAAACATCAGTCGGTGCCAGCTCCAAATTAATTCCTGCGGACGCGGAGTCTCAAGAATTTATTTTAAATCGCATGTCCAGCATATGCATTTGGGCTAAGGTAAAAATAATTGTTATTAGTTTAGTAAAAATATCGGGTTTAAAGACTTTTTGTTTACATTTAGGTCTATTTGTACCGGATATGTATTACGTCAATTATTTTAACATTTTATTTGTGATTTTGACATGAGAGTTTTATTTATTCTTTCATTTTTATTTATGATGCAGTTTGAAGAAAGCACCTCCGAAATAATAAAAATACACGACAATCGCAGCCATATTTAATATATTTCGCCGATGAAAGATTACTGCACCAGGGAATAATTTGGATTATAATCGACGGACAAACTATAACTACTATTGGGCAGACCATCTTTATTAATGCAATGGACTTACTGTTCAAGGTTGTTTATGTATTCGAAATGAAATATCCGAAAAATGCTATTTATTTTTACAATTTCATCGAGGTGTATTTTTATAAAATAAAAGGAGCAACACCAACACTAAGGGTATCAAAATTGTGTACTCAATTGTATAACAAAAGCATAGTTTAATGACTAGTTAGTATGTTATATTTCGTTAATAAGGATAAGATATTTGTTATTTCTGGATACATTTTTTTAATATAATGAATTTTAATAAATATAATTTATTGTTCTTAAAATTACAATGTTTAAACCAAATTTTAGTTTTTTATTTTAATTTTCCATATATTTAGAATTGTTTTCGATTTGTTCCTATTGGTACAGGGTTTTGCTTGGAACAAGCATGGCGTTTCTCTTTGTGTTTTATAGTAATGATATAACTTATCGGTAAACATCTTGTAATTTATTACGTACATTAATTTCCACCACTTTGGGTTTACTCGAATATTTTTCTAACTTTACTTCACGTCAATATAAATGGGCGCTTAAAGGAAAATTTATCGTTGAATGTACAACATACTCTCGATTTTCCAGTAAAAAAACAATTAGGTTCCAATTAAAATTTGTAGGCTGAATTAGTTTTAAAATTGGTATTGTCTAGCAATATTAATAGAATATTAATTAGAAACATAATAGAAATCATGTGATTTTACTAGAAAATTGGTAAAATTCTTTAAATTTTAGAAGACAATCAACATCAAACACTACTTGATATCGGGTTAAAAAATTTATTTATTTATTAATTTTAATAGAATTTCTGTTGGAATAATATTGATTTTACTAGAATATAAAAAAATGTCTGTTACTTTTACTGAAATATCAATAAGAAGCATAACCTTAGCTTACCAGAAATCAGTTTTAAAAGCGGGAAGTACAGTAATCTTACTAAAATTTCAGTTAAAAAAATAACTGAAAATCTAGTGATTTTACTAGAAAAACAGGCTATTTCATAATTGTACAAGAATTCCGGTTGAGAAATGCAACAAAATATTATACTAGAATTCCGGTTGTACTACATTATTATACTAGAAAAATTTACTTGAACTATGAACTACCAGAAATCTAGTAACATACATTTTACTTGATTCAACTAGATCATCTAGTTTGCTCACATCTAGTGAATTTTTGATTACCGTGTACAATCGATAATAAAAATAAAAAAATTCATCATTATATGTATGGCTCATACACAACACAATCATGCGTGCGCAATCGTGTGATTGCACAATCATGATTTTCCACTCACGATGCATCCATTTTCCACATTTATCAGTTCTAAAATATGTATGAAGAAGCTTGCGTTGCGATTTTAATTGGACTAGCAATACGAAAAAAAAGAAATAAAAAAGAAATAGACAACTTTGAATGAAAGAATGGTATAAAAAACGTAGTGGATATGGACATTCGAAATTCTATCAACTGAAAAAACGTCCGAGGATCTTAAATTCTTTATTAACTTTGCCATATTTATTGTAAAACGACACACACGAGTTAAAACATTAGACTGAGCAAATTACACATACACGACGCAGTTTTGCATGCACAAACAAGAAAATATCAAAAAATTTGAAAATCACACAATCAGCATGTGTAATCAGTTAATCACTCAATCAATACCACACCACTGTCAATCAGCATGCACACTCATACGATTGAACATGCATGATTGTGTCGTGTATGGGCCTATAAGTGTTTTCTTTTTTATGATATGCTTTGGATTTTTTATTTTGCGGTTTTTATTATTTATATTATTCTAAATAAAACTTAATTTTTGTACTGAAAACTTTTTTTTTATTAAATTTGCACTACGGGAACCAAACTAACAATTTCTCATATAATTTGATACCTCGATTAACGAATCCTCGCTTAACGAAGTATTTCCAGGAACCGAACCCCTTCGTTAAGAGAGGTTTACCTGTAAATAATTATTATTCAAAATAAAAAAACTTCTTACCAATTAGAGAAATTATTCATTTAACCCATTTGAACGTTTGTGAAGTTGCCCAAAATTCTAGCTCAAAAAAATATATTTTTTGCAGTTGACAACACCGTCATCTATTTTGATAACTATCATGACACAAAACTGAAAAAACATTGAATATCACAAATTCAAAGATTAAATATGAATTTGAATTTAATGAATATAAAAAATACATTTTAAATTTATAAAATTATACTAATAATAAAATAAAAAATATACACATTTAACTCAAACATGTTTATGCTATAAATGAAAGTGATAAAGAACATTTCTCAAAATTCCAATAATTTAACACAAAAACTATAGTTGCTATCACGTAAGAACTAACAGCCCAAAAATCGTATATCACGACAGAGGCCCAAAAAATAAAAATATTTTTCGTTATAGATTTTTGAAGAAACCACAAATTATTTATATCTTGTTGTTGTTTAAATTTATGTCGAATACACTCAGCCCAAAATTCAAATTTTCATGGTTGGAGGATTCATTGTAAACCGTGTATAATAAATTTATAAAAATGCCAAGAAGCAATTCTTATTATTTTCAATTGGTTCACAAAAATATCATTTTTAAAGAACAATAATATGTGGCCTCAAGTTTCAAAGACGGATATTCACCAATATAACCGTTTTTCGAATTAAAATTGAACTTTATAATTTTGTTTACTAACTTTAGAAATATCGCTCATGCACGAGAAAAGTGACACATCTCAAAAAACTAAGTTTCATAGAAAATAAGATTTTAGTTATGCACTAAATTAAACATAACATTTTTTGTATATTTTTTTAAGGGGGCTTAACAGCCCCCTTAAGAAAATATACAAAATGGAAATGTTATCTAGAAATGTCGTATCCAAAAAAATAAATGGCGCACATTCACACTAACGCAAACACACATACCAATACTATATACTTGCGGTTTTTTTTCGTCAACTGTCAAATTTTGAACAAAATCGGCCCGCAGATGTCAAAAAAAACATAATAGGGCTGCTGACGTGGTTCGTCGAAAGGAACATTGGCAGGTGGCGCCATTTATTAGTAATTTCCGGTGTCATATTTACACGCCTGGTAGTCTATTTTATTTCTACCTATACATACAACTTTGTTAGTACAGAAGAAATAAATGTATGAAAGTTAAAATAGATAATGAAATAATAAAGTTATTTATTTTTTATTTATTATATTTTTGTATAAAAAAAAATACAGAAATAATAAAAATAAATAAATTTATTATAGATAGTTTAACAAATATAAATTACTATTAAAAAAATGGGGACCACAAGAAAATTATGAATTATTTGGTGGGCCGCCAGTAAATAAAGGCTAAGAACCGCTGATCTATAGTATATACATAAATACAAATGGTGTAAAAAATGTATGTGTGCACATCAGTTGAGAACGTTTGAACCGTTTTGGCTCAATCTTTTTTGTTGTGTTTGCAATTAGGTACTGGGAGATTGTTCTTACGATAGAAAATTTTGAAAAAATCCGCCGGACAATTCAAAAAACCCGAAAAATCGAATAAAAAGCCATTTTCCTATGAATTTGGTGTACGTTTTGTATGAGACAGGTGGTGCAGTTGTTAAAGCTTCGGCGCTCGAGCAGAGAGTTACTGGATTCGAATTCCACCGGATGCTGAATGATAATTAGTTTTTTATCCAATCTATTTATTTTATCTATTTATTTTCGTCTATCTATCTACCTAAAAATCAATTGCCGTGCGTTAATCTCACAAAATCTCGAGAACGGCTCGACCGACTTAGATAATTCTTTTATTTTGCTTTGTTCGTCTCAATACAGTGGTGGTTTACGAAAAATAAAATAAGAGTTTTTTTATATGAATTGAATTTAGTGTGTACACTCTGTATGTGATAGGTGGTGAATTGGATAAAGCATCGTCTCAATACAGTGGCGGCTTAGGAAAAAAGAAAATTCCGAAAAACGCAAATGAAAATCCAGAAACTCAAAAAAATCGGAAAATCGAAGAAAATTAGCCAAAACCCGAAATAAAACCGAAAAATCAAATAAAATCGTTAAATCCAAAATTGCGTTTTGTATAGCAATTTTGCATGGAAATACACTAAACACCACCAATGAAAATTGTATGACGACAGTGATCATTCATTTATATAGCCACTCCGGATTATTTTCAATAAATGACGTTGGTGGCGGACTACTATAAATATAAGTTGTGTAGAATTTTGGCAATCTATTTACAAATTTAAAATCATAATTGTCTACATTATAGCATATATGTATGTCAATTGTCAAATAATTCTTCTTGCATCAACCATGAAACGCGCATTAGTTAAGAACAGTTGAACCGATTTGGCTCATTATTTTTTTGTTGTGCTCGCAATTGCCAGTAAATAGTTCTTACGAAAGAAAATTTTGAAAAACTTTTTGAAAAATAAAAAAAATTGTTTTTTTTTGTGGAAAACTCGAAAAATTTCGGAAAACCCGAAGAAAATGGAGTTTTTTTTCTATGAAATTTTGATTTTTTTTCATGTTTTGATGAAACCGTGCAAAGTCGATGCAAAACTTGAAAAATCTCAGAAAATCGTGAAATAAATTGATAATAAGACAAAGTTAACGAGATAAATAAGAGATAGCATTGAGGTGTAATCATTAATGCCACAACCTAGTAGATAACGTTGCACGTTGACTTAGGCATTGAGCATTTTGAAAGGTGTCTTTCGCATAGGGCACCAAACCGTTGGGAATATGCTGAGTAAAATCGAAGCCAACGTTATGAAAATGTTAAGTACTACGAAATTTTCAAATCCAATCTGTGATGATTTGACTAATCATGATATGTAACCTGAATGCGCCCAATGTCATTTTCGACTGTGCGAACGTGTTATTTTTCTGGCTGTTATTAAATTAAAAATTTGAGTTTTTCAACTCGGTGTGATTTTTTCCATTTCGATAATTTTTGCCAGAAATTGTAACCATTGTAATTTTTAGGAATTGATTTTTGATTAAAATGCCGGCTATCAGACGTTTGAAATTAGGACGATGAAACAGTAGTTCACAAAGGGTGCATACGGTATCCGTGAGAATGAAACGCAAAAGCAACGCAACAAATTAAATGAACATAGGCGATCCCATATCGGACAAGTTCGCGCTGTACCTCGACGAAGAATTGTGGCGAACGTCGACTTGAATCTTAATGCTTTTAGTTATGACTCTAATCGCGTTAGTACTCGCGCATTATCTGACGTGTGCCGCCATTGCCAAGCATTGAAGTTCCAAGCATAAACGCGAATGCTATGCTACGCCGATGGCAAAGTTAAATTGCCGGTTTTGACTTCGCCAATAAAGCCATTGCGTACTTATCTCTATGCTTTAACATAACGTAATTTGAAACAAATATTGTTGTTCGTCAACCCAGTTTCAATCCCACCTATAAGGTAATGATTCGTCACTACGTGTTCATCATTTCGAGAATGTTGAATGGTTGTACCCACCCATAAAATAACCTTCCTTTTATTGATTCAAGGACAAATTCATCATCTAAGCAGAGCATTGAGTTCACTGGCAAATCAAGAACCCAAGTTCCTTCAAATTTATTTCATTGGAAATTCCGAATTTGAATTAAGCTATCATCTTGCGCTTTTCAATGCGTCAGAACGAGAGATAATCGTCAATCAACGATGACTAATAACTTCAATCTCTTTTGCATGAACACAATGTGCTGGTTCGTTTATTTGAAATTGCTTTGGAGACAATTACTTCCGATGATCGCAAAATAATCATCAGAGCAGACAAAACAGCAACTGGAGGCAGTTGTAATAGTTAGTGAAAATGTGGAGTCACGTGATATAATAAGCGGCGTGATGACGGACAAGTGCAGCGCGTATACGAAACCATCGATCATATAATGCACTTTAATATCCATTGATATTTTGTCATGGAGAGGATGGTTACCGCTTCCAGATAAAGATGGTCAATCCACTTACCGGTTTGTTATTAAGCTGTCTCATCAGTTTCAACAGTTTTGCGTCGATATGTATTTATCAAGGTTGAAATAGAACGTTCAAATCTCATCAGCAACAAACAATCAAAACTACTTTCCGAGCAGTATCTTCATGTACATGATGCCATCGTTTCGGAACGAAATACAACCAACCTCATTTGTCAGACAATTTACCAGTCTCTCAGCGACATATTGGAAGCCTACGGTACATGCATAAATATACCCAGGATGCTATCAGGTATATGCGGCATCAAAGGTGGCCAGATTTGTTCATTACGTTCACATGCAATCCAAAATGGCCTAAAACTACAGGTCACCTACTCAGCCAGGATAAACTACCAACGATCGCCACGACATTACCTAATGAACTTCATCGTTAACCAGATGGTTTTCGGAGAGGACGTTGGATGTAATCAGTAAAGTGGCAGAAGCGTGGACTACCACATGCACACATTCTGCTGTGGTTAACTGAGAAAATCGGACCGATCAAATCGATTCAATCATCACAAAACAGTACCCGCGTCAGGTGCTGGCACACACACGATGACCGTGAAAATAAAAGATAACGTGGTCGATAATCGCTGGTTCGTTCCATATTGCAAGCTTATATCGAAAACATTCACAAAATCCTGCCAGTCCATTAAATATGTCTGCAAATACGTGAACAAAGGTAGCAACCTATCAGTGTTCGGCATTGATGCTCCAAATGCAAAGGACGAAGTTTTAAGATTCCGCAATTGGGACGTTATGTCAGTTCCATTTTAATGATTTGGGGTATTTCCTCATTTGCAATACACGAACGTCAACCCACTGTTCCAGATTTGTGGGTGCACTTGGTAAATAGACAACGTATCTATTTCACGGAAGCTATTGCAGCGTTGTGAGAAGAACGAGCATTGCTTTACAGGAAAATGCTACGCTGTTATACTTGGACCCGACGAAGAAGTCGACGAAGAAGTTTCAACGATGAAAGAAAGGTCAAACTGTTGCAAGATACGTCGATGTGTATTCGGTTGATGTACTTGGCCGTGTGTACACCGTTCGACAAGGCGAATGCTTCTATTTTCGTTTGCTTTTATTCCATGTTCGTGGTCCTATTCCGTTCAAATTGCTTCGTACTATAGTTGGTATGTTATATGCACCATTTGCCAGGCTTGCAAATGTATGAATTTGAGCGCCGACAAATCAAATTCATACGTTGTTGGCGATCATCTTAGCGACGTGCCATCAAAAGCATTCGAATAGTGGAACAAATACACGGACGAGATGGCTGATGACATTTTGCATCGAGTTCGCACAGCCACATCGAATTATAAGCTTGAGAAGAACGAAGAGATACACAACGAGGCTTCGATCATGATATAAGATAATGTACGTGCTTCTGTGCGGCAGATAGTTGTTCAAATTTGGTATGTCAGAACCCATTCGTTCGATACAAGATACGCAGTTAATCGTGAATTTTTATCGAGAGCAAGTGTACGATCGAGATTCAATAAGCCAAATAGTACGAGCAAATGTCCCACTTTTGAATGCATAAGAAAAGAACGTGTACGACGCATTGATGAAGGCGGAATGAATCTGGAAGTGTGCGGTATAAATCTGGAATTGCCGTAAAACGCATTTAATTCTTTTGAATTTTCAATTCATTTCCACACTCAGAAAAAAATCCAAAACTCAAGTTTCGATAGATACCTGAGTGTGAATCGACTTTTCATTCGCTTTTAAATACATTAGGGTTGAATTCGACGAAAAAGTGAATGGAATGTCCGCTCAACAATCGTCTTTTGAGAATTGAGATGAGTTTGATTTTTTGATTGATTTTTTCTCTCATCAAAGTCAATTTTCGTGAAGAACAAAAGTATTTGCTCGGAACGAAGTAATTTGGGGCGGAACGAGATTCGCTGGGTCAGCTAGTTTATTATCCAAATCTCGTAAATCCCTTTTTATTTATAGAGAAATATATTGATAGGGCAGGGAATAAAAATAATTTAATTCGAAAAAACCTTCCTAATTTTATGAATTTAAAATAATAATTATTATTATTCACCGTAAAGAAACTTCTTACTAATTAGAGAAATTATTCATGTTCAAATTTTAATATACAAATTTTAATATATAAATCGAATTTTAAAAATTCCAATTGTTTTAAAAAAAGTGTTTCATATTTTTCTTTGAGCTCTATTTTGCGCATGTTTTTAAACTGTTAATTTTAAAATTAAATATTATCCGTGACAATATTAATTGAGTTTTCTAACCTTCAATTAATGAATTTCTAATGATTTTTAGTTCATGATGTTAAGAATGTCAGGTGTTAATAAGTATGTTCGTAAATAATATCAAACCTTACTAAATTTTTTAGAAGCTATTGAAACCTTTTATATTTAGATTATTTATACTGTCTCCGGATGACAATAAAAAAACAATGTCCATTCATAAAAATGACCGATCTTACAAAGATACAAGACAATTTTTTCTTCAAATTTATTTTTATTTCTCTACATATAGTCTTCCTGTACGTCTACACAGTTGTCCTAGCTATGTTCTCATACATTTAACCCACCCAAAGAGTACATGGCATCTTTCTATGCAAAATACTTGTTATCATAGGTGAAGGCCTCCTAATTGCACGAACATTTCTGTCCTTCGAGCGCGACTTTTAGGTTGGGGAACAAAAAAGTCGCTTGGGGCTAGATCTGGCGGTTAAAAAAATTAATCCGTGGATTTTCGCTATGGCAACCGCTGAGGTGTGAGGCAGCACATTGCCATTTTTTTGTGCAATTTTGGCCAATTTTTCGCAATTTATACCTTCAGCTTGTCAAGTAATGATGCGTATATGCTCCCTTAATGCGTTTCCCTTTTTGAATATAATTGATTAAAATAAAACTCCAAGATGTCCCAGAAAACATTTACAGTAGGTCCCAGCCATATTTTTCCAGTCGATAAAACAAACAGTCTTTTCATTTTTGGAAAAGAAAAGAAAATTGACCAAAATTAACAAACAATAAAACAAAAAAACAACATTTTTGAAGAAAAGAAAAAAGAATAGGTAGTAGATAGCGCAAAGTGGTTCAGTTAAGCATCCTATAATGCTGAGATTTTGAAACAAAGTAGCAAAAAGTTATGTTGCACTTTAATGCACTGAATCGTGAAGTAAAGTTCAACTACCGTTTCATATAGTTGTTTATCTACACAATTCGAATCGGGTTTACATTTCTGACACAAACAATGTTCTTATCACACGAATTTCAAATATTAGAAAAAAATCATCTTCAATTTTATATGAAGCTGTAATGCTGTAAAAAAAATAACAAATCTTGATAATATTTTATCCTCAAATTCATTTTCTTAAAACCATCTTAAATCTTTCTAACTTATAAATTCTAAGAACTTAGCTTCAAAATACCAAAAAATATTTTTCGATATCTGTGAAGAAAAAGCTTTGATTTTTTTATTATTATTTTTATTGGGTCACACGTTATTGATTTTAACATTCACGTACAAGAATTTTTAGTTACCTATGCTTGCGGGATTCAATATGTCAATATGCTTGTCTTTACAACTTTTGGTTAACAGTAGTATTATATAGGTATATTCATTAACATTGATTGAATACTTTTATCTGCACAATAAATAGTGCGCCATAGATTACGAGGCAAGGGGGATCAAACAGTGAAAAAATTTAAATTTGTAATGTCTCATCTATGGTACGAATTAAAGTAATAATGAAATAAATTATTTATCCATTTGAATCGAGTTGGTATTAAACAGGCGTATATAGCGTTATGGGTGTATAACTATTATACGTTCAGTTTTCAGTATATTTGCATAATAAATATAAAAACTTCAATGCTTTGTTTGTGCTCTTTAAGATGAAATAGTAGATATTTGACATTCGTATATATATTTATATTAACAAAAATGTATATGTCTATCTGACATATCCATTTTCAATTTTATCATTCATCCATGAAGCAAAAAAAAGTTAAGTATATAGAAAAAAAAATCTAATCAATCTTTTAATCAACTTTAAATATTCTAATGTTACAGTCTTTTGATTTTCTTCGTATCGTATTTATTATATTTTTCATACATACAAACTGTGTTTTATATATATAAGCAATCGCTTTGTATCAAGCGAACGTTTTATAGATAGCTATAGATACAGTATGATACGATACCAGGAAATTTAATAATGAAATATCAATCAATTTTGATTTAGCCTCTCATATTTGTCGAATTTGGTTATTTCTGTGGCAATTCAGAAAAGCCACTTATCTTTTAAATTTTCAGGTCAGGATCAAGATCGAACAATAAAATTGAATAGTTTAAACGAATATTTTTGAATATACTATTAAATATTTCGATTTTTTTGTACGATCTTGCTCCTGATTTCCTGACAATTTGCTTAAAAAATAATATGTGGTGTTTCTGAATTGCCACAGATTTAATTTTTATTTTTTGTTAATAAACTTTACATTATTGTTCTACAATAAATAATTTTGGATAAGAACTCTTTTTTTAATAGTTTTTTTGCTATATTTTAGTTAACTTCCCAAATATAAATTGAAGGATTTCAATATGTTATCCTTTAAATCCTAATGAAGTGGGTAATAAAGTTACAATTTACACATAAGTGGCCACCTCTTTTCACCAAGTGCGCCATATAAATATACTTTAGGAACTACACTGCCTCCATTATTCTAAGCATTGCTAAAACTAACCATTGGTACCAACGTTCGACCTATACTAAAAATTCGGGATTCGCCATTTAAGCACCCCATCTTAAGGTTTTGACAAAAGTGATGACTGAATTCGTTTGGAAATCGTTTGATCAGAATTGGTCACTAGTTTTTAAAGTTTGGTCTTTTACGATTAAACGTTTAATTAAATAGAGAACAATTAAAACAAAAATTCAGGGGTAGCACCTCATTGCAAGAAAGTTATACGATTTTTATCAAATTTCGTTAGGTAATCGTCAAAATTGTATTAAATCAATAAAACCAGGTTCGTCGCTTATTTGGGAATTTCATTTTAAAAAATTAATAAAAAAACCAATTGGAACATACCATTTTGAGGAAAATATTTCCTTTGTCAGAGAACTGTATCTAAAAGTGGAAAAATAGTATAAGATATAATCAATTTATTTTTTTGATTTTTCATAACTCGTTGCGAGGATTGGCAACTAGTTGATTTCGTTTGGTCATCCCTACATAATGATTTATTTCGAAAATTCGTTAGCAACACATCTTTCCACACAATTCGAAGTGTTCGTGTCTGGAAACTTGACCACTACTAATAATTTTATAAATCCAGCGGTGGAAATGGTTTGGTCAATTGCCATTGAATATTGGTCAATAGTTCATTTCGTTTGGTTATTCCTAAATAAGTGTCGAACCTGATTTTATTGAATTAATATAATTTTGATTTTGCTTTTTCGCAATAAAAACTGACCCATTGATGACCTAACGCCAAGATGTAGTGACCAATCCTGACCTAACGAAACGGCCGAAACGATTACCTGACGAAATTTGATAATAACCGTATAATTTTCTTACAATGAGGTGCAACTTGGGACATTTTTTTTGTATTTTTCATTATTTATTTACAATTTTATCTCAAGTAGTGGTGTGCCGTATTGTCTACATGGCGTAGTTATTACATTGTCTACACGTGTAGATAATGAATGTCGAAAATTAATTATAATCATTAGATATTGCAACACAACAACAGTATTTATTAATTATTCTTTGGTTTTCTTGTTTATTGCAAAATCTTGCAATATAAATAATGCCTAGTTGATAATAACACTAGCTTACCAATCCGAAATTGATTCAAAATGTGTCCAAATTTAACTTCAACCTCACATACCTAGAATCTAACTTTACAATATTGAATAAATTTTTGTTTTTTTTTTAATAAGTTTTAGATTGAAAAATTATAAGGACATAAATCTTTACAATAAAAATCAAATCAATTAAATGTTTTTCCACTCAATCGCTCGCGAAAAATTCGAATAATATAGAGAAATGCAAAGCAAACTGTATTCCGATTGGAGAAATTTCAAGAATACGGCCTCAGTGGCACTATTCTGGCTTTCCCTGGGAATAGGGAATTGGGAAAATATGTTCATAGCATTTTTGTCTAAATTGAATTTTTCTGGCCTACTGAACGAATAAGTTTAGTGCAAACATTTTTAAAACACAGTTAATTGGGAAACTTTTGTTCGACAAAATTGTTATAGGGAAAAATATTTTCCCATTTAACTTTGTTTCCAAAATATTTACACAAATATTTACACAATTTAGACAAAAATGCTTTGAAAATATTTTTCCCATTTCCAAATTCCCAGGGAAAACCCGAATAGGGCCACAGGTCAGACTTTTTTTCGTACAGGAACGTAACCAAACAGATATCAGTGTATATTTACCTCGTCAACTCTGTGCCGGTACTATTATTTTGCTTATTTCATCAGAATTGCGATATACTCCAAGGCTTTATTAACCAATATTGTTTTAAAATCATTTGTGTCTTGTGTAAGGCACTCGCAATAGCAGGCAAAACTCAAACAACAGTAAGGCGCGATAATCAAAGAAACATTTGCACACCATCGATGAAATGGTGACAACCCGCTGAACCATAATGCGTAAAAACAAAGAGAAGAATGTGGTAACACACAAACCTACGAAAGATGTCTACGGAAGAAGGTCTCATTATTACAGATTTTTTGTCGCAGCTGGAGGTATTACCATCGTGATCATTGGTCAATTTAAGATGAATGGTGCCAGGTCATGTAAATAGGTGAGCTCAATAAAGAATGTGTTGTCTTCAATGGGTTGAGGTCGTCGTCTGAAATAATACCAATAGGCCGTGAGTTGAGGATCGCGTCAGTCTGCATCAAAAGCGTCGTTATCATTTCTCCATAGGTTAGTAGAGCCTCCGACAATACCATTTTTTAAGTGGTATTTTGTAGGCATTACTGCGGTCTCATATGGTGGATAAAATTTTCAAGTAAAATTAAGTAGAATAAAATTAGAATTTGCATTAACATTAACAATGCCGAATAATTCACAGGTGAGGGGTCGGTATTGCCCAAATGAAGGTATGATCCGTTGTCGCTTATAATTTAAGAGAACGACTTTATATGCAACGAATGAATGAATAGACCTCTACATCTTAATTTCTGAACGTAAATTTGAAACCAAATTAACACCAACCGATAAGAAAAGCCTAAAAAATGTGACCCGACTGAATGGTAGATCGGCCATAATAAATAGAAGAATTTCTGTTGCTTGAAACTCTGTCTCTCAAAAAAATTTCGAAAGATCTTGGGGTGGTTGCAGTCCAAGGCCAACCAATTGTGGAATCACTCTACAAATATAAAGCATTTTCTCTAACAATTAGTAATTGTTGTACTTTTAGTAAGTGGCAGTTGTTTGTTCAAGGAAAACAATTAATAATTAAGATGACTAGATGTCTATATATAATGACTGAACTCGGATTAAAATTTGTTCAAATTTGGATTAATATTGAATTACATTTAAATCAAAGTATAAATTTTGTTTTTGTCAAACAATGTTGTTGTTGTCAAAATAAACATGACCGATAATAGCACATTAAATAATTAGGATGACTAGATGTCTATATATAATGATTGGACTTTAACTAAAATTTGTTCAAATTGGGATTAATGTTGAATTTCATTTAAATTAAATAATAGTTTTGTTTTTGTCAAACGATGTTGTTGTTGTCAAAATAAACATGGCCGATAATACCTCATTAAATAATTTTGAGGGCTAGATGTATATATAAAATGATTGAACTCGGATTAAAATTTGTTCAAATTGGAATTAATATTGAATTATATTTAAATCAAAGTATAAATTTTGTTTACGTCAAACAATGTTGTTGTTGTCATAATAAACATGGCCGATAATAGCACATTAAATAGTTATGAGGATGGATCTCATATATAATGACTGAACTCGGATTTAATTTTTTTCAAATTGGGATTAATATTGAATTACATTTAAATCAAATAATTTTTTTTTGTCAACCGATGTTGTTGTTGTCAAAATAAAAATGGCCGATAATAGCACATTAAATAATTAGGATGACCAGTTGTCTATATATAATGACTGAACTCGGTTTAAAATTTGTTCAAATTGGGATTAATATTGAATTACATTTAAATCAAAGTATAAATTTGGTTTTTGTCAAACGATGTTGTTGTTGTCAAAATAAACATGGCCGACAACAGCACTTTAACTAGAAATGAGGGCTAGATGTCTATATATAATGACTGAACTTGGATTTAAATTTTTTTCAAATTGGGATTAATATTGCATTACATTTAATTCAAAGAATAAATTTTGTTTTTCTTAAACAATATTGTTGTTGTCAAAATCAACACGGCCGATAAAAACATATTAAATAATTATGAGGACTACATGTCTATATATAATGATTGGACTTTAACTAAAATTTGTTCAAATTGGGATTAATATTGAATTATACATATTTAAATCAAAGTATAAATTTTGATTTTGTCAAACAATGTTGTAGTTGTCAAAAAAACATGGCCGATAATAGCACATTAAATAGTTATGAGGACTAGATGTCTATATATAATGACTGAACTCGGATTTAAATTTGTTCAATTTGGGAATAATATTGAATTACATTTAAATCAAAGTATAAATTTTGTTTTTGTCAAACATTGTTGTTGTTGTCAAAATAAACATGGCCGATAATAGCACATTAAATAGTTATGAGGACTACATGTCATATATAATGACTGAATTCGGATTTAAATTTGTTTAAATTGGGATTAATATTGAATTACATTTAAATCAAATAATTTTTTTTTGTCAAACGATGTTGTTGTTGTCAAAATAAACATGGCCGATAATACCTCATTAAATAATTTTGAGGGCTAGATGTATATATAAAATGATTGAACTCGGATTAAAATTTGTTCAAATTGGAATTAATATTGAATTATATTTAAATCAAAGTATAAATTTTGTTTACGTCAAACAATGTTGTTGTTGTCATAATAAACATGGCCGATAATAGCACATTAAATAGTTATGAGGATGGATCTCATATATAATGACTGAACTCGGATTTAATTTTTTTCAAATTGGGATTAATATTGAATTACATTTAAATCAAATAATTTTTTTTTGTCAACCGATGTTGTTGTTGTCAAAATAAAAATGGCCGATAATAGCACATTAAATAATTAGGATGACCAGTTGTCTATATATAATGACTGAACTCGGTTTAAAATTTGTTCAAATTGGGATTAATATTGAATTACATTTAAATCAAAGTATAAATTTGGTTTTTGTCAAACGATGTTGTTGTTGTCAAAATAAACATGGCCGACAACAGCACTTTAACTAGAAATGAGGGCTAGATGTCTATATATAATGACTGAACTTGGATTTAAATTTTTTTCAAATTGGGATTAATATTGCATTACATTTAATTCAAAGAATAAATTTTGTTTTTCTTAAACAATATTGTTGTTGTCAAAATCAACACGGCCGATAAAAACATATTAAATAATTATGAGGACTACATGTCTATATATAATGATTGGACTTTAACTAAAATTTGTTCAAATTGGGATTAATATTGAATTATACATATTTAAATCAAAGTATAAATTTTGATTTTGTCAAACAATGTTGTAGTTGTCAAAAAAACATGGCCGATAATAGCACATTAAATAGTTATGAGGACTAGATGTCTATATATAATGACTGAACTCGGATTTAAATTTGTTCAATTTGGGAATAATATTGAATTACATTTAAATCAAAGTATAAATTTTGTTTTTGTCAAACATTGTTGTTGTTGTCAAAATAAACATGGCCGATAATAGCACATTAAATAGTTATGAGGACTACATGTCATATATAATGACTGAATTCGGATTTAAATTTGTTTAAATTGGGATTAATATTGAATTACATTTAAATCAAATAATTTTTTTTTGTCAAACGATGTTGTTGTTGTCAAAATAAACATGGCCGATAATAGCACATTAAATAATTAGGATGACCAGATGTCTATATATAATGACTGAACTCGGTTTAAAATTTGTTAAAATTGGGATTTATATTGTATTATATTTAAATCAAAGTATAATTTTTGTTCTTGTCAAACAATGTTGTTGTTGTCAAAATAAACATGGCCGAAAATAGTACAATTAATAATTAAGATGACTAGATGTCTATATATAATGAGTGAACTCGGATTTAAATTTGTTCAAATTAGGATTAATATTAAATTACATTTAAATCAAAGTATATATTTTGTTTTTGTTAAACAATATTGTTGTTGTCAAAATAAACATGGCCGATAATAGTATATTAAATAATTATGGGGACTAGATGTCTATATGTAATGACTGAATTCGGATTTACATTTGTTCAAATTAGGATTAATATTGAATTACATTTAAATCAAAGTATAAATTTTGTTTTTGTCAAACGATGTTGTTGTTGTCAAAATAAACATGGCCGATAATAGCACCTTTAATAATTAGGAAGACTAGATATCTATATATAATGACTAAACTCGGATTTAATTTTGTTCAAATTGGGATTAATATTAAATTACATTTAAATCAAAGTATATATTTTGTTTTTGTTAATTAATATTGTTGTTGTCAAAATAAACATGGCCGATAATAGCATATTAAATAATTATGAGGACTAGATGTCTATATATAATGACTGAATTCGGATTTAAATATGTTCAAGTTGGGATTAATATTGAATTACATTTAAATCAAAGTATAAATTTTGTTTTTGTCAAACGATGTTGTTGTTGTCAAAATAAAGATGTCCGATAATAGCACTTTAACTAGTAATGAGGGCTAGATGTCTATATATAATGACTGAACTCAGATTATAATTTGTTCAAATTGGGATTAATGTTGAATTTCATTTAAATCAAATAATAATTTTGTTTTTGTCAAACGATGTTGTTGTTGTCAAAAAAACATGGCCGATAAAAGCACATTAAATAATTAGGATGACTAGATGTCTATGTATAATGACTGAACTCGGATTAAAATTTGTTCAAATTAGGATTAATATTCAATTACATTTAAATCAAAGTATAAATTTTGTTTTTGTCAAACAATGTTGTTGTTGTCATAATAAACATGGCCGATAATAGCACATTAAATAGTTATGAGGATGGATCTCATATATAATGACTGAACTCGGATTTAATTTTTTTCAAATTGGGATTAATATTGAATTACATTTACATCAAAGAATAAATTTTGTTCTTTTTTAAACAATTTTGTTGTTTTCAAAATAAACATAATCGATAATAGAACATTAAATGGTTATGAGGATAGATGTCATATATAATGACTGAACTCGTATTAAATCTTGTTCAAATTGGATTTAATATTGAATTATATTTAAATCAATGTATTAAATTGGTTTTTGTCAAACAATGTTGTTGTTGTCAAAATAAACATGGCTGATAATTACACATTTAATAACTATGAGGACTAGAGGTCTATATATAATGAATGTACTCGGATTTAAATTTGTTCAAATTGGGATTAATATTGAATTACATTTAAATCAAAGTATAAATTTTGCTTTTGTCAAACAATGTTGCTTTTAACGATTAAAATAGGCAGCATATCTGTACCTATATGCGGTAAAGTATTTTCATGTTGATTGCTACTCCGGGGCCGTACGTTTACTCGCGGTTCCGAAGCTTTATTCAGTTATCAATATTGTCATCTTGGCCCGTCGATCGATCAAATCTTAGCACACATTTACAAGCACATTCCGATGCTAACAAATAATCGTGCACCACATACAGTAACACGTTTTTCCGCGTCTCATTGCTTACGAAACTTTATATTGGTGGGTGTTCCGGATTATTATGCAATAATAATAAAGAGTAATTGAAACCTTTGAAGGATATTTATTTTACAGGATTCTTCATCAGTTCATTGTATATTTCCCTACTTTATATACTGAGTAACAAATGGGCCATTTACTTCTAGATGTCCGCTTATGAAACTAAGACGTATTTTAGTTGGCCCCAGCAAAAGGATACGTTCTCAATCTATTTAATTTTGGAGTATCAAATTTTATGTAAAATCGGGTATGAATGTAAACGTTTTAAGCTAAGAGGGTATTAGACGTGCATAACATAAAAACTATCATCTCATTATATTGCTCACCTGAGTTCATTATTTTGTAATTTTATAGCGTTAAGTTTCAAAATTTATTTTTTAGAAAAAAGAATAGGCCCAGTGAATTCACTACTTCTACTTCAAGAAATTTTACGTCTACTATTATCTTACACCAGCAAAAATTAAATTTGCTTAATATTGTTGGAAAACAGGCTTAGAAAACGTGATTGAGGACAACAGTATAATTTATATCACAACTAGTGCAAAACTAGAATTTTATGATGTGCAAGTGCACAAATAGACGAAGAGTTATTGAAATCTCCTGTCCTCCGAATGTGATGAAATATTTAGCAGTACAGTGCGCTTAGGAATAATAATAATAGGAATAACTTTCGCTGTCAATTTTGCTCCGTAAAAATTATTCCTACTTTACAAATATTGTGACACATTTTCTATCAGTAGGTATAAACAACAGATTTATAGATAAAGCCTATGCAAAAATATTTCCCCTGTTCCCTATTTGCAAGGATTTGCCTGATTAGGATCAATAATTGGCGTCCGTTTTAGTTATCCTCAACCTAATTGGCTACTGCTATATATTTCGAATACAGAGGGTCTCAGAAAGCAGTTCAAGCGATTTTTAAATCAAAGAGATTAATGCAAAGTTAGTCATATCGAGAAACTCATAAATTAAACCAGCATTTAATTTAAGACCTTTACTGTGTTATTTTGAAAATCAAACTTAATTATTGATATGATAAATTCAGATTTTAAAATTGTATGCGATCTAGCCAAAATAATAAGTTTTAGAAATAAATCATGCAAAAATTGTTCAACAGCACGAAATACAAAACCATAAAATTGTTATGATTTTATTCACAGTTCACAACTTTAAACGAAAGATGGAAGAAAATTAGATTTCATCATCAGATTAAATTTATATAAATACGATGGGGATATGTATATACAGAGGCTGGATACAGATCTTATGGGGAGAGGTTATATTGAAAAAAAAATTATGTATACGGAAAATGAATATTTTTGGTGCTGTGATGTGCCAAATCGGAAAATGGGATATTTTCGTTTTGCTTCAGATCGGTATATATTCTCTGTAATAAATTTTGTAATTCTATAAAATTTATATAAGACAGAAATAGAAAAGTATCGAGAAGAAATCGGTGTCTTGTATATTCTTGTATATTTCTACAATTTTTCCTTTTTCTTCTTCTGGAATCATAATAGGAACATAAACATATATACTAAACATGGATTTCTTTTTGTTTTGTGTTCTTTTTAACAATAAATTACATATTTTAGTCTTCCTTCTTAAAGCACACACAAGAATTATGTAGTGTATATATCTGTGGGTATACGTGTACCTTGTGTATGTTGTGTTCAAGATTTGGTTTTTCTGTAGGTACTGTGTTACTAAATTTTTTGCTCTTCGGATGTTACTTCTGGTGTATTGATATTTTTTTGTAATTTTGTACTTGTCTTATTTTTGTTCTAAGCAAAGATTAAGATAATGATAAAATTTATAATATTAAATTTTCTATGCTTTTCATACTGTGTTTATAAGATTTTCATATACTTTGAGGTTGTATTTTATACGAATTATGTGTGTTTCAAATTCTTTTTTGTGTGCTTCCCTTCTAGATTTTCTTGAGTTATACTCTCTTTTTTGTGGTCTTTGGGGTGGGGTTATAATGTGAAATTGTGTTTATAATTTTTTTTTGTGTTTGATTTTCGATTATCGAGAAAATTTATTACATGCTGCCTCTTTATATTGTACATATTTATCTTTTGTTTGGTATATGCATCACCTGGAAGAACATACAATTTCCTCACATTAAACAATAATAAATAGCTCTTTGGCGTCATCTCATGTCTTTCGGGCATTTGCAAATTTTTTGTTTTCCTATTTTTTCCACACATTTGTTTCATTTAAGATTTGTCTTTAATGTGGATTAAATTCTTTTAACTTTCAAATGATTTCATCCCTAAATTTTCTTCTTAGCTAATAGGTACACATTTATTGCGATTACAAAGGTAGTTCAATTATTTCTTGTGCTAAATCAATTTGTCCGTTGAGCTTTAAGTTATGTGAACATCAACATGCATAATATAGCTTCATATTTTAAAAACTAATTACTGAATTACAGCAACAGCAACTAATAATAATGTGTTGATTGTATTTTTACAACACAGGAAATTAAATTGCATTTCTCAGTTTTCTTAATATTACAACATTGGAAAACAAGGTTAGAACAATCAAATAAATTTCTTTATTTATTTACGTGTGCAAATCCAGAATGCATATATTATAATATAAGTATATATGCAAAAGGCATTCAAATACAACAAATACAATTTAAGTTATGGTGACAGGATGAAAATGAGATTTTTCTTATATTTCCATTTGTTTAGTACACCAACTATTATTTATAATTTTTTCGATTGGTTGTATATACACCGTACGTTTATATTTTTAGTTCACTTAAACCAATAAAACCGGGTGCTCTCACTGAACCCGGTGACTGAGCAATCTGTTTAAAAAAATTAACCATTGCTCCTATCAATTATCTCCGAATTGGTGTCTTTCTTAACGACGTATATCGGACAGTAATTAATGTAACGCTTTCTTTGTAGAGCATTGTCGCCACGATAACAGGACCCAGCCATAAAACTCGGATGAGTTGAATCAATTCGATTAGACCGGTGCCAAGTTTGTTGATTTCCTTGCGCATAAGAACCTATAATATTCGTTTTATATGGAAATCTATTACAGGTCTTATTTGAGCTTATAAGGGTAAGGTTATATAATTGTGAAAGATGTTTAGATTGCAGAGATATTTGAATCAGAAAATGAGTGGTAGTCGGAAGGAGCAATGTCTGGTAAATACGGTGGGTGTGGTAGGACATCCCCTCGCAGCGCCTGCAATTTTTCTAGTTACTCTATCTTTGTGATTCCAGTTACTCTATCTTTTGTTAATACTTCAAAATTTATTTCTACCTCCAATACATGTACGAAGTTAGCATTAGTGTTCGTTATACAAAAATAAATAAAAAAAAAGCCAAAAGGGCATACAAATATTTTAAAGCTTTTGATTGAAATGATCGATTTTATTACAATTTTGTAACAAATATAATACTGTGATACAAGTCAAAAGGGGTAAAGTCGACTTAAGTTCAAATTCGTATTTTATATTTTCCTGAACTTATTACGAAAAATTAATTTTAAATACTGTAAAATTTGGAATTATAACAGTATGATAATTCCACATTTTACAGACTTTTAAATGAAGTTTTCGTGATAAGTTTATAGGAACATATAAAATACAAGTTTGTGTACTTAAGTCGACTTTACCACTTTTAACTTGTGACCACAATATTATTAAATAAATTTTATCTGCAGGACGAAAATACATTTTTTTGTTTCAGATACGCAAATGTTAAAGTTAAAACTATTACAAGCAGGAAGTGAACACTATTTTTGTTGAAGATATTTAAATTTAATAGTTAAAAACAAACACAAAATCCATCGAATAATATGTTATGTTGTAGTATAATGAATATATTTTGAAGTCTTAATATTTATGGGTGTATTAATAAAAATTGTTATTTCAGCACGAAGTGAATATTGGTATTCGTTAGCAAAACTTAATAATATGACCAAAAATAACATAAGCAATAACATATTGTTATGGTTTTGCTAAATGAATTAATTTTTTAGAATCTGTAAACCAATTTAACTATACTAAAATTTTTACACGCAGGAAGTGAATACATACACGAAATAGATACTGTAGTTATGTTAAATTAAGTAAACTGAACTCAATCAAAATTAATAAATGAAGTTTTTTAAGATTTTGTCCAAGCGAATAAACTTAACCCTCATGTGAGTGAAGAAAATATTTTTATTTGAGGGACTAAGGTACCCGGGTACCCTACATTAAATTTTGGCTCAAAGTAATTTTTTTAAAATTTGTTTTTGCAATTATGAAATGAATAACGGATATTGGTAATTTTGGGTTATTCTGGATTGATAGTAAGATAGTATTTTTATATCAAGGTGAGGTTATCAAGAAGATGGAAGTTTGGTTTCGAAACAAAAAATTCAATGTTTTCATTAGTTCGAAATCAAACTTCTGTCTTCTTGATAACCTCACCTTGATGTGGATATTGGAAAAATTACATAAATTGAAAACAATTTTTCATTAGCTGCAACATGTCAGTTTTCGAAAAACATTCTGGAAAAAACGTAAATAATCCACCATATCACATCAGTGAAAAAATGATCGATAGTAATAATAACATATTGATTAGTTTTTTTGAAATAAATAAAAATATAAACATAAGTTAAATGAAATAAATAAACAGAAATACAACTATGATACAATAATTTTCTCTTCTTATAGATAAACCTACGATGAAACGTTCAAAAAATGAACTTAAAATGGTGACCTAAAATATTTATTTTCTTATTTATTCATACGCCTATAAGCGAAATGAAACACAACATTTAAAAAAATGCGGATTTGGCCGAAGAAGTGACGAGAAGCCTTTACAATTTTGGTGATTGTAGCACTAACCGAAGGGTGCAATCGGCGTGTAACTTAATCTCTTAAGTCTGACTTGTTAATGCAATATTTTTTTTTTTATTAACCAAATATATGTAAAATTTGTTAACCTATTAACTGATAAAGAAATCGCGAGTAGTATATTTATGCAATGAAAAGTACATTTCTACATTATTTCAATAGATATAGATTAGCTATACGAAATTTATTACAAATCTCTTAAAATCATTTAAATTTCGTACGTAATAGTTAAGATATTGTCAACCCGTGCATACTCAGTTATGACAAAATTTGTATTTAGGGTAAATTTTCCAAAACCGAAATGGTGAAATTGGGTGAACAACGCATAAAAATGTATTATTTTAAAAAATAATTTAGTAATTAGTTTTTAACCAAGGAGAGGTTTCGTGCGAACCGGCGAGCCGGAATAAGTGATCTAAAGATATTTTCCATTATTGGTGATTGTTTAAATTTAAACCATTTTCCTTTTATTGTTTTATAATATATTTGCTTTTCTTCTTCTTTTATATAACAAAACTCATCAATATAGGTAACTAATCACATAAGAAATTATAACTATCATATAAGAAAGATTTCATTTAATTTTTTTTTTTTTTTTCATTAACAAAAATTGCATAATTTTGGATCCTTTACACATTCACCGGTTAAGCGTTCTCATTCGGAAATATTAACGGCTTCGAAAGAATAGAGATTTAACATATGATGGAAGATTTATTTTCTCAGAAAGATCCAAATGCTTCTGTATATAATTTTCAGTAATGAGAAGACGCTCTTCTCCGTCTTGATTGTCATTCAAAAATTTAAAAATCTTTTCTAGGCCTTTAAAGCCAGCTAAAAACCGTATGTTGGTTTATATAAGCCTCCCTCTCTAAGATGATTAATCCAACTATATGTTTTATCTTTGTTAGACGAAGCGAGAACACCCATATTCGAAATATCGTACTTGAGACTCAACTTTTTAATCATTGCCCCCGCCATATGTTCTATCCCATCTTCTTCCAATTCTGTAAATTCGTGATTTAACATTTTGGTGTCACCAAGGTCAGTAATCCCCAGCGTACGTTAAGCAACATACGATATTGTTGGATAATCTAACTCAACCATTTCGGCATCTTATTCATTCTGAATGGGTATTCCAGAATTGAATGTTGAATTTATAGGTGTGGTAGATTGAGCTTGACCGGAATTACATCGAATAACAGAAGTCAGATTAACTGTTGCATCCTCCGTACAATTTTGCGCATAAGACAGTATGTCTTGATTTCGGCCTAGTAAGTATGACCTAAATCGGTATTTAAATTCGATTTGCTTTAGATGGTCGCGTAAGCCTCCTGCTGCTCTGATGTGCGCAAAAAAATTCTCTAACACATCCTGATTTAGCCTATAGGTCAGTAATAAATAAACATTTTCATTCTTTCAAAGACGAATTACTAACTCAAATTCTTTTTTGGAAAGGCAGCATGTTACTTTTGCCCCTAATTCGTATTTTCCTGATAATCTCAGAAAACGAATCAGAATGCGTTTTTTAGGGTTATTTTTTGGTTTGTCCAGGTTAGAAAATTTGGGAAATGCAGTATTCTAAATAAAGCTTAGTTTACTCGATCACTTGTATTTGTTGCAATAGTTTTTTGTTATCACTTTTAAGACGGCCGAGAGGATGATTCAGTTTGCGTTCCGCAATTTATATTGATAACAGGACTTTCGTCAATAACAAGTTCATCACAATATACAATGACAACGGGACTTTCGTCAGTCATTAGTGCATCTGAATCGGAAGATACATCAGATCTGGTGAGAGGTGTTGAATAGTAATTACATACCGATGGTGAATAGCCATCGACAATTTTAGGATACGGCAGTAATTTTAAAATTGGCAATATTCCAGACTTCAAACATCGCTTTTGACTTAAGTTGTTCAAAATATAGTCACAATCTCTTAAATGTCGGAGCATACTCTGGCATTGTTTACAATAAAAGAATCTGTCCGCCACTCGCCAAAATCCATTGATTACATACTGTAGTATCAACTGAAAATCGATAGTAGCTTTTGTTCGGTGTGTAGCTAGTCTTAAGTCTATCATTATGGTTATTACAACCAAATATCGCACATACCACCATGATTGGTAACGAGAACCAACTACGTAATTAATTATCACTGTTATAAATGGAATAGTTTTTTTGTAAACAATTTTCAATCATCCAATTATACAGACATTCTCCTGAATTTATACACAGAATGAATTTTTACCTGTATTATGCATCCAATAATTTCTTTTAATCTTTAAAAATGTTCCCCTTCAATATTCTAACATTACACAATAATTGTCCGGTAACTACATATATCTTCTAAAATAAAAAAAATAAAACAAATTCACTTCTTCAATTTGAGTTTCTGTGTTCGAAAATTAAGAAGTTATTGAAATTATTTTTGTTTGTGTATAACTATAATATAATTTTCGCATATGAATTGTGCATACATTGTTTGTGTTCGTGCAAAAATGTACGACAAATGCAACTACATACACACAAAAATATTATTACGTGATTATGTATAACAACAACAACAACATCAAAATAAAAATTAGTTTAAAAAATTATATTTACCTATAATAAGCTACACAATATTTTTTCTATTACCGTGCACCAGAAATAATACTAAACAAAACGAAAATGATAAAATATAAGGTCGCCACTAATTTTTTTGATTAGATACAATAAACATCATTCCACAATTTTTAAACCCAATACATGAATGTATAATTTAAATAAAGCTTTAAACCTGTTCTTGCCGGTAACAAGGAGAAAGTATTCACTTCCTGCTTGTAAATGTTTTGATGTAATTATATTTGTTTAAAAATGGTATTTATTTCCGTTATTTCAGTTAAACGTATACAATATTTAAATGCTTTTCTTACTTGTATTAATTTATACAACTTTGTTAAATTATTGCCAATGTTTGCTCGTGAATGTAATATTCATTTATTCATTCATTATCAAATTGGAAATTTAAATTTACAGAAGTTGTACCTTTGTGAACGAAAACATGTAAAACCGAAAGCGTGGGTCTATACAAAAACCAACTTTATAGAAGAAACAACAGCAGTTTTTACTACTTGAGTGAGGAACGAATATAAGTTGGAAAAATAAGTATGTAAAGAGTTTTTCAAAGTCTCTAGACATTTTGAAAGGCAGATTATAAGACCCCACGTGAAAAATTCGCAGCCGCATAAGATTTTATCAACAAATTCCCGACATATTTATCTCATTTTTCCAGAGAAAAGACAGATAATAGACGATACCTTTCTCCTGATTTGAATATAGCAACTATGTACAATTTGTACAAAACTGAATTGGTGAATATAAATGAAGATCGTGTTCTTTGGTCGATGTTTATGTGTCGAAAAATATTTAATGAAAAGTTTAATTTGCATTTTCATCCACTGGTGACTGATACCTGCCAAATATGAGATGAATTTGAAATAAAAATACAGCACGCAAATTCTGAGGTTTATGTTGTTATTACAAACGGCAATTGTGGACTTATTGCCTCTGTGTTCACAATCTTTCATCCATTGAGGGTATCGTGTATATCTGAAATGAAAGGTTAGCTTCAAGGGGATGCGCAGGTAATTGCTTCCTGCTTGATTCATTACATAAAAAACTAAGTACATACTAGTTCACTTATAATGTACCGATAACGATTTAATGTCCAGTATTACATGCAAAAAGTGAATTTTGCTGTTTAACTTGCAACATTTAGTAATATAACCACAAACAGGATGAGATATGAGATACTTTTTTGGTTTTGCCTATAAACACATGAAATTAATACAATTTTATAACAAATTTATTTCGAGTAAAATTTTTACATGCAAGAAGTGCATGCTTGTTCCATGTTATAGGTAATCCAGTTTAAGAGCTTTAATTAAATTAAAAAGTCTTATAACATTATACTGTAATATAAATATTTATTATTTTATTAAATAAATTTATTGTTACATGCACGAACTGAATATTGAAATTTAGTTAGCAAATTAAGTTAAAAAACCACAAAAAGATGTGCAATTGACTTATTTTGACTTAAAGGTTTTTCGATGAACTTTAATTAAGTTTATTTTAAATCAAATATAATTTATTAACCTCATTGATGCAGGAAGTGGAAACTCTCCTCCATTTTTCAGGCAATACAATTGTATGCTCGAAGGAAATATTTATATCAATTTATCAAAACTGTATAAAATAACTGAAGCAGTTCAAGAATTTTAATAAGTCTCGTTAAATTAACTGAAATTAAAATCATTTTTAAACAATGACATTTAGACCAAAAATTTATAGGCAGAATGTAAATCTTTTCCTTCTTGTTATAGGAAAAAACAGTTTAAACCTTTAATTAAATTATAAATATCATTTATTAGTTTTAAAAATACAAATGCATTAATGTGATATTGTGTTGTAATGTTAAAATTATTTAATTGGATAATTTACTATTTTATTAAATTAAATTATTATTAAATACAGAAAATGATCAAAACAAAATTCTGTATGTATGTGAATTTGGCCCGACAAATCGCTTGAAAAAATGTGTTCTTGCTACAAACTTAATCCGATTATAATCATTGTAATAACTGTACCACTCTCATGGCACAGTTCATAACAATGACCAGGGAGGATGTTAACCAATGTGAAATTTTTAAACCAACCCAGTTCATATATGCAAAATTTTGCAAAATAAAAACCAAACTGCTTTATACGAAATAGTGGCCAAACAAGGTGTACCAGTAGTAAGCGTACTATTCAATCTGTAATTGGAATTAATCACATACGGTAAAACTGAATTCTAACAAGTGTGAGTACCAGTTCAAATTGTTGAATAGTTTAAAATTTAATTTATTTAAAATATTTTTTAGTCAATAATATAGTCCCTGTGGAACACCGAGCATCGCTCAGTCAAAGTTAGTTGAATTGTTCGTTTTTTTTCTTATAAAATATAAACACAATATAAACATTAATTATGAATTGTAATACCGTAAACAAATCGCTCTTTTCTGAAAAGCTAATGGTAGCTCAAAATATTTTCAAAAAACGTAAAAGCTTTAATGAAAGTTGCCACTTCTAAGTGATTGATGACAAGTAAAATTTACTAGGATCTCCGTCTGTGTTGAATGGTAAACAGTAGAACAGGTAGAATATGTCACCAATTTTTTTTCCAATTAGCAAAATTATAAAAACAACCTAAAGAAACAGATTAATTTGTTTTTTCTATCGGATGCCATTAAAGGCACAGCTACAGTAACAAAACTCTCTATTTCTCTATGTTTGTGAAACAAAGTTTATTTGAGGATGGTTTACGAAATTTACTTATTACTTTACTTTTATATTTTAATTTTCAAATCCAACACAGATTTATTTTATTTTGTATTCTACAGTAATATTTTTCCAGTCAAATTTGTAGACTTATTTCAATATAAATAAATAAATAAATAATATTGATTAATATCACAAAAACAGTTCACCTTACAAAAGCTATAACAATTGAATTACGAATCTGTTTTGTAAAAATTATTTTTATTAATTTTTTTTTTAATTTAGCTTACTATTAAAGCTGCAACTCATGGATATCTCAATTTTTAGATATTTTTTGTACTGGAGTTTTCAAATTACAAATGGAACAATCGCCCCAATAATAATATTTTAGATATGCATACTCATGCGATAAAGACCAATAAGAAAATTTTCCTGTTTACTAATCACGTATTTACAAAAAGCTTCAATTGAAATTTCTATTTTTTTCTGTGTTTATTCATTTTATTTTAACATAACATTGAAACATAAAATTCAACATGAACAATCCTGCTTTACGTATACAAACGTGACTCAGTTTTCAAAAAAAAAACATATTATATATTTTTGTACAAATATGTACCGATAAAACATAATATGATCAAAATGGCAGTGGAACCTTCTTTAATATTTGCATTTTTGTATACGGTGTCTAACAATTCTTGTTTGCATGTTTAATGAGTTAAATCGTGTTTTAAATGCATCAGTGTATCTACAATATTTGTCGGTGAATACAATCTTTAGTAATTGTTTATATTGTTTATATCAAATTTGGTGTACAAACTGTAGACGACTTGAAAACCATATTGACAGAGCTACATATATATTAAATTGTTTTCACCTTCCAGCCGTATCGAATATTGTTAATTTATTTAGATGGAAGGTATATACATTTATTGGCGTAATAATTTTATCTGGATACAGTGCGCTGTACCAAGAAGGTGGATGTGCTGGAACAAGGATTTTGGTACTAGAAACAAGCTTGTCTCAAATTGGATAGGACGACCGATGTTTGAAAAAATATTTACGAATATTAATTTTTAGATGTCGTGGCAATAGTAGATACAGCTGATAGATTCGCTATAATGCACATTCGTGTGAAAGAAGAGCAAAAAGAAACCGATGCAAACACTGCCAATCACTGACAATATATTTCTCCTCTTCATAGTAATATTTTACTACATCCCGTTTGATCTGCGGAGTTCCATCGTTTGCCAAACTGATTTTTCAAAACATTTAAAAACATTAAAAGCAAATAAAAATCACACGAATTTTTCAATAATTGTTCTATGTATCAGCCCTTTGAACTTTTTGTTTGAAGTAATATCTGCTGTTCGACAAAATTATGCACACCAACCTGTTCTGTTCAATTTGGCGAATGAACATGTAGCATTAGTTATTATTTCTTGCATTTACTAAGGTTGTTAAACAAAATAAAAATATTAAATTTGTCACAATATTCAACCTATCACAATATTTTGTATTTATATTTTAAAATGTAATCTACGCATTTTGATATTTTGATTTTAATTTTAATTTCAATAGTTAAGCATTAAAGAAGAAAAAGCATTTCTATATTCTGTAAAAGTCAATCAGGCTCTAATAATAAAGTATTTTGTTCATTTCTTCTTAAAAACATGATATGTTAGGTATTACGTATTTCGTTTGTGGTCATTTTACTAAATTTTGCTAACGAATTCCAATATTCACTTAGTGCATAAAGTAATAAATTTGATTAATAAACTCAAATATATTGAATATATCAAATACATCGATGTATTATTAATTTAAAACTTAATTTATGGATTAGGTATTTACATTGTACTATATAACGAAAAAAACGTGTTTACTTCCTACATGTAACTGTTATATTATGTCAATAATATTTGTTTCAAAATTGTAATAAATTTGATTATTTAAGTAAAAACCTTAATAAATGTGTGTTTTTTGTTTTGCATGTGTTTATTTGTCATAATTTTGATAAAGTACCCGAATATTCACTTCTTGCATGTAATAATAACGATATTTACCAAAATAATAAATTGTAATTGAAATTATATTTTAAAACGGAGTCGATGCCATGAATATGAAATGTAAAATAAATGAATTAATTTGCACGTGTAAAATAAATTGTTAGCAAAACAATAAAAATTAGCAGCATAATACAATAATACAACAATGCATCTCTATTTTAAAAACCAATCTACACATTTTCTGTTTTGGTTTTAACTTTAAAAGATATATCGCTTTAAAAAAGATTATTCACTTCCTGCATATTATTTTGTAAAATTGCTAATCAATTCAATCATCAAAAAAAAAAAACTAAAAATATGAATTTATTTATTTTAAATTTGGTTATTTTAAATAATTTTTATAAAGAAGACCCACATTTACATTGTGCTTATTAAAATAATTTTAACAAATTAAATCATATTTAATGTTAGGTCATATACACCGTTCTAGAATATAACACTGCATTTGTATTAAAAAATGCCATCAAAACTACTTGTATTGTGATTTTACCTTTATAGTCTATTTAACTGTAACAAATAAAAGTATTCACTTCTAGCATGTAATAACTATTTAATATTTCAAACTTGCAATAAATGATTTAGGCAAAGTTATAAAATAAAAGCTTATTTTGCTAAAGATCAAATATATGCAATAAAATTAATAATAATTCTATATTAAAAACTACCAAATATTTATATCAAATGCTGTAATCAGTATTCCACAATATAACATCGATGCATTAGTATTTTAAAAAGCAATCGATGCATTTTGTATTTCGATTTTTTACTTTTAAACCCTTGTCTGTAACATAAAAAAAATATTCACTTCCTGCGTCTAAACATTTTAGGATAGTTAAATTTGTTAACAAGTTCTTAAAAATGCAACCAATTAGCAAAAGTATAAAAATATGTTATTGCGATGGATTTTGTATTTTGATTTTGACTATAAAATATCAATGCCGTCAAACAAACATAGTGTTCACTTCCTGCATGTAATATTTAGTAGTTTTTAGTTGCTATAACTATATTTATTTAAATATTGTAATAAATTCGATCATTTAGTTTAAAATCTTTATAAATATTGTATTTATTTATATATTTTGCATGTGATTATTTGACATAGTTTTGATAAAAAAAACAGCAATATTCACTTCGTACATGTAATAATACATTAATTTACCAAAATAATAAATAGTAACTCAGTAGTACAATATCGATGATTTTCTATTTTTATGATAACTTAAAAATTTATTTGTATGTTAAAATAAAAGTGTTTACTTCCTGCATGCAATAATTTTGTTACAATTTAATTGTTTAGAAAATTGTATTAAATTTATACTTTTAGGCAAATCATGCGTTTATTAATTTTGATTGTGGTCATTTTACTTAATTATAATCCAGTACAGTATCGACTTCATGTGGGTAATAGTACGAGCAATTTTCAAAACACAAAAAATTATTTTCTTCCTGCTTGTAAAATTTTTATTATAGTTAAATTTGTTTACAAATTATAAAAAAATCAATCAATTATATGCAAAAACATGGTGGTTGTATTATTTAGGTTTTGCTAACGAGTAATAATATTCATTTCGTGCAGCGATTTTATGCACTTTATCCCCGCTTCCCATATTCCACCACCAAAGTGTAGAGTGTGAGGAGGTATAAAGTGCTAGTTTGTTCCATCAGTGGCCAGCATGGCTGCATGCAATACGTTTTTGTCATTGCAGTATTTGCTCCATTAAAATAAGTTCCGTTGTCGTAAAATATGTTCATGCATAGTCCTCGCCTGGAGATGAATCGTTTGCAGGCCGCTATTACTGATTCCGTTGTTATACTGCTCACTCACTATCTCGATGTGGCTAGCTCTTGTTGCCATGCATATTAATAGGGCGATGTATCCCTTCTAGGATTCGTTGCACCTAACTTCTTAGTCGGATGGGCCCCGTATGGTCTACTCCCGTTTTAGCTATCGATCTTCCCGGCCTCACTCTTGAAGATGGTAATCCGTCTATGTTGTTCCATATTCTTCTGTTTGTGGCAAAGCATACATTTTTGTACTACTTTTCATACTGCTCGCCTGCCATCATTAATGCAATATTAATGTCTCAAGATTTCCGGTGTCAGTTGTGTACCACCATGTAATGTGTTTTTGAGGGTGTCCTTAATTATGCGTTACATAATTACGTTTTTTTTGTTAAGGCCGATATGTTGATTGCTGGCGGTTGCCAGATTTGAGTACTGGAGATGTCCCATTACACGTTGTAGGCAATGGTCATCCTGGATTGGGTTAAATGAGGTTAGCTTGCAGTCCTTATCTTGCTTTCGATACTTGACGATGCATACGATTTCTCTTCTGAAGTCCTGTTTTTAGGCTAGGCAACTTGTCTTTTAGACATTAGTAGTTGGGTTGTTATTTGACCGCTATCATCCATTGCCCTACAAAATAACACTACAGCATATGCTTGATTAGTGACGTCACATAAACAATAAATATCAGCCTTAGCACTGCGATGAAATTTAATCTTCTCTAAATGTGACAATTCAATTTGAAGCTTAGCCATCTTGCATTTGGCTATTATATTTGCCGGTTGTTGTTTGGCTTGACTGGTATGTTTCGTTCTTGCTTTATTTACCGGTTGGTTATTCTCTTTCTCGTTGAATCTTTCTCGTTGTTCACTTGTTGAGCTTTGTTGACTTATCTACATTTTAAAGGACCAACCTGTTTTGTTCACATTGTAATTAGCTTGCTAATTATTAATTTAAGGTTTTTTTATATGAAACAATGGTCAAAGCCCCCACCAGTGGCAAGCGCACTATTCATTAAAAACACTTCTCTAATTGTTAAAAATTAGCAAACTAAACCAAAATTTTTAGTTCCAATCTGTGTTTGGAATTATATTTGCCCTAACACCGTGTTTACACATGTCCGTGCAAGGCGAGAATTAGAACGATTATAATCATGTGCCATTTGACATTGTTCATAGTGATTGTAAATAGTTATGCATATTCGATATACATATGGATATTACAAAACATAAATTACATTTTTATTAAACTTACTAAATAAATTATATATTTTTTAATTAATTTAATTTTGATTTTTTTTTTAATTTTTATGTATTTACATTGTTATTACAAATAATTTTTATGTTAAATTTGTTATGCAATATTTTTGTATTTCCAATAAAATTTAAATTTTATCGGCGTCCTTACAGAAAATACATTATTTTATATTTGTTTAAATATCAACATAAATATGTTCAGCATATAAATACCAAAATTGCAGTTAAATCAATAAAACATATTAATATTTTATATATTTTATGCAACAATCATAAGTACACATATATAGTATCTATGTATTTGATGTTAAGATTTATTGGAAAATTAAATTTATTCCGAATACATTACAATATAAATATTGCTGTGATTTGTTGAACGTTTCTATATTTTGTGACATATACTGAATAAATAAATAATTTTTTTTTAAATGTAACATTTTGTAATTTTCATGTAAGAATTATTTCGCAATTTCAATCGCGCGTTTAAATGCATGTTCAGGGTACGCCATTTTCATCATGATTAACAAATTTATTTTTCAAATAATGTAAAACAGAGCTGTCCAAAGAATTTATTTCGTAGGCTAGCGCCATGTAATGTAATATCATGTTAAGTGAATCGTATAGTTAAAAAATTGTGTGTAAAAAAATAAAATATTTTAACTAAAACAATATTTTGCAATTTACTCTTAATACCCGTCATCTTACTAGAACTGAAATAGAACATCAAAAAACCAATATTTATATACGAACCATTTTAAATAATAATTACAATTAAAAATTGTATTTGCTGTATGAACTTATATCTGATCCTAATACTCACCCCCTCTCGGTCCCTCACACACACACCCACACACAAATACAAAAAAATACGTAATACCATCGAACAATATAATAACAAATTTAATTCCAAATACTACAAATGTTTTTAAATTATTATTAAACAAGTACTTAAAAATGATAAATATAAAAAAACAAAAATTTACAATTATTTTAATTTTTAAAATTATATAGGTACATAATAAATTTTTGTTCGTGTATTTATGTTTATCACATAAAAATGCATAATGCTTCAACAATTATGTAATATAATTACAATTTGCGTTATAATTAAATAAATAAATATTTAATTAGCAATAATATAAAATCGAAATATTTTTTTTTGTATAAATATTTTTCGAAGTTTTATTTTAATTATTGATTTATTTTTTGTGAATTCAGTCCAATACGATTTCGAAAAATGAATTTAAAACAATGAGTGGGAAAAAATTTTTCTGCAGATATGATGAAAATGAGGTTAACTACAGATACTATAACGAAAATTTTGTGCAACGTTAGTGTTTCCTATCATTTATCGGTTTAATAGATGAAGTCCCTTTGAAGTCCTTTTCGTCATCAGAAATTAAATATTATGCCACGAAACTTGGGCGGTCGTATGTTGCGCGGGAAAGTACTCAGGGTTAAGGGAGTGGGGTTTCCAAGCTGAGACATAATCTTGCTAGACCGCGTTAAATAAACTGTCACCATTATGAGAGGAACTACAACTTAGGAGAAACATGCCCACCTCTAATTTAAAATTATCTCACTATGATACAAGGTGAATCAACATCAAAAAAAAAAATAAAATATCACACTTGACTAGGAAAGAAACGAATTCACAAAATTCAACAAAAAAATAAAAATTTATAAGTAAAATAAGAAAAATTTGATTTGGAAAAAAATTTGTATGTATTAAGAAGATAATTTATTAGTAATGCGATAAAAAGAAAAATTCTCGTAAACCGAACAAACTATTAAAAATATATATATGTATATATAAAAATATCCAATTATGATAAAAAAAATCCTAAAACTAATGACGTCATAAAATTTGGGGGTAATAATTAAAAATTAACAAAAATAATTACGGTTACTATTGAATCGATTTTACCCCGATTTTGAACGAATTTGTAATTAACTGTGCTAGTTGAAAAATGTGACAAGCTGGGCACCCGGGGGTAAACCTAATTCGAGTATGCTGAATTCAACGGTGCTAGTCCCATTTTAAAGTTAGTTCCCATTTTTGAGATATCGCATTCGACATGTTTTGGCCCTGAGTCAAAATATACCCTCATTTTCACGTTGATAGCCCTTGAACCATTAAGATTTTCGTTATGCTTTCTTCAGCAAAGTTGTTGCGCAGGTCAAGACCAACAACTTTGATGAACATAATAAGACCGAAAAACCACATCTAATTTTTTTTTTGCTTTTCATTTCGACGAAAACACTGTTTTTATCATTTTTAATCGTTTTGTTGAATTTAAATCGAACAGAATCGATCGAATAAACATCGCATCGACAAATATAGATAAAATAGAAACTATTTAAAAGAAAGTTAAATCGATTCAATTGATTTAATGGTGATTTTTCCTAAAAAAAATTCCTAAAAAATTAACATTTTTCTTCTCTTTGACAAAACAATGGCGTGCCGTTGCGATAGTGGATAAAAATCCTGGATTTTTCCATCCCATCGTTTTAACCAATTACATCACGTAAATTGTCACTTTGGACGGCAGTCCAAACGAGTGATGAAAGCACCTACTGTGCTGGAAGTCTAACTCGTATATATATACAGCTAGTTTCGAACTTTTTCCCTTTGAGGCCGCCAGGATCATGTTATATACCATTGGAAAGTTCTTGAAAAATAGACCCAAATATTGTATAAAAGCTGAAATTTCTACCAACATTGAGTGGAGATATGACCTTTCGAAAATTGCCCCAAAAAATTCGTTTTTCAGGAATAACTGCGACAAAAAATGCCCCAATATCAGAAAGTAAAAGCGCAACACATGAATCCGTCAAGGAACATATCAATTCCTTCCCGCGAATCAAATCAGATTACCTTCGAAAAGATTCCGAGCGCGAATATCTAGTAGCAGATTTGAATATAACCTCAATGCACCGCTTATATTTAAATTGCGTTGAACAGGAGAAACCAGGCATTCCACCTGCATCAAAACGCCAGTACTACGACATATTCACCAACGAATTTAAAATTTCGTTCTTCATCCCAAAGAAAGATAGATGCAATGACTGTACTATATTTGAAAACGCAGGAATGTCCAGAGCTGAAGGAGACTTTGCTATTCATTTAAATGAAGCTAAATGTTCAAGAGAATTGAAGAACCTCGACAAAACAACTGCGATCGAGAGTAACGGAAAAATTTTGGGAGTGGTTTTCGATTTCCAGAAGGTTTTACCATGCCCAAACACCAACTGCTACAATTTCACTGTTTATTGTTTAAACTGTTTATTGTTTGGAACGAAAGTGTAGCTAAGCGAGGTTCAAACGAGGTTATTAGCTACCTAAAAAAATTCATAGAATTTGAGATGGTGAAGAACCCAAATTTAGAAGAAATTCGTTTTTGGTCCGATAACTGCTTCCACCAGAATAAAAATAAATTTTTGATTGCCTTCTATGCTTCGGCTGCGATCAAATATAAGGTAAAAAATTTTCAAAGATATTTAACTAAAGGCCATACACAGAACGAGGGCGATTCAGTCCACGCTACAATTGAAAATCGTAAAAAGCATAGAGATGTTATGGTCCCTAGTCAATGGTACGAAATTATTAAATTCGCAAAAATCAATGAACCATTTTATAAAGTAGTAGAAATGAGCTAAAACGATTTTTTCAATTTCAAACCTCTTTGTGATATTCCTACTTTTAAAAATGAAGATTTTCTCATATCCAAATTAAAGAAAATAGTGTTCTCAAATAATTCACTTGCAGTGCATTTTAAAACTAATTGGAGTGAATCTTCGAAATGTATCGTGCTCGTTGAAAGCGGAAAAAAAGAGGAAGAAAAGCGAAAAGAAATCCTGAATCATTTTTAGATTTTCAACCTAGTATTTGTTACGATAAACCCATTCCAATCAGTTTTTTAAAATGGCAAGATTTGAATTATCTATGTGATTCTAATTTAATTCAATCAGAATATCACAATTTTTATAGGAATTTACCATACGTAAGGGTAATTCCCAATGATAATGAAGATTATTCCGAAGAAGATTAATTTAAAAACTTTCATTTTCTATTAATACCAACTTTTATTTTCACTCAATGGAGAATGATATTTAAGCTGCGGTATTTTATAATTTATTTTAAATATGAATTGTTAAGACTGTAAAAATGTGATATAATAAATAATTTGTTTTCGTTAAAAAATTGTTTTTATTTACAATTAGTGGACCTTTAATTTCATTTATACGTGTTAAACTATGACTTCATATAATATAACATGTAGGGACTTTTTTTAAATTAAGAAAAAACTATGATAACTCAAGATGTGGCTTATAAACTTGAAAAATATACTGTTAAACTATGATTTTATCAATTTTTGGATTAACGTATTATTCTCAACAACATTTAAACAAAACACCCGAAATATTTTATATAAATAAACAAATACTCAAAATTTAATGCATTTCCGATCATTATTTTGCTACAAAACTAAAAAAAAGTTTTCCTATAAAATTCACAATTTTGACTTGTCATAGTGTTGATTGACAGCGTCCGTATATACATAATATAAATATAAAGTTTTTGTGATATAGTGTCGTGTAAAATTAAATTGTTTTAATTGGTTATCTTATTTTGATTTCTGGAACCCATAATAATATAAAGTGTATTAAATGTCGAAACATATATGGTTATATTAAAAACTTGATAGTCCATATAGGAAAAGTCCATAATGTGGGAACATACAATGTGACGTCATTGAAATGCAAAAAATGTGACGTCATTGAAATGCAAAATTCGATCATTAGGATTATTTGAACTCTGATTCTTAGCTGATAAAGCAGCATAGCAAATTTTTCAGTTTTTGCGAAAACCCATTTATTAATATCGATTCTGAATACTAGTTCTACAAATTTCTAGAACAAGCTGACTTAACATCTCCAATAAAACAATTTAATATAAACAACGGAATAATTCGAGGATTCACCAACGGTGAAATCGATTTTATTGAATCACCAATTTAGAAAGTTTTTTGAGAAAAATGATTTTTTATTATCTTGTTTAGATGAAATTGAAAAGTTAAAACTAGCCAGCTCTAAAATATTGAATTTTACCCAAGTTCGACTTTGGGAAGAGAAACTCAACCTATATAGATACATAAATGATTTTGAGGTTAACAATCTTTTAGGATCTCATGCTAAAACGTCATCAAGTTTAAATAAATAAAGGGTTGTCCAATTCAAGCTTGATAAAGTAAACTTAAAAAAAACACACAAAATATTCGGAATGTATTGTAATTTTTATTTCATTTTACACATTGATCCTTGCCATTTTTAGTTAAACAAGATATCATTCAAATGTCCTCCACGGGACTTCTTACAGGCCTTGATTCTTTTGAGGTAATTTTCAATGACTTTTCGGCACATTTCGGGCGGTATCTCGGCCATTACCTTACAAATATTAGTTTTCAATTCGTCAAGAGTTTGAGGATTGTTTGCGTAAACACGATCTTTCGCGTAGCCCCACAAAAAGAAATCCAAAGGCGTTAAATTACAGGATCTTGGAGGCCAATTGACATCAGCCAATCGCGAAATCAAACGTCCAGGAAATTTCTCTTGCAAAAGATCTCGATTTGCTCGTGTTACGTGACTGGTTGCTCCATCCTGCTGGAACCACATATCGTCAAGATCATAATCTTCGATTTTCGTAAAAAAATAATCGGTTAACATGCGGCCATAGCGCTCAGAATTGACGGTAACGGTTCGTCCATGGTTGTTCTCAAAAAAATACGGCCCAATCACACCACCAGACCACAATGCGCACCAAACAGTGACTTTTTCCGGGTGTAATGGCTTCTCTACAATCAATTGTGGATTTTCTGAGCCCCAAATTCTACAGTTTTGCTTATTAACGTATCCACCAAGCGAAAAATGAGCTTCATCACTGAAGAAAATTTTGTTCGAAAAATCAGCATCAGCAGATTTAATAATTTTAACGCGTTGGTCGATTGTTAAATGCTCCATATTCTTAAATGGCAGAATGTCAGCTAAATAAATAACAGCGTACTTGACGTTTATCTTTGACAGATGTCGGTATACAGATTTCTACTTTATCAACCTCGAATTGGATAACCCTGTATATACATATTTGGATAGATACAAGAAATGACTGACAATGAAATTTTAAATATTTCATTTTAAAATTAAGTTGCACGTGTTTTGTCATTGTTTTAAGCTACATCGAATACTTCATTGTTAGATAGATAAGACCTGCGGTCTTGGTACACAAAATTGGTATTACTCTTTCCCCTTTCTACAAAATCGTTCAAAACTTGATAATATTTTTTTAACAGCATCAATGAAGTCTGTTGATTTAAAGCAGCATGGAAATGTTTCATGCCTTAAAGAATCAGTCAAATGACTCAAAGAGTTGGAGGAAACTAGTATATGTATTAATACCAGTAAAGGAGTAAAACATGTTTGTTTCATTTTAGGTTTAGTCTTAGGTGATAATTTAGGTCTGAATTTCGTACCAGATTTTAACTGATCTTTTTCTCCAAATTCCTTTTGTAGACTTTGTAAAGAAATTAAATCGAATACGAAGAAACTGTGCGTGGAAAATCAAACTAGCCTTCATAGTGGCCTTCAATATGGGTGTGTGCTAAAACACCTAATATATCAAACAAGAATGTTTCAACGCCGAAGACTACGTGAGAGCTTTAAAGTACCAAATCCTATCACCGGACGAGATAATAGCAAAGGAGTATCAGCATTAGACTGGATAAAATTAGTAAAAGCAACCCAACTAAGGAAATCATGGTAGCATGGCCAATTTATAAAAATGTAGTTGGATATGAACTGATAATACAACATGAATAATTGTTCTAATACTGCAATGATGCTATAAAAGACAATTGATTTGGCATGATATACTCTTATATCTACGTATTATTTTTATTTTTTATAGATTGATATTGATTTTAGTGGCATGTATCACCACACAAAAGGAATTTTTGACAAATTCGAAAATTTCCAAAGGCAAATTATTAAAATCTATGGGAAAAAATAAAGGCCCACACTTCCAAGGATATCCTTAACGAAATTGTTTGTAAATACCTATAATTTTATTTGTAGATGATAAATGTGCTGGAACATTATTTGTCTTACCGGCAGTTCTAAAACCGCATCTTGTGAAAACATCTACGGGAGTACGAGGAGTTACGAAGTTCTCTATAGACGAATCTCAAGAATCTTTTTGTTTACAAATCTGGGGCAGAATAAATTATTTCCTCGAAAAGAAAAATAAGAAACTTCAACCATTTATTGCCATAGAAGGAGACAAACTCACCCAACCTACCAAAATAATAATACACTTTGATAATATTAAATATACAATTTAACAATATCCAAACGGCGATAGATGTCATATTTAAGATATTTTTCATCTTTAACTTAAAGTATCCGGAAGCTTTCCAACAAATTTGGCAATCTATTCAAATATTTTTTTATGAACTATCTTTGAAGTATAAAATTCATCATTGGGACAGCTGTTAATTATAAAATTGAAAAAAAAAATGAGTGCGAAAACGAAGAACCCAATATTTAAAATCGTTTTTTTTTAATTAGATTATTTAATGGTGATATTAAAATTAAAATAATTTAATTTTAGCTTTTGTTTATCGTACACATTATTTATAGATTTAAAATTGTTGGAATTGCATTACTTTTTATTTGAATAGTACAAAATAATAATAATTACGTAAAATAATCGATAATACTTATTTTACTTAACTTTTTGTGAATTAGAATTATCATATGAATTTAACTATTACTACATTCTACAAACAGAAATCATTATAATTGAAATTATTTGGGATTAAAAAATTTTTTAATTAAAGCAAAATATTTTTTTTTAAATTTAGCAAACCTTACAATTCATTTGAAAGAATTATTTGTAAATCTTTTAAATTATCCTCTTCATATTAGAAAACCTTCTGTTACCTTAATCAAAATCTTTTTAAAATTTAATAAATATTCAAACAATTTAAAAGAAATATTTTTTAAATTTCAAAAATTTTCTTTTCATATTAGTTAATCTTCTGTTACCCTTAAAGAAACCTTTTTAAAGTTGAATAAACATTCAAATAATTTTAAAGGAATCTTTGTTAAAATTTAGAAGTTCTGCTTTTCATATTATTGAATCTTCTTTTACCATAACAAAATTCTTTTTAAAATTCATAGTTAATAATGACGTTAATTAAACACCATTTTTCTTAATGTTACCCAGGTTTTTTTTTCAGTGTAGTTTCCTTGGAATTCCTTATCGTCATCACAGAAATTAAATATTATGTTTCGAAATTTGGGCGGTGGTATGTTGTTGTGCTAGACCACATTAAATAAACTGTCACCATTATGAGAGCTTAGACCAGACCTTCCTATGTAAAAGAAATGATTCGAAGCTGTACTCGTGACTAATATCCCATATTATATATAGTTACGATTAGTATATTAGAAAGCAGAGATTATTATCGGTTTATGCCGGCAATACTATAATGGATGTCGTTTAGTTTAAAATATTAAAAGTTATTCGAATTAAATTTGCCCTGCGATATCAATAATATTTATGGAACCACAGGCCCAAATAAAACACTTATATGTAGCATACGCAGTTACAGCTAATAATGCCAATTTGTTTTGGACATGCGATAATTACAAATCTGAAAAATTCTACAACATTTAATATTGTATGTCCAACCTATATCAAAATAAGCTATACACATCTACTGTTTTTATAAAATTTACCCCCGTTTTGATCAAATGAGCTTAAATAATTCTAACAACAAAAATTGTTGTGAAATTATTAGGAAAAATATTTTTTTTATTAAAACACACACAGACACATGTAGGTAAATATAGAGAGCTACTCGTATGTATCACAAAGATCTCATTCAGGTATTATGCTAAAAGCGATATCAAATATTTTTTGATATAATATCCTATTTGCGAGATATATATTTTATGTCAAAAAGTGTGTGGTACATATCATAATTTTTATGTATATTCTATGTGTGTATAAAATAAGTATGTACATACCAAATATGTACACATTTTATGTACTTGTATCTACAGTACAAATTTTGTAGCTTTTATTACTGTTTGCTTTTAATATACGAAAAAAATTATGGTGAATAAGCATTGAATTTTAATTATTGTATACGTTTTCCGGATAACGTGCGGCAATAGAAATGTTTTTTTGTTGTTGTATATCGGATACTCTACAAAATGTTTATTTATATCTGATGTATATAAAATTATAAGCCTGTAGCTATTTTTTATGGTTCACAACTTAATTAAAATATACTATATTTCATAAAATATCGTAAATAAAAGACTCATTAGAAATCCCTAAAGTAATAGAAATTTCATAAACAATTTCTACTTACCAGAATATTTATAATTTGTAATGAGTTGCAGCACTCATACGTGTCTCCAATATAAATAAATCACCCTTATTTATTTACTCACACTTGTAAAGCAAACAGATGTTCTGTATTATAAAATAAACTGAAATTAATATTTTAGTAAATTGTGTTTCGATAACAGAAGGTAGGAATTATATATTTGTATTGTTTAAAAAATGTTTCATCCCTCATTGCTTAGACTTTTTAATCTGATGATGTATGAAATGAATACACAATATTTATCTAAAGCGCATAAATTTTATAATCAATTTTAATCGATTCCGAAATTGATGTTCTAATTCAATGCTCTTGCAAAAACAAAAAATGATATTTATATAATAAGTATTACCATAAGTAAATAGCAATAACATAACGTAACATAATTAACATAATAACATAACTTAATTCCAAGTTTATAACATCTCTCCCCTTATTTTGTATTTCGTTTCTTAACATAAAAAAAGATATTATTAAATAATTATTAAACTATAATAAAAAAAAATTTTAATTACTTTAAAATAAAACTTATTATGTATCAATGATTTTCAATTAATCTATCAGGTTTTTTACCGATCTATTTGATCATTTTAATTTGTCATCGAAAGTATTTAATTCTACATTGTTTCTTTCGGCATTAATATTTTTTGTTTCATTTTCATCTGAGTTATTCGTATACGGAATCAATCTTGAAATATTATTTGACATAGTTTTATCTTCCTCAAAATTAACATTATGGTTTCGTTATAGACTATCTAAAACTACTTCCTTAGATTCTCTTACATTAACATTTACTTCCCTCATTTGATCTACATGTCTTATTAAATAATTAAGATAACCCAACCTATCTACTACATTCCCAAACTTTTGACTAATGTAATTTGTAAAAGCTACTCTATCATTAATATTAAAATTATTTTTCAATATCTTTTTAAACTCTTGCTGATCGTTATTATCCCTTATTGTTACAATTGATTGGTATTATTAAATTTAATCTAGATTTTATTTGTCTTCCAAACATTATAATTGAAGGAGATGTATTCATAAGTGGGTGTATTGTTTTTCTATAAGCTAGCAGAATTTTTTGTAGACTGGCATATAAATCAGAATTACTATTTAGAATTTTTAATTTATACCTAATTGTTCGAACATATCGTTCTGCTTGATCTTTTGTGGCTGGATGGTATCGTGCTCCCATTTTATGTTGAACTCCATTTACTTTTAAAAAAATTTTGAAATCTGCAGCCGTAAACTGTTTTATGATCAGACACCAAAACATCAGGTAGTCCAAACGTTGCAAACAATTCTCGTAAAAATTTAATCGTAGTTTCCGTCGTAATATTTTTTGTTATTTTAACTTCCATCCACTTAGAGTATGAATCGACCATGAAAATTATGTTTTTGCCTAAGGACCAGCGTAATCCACGTGAACCCTTTCAAATGGTTTTGATGAATATTCTCATTTATGTATTGGTACTTTAGTCGGTAAAGGACTCGACTCTTAACAAGCGGTACAATTGTTTATCATTTTGATATCTTTATCCAGTCCATTCCACCGCGAGCATAATGCTTTCACTATATTATTTCCGAAATGTGCCGAATATAATTCTTCTATAATTTTTTCCCGTATAATGTTGGTGGAATATAAACTCTAATCTCTCGTAAAATGCAGCCATGTTGGATTGTAAATTATTTTTGAACAATTCCGTCAATGATATAATCGATCAAAATAGTGTTTTGGTGAAATTGGGTGTTATGTGCGGTTGCAACTTGGATCATATCGACAACTCGTATATATAAGGAACATAACAACTAAAAGAAATCAAAATTGAATGGCCCAATATTTTTGCAACAGGTATACGATCGTTGCACAGACAGTAGCAAAATTTTTTTTATATCTCTTCGTTTATCGCCCTGTTATCTCGACATTATGAATAATGATCGGAAGTACATCAAATCAAAGCAGATTTTCTATATATGGTATAACAATCATATACAGTGAGTCGCACTCGTATTCGTAATTGCAGTTTTAAAAACGATAAATGAATAAAGAACACTTACGTGCATCAAAAATTTATTTTTTTTATTTTTAAATCAGAAACACTATAGTTAACTTCATTTTAATATAAAAATGTGTGAGGTATGTGTTACATATTTTAAGAAAATTATAATAAATTGAACTTAGTCTAAAATTCATATCGCTTTCGTATTCGTAATTCATCACAGAAGGTTACTAAATTAGCCAGTTAAATAAAAAAGAGCTAAATCTTTTTAATAATTAATAATTAGTTGGATTTCCCTTGGTTAAGATCACCTCTGACAAACGATTTGGCATTGATTGCACCAACGTATCCGTTATTTTCGTATCAATATTATTCCACTCTGTCCTCAATCGATTTATTAAATCGTTTTTATTAGATATTGAATATTTTCGAATTCCATTGTGCAATTCTTGCCACAGATTCTCAAGGGGATTGATATCGGGCGATTGCGGCGGGGTTTTCCATGGCTTTTGGGCAATTATATAATAACCATTGTCGTGTATCTTAAGCTTTATGTTTTGGATCATTGTCCTGATAAAACATAAAATCGTCTAGTATGCCCAATTTTATCACACTTTCAGACAAATTTGCCTTTAAAATTTCGATGTACTTTGTTTTATTCATTATTCCCTCTATTATGTGCAATTTACCTACTCCAGATGCCAAGAAACAACTCCATACCATTACAGATCCTCCACCATATTTTATTGTAGGTCGTAAATTCTCTATATTCATTCCGGTATTTGATTTTCTCATTACAATTTGTCGCCTGTCAGAGACACACATCGTCTGTAAACAAAAGCTGTTTCCAAAACTCGAAAATCCTGTTTACATGACACTTTGAAAAATTTAATCTTATTTTCCGATTCTTCTTACTGATCCATGTTTTTTTTCTGGCTACTCTACCGTTATATCCAGCGCTCTTTAGCACGCGCCGAAGAGTATCTGGGTGTACATTTTTATTAAAAAAAGTGTTGATTTGCGCTGTTAACTTTGGAGCACTTAAACGAGGATCTCTTTTAATTTCGCGCACAATATACCGTTTCTCTGCAACAGTAAACGTTTTGCGGTTTTTGTTTCGCGGTAAATTTTCTACTCGATTTTCAATTTGGTGTCGTTTTACGATGTATTGTATCGTAGAAATACTTCTTTGCACTATTTGGCTGATTTCTTTAAATGTGTTACGACTGTGTTGTCTTAACAAGACATTTTTGTAAATTTGTTTCTATTCTCCACGTGGTTTCTTGCGTCCGGGTTTTCGCTGTGTGAATGTGACTTCTTGGTGGATGGATTCCTGTGTGTTTTCTTCTGTTATGTTGGCAACGGAACGAGAATGGGAGAGAGAGAGAGAGAACAGTGCTCATCGAGTGTGTGCAAAGTAAAACGTTTTGAAAATATGTTTTTTTTCTTGTATGTCTCTCTTTTGTACCAACGAAAATTTGGTATAAAGGAGAGACAGAGAAGAGAGATGCATTTTCTTCTAAAAAGTTTTATGAGCTGTGCGACGCTCGAATTTTTTTGGTGGTCGCCATTCGAGTTTTGATTTTCAATGATTGAGTTTGTAATTTCTGGATATTCGAGTTGTAATTTTGATTCGAGTTTGGAATGTGAAGTAATAAAGTTGAGTTTTTTTTGTGCAAGATAATTTTTTCGTTGCACAATAAAATAAAAGTTTGTGAACATTTTATTTGAAAAAAAAAATTTTAATAAATTTTGATTGTGTATTTGATTTACATGAATAAATAAAAAAAAAAAAAAACCATCAATTGTGAGAAAAATTTTCTTTGGTCGTGTGTAGAAGATGGTAGGAAAGGTGGGTTGAGATTTTTTGATGAGGGTCCCATTTGCTTTTCCTGAAAGCTAAAAAAATATTTTTGGAGTGATATAAACTTTGAATAGTGAAAAATTTTGGTATTAACTGAAAAAAAAGTATTGGAAATAAAAGTGGTGGTTAGTCACATTTAACGTATATCAGGTTTTGTGTTTTAAAGTCGAGAGTTGTGCTAGCTGAACCGAGTACGCTGAATGTGTAACGCAAATCCAACGGTATTTTATTGTTGTGAAAGGCGTGAAGACGCCCAATCACATTTATATAAAGCGTGTTTATCGGGGAGAGGCCCCGCAACGGTAATCGGTGGTCGGCCGCAACAATACGGGTGGTCAGCCGGCCATTGGTATTTATTTTTGGTATCGGGGAGAGGCCCCGCAACGCAGGACCGCACAAGGTCGCATCGATACGGGTGGCCAGTTGAGGCCACGCTTTTATTTTTGGTAACGGTAGCCAACCGGCTATTGGTGGATTTATTGTATTTTTATCGGTGGTCGGCCGCATCAGTTACGGTAGCCAACCGGCTATTGTTTGAACTTATATCTTGGTATCGGGGAAAGGCCCCGCAACGGACGACCGCTCAAGGTCGCACCAACACCAGGTGGTAACGGCACCAAAGCCGCAACGGTCCGGGGCGGCGACCCTGTGGCTTGACGGCACCAAGGCCGCAACCAAATTTTTATCGGGGAGAGGCCCCGCAACAATAACGGCCGCGCAAGGCCGCAACATTAATATTATATATATATATATATTAAGGTACCATTTTTTTATTTACATTTTTAATTTTTTTTTTGATTTTATTTTTTTTATATTTTGTTATTTATATTAAATTTTCAAATATTTTGTAATCGAGCGCCGCACAGCGGGTGCACGCTCGGTACATATTGCTTTCTCTCTCTCTCTCTCTCTCTCTCTCTCTCTCTCTCTCGTTCTCTCGCATCGTTGCGGGTGGAGGGGGAAGTTGTTTCGCTTGGTTTTTTTCTTTGTGTTTTTTCCTTTCTAAAAAAAAAATAATAAAATGAATTATTAAATTATTTTTCGGTCAGTGTGATGGGAGCGGAGACTCCCTCTGTGTCGGTTTAGTGTTTGCGGTCCCTTGGTGCCCGCATCCAATTCCGTAACCAGGGCTTGGCCCCATTTGAATTCGGATGGATGCGCGCACCAAGGCACCTCTTCCGTTATCATTTTTTTTAATTTATTTATTATTTGATTATCTGCTGTTCGTTCCTCAGGTTCCGGCCGACGAATTTCGGCGGAACTCCGGGTATATTTTATTATTATTTGCGCTTTATTTTTGTTTAATTATCTGTAATCATCACGGTGTAAGCCAGGAGCCATGCATGCCTCAAACCCCACGACCCTTCGCACTTCTCCCTGAGAACGTAGCCGGCAAAACATCACCGTGGAGGCCTCTGCATGCGCTTAGTGAATATCTGCAGGTTGGCAGTAGCCAGCCTGTAACAAATGTTTTCCCTGCTTTCCGATGTAAAATTACTAATTTTCGTAATTCAGTTGACGTTTCACCTTGCTTACGGCCCATTTGACTAAAATTTGAATTAAATTAAGATAACTTTCAGTCAATTCGAAACTAAATGCTATACTGATAATGAGTGCAAAGCGAAACCGGAAAAACAAAAAAAGGATAATGATAAATAACGGTAAAATTCAAACACAAATGGAATTTTACGAATATGAATGCGACGCTTATTTTCCCTCATGTACAGATTTCTCTCTGAACTGCATCGTTATCGAAACCTGTTATTCATTCTATAATGAAGATTAAGAGTGAACTTAAGAATTATGCAAATGATTAAATTATAATATCATTTGAATATTTTTTTAATCGAGTTTTTATTGGAAAATATTTGATTTACGAATACGAGTGCCACCCACTATATATGCAAAAAAAAAACATCAAGGAGGGAAGTTGCTTTATTGTAATTTTGGATCTTAATTTTTTGAATAATTTTCTCATAATTTTTTTTTTCATTTTCTTTGCTTTACTTTTAATTTTAGATGAATACAATTTTTTCAGGTAACAATAACAACAACATACACATTCTTTGAATTATCATGATTTTGCTCAGTCAAGTGACAGACTGGGGATAAGTGTGTTATATTTTAATATCAATCGACTACTTAACAAAGTTATTTATTTGGAACACTTTCTGTCAAATTTTAACATTGATATAGCTGTGATCGTGTTGGTCGAAACGTTCTTGTCGAATACTGATCAATCATTTGTGAATTTAAGCAATTACACATCTTTTCATCATATAAGAGACCGTATGGGTGGCGGTATCTCAATTTTTACTACGGATAGATTGCAGTTTAAATTAGTGAGTAATGATTCAGTTAATAAAATAAATACCCTTATAATTAACTCTAGTTTATTAAACCTTAACATCTTGGGCATTTATCGCCCACCAAAGAATATTAATGTAAAATCGTTTTCCAATATAATCAATTCTAAAATGGTGTCTTTTAAAGACTTAGTGATTTTTGGCGATATGAATCTCAACATGTATGATAGCTCGGACCAGTATATAATAAATTATGAATGCTTCGTTTCATCAAATTATTATAGATTACTAAACATTGTGCATCCAAACTATTTCACTAGAACATCACTAACTATCAATACTATACTCGATCACTGTTTAAATTCATATCCCTATAAGTATAAAATGTTGCTTGGAGATGTTTCATTTAGCGACCATAGATTTATCTTGGTAAATTTTTCAACTAAGCTGCCAACACTATCATATCCAAGATGTTAACTACGAATTATAAGAATAGTTACATTCAGATATCTAAATGGGCTACGATTAACGAAATTTTGTACAACAAAATGTCCGCTCACTGTTAACAAGACCATACAACTGATTGAAAATGTTTATGTAAATAATAACATTGAAGTAGCAAATATCTTAAACGATTACTATAACACTGTGGGTATCAATTACAACCAATCTGTCACTGGGGTTAATAGCTCGTCAAATGATTCTTGTGAATTTAATGGTACTACGCTGGTTGAATTTACACCCATTATACTGACGACGAAACTGCTCGGCTGGTTAATAACCTGGACCATCTCTTACAAAAAACATTACTTCAGCTTCACTTCAAGGAAGTGGTGTTTCCTAACTATCTGAAGATTGCGAAAATTGTTCCTCTGCCCAAATTAGGTTGTCAAATCGAATACAAGACCAATTTCAGTTCTACCCATTTATTCAAAATATTTTGAACGTATTATCTATAACCAATTAGTAGAATACCTTTCTTGTAATAATATCCTAAACCCCTCCAATTTGGGTTCCAAAAAAATTTTGGCACCTTGTCAGCTGTTTTGAATTTCACTGAACAGGTATATCATAGTTAAAACTACAAACAACAAACAGCTGCACAATTCTTGGATATCCGTAAGGCCTTTGACTGTGTATGCCATAAACTATAAATAGGGAAACTAGAAAAGATTGGTGCTAGGCATAATGCGTTGAAATTATTTAAAGATTATTTAGGAAATCGCAAACATTTTGTTCGTTTAGGTGGGGACAAATCTAACGAGTTAATAATGAAATCAGGCGTGTCTCAAGGCTTCATATTGGATCCAATCTTATTTTTAATTTATGTAAATGATATTTTTTCTTTAGAACTGCACGGAACGATTCAATTATTTACTGATGATACCGTTATTCTGTATAAATCCTCATCACTGGCTCAGACACGTGATCAAATGGAACATGACCTGACTTTATTTGATCATTGGTTGAATCTAAATAGTCTCAGCTTAAATGAAGAAAAATCCTTTTTCCTTATATTCTACATTAAGTCCCTCAGCCGATTGGATAGTTTCGATAGTGCTGAATTTTCGGGAAAAATTATATGTCGCAGGGATTGCACTATCTATTTAGGTTTCCATTTATGGAAACCTAAATAGATAGTGCAATATATTATATGGTCAAGAAGAAAGTATCATCAATGATCGGAGTGCTAAAGCGAATTTCTTACCTGCTCAACGTTGAAACTAATATTAAAATTTATTATGGCCATGTGCTTTCTCATATATTGTATTTATTATGTATATGAAGTCAACCCGAAAAAGCCGCTCAGCCCGAAAAAAAAAATTCAAATTGTGTCTCTGCTAAACATTAAGAGAATCTTAACTCTCAGCCCGAAAAATTCAAAAACTTGCGTTAAACGGAAATGCATCCCGAGATTTTCTAATAGGAAATTTATTGTTCCATTTAAATTTTTTTTTATGAATATTGAACTCATAGTAAACATATCTTTTCTAAAATTTACGAGTACGACGAATATTATCAACTCAAATATCCATCCCGAAAAATTATAAAAAGAAAATAATAATAAAATCTAAAGTAAATTTATTTTGTTTATTGGTACGTAAGTTCTATTGGTAATAAGAACGGCTGGAATGTTGAACAGCTTATAAAAATTCACAGAGATTGATCTGTATATCGGGATATGGTTTAAACATGGTGAGTGTCATAGCTTCCTAAAACAACAATCCCTACATCAACGCGATGGCCAGAAGGGTGTTTTACAGGGTGACATATCTGCGATTGAACGTATTTAAGAAATGCTCATTTGTTGATCACCGTAAAAAAATTCACAGAGATTGATCTGTATATCAGAATATAGTTTAAACATGGTGAGTGCCATAGCTTCCTAAAACAACAATCCCTACATCAACGCGATGGCCAGAAGGGTGTTTTACAGGGTGACATATCTGCGATTGAACGTATTTAAGAAATGCTCATTTGTTGATCACCGTAAAAAAATTCACAGAGATTGATCTGTATATCGGAATATGGTTTAAACATGGTGAGTGCCATAGCTTCCTAAAACAACAATCCCTACATCAACGCGATGGCCAGAAGGGTGTTTTACAGGGTGACATATCTGCGATTGAACGTATTTAAGAAATGCTCATTTGTTGATCACCGTAAAAAAATTCACAGAGATTGATCTGTATATCGGAATATGGTTTAAACATGGTGAGTGCCATAGCTTCCTAAAACAACAATCCCTACATCAACGCGATGGCCAGAAGGGTGTTTTACAGGGTGACATATCTGCGATTGAACGTATTTAAGAAATGCTCATTTGTTGATCACCGTAAAAAAATTCACAGAGATTGATCTGTATATCGGAATATGGTTTAAACATGGTGAGTGCCATAGCTTCCTAAAACAACAATCCCTACATCAACGCGATGGCCAGAAGGGTGTTTTACAGGGTGACATATCTGCGATTGAACGTATTTAAGAAATGCTCATTTGTTGATCACCGTAAAAAATTTCACAGAGATTGATCTGTATATCGGAATATGGTTTGAACATGGTGAGTACCATAACTTCGTTAAACAACAATCCCTATATCAACGCGATGGCCAGAAGGGTGTTTTACAGGGTGACATATCTGCGATTGAACGAATTTAAGAAATGCTCATTTGTTGATCACCGTAAAAAAATTCACAGAGATTGATCTGTATATCGGGATATGGTTTAAACATGGTGAGTGCCATAGCTTCCTAAAACAACAATCCCTACATCAACGCGATGGCCAGAAGGGTGTTTTACAGGGTGACATATCTGCGATTGAACGTATTTAAGAAATGCTCATTTGTTGATCACCGTAAAAAAATTCACAGAGATTGATCTGTATATCAGAATATGGTTTAAACATGGTGAGTGCCATAGCTTCCTAAAACAACAATCCCTACATCAACGCGATGGCCAGAAGGGTGTTTTACAGAGTGGCATATCTGCAATTGAACGTGTTTAAGAAATGCTCATTTGTTGATCACCGTAAAAAATTTCACAGAGATTGAACTGTATATCGGAATATGATTTAAACATGGTGAGTGCGATAACTTCGTAAAACAACAATCCCTATATCAACGCGATGGCCAGAAGGGTGTTTTACAGGGTGACATATCTGCGATTGAACGTATTTAAGAAATGCTCATTTGTTGATCACCGTAAAAAAATTCACAGAGATTGATCTGTATATCGGAATATGGTTTAAACATGGTGAGTGCCATAGCTTCCTAAAACAACAATCCCTACATCAACGCGATGGCCAGAAGGGTGTTTTACAGGGTGACATATCTGCAATTGAACGTATTTAAGAAATGCTCATTTGTTGATCACCGTAAAAAATTTCACAGAGATTGATCTGTATATCGGAATATGATTTAAATATGGTGATTGCCATAACTTAGTACAACACCAATCCCTATATCAACGCGATGGCCAAAAGGGTGTTTTACAGGGTGACATATCTGCGATTGAACGAATTTATGAACTGTTATTTTGCTGATCAGTTTTGTATCAGCACGGTGGATGCTGTAGATCGCTAAAACTATAAACTTTATATCAACGATATGGTCAGACGCATGGGTTTCTAGGGTGGTATATATGCGATTAAAATGCTCATTTGTTGATCGCTGTTTAAAAATTGACAGAGATTGATCGTTAATGTTTATAAAAATACTATTTTAACTTTATGTTTAATTTAAATTTAGCACTTTTATCTCACTTGACATATTTATGTTAAAATAATTATTTTAAAAAATGGATGTGTGACTTATTTATTCAATGGATCTTGTATAAATTATCATTTGTGGGTTGACATCAACATTTTGCATATTTTTCACAGTAACAACATATTTATTTAAGTCATCATAGCGGCCCCACTTTCCTTTATATTTAGAATAACTTATATAATGGCCAGAAATGGATTGTTTCGAATTAGTATTATGGGGTTGTTCATAACTAACAATGCCCGTCAAATTATAGCGAATATTGTTAAAAAATAATGTTGTTTCAATATGACTTAGTTTGATTGATGACTGAATGCTTTCTGTATAAGCTTCGGTATAAATCGATACTATTGGGTGATAGTTTTTATTTTGAGGACTCATTTTATCTAAACACACTGGACAGCCTTGATTTGGAATTTCTTCTATACATTCATTTAACTTTGAAAACCCTGCTTCCTTCAATGTTAACAAATTAATTAATAGGAAATGTCGTTCTTCTTCAACTATAGTTTCACAGTTTTTGCATACGAATTGAACAGTTACGCTAGGGAGATTCTTAAGTATGTATCCCGAAACATCTTGAATATTACAGTCACAATTTTGTTGTAGTCCAAAAATTTCAAACAACATTTCTTTTCTCTGGACATAAGCAAGTTTCAACTCGTTCCCTAATATATTTTCGATCATACTCTTTACTCTTCCTTGTTGTAAACCGCTGTTCATTATTCCCAAAGTGATTACACCTGCAGCTAAAGTTTGAATTAATGAATCGAAACCACAAGTATTAGAATAATAGTTGCAGGTTGTGGTTCCATTCTGCAAAACTGGCAATTTAGTTTCTGTTTTGGCTGTTCGAAGTTGCAACACTTTCTGTACCACTTTATGTTTCCGTTTTGGAGTTCTGAACTCACTTTCATCCTTTGAATTTTGAGATAACAAGTTTAAAGTGACAATTGATTGCTCCTGTGGAGTTTGAGCTCCTAATTCTTTAATTTTGTTTAAATTAAAGGAAGACGACCGTTTACCTTGTGGCGTGGAAACATCTTTAGCTTTGCGTTTCCATATTGACTTACACAATTGAGAATCCTGAATTGTCATGTCTGTGTTATTAGTTCTATCACACAGCTCTAGTTGTTCATCAGTACTAATTATTTTACATGGTGTTTGTTTAGTAACAGTTTTCGGGATCCCAGCTACAAGTTGTCGATGAATAGCAATATTGCGATCATGAATACTTCTTGTGAAACGTCCAATTTTTGTAGGCATTTTCCCAATATTGGGTGCAGTTTTAAACCTGCGTTTTACAGTGGCGAAGTAATTCTCTACATGACTATTACTATGTCGCACACCATTATTTACAATGCCTGACCATAGTGGCAAATAAGCCATGTACTTTTTCAGAATTAAGTCTTGAAAACCTTTGTTGTAAAAACTATTAATTCCACCAACAATTGTAGAGGTGATGTCAATTAAACAAACCTCCTCCATAATATTTTTCAAATCTTGAAAAAATGGGCTTTGAACATATATTGACCTCATATTATCATTGCGTTTTTCTGATAGTGGTATGGCAGGGATCAAATCAAAATTTACATCGCACTCTATTATTAATTTAGTTAAGCTAATTAATGATATTTGCACTTTCTGAGTAATGAATTGTGATCTTAATACTACAGTCAATTCCTTCCATATTTGTTTAACAGTATTATAGTTTGTTGTCATAAATAAGGAAGCAACAATTTCCTTTATTATTTTTGAATTTGACGGATATTTCGAATAATTATTATTTATATCCTGCGCCATTGTGTGAGATAAGTGACAGCAACATAAAAATACTTTTACAATTGACTCTCTGGGTTTGTTACAAGAAACATTGTTTACCCAATTATGTGTTGCTGTTAGATACTCAATAATATCCATGTTATTAAATGAATTAAGTACTGAATTCAATTCAGCAAACGAAAAGTCAATCACCACTGAGTTAAAAATTGGCCATTTTTTTAAATTTTTCTCAGTATATATCTTATAAGATCTAAGCCAGCCTCCAATAGAGTCAATATTATGACTTGAACTGACCATATCAGTGATAGGAAATGGTGATGCAGCATCTAACTCACTCGTTTGAGCAGCTACTATCATAGCGTAATAAAAAATACTTGCGCACGGTTTAAACGGAGCCCGAATTAAACTTCCTGTAGCGTCCAAATATACTGTCAAATCCTTATTTTTAGAAGCGTCCCTCATTATTTTTAGAACATTGTTCTGCATTCTACTGTAGGTGATTATAATAAATGGGCGACGCATAATTTTTTGAATATATTTGTCGTCACTTAATGATTCTTTTTTCCATTCCTTATCAATATCAGTGAAATCGTCAGGATCATTGTCATTGGATTGCAACGCCTCTGATCTGATTTTTCTCAAGACATCGTGCGACTTAGATTTCTGGATAGTATTGTTATTTTGCACAAAATCAACGTCCTCTTCTCTCATTAAGATTTCAGCAACTTTTTCGACATTATTTTCTATGAGTTGCTTTTTGTAGACATCTCGGGTATAACCTGATACATAGCTAAACTTTTTAGTAAGATGCATTATACGTTCATTGGTACTATGAATTTCGAATTTTCCATGGGATAGATTTTTATTAACAAGTTTATATTTTCGACAACTTGCGTTTAAATTTCCGTGACCACAATAGGTTCTTATCGTTAAATGTGTTTTTGAAATATCGTATCCTTTAATTTTTATCAAACATCCTGTAATTTTAGTTAAATGCTCGATAATTACGGATCTATACATATAGGAATCCAATGCACGCTCTACAGATAAAAAAATTTGCTGCCAAAGGGTATCTGATATGTCTAATGTGAAATCGCATTTTCTATACACAAGTTTTGCACTTGTTTTCTTATATATGTCTAGTTTCCCTTCACATTGAATATTATTGGTATTGTATGCTTCAGATAACGTAGTCCCTTCAGCAGACTGATTCAATTGCTCAAAACTTGCATTCAGTTCGTCTGAACAAAAATCATTCCTCTTTTCGATGCAGTTTAGTAAATTATCTACATCTGATTCGACGTTTACGCTCTGTCTATCATTTAACTCGATGTTATTAAATGAGTTTGAATCGAAATTATTTGAATTTGTATTAGTTAATGAGTTTAACTCATTTTCCTTTCGAATTTCAACTTCAGTTAACATTGAATTGTTCTGATTCAGTTCCGTAGTATTGGATTCTAATTGTACCTCGTTGTTGAAAGCTACACGACTGTTATTTTTAATATGCCTATACCAAATATTATACAATTTAACCCGATTTGAAAAATTGTTTACTACTTTAACTAAATCACACAACAGGTCCAATTTGTAAACAAAATAAATAAAAAATAAAATAAAAATTGGAAAGAGTATAAAAGGAAATTTCGTTGTATGTTATTTTTCACTATTGTTTCAGACTTTGTGCTGTTCGTACCTTATTGTGTTTAGCTTGTGTTTATCTTGTGTGTATTTTTTTTTCGTTTCGCTATAAATAAAAAGTTTTTTTTAAAACTACGACCTTCGCTTTCTCTTGGACTCTCTTTAAACCTGATCATAATATTTTGTTGTTTTGCTTTATACCTTGACCTCGGCTCTCTCATTAGGACATTCTTAACCATCGATTCAATTTTATTATTGAATTATTTACCGCTTACATAATTTTGACCGGCATTCTTTAGGACGACTCTTTATATTACAGTTATAGTTAGATTGTATTTCAAAATGAAAAAAATTGTTAAATACAATTTTAAAAAGAAACGGAGTGCAATCACCGTGGATTCTGTGAAAAATGCTATAGAAAAACTCTTACCTAAACCTATATTATCTAAATACAAGAGTAAAGATATGGACCTGTTGTGTGATTTAGTTAAAGTAGTAAACAATTTTTCAAATCGGGTTAAATTGTATAATATTTGGTATAGGCATATTAAAAATAACAGTCGTGTAGCTTTCAACAACGAGGTACAATTAGAATCCAATACTACGGAACTGAATCAGAACAATTCAATGTTAACTGAAGTTGAAATTCGAAAGGAAAATGAGTTAAACTCATTAACTAATACAAATTCAAATAATTTCGATTCAAACTCATTTAATAACATCGAGTTAAATGATAGACAGAGCGTAAACGTCGAATCAGATGTAGATAATTTACTAAACTGCATCGAAAAGAGGAATGATTTTTGTTCAGACGAACTGAATGCAAGTTTTGAGCAATTGAATCAGTCTGCTGAAGGGACTACGTTATCTGAAGCATACAATACCAATAATATTCAATGTGAAGGGAAACTAGACATATATAAGAAAACAAGTGCAAAACTTGTGTATAGAAAATGCGATTTCACATTAGACATATCAGATACCCTTTGGCAGCAAATTTTTTTATCTGTAGAGCGTGCATTGGATTCCTATATGTATAGATCCGTAATTATCGAGCATTTAACTAAAATTACAGGATGTTTGATAAAAATTAAAGGATACGATATTTCAAAAACACATTTAACGATAAGAACCTATTGTGGTCACGGAAATTTAAACGCAAGTTGTCGAAAATATAAACTTGTTAATAAAAATCTATCCCATGGAAAATTCGAAATTCATAGTACCAATGAACGTATAATGCATCTTACTAAAAAGTTTAGCTATGTATCAGGTTATACCCGAGATGTCTACAAAAAGCAACTCATAGAAAATAATGTCGAAAAAGTTGCTGAAATCTTAATGAGAGAAGAGGACGTTGATTTTGTGCAAAATAACAATACTATCCAGAAATCTAAGTCGCACGATGTCTTGAGAAAAATCAGATCAGAGGCGTTGCAATCCAATGACAATGATCCTGACGATTTCACTGATATTGATAAGGAATGGAAAAAAGAATCATTAAGTGACGACAAATATATTCAAAAAATTATGCGTCGCCCATTTATTATAATCACCTACAGTAGAATGCAGAACAATGTTCTAAAAATAATGAGGGACGCTTCTAAAAATAAGGATTTGACAGTATATTTGGACGCTACAGGAAGTTTAATTCAGGCTCCGTTTAAACCGTGCGCAAGTATTTTTTATTACGCTATGATAGTAGCTGCTCAAACGAGTGAGTTAGATGCTGCATCACCATTTCCTATCACTGATATGGTCAGTTCAAGTCATAATATTGACTCTATTGGAGGCTGGCTTAGATCTTATAAGATATATACTGAGAAAAATTTAAAAAAATGGCCAATTTTTAACTCAGTGGTGATTGACTTTTCGTTTGCTGAATTGAATTCAGTACTTAATTCATTTAATAACATGGATATTATTGAGTATCTAACAGCAACACATAATTGGGTAAACAATGTTTCTTGTAACAAACCCAGAGAGTCAATTGTAAAAGTATTTTTATGTTGCTGTCACTTATCTCACACAATGGCGCAGGATATAAATAATAATTATTCGAAATATCCGTCAAATTCAAAAATAATAAAGGAAATTGTTGCTTCCTTATTTATGACAACAAACTATAATACTGTTAAACAAATATGGAAGGAATTGACTGTAGTATTAAGATCACAATTCATTACTCAGAAAGTGCAAATATCATTAATTAGCTTAACTAAATTAATAATAGAGTGCGATGTAAATTTTGATTTGATCCCTGCCATACCACTATCAGAAAAACGCAATGATAATATGAGGTCAATATATGTTCAAAGCCCATTTTTTCAAGATTTGAAAAATATTATGGAGGAGGTTTGTTTAATTGACAACACCTCTACAATTGTTGGTGGAATTAATAGTTTTTACAACAAAGGTTTTCAAGACTTAATTCTGAAAAAGTACATGGCTTATTTGCCACTATGGTCAGGCATTGTAAATAATGGTGTGCGACATAGTAATAGTCATGTAGAGAATTACTTCGCCACTGTAAAACGCAGGTTTAAAACTGCACCCAATATTGGGAAAATGCCTACAAAAATTGGACGTTTCACAAGAAGTATTCATGATCGCAATATTGCTATTCATCGACAACTTGTAGCTGGGATCCCGAAAACTGTTACTAAACAAACACCATGTAAAATAATTAGTACTGATGAACAACTAGAGCTGTGTGATAGAACTAATAACACAGACATGACAATTCAGGATTCTCAATTGTGTAAGTCAATATGGAAACGCAAAGCTAAAGATGTTTCCACGCCACAAGGTAAACGGTCGTCTTCCTTTAATTTAAACAAAATTAAAGAATTAGGAGCTCAAACTCCACAGGAGCAATCAATTGTCACTTTAAACTTGTTATCTCAAAATTCAAAGGATGAAAGTGAGTTCAGAACTCCAAAACGGAAACATAAAGTGGTACAGAAAGTGTTGCAACTTCGAACAGCCAAAACAGAAACTAAATTGCCAGTTTTGCAGAATGGAACCACAACCTGCAACTATTATTCTAATACTTGTGGTTTCGATTCATTAATTCAAACTTTAGCTGCAGGTGTAATCACTTTGGGAATAATGAACAGCGGTTTACAACAAGGAAGAGTAAAGAGTATGATCGAAAATATATTAGGGAACGAGTTGAAACTTGCTTATGTCCAGAGAAAAGAAATGTTGTTTGAAATTTTTGGACTACAACAAAATTGTGACTGTAATATTCAAGATGTTTCGGGATACATACTTAAGAATCTCCCTAGCGTAACTGTTCAATTCGTATGCAAAAACTGTGAAACTATAGTTGAAGAAGAACGACATTTCCTATTAATTAATTTGTTAACATTGAAGGAAGCAGGGTTTTCAAAGTTAAATGAATGTATAGAAGAAATTCCAAATCGAGGCTGTCCAGTGTGTTTAGATAAAATGAGTCCTCAAAATAAAAACTATCACCCAATAGTATCGATTTATACCGAAGCTTATACAGAAAGCATTCAGTCATCAATCAAACTAAGTCATATTGAAACAACATTATTTTTTAACAATATTCGCTATAATTTGACGGGCATTGTTAGTTATGAACAACCCCATAATACTAATTCGAAACAATCCATTTCTGGCCATTATATAAGTTATTCTAAATATAAAGGAAAGTGGGGCCGCTATGATGACTTAAATAAATATGTTGTTACTGTGAAAAATATGCAAAATGTTGATGTCAACCCACAAATGATAATTTATACAAGATCCATTGAATAAATAAGTCACACATCCATTTTTTAAAATAATTATTTTAACATAAATATGTCAAGTGAGATAAAAGTGCTAAATTTAAATTAAACATAAAGTTAAAATAGTATTTTTATAAACATTAACGATCAATCTCTGTCAATTTTTAAACAGCGATCAACAAATGAGCATTTTAATCGCATATATACCACCCTAGAAACCCATGCGTCTGACCATATCGTTGATATAAAGTTTATAGTTTTAGCGATCTACAGCATCCACCGTGCTGATACAAAACTGATCAGCAAAATAACAGTTCATAAATTCGTTCAATCGCAGATATGTCACCCTGTAAAACACCCTTTTGGCCATCGCGTTGATATAGGGATTGGTGTTGTACTAAGTTATGGCAATCACCATATTTAAATCATATTCCGATATACAGATCAATCTCTGTGAAATTTTTTACGGTGATCAACAAATGAGCATTTCTTAAATACGTTCAATCGCAGATATGTCACCCTGTAAAACACCCTTCTGGCCATCGCGTTGATGTAGGGATTGTTGTTTTAGGAAGCTATGGCACTCACCATGTTTAAACCATATTCCGATATACAGATCAATCTCTGTGAATTTTTTTACGGTGATCAACAAATGAGCATTTCTTAAATACGTTCAATCGCAGATATGTCACCCTGTAAAACACCCTTCTGGCCATCGCGTTGATATAGGGATTGTTGTTTTAGGAAGCTATGGCACTCACCATGTTTAAACCATATTCCGATATACAGATCAATCTCTGTGAATTTTTTTACGGTGATCAACAAATGAGCATTTCTTAAATACGTTCAATTGCAGATATGTCACCTTGTAAAACACCCTTCTGGCCATCGCGTTGATGTAGGGATTGTTGTTTTAGGAAGCTATGGCACTCACCATGTTTAAACTATATTCCGATATACAGATCAATATCTGTGAATTTTTTTACGGTGATCAACAAATGAGCATTTCTTAAATACGTTCAATTGCAGATATGTCACCCTGTAAAACACCCTTCTGGCCATCGCGTTGATGTAGGGATTGTTGTTTTAGGAAGCTATGGCACTCACCATGTTTAAACCATATTCCGATATACAGATCAATCTCTGTGAATTTTTTTACGGTGATCAACAAATGAGCATTTCTTAAATACGTTCAATCGCAGATATGTCACCCTGTAAAACACCCTTCTGGCCATCGCGTTGATGTAGGGATTGTTGTTTTAGGAAGCTATGGCACTCACCATGTTTAAACCATATTCCGATATACAGATCAATCTCTGTGAATTTTTTTACGGTGATCAACAAATGAGCATTTCTTAAATACGTTCAATCGCAGATATGTCACCCTGTAAAACACCCTTCTGGCCATCGCGTTGATATAGGGATTGTTGTTTTAGGAAGCTATGGCACTCACCATGTTTAAACCATATTCCGATATACAGATCAATCTCTGTGAATTTTTTTACGGTGATCAACAAATGAGCATTTCTTAAATTCGTTCAATCGCAGATATGTCACCCTATAAAACACCCTTCTGGCCATCGCGTTGATATAGGGATTGTTGTTTTACGAATTTATGGCACTCACCATGTTTAAATCATATTCCGATATACAGATCAATCTCTGTGAAATTTTTTACGGTGATCAACAAATGAGCATTTCTTAAACACGTTCAATTGCAGATATGCCACTCTGTAAAACACCCTTCTGGCCATCGCGTTGATGTAGGGATTGTTGTTTTAGGAAGCTATGGCACTCACCATGTTTAAACCATATTCCGATATACAGATCAATCTCTGTGAATTTTTTTACGGTGATCAACAAATGAGCATTTCTTAAATACGTTCAATCGCAGATATGTCACCCTGTAAAACACCCTTCTGGCCATCGCGTTGATGTAGGGATTGTTGTTTTAGGAAGCTATGGCACTCACCATGTTTAAACCATATTCCGATATACAGATCAATCTCTGTGAATTTTTTTACGGTGATCAACAAATGAGCATTTCTTAAATACGTTCAATCGCAGATATGTCACCCTGTAAAACACCCTTCTGGCCATCGCGTTGATATAGGGATTGTTGTTTTACGAAGTTATCGCACTCACCATGTTTAAATCATATTCCGATATACAGATCAATCTCTGTGAAATTTTTTACGGTGATCAACAAATGAGCATTTCTTAAATACGTTCAATTGCAGATATGCCACTCTGTAAAACACCCTTCTGGCCATCGCGTTGATGTAGGGATTGTTGTTTTAGGAAGCTATGGCACTCACCATGTTTAAACCATATTCTGATATACAGATCAATCTCTGTGAATTTTTTTACGGTGATCAACAAATGAGCATTTCTTAAATACGTTCAATCGCAGATATGTCACCCTGTAAAACACCCTTCTGGCCATCGCGTTGATGTAGGGATTGTTGTTTTAGGAAGCTATGGCACTCACCATGTTTAAACCATATCCCGATATACAGATCAATCTCTGTGAATTTTTTTACGGTGATCAACAAATGAGCATTTCTTAAATTCGTTCAATCGCAGATATGTCACCCTGTAAAACACCCTTCTGGCCATCGCGTTGATATAGGGATTGTTGTTTTACGAAGTTATGGTACTCATCATGTTCAAACCATATTCCGATATACAGATCAATCTCTGTGAAATTTTTTACGGTGATCAACAAATGAGCATTTCTTAAATACGTTCAATCGCAGATATGTCACCCTGTAAAACACCCTTCTGGCCATCGCGTTGATGTAGGGATTGTTGTTTTAGGAAGTTATGGCACTCACCATGTTTAAACCATATTCCGATATACAGATCAATCTCTGTGAATTTTTTTACGGTGATCAACAAATGAGCATTTCTTAAATACGTTCAATTGCAGATATGTCACCCTGTAAAACACCCTTCTGGCCATCGCGTTGATGTAGGGATTGTTGTTTTAGGAAGCTATGGCACTCACCATGTTTAAACCATATTCCGATATACAGATCAATCTCTGTGAATTTTTTTACGGTGATCAACAAATGAGCATTTCTTAAATACGTTCAATCGCAGATATGTCACCCTGTAAAACACCCTTCTGGCCATCGCGTTGATGTAGGGATTGTTGTTTTAGGAAGCTATGGCACTCACCATGTTTAAACCATATTCCGATATACAGATCAATCTCTGTGAATTTTTTTACGGTGATCAACAAATGAGCATTTCTTAAATACGTTCAATCGCAGATATGTCACCCTGTAAAACACCCTTCTGGCCATCGCGTTGATGTAGGGATTGTTGTTTTAGGAAGCTATGGCACTCACCATGTTTAAACCATATCCCGATATACAGATCAATCTCTGTGAATTTTTTTACGGTGATCAACAAATGAGCATTTCTTAAATTCGTTCAATCGCAGATATGTCACCCTGTAAAACACCCTTCTGGCCATCGCGTTGATATAGGGATTGTTGTTTTACGAAGTTATGGTACTCACCATGTTCAAACCATATTCCGATATACAGATCAATCTCTGTGAAATTTTTTACGGTGATCAACAAATGAGCATTTCTTAAATACGTTCAATCGCAGATATGTCACCCTGTAAAACACCCTTCTGGCCATCGCGTTGATGTAGGGATTGTTGTTTTAGGAAGTTATGGCACTCACCATGTTTAAACCATATTCCGATATACAGATCAATCTCTGTGAATTTTTTTACGGTGATCAACAAATGAGCATTTCTTAAATACGTTCAATTGCAGATATGTCACCCTGTAAAACACCCTTCTGGCCATCGCGTTGATGTAGGGATTGTTGTTTTAGGAAGCTATGGCACTCACCATGTTTAAACCATATTCCGATATACAGATCAATCTCTGTGAATTTTTTTACGGTGATCAACAAATGAGCATTTCTTAAATACGTTCAATCGCAGATATGTCACCCTGTAAAACACCCTTCTGGCCATCGCGTTGATGTAGGGATTGTTGTTTTAGGAAGCTATGGCACTCACCATGTTTAAACCATATTCCGATATACAGATCAATCTCTGTGAATTTTTTTACGGTGATCAACAAATGAGCATTTCTTAAATACGTTCAATCGCAGATATGTCACCCTGTAAAACACCCTTCTGGCCATCGCGTTGATGTAGGGATTGTTGTTTTAGGAAGTTATGGCACTCACCATGTTTAAACCATATCCCGATATACAGATCAATCTCTGTGAATTTTTTTACGGTGATCAACAAATGAGCATTTCTTAAATACGTTCAATTGCAGATATGTCACCCTGTAAAACACCCTTCTGGCCATCGCGTTGATATAGGGATTGTTGTTTTAGGAAGCTATGGCACTCACCATGTTTAAACCATATCCCGATATACAGATCAATCTCTGTGAATTTTTTTACGGTGATCAACAAATGAGCATTTCTTAAATACGTTCAATTGCAGATATGTCACCTTGTAAAACACCCTTCTGGCCATCGCGTTGATGAAGGGATTGTTGTTTTAGGAAGCTATGGCACTCACCATGTTTAAACTATATTCCGATATACAGATCAATCTCTGTGAATTTTTTTACGGTGATCAACAAATGAGCATTTCTTAAATACGTTCAATTGCAGATATGTCACCTTGTAAAACACCCTTCTGGCCATCGCGTTGATGTAGGGATTGTTGTTTTAGGAAGCTATGGCACTCACCATGTTTAAACTATATTCCGATATACAGATCAATATCTGTGAATTTTTTTACGGTGATCAACAAATGAGCATTTCTTAAATACGTTCAATTGCAGATATGTCACCCTGTAAAACACCCTTCTGGCCATCGCGTTGATGTAGGGATTGTTGTTTTAGGAAGCTATGGCACTCACCATGTTTAAACCATATTCCGATATACAGATCAATCTCTGTGAATTTTTTTACGGTGATCTACAAATGAGCATTTCTTAAATACGTTCAATCGCAGATATGTCACCCTGTAAAACACCCTTCTGGCCATCGCGTTGATGTAGGGATTGTTGTTTTAGGAAGTTATGGCACTCACCATGTTTAAACCATATCCCGATATACAGATCAATCTCTGTGAATTTTTTTACGGTGATCAACAAATGAGCATTTCTTAAATACGTTCAATTGCAGATATGTCACCCTGTAAAACACCCTTCTGGCCATCGCGTTGATATAGGGATTGTTGTTTTAGGAAGCTATGGCACTCACCATGTTTAAACCATATTCCGATATACAGATCAATCTCTGTGAATTTTTTTACGGTGATCAACAAATGAGCATTTCTTAAATACGTTCAATCGCAGATATGTCACCCTGTAAAACACCCTTCTGGCCATCGCGTTGATGTAGGGATTGTTGTTTTAGGAAGTTATGGCACTCACCATGTTTAAACCATATCCCGATATACAGATCAATCTCTGTGAATTTTTTTACGGTGATCTACAAATGAGCATTTCTTAAATACGTTCAATCGCAGATATGTCACCCTGTAAAACACCCTTCTGGCCATCGCGTTGATGTAGGGATTGTTGTTTTAGGAAGTTATGGCACTCACCATGTTTAAACCATATCCCGATATACAGATCAATCTCTGTGAATTTTTTTACGGTGATCAACAAATGAGCATTTCTTAAATACGTTCAATCGCAGATATGTCACCCTGTAAAACACCCTTCTGGCCATCGCGTTGATGTAGGGATTGTTGTTTTAGGAAGTTATGGCACTCACCATGTTTAAACCATATCCCGATATACAGATCAATCTCTGTGAATTTTTTTACGGTGATCAACAAATGAGCATTTCTTAAATACGTTCAATTGCAGATATGTCACCCTGTAAAACACCCTTCTGGCCATCGCGTTGATGTAGGGATTGTTGTTTTAGGAAGTTATGGCACTCACCATGTTTAAACCATATTCCGATATACAGATCAATCTCTGTGAATTTTTTTACGGTGATCAACAAATGAGCATTTCTTAAATACGTTCAATCGCAGATATGTCACCCTGTAAAACACCCTTCTGGCCATCGCGTTGATGTAGGGATTGTTGTTTTAGGAAGTTATGGCACTCACCATGTTTAAACCATATCCCGATATACAGATCAATCTCTGTGAATTTTTTTACGGTGATCAACAAATGAGCATTTCTTAAATACGTTCAATTGCAGATATGTCACCCTGTAAAACACCCTTCTGGCCATCGCGTTGATGTAGGGATTGTTGTTTTAGGAAGTTATGGCACTCACCATGTTTAAACCATATTCCGATATACAGATCAATCTCTGTGAATTTTTTTACGGTGATCAACAAATGAGCATTTCTTAAATACGTTCAATCGCAGATATGTCACCCTGTAAAACACCCTTCTGGCCATCGCGTTGATGTAGGGATTGTTGTTTTAGGAAGTTATGGCACTCACCATGTTTAAACCATATCCCGATATACAGATCAATCTCTGTGAATTTTTTTACGGTGATCAACAAATGAGCATTTCTTAAATACGTTCAATTGCAGATATGTCACCCTGTAAAACACCCTTCTGGCCATCGCGTTGATATAGGGATTGTTGTTTTAGGAAGCTATGGCACTCACCATGTTTAAACCATATCCCGATATACAGATCAATCTCTGTGAATTTTTTTACGGTGATCAACAAATGAGCATTTCTTAAATACGTTCAATTGCAGATATGTCACCTTGTAAAACACCCTTCTGGCCATCGCGTTGATGTAGGGATTGTTGTTTTAGGAAGCTATGGCACTCACCATGTTTAAACTATATTCCGATATACAGATCAATATCTGTGAATTTTTTTACGGTGATCAACAAATGAGCATTTCTTAAATACGTTCAATTGCAGATATGTCACCCTGTAAAACACCCTTCTGGCCATCGCGTTGATGTAGGGATTGTTGTTTTAGGAAGCTATGGCACTCACCATGTTTAAACCATATTCTGATATACAGATCAATCTCTGTGAATTTTTTTACGGTGATCAACAAATGAGCATTTCTTAAATACGTTCAATTGCAGATATGTCACCCTGTAAAACACCCTTCTGGCCATCGCGTTGATGTAGGGATTGTTGTTTTAGGAAGCTATGGCACTCACCATGTTTAAACCATATTCCGATATACAGATCAATCTCTGTGAATTTTTTTACGGTGATCAACAAATGAGCATTTCTTAAATACGTTCAATCGCAGATATGTCACCCTGTAAAACACCCTTCTGGCCATCGCGTTGATGTAGGGATTGTTGTTTTAGGAAGTTATGGCACTCACCATGTTTAAACCATATCCCGATATACAGATCAATCTCTGTGAATTTTTTTACGGTGATCAACAAATGAGCATTTCTTAAATACGTTCAATTGCAGATATGTCACCCTGTAAAACACCCTTCTGGCCATCGCGTTGATGTAGGGATTGTTGTTTTAGGAAGCTATGGCACTCACCATGTTTAAACCATATTCCGATATACAGATCGCAATCTCTGTGAATTTTTTTACGGTGATCAACAAATGAGCATTTCTTAAATACGTTCAATCGCAGATATGTCACCCTGTAAAACACCCTTCTGGCCATCGCGTTGATGTAGGGATTGTTGTTTTAGGAAGTTATGGCACTCACCATGTTTAAACCATATCCCGATATACAGATCAATCTCTGTGAATTTTTTTACGGTGATCAACAAATGAGCATTTCTTAAATACGTTCAATTGCAGATATGTCACCCTGTAAAACACCCTTCTGGCCATCGCGTTGATATAGGGATTGTTGTTTTAGGAAGCTATGGCACTCACCATGTTTAAACCATATCCCGATATACAGATCAATCTCTGTGAATTTTTTTACGGTGATCAACAAATGAGCATTTCTTAAATACGTTCAATTGCAGATATGTCACCTTGTAAAACACCCTTCTGGCCATCGCGTTGATGTAGGGATTGTTGTTTTAGGAAGCTATGGCACTCACCATGTTTAAACTATATTCCGATATACAGATCAATCTCTGTGAATTTTTTTACGGTGATCAACAAATGAGCATTTCTTAAATACGTTCAATCGCAGATATGTCACCCTGTAAAACACCCTTCTGGCCATCGCGTTGATGTAGGGATTGTTGTTTTAGGAAGTTATGGCACTCACCATGTTTAAACCATATCCCGATATACAGATCAATCTCTGTGAATTTTTTTACGGTGATCAACAAATGAGCATTTCTTAAATACGTTCAATTGCAGATGTGTCACCCTGTAAAACACCCTTCTGGCCATCGCGTTGATGTAGGGATTGTTGTTTTAGGAAGCTATGGCACTCACCATGTTTAAACCATATCCTGAACTTACGTACCAATAAACAAAATAAATTTATTTTAGATTTTATTATTATTTTCTTTTTATTATTTTCCGGGATGGTTATTTGAGTTGTTGACATTCGTCGTATATTTGCATTTAGCAATCTTTACTCATTATTTATTTAACCCTATCCGACAAGAAGGATTTTGAATTTTTTTGTTTCCTTAATTTGTAAATAAACATATTAAGTATTCGAGTACATTATAGTTCTCGTAAGTACGGGTATGTACCAAAAAAAATTATTTACAACACGTCTAAATTTTATTATTCATATTTATTATAATTGTACAAATTTTTTCGGGATGTATTTCCGTGTTACACAGTTTTTTTATTTTTCTCGTGCTCAGAGTTGAGACACGTGTTATATTTATATATTTAGCAAGGAAACATTTTGAAAAGGCATTTCTCGGGATGGATTTTCGGGTTGATTTCATATCCGTGTATTTATTACCAGTTTGGGGCTCACTATCGGATACCAAAATCGAGGAGATTCAGACTCTCCAAAACAATACAATTTTTAATTTACCAAGTTAAATTACCACAAAATCGTTGTATTTTGCTGGGCTTTTCCCATTTACCAAGTTCATCGAAGACGAATACATCTACTTAATATTCCAAAATTGAAAACTTGTTGGTTAGATCATCTAGTTTTCTCGTAACGAATATGTCTATAACTAACCGTCCGAGTAGGTCATGTAATCAGTATCGTCCACCAAGCTTCACTTTTGATGCTGCAATGAAAAGTGTATTTTATAGGGGTATATTGTTATTCAATGAATTGTCTACGGTCAGGGCCGTGCTGAACTATTTTAGCGCCTGGAGCGGTTGAGTGAAAAATGCGCTTTTTTAATTAAAAACTAATATGTTTATTTTAGGACTTCAAAAATTTTGCAAACGCATTTTTTATTACTTCTAAAATAACACTGGATTAAATTCTTATATGAATCATTTCTTAAATAAAATTAAATCGGTAAAACAACTTTTTGAATTTAATGTTTATTTAAAATCCACTTTACGAACTTTAAGCTCGGCGAAATCTTGAACAAGTTCATTATAATCTAATGATGAACAAATATTGTTTTCTATTGACATCATTGCTAATCCTACTAAACGTTCCTGTCCTGTTGACGACCTTAAATAATTTTTCATAATTTTAAGTTTGGAGAAACTCCGTTCTCCAGTAGCCACTCCTACTGGCAATGTTAGCATAATTCGCACTGCAATGGATAAATTAGGGAAAACTGTTATCATTTGGGTTTCATGTAAGTGATTTAGAACTTGTTTAGGTTGTATTTGAGATGGTATCATAACCGTAAAACTAATGATTTCTTCACATGGTTCTGTTTCATAATAATCCATGTTATTCTCATCAGTTAATACTGCTTCTAAATCCTTACACGTTTTTAAAATATCCGAGTCGTATTTATTTTTTAAATCAAATATATAGTAAAAAAATTTATATGTTGTAGTATGCGATTTAATTTGTTCAAATCTGTCTGAAATTGAGTTAATGGCTGTGTCGAGAATGAAATTAAGACATTAATTTTGAAATTATCTTGTAGGTCTAAGATTGGCTGATCTTTGGATTCATAATTAAAACTCCTTTTTTTATATGGCGAACAGTTGAAATTGCAGGAAACTGACATTCAATTTCAATGGCTTCAGCAATTACTTTGGCTGCTTCGATTACTTTTAAAAATCATAAATCAGTTCGATAACTTCTTAAAAATCAAACAGCTCTTCCAACGCGCTAAGCCACGCTAACACATTCAATTTTGGATTTTGCGTTAATTTCGAAACACTGTTGACTTTCGGTAGTATATCGTCCCACAAAACGAGGCTACAAATAAATGTAAATGAAGAAATGCTTTTGGCCAAGGCTCCCGGTTCACATTTTGTGTGGCTGTCTCGATTAATATCTAAATGGATGCTTAATAGTGCATCGTATATTTGTTCAAGCTGAAATCTTAGAGGCTTTAAGGCGGAGATTCTGCTTTCCCACCTGGTTGGGCAAACTGGTTTTACAGTAAATTAAGGTGTAGATTTTGTCACATTCCGTGTTAGTACGTACCATCGGCTTGTTGAATAAGAAAAAAATACATTAATTTGTTTTATGATACTAAAAGTGTTTGCTACTTCTTCTGAATTAGAACCCCAGCATCATTGATAACTTAATTAAAAGAATGGTAGCCATATGGTATAAATACAGCACGTGGATTTATTTGTAAGATGCGATTTTGTACTCCTGCACGTTTACTCTTCATTTTGGCACCATTATCATACCCTTAAGTTTACGACATCAATTTTGCTCTCACTCAATTCATCAAAAATTATTTTTGTTAACCCATCTCTGGATGTGTTGGTCACGGAAATAAAACCGACGAAACGTTCCTGAATCTCAAATTCATCACTGCCTTCATCAACTCATCTTACAATTAGTGTCAATTGCTCAACATAGCTTTTGTCGGGAGTGCAATCTACAATTTTCGAATACTATTTACTCATCTTGACTTTATTAACTATGTGTAATTTGATTTTGTTGGAAATAAGTTTAATAAGTTCGTTTTGTATATTATTACTTAGATAATGGTATTTGGTGGCTCTTAAGGAAACACTTTGTAAATGATTTGCAGACGTTTGATCAAATTTCGCCAGTAATTCGAATAATTTTATAAAATATTTCCATTATTTTGAACATATTTAACTTTTGCTTGTTTCCCGAATAGCTAACGATTGCGACGCAAGAAACTGCAATACAGAAATAATTCGTTTGAATTTTTCTTGCCATTTAAGAATTTGCGTATTAAAAGCACATTGTTCAGTAGCATCAATCGTATTATTAGTTTTCAAACGTGAATCAAACTCCTTCCATTCAAATGCATTTTCAAAATGTTGGCGAGATGACTAATGTGATTTCAACTCTCTCGACAAATGTGACCAGTCAGAATGACCACTTGCGCCCCCCAGTTTGTGTATTTTTTGTTAAATATTGTAATTTGCATGCAAAACAAAAAACGCATCTTGTTGCATTGAATAAATTAACCATGGTCTTAAAACTTTTTCTCCATTAGGTAATTGTCTACTATCAAATATACTACTATATAGTATAACAAAGACGTAAAGTGTCTGCCTTTACTTACAGGAAAATTATATTTTAGTATTTACGCTGGCTCTTTCTCAATTATAATAGTTTGTCTTACCTTATTTTACCCCATTAAACAGGATCTGGAGAAACTTCTTATATATCATTATTTTTGAGCACACTAACGATTCTACCGCTATATGTACATCGTGAATGGTGTTTAAGTATTTCACGGTTTCATTGCAACTGTGTGGTTCTACGATGATAATACGAATATACGTTATTATTTTTTAAGTGCAAATAGATATAAATACATTAAGAAAATGCGCCCTAAAAAGATCAGCGCCTGGCGCATTCGCGCCTTTGCGCCATAGCACCGCACGGCCCTGTCTACGGTTATCAAAAAAATTGAGTGTTGGTTGCTTTAAAAAATCTGTAAAGGCCCTCTTATATGATGAATTTTGTAGAGAATAGTACGACCGTGATCACAATATTATATATCATAAAGTATTAAATTATATATTGCTCCATGTCTTCGGGCTGTTGTGTGAGTGACAGAATCTTGAATGTGTATTATATTATGTACCTACAGCTTCTATTTTACTAGTTGGTGGGTTGTTGTTCCCGGGACGTTGTTGTTGTTGTCTGTTTTATTCAATTATTTTATTTGAACTCAAAAATCTATCTTCAGATCGTTCATTTCGGTTTTAAATCCTTCCATCAGTTTTCGTACTTCTTTATCATTTTTGGTATATTGAGTTAACTGGTAAGTTTTGGATTAGATCCACTTGAAGTATATCAATTTTATCGACAGTATAATCACTGGTGTGAGGTAATTGTAATCTTGACATACAGTCGTCATTTGGATGTTGTTTTGTAGTTTTTAGTTCAATTTTGTAATCAAATAAATTAAAAAAAATTACATAATGTTGTAACCTGGTCGCTGTTAATGTCGGTATCTCTTTGTTTGGAGCAAATGTTGGAACGTTGTAAACGATCTCCCGTATACGTATTGATCGAATTATTCCAAATATAATTGCATAAGCTTCCTTATGTAGATGTGTGTATTTTTGTTGAGTTCCCGTTAAAGTCTGACTGGCGTATTGTATTGGTCTTTCACTACCGTCTTCAAACCTGGGACGCAATGCTGCTCCCACCCTGTAAGGAGATGCATCGGTTTCCAGTAATAAAGGTAATTTTGAATTATAATGACAGAGAACTAAATCTGGTTTTATTAAATTTTTTACTCGTTCAATTGTGCTTTGACATTCAGAATCCAAAACAAATTTAACTTCTTGTTTCAATAAATTGTTCATTGGACCGACCAAATGGTCAAATAGTGATAAAAGCTTTGGCATTTGGATCGGAAGGTACCTGGTTCGAATCCCGATAGGAGCAGGATGCAAAAGTGAAATTTCATAACATAAAAAGATCTGGGATGAAATGTAACATATCTATGACCCCTGTCGGAGTGCAGAACTCATGGGCCGATCATCCATCTTCCATCTCAGTATAGGCTGGCCATGGAGCTTGCAATGTACAGATGGTCTTAAAATCCTATAGCCGTATGCCCTCTATTTAGTTGACTGACTTTAGTTTGAAGTAAGAACGGCAGTAAGCAAACCGCGAAAAGCAGGGAGAGCCTTAAACAAGCCCCAGATCAGATTAGAGGGATAAAATAAAATAGATACAAAACAGAACTTTATTTATTTTGGTAAAAATTGACCCATTTTTGTTACTAGTCCAACAAACACTCGAATTTGATCTTTATCTCTTGGCGGAGGCATGTTGGTTACTGCTTCAATTTTATTCTTTGTTTTATGTATCCCATGACGATCTATTACGTAGCCGCAATACTCAATTTTCTCGGCAAAAAATTGACATTTTTGTTTATTAACCTTCATATTGAATATATAATCTAATCTTGATAACACAACACTTCGTCTAATCGTTGTAAATGAACTTTGTTGTTTGGTTCAGTAATTTTTATGTCATCTAAGAAAAATATCACGCCCGGAATATCCGTTAATAAATGTGTCATATGCGGACGTTGCCAAATAGCTGGTGCTGATAAAACTCCATACATTAATCTCGTTGGCACAATCCTAAATGTGTATTTCGCGATATTTGCAAATAATTCGTCTGTACTGTTGGTAACGGATGTTGATCGACCATTATTGTCACCTTGTAATCTAAATATGCGGACTTGTTATTAGCTTTTTTTACCGGCATAATCGGTGTTGCCCTACTTGCATTGACTTTCCCTATTATGCCATCTTCAACCATTTTCCCCGAATCATCCTCAACCATCTATTTAATAGAAACGGAGTTTCGCTTTTATGAAAACCGGTGTAGTATGTTGATTAAAATTAATTCGCGCTTTGAACTCTTTATTGCGCTTTGAACTCTGCCAAATGTTATCTGATTTACCGGATCGCTCGCATTTTTTAAATAAATGTTCCAGTTAATTTCAATCTCATTCATCCATTCATAATTTCCATTCAAGTAATATACATAAACTTTAATTTTCCCTACACAAGGAATTTGATTTCCGGAAAAAGATTTAAATAATCGATCAGTATTTTCAATCTTACTGTCATTAAAATATTTTTGTTTGTCGTGTATTAGTATACACGTATTACAGTAGTAGTATTAAAGAAACAGGCGATCCACTAGCTACTTCTAGTTTAAAATTTTTAACATTATTTTAATTTAGTTTTATAAAAAAACGACTGTCACCGTTAACATCATTTATGAATAAAATATTTCCCACATATGAAAATTAGAATGAATTGACTTGTTTGTATTTTTATGTAGAACAGAATTTTGTTGCATTTTATAGTTTTTTAAAAAACAAACTGACTCTAAATGGCCAATTTTTTACAGAAATTACATGTATTCGTTCTATATTTACACTTATTTGCTAAATGGTTTGCAAAACAACAACGAAAACAACTAATACTAGTAGACCTATTATTTAAACCATGTGATATTCTGTTACTAAAATTACTTAACCTATTATTTGCATAAACATGTTTTTTTCCTTATATAATATGCCTTGAATATGTGATACTTCATCGGTAATTTTCCTTTGTAGTTGATTCCCTCCACGTGTGAAAAGTTCCATCGCCATTGCAATTTTTGGGTTCCTGATTGCTTTGTTTAAATATTCGCCGAAAAATCAAATCATAATTTTTTATTCCAATATAATGAAGTAAGCAATACATGGTTTTATTTCCTTCATTTTCCACTTTGCACAATTTAAAGATGTCCTCTAACCGCAGGATCCATCTTGAAAATCTGATGATTTTTGGTTTGAAATATTCAATTCTCATCGAATTGAATTCACTCCCAAGCATTTTATTTACAACCCAATTATTATTTTTTTATTTTATAATCCAGCATCCTCGTCGCCAAAACTATTGTTAATTTAGAGGAGTATAATTAAAAACACGTTTTTTTCTTATTATTCTACTCAAGCAATTGTATTTTATAATATGTTGCCATGTGCTTCGTTCGTGTGGTATTCACTAACAAAAATCAATTCGTGAAAACGCAAAACATTTTATAAAAGTATTACCATAAGTAAATATAGCAATAATATTACTTAATTCAATGTTTATAACACGGTGCGAGAACGAAATGATACACATAATTTTATGCTTATTGTGGCCAAATAACCCAATAAGAAATGTTGGGCTCCACTCGATCTTGACCATCCTTCTAGTCAATTTATTTAAAGCTAGCTGGGCGTTTATTCTTGAAATCAGTGAAATTTCCGCATTAGAATATAATTTGCTTTAAAATTCTTTATATTATTGGAAATTTTGGTCGGCTACTTTAATCGTTTATTCAAATTTGTTTGCCAGTTTTCTATTATTTATTTGTTAATAACTTAGCCGTACTTATTTAATTTAAAGCTAAATTTATTTTAAAATTTAATTTAAATTACACTACCTTCAATATCCTTAGTCCACCGTTTAGTAAAGGCAAATATTAAGTTAGCTCTAGCTGTGCTTAGCTCGATGAGCTTAGAGAAACTTATATTTTCAACGAAAGTAATCCCTAGGTCTTTAACCGTAAGAGTCCCAGGAGGTAATGAAAACGCAATACAAACAACGTAAAACCAACTCTAACGCAGCAATCGCTTCTTCTTGTTGCTAGGTAACGCGATTCTCGTCTTTTTATCATAGCTCCGTCACATTTATTTATTTTATTTTCTCGACATAAAATTTTAATAGCGCAATGGCGCTGCTTGGGACTCAAGTTGTTAAATTCGTATACTCTTTATAGATTGTTGCCCTTTATGTGATACTGTTTGGCAACAGGTATAGATTGCTGCAATTTATGTGGTACTGTTGAACAAAAGGACTATTTTTCCGATGAACAGATATGGTTTTACAATTATTTATGTTGAGACTGAGCAGATTGGAATCCAATTCACTAGGTTGTCAATATATTTTTGTAATTTGTAGGTATTGTTGATGTTCTCCACGATTTTAAAAATTTTAAGATAACTAATTACATTGTAGATTTTATTAATAAAACTAGTAAAAAACCAAGCCTTGAGGCATGCCGAAGGTGGCTGTATTGTTAAATTAAAATTAAATTGTGATTGTGAACCGTTTTTAAAAGAGCAAAAAGTTCTTAGTTGCTGATTTAAATAATTTCAGCTGAGCCAATATAATGCAAGGAGCTCTCTTCAGATCCAAGTAGTAAGTAATACTTTCTTTTTGCATATATATAATTTTTTTTAGGAAAGAAATTTACACATTATTCAAATTTATTTAGATTTCTTATATAATAATTTTTGTATAATTTTTGTTTCAACATTTAATGGTGATTCAATACAGTATATTTTGATATATCAAAATGGAATAGGTTGTTTTTTATTGATGACGTAAGATTAAACTGGCTCTATAAGTGTTTTTTCCCTTCAAGTTAAATAATGTATGCACTTGTGGTTTGTTAGAAAAGATAATTTCTGAGACATAATACTTCTCCAGCCGACACGCGAAAGTTCCAATACAAAATGGCGCCCAAGCGCAGGGAGTGATAATATTGGTTGTTATTATTATATATTTTTTTATTGACTCAACCCGAGAGTTGAGTCTTTTCTTTTTATTTATCATTTCAAAAATATGTTACAAAAATATAAACTAATAAACTTAGATGTTGTGCGTAGCGATTTTAAAAATACAATTCCATATTTTATTTCATTTTTCTCTACTTTATACTTCATAATGGAAATTGGTGTCGTTTGCTTGGTTTTATCCATCGTTTAATGCAAATGCAGCAGTTTTGTTGTTATGTTGAAATCCGATTAAAATGTATGAACGCTATGTAGATTATCACGTTTCTCGCCATGTGTCTTACTGTTTGATGATTCAGTGCCTCGTGTATGTTGATCGACTGTTTCACGTTGATCGTGAGATTCCGTGTTATATAACACCTCCCCTTTAAGACGGATGTCCGAATTTGTGCGGAATTCTGGCAGACGAGTACAAGTAGGAGATATTAATTTTCTGAATCTAAAGATAAGAATACAAATTATTATTATTATAATAATGGTTAATGTTAATGATGTCTGGCTAGCAATATTGTGGAAATGCATCTTATGATGTTTATCATGTAGCTCCTCGATGTTTTCAATTGTCCAATTATGTATGTTATTAAGGTTAATTTCTGGCAATACATTTTGTATCTGCACGTCGTTCCATGGTAATTGTTTGAAGATGTTAGTGAATGATTTCATTGCTTCTACTTGTAGAATTTGGTCATTGACTTGGATAAAACAGGATGTTAACGTGATGATCGATAGTTGATTGATTTTGTTCGTGTTCCTCGTACAGTTTGAAGTAAATTCCAGTGTTTTCGCTCCCGTTGATATGAAAAAGTTTGTTTCGTCTATGTTTACTATAATGACATCTGATTTGACCTTGGTGTAGTTGCAGCCATTTTCAACTACAACTGCATTTTCTTGTAGACTAATAATTGCTGGGACGCAAGTATTATTTATTGGCAAAAGTTTGCCTTCTTGGCAATAGTATGTGTCATATATAACTTGGCATGTGTCTAGTGATAGATATTTATACTGATGGGAATTTAAGATTATATATTTAAGAGGTGCAGGGAATATTAGTTTGTTATTAACTGGAATGGAGATTACTTTGTAGAGTTGGAATGTTGTGATTTCAAATTTAGGAATGTTTATTAGGAATAGTAACTGTTTATTCTTGTTGATTAAACCTTTTATTTCTAATAAGTTCAAAATTGCTGTTTTGTGTGGGATTGAGATGTTATCATCGTTCAACCTGTTTTTGATGTACTGCATTTCGTCATCTTTTAATAAGTGTCTGGATACAATTCTATTTTTTGAAAAAGTTATAGTGTCTAGTAAATCTTCTAAATGTTGGTTTAAATTTTCGATAGTGTGCTCTAGTCTGTATAGTGGTTTTATTACGTCTAAACTATTTAATAATGTCTGGTATTTTCTCGTTACTATACTCATTTTTGGCTCTAATTCATTATGGTTTCCAAGTTGATTCCAAATACTATCTATATTTGATTTAATGAGAGCTGCATTTTTCTCATACTCTGTTGTGTTTACTATATGAATTACTATATTAACTTCGAGTAACTACTTATTATTCTGGCTTTCCCTAGTTTTAATGGAAGCAAACCCTTGTGGTTGCATAGGTCTTGAATTTCTAATTGTTGACTAGTACTCCATTCTACGAATCTACAAAAATATTGCTTTATTACATATAAATTTATTTACAAGTTTTCAATTAAATTTTCTAAATAAATTTTTCAATTCAATTTCAATTCAATTTCAATTCAATTTCAATTCAATTTCAATTCAATTTCAATTCAATTTCAATTCAATTTCAATTCAATTTCAATTCAATTTCAATTCAATTTCAATTCAATTTCAATTCAATTTCAATTCAATTTCAATTCAATTTCAATTCAATTTCAATTCAATTTCAATTCAATTTCAATTCAATTTCAATTCAATTTCAATTCAATTTCAATTCAATTTCAATTCAATTTCAATTCAATTTCAATTCAATTTCAATTCAATTTCAATTCAATTTCAATTCAATTTCAATTCAATTTCGATTCAATTTCGATTCAATTTCAATTCAATTTCAATTCAATTTCAATTCAATTTCAATTCAATTTCAATTCAATTTCAATTCAATTTCAATTCAATTTCAATCCAATTTCAATTCAATTTCAATTCAATTTCAATTCAATTTCAATCCAATTTCAATTCAATTTCAATTCAATTTCAATTCAATTTCAATTCAATTTCAATTCAATTTCAATTCAATTTCAATTCAATTTCAATTCAATTTCAATTCTATTTCAATTCTATTTCAATTCAATTTCAATTCAATTTCAATTCAATTTCAATTCAATTTCAATTCAATTTCAATTCAATTTCAATTCAATTTCAATTCAATTTCAATTCAATTTCAATTCAATTTCAATTCAATTTCAATTCAATTTCGATTCAATTTCAATTCAATTTCAATTCAATTTCAATTCAATTTCAATTCAATTTCAATTCAATTTCAATTCAATTTCAATTCAATTTCAATTCAATTTCAATTCAATTTCAATTCAATTTCAATTCAATTTCAATTCAATTTCAATTCAATTTCAATTCAATTTCAATTCAATTTCAATTCAATTTCAATTCAATTTCAATTCAATTTCAATTCAATTTCAATTCAATTTCAATTCAATTTCAATTCAATTTCAATTCAATTTCAATTCAATTTCAATTCAATTTCAATCCAATTTCAATCCAATTTCAATTCAATTTCAATTCAATTTCAATTCAATTTCAATTCAATTTCAATTTCAATTTCAATTTCAATTCAATTTCAATTCAATTTCAATTCAATTTCAATTCAATTTCAATTCAATTTCAATTCAATTTCAATTCAATTTCAATTCAATTTCAATTCAATTTCAATTCAATTTCAATTCAATTTCAATTCAATTTCAATTCAATTTCAATTCAATTGCTATTCAATTGCAATTCAATTTCAATTCAATTTCAATTCAATTTCAATTCAATTTCAATTCAATTTCAATTCTATTCAATTCAATTCAATTCAATTTCAATTCAATTTCAATTCAATTTCAATTCAATTTCAATTCAATTTCAATTCAATTTCAATTCAATTTCAATTCAATTTCAATTCAATTTCAATTCAATTTCAATTCAATTTCAATTCAATTTCAATTCAATTTCAATTCAATTTCAATTCAATTTCAATTCAATTTCAATTCAATTTCAATTCAATTTCAATTCAATTTCAATTCAATTTCAATTCAATTCAATTTCAATAACTTGAAATTGCGATTTATTTTACAATATACATATATTGCTGAAGTTTTTAAATTAATAATTTCAGAGATAGTTTACTCCTAATTTAATTATTTCAAGTGTTTCTTTTATTTCAAGTGTCTAATTTATTTCCATTATATCAATTATTAATTTTAATTATTTCACTAGTGAATGTAAGATCTTGATTTTCTTTTTGGAAAATGTGATCATATTTTCTACATAAAGATTTTATGGCTTTTATTTCTTCTGGGTTTAAATGGCTTGTCAAAATTAGATGGTCTATTGTTTGTTCACTTGAAGTAGAATTGCAAAAATTAACGTTATATGTATCTACATGCTGTTGTAGAGGTTTCCCTTCTTAAGGGTGTTCCACAAGAAAAATTTTGAATTTAGGTGAATAATTAGCTACTTCGGCCGAAATAAAGTTATTTTTACTATTGTAAATCCCTTAGGGGATTATTAGACCTTTAGGTAAAGAGAAGGGTTTAAGATAGATATCTCCTTGTTTCATGGTTACCGCGGGAATTTCCACGAGCTTTTTGCTTCTTGTAGCTATGAAATTTGAACACCAAGAATCTTAGAGGTTCTTGATTTAAGAACTCTTCGATTACTACCTCTACTTCCCTGTCTAACTCGGTACTGTTGAATAGAGTGGATATTTTGACGGGTTTTGTTTCGATGGTTTTATTTAGAGGAATTATTTCAGGGTCTATAAACGACCTATTAGCTCCAGTGTATATTAACAATTTGAGATTTACCTTTGGTATCTTTGGTACCTTTGGTATCTGAATTGTTATTATGGATACCTATGTATCCGGCATCTCCGATGGATCCGTAGGAAAATCCTCTTCTTCGATATCTATCTCAACTATCGGTTGAGCATCTATAGGATCATTATTTTCGTACAATTCTTCGTTATAAGCCTCCGTTTTCAATTGAGTTTCATCATACTGTTCGGCATTAAACAATTCTTTAACCTGCACTTTCGGTGGACCATATTGTTGGAAGCGGTAAGGTTGTGGTTGTCTCATTTGGAAATTGTTGTGAGGTTGTCTAGATTTGATTGTACTAGTTTCCATGGGTTCAGGTTTACCCATAATTGTTTTTTGCTGTTGTGAAGTAAATGGCCTATGGTTGAAGTAAGGGTTAGGACCTTTCCTTATTGGTATGTTCATTTGATTAAAATTTGGCTTAGGGTATGAAATGATAGGTGGATTGGTGTAAAACCGTTGAGGTATTACGTTATTACTTCGCATTGGTATCTGTGGTCTTAGAGTGTTTTGTATTGAAGGTTTTTGTCGTAATCCTGTGAGAGACTGTTCCTCGAATACATACAGTTCTCGCATCAGTGAGACTTTCTGGTCGCATTGAACGAACATGCAATCCCATGGGTTCTCTTAATTTGCACGTGAAAATGTTCAAGGCCATTTTATCAAACCAAATACTTTTTTGTGCAGCGGTTGTGGGTTCGTTAACTTTCGCCCAATTTTTTAGACTATTCACTATGTCACTTAATTTAGCAAAAAATATTTCTACATTATCACTACCTTGATATATATTATGCAGTTCTTGAATTAAAACACTTTCGTCCCTTTTGTCCGCAAAGTGTGCTATCAGGTTTTTCTTTATGGAATCCCAATTATTGGGGGTGTTACATAATTCTAGAGCGTCGCTAGCTTTTCCTATTATTCGGTCTCTTACGCTGCGCGTCACTGTGTTAGCGTATACAGATTCAGCTGGTTCAGCTATTACGAGAATATCTTCAACATGTTGAAGGAAACCATAAACACCGGATGTACTACCGTTATATGTAGGTACATCTCTAATAATTTTGATAATTTGACTAGTTTTGTCTAGGCGTTCTTGCGCCATTTTTGACAGGTGTTTGTCTTTCCGACTAATTTTTTATAAAAGTTTTATTCAACAGTATTTTTAAAAAATTTAAAATTTAGTAATAGAGATCACTTTAAGGAAGGGGAATATCAGTATAATCAAAATCACTCACCAAGCTGTTACTATTAAGATGAAGAAGCGATAAACCATCGTCTCTTGTTATTTTACTTCCAAAATTGTCTCTTTACTTTTTGTTCAGCACTGTTTAGGTATCTACCCCTAGTGGAATTATTATATTTTGGTGTATTAGGGCAAGAAAAAGGTGATCTTGGGTAGAGCCAGTTTCTCTTCTCGAAAAAAAATGTTATTACAGATTTATATTAAATTTTCTTTCACTAATGTTTGTGCGTTTTTAATTTTCTTTTTAAACTTTTCCGCTTATCTATTCGATATTCACTCGTATAAAAAATAGGCGTAGCACTAACACTCAATTTACCTTTGAGGCAGTTTTATAGTTCTTATCGATTATCCGTCGATTGTTCACTTGAAAACTCACTACTTTTTCGTGTAAAATTTATTTAATTTAATTATTGTTACTTCGCACTTTGTCTAATTATTGGTTTAAGATTCACACAATTTTATTAACCAGATTTTTATTTTTTATTTTTATTTTTATTTTTGGGGGTGCGGGTGAGATATTAATATACCAATTTACCGCATCCTACCAACTGCGCCAGTGATAATATTGGTTGTTATTATTATATATTTTTTTATTGACTCAACTCGAGAGTTGAGTCTTTTCTTTTTATTTATCATTTCAAAAAAATGTTACAAAAATATAAACTAATAAACTTCGATGTTGTGCGTAGCGATTTTAAAAATACAATTCCATGTTTTATTTCGTTTTTCTCTACTTTATACTTTTTACTTCATAATGGAAATTGGTGTCGTTTGCTTGGTTTTTTCCCATCGTTTGATGCAAATGCAGCAGTTTTGTTGTTATGTTGAAATCCGCTTAAAATGTATGTTCGCTATGTAGATTATCACGTTTCTCGCCATGTGTCTTACTGTTTGATGATTCAGTGCCTCGTGTATGTTGATCGACTGTTTCACGTTGATCGTAAGATTCCGTGTTATATAGCAAGGGACCAATGCATATCGTTGGGTAGAAAACGTTTGTCGAATTTAGTTGTAAAAAAAAGGAAAGCAATTCAATTCAAATTCAATTCAAAGTCAATAATAAGGTGTTTCCATAAATTTGAAGATCACAGTGAAATTTGCCCAAAATCAGCTTACTGAAAGTGGCGCCTTGCACAGGTGCTTTTTCGTTTTATGCACATATTTTGAAAATTATCTGATTTATATGAAAACTAACTTTACACTAAAATAATCAATACTTATATAATGGTGCTCATTGAATCAAACGCTGCAAGAAATTAACGGTCAATTTTCAATCTGTTCTGGGGCTGAAGCGCTCCCACCTTACGCATTGCCTGTCAAATATCTGTGACTTTTGGTCAGTGAAATAAATGTTAATACTTGTACTTTTCCAAATAATTTTATTTTTATTTTTTCTAAGTGCATCACTTCGATAAACTTCATGGTCAATCTAATTGTAAGCATCCAAATCCCATTATTTTTTTGAAGTGTAAAATTTCACTTTAACAACGGATTTATTTTGATGTTATGAACTGTGGAGTAACACACAGGTCAGTGCGAGTAGCATATTCAAACCATTTCGTATCATACCACGTACAAGAAAAATGCATTTATATAAAAAATAAATTAAACATAAATTACTTCAAACTATAATTAAACAGCGTTACCATCATTCCAATTAGCATAAAATTGAACTGAATTTCTCGTTAAACGCTTGTACCATTTTTCCATTGTGTTCCTTACAGCAGACTCGAAGCACAATTTATTCCTATTAATTTTAAACAATTGAAATTTATACCACCAGCAGCATCACTAATAAGACGAACAAATAAAATTCTATTTTCAATTTAAAGGAACAAACACAAGCAAATCGAATACGAGACTTTTATCTTTCAATTAATCAAATCGATATTTAATTAATTTTATTCTATTACACAGTGAAATTAATAATGATAATAGTGGTGTTGGTATGTACTAATAAAAATAATAAGAATAAGCATAAAAAAGTATACAAAGGAATGTAAAAAGCTTCACTTCTTAGAGTAAATTATACCAATTTTCTACTATCCTGTTACAAAAATTATCAGAGCCATCTACGATTTTGAAGAGCCGTAATATTAAAAAGAGAGCTTTCAGTAGAGGGGAAGCTTTTATTGAATTACTATAAGAAACTGTGGTAATTGGAAAATTTTTGAACATGAATTTATGAATAAAAAATTAAACAAATCATCTAAATTTTAATTTTATATTTTTAATAAACTATTCAAAGAACACGTATTTGAAAATCCGCCATCATAATGTAGTATTTATGTGGTAAATTTAAACTAAAGCGGAGTATAAATTTATTAATTTTCTATAAAAAAGTTGTGTAGGTTTATAAAGTAAGATAGTAAAGGGTAGTGCCGCGGATTCCTCTTACATCCAATTTAAAATTTAGTTTTATAAAAATGTAACTTATTTGGTAAATTCTGGTCACATGCACTTCAGAATTTTTGAGATAAACGATGCACTTAATAGCAATCTAAACATTCTCCATTTATAACAAAATTAAAGAGAAAACGTGAGCTGAAACGAAATTTTATGAATCACCATGTAGAAACAATAATATTATTCATATAATAAAATTTTTACATCAAAATCTATTTACGAAAATTATTTTATATACAAAAAATCAACGTTGTCATGGTTTTCTTAATTAAATATTATTACAAAACAGAACAAAACGTAAAAAACTTCAATTTCATTCGATTGCAAAACCGAGATTTTTGTAATGTGAAAATTCGTTTCTGTAATAAATTTACTTGAAATTACAGAAAAGTGTAAAATAATTAAATAACTATTTACAAAAATAAACCATTATTATTGTAAGTTAAGCGCGAAATCTTTAATATAATAATTTAACATAATTAATAAAACTCAAAACAATTATAATTTTTATTTATAAAACGGTTGGCATAAATAAAGCTTTTCATCGTAAAATATTTATCATCGTAGTTGCTGCGCGCTGAAAAACAATAATAGAAAAATGTCACATTTTTTCCAAATTTTTTGTTTTCTTATTTCAATTCGCTCTTATTCGGTTATTTTCAGTTCTAGGAGATTTCAATAATCTATTGAATCAGGCAGTATACATAATAAATTGTTAAATTTTAGTTAACAAACGTTTAGATTTTAATATTTAGCTTTAATTTATACTCAGCGACATCTTTTGATTGGTTTATTAATTGCGAAAAGCTCTATATTATAATGTTATTATTTTATGAAGCTCCGGTTTATTTTTACTACAGGATGAAACAGTATAGCCTGCGAATTTGTTGCGATGAAATTTTTAACAAATAACGAAAAAACAGTTTTCGAAGTTTGTTCATCAACAATGTTGTAATAGAATCCAGAACACAATAACCCCCATATTACATAGCTACTCAAAAAGCATTTTTTAACGAACGTTTGTTTTGGGAAAGAAATGCTGAAATTTTTGATGGAACACTCTATATTAATTTCTTACATACACATATAAACAAATTCTTATTTCTACAATAAAAAAAAATTTTTGTGGTAGACTAATTTAAATATTTTTGCGTTAATTCGACATAATATGACGCAATTTTAAAATATGCTTTTCCTGAATATTGAACTAACCATTCAAATTAAAAATTGAAATGAAGCATCAATGTTTTTATATGCAAAAAAGCATTTAAAAAAATATAAAAATACACTGATTGGTATGAAAAAGAACAAAAAGCTTCCCCTCTATGGAAAGCTCATGGAAAAAAATGGCGGAATGTTACGGCTCTTATATTAAGGAGGCTCTGGTATTATTCCGTAAAATGAAAAGAAAACATTTTGTGCTTTTCAGAACAGAAGCTCTCTAACAACAGAAATACAAAAAATGCTGTTCCTTATCTTACATCAATACTCAAATTCCTTTTATAAAAAAATATATAAATATTTTATGTTATTGTTCCTCTCTACTAAGATAAATTAGATTAAAGTCATTGTATCTATACTTCACGTTCGTCTTACAAGCTATCTAAAAAAATTGGTTTGTAATTAAAAATTAAGATTGATTTTTGTGTAATAAAATAAAAGATGAACACTGAAAGTATCAGGATCGAAAAAGACAAGACAAGCAGATAACAAATTTACTTCATTCTCATTTTTTGTTAGTGTTGTTAATGTTGCAAACCGATTATAAGAATGAGTGTGATTATGTCATTAATTATCACAACTATACCATAACGTAATAGAAGTATATCGAATTACTTTTAGTTTTTTTTTTTTTATTAAGATCAATATTGTTTACTGAATGGAATTATTAAAGTGGTCATATAAAATTAAATTCATTAGTTGAAATCTGCAACTATATACCATCGAATCAACATCAATTATTTGCAACCTCTTGTTGTACTGATAAGATTTTAATTTTATTTGGAACGATTCAGGAATAACCAGTCAGGTCAATTGTGTTTTTCGACTAATAAGCGTGTTTAAATATAGTCGGTCTTCTAGTAAATAGCGGGTAAGCTACGCATTTTAATTCGGAGTGATTAAAAAAAATCAAATTTATTCTAATCTTTATTGTTACAATTCCAAACTAAAACTACACTTAAATCTAACAATATCTTCTGTCTTCACTATTTTTTATAATTGTATCGGATTCTCGTGTAATTTAAGAACTAATGTTTTGCTGATGTCTCACCCGTGGCACGTTGTGGAATTGTTGTCAACTTGTTAAGAATCAACAATTTTATGTTTATAACGGATTCTCTAAGCAGTTAACTCTTCCCCTTTTAAAGATCCACGTGGGCCAGAATTCCAAATTATTTAGTTGAATTCCAGGTTGCGGCAGCTGATGGAAAATCTCTGATTGATGGGTTGATTTGTCAAAAAATCTTATATTATAATGATGTTCATATAAGTTGATCTTTATACATTTTGCCAGATTGAGATTCAGAGCGTCCTAAAATTTGTTCAGAAAACGGAACATTTTTTTTAAATGGTTGTAAAAAAAACACATATGAATTCTACATTTGATTTTAAATTCATATATTTTGTGATCAAACACAATTTCAAAATTACATTTATAATATTCAATATTTTTATGATTGTGAAGTACATACCAAAAATAATACCAAAAATTTACACTGTTAAATTTAAAAATATTCCAATTGGATTTGTTTTGTGGTGAAATTGAAACATTTTTAGATAATCTTTAACATTTATATTACAGAAGTCCCTAAGTCCCTTATAGTGTCGCTGTAAATATCAAATAATTTTCTAACGATTTGAGATAAACACGAGAAAATTGTAAATCGATTTACTAAACTTTTTTTAATTCTAAAGAAAGCTATTTAAGACCATGTTTCTATTTTTATATCTCCGATCCTAGAGATGTTCACGGGGTCTCACCTATACGACCGAATAGCTAAATCAAAACCCCACGTGTGTGGTGAACAAGATTTAATTATGATGATTTTTAACAAGTTCAGCGCATTTTTAAACAACTATGGTTTTTGATTTCAATCTATTTTCTAATTTTTCTATTACCCCTCCTAGTGATGTTCACAGTTTTTAAAATGTAATTTAGGATAGCGTAGATAAAATTGCAACACTGAAATGAACATAGATAGTTTAAGATGATATTTACTATGCCATACAGGCTACTTAAAAATTCCATGAATTTTAATAAATTTTCAAATTTTATTTCACCGATCCTGGAGATGTTCACGGGATCTTACATACATGGTGAGATAGATCAATCAAAACCCTATGAGTGTGGTGATAGGGATTTAATTATGATGATTTTTAACTTGTGCAGATACATTTTTACGTTTTCGGTTATATCCCATATACCAGAAATGTTCACGAGATCTCTTTCATATATTCGAATAGATCAGAAAATTACCTATCAATATTGTGAAAACAGGACACGAATGATGATTTTCACCTTGATTTTCAAAATTTAAAACTTCTTCATTTTCAATTTTTTTCTCAATTGGAAATTTTGGTATTTTCTCCAATAGGATGTTTACCCCATTGACATTCCCAAACAAGCGACGAACCCGATTTATTGTAATAATAATCAAATAACTGAAATCCTAGAGATGTTCACGGACTCACGTTTATACTATTGGATAGTACAAGGCTTCCACTTTCGATAGTTCCGGAAAGGGTTCAGTTATGATGATATTTACAGTGCCATACACGACTTAAAAGTTTCATGAAATAATTTGAGTAAATTTTCAAAATTTATTTTACGGAACGTAGAAATGTTCACGGGGTCTCACATACATGGTGAGATAGATCAATCAAAACCCTATGAGTGTGGTGAATGGGATCTAATTATGATGATTTTTAACTTGTGCAGAGACATTTTTACGTTTTCGGTTATATCCCATATACCAGAAATGTTCACGAGATCTCTTTCATATATTCGAATAGATCAGAAAATTACCTATCAATATTGTGAAAACAGGACACGAATGATGATTTTCACCTTGTTTTTCAAAATTTAAAACTTCTTCATTTTCAATTTTTTTCTCAATTGGAAATTTTGGTATTTTCTCCAATAGGATTTTTACCCCATTGACATTCCCAAACAAGCGACGAACCCGATTTATTGTAATAATAATCAAATAACTGAAATCCTAGAGATGTTCACGGACTCACGTTTATACTATTGGATAGTACAAGGCTTCCACTTTCGATAGTTCCGGAAAGGGTTCAGTTATGATGATATTTACAGTGCCATACACGACTTAAAAGTTTCATGAAATAATTTGAGTAAATTTTCAAAATTTATTTTACCGAACGTAGAGATGTTCACGGGGTCTCACATACATGGTGAGATAGATCAATCAAAACCCTATGAGTGTGGTGAATGGAATCTAATTATGATGATTTTTAACTTGTGCAGAGACATTTTTACGTTTTCGGTTATATCCCATATACCCGAAATGTTCACGAGATCTCTTTCATATATTCGAATAGATCAGAAAATTACCTATCAATATTGTGAAAACAGGACACGAATGATGATTTTCACCTTGATTTTCAAAATTTAAAACTTCTTCATTTTCAATTTTTTTCTCAATTGGAAATTTTGGTATTTTCTCCAATAGGATTTTTACCCCATTGACATTCCCAAACAAGCGACGAACCCGATTTATTGTAATAATAATCAAATAACTGAAATCCTAGAGATGTTCACGGACTCACGTTTATACTATTGGATAGTACAAGGCTTCCACTTTCGATAGTTCCGGAAAGGGTTCAGTTATGATGATATTTACAGTGCCATACACGACTTAAAAGTTTCATGAAATAATTTGAGTAAATTTTCAAAATTTATTTTACCGAACGTAGAAATGTTCACGGGGTCTCACATACATGGTGAGATAGATCAATCAAAACCCTATGAGTGTGGTGAATGGGATCTAATTATGATGATTTTTAACTTGTGCAGAGACATTTTTACGTTTTCGGTTATATCCCATATACCAGAAATGTTCACGAGATCTCTTTCATATATTCGAATAGATCAGAAAATTACCTATCAATATTGTGAAAACAGGACACGAATGATGATTTTCACCTTGTTTTTCAAAATTTAAAACTTCTTCATTTTCAAGTTTTTTCTCAATTGGAAATTTTGGTATTTTCTCCAATAGGATTTTTACCCCATTGACATTCCCAAACAAGCGACGAACCCGATTTATTGTAATAACAATCAAATAACTGAAATCCTAGAGATGTTCACGGACTCACGTTTATACTATTGGATAGTACAAGGCTTCCACTTTCGATAGTTCCGGAAAGGGTTCAGTTATGATGATATTTACAGTGCCATACACGACTTAAAAGTTTCATGAAATAATTTGAGTAAATTTTCAAAATTTATTTTACCGAACGTAGAGATGTTCACGGGGTCTCACATACATGGTGAGATAGATCAATCAAAACCCTATGAGTGTGGTGAATGGGATCTAATTATGATGATTTTTAACTTGTGCAGAGACATTTTTACGTTTTCGGTTATATTCCATATACCCGAAATGTTCACGAGATCTCTTTCATATATTCGAATAGATCAGAAAATTACCTATCAATATTGTGAAAACAGGACACGAATGATGATTTTCACCTTGATTTTCAAAATTTAAAACTTCTTCATTTTCAAGTTTTTTTCTCAATTGGAAATTTTGGTATTTTCTCCAATAGGATTTTTACCCCATCGACATTCCCAAACAAGCGACGAACCCGATTTATTGTAATAATAATCAAATAACTGAAATCCTAGAGATGTTCACGGACTCACGTTTATACTATTGGATAGTACAAGGCTTCGACTTTCGATAGTTCCGGAAAGGGTTCAGTTATGATGATATTTACAGTGCCATACACGACTTAAAAGTTTCATGAAATAATTTGAGTAAATTTTCAAAATTTATTTTACCGAACGTAGAGATGTTCACGGGGTCTCACATACATGGTGAGATAGATCAATCAAAACCCTATGAGTGTGGTGAATGGGATCTAATTATGATGATTTTTAACTTGTGCAGAGACATTTTTACGTTTTCGGTTATATTCCATATACCCGAAATGTTCACGAGATCTCTTTCATATATTCGAATAGATCAGAAAATTACCTATCAATATTGTGAAAACAGGACACGAATGATGATTTTCACCTTGATTTTCAAAATTTAAAACTTCTTCATTTTCAATTTTTTTCTCAATTGGAAATTTTGGTATTTTCTCCAATAGGATTTTTACCCCATTGACATTCCCAAACAAGCGACGAACCCGATTTATTGTAATAATAATCAAATAACTGAAATCCTAGAGATGTTCACGGACTCACGTTTATACTATTGGATAGTACAAGGCTTCGACTTTCGATAGTTCCGGAAAGGGTTCAGTTATGATGATATTTACAGTGCCATACACGACTTAAAAGTTTCATGAAATAATTTGAGTAAATTTTCAAAATTTATTTTACGGAACGTAGAAATGTTCACGGGGTCTCACATACATGGTGAGATAGATCAATCAAAACCCTATGAGTGTGGTGAATGGGATCTAATTATGATGATTTTTAACTTGTGCAGAGACATTTTTACGTTTTCGGTTATATCCCATATACCAGAAATGTACACGAGATCTCTTTCATATATTCGAATAGATCAGAAAATTACCTATCAATATTGTGAAAACAGGACACGAATGATGATTTTCACCTTGTTTTTCAAAATTTAAAACTTCTTCATTTTCAAGTTTTTTTCTCAATTGGAAATTTTGGTATTTTCTCCAATAGGATTTTTACCCCATCGACATTCCCAAACAAGCGACGAACCCGATTTATTGTAATAATAATCAAATAACTGAAATCCTAGAGATGTTCACGGACTCACGTTTATACTATTGGATAGTACAAGGCTTCGACTTTCGATAGTTCCGGAAAGGGTTCAGTTATGATGATATTTACAGTGCCATACACGACTTAAAAGTTTCATGAAATAATTTGAGTAAATTTTCAAAATTTATTTTACCGAACGTACAAATGTTCACGGGGTCTCACATACATGGTGAGATAGATCAATCAAAACCCTATGAGTGTGGTGAATGGGATCTAATTATGATGATTTTTAACTTGTGCAGAGACATTTTTACGTTTTCGGTTATATCCCATATACCAGAAATGTTCACGAGATCTCTTTCATATATTCGAATAGATCAGAAAATTACCTATCAATATTGTGAAAACAGGACACGAATGATGATTTTCACCTTGTTTTTCAAAATTTAAAACTTCTTCATTTCCAATTTTTTTTTCTCAATTGGAAATTTTGGTATTTTCTCCAATAGGATGTTTACCCCATTGACATTCCCAAACAAGCGACGAACCCGATTTATTGTAATAATAATCAAATAACTGAAATCCTAGAGATGTTCACGGACTCACGTTTATACTATTGGATAGTACAAGGCTTCGACTTTCGATAGTTCCGGAAAGGGTTCAGTTATGATGATATTTACAGTGCCATACACGACTTAAAAGTTTCATGAAATAATTTGAGTAAATTTTCAAAATTTATTTTACCGAACGTAGAAATGTTCACGGGGTCTCACATACAGGGTGAGATAGATCAATCAAAACCCTATGTGTGTTGTGAATGGGATCTAATTATGATGATTTTTAACTTGTGCAGAGACATTTTTACGTTTTCGGTTATATCCCATATACCAGAAATGTTCACGGGATCTGTTTCATATATTCGAATAGGTCAGAAAATTACCTATCAATATTGTGAAAATGGAGCACGAACATGAAGTTCAGATTACCTCATACTGATTACCCCCCCTACGTTGATAAATGTATAAAAGCTTAAAAATAAGATTAATTTTGCGAGGGAAATTGGTTCAGCCTTCTTCAGGCCTCTAACTTATTAATTCCTCCATGATATATGGTAAATCAGTAAATGTAGAGCCTCAATAACAGAGCTTTGAATTGTGGAATACTAGACCAAACTTTATGGAATGCATTCGAATTATTTTATCACCTGAATAGTTCCCGGGCTGCCATATAAATGGCACCACAATTTTTTAACCCATATGATTTTTAAATTCTACCAACCTTCAAATGGTACCTGTTAACATTTCATGACATTTCGATCATTAAGATTATATATAAGTTACAGTTGTTTTAATGACGCTACTTTAGTTAATTTCAAAACAATAAAAAAAAGAATTTCCCGTATTGATTAAACACTTTTTGATAGAAAAAATACCGATTAAGGAAAGCAGTAGCTTGATAAGTGTTATCCGAGTTCTGCACCAGGAAAATCAACCATCATTGACTGTTATGCTGAATTTAAACGTGGTCGTTTATCGACGGTCGAATTAACACGTGGTAACCACCGATGATGCACCACGGTCTAGATCCCCCAAATGAGGCTGTAACTCCAGAAAACATAAAAAAATCCAGGAAATTGTTTTGAAAGACCGTAAAGTGAAGTTGCGTGAGATAGCTGACATTGTAAAGATATCAGTGAGACGTGTTGGCCATATTTAGTATGAACATTTGTCTATGAGAAACCTGAAATTTGTTTGCTCACAATGGTTCAAAAACGAGAACACGTCGATGATTCCGTGCGCTGGGAAAGAGGTTTGGCTTCAATGAAGGAGTGATTGCTGAAACTGAAATTTATTTTGAAGATAAAGATAAATCGTTCTACAAGAAGGCATGTAAATGATAGTATGCGTTTGACTGATTGTATCACTCTAGGAGGAAATTATGATGAATAAAATGTATTTTTCAAAAAAAATTGTGTTTTCTATGTTAGATCGGGAACTTTTCAGACGATGTGGTAAATAAAAAACAATACACAGTGTTAATAAGTATTTTATTGTATATCTTAATGTTTATAACTTCAAATTAAAATTAGAAACTAAATTTTAAATTCAATATATATAAAAATTCATAATAATTATGGTATATGCTCTTAGTTTCAGTATTAGGTGCTACATAAATTTCAAAATTTCCCATAAATAATTAGTGTTGGGTTCACCCTTGTACTGTTGGGAATCATTCGGACTGTTGTGCGCAGATCATCGTGTTCTTCCCATATTCCGCTAGGTCGTATGATGTAGCTTTTATAATGTTTTATTGTATTATCATAATGGATAATGCCTTTTAAAAATATGATTTCTTCTGATAAGCGAAGATTTGCTTGTATTTTACTAATTTCAATGTCATAAATGTCTTCAAAATTTAGCGGTTGGACATCGACAACCAAAAACCCATTGATAGTATTAATTTTCAAATTGTTGCAAGTTTTTTTACACATAGGACATTTTATAAATCCAATATCAATTCTCTTTTCAATATCCTGCAAATCGTATTCGAAAAAATTATCTAAATTTATGGGTAAAGTGCGAAACTCTTTTGTGGATGAGTTACAATTTAATGTAACTTTGACAGTTTCGCTAATTAAATAAGTCCAAAGGTGCATTACGTTGGTCGTAGCGTCGATTTCAAATTCATTTTGTAAATGAACGTTGATCTGCAAATAGTCTAAGATTATGTAACTTCGTTCTACATAAATTATAGCGTTTATATAATATTGTTTAATATAATTATTAATAAAACGAAAAAACCTATTTGATACTATACTGTATACTGTAATTGTGTAAGTAGGTGAATAGGTAAATGGGTTAATGATGTAGAGTGAATGCGTGGTATCACAATGGGCTAAAAAGGTATAAGGCACTGTAAATATCATCATAATCGAACCCTTTCCGGAACTATCGAAAGTCGAAACCTTGTACTATCCAATAGTATAAACGTGAGTCCGTGAACATCTCTAGGATTTCAGTTATTTGATTGTTATTAAAATAAATCGGGTTCGTCGCTTGTTTGGGAATGTCAATGGGGTAAAAATCCTATTGGAGAAAATACCAAAATTTCCAATTGAGAAAAAAATTGAAAATGAAGAAGTTTTAAATTTTGAAAAACAAGGTGAAAATCATCATTCGTGTCCTGTTTTCACAATATTGATAGGTAATTTTCTGATCTATTCGAATATATGAAAGAGATCTCGTGAACATTTCTGGTATATGGGATATAACCGAAAACGTAAAAATGTCTCTGCACAAGTTAAAAATCATCATAATTAGATCCCATTCACCACACTCATAGGGTTTTGATTGATCTATCTCACCATGTATGTGAGACCCCGTGAACATCTCTACGTTCGGTAAAATAAATTTTGAAAATTTACTCAAATTATTTCATGAAACTTTTAAGTCGTGTATGGCACTGTAAATATCATCATAACTGAACCCTTTCCGGAACTATCGAAAGTCGAAGCCTTGTACTATCCAATAGTATAAACGTGAGTCCGTGAACATCTCTAGGATTTCAGTTATTTGATTATTATTACAATAAATCGGGTTCGTCGCTTGTTTGGGAATGTCAATGGGGTAAAAATCCTATTGGAGAAAATACCAAAATTTCCAATTGAGAAAAAAATTGAAAATGAAGAAGTTTTAAATTTTGAAAAACAAGGTGAAAATCATCATTCGTGTCCTGTTTTCACAATATTGATAGGTAATTTTCTGATCTATTCGAATATATGAAAGAGATCTCGTGAACATTTCTGGTATATGGGATATAACCGAAAACGTAAAAATGTCTCTGCACAAGTTAAAAATCATCATAATTAGATCCCATTCACCACACTCATAGGGTTTTGATTGATCTATCTCACCATGTATGTGAGACCCCGTGAACATTTCTACGTTCCGTAAAATAAATTTTGAAAATTTACTCAAATTATTTCATGAAACTTTTAAGTCGTGTATGGCACTGTAAATATCATCATAACTGAACCCTTTCCGGAACTATCGAAAGTCGAAGCCTTGTACTATCCAATAGTATAAACGTGAGTCCGTGAACATCTCTAGGATTTCAGTTATTTGATTATTATTACAATAAATCGGGTTCGTCGCTTGTTTGGGAATGTCAATGGGGTAAAAATCCTATTGGAGAAAATACCAAAATTTCCAATTGAGAAAAAAAATTGAAAATGAAGAAGTTTTAAATTTTGAAAAACAAGGTGAAAATCATCATTCGTGCTCCATTTTCACAATATTGATAGGTAATTTTCTGACCTATTCGAATATATGAAACAGATCTCGTGAACATTTCTGGTATATGGGATATAACCGAAAACGTAAAAATGTCTCTGCACAAGTTAAAAATCATCATAATTAGATCCCATTCACCACACTCATAGGGTTTTGATTGATCTATCTCACCATGTATGTGAGACCCCGTGAACATTTCTACGTTCGGTAAAATAAATTTTGAAAATTTACTCAAATTATTTCATGAAACTTTTAAGTCGTGTATGGCACTGTAAATATCATCATAACTGAACCCTTTCCGGAACTATCGAAAGTGGAAGCCTTGTACTATCCAATAGTATAAACGTGAGTCCGTGAACATCTCTAGGATTTCAGTTATTTGATTATTATTACAATAAATCGGGTTCGTCGCTTGTTTGGGAATGTCAATGGGGTAAAAATCCTATTGGAGAAAATACCAAAATTTCCAATTGAGAAAAAAATTGAAAATGAAGAAGTTTTAAATTTTGAAAAACAAGGTGAAAATCATCATTCGTGTCCTGTTTTCACAATATTGATAGGTAATTTTCTGATCTATTCGAATATATGAAAGAGATCTCGTGAACATTTCGGGTATATGGGATATAACCGAAAACGTAAAAATGTATCTGCACAAGTTAAAAATCATCATAATTAAATCCCTATCACCACACTCATAGGGTTTTGATTGATCTATCTCACCATGTATGTAAGATCCCGTGAACATCTCCAGGATCGGTGAAATAAAATTTGAAAATTTATTAAAATTCATGGAATTTTTAAGTAGCCTGTATGGCATAGTAAATATCATCTTAAACTATCTATGTTCATTTCAGTGTTGCAATTTTATCTACGCTATCCTAAATTACATTTTAAAAACTGTGAACATCACTAGGAGGGGTAATAGAAAAATTAGAAAATAGATTGAAATCAAAAACCATAGTTGTTTAAAAATGCGCTGAACTTGTTAAAAATCATCATAATTAAATCTTGTTCACCACACACGTGGGGTTTTGATTTAGCTATTCGGTCGTATAGGTGAGACCCCGTGAACATTTCTAGGATCGGAGATATAAAAATAGAAACATGGTCTTAAATAGCTTTCTTTAGAATTAAAAAAAGTTTAGTAAATCGATTTACAATTTTCTCGTGTTTATCTCAAATCGTTAGAAAATTATTTGATATTTACAGCGACACTATAAGGGACTTAGGGACTTCTGTAATATAAATGTTAAAGATTATCTAAAAATGTTTCAATTTCACCACAAAACAAATCCAATTGGAATATTTTTAAATTTAACAGTGTAAATTTTTGGTATTATTTTTGGTATGTACTTCACAATCATATATTTTTTAAAATAAATAAATAGAAAAAATAAATTTTTTTTATAATTATAATTTAAAATTAAACCATTTTTATGGTTTCTTATGGAATTCAGAGTAACTATTTCTGTCCTGGTTGAGGCATAAATGTTATTACATCTATATAAATAAAACAAAGTCGTGTTACTTACACCATTTATAACTGAAGAACGGCTGGACCGATTTTTATGATTTTTGTTTTGTTGGATTTGACTCCGTTCCGAATAGCATAATAACTATTAAAACATTGGAAAAATTCACCAAAAAAAAAGTTATCAAGAAAATTCATTTTCTCATATATTTAGTACATTTTGTTTTTTTTTATTTTGTTCGTCTCAATACAGTGGTGGTTTAGGAAAAAAGAAAAGTCGGAAAAACTCAAATGGGAAGCCCCAAAAATCTAATAAAAAAATCTTTTTTTTATATGAATTTTGTAGGTGTAGTTTGTATGTGACGAGTGGTGCAGTGGTTAAAGCTTCGGCGCTTGGACTGCAAGGTACTGGATACGAATCCGACTGGAGGCTGCATGCACATTTACCATTTTATTTTTTATCCAATTTTTTTTTATTTCATCTACTTATCTATATAAATAAAACAAACTCGGGTTAGTTACACCATTTATAACTGAAGAACGGCTGGACCAATTTTTATGATTTTTGTTTTGTTGGATTTGACTCCGTTCCGAATAGCATAATAACTATTAAAACATTGGAAAAATTCACCAAAAAAAAGTTATCAAGAAAATTCATTTTCTCATATATTTAGTACATTTTGTTTTTTTTATTTTGTTCGTCTCAATACAGTGGTGGTTTAGGAAAAAAGAAAAGTCGGAAAAACTCAAAAAGGAAGCCCCAAAAATCTAATAAAAAATCTTTTTTTTATATGAATTTTGTAGGTGCAGTTTGTATGTGACGAGTGGTGCAGTGGTTAAAGCTTCGGCGCTTGGACCGCAAGGTACTGGTTACGAATCCGACTGGAGGCTGCATGCACATTTCTACTTTATTTTATTTTTATCGTTTTCTCTGAACTTTTGCAATTTTGTCTCAACGAAGGACGAGCTCATCAACAAAGTTTTCCCGAACAATATTACTAACCACAAAAATCACAATTGGGTGAGTGAACGAGTAATTCTTGCGGCAAAGAACAAAAATGGGGATCACTTAAATTTCACAATTCAAAATCTAATCGTCGGTCCACTTCATTGCTTCAAATCTATCGACTGTGTGACAAACAAAGACGAATCAACCAACTGTCCAACTGAATTTTTAAACTCATTGGATCTGGCTGGCTTGCCCCCGCACAATTTACAACTGAAATTTGGTGTGTTGCCGGGAATCATCATGCTACAAAACCTGAATCAACCAAAACTATATAACGGAACGCGTTTTATTTTGAGAAATCTCAAGGAAAGTTCAAAGGTGAGGAAGTTCTCATTCCAAGAATTCTGATGATCCCAACCGATATGCCATTCGAGTTTAAACGAATTCAATTTCCGATTCGTCTTGCATTCGCCATGACGATCAACAAATCACAAGGCCCATCCTTGAGTGTTTGTGGCCTGAATCTAGAAAATGAATGTTTCTCTCACGGCCAATTGTACGTAGCATGTTCACGTGTCGACATACCATCCGCTTTGTTCGTTCTCGCACCTGACAATAAAACAAAAAATGTCGTATATCACAAGATGTTTTACTGAAGGGAATCGACCCTATTGCAACCTACTCAGGAAATAGTTTAAAAGAAAGTAGTGCAACAATGCTACGCGAATCATTTCGAATCAATTCAATAAAACGAATTCCTTGCTGCCACGTGAATTACATTCATTTCAATGTAATTAAAATATATTTCATTTTGATTGAATTTAATTAATTTTTAGTATTCATTTTATCCGCCCCGGAGGTCTCGGGTTCAATTCCCGGTAGTGACAAGGAAAAAATTGGACGGCTGGTTTAGGATCAATGAATTAATCACTCATTAGTCATTATCCGAAATGAAAATATGATTATTAAACCTCATTTAAGACGGCCAAATCTCTTAATGGGGTATAGTGCCAGAGAGAGAGTGAGAGAGAAATTCATTTTATCTTAATAAAAAAACTCAATTTAATTAAGCTATAATAACTTTAGCAACATTTATTGATTTTAAGGCGGTACGAAGTTCGTCGGGTCAGCTAGTTTCTAATATAAGAAATGTGTTTTCAAGGAACAATTAGGGTTTTTGCATCTTGTGCCTTCACTTCTTTGGTCATGAACAGGTAAATGTGATATTTTGTCATATTGCACATCTTTCAACGGTTCTGAATTTTACTACAATAATATTGAGTTGCAACGGATTCATTCTAGGATCTTCCACGTTTGCGAAATATCGTTGACTCATGTTCAATTAACAATTTTGCTAATTTCAATCGAAAATTTAGCAAATCTAAAATTTCTGATTTTTTCAATAAATTTTGTTCAGCACTGGCTTTATATTGTATCCGCAGCTACTTGTTACAGCCAGATCCACAAAATGAAATATGACACGGAGCATCCATTTTCAAGGTTAAATAAATATTCTATAATAGCTCATTAGTTGATCTTACGACGTTACGGACGTTAATGTATATTTTCTGTTTATTGTCCCATCGGCGAATTTCTTTCTGCTCTCCAATATCTACATAGTTAGATATTACGTGGACTTGTTTATTATCTTACCACTTGACAATGACAATCTTACCGTCCCTACTAATCAGTTCATCATTCGTGCCACATCCTTTGATGTCATGTATTAATATCATCAAAAAAATTTGAGCCACGTAAACGATTCAAACGAAAGGTTCCTACGATATTAATTTGCTTTCTTGCAGAATTTCAGTCAGTTGATATGATGAAAAATAATTATCATAAAACAGCTTATGACCTGGATTTGTTATTATTCCTTCGATGAGATGTAGCACCACTGAAGATCCAAATCCAAAATTTGTTTGATTTTTCTCCGATATACCATTGGATTTACCTTGACATACAATAAAATTAAACGGAAGATCATTTGAACCACATAGACCAAATATTTTAATACCCCCAAGGGTATGGTTTGCCTAATATACTGTTTTACATATAGGAACCTCGACGATGGCTCTTCGTTAGTAGAATTGAAAACTCTGTGACGAAAGAAAAATTCGAAGACTTTCTAAAAACTAAAATGAACTTGGATAACGCCGTGTGTATCAAAATTTCCCGCAACCAGGAAAACGGTCATATGTATGACTATACATCATTCCGTGTTAGTTTACCAGCACATATATTTTTAACTGCATTACATTCCACGTTGTGGCCTTCTGGACTACTGGTTAAAGAATTTGAATGGAAACGACGTCGCCAAAATTTTCGACTTATGGCACCAATCACCAACCTTTCTGAACATGAACTTAAGTTTCCAAAAAAGCAATCGGATTTTCGGAATCCTTAAACACCGGCGTGTTTCCTGAAAAATGGAAAATTTCAAAAATTACTCCAATTTTTAAATCGGGTAAACGTGAGGATATCTCATGCTACAGAGGAATATCAACTACATCATCAATTCCAAAATTATTTGAGTTAGTATTATGCAACAGTTTTAAATCCACAATTGCACGGCATATATCAATAAACCAGCATGGGTTTATGCCTGGCCGATCCACATCGACTAATCTGGTTGAATTCACCAGTAAACTAATTAACGAGATAGAAAAACACCGTCAAGTTGATGTAGCGTACACGGATTTTAGTAAAGCATTTGATTCTATCTGTCATCATAAAGCACTCCAGAGTTTATTCAATTTTGGGTTTTCTCTCGATTACATAAATTGGTTTAAATCATATCTATCAAACCGGTGCCAATTTGTGAAATTTGTGAAATTTGTGATAATGGGAAATGAAAAATCAAACGTTATTAAAGTTACATCTGGTGTTCCCCAAGGATCACACCTCGGGCCTTGGATTTTTATTGTTTTCATAGACCGAATAACCGAGATAATCAAAAACTCAGACGTGCTCATATTTGCAGATGATGTGAAAATTTTTCGTACTATTAATGGATTGTTAGATACGGAGAAACTTCAAGAAGACTTAGATAGATTAAGTGAGTGGTGTGATCGGAACTCACTATACTTAAATATTAAGAAATGCAAAATCATGTCTTTCCATCGTAAACGAAATCCAATAATTACTTCATACAAAGTCAACAACGAAGTACTGCAAAGAGTCAATGAGGTTATAGACTTAGGTGTTACATTTGTCGAAAACGCCAGTTTCAATAGGCATATTGAAAATTGTATTGCGAAAGCGAATGCCATGTTCGGATTTGTTAAAAGATGGACAAGTGAATTTAAGGATATCCAAACCTTATGTTCACTCTATTTCGCTTATGTTCGATCTCAACTGGAATACGCTGTAACGGTCTGGAATCCATACTATGCTGTACACATAAAAAGAATTGAAAGCATTCAAAAGAAGTTCCTGATTTTTTTGTTAAAGAAAAGTGACTGGGATTACGACCACAACTTACCATTCCATGAAAATGTGGCTCGCTTACCTCCATACACAACAAGATGCACAGATTACAAAATATGCACGCTTGAAAATAGACGACTTCTCTTGGGAGCAGCTTTTATTGGTAACGTTTTGCTTGGTCACGTAGATTCAGCTTACATCTTGGAAAACATATCAATTCACGTGCCATGCAGAACATTTAGAAACCATAAATTTTTAGAACACCATTCCACCAACTATGGAGAAAACAACCCAATTAATAGGATGTCTAAATCTTTCAACTTAATTGACGATGTATTTGACTTCAACTTATCAAAGGACAACTTTAAAAATATCCTGAAAGACTTTTTTCTAAATTTTTAATTGTTTAAACCAAAATTTGGTTTATATTTTTTTTTTTATTCTGTTTTAAAGTTTTTTGTTGTTTTAATATAATTTTAACTATAACTGTAAATAATCTGAAATCATACATGTATATTACAAAATAGATTTCTTAAAAAAAAAAAAAAAAAAAAAAAAAAAAAAAAAAAAAAAAAAAAAAAAAAATATAATTTTCATTTCTATTCGCCCATCACGTTTCCGTGTCAATTCCTACATTTGAATTCCAGTAAATACGCGTACGTGGAAATTTTAGACTGCCTATATGAAAATGTGAATAGTATTCTTGTAACCCACAGCAATATTTTGAGCAGCATGTAAATTCGTATAAAATACTGCTTTTTCAAAAAACTTATTATTGAAATATTCCGTAAAGTAAGTCAAGCGACTTTCCAGTTCTTTATTTTTGTTATTTCGCTCTTTTTCATATCCAAAATTTATTTCGTTGGTTTCAAAAGTTCTAGTGCCTCTTTCGCCAGTAAATGTTCGTTTTTCTTGTTTGCGTTAACTCGGCAGACTTCATCATATCAATAAATTCTGTACGTTTTCTAATACAGGATTTGATGCCGTTGCCAAAACGCTAATTGGTGCTTTAGCCATATCATTTACGATCGGATCTTGCTGATCATAGTTATCACCTTGTTCGGCTTGAGCTTCAAATATATTAGATACGACGTCAGTCTAAATCAAAATCAATTAATAATAAAATGCGTATGTTTATAAGTTGAAATTTCTCCCGTATCAATATCGACTAAATTATCTTCAATTTGAATCGAGCTTTGACTAACATTATCGTTAAATAATTCTATTTTACCAACCATTCTATTTTAACTGTATTTTATAAATTCGTGTTAATTATTTTACCCTTTGCTAATTCTGCGGGTCTGTGTTTCCTTGATTTCTTCCTTGACAATAGTATGCCGGTTGAATAGTACTTTTTGGATTCGTTCCTCCAAGTCTTCGTCTAATGATTCGACAATTTTGTTGTATTTCTTAGGAATTGTTTGCGCAGTATTCATTAAGGCAGTATTGATTTGGTTCATTATTGTTGTTACTAATTTCCGTTTGACTATTGACGAGTTTTTCGCAGTTTGTAGCTTCTGGTGACCCTGATATCCATTTCCATGTGGTCCTAATTCACTTGATTGATGATCTATTACGTATATTTTGACCTTTGAATTCCGATAATAGTTGGGTGATTTGTTCAATTGATAAATCATTTGGGTTTTAGGTTGCGTTTTAGGTTGCTAGATGCGATTGATTTCAGGTGAAATTTTGTGTATTATTTCCTTACTTAAATGTTACCGCAGCGGGTAATTGTTTTCGTAAATGTTCAGGGACGTTGTGGTAGTGCAAAGACAAGAGCTAAAAAAATTTATGTCAATGGAATTGACATAGAAATTGAAATTGAAATTGAAATTGAAATTGAAATTGAAATTGAAATTGAAATTGAAATTGAAATTGAAATTGAAATTGAAATTGAAATTGAAATTGAAATTGAAATTGAAATTGAAATTGAAATTGAAATTGAAATTGAAATTGAAATTGAAATTGAAATTGAAATTGAAATTGAAATTGAAATTGAAATTGAAATTGAAATTGAAATTGAAATTGAAATTGAAATTGAAATTGAAATTGAAATTTAAATTGAAATTGAAATTGAAATTGAAATTGAAATTGAAATTGAAATTGAAATTGAAATTGAAATTGAAATTGAAATTGAAATTGAAATTGAAATTGAAATTGAAATTGAAATTGAAATTGAAATTGAAATTGAAATTGAAATTGAAATTGAAATTGAAATTGAAATTGAAATTGAAATTGAAATTGAAATTGAAATTGAAATTGAAATTGAAATTGAAATTGAAATTGAAATTGAAATTGAAATTGAAATTGAAATTGAAATTGACTTCGAAAATATTTACACCAAACTAATTCCAACAGTAGATGAGAAAATAATATACTTTTAACACTATTTGACGTAGGCACTTTGCGAAATACACTAACAATTAATAAACACATTTCACTTAACACTCGTTTGTACATTCAGCAAAAAATTTTTTTTGTATACTTTAATTAAAAAATTGGTTCAAAATGTTTTAAAAAAATCAGTCGTTCGGTTTCAACTTGTTATCAGTGGCACTATTCTGGCTTTCCCTGGGAATAGGTAATTGGGAAAACTATTTACATAACATTTTTGTCTAAATTTAATTTTTCAGGCCTACCGAGAGGATACGTTTGTTGTTAATATTTTCAAAACAAAGTCCAATGGGAAAATAATTTTTCCCTACGAAAATTTTGGGGAACAAAAGTTTCCCAACTAACTTTGTTTTGAAAATATTTGCACTAAACTTATTCCTTCAGTAGGCCAGAAAAATATAATTTGGTCAAAAATACTAAGGAAATATTTTTTCCAATTCTCTAGTCCTAGGGAAAGCTAGAATAGTACTACCGATTAAGTAAGTAGAGTTTTTTGTGACGTAATTAAATAATAATCTTAAGGGAAATTCCGGCTTTCCAATTCAAAAACTAGGTCTCTCACATGCAAAATGTCTATTTGCTTTTAGACAAATAAAATAAAGCAGGCAAATGAAGTTGATTCCATAATAACTATGTACAGAAATACTGATCAAAGATGATGATTTATTTTTGAATTATAACTCACAATATTTGACCCCGTGGTTTAATAAATTCAACTTTGGAATTGCGGAAACAATTTTTATTCTGCAACACTTGTGGTTTTTGTTTTTTTTTTGGTCACCTCAACTAGGTTACTTAATAATTTTTATCGTCGTATTAATAGCTGATTGGCCAGTTGAATATAGCCAGGTATTTTTAATGATGTTCTAGTGTTGTGGCCCAAATTTACACTAAATCAAGCAACGGTTAGTTGATGTTGGTGGCTATGAATGTTGTCGCATCATTTTATTCTGCCATGCGTAAACAGTGATGGTTACCCAAATTTGACATTTTTTCTTTACCAGCCCAAAAATCACACCACCCAATCACTCTCTGTGGATACGTAGGTTTTCCATTATTTCTAGTAGATTTTCGTCAGCCTGATTCGATAAAATTGTTTGTTAACAAATTTGATGGTTTTATTTTTTCGGCTATCTGTATTTTTTTTACCATAAAAGTAAAAACCTTTTGCAAAATTCTGAATAAAGAGGTCGGTGGAATTTTTTGGTGCTGTGAACTACGATGATACCGGTTTCCTCAAATTTGGCAAAATTTTTTGACACAATTTTAACCACTACTGACTCTTTCACGGTAAATAAGAAATTTTCAACAAAGCACCATTAAACATTTTTTTGAAACCTTTAATGATCCATCCAAAAAATTAATTTTCTACTTGAAAACCACAAAACTAATTCGTCCTACAATAACAAAACTCTTCTACGTGTTAGACATTTCATCGACACTAAATTCAGCATAATTAAAATTAAAGAAAGAAACTTGAATTTTTTATGATTATGTGGTGGAGGCAGCAATGGCGGCGGCGAAGAACGATGAACCAAGAAAATCATGAAAAATGAAAGAAAATAAATTTGTAATAAAAATCTTAACCAAAACAATACTAAAAAAAATCCGAAAAACAATAATAAAACCTACATTGTGATGATCATTTCATTTCCATTTTACCTTTTTGTTGTTGTTATTATTGTTGTAAAGCTTTTATTACCACCTAAGGCCACTTTTTCCATACCAACAGATAAAACTTACCACCCGCACTCTTTTTTTATTCGCATCATTACATTATTATTTGGTTTTGTTTAATTCATGACGTAAGTATACAGAGGATATACAATATAATAAAGGTACACTATAAAAGCTCATGAAAGCAAATGCTTTTCTGCTTTAGTTCTTTTGATTCATTTTGTATATGAACAATAGTTTTAATTATTCAACTCAATTGAGAAACGAAAAAATGTTGTTGTACATTTCTTGGTACTTAGGCAAAGTATATATGCTCTAGAATATCGCATAACGTCTGAGTCGATGGATTTATTTTATATCTCGCATGTATCTTTAATGCTAAGCCTATAGAATGTTGTGTTGTTACAGAGCTATTAATAAAATCAAAATAAATTAAAATTTAAGAAAATCTGTAAAGCTTTTACAGTATAATATTAAAATAAATTGGCGAGTAGGGACCTACGATCTAGAGTAAACGAGTGCATAAAAACAAATCAGCTGAGTAAGTAGCTAGCAAACATGGAATTTATAATAAAGGGAGCTTGCTTCGGTTTTACATCTCGGAATAAATTGCTTAGCAAATGAGGAAAACCATAGTGAAAATATCCAAGAAGCAACCAGAACCATACATATTTTCTTGACTTTATGAAAATTGATTATTTTGGTTTTAATTAAATTTGAGTAGTTTCAAACATTTCTGTCAATCGTTTATAGATAGAAATTTAATTCTAATTTTTTAATTTTTTCAGGTCTCTTATAAGTTTCTCGTAGGTTTAGTACGTTTCTCATTAAAAGAATCATCTAATGGTCCGATACATTCTATGAGATCGCATGTGATCGAATGTTGTTCTTAAGATCGTGGATTATTTGTGGATAATTGCTACACTTAACTGTTCAACGCTATCAAATCGCATATGATCTTGGTAGCCAATTGACATCAGAATTTCTTGAAATTATGCAACCATAAAACTTGGTTCCCAATAAGTTGAGTGTTTCACCTTTGGCACCGTTTTGTATAGAAACCAAAGTTTATCATAATAAATTTCATTCAATTTTGGCCACAAAAAAACAGTACACGTTTAATTGTTGTGAACAATGCTTCAAACAAATTCTGTGCTCTTCACCAACATTTCCAGTTAGGGTTGTTACTGTTTCACAAGTACAATTTGAACGAGTGTGTTTATAAGCTCTACGACCTGCAACTAATCCAATTCCTTCAAATCGTTCAACACTGTTGTGAATTCCAGGCTTGGTAAGACCTCCGTGTTGACCAAAATCATCACATAATTTACGAAATGTTTTTTTTTTTACAGAAAGGCCATTCTCGTTATAGGTTTGGATGCAAAAGGCATTATTGTGTAATTGTAAACAAAAACGTGACTATAAATGCAATAGTTTTGAAATTTCATTTATCATAAAATTTTCAGTTTGCCATCGCACAGTAAATATTTTTTTTTGAGATTTTATAAATAGATCCCTTTCTGCTGTAAATTGGATTACTTGTTCCACTACTAAAAGCAAAATACTTTTAATACATTTTTTATTCACAATTAGGACCTTTTTATAAGCTGTCAATTAAACTTAATTTGCATTCTTGAGCTGACCCTTAAAAAATAAACAACCCTTATTCAATTTTTATAAGGAAACAATCGCATAATGTGTTCTTGAACAGTGACAACAAATTCGTTTTAAAATGGCAAAATTAAAAATTTCAATGTTGAGCTCACGAAATACGTGTATTTTAATTTTGGAGCAAGTACCCTTTAGCTCGAACATCACTGCCAACTTCTGAAGAGCAATAAAAGAATTATTTTAAAATTGAAAAATTTAATATTTGCATGTAGGATATGGCGTACAGATTAATAGGCTCCCGAAATACATGCATTGTATAAGAATGAAAACAAAGCACAAATTGCAAATAACAAACATTTTGTTTGTAACACAAAATAACAGCCATCGTTTCATGGTCGGCCCATAAGTTTTGCACTACAGGGGGTCGTAATTGTATTCCTTTTCATCACAGATCGTAATATGTTGAAGAAAATTCCTTTCTGCATCCTGCCCTTATCGAGATTCAAATCCGGTGCTTCCTTAACCAAACGCCAAAGTTTTAACCACTAATTTGGCGTAGATAATGTCGATAATTGGTAGAGTATGTATTCAATTCGTAGACAATGTAGAATATTATTGTTTGTATCGTTTTTCCGATTGTTTTTTGAATCCGATGATTAAATTATGGTAATTTTCATATTTTTGCAAGTAAATATAAAATTATTACAACACAGACCGATGAGATTAGCACGTTTAAAATAATTCAAGTATTTTCACATTTATTCAAAAAATCTCAAATTGTTGTTCGCAATGTTACAGCCATTACTAATCTCTCGGATTAAAGGACAAATGTAGGTACACCTTTTTTCTCTAACCAGAGAAATTACATTTTATTGCAACAGACGGCGGCACTATTTATCGATTTTTTTCGAAAATATAATTTAAATAATTTAAGTTTAAAACTGTAGATAAAATCAATCAGATGGGCAAGTAAGGCAAAAATAAAGTAATGCTTCTATGGATGAGTTTAGAGCCCAAATTCAAAAAACAGTGGTTAAAGCTGTGCCCTTTGCGTCAGGAGAATTCTGATAGGGGCACAATGCAATAAGAAATGTTCATCAACAAATTACGTATATGTGATGAAATGGAACGCAAGAATGATCCTCTGTCGGAGTGCAAAACTCGTGGGCCAATCCTTTCATGCCAATGTACTTTGCCAATGTATAGACTAGCATGGAGCTATGCAATGTGTAGATGGTGATAAAATTGGGCCTACAGCCGTACATATTCGAATTGGCAGGCGACTGCGTAGCGTAAGGGCGTGAAAAGCAAACTGCAAAAGAGTTGGGGGTGCTTCGGTTCCATAACGGATTGCAAATATTAAATAATTAAAAAAACAAAAATTTTACAAAATGTTTTTATTTTCCGCTTCGCTATTATAAAAAAAGTTGCAATAAGTGGTTAAATCATTGGATTTACTGTTTTATACAAAATTATACGATTTTCACGCAAACTTTTAAAGCTTTTTGGATATAAAAAATATTACCATGATTGTGTAAACATTTGAAGTTTTTCCTAACTAACACCATTTTAATTTTTAGGACAGTTTAGGAAAATGTTCCAAACATTTTATTTCGTGTAATTTTTGTCCAAGAATCCGGCATAACCAAAAGTTTTTCTACATCCAGCGTTGCTATTATAGAGCGTATTACCCAGAATTTCTCAAGAACAAATTCAACAAACTCTCTTAAAATTACAAAAATTAAATATTTAAATTTCGGTTACGATGTTCCCATTTATTAGCTCACGAAATCATTTCTCAACAACAAATTCCAAATTCGCTTAAAATTACAAAAAATAATTTCCATGTCGGATATAATGTCCCGCTTTATGAGATCACCAAGTTCGTGAAATTTTAATTTTGAGATACTAGCGCTGAACACGTATACCACCCACAATTACTCAAGAACAGATAACAAATCCATTTAAAATATTGCAAAAATTAAAAATTTTAGTTTTTGATATTCCTTATAAAAATTTTCTACATTGTCATAACATCACATCATAAACATAAGCGTTCGATTAACCAAAGCAAATATATTAATTCAGAAAACTATAATTTATTTGATTACATTCGATTTTGTATCTAAAAAGGATAAATAATGCCAAAAAGCCTATACTCGTTTATTGGAAAGTTCAAAACAAAACAAATTTATTTCCATTTAGTATTTTATTATTAAATATTTATTTATTTTCGAAAAAAAAATTTCGATTTGCGGATCTATATATTTCGGGAATTTATGATTATTTTCGACGGTATAGAATTAAGAACAAATGGTATTTTCAATACAAAGTTCCCCTTCAAGTCACTCGGAAATTTTTTAAGTGTCTTTCATGGAAAAAATTTCTCTAATTTATGTATAATGTTTGATACAGAATTCAAAAGGGTCAAAGTCATGAAAATGTGTTCCTGACTGCTGAAGAACTTGTAATTTACTGAGGTTTATGGTGCCTGCACGGTGGTCCTCCATCAACCTAGATCAATTGCTCGCGCTTTCGGGTTCTTTCTAAAAAACGTACACCAGATCGTTATTGCTAGAATACTTTTAGACCTTAGATGGCTGGGAGAATCGTTTCGATACGATGAGCCCATTGAATATGAATTGAATAGGAATTGAATATGAATTGAATATGAATTGAATATGAATTGAATATGAATTGAATATGAATTGAATATGAATTGAATATGAATTGAATATGAATTGAATATGAATTGAATATGAATTGAATATAAATTGAATATGAATTGAATATGAATAAAATATGATTTTTTTTTTTTTTTTTTTTAATATTACAATAAAATTATAATGTCAATTCCCCAATGGATTTACTGTCCTTTAAAGGGAAATTAACATTATAATAGACATATTTCTCATACATGTGTCAGATACATATATGCATTTCCAAGTTATACAATTTACAAAATGTAATTATTTACCAATTCTCTATAATAAATCTTTAATTGTTTCTTGAATTGATGAATATTCATTACGGTTTTCAATGACTCAGGCAATCTGTTGTAAATTGAGGGACCGAAAAATCGGATTGATCTGCATCCAAATTCGTTAGTAATAGATCCGCATGATATGTTATTAGCAAATCTGGTTCCATATTTATGATTACTATTACTAAATTCTAAATTAGATAAGGTAGAAGAGACATTTAATGTCCTGTACATATACAATGAAACTTGGTAATCATACAGCGCACCCAACGGCAAAATTCCTTTGGATTCATATAAAAAATATAAAAATATAAAAATAATTCATATAAAAATAATTGAATATGAATTGAATATGAGATTAATATGAATTAAATATGATGTTGAATATGAATTAAATATGAATTGAATATGAACTGAATATGAATTGAATATGAATTGAATATGAATTGATAATGAATTAAATATGAATTGAATATGAATTGAATATGAATTGAATATGAATTGAATATGAATTGAATATGAATTGAATATGAATTGAATATGAATTGAATATGAATTGAATATGAATTGAATATGAATTGAATATGAATTGAATATGAATTGAATATGAATTGAATATGAATTGAATATGAATTGAATATGAATTGAATATGAATTGAATATGAATTGAATATGAATTGAATATGAATTGATAATGAATTGAATATGAATTGAATATGAATTGAATATGAATTGAATATTAATTGAATATGAATTGAATATGAATTTAATATGAATTGAATATGAATTGAATATGAATTTAATATGAATTGAATATGAATTGAATATGAATTGAATATGAATTGAATATGAATTGAATATGAATTGAATATGAATTGAATATGAATTGAATATGAATTGAATATGAATTGAATATGAATTGAATATGAATTGAATATGAATTGAATATGAATTGAATATGAATTGAATATGAATTGAATATGAATTGAATATGAATTGAATATGAATTGAATATGAATTGAATATGAATTGAATATGAATTGAATATGAATTGAATATGAATTGAATATGAATTGAATATGAATTGAATATGAATTGAATATGAATTGAATATGAATTGAATATGAATTGAATATGAATTGAATATGAATTGAATATGAATTGAATATGAATTGAATATGAATTGAATATGAATTGAATATGAATTGAATATGAATTGAATATGAATTGAATATGAATTGAATATGAATTGAATATGAATTGAATATGAATTGAATATGAATTGAATATGAATTGAATATGAATTGAATATGAATTGAATATGAATTGAATATGAATTGAATATGAATTGAATATGAATTGAATATGAATTGAATATGAATTGAATATGAATTGAATATGAATTGAATATGAATTGAATATGAATTGAATATGAATTGAATATGAATTGAATATGAATTGAATATGAATTGAATATGAATTGAATATGAATTGAATATGAATTGAATATGAATTGAATATGAATTGAATATGAATTGAATATGAATTGAATATGAATTGAATATGAATTGAATATGAAATAAATCAATGCATTCTCAGATGCATCTCTTATTGGTAGGATTTCGGTTGATTTTCTAGTTGCCTGTTGTACGCGTTTCAAACACATTGATCTAGTGTGCCTGAATGTTTCATGTTGCTACAGCCTCTTCTGTTTCCTTGAAAATTATTTCAGTGTGTTGTCTACGGTCACTCACTGCCATTTTCTTGATTTCTATAATGTTGCGTACCTTTGTGTTGACGTTTATTTTGTTGGCACATGTGTAACTTGAGCTGCAGGCATTCTTCAATTTGCTACCAAGTTTTGCCACGGACCTTTAGGTTTCTTCGATTTGTTTTCACTATTTCTTCTTCACGGATGGCTGCTTTTACATTGGTTTGGTAAACTGAGAGGTTGAGTGTTTTACAGAATGTGTTTCTGTTAAATAAATAATCTGTCAGTGTTGGAAATAAAATATCCGTTCTATATTTTGCATTTGGTTGGAAGTGATATATCTGTTCTAATTTTTGCATTGAAATATTCTTGTATTATAGTGATTATATGTATATGTTCCTGGTGTGGCTGTTGTTAGTCATAAGAATATCGCGTCGAGAAAAATAGCTGCTGAAGTCATATCAGCTGAAAACGGTGGCTATTCTATGATATTTTTTGAGTTTTTGGCAAGAAATGGCGTTCCATTGTTGTTGTGGTGCAAATTACATGAGCTTTTTTCCACAACCTCTCAAATACATAATGCCCAGAAAATAAACTTTATTTACTGACTCACTTTCTGGCAAGAATTTCGAATGCACAACCCCGGGATAATGAAAGAAAACAGTCAACATCACGTGACTTTTGATCGACTTTAACGTGGTTTTTTCGGTTTCGGCTCAGTTGGAAACTTCCATTGCGAAGCTTCTTGACTATGTTTTTCATATAAAACTCGTAAACCTTTGCCTCACCACTAGTTATAATTCGTTTAATGAATATGGGGCCAGAATTGACTCGTTCTAGCATATCTTCAGCGGCCTTTTCTCGATTGAATTTTTGAAGAAAATTCAGGACTTTCAGAACTAGTTGAGCGGCAACGCGTTTTACGCCCAAACAAAAGTGTACAATGGTACTAATTGATTCGCGACACACGGAAGCTTCGGTTGTTAAATCTTTCTCAATAATACCATAAATAACGATTTTTCGTTACTTTCTTCACTTCATTAATGTAACTTCATTTGAGGTTGACTAGAGCGAGACAAATTTTCCAGAAAGAATGAATGCTGTTGAATGCACTGTACCCATAAAGTCGATTCACTGTAAGTCTTCTGTAAAATTTTCAGCAATTCAACATACGAAATTCTATTTGCAATACAAAATTTGAGACAAATTCTTTGTTCAATTTTCGCGTTGTGCAAATTATCATATGCCTCCAGGGTTCGCAACCAAACCGGAAAATAATTTAATATACATCCAAGGTCCACGTTGATTTGCATTAAACTGACAGTTTGGCATGATGTGATGTGGAAATTTTTTGCACAACCAGATTCGTTCCTGTATAATTATTTTCAACACGATCACATATTTCATATTTTTAATATTAGTCGGCAAATTTTGATTAATAGATTTACAGGCTTCTAAACACTTTAATTAAGCGAAAATTGATGAACTTGCAAATCATACAACAATATATTAACTATGATGTTTCTGGTCAAAATATGCTACGTAAAAGAAGATACTTTTTTAATCTAATAGGGAAGGCATATGAAGAAATAGGTTTGGCAAAAGCAAAATCGAATTTATGTTAAACTTATCAGAAAACTAATAAGGAAAATTTGCAAATTGGTACACAATCCACTGTTGCATGTATGTGTTTCGAATGTTTCGCCGTTTACAAAAAATGTCTCGCTGACCGCCGAATTTATCGTGATGTACTAGAAAAAAATGATGTACTGATTTTTTACATAATTTAGAAAGCCATAGTGTTGGAATTGAGCTCTTAATTTGTTTAGAAATAATTTTAACCAAAAGGAACGAACCAGGGATACGATACGTCGGCATAAGGTAAGATAATCGCGAGGATCACCTCTATTGAAACACAAACTTTATTTGTGCTTAATGTAGATTAAAGAATTTTGAAATTACTAGGAAACTCAAACTTGCTATTAAAATTAAAAAAAAGTCGAATCCTCGTAGTCAAGCAGAAAAATTTCATGAGTACCCATTTCGTTTTACTATATTGCATTTACAGTTTAAGTTTTGAATTAGTAGAACGCCAAAGTATGTTTAACTGAAAATGCTGTGCACAAAAATTCTGATGTTTAATAAAAAAGTAATCTGGACGATCCAGAGTAAAGACTATATGAGGTAATGGTATATTGTTTAAAAGTTTAGACAGACGTTTCTAAGATTAGTAAACCTGTCAAAAGTACGGTATAACGACAAAACTAAAATAATTCAATAACATTAACCACATTCCTTATCCTACATATGAGTGGAGTTTTATCTACAATTCCCAATGCTCTGTGCATCATCCACTTACTTAAAAGAGTGGTACAAAAATGAAACAATTTTTCTTTTTTAATAATGAAAATAATTTTATCCATCTGACATCGTAATTTTTCTATTTTCTAAACACTATACAATACCAAATTTAATTAATTATTTTTATATCTTTATATACTTTTGTGCAGAGTGTTCTGTTATTGTAACAATTTCCGTGCATTGTATTGTGCCAATATTATGTTTTTATACATAGTTTGGTTTAACCGTACTCTATATATGTTTTAGTGTTGCACTGCGAGTACATAACTGGAATTTTTTCAGGTGTTATAAAAAATTGGGATTTTATAACTCACCTCGAGCTATCCACATCCAGCTGTACTTGAAAAGTGAGAAAATTAATTATGTTACATATACTACATTGTTGTCCTTAACACATAAATACATTGTATTCGTTAAAAACGTTTTTATACTTAGTTTGCTCTCGTTTAATTAAATCTACCAATTTATCCGGACTCTCCGGAACCATATCGTAATAAATAGCATTTTGAGACCAAAATCGTAATGATTTTTATTGTTATCGTAGAAACAATGTATAGTTAAAAACGTATACGAGAATTTTGCTGTCGACTTGAAAGTGATAATGATGCGGTAATGAAAATTTTTTTTTACTTAAATATCTTAAATATATGGATAAGTATAAGATAAAATTGAGAGTGGGGTGAAATATATAATTTGTATACCCACCCGCATACTTATAAAAAGACTTTATTATTTTTATAAGGAACACAAAAAAACTATATTACAACAACAAACAATATAAATCGGTATATACTATAGGAACAAAGTGAAATAGATGGAAAATTTATTTAATGTTGCTGGAGCTTTTTTCGTATCGTTTCGTTTTTTTTTTTTTAATTTTTAAAGTCAAACAAGATGTGTCTTAAGAGAAACAGATGTTTTGAAATGAAAATTGAAAATTTAATTTTTAGTTCAATCTGTTTTTGTTGTGTTTCTTTTTTTTTTTTTTTTGAATGGTAGTTCCTTGCTACAGTCAGTCTTAAGTTTCTGTATTGTTAAATTTTGAAACAACGTATATAGAGCTTTTTCTTTATTCAACCAGTTTTTATCTGCTCTATACAACGCTATACATTTTTTTGGTTTTTCTCATTTATCAATTTCAAATTATTTTCGCTTTTGCTCTACCATCATAATAGGTATACTGCAGGTTTTTTGTTTAAGATATATAGTGATATTACATCATTTAACTTTACAAGTAGATTAAACGTCGGAACTAAAGAAATAGCTATATCAAGATTAAACTGTAAAAATCAATCAATAATGTGGTGGATTTCAATGGTTTGGTTTGACTAATCGCTTATCATCGTAATTAAAATAGTTCTGTCTATTGGCAGAAGAAGTTTCACTCTTACGTCCAACAAATTTTTGGTAGAGTTCTATGTTTTGAAACTAGTGCCTCATTACTTGTCCTTTGAAGTTAAATGGTTCATCGGAATCCTATTTTTTATGTTTGCTTACAGGTTTTTGCAATACCTTAATGGATACGATCAAATTTTTTGATTTTATTTATTACTTCGTTCTATCTACTACATATCTACTAAATTTATTTATTTAACTTAAAAAATTTGAACTAAATATTAAAGTATGTACTATATTACCACAGATAAAGAGACAGATATACATCTTCCTCCACCAAATGTTACATATGAACATTCAATCTATGAAATTATATCCAACTCAAATCTGGCCCGATTAGAGAAGGACATTATAATACAATATTATATATGTCGCTCCTCTTTTATTTTGTTATGACTGTGTTAGTCTACAAAATGATTTTTTTAATTCATAAATAGAAATAAAAGGAAAACAAATCGTCGTATTTTTTACGAACTATACGATTCCCTACCACTACATATAAAGTAAAATCACATTATACAGTAAACATACATATTTCGTCGATATTATAATTTCTAGTTATACGTGAACATAAACAAAATGTGTAGCTCGGTGTTTACTGTATGCAATACAAAATCAAAATACGGTACTTTATGAAAAAAAAACAAGAAACGAAAACACAATTTGAACACATACAAATAGGTTCAACGTATAAACGAAGTATGAGAGATTGGTTTGTGTGCTTTTGGTTCTCGGCATACAAGATGATTTTTTTCATAAATGAAAAACATATTCGCATAAAAAATTAGAAACAGAAAATAAAAATTATATCGTACCACTACATTTAAACAAATGTGTGTGTGCACGCAAAATTTTTGTTAAATTGACGTAAGATAATTAAATTATGTTGATTTCATCGTTTTGAATCATTTAAGCTTTTTCAAGGATGTCATTTATAGCATACTTATCCATATTTCGTGTGTGTATGGGATTGTTGATCTATGCAAAATATGTAAATGCATTTTTATTTTTATTGGTTAGTTAACTTATATCATCCTTTATAAAACTAAATATGTGAATTCTAGTTGATTTCTCATCGAGGTTGATTAAGGGACCACATTTACAATAGTTTTCTTTCAGATCACGATCGGTCAGCGATTTTCACATTGGTACATTTATCCAATATGACGCTCGAGTTCCGACTAAACAAATGTTTTCCTTTTATTTTATTAATTATCAGAGTGAGATCGTTGTAATAAATTTGGTTGTCACTAAAGAGATATGTTCACAGACGTTATTTAATTTTTCAAATTTTTTCGACTATGGATTTTGAACTTGTTCTGGAATATGGCCACCTTGGACTCGTTTATCTCTTAACCGATTATAAAGGGATTTTGTTTGTTGGATGGAAATAAGATTCATAAACAGTTTTTAGAAGAAGTTCTGGAATATGGCCATCTGGGAAGCAACTGAGGCATTTCTTAGCTGATTATGTTGGGATTGGATATGTTGGATGGAAATAGGATTCTTAAATTATTATTGAAGGAATTTCTGGAATATGGGCACCTGGGCCGGAATTCGTTCAATTCTTAACTCTTTATGATGGGTTTGGATATGTTGGATTTAAATGGGATTATTAAATGATTTTTGGAAGAAGTTCTGGAAAAGGTCCACCTGAGACGGAAATTGTTCAATTCTTAACTGATTATGATTTGATTGGGTATGCTGGATGGAAATGGGATTGTTAAATGTTTTTTTGGAAGAGGTTCTGGAATATGGTCATCTGGGGTGAAACTTGTTCAATTCTTAACCGATCATGATGGGATTGGGTATGCTGGATTCAAATGGGATTACTAAATGATTTTTGGAAGAAGCTCTAGAATATGGCCATCTGGGACGGAAATCGTTCAATTCTTAACCGATTATGATGGGATTGGGTATGCTTGATGGAAATGGGATTATTAAATAATTTTTGGAAGAAGTTCTGGAATATGGCCACCTGGGCCGGCACTCGTTTAATCCAATTATGATAAGATTTTGTTTTTTGGATGGATAATAAATCTCTGTATTAACAATTTTTGGAAGAAGTTCTGGAATATAGTCATTTGGGATGGAACTCTTCTTCTTAACCGATTATGTTTGAATTCGGTATGTGAAATTGAAATGGGATTGTTAAATGATTTATGGAAGAAGTTGTAGAATATGGCCACCTAGGACAGATCTCGTCATTTTTTAACCATTTTTGATGGGATTGGGTATGTCGAATGGGAAAGGAACTCTTAAATGATTTGTTTAAGAAATTCTGGAATATCGCCAGTAAACTCGTTAATTTAAACTAGAGCGGAACTCAATAAAAAGCAGGCATTTTTTTAAGCAATTGGATCGTGATGGTAACATATTTCTGGCAAGGCTGGATGCCTTTACATCTATCACCAGTAGGTAACCCACTCATGTGATTAGTTGGTTGAGCGGCAAGTCAACTATTTATTCTCACAAAAAAATCACCCTACACAAAGGGCTCGGATAAATTTATATTATTCTCATCAACAACGACCTCGAAAACTGGGGCCATGTCATGATTTCCATGGCGAATCGTAAAATATTTCGATAAATTTTTTTTCGATCCGCTTCAACTTTCATATTATGAATTTCGCTATCAAAAAGACTGTAACCGCGCTTATTTTATGACATAAACACATTCATTTTATGTCAGCTAACTTGACATTTATCAGTGTAAACAACATTACTTTGTGATTAATTTTGACTTTTAGATTTGTGATTTGAGGTTTTAGTGTTGATTTAAATATTTTTGGGTTATTTTTAATATTTCTTCAATAAAAATGTATCACTTTTCTTACCCTTCACAAATTCCAAAAATAATTTATCATAGAAATCTAAACATTTTCTACAAATAAATATAAACATTATTTTTATTGTTACTTACATTAATTATAAAGTTTTATAATATGAAAGTGCAAAATACAACAAACAATTGCCAACACAATAAAGAATATTAAATCGAAAAAATATCCGCCACCTTTTTGATGGCGGAACTTTTCTCGCTATCGGATAGATGGCGAAATGTTATCGTGTTTGGTGATCGCCAAATCCACGATATCGTGTGAAAATCGTTTTGAGGCGGAAATCAAGATAGGGCCCCTGTTCACGGGAACTTGGAATATGATGACTTCTAAGATCATGAAAACTTCAGGATCTTTTGGATCAAGCAAAAATTTACAGTTTTGAGCTACTCGCAATACAAGAGCGCATAATCAATTTGACCATATTCCAGGACTTTTTCAAAAAATTATTTGATAATCTCATTGCATTCACAATGCCCAATTTCTGTCCTAGAAGGTCATACTCCAGAATTTCTTCCAAAAATTGTTTAGTAATCCCATTTCCATCTAACATATATGCATACATATCTAATATCCATCTAACATATATACCCAATTCCAACATAATCGGTTAAGGAATTAAAGAGTTCAGTCCCAGATGGCTTTATTCCAGAACTTCTTTCAAAAATCATTTAATAATCCCATTTCCATTCAACATACTAAATCCTATCATAATCAGTTAAGAATTTAACGAGTTCCGTCCCAGATGGCTATATTCTGTAACTTCTTCCAAAAATCATTTAAGAATCCCATTTCAATTCAACATACCCAATCCCAACATAATCAGCTAAGAAATGCCTGAGTTGCTTCCCAGATGGCCATATTCCAGAACTTCTTCTTAAAACTGTTTATGAATCTTATTTCCATCCAACAAACAAAATCCTTTCATAATCGGTTAAGAGATAAACGAGTCCAAGGTGGCCATATTCCAGAACAAGTTCAAAATCCGTAGTCGAAAAAATTTGAAAAATTAAATAACGTCTGTGAACATATCTCTTTAGTGACAACCAAATTTATTACAACGATCTCACTCTGATAATTAATAAAATAAAAGGAAAACATTTTTTTAGTCGGAACTCGAGCGTCATATTGGATAAATGTACCAATGTGAAAATCGCTGACCGATCGTGATCTGAAAGAAAACTATTGTAAATGTGGTCCCTTAATCAACCTCGATGAGAAATCAACTAGAATTCACATATTTAGTTTTATAAAGGATGATATAAGTTAACTAACCAATAAAAATAAAAATGCATTTACATATTTTGCATAGATCAACAATCCCATACACACACGAAATATGGATAAGTATGCTATAAATGACATCCTTGAAAAAGCTTAAATGATTCAAAACGATGAAATCAACATAATTTAATTATCTTACGTCAATTTAACAAAAATTTTGCGTGCACACACACATTTGTTTAAATGTAGTGGTACGATATAATTTTTATTTTCTGTTTCTAATTTTTTATGCGAATATGTTTTTCATTTATGAAAAAAATCATCTTGTATGCCGAGAACCAAAAGCACACAAACCAATCTCTCATACGTCGTTTATACATTGAACCTATTTGTATGTGTTCAAATTGTGTTTTCGTTTCTTGTTTTTTTTTCATAAAGTACCGTATTTTGATTTTGTATTGCATACAGTAACACCGAGTTACACATTTTCTTTATGTTCATGTATAACTAGAAATTATAATATCGACGAAATATGTATGTTTACTGTATAATGTGATTTTACTTTATATGTAGTGGTATGGAATCGTATAGTTCGTAAAAATACGACGATTTGTTTTCCTTTTATTTCTATTTATGAATTTAAAAAATCATTTTGTAGACTAACACAGTCATTACAAAATAAAAGAGGAGCGACATATATAATATTGTATTATATTGTCCTTCTCTAATCGGGCCAGATTTGAGTTGGATATAATTTCATAGATTAAATGTTCATATGTAACATTTGGTGGAGGAAGATGTATATCTGTCTCTTTATCTGTGATATTACTATAAAAAAATTATAAAAAAACATTTTTTTTTTAAAAAGATGACGAATTGATTGGTTAGCTGATTTTTACAGAATTTAGAAAGGACCCCGCACAAACCTTATGAAAATTGAATTACGGTCAAATGATTTGAAATTTTCAGAATAGTTTCTTCAAACTTATGCTGATCAAAAGTCTCTACGCGCTCAAAGTGCCTAGATGCTGTTGAAGCCGAGTTTTAAGCGATGGAAAGTTGAAAAACTTCATTATTATACGCATCATTATACGCATCATATTTTTCCACCGTAAAATTTAAAATAATTGGTTTTCATTACTTTTTTTTTGTATATTTGTGTTTTTTGTTTTTATTTAAATATATGCACCATCTGGTTGTAATTTGTTTGTTTGTGCGATTTTAGCTGAAACAAAAAGGATTTTAAATAAATATTTCATTATGCGCACGTTAATATTCGTATATATATCTGCGATCGAAACGTATTAAAATATTAGTTTTTCCATCGCTTAAAACTCGGCTTCAACAGCATCTAGGCACTTTGAGCGCGTAGAGACTTTTGATCAGCATAACTTGAAAAAACTATTCTGAAAATTTCAAATCATTTGACCGTAATTCAATTTCCATAAGGTTTGCGCGGGGTCCTTTCTGTTTTATTTGATTTTCTCTTTGGGATTTACGAATTTTTCCATAGATAAGTGTACTGGTTTATTAACTTCTGATACCTCGCGGCAACCTGCTTTACAGCAAATATTTTGTGGTGTATTATTCATGTTAATGAATCTATAGAATAAATATATTAAATTTTATTATTACTTTATCTTTTGTAAATAAATTTCTTACTTCAATTTTTGTTGTTGTTGATTTTGTTATGACACGTTTAGTGTTAAAGAAATGTCAATTTATGACATTTACAAAAGGTATAATGAGTACGTTTTATTTATAAATATAGTTAGTATAATTGTTATAACTGGTATACAGTTTGGCCTCAGTTGAAACATTGAATAATAGAGACCTTAGCCAGGTTGTATACCAGTAAAATTGCATATTAGGTTTGGTTTTAAATTTTTCACGTAAGAGTTAGAGCTTTTGTTGAAATCATTGTTAAAAAAAGCTAAGACACATTTTATCAACAGATAAAATTGTATTTATTAAAAAATCAGTTAATTAAAAAATAAATAAATCAATTATGTTTATAAATGAAAGTAAATGATTAGTGAAATTATTATAGACCCTGCTGCCTTTCTATCTTCGATTATAGGAGTACTGAAGATAGATAAAAATATATAAATATATATAACGGGTGATTTTTTAAGAGCTTGAGAACTTTTTTTTAAAAAAAAACGCATAAAATTTGCAAAATCTCATCGGTTCTTTATTTGAAACGTTAGATTGGTCCATGACATTTACTTTTTGAAGATAATTTCATTTAAATGTTGACCGCGGCTGCGTCTTAGGTGGTCCATTCGGAAAGTCCAATTTTGGGCAACTTTTTCGAGCATTTCGGCCGGAATAGCCCGAATTTCTTCGGAAATGTTGTCTTCCAAAACTGGAATAGTTGCTGGCTTATTTCTGTAGACTTTAGACTTGACGTAGCCCCACAAAAAATAGTCTAAAGGCGTCAAATCGCATGATCTTGGTGGCCAACTTACCGGGCCATTTCTTGAGATGAATTGTTCTCCGAAGTTTTCCCTCAAAATGGCCATAGAATCGCGAGCTGTGTGGCATGTAGCGCCATCTTGTTGAAACCACATGTCAACTAAGTTCAGTTCTTCCATTTTTGGCAACAAAAAGTTTGTTAGCATCGAACGATAGCGATCGCCATTCACCGTAACGTTGCGTCCAACAGCATCTTTGAAAAAATACGGTCCAATGATTCCACCAGCGTACAAACCACACCAAACAGTGCATTTTTCGGGATGCATGGGCAGTTCTTGAACGGCTTCTGGTTGCTCTTCACTCCAAATGCGGCAATTTTGCTTATTTACGTAGCCATTCAACCAGAAATGAGCCTCATCGCTGAACAAAATTTGTCGATAAAAAAGCGGATTTTCTGCCAACTTTTCTAGGGCCCATTCACTGAAAATTCGACGTTGTGGCAGATCGTTCGGCTTCAGTTCTTGCAGGAGCTGTATTTTATACGGTTTTACACCAAGATCTTTGCGTAAAATCTTCCATGTCGTCGAATAACACAAACCCAATTGCTGCGAACGGCGACGAATCGACATTTCACGGTCTTCAGCAACACTCTCAGAAACAGACGCAATATTCTCTTCTGTACGCACTGTACGCATTCGTGTGGTTGGTTTAATGTCCAATAAAGTAAACTGAGTGCGAAACTTGGTCACAATCGCATTAATTGTTTGCTCACTTGGTCGATTATGTAGACCATAAATCGGACGTAAATCGCGAAACACTTTTCGAACCGAACACTGATTTTTGTAATATAATTCAATTATTTGCAAGCGTTGCTCGTTAGTAAGTCTATTCATTATGAAATGTCAAAGCATACTGAGCATCTTTCTCTTTGACACCTTGTCTGAAATCCCGTGTGATCTGTCAAATACTAATGCATGAAAATCCTAACCACAAAAAAATCACCCTTTAAAAGTAATAAAATATATTATATATATATACTATATTCAATATACTATATGTACAACTCCTAAAGTGGTGATCCCGTTTAAAGTTATGTCACGGGCAGCAGTCAACTAATATAATTTATGTAACACATTTACATCAGCAACATTCAATACAATATTGCAACTAGTCTCAAGAGGGAGCATTTTAACAGCCAGGTGCTATTTAAATCATCCCGAATCTAAATCATTCCGTGAATTAAGTTCAACCAACTTCAAGAAGGAGCGTTCTGGAAGCAGCCGGGAGTTATACAATCGGAATTTACGGAAGCAGCTAGCCGTTTAAAATAATTAAAATTGTAAGTACTAATTATATTTTTAGTAAAGCGTACTTACTTTCCGCCGATTGTTTACATCAATTTTTTTTTTTAAAAAAAGGCAAGATAATAAAAAATAAAATTATTTAAAAATATTAAATACATTAAGTACACTTTTTCGTGCGTACTTTTTGTGTGTTCAAGTTTTCTTTTAATTTTAACACACCTATTCCCCTAGTCGCATCACTTTAAGTGATGTGAATACTCATCTTCTTGGTTACTAAGGCTGTTTTCCCAACGAATACTTATTTGTGGAACCTAACTGATTTAAATAAGTAACCTGGTGAGGTGACTTATTTTCTTTCTCTTTCTTACATAAAAATCTAATTGTAATTTCAACAAAGTTGCCTGCCAAAAATTTGTTTTGAATTGGTTAAATTTATGTTAGGTATAAGAAGTTTTATACGTTTTAAAATAATTATAATGATAAAAGGCAAACTACATATACACAACAAACATGAATAAACGAATAATGTATTGCAGCCGATGTAAGTACTCGTAGAATCAATTAGTTTACATACAATATTTTCATAATTGTTTGGAAGTTGAGATTATGTGCTTACATTCACAGCAAATTTTTAGGACAACAAAATATATACCTTCTTTATATATTTACACATTAGGGAGCGAAGAAGAGACGTTTGCTCGAATTGAGACCTGATCATCTTTCGACGATGAATTTAAGAAGAAAACTAGCCAGTATAATGTCATTTGGAAGTAAGTTTTAAAACAAAATTTTGTGTGAAAATTCTAAAGATTTTTTGTTTATTTCAGAATGATACAGTCATCGCGGATTGAGATCGAGAATCGGCAACCTCAGGAATGTTCCAAAAAATGGAACAATTTAATGGATGCTTTCAAGAAAATGAAAGATCCGAAAACGGGAACTGCCCCTGCTTCAATAAATTCTTCTAACTGGCCGTATTTCCAAAAAATTAATGATTTAATGAGGGCAAAGCATAATATATCGCACCCAGACATCATCGACAGTTTCAATGATACTGCGATTGAAGAAGCTGATTTGACTCCCTGTGACCCGCTCTATACGGTGTTTGAATTTTTGCTCGATGAAAGTTCAGCTTCAACAGAACAACAATCCGTATCAACAACTAATGCAGGGAACAGTGGCCCCCCACCACCAAAGAAAAAAAAACAGTCATTCGTGGAGTATGTAAAGGAACGGGACGCTAAAATTTTACGATCGATGGATAAAAGCAATAAAACTATAAAAAAGTAGTGCACAAATATTTATCTGACGTTGATCTTTCATCCTCTGAAAGTGATTAAAGTTATCGCCCATGTTGTGACCCCAATATGAAATTTATATATATATAATGAAAATGAAGACGGAATTGAAATTTTAATACACATTGTGATTTTTTTTTTTATTATTTATTTAAAATTATTATGAATAAAAGTTATAATTAAAAGTTTGTTGGGTTTTATTTACATGTTTTGGCATAGCTGGTCGCGAAATTTTGACGCGTTTGCTTGTGAGGCTTGACTTTCGGCAAAATCCAATTGAGGATGAACTTCATTATAAATACGCTGTCAATATTTATAAGATCACCAACACTCAAACATACGTTATACAATATACAGCATACCGCAATAACCTTGATGCATTTTTTAAACACTTAATTCTAAGCTTCTTAAAAAAATGCATCTCCACCTGGTTTTCAATTGGCCAAAGGCTTGCTCTATAGCTATTCGTGCCTTGCTATGAAGGTGATTAAAACGTTTTTGTCGTTTATTTAAGCTGGTACGTTCCGTATATGGAGTTATGATTGCTATAGGTTCTAAACATAGCTGATATGCACTGTCTCCAAGCAAAAAATACTCCTGTGCTGGATATTTTGTTAATTTATAGATTTCACTATTTCGTAGTACTCTTTGGTCATGTACAGCACCTACGGCTTTTTTAAAAATTGATAATCCTGCCCAGTTTGCAAATTTCGTACCCACTGCATCGTATTCTTCGTGTGCAGGAAAAAAATAATGTGTTTTAGCAATTTTAAAATAAAATGCATCGTCCGCTGCACAATGTTGAATATTGAAGTAATTGGAATATTAAATCCCGTGCTAACTACTCTGTAGCTTGTGCCTCACGCCAACCAAAACAGAGTGACACCTAGCTCTATATTAGCATTATATCCATGATGTTTGGGTGCACATAAACCAATTAACTTTTCGAAAGCTTGTTTCGATATTCGGAGGTGCTCTTTAATCGCAGATTCGTCCTTTCGTAAAACAACATTAACCATGTAATCACTTTGTTGTTTACAACATTTCAGGCCCTACAGGTTAAATAACAACATTTCAATGTTGTAAATTAAAATTTAAATATGTATATAAATTTGTTATTACATGAATTTATTTTAAAATATGTATACATACTTTTCTCATCTCTCCCTTCTCTATTAAATCGAATAACTCTTCGTCATTTTGAACCAATTTTAAGCATAATTTAATATTTTTGTTTATTAAATAATTTAAAAGTATAAATTTTTTTTTCTTTCCAAAACAAGAGCAAGATATTGTTATTCTAAAATGCTGTCAAAATAAGTATGCAAACTCGATTGGAATGGGTTTACTTACTTATTCAAGATGGCGCCAAATAAGTTAATAAGTCTGAAATAAGTATCCGTTTGGAAAACAGCCTAAATCATTAAATCGAAATTTACAAAATAATTTTTCAATAAAGTCGTTCTGGCTGTTTTTTAAATCTTAGTATGCTGCTTTAAATATTTCTTTCCGTCTGCTATCACTTGAAACAACAATTTCTATCACTTGAAATTTTGACGTGACAAATAAATAAAAAAAACAAAAGCAAACTATTGCAGCCAACTAAGATTTAAAAAGTTTTCATTGAGAGTTTTGCACAAAATTATTTAGTAAATTTTTATTTTAAAATCTAGTAACCAGGAAGATTCCTAGTTACGTCACATGAAGTGATAAGTCTAAGGGAATTGCGTGTTTTGTGGTGCGCGGTATTAATACAGATGATGAGGAATCGAATACCTACCCATTCGATTCATTACACTCGATCGGCGAAATATTTTAATTAGTAGCGAAACGATCACTGTAACTCACGAACAATTGCGTTCATTAGTGCAGGATCAAGTCCGTATCATTTTGGCAGCACAGTCAAATGATTCTTGCTTTGCTGAGTCGTCTTATAGTGGTTAATCTGGTGATGAGATTGACAGTGAGTTTACATCTATGTCTAATCGTAAGGATCTCAAACAAATAGCGCATGTTGCATTTAAACCACCCCAACCTTTGTACTCTCAAAATCCCGAAGTATGGTTTGCTATTTTGGAGCAACAATTCTAGGTAGCAAATATTGTTACAGAGTCCACTCGGTATTCACATATGCGGTAAGTGCATTAGATGTGAGGTTACATAACCAATTTGCCAGTTTGATAATGAAAAATAAAGGCTAACAATCTTATACCTTTTTTAAGCAGGAGGTGATTAGAGTGCTAGGTGAGTCGGAAAGATCAAAATTAAATAAATTGTTACACGGTTTAAGGCTGGACGATCAAAAACCTTCGCAGTTGCTTGAGCAGATGAATATGAAAGTTGGCGAACATTTTGAGGAAGGTACCATAAAACGATAATGATTACAAAGATTACCACAACAAATACAATTAGTTGTAGTTCCATTTGAAAACGATGTGATTTTAGGAAAGTTAGCTGAACAGGCGGATGATTTAATGGAAACTATGTCGCAGCGGCCAATTCATGTAGTCAGTGATACATCGAAATAAGTGAAGCAAAAGGAAACCTCAGTTTTATCAGTTAATGATTTTCGAGAGATGTTAGCTGAGTTTCGAAAGGGTATATTAATTTTAAGTTTCTGCATTACATAGCCAGGCGAGAAGATCACATCACATAGTCCGCATAATTCATCCAGAAGCCAATCAAGATCTAAAGAACGAATGTCCGATAAAAGTGAGTGCTTTTACCACCGTCATTTTAAGGATAAATTAACAAAATGCGTGTATGGTGGTCGTTATCACAACAATTTTATCGTTAATCAATCTCAAAATTCGTGTACAAAAAAATAAATTCAAGTCAGCATCCGGTGACGTTGGGTTGACGAAATTCATACAAAACGTCTACTTATTTTAGATCAAAATTCAAAATGGAAATTGAATAAAATCTTATAGACACAGGTACACACGTGTCGGTTTTACCCGGAAATTTCTGTATCAAAATAGTCACTGAGCCGGAATTTTATTTATATGCGGCAAATGGTTCTAAAACTAAGGCCTACGGAACGCATACCATTTCATTAAATATTGCGATACATAGGGTTTTTAAATGGGCATTTATTGTTGCCGACGTATCAATGCCAATAATTGGTGCACATTTTTTGTAGTCAACTGGATTAATCGTAGATATTAAAAAAGGCAGAGTGATAGATCCGTTAACAAATTGGTTAACAGTGGGATCCATCATACATCAAACCAAAATTAATCCAGATTTTAGTGAATTGTTAAGCAAACTCTAAGTAATTACACTGGAATTCGTTAATATGAACACTCCTAAGCATAATGTGACGCACTGCTTGGAGACTAGAGAACAACTTGTAATGTGTAAAACGAGGCGCTTAGCTTCTGACAAATTGAAAATAGCGCAAGGAAGCATTTTGAGAGTATGATGGCTCAAGCCATCTGTAGTTTTAGTAAAAGTGAATGGGCCAGTCCGCTGCATTTGGTACACCAGAAAAATGGTGAGTAAAGATTTTGCGGAGATAACAGGGCATTGAACAATGTTACCACGCTTGACAAATACCCTGTACTACATCTACAGTATTTTTCGTTTCAGTTAGCAGGATGTACAGTATTTACCACATTGAATTTAGTAAGAGCGTATTATCAAATAAAAATTGAGCCCAGAGATTTACCCAAATCAGCCATTGCAGCACCATTTGGACTTTTCGAGCTCAACAAAATGACATTTGGTCTTAGAAATGCGGCACAGGCACTTCAGCGACTGATGCATTCAGTTCTGAGAGCGTTGTCGTTCTGTTTCATTTGTCTCGATAATATTCTGATTGCACCCACTTCGTTAGACGAAGATTTATTACATTTCGAACAAGTTTTTAATCGCTTGGCCGAAAACGGTTTATTTATTAAGCTTGATAAATGTGTATAGGTTTTGCACTTCAAATTCACGATTTTGCAAATCACATCATCATCACAAGTTAACTTCAATTTTTTGCAATTCAACCTCAATTTTTTGCAAAGCAAATTCGTGTTTTTACAAACTAACTTCAATTAAATGCAGAGCAAATTAAAGTTTTAATATTTCAAATTCGTAACTTTTTGCAAAACAAATTAAGTGCTCCCAATTCTTAACCGATTATGATGGGATTAGGTATGCTGGATGGAAATGGGATTCTTAACTGATTTTTTGAAGAAATTCTGGAATATGGCCAGCATACCCAATCCCATCATAATCGGTTAAGAATTCGTTCAACAGTTAAAACGATTTTTAGGGATGACTAATTTTTATAGGAGATTCATTCCTTCCGCGGCACATGACCAAGCTATACTAAACGATTTTGTAACAACTTGCGTTGTTACGGAAAATTTTTATTAGAAGAGGGTTCTTGACGCGGTCATCAATAGCCTGGCTAAAACTTGCGGTAACGGGGTGGGGTTGTCAAGAAATCTCCTAATCTTGCTAGACCGCTTGACGACGAAAGAAAGAATAAAATACAGTATCAAAATAACGCTAAAATTTCACATTTTTAAATCCGGAGTCGCAACCATATGCGTCTGAAATACCTACCCTTCATCACACTCCCCTTAGCAAATCCTTTTATTTTCTCATTTTAATTTTTCCCGAATAATTAACAGAATTTGAATTTAGTTTTCCCAACATAATTATTCATAAAGAAAAATTCTTAATACTAAAAAGTTATACATACAATGGAACGCATGAATTGACGGTATCAAAATTTATAATGCTAACTGTTATATCTATATATAAATTTTTCTATTTAATTTAATTTGCACTATTTCATTTTTTTCAGTTACCGACATTTGAATTAAATAAAACTACAATAAAAACAAAAGTATGCCAAAAAGGAAATAGTGCAGATTACTTTAAATACTGTAATAATACAAATCGCATTAAAACTTACAACTAAATTTCAAAATCGTTGGGCGCCTTTTTATAACTGAACCGACGATATATAATGTTGGTTGGTGTGACGTCCGAAGATTAATTTTTGGTATCGTAAACTGCTGTCCTTTTGAAGCTTTTACTCGAAGTCATTTACGTTTTATATAATATACATTATATACGAATATGCACAATTAATTATTATTTAGGTATTATTATTATTCTTATTATTTTATCTAAGAATTTTATTACAAAATTTTTATTTTATATAGAAATATTTTATTTAAAATACCGTGTAGTATCATTCGATACTATCCACTTAGTATCATATGCAAATTTATTTATCAGTTTATTATTATTAGATTACGTTATACTCGTAATTATTATTTTATATTAATATTATTAGTTTATACGATTATTTAGTTTTTATTTTATTAAGTAGTTTAGCACTAATCACAACGATTTGATATGGTTTTTCATTTACCACAAGAATATTGTCCATACTTTTTGGTAGTTATTTACACAATTCTTCAAACAAAACTTTCTGCTACCAATTCACAACATTTATTAACTTAAGTTATTATTGTAGCAGAAAAAAAAAATTATCTTTTAATTTTTGTTGGATTATATTATACCTTCAATTTTAACTTAATCGATTCAACATCCAAAATTTGACTGCCACACCTCTTTTATTTTTCTTCCACTCATCCACAAATTATCCCGTATTACCATTAAATTCTTGTTTTACTAGTCGTTGTAATTATGATCTCAACTAACACTTAAGTTTCTATTATACAGTTTTATTTCGTTTTATGTTAACCTGTGGTATGCGTACTTTTGGTTACGTATGAAATTAATACAATTAAACGACATCGCATCATAACCCATTTTGCAGGCTTACACACATATCGCGCCGTGGACTTAAAATTAAAGCGCCTCGAACACCCAAAACTACAAAATGTGAAATTAAGAATGATAGTAATTCGTAATAGAGGTAAAATTAACAAATCTCTTTGATAAAAATTTGAGACGAACCAAGAGATTCGTAACAATCGTGGGGACGTACCTATCCCTGAATAGTCTCATGGCCGGGACTTGGTATAAAGATTCTGCAAGTATTTATGTAAAGAAAAGAGGAAAAAAAAAATATTATTACCAGTCGAGCTTTCATAATTTAATATCCTTATAATGATAAGTTCCCATAGGTTTTCCTTCAGTATCTTCAACCTCGCACAGTACTCGTCCGACAAGTTTTGTGACGATTGCCGGTAAATATTTTGGTGCAAGTTTAGCAGCGAAGTTATCCACAGCTTTGCTTTGCACAAAATTCCGCACAAATATTTTCTGGCCAGGCCTGAGTTTAGGATTACGGTAACGTAGATGATACTGTTGATTCTTTTTAGAAGCTTCCGACAATCGTTTTTGTACGTCCTGATAAATTTTGAACAACATTTCTGGTTTGAGTTCGGGGCTTAAATAGTTTCCAGTCAATTCGTATGTGGTTTTAAGCAGCGGATAGACCGATCCGTGTAAGATGGCGTGTTGCCCGAACACAAGAAAGTGAGGCGAGAAACCGGTTGTTTCGTGCACGGCATTGCGAATTGCATGAGTCACCGCTGGCAAAGCTACATCCCACGAACGTTGATCAGATTTGATATAGGACCTCAAGGAAGAGAGTAGCGTTCGGTTTACTCGCTCGGAGGCATTAGCCTGAGGAGAGTACTTGGCAGTAAAAATATGTTTTATGCCATAACGTTCGCAGAGTGCTTTGACAGCCTTCGACTCAAATTGCGGTCCGTTATCGGTGACTAACGTTTCCGGAACTCCAAACAAAAGCAAAATATCGTTTTCTAAAAACCGAACTACATCGTCCGCCGTAGCTTTCCTTAGCGCTTTGGTTACCGTAAACTTTGAAAAATTATCTAGTGCAATTATAATGGAGGTGTTTCCGTTCTGAGTTCGGGGATATGGTCCTAAAAAGTCCACATATATCCTTTGAAATGGACGCAATGTTTGACTAAAACTATAAAAAGGAGGAATAGCTAGATGGTTAACTGCTTTATTGCATTTGCACAGCTCACAGGATTTAATAAAGCTTGAAATGTCAGCACCAATTGTAGGCCAAAAGAAATATCTGAGTATCAATTCTTTAGTTTTTCCAATTCCTAAATGTGCACCAGTAGGTGGGCAGTGGGCCGATTCAATTAAGGAGGTACGCAAGTCTTTGGGTACTAATAGTTTCCATACGGGTAGGTCTGTACTTTCCGAATAATAATCCATAGAAGATTTTTGATTAATAAAAGCTAAGTTGTTAGAAACATGTATGTTACTTTTAGAAGAAAACGAAGACAAAAAATCAATCATTTTTCGATAGTCACAGGAACTGAATGCAGCCGATTTTAAATTTATGTTAAAGGGTATTTGCGAAACGTCCACAGTGTCCATGTACACTCGAGAAAGGGCGTCTGGAACGGAATTTTGACTACCTTTTCGGTATTCGACCTCGAAGTTAAAACCCTGCAGCTTTAGGCTCCATCGTGCTAACCTGCCGGTAATGTCTTTTAGGGACATAAGCCACGTAAGGCTGGCGTGGTCGGTGATTACCGTGAAGGGTAACCCTTCTACGTAGGAACGAAATCTCTTGATAGCCAGAACTGCCGCCAAACACTCCTTCTCGGTAACACTGTAGTTACGCTGAGCGGCATTTAGCTTCTGCGACATGAAAGATATGGGATTTTCGCCACCTTCTGCGTCCCTCTGAAAAAGAACGGCACCTATTCCAGTGGAGCTTGCGTCACATTGAATATAAAATCGTTTTCCGAAATCAGGAGGCGCCAGTACTGGTGCAGAAACTAATGACAATTTTAGAGTATCAAATGCTGTTTGGTGCTCGTCAGTCCACTGGAATCGCCTTCCCTTCTTCAGCAGGTTCGTCAAAGGAGCCGAAATTATCGAGTATCCGTTGATGAAGCGGCGATACCATCCCGTTACACCCAAAAACCTTCTGATTTGTCGTACGTTTTTCGGTACCGGGAACTCGGTAATGGCCCTCAACTTGTCCGGATTTGCTCGAAGGCCATCCGCACCAACCACATGACCTAAGTACTCGATTTCCCTGAGGAGAAATCTGCTCTTTCCTATATTGATCGTTAGACCAGCATTTGATATACGTGAGGCCACGTCTGATAATAGTGACAGATGTTCCTCAAATGTAGAGGTGGTTATGAGCAGATCGTCCAGGTAAACGAATACTCGGTCATGGAGGTGGTGGGGAATGACCCGAGACATCAGGCGGCTTAAGGTCTGAGGGGCATTACAGAGCCCGAACGGCATAACTTTGAAGTGATATAACGGGCGGCCAGGGATGGTAAACGCCGTCTTCTCTCGCGAGCTAACATCTAAAGGCACTTGCCAAAAGGCATCCTTCAGATCCAAGCTCGAGATGTATCTGGTCTTGTCTAGTCTAGAAAGCAAACCCTCAATTAACGGTAATGGAAATGCATCCTTTTTTGTTGCGCTTTTGTTGTTGTTTAATTTTCTCGCATCCAAACATAATCTCACCTTACCGTTTGGTTTCTTTACGATAGTCATAGGGGAGCTCCAGGCACTACTACTCTCCTCGATCACGTCCAGTTCCAGCATGCGATCAATCTCTCGATACATACTGTCCTGAACGGCGGGCGAAACAGAATAGTAGCGCTGCTTTACAGGTGAAGCATCTCCAGTGTCTATTGTGTGGCAAAGTATATGAGTGCGACCCAAACCGAGCTTTTCAAAACTGGGTAAAGTGTCAACTATGCTTTGGAGCTGACGCTGCTGTTCATCCGTCAGAGTGTGATGTTTTGAGAGTTGATTCCCGCTGTGCTGGTCTGTATTAGTCATAATTTCAGTGTGAAGATTGCTGATGGACAAAATATGTTCTGGAGTAGATGAAAAAGATAGGTTAATACCAAAAGATTTCATAAAATCGCAACCTAAGTATAACGATTGATGTAAGGACGGAACAACTAGGAATTTCATTATTTTCGTAATATTTTGATATTTGACATTTACCAAGACATAACCCGTCACACGTTGATGTGATCCATCTGCAGTTTGAACCGAAGCAGTAATAGGGAGAACTTTCAGTTTATGATTAATTATAAAGTCATGTGATTTTCCCCCCAGGGCACTAACATTTGCCCCGCTATCCAATAACCCTCGAAATTCAGTACCGTTTAGGTCAACAGTGGCATAGGGGCGTTCATCAGTATCAAAATAGGTTTCGGTGGAAAAACGTGATTCAGCAATGCGGGTGTAATAATGTTTTCGTTCCTTAAAATATTTAGACGTACGATGGTTATGAATTGGTTGACTACTACTTGGTTGTTGTAATGGTAATGTTAGTGGATTCGTTTCTACTGGTGGGTATTTGTCCGATTCTGAGAACCGAACCTTGGTGGGGGAGATCTGGGTCTGAAACTCGGAGGAGTCGCTTCTTGGAAACGTAGGGACCCAGGATTCCTCATTTCCGCTTTTAGGTTTCCCCGTAGTATTTGATTGCACGTCATACAATGGGCTTGTAACACCCCGGGAGCTCCACAACCAACGCAAAATATTCGTAATGGTATATCACAAAGCTGGTATTGGTGACCAATTCGTTGACAGTTCCAACATTGAACCAAGTTATGTTTAAGAATGGGATTGGGAGTGGGTATAGTTTTAATCGCAGTAGGTCGGTTCGATGGAAGAGTTTGAGATATTTCTTCGACAACAGTGTCATTTAAAGGCATCGACGGATAATTATTTACCGGTCTATTTGAGCTTACTAAATGTGCTTCCAGCTCATGCACGATTCGAGGAGGGAGATTCATATGTAGCTCGGGAAAATAATTCATCCTTCTCCAAACCTCGTCAGTAGCAATACAGGTATTAACCAAACTAGTTAAATTCGTAAAGGAGCGCCCAGCAAAATGCGCTCTAAAACCATTACGCATATTCTTTAAGATTAGTTCTATTAATTCGATGTCCGTCAAAGGAATTTTAAGAGGCATTGCCAGATTAAGTAGTTCATAATAAAAGTCTACGAAAGGCTCTTTATTTTTTTGTTTCCGATTCTCGAGGACTTGTTTAATATCCAGATCGGTGCGCCTTTCTTGGAATCGGTGCAACATGTTAGATTTAAATTCGGACCACCCTAATACTGGGTTTCGTTCTAATACCAACCAGTAGTGCTCTTTCGCTGGCCCTTCTAAAAGAGAATTAATATTACTAACTAAGTGGTCTAGGGCAATTCGATTCGACTTAGCTAAATGTTCTATTCTAAAGAGAAATTTTTCAATGGAAATACCTGACGGAGATCCATCGAATTTGAGATTCCATTTATGTATTGGAGTTGAAAAGCTTGAATTCTTGGTACTAGGAACAGTGTTGGATTGAACTGAAGTTCCTATCTGTTGTGCAATTGGTATATTATCTGGTGGTGGCATCGCAATAGGAGGAGGCACAGATTGATAGTATGTTAGGTACGGATTAAATGGTAAAAAATTAGGTGGATGAATAGCGTTAGTAGGAATTGGAATTATCGAATTCGGAAAGTCCGTTGTATGAACCGCATTAATATTGTGCTTTTGTCTATCCTCATCTTGTGGACTTGGTACTGGAGTTATCGGGAGCTTGTGACTAGTTTCTTTCAACCGACGGTCAAAACGTGGTACGGTAGAATCAGTCTCGTGAGTAATTCCCTTTTCGATACTGGCTGCCGATGGTACAACGATATTACGAACCGGACTATTATGAACGGAAGCGGTACTTTGTTTTGGAGTAGATGTAGCCTTAGTGGTTTCGTCATCGTCATTTGTTTCACTGAGAAATATGCCCGTTAGATCTAAAATATCTTTGGGATCAATAACTAGCGCTTTAACTTGGTCTAGAAATGGATCTGCCTGTATCTCTGCTGCCTGGTATTTTACCCCTAACTCAACTAACTTTTTTATTACATCGAGCAGCCTAGCTACTGTGTTAGGAGATAATGTTAAGTTCCTTACTCTTTCTAAACGGTAATAAATGTGAACTAGCTTTGCTACAAGAGTCTCTAACTCACCAGAATTCCCGGTCTCGAAAAGCGTAGAAAACCTAAGATGCACTTTTTGTAGCCGGTCAATACAAGTAGTTATTTCCGAATTTGGATATTTAATGGCCGATGGATGAGGCTGTTCTGGCAATTCCGTGGGGTTTTTGTACTCATCTTGTAATTGAGTTTCTAAAGTTTTCATTTGCATGCGTAGCGATCCAGTGATTTTCCTCAGCTCGCATTCAACCTTAATTTCGTCCATGTCCAGGAAATCTATGTTTAAGCAAGGCAATTTAAACTCCATGTTTGTAGTTTTAGGGTTAATAAAATTTAAAAAAACGAAAATATAACTATTAACAGGTGTTCAAAATAATAGAACCCTTTTTTCAAAAGTTGGTAAATTCAAAAAAAAACGATTGAAATTTCGAACATATGTGTGAACCCAGAAAATGGACTAATAAATATATAAATAAAGATAAATTAAGTACTGAGTTGTCAGTTCTATATGGTAACCGAAAGTTCGCACCCTCAACCTATATAACACTAACAATTGTAATTGCTAATTATAATTATAATTGTAAATTTAAAAAAAAAGTTATGTAATCGAAAAGTACTTAATTTAATTGTATATAATTGGGAAAAAAAAATTAATCAAGTTAACTATTAATACGTAAAGTTTACTTTGGAAATCTGTAATATCAATAATTCATTCTTTTGCTAGAAGAGATGTGATGGATGCAAGCATTCAGACGCGAATATGTGACCTTTATTTTATTCTTTTGAGTTCATTTTTTTTTTTTCTTTCTTTTGTCTGACTCTAACTAAAACTGTTTTCTAAAATGGAGGGAATGGGGAAGGAGAAAAGGAATAGTGTTAAAGGTACCGAACAGAAGAATCAATGATATTTTAATTTCAGAGTCGATCTGCGGTTAACACTTTTAAGGGTATGGGTACTTGGTATATCTTAAACTATAACGGACAAAATCAATCGACTAATAATTAGGTAACTTCGCGAAAGCCTAAGATATACTAATCATAACAAAATAAGTCAGCACACATCGGCAACTAATGTCAACCATTGGGTATTGTGCACATGAGCTGCTTTAATTGGTAATGATGAACAAAATGGAAAATTTGAAGTAAGGTTAAAATGGGAAAATAAAGAAAAAAAATACTATATATACTTAATGATACTATTACGGACATTTATATATTCAACTGAGACAGGATATAAATGCGAGTATGAATGAAATGAAATAAAGAAAAATATTTATAATAATTGTTAAAGGAAAAATAGGATAGGGAAATAACAACCGTAGATGTTGCATGATATTTAATGCAAACCGATATATAAAAACCAAGTGTGTATTGTAATCATATAATGAAACGTGTTTAAGATAACTAAAGTTATTCGGCCTGTTCTAGGAACAGGTTTAATTATAAACGCGGTCGGAGAATACATGCGGCATTCGTACTATTAATGAAACGGTTGTATAAAAAAAAATCCGTATTTGGGCGCCATCTGTAACAACTTGCGTTGTTACGGAAAATTTTTATTAGAAGAGGGTTCTTGACGCGGTCATCAATAGCCTGGCTAAAACTTGCGGTAACGGGGTGGGGTTGTCAAGAAATCTCCTAATCTTGCTAGACCGCTTGACGACGAAAGAAAGAATAAAATACAGTATCAAAATAACGCTAAAATTTCACATTTTTAAATCCGGAGTCGCAACCATATGCGTCTGAAATACCTACCCTTCATCACACTCCCCTTAGCAAATCCTTTTATTTTCTCATTTTAATTTTTCCCGAATAATTAACAGAATTTGAATTTAGTTTTCCCAACATAATTATTCATAAAGAAAAATTCTTAATACTAAAAAGTTATACATACAATGGAACGCATGAATTGACGGTATCAAAATTTATAATGCTAACTGTTATATCTATATATAAATTTTTCTATTTAATTTAATTTGCACTATTTCATTTTTTTCAGTTACCGACATTTGAATTAAATAAAACTACAATAAAAACAAAAGTATGCCAAAAAGGAAATAGTGCAGATTACTTTAAATACTGTAATAATACAAATCGCATTAAAACTTACAACTAAATTTCAAAATCGTTGGGCGCCTTTTTATAACTGAACCGACGATATATAATGTTGGTTGGTGTGACGTCCGAAGATTAATTTTTGGTATCGTAAACTGCTGTCCTTTTGAAGCTTTTACTCGAAGTCATTTACGTTTTATATAATATACATTATATACGAATATGCACAATTAATTATTATTTAGGTATTATTATTATTCTTATTATTTTATCTAAGAATTTTATTACAAAATTTTTATTTTATATAGAAATATTTTATTTAAAATACCGTGTAGTATCATTCGATACTATCCACTTAGTATCATATGCAAATTTATTTATCAGTTTATTATTATTAGATTACGTTATACTCGTAATTATTATTTTATATTAATATTATTAGTTTATACGATTATTTAGTTTTTATTTTATTAAGTAGTTTAGCACTAATCACAACGATTTGATATGGTTTTTCATTTACCACAAGAATATTGTCCATACTTTTTGGTAGTTATTTACACAATTCTTCAAACAAAACTTTCTGCTACCAATTCACAACATTTATTAACTTAAGTTATTATTGTAGCAGAAAAAAAAAATTATCTTTTAATTTTTGTTGGATTATATTATACCTTCAATTTTAACTTAATCGATTCAACATCCAAAATTTGACTGCCACACCTCTTTTATTTTTCTTCCACTCATCCACAAATTATCCCGTATTACCATTAAATTCTTGTTTTACTAGTCGTTGTAATTATGATCTCAACTAACACTTAAGTTTCTATTATACAGTTTTATTTCGTTTTATGTTAACCTGTGGTATGCGTACTTTTGGTTACGTATGAAATTAATACAATTAAACGACATCGCATCATAACCCATTTTGCAGGCTTACACACATATCGCGCCGTGGACTTAAAATTAAAGCGCCTCGAACACCCAAAACTACAAAATGTGAAATTAAGAATGATAGTAATTCGTAATAGAGGTAAAATTAACAAATCTCTTTGATAAAAATTTGAGACGAACCAAGAGATTCGTAACAATTTTTTAAGGTAAATAAAAGGAATAGTAAAACACCAATCGTTTGGACAGAAGAGTCAGTGCTAGCGTTCGAAAAATGTAAGTTAAAATTGAGTGAAGCAACACTTTTAGCTCATCCTGTCATGTCAGCAAAATTATCAGTAATGGTTGATTCTTCAGACACGGTAGGTGCGGATATGCAGCAGTGGGTAAATGAGGTTTGGCAACCGTTGGGCTTTTACTCCGTTTCAGTTAACCGAAACGCAGAAGATGTACAATACCTAAGATCGTGAGCTGTTAGCGGGTTATTTAGGTGTTAATGTTAAGTACTTTCGCTTTAATCTCGAGGAACGAAATTTCCTCCTCATTACGGACTATAAACCACTCATTTACGCCTTTCGTCAAAATTTGGACAAAGCATCACCGAGACAGAGACGTCAGATAGACTTTATTGGACAATTTACAATGGATTTACAACATGTAAACGGAGTGGATAATGTAGTTGCTGATGCATTATCAAGGCCATCTTGTACCTATATATTCATGTTAAGCCATCATGAAGTGAAACCAATATATTTTTTGTGTTCTTATCAAGACAACGTTTGTGCCAACAAAACGTTAGTGGCGTTATTAGACCATGACTCATGTCAAACTTTCAGTAGCTTGCTGAAACCCCCAACAAGTTTGCAACAAGCGTATTAACTCAAATCCAGATTCTTCAAACGCAGTTTTTTCGTAAATTTTTTTGTATCGAATCGTGACGAAGGATGAAAAGTGGATCCGTCATCCCTGGGTGCAGAAAATTGTATAGTAAATCCGATCATGCATCAACTTCAACCGTCAAACCTAATATTCATGGCTAATGCTTTGCATCTGGTGCAATTAGTACGGTGTTATCTATACGATGAGCTACTATAGCCTAACGAAGCCATCACTGGAGAACGTTCAACTACAATTGATGCAATTAAGTGATCTGTCGTCAAAGAAACTTTGGAGGCGCTTCAGTGGGATGTCATGTCTCTGACTAAAGCTTCGAAGATATAAAAAAAACTATAAACTTATTTGTACACCCCCAATATATTTTCCCCAAAAGAAATTTTGTGAATTAAAATTTTTGATATGCGTTGTTTTTAAAAAGGCAAAATATCAGGTGTGTAAACACCATGCCTATATTTTCGGAACGAAATCTAATTACTCTTAATTATTTTATGTAACACAGTTTTAAATGTCTAATTTAAAATGTTCCATTTTCAGTGGGTATATCATCACATAACAAATACAATATCTGTGAAATAGTAATCAAAACAGCCACAATATCTTTTAAGGCACTCTGATGTTAAAGACTGAAATTAACACCAATAATTTGTTTAATATTTTCCATTTACAATCAGCAGCCTAGTTTAAACCAACACGTTTCATTCATATTATGGGGCGTGCAATTTGAAGTATATGAAAGAAGATAGAACAGATAATTTAAAATACAAGAGCACGATGTTTGCAGCTTTCACAATGTTGCTTCAAACCTCAGAATGGTTCTCAGAATCTTTTGTCAGTCATTATTTTAAATGGAGGGGCTACGCCAATGAACAAGCACTCGTTTCCTGTGTATTACTGCAATTGTTTTCGGTATTGCACAGTAGTTTGACTATCTGTTTTTTTTATTTATCTACCTTTTCACGGTTTGATTTTCGTCCTAATTTTTCGCCACTTGCTATCCAATTCGAGGACGTAGAGCCATAAATGACCATTTTCGTAGAGCCGTCTGTACATTACATTGCCCCATGACAGGCAGTACTGGCATGGAAGATGGATCTTCCCATATACTTAGTTAATTATAAAAGCAGCATCTCTGATCGTAAAGGTTGTTGCAAGAAAAATAAGTTAGTGCGTGTTACAATTGGATTAAATGCCGCATAAAAAGTTAAAAACTAAAAATTTATTTGTTATAATTTTTCTTTAACTTTTGTCATATCAATTGGTAAAATTTTTTTGACTATTTTATGGTTGCTTATTTCGCGTTGCTAAGTTAACTAATACTATTTCAAACTATATATTTCAATTACGGTCAGTTTATACGTAACATTACGATTATCAAATTTTGTCCATGGCAAAATTCTGTTTACAAACAAAAAATTTATCTGCCACGGAGCAGAAAAAAATTTATAGTTTTTATTCACCTCAATTTTTAAAATTTTATGCAGTATATAATTCAATTGAAACACATCTTACGCTAAAACTATAGCTTCAGCGCAAGAGTGTGTTTCAATTGGTTTAAATACACAGGGTATACACAAACAACGCTGTAAATGATCTAAGTATTTGTAAGGAGTACAAATTCAGGTATACAATGCAATTCAGGTAAGAGTTGACAAGCAGTCACCCCTTACATAACTTAAGTTTGATGGAATCCAAGATTTTACCAGAAACTGTAATGATACTTTCAAATAACTGTAGACGATGACGTCGAATAGATGTTGAAAGCTGAAACATTAATTCGTTAATAATTAAACACCTAGCTCTAAACTAAAAGTACCATTAAATTCATTAAAAAACTGAAAATATAAAACAAAATGGCTCATAAAACCATTTTACTATTGCATAATAATTGTTGTTACTTTGTATTATGTCTTTTAAGAATTCAGAATTCATGCCCAATTAATACACATGTGTTTGTCCGTAAGAAACCCACAAATAATGGCATCAAAGGTAATGCAATGAAAAATAAAACCCAATTAAAAATTTGCATTATAGCTTGAGGCTTTAAATTTCAATTTAACGATAAACCTCCTCCACCCATAAAAGCTAAACTAATATTCGTAAATGAATTTAAATATCACGAAATTCAATAAATATTTATACACCATACACACGAATTTTATATTTTATTCAGTTCTATTTTATTTTGTTTAGCGATTTTTTTTGGTTCATGGTCATATTAAAATAATTGATCTGTAAAACTAAAACATAAAAAAAAAATTTCCGGTAGTACAAACATTGAAATCCTACCAACACCAAATTTATTATACATAGCCCCACATTCTATTATTTTAGTAAATATACAATTGAAATGGGATCGCCGAATAACAACAAAATGGGGTATATATACTAAACTAAATAGTACACATATAAAACATAATAATACATAAAAGCTCGAAAAACCAATGCGCATCGCTGAAAAAAAAAATAATAATAATAATAAATTCCGATATCCAATTCAATTAAGTTCCAATGTGGGCAATCAATTTAAATTTTTATTTTTTTAAAGTTCAGCAAATTTTTTTTTACTTTATTTTTATTACAGATCTAATTTTTTAACTGAATTGAATATTTTAACAATATTTTTTTTTTTGTTTTGTGCTTTTTGGCGATATAGAATATGTATTGTAAATTTTAACCATTTGCTTTTTAAATAAATAACCAAAAATATACGAGAGTCATAGCTTAATACACAAAAAATCCGAAAAAGCTCAATAAATTGTTTAAATTTAGTAAATTTTTATTTTGTTTAATTTAATTTGTATGTAATTAATGGCTTTTGTATAACAAGTTAGTCTAGCACGAGCTTTATTATGGGTCAAGCAACGGTGTAATTTATTTTGGAGTTATTTATGTTCGTATTTTTCAATTAAGTTAATCAACGTAAAATTTTCATACTTGGACTGTAAGAATTTTTGTTGTCCGCCCAGGATTTAGTTTAACGTACGTTTCGACTGAGTAATTTTTTTCATTTTTAAAAAACGACAACTTTGACAAAAAAAAATTCACTATTATTTAATTATAATTAACATCAAAAGCGAAATGTTGACTATGATTTAATCATAATTCAATATTAATCCCAATTTGAACAAATGTAATTTCATATTCAGTAATTATATATACTCATCTAGTCCTCATAAATATTGTAGATGTTATTATTGGCCATGTTTATTTTGACAACAACAACAATGTTTGGTAAAAACAAAATTTTGAATATGATCAAATTATAATTTAATATTGATCCCAATTTGAACAAGTTTAAATTCGAATTTAGTAATTATATATCGACATCTAGCCATAATAAGTATTAACCCATTGCCGCATACTTTTTAATTGACGACCGTGCTCAGAAACACACTTTATGTTTTTCAATTGATTATGATTGCCATATGAAATTGAGCGTCGATTATATGTTTGGAAGTGAAAATTATCACATTTTCTCACAATTTTCCCATGAAAACTCACTCTCGACGGCTATAGCCGTCATTTGCTCATCACATCATTTTTTCAATATATTTCCACCTACAGAAACAAATGATGGCTATAGCCGTCCAATTTTTTGGTGATATATAGACAAACGATGACTATAGCCGTCATTTACGCGAACATAATAGGACGGCTATAGCCGTCATTTGTCTCTATAGGCGGAAATATATCGAATTGCTAATCATGAAAAATCGCACAAAAAACAATTGATATGTTATCTGGAATGTTACATCTTTTTTCGTTGACGTATTACTGAATTATTAATAAAATAATGCATCAGTATACTTCGTAAGAATGATGTTCCTTTTTTTATTAAATAAAATATGCAAGACGGCTATAGCCGTTATTTCTCTATATCAACAAAAATATGACGGTTATAGCCGTCATTTGCGGGAATGGGTTAAATGTTTTATTATCGGCCATGTTTATTTTGACAACAACAACAATGTTCGACAAAAACAACATTTAACTAAGTTATAATTATAATTCAATATTAATCCCAATTTGAATAAATTTAAATTTGAATTCTGTAAATACTTATGAAGACTGTTTATATATCAGTCTTCATAAGACGTATGTGAAGTTATCCCATGATTCCCTGGGATTTATCCCAGAAAATATTTTTTTTAAATCAGGCAACACTAACATATCAATAACCAATTTGCTCTTGTGTGAAGTTATCCCAGCCCAGGTTTTGATTCATTTCATTCAAATATACTATATTTGTGAAGTTAGCCCAGCCCAGAAATTTTATCAATTTTAATGAAAAAACGAAAAATTATCAAGTTTATTAAATTCGATTTGTTTTTAATATAATAAAAAAAATTTAAATATAACGTATAAAAAAACTGTAAAATTTTAATTTCCATAAAATAATGGTAATATTCAGGCAATGTAAGAAAAAATTTGTTCCGTGGCAAGTTCCCGAAAATGAACTCTCGGCTGAGAATTTCATTGATTTTTATATAATTTTTCGTACCGCTCGATAAATTAAAAACTATTTCGCCAAAACTAAAAATGTCTCGGATCAAGGCAACATGATTTTGAAATGTATACACCAGTAGCTAAATTTCAACTAAATAAGAAAAAAATCGTTCCGTGGCAAGTTCCAGAAAATGAACTCTGGGCTGGGAATTTCATTGATTAGAAGATATTATTGATTAGAATTTTATTGATTAGAGTTGATTTTCGGGAACTTGCCACAGAACGATTTTTTTCTAATTTAGCTGAAATTTAGCTATTGGTGTATAGACTCCAAAATCATGTTGCCCTGATCCGAGACATTTTTAGTTTCTGCGAAATAATTTTTAATTTATCGAGCGGTGCGAAAAATTATAGAAAAATCAATGAAATTCTCAGCCCAGAGTTGATTTTCGGGAACTTGCCACGGAACGATTTTTTTCTTATTTAGTTGAAATTTAGCTACTGGTGTATACATTTCAAAATCATGTTGCCTTGATCCGAGACATTTTTAGTTTTGGCGAAATAGTTTTTAATTTATCGAGCGGTACGAAAAATTATATAAAAATCAATGAAATTCTCAGCCGAGAGTTCATTTTCGGGAACTTGCCACGGAACAAATTTTTTCTTACATTGCCTGAATATTACCATTATTTTATGCAAATTAAAATTTTACAGTTTTTTATACGTTATATTTAATTTTTTTTTATTATATTAAAAACAAATCGAATTTAATAAACTTGATAATTTTTCGTTTTTTCATTAAAATTGATAAAATTTCTGGGCTGGGCTAACTTCACAAATATAGTATATTTGAATGAAATGAATCAAAACCTGGGCTGGGATAACTTCACACAAGAGCAAATTGGTTATTGATATGTTATTGTTGCCTGATTAAAAAAATTTATTTTCTGGGATAGAATCCTGGGATAACTTCACATACGTATTCATAAGTATTTAATGTGCTAAACTCGACAATGTTTTTTTTGATAACCACAACAATGTTTGATAAAAACAAAACTTTGAATATGATTTAATTATAATTTAATATTGATCCCAATTTGAACAAGTTTAAATTTAAATTCGAAATTAGTAATTATAAATAGACATCTAGCCCAAATAAGTATTAAATGTTTTATTATCGGCTAGGTTTATTTTGACAACAACAACAATGTTTGACAAAAACAAAATTTTGATTAAGTTATAATTATAATTCAATATCAATCCCCATTTGAACAAATTTAAATTTGAATTCTGTAACTACATATAAATAGTCTTCATAAATATTTAATGTGTTATTTTTTGTTTAAATTTCGGTTCAAAATGATTATAGGTACAGTGTACAACACGTTGAGCACGAAACTACCGGTAGGATGCTTGAGGAAAGCAGTGGTTGTTGGAAGTTTCGTATTTTGAAATTCGGCTGCATTGTGTTTCGAACCTGAATTGCAGGCGAACGGGGCGACATATTGATGCAAACTAAACGTAGATCTACTCATAATTACAATGATAATCCAAAATAAACGAAACATTCGGAATCCGTGACTATAAATTTTATCCGTTCAAAAAAAGGAAGGCTAGCCATCACGTTTTTTTCGCAAAAAACTGAAAACTTTTTTTTGTTTAAATTCCGGTTCAAAATGATTATAGGTACTGTATACCACACGTTGAGCACGAAACTACCGGTAGGATGCTTGAGGAAAGCAGTGGTTATTGGAAGTTTCGTATTTTGAAATTCGGCTACATTGTGTTTCGAACCTGAATTGCAGGTGAACGGGGCGACATATTGAAGCAAACTAAACGTAGATCTACTCATAATTACAATGATAATCCAAAATAAACGAAACATTCGGAATCCGTGACTATAAATTTTATCCGTTCAAAAAAAGGAAGGCTAACAACCATCACGTTTTTTCGCAAAAAACTGAAAACTTTTTTTTGTTTAAATTCCGGTTCAAAATGATTATAGGTACTGTATACAACACGTTGAGCACGAAACTACCGGTAGGATGCTTGAGGAAAGCAGTGGTTATTGGAAGTTTCGTATTTTGAAATTCGGCTACATTGTGTTTCGAACCTGAATTGCAGGTGAACGGGGCGACATATTGAAGCAAACTAAACGTAGATCTACTCATAATTACAATGATAATCCAAAATAAACGAAACATTCGGAATCCGTGACTATAAATTTTATCCGTTCAAAAAAAGGAAGGCTAACAACCATCACGTTTTTTCGCAAAAAACTGAAAACTTTTTTTTGTTTAAATTCCGGTTCAAAATGATTATAGGTACTGTATACAACACGTTGAGCATGAAACTACCGGTAGGATGCTTGAGGAAAGCAGTGGTTATAGGAAGTTTCGTATTTTGAAATTCGGCTACATTGTGTTTCGAACCTGAATTGCAGGTGAACGGGGCGACATATTGAAGCAAACTAAACGTAGATCTACTCATAATTACAATGATAATCCAAAATAAACGAAACATTCGGAATCCGTGACTATAAATTTTATCCGTTCAAAAAAAGGAAGGCTAACAACCATCACGTTTTTTCGCAAAAAACTGAAAACTTTTTTTTGTTTAAATTCCGGTTCAAAATGATTATAGGTACTGTATACAACACGTTGAGCACGAAACTACCGGTAGGATGCTTGAGGAAAGCAGTGGTTATTGGAAGTTTCGTATTTTGAAATTCGGCTACATTGTGTTTCGAACCTGAATTGCAGGTGAACGGGGCGACATATTGAAGCAAACTAAACGTAGATCTACTCATAATTACAATGATAATCCAAAATAAACGAAACATTCGGAATCCGTGACTATAAATTTTATCCGTTCAAAAAAAGGAAGGCTAACAACCATCACGTTTTTTCGCAAAAAACTGAAAACTTTTTTTTGTTTAAATTCCGGTTCAAAATGATTATAGGTACTGTATACAACACGTTGAGCACGAAACTACCGGTAGGATGCTTGAGGAAAGCAGTGGTTATTGGAAGTTTCGTATTTTGAAATTCGGCTACATTGTGTTTCGAACCTGAATTGCAGGTGAACGGGGCGACATATTGAAGCAAACTAAACGTAGATCTACTCATAATTACAATGATAATCCAAAATAAACGAAACATTCGGAATCCGTGACTATAAATTTTATCCGTTCAAAAAAAGGAAGGCTAACAACCATCACGTTTTTTCGCAAAAAACTGAAAACTTTTTTTTGTTTAAATTCCGGTTCAAAATGATTATAGGTACTGTATACAACACGTTGAGCACGAAACTACCGGTAGGATGCTTGAGGAAAGCAGTGGTTATTGGAAGTTTCGTATTTTGAAATTCGGCTACATTGTGTTTCGAACCTGAATTGCAGGTGAACGGGGCGACATATTGAAGCAAACTAAACGTAGATCTACTCATAATTACAATGATAATCCAAAATAAACGAAACATTCGGAATCCGTGACTATAAATTTTATCCGTTCAAAAAAAGGAAGGCTAACAACCATCACGTTTTTTCGCAAAAAACTGAAAACTTTTTTTTGTTTAAATTCCGGTTCAAAATGATTATAGGTACTGTATACAACACGTTGAGCACGAAACTACCGGTAGGATGCTTGAGGAAAGCAGTGGTTATTGGAAGTTTCGTATTTTGAAATTCGGCTACATTGTGTTTCGAACCTGAATTGCAGGTGAACGGGGCGACATATTGAAGCAAACTAAACGTAGATCTACTCATAATTACAATGATAATCCAAAATAAACGAAACATTCGGAATCCGTGACTATAAATTTTATCCGTTCAAAAAAAGGAAGGCTAACAACCATCACGTTTTTTCGCAAAAAACTGAAAACTTTTTTTTGTTTAAATTCCGGTTCAAAATGATTATAGGTACTGTATACAACACGTTGAGCACGAAACTACCGGTAGGATGCTTGAGGAAAGCAGTGGTTATTGGAAGTTTCGTATTTTGAAATTCGGCTACATTGTGTTTCGAACCTGAATTGCAGGTGAACGGGGCGACATATTGAAGCAAACTAAACGTAGATCTACTCATAATTACAATGATAATCCAAAATAAACGAAACATTCGGAATCCGTGACTATAAATTTTATCCGTTCAAAAAAAGGAAGGCTAACAACCATCACGTTTTTTCGCAAAAAACTGAAAACTTTTTTTTGTTTAAATTCCGGTTCAAAATGATTATAGGTACTGTATACAACACGTTGAGCACGAAACTACCGGTAGGATGCTTGAGGAAAGCAGTGGTTATTGGAAGTTTCGTATTTTGAAATTCGGCTACATTGTGTTTCGAACCTGAATTGCAGGTGAACGGGGCGACATATTGAAGCAAACTAAACGTAGATCTACTCATAATTACAATGATAATCCAAAATAAACGAAACATTCGGAATCCGTGACTATAAATTTTATCCGTTCAAAAAAAGGAAGGCTAACAACCATCACGTTTTTTCGCAAAAAACTGAAAACTTTTTTTTGTTTAAATTCCGGTTCAAAATGATTATAGGTACTGTATACAACACGTTGAGCACGAAACTACCGGTAGGATGCTTGAGGAAAGCAGTGGTTATTGGAAGTTTCGTATTTTGAAATTCGGCTACATTGTGTTTCGAACCTGAATTGCAGGTGAACGGGGCGACATATTGAAGCAAACTAAACGTAGATCTACTCATAATTACAATGATAATCCAAAATAAACGAAACATTCGGAATCCGTGACTATAAATTTTATCCGTTCAAAAAAAGGAAGGCTAACCATCACGTTTTTTCGCAAAAAACTGAAAACTTTTTTTTGTTTAAATTCCGGTTCAAAATGATTATAGGTACTGTATACAACACGTTGAGCACGAAACTACCGGTAGGATGCTTGAGGAAAGCAGTGGTTATTGGAAGTTTCGTATTTTGAAATTCGGCTACATTGTGTTTCGAACCTGAATTGCAGGTGAACGGGGCGACATATTGAAGCAAACTAAACGTAGATCTACTCATAATTACAATGATAATCCAAAATAAACGAAACATTCGGAATCCGTGACTATAAATTTTATCCGTTCAAAAAAAGGAAGGCTAACAACCATCACGTTTTTTCGCAAAAAACTGAAAACTTTTTTTTGTTTAAATTCCGGTTCAAAATGATTATAGGTACTGTATACAACACGTTGAGCACGAAACTACCGGTAGGATGCTTGAGGAAAGCAGTGGTTATTGGAAGTTTCGTATTTTGAAATTCGGCTACATTGTGTTTCGAACCTGAATTGCAGGTGAACGGGGCGACATATTGAAGCAAACTAAACGTAGATCTACTCATAATTACAATGATAATCCAAAATAAACGAAACATTCGGAATCCGTGACTATAAATTTTATCCGTTCAAAAAAAGGAAGGCTAACCATCACGTTTTTTCGCAAAAAACTGAAAACTTTTTTTTGTTTAAATTCCGGTTCAAAATGATTATAGGTACTGTATACAACACGTTGAGCACGAAACTACCGGTAGGATGCTTGAGGAAAGCAGTGGTTATAGGAAGTTTCGTATTTTGAAATTCGGCTACATTGTGTTTCGAACCTGAATTGCAGGTGAACGGGGCGACATATTGAAGCAAACTAAACGTAGATCTACTCATAATTACAATGATAATCCAAAATAAACGAAACATTCGGAATCCGTGACTATTATCCGTTCAAAAAAAGGAAGGCACCATCACGTTTTTTCGCAAAAAACTGAAAACTTTTTTTTGTTTAAATTCCGGTTCAAAATGATTATAGGTACTGTATACAACACGTTGAGCATGAAACTACCGGTAGGATGCTTGAGGAAAGCAGTGGTTATTGGAAGTTTCGTATTTTGAAATTCGGCTACATTGTGTTTCGAACCTGAATTGCAGGTGAACGGGGCGACATATTGAAGCAAACTAAACGTAGATCTACTCATAATTACAATGATAATCCAAAATAAACGAAACATTCGGAATCCGTGACTATAAATTTTATCCGTTCAAAAAAAGGAAGGCACCATCACGTTTTTTCGCAAAAAACTGAAAACTTTTTTTTGTTTAAATTCCGGTTCAAAATGATTATAGGTACTGTATACAACACGTTGAGCACGAAACTACCGGTAGGATGCTTGAGGAAAGCAGTGGTTATTGGAAGTTTCGTATTTTGAAATTCGGCTACATTGTGTTTCGAACCTGAATTGCAGGTGAACGGGGCGACATATTGAAGCAAACTAAACGTAGATCTACTCATAATTACAATGATAATCCAAAATAAACGAAACATTCGGAATCCGTGACTATAAATTTTATCCGTTCAAAAAAAGGAAGGCTAACAACCATCACGTTTTTTCGCAAAAAACTGAAAACTTTTTTTTGTTTAAATTCCGGTTCAAAATGATTATAGGTACTGTATACAACACGTTGAGCACGAAACTACCGGTAGGATGCTTGAGGAAAGCAGTGGTTATTGGAAGTTTCGTATTTTGAAATTCGGCTACATTGTGTTTCGAACCTGAATTGCAGGTGAACGGGGCGACATATTGAAGCAAACTAAACGTAGATCTACTCATAATTACAATGATAATCCAAAATAAACGAAACATTCGGAATCCGTGACTATAAATTTTATCCGTTCAAAAAAAGGAAGGCTAACCATCACGTTTTTTCGCAAAAAACTGAAAACTTTTTTTTTGTTTAAATTCCGGTTCAAAATGATTATAGGTACTGTATACAACACGTTGAGCACGAAACTACCGGTAGGATGCTTGAGGAAAGCAGTGGTTATTGGAAGTTTCGTATTTTGAAATTCGGCTACATTGTGTTTCGAACCTGAATTGCAGGTGAACGGGGCGACATATTGAAGCAAACTAAACGTAGATCTACTCATAATTACAATGATAATCCAAAATAAACGAAACATTCGGAATCCGTGACTATAAATTTTATCCGTTCAAAAAAAGGAAGGCTAACAACCATCACGTTTTTTCGCAAAAAACTGAAAACTTTTTTTTGTTTAAATTCCGGTTCAAAATGATTATAGGTACTGTATACAACACGTTGAGCACGAAACTACCGGTAGGATGCTTGAGGAAAGCAGTGGTTATTGGAAGTTTCGTATTTTGAAATTCGGCTACATTGTGTTTCGAACCTGAATTGCAGGTGAACGGGGCGACATATTGAAGCAAACTAAACGTAGATCTACTCATAATTACAATGATAATCCAAAATAAACGAAACATTCGGAATCCGTGACTATAAATTTTATCCGTTCAAAAAAAGGAAGGCTAACAACCATCACGTTTTTCGCAAAAAACTGAAAACTTTTTTTTGTTTAAATTCCGGTTCAAAATGATTATAGGTACTGTATACAACACGTTGAGCACGAAACTACCGGTAGGATGCTTGAGGAAAGCAGTGGTTATTGGAAGTTTCGTATTTTGAAATTCGGCTACATTGTGTTTCGAACCTGAATTGCAGGTGAACGGGGCGACATATTGAAGCAAACTAAACGTAGATCTACTCATAATTACAATGATAATCCAAAATAAACGAAACATTCGGAATCCGTGACTATAAATTTTATCCGTTCAAAAAAAGGAAGGCTAACAACCATCACGTTTTTTCGCAAAAAAACTGAAAACTTTTTTTTGTTTAAATTCCGGTTCAAAATGATTATAGGTACTGTATACAACACGTTGAGCACGAAACTACCGGTAGGATGCTTGAGGAAAGCAGTGGTTATTGGAAGTTTCGTATTTTGAAATTCGGCTACATTGTGTTTCGAACCTGAATTGCAGGTGAACGGGGCGACATATTGAAGCAAACTAAACGTAGATCTACTCATAATTACAATGATAATCCAAAATAAACGAAACATTCGGAATCCGTGACTATAAATTTTATCCGTTCAAAAAAAGGAAGGCTAACAACCATCACGTTTTTTCGCAAAAAACTGAAAACTTTTTTTTGTTTAAATTCCGGTTCAAAATGATTATAGGTACTGTATACAACACGTTGAGCACGAAACTACCGGTAGGATGCTTGAGGAAAGCAGTGGTTATTGGAAGTTTCGTATTTTGAAATTCGGCTACATTGTGTTTCGAACCTGAATTGCAGGTGAACGGGGCGACATATTGAAGCAAACTAAACGTAGATCTACTCATAATTACAATGATAATCCAAAATAAACGAAACATTCGGAATCCGTGACTATAAATTTTATCCGTTCAAAAAAAGGAAGGCTAACAACCATCACGTTTTTTCGCAAAAAACTGAAAACTTTTTTTTGTTTAAATTCCGGTTCAAAATGATTATAGGTACTGTATACAACACGTTGAGCACGAAACTACCGGTAGGATGCTTGAGGAAAGCAGTGGTTATTGGAAGTTTCGTATTTTGAAATTCGGCTACATTGTGTTTCGAACCTGAATTGCAGGTGAACGGGGCGACATATTGAAGCAAACTAAACGTAGATCTACTCATAATTACAATGATAATCCAAAATAAACGAAACATTCGGAATCCGTGACTATAAATTTTATCCGTTCAAAAAAGGAAGGCTAACCATCACGTTTTTTCGCAAAAAACTGAAAACTTTTTTTTGTTTAAATTCCGGTTCAAAATGATTATAGGTACTGTATACAACACGTTGAGCACGAAACTACCGGTAGGATGCTTGAGGAAAGCAGTGGTTATTGGAAGTTTCGTATTTGAAATTCGGCTACATTGTGTTTCGAACCTGAATTGCAGGTGAACGGGGCGACATATTGAAGCAAACTAAACGTAGATCTACTCATAATTACAATGATAATCCAAAATAAACGAAACATTCGGAATCCGTGACTCTAATTATCCGTTCAAAAAAAGGAAGGCAACCATCACGTTTTTTTCGCAAAAAACTGAAAACTTTTTTTTGTTTAAATTCCGGTTCAAAATGATTATAGGTACTGTATACAACACGTTGAGCATGAAACTACCGGTAGGATGCTTGAGGAAAGCAGTGGTTATTGGAAGTTTCGTATTTTGAAATTCGGCTACATTGTGTTTCGAACCTGAATTGCAGGTGAACGGGGCGACATATTGAAGCAAACTAAACGTAGATCTACTCATAATTACAATGATAATCCAAAATAAACGAAACATTCGGAATCCGTGACTATAAATTTTATCCGTTCAAAAAAAGGAAGGCACCATCACGTTTTTTCGCAAAAAACTGAAAACTTTTTTTTGTTTAAATTCCGGTTCAAAATGATTATAGGTACTGTATACAACACGTTGAGCATGAAACTACCGGTAGGATGCTTGAGGAAAGCAGTGGTTATAGGAAGTTTCGTATTTTGAAATTCGGCTACATTGTGTTTCGAACCTGAATTGCAGGTGAACGGGGCGACATATTGAAGCAAACTAAACGTAGATCTACTCATAATTACAATGATAATCCAAAATAAACGAAACATTCGGAATCCGTGACTATAAATTTTATCCGTTCAAAAAAAGGAAGGCTAACACCATCACGTTTTTTCGCAAAAAACTGAAAACTTTTTTTTGTTTAAATTCCGGTTCAAAATGATTATAGGTACTGTATACAACACGTTGAGCACGAAACTACCGGTAGGATGCTTGAGGAAAGCAGTGGTTATTGGAAGTTTCGTATTTTGAAATTCGGCTACATTGTGTTTCGAACCTGAATTGCAGGTGAACGGGGCGACATATTGAAGCAAACTAAACGTAGATCTACTCATAATTACAATGATAATCCAAAATAAACGAAACATTCGGAATCCGTGACTATAAATTTTATCCGTTCAAAAAAAGGAAGGCTAACAACCATCACGTTTTTTCGCAAAAAACTGAAAACTTTTTTTTGTTTAAATTCCGGTTCAAAATGATTATAGGTACTGTATACAACACGTTGAGCACGAAACTACCGGTAGGATGCTTGAGGAAAGCAGTGGTTATTGGAAGTTTCGTATTTTGAAATTCGGCTACATTGTGTTTCGAACCTGAATTGCAGGTGAACGGGGCGACATATTGAAGCAAACTAAACGTAGATCTACTCATAATTACAATGATAATCCAAAATAAACGAAACATTCGGAATCCGTGACTATAAATTTTATCCGTTCAAAAAAGGAAGGCTAACAACCATCACGTTTTTTCGCAAAAAACTGAAAACTTTTTTTTGTTTAAATTCCGGTTCAAAATGATTATAGGTACTGTATACAACACGTTGAGCACGAAACTACCGGTAGGATGCTTGAGGAAAGCAGTGGTTATTGGAAGTTTCGTATTTTGAAATTCGGCTACATTGTGTTTCGAACCTGAATTGCAGGTGAACGGGGCGACATATTGAAGCAAACTAAACGTAGATCTACTCATAATTACAATGATAATCCAAAATAAACGAAACATTCGGAATCCGTGACTATAAATTTTATCCGTTCAAAAAAAGGAAGGCTAACAACCATCACGTTTTTTCGCAAAAAACTGAAAACTTTTTTTTGTTTAAATTCCGGTTCAAAATGATTATAGGTACTGTATACAACACGTTGAGCACGAAACTACCGGTAGGATGCTTGAGGAAAGCAGTGGTTATTGGAAGTTTCGTATTTTGAAATTCGGCTACATTGTGTTTCGAACCTGAATTGCAGGTGAACGGGGCGACATATTGAAGCAAACTAAACGTAGATCTACTCATAATTACAATGATAATCCAAAATAAACGAAACATTCGGAATCCGTGACTATAAATTTTATCCGTTCAAAAAAAGGAAGGCTAACAACCATCACGTTTTTTCGCAAAAAACTGAAAACTTTTTTTTGTTTAAATTCCGGTTCAAAATGATTATAGGTACTGTATACAACACGTTGAGCACGAAACTACCGGTAGGATGCTTGAGGAAAGCAGTGGTTATTGGAAGTTTCGTATTTTGAAATTCGGCTACATTGTGTTTCGAACCTGAATTGCAGGTGAACGGGGCGACATATTGAAGCAAACTAAACGTAGATCTACTCATAATTACAATGATAATCCAAAATAAACGAAACATTCGGAATCCGTGACTATAAATTTTATCCGTTCAAAAAAAGGAAGGCTAACAACCATCACGTTTTTTCGCAAAAAACTGAAAACTTTTTTTTGTTTAAATTCCGGTTCAAAATGATTATAGGTACTGTATACAACACGTTGAGCACGAAACTACCGGTAGGATGCTTGAGGAAAGCAGTGGTTATTGGAAGTTTCGTATTTTGAAATTCGGCTACATTGTGTTTCGAACCTGAATTGCAGGTGAACGGGGCGACATATTGAAGCAAACTAAACGTAGATCTACTCATAATTACAATGATAATCCAAAATAAACGAAACATTCGGAATCCGTGACTATAAATTTTATCCGTTCAAAAAAAGGAAGGCTAACAACCATCACGTTTTTTCGCAAAAAACTGAAAACTTTTTTTTGTTTAAATTCCGGTTCAAAATGATTATAGGTACTGTATACAACACGTTGAGCACGAAACTACCGGTAGGATGCTTGAGGAAAGCAGTGGTTATTGGAAGTTTCGTATTTTGAAATTCGGCTACATTGTGTTTCGAACCTGAATTGCAGGTGAACGGGGCGACATATTGAAGCAAACTAAACGTAGATCTACTCATAATTACAATGATAATCCAAAATAAACGAAACATTCGGAATCCGTGACTATAAATTTTATCCGTTCAAAAAAAGGAAGGCTAACAACCATCACGTTTTTTCGCAAAAAACTGAAAACTTTTTTTTGTTTAAATTCCGGTTCAAAATGATTATAGGTACTGTATACAACACGTTGAGCACGAAACTACCGGTAGGATGCTTGAGGAAAGCAGTGGTTATTGGAAGTTTCGTATTTTGAAATTCGGCTACATTGTGTTTCGAACCTGAATTGCAGGTGAACGGGGCGACATATTGAAGCAAACTAAACGTAGATCTACTCATAATTACAATGATAATCCAAAATAAACGAAACATTCGGAATCCGTGACTATAAATTTTATCCGTTCAAAAAAAGGAAGGCTAACAACCATCACGTTTTTTCGCAAAAAACTGAAAACTTTTTTTTGTTTAAATTCCGGTTCAAAATGATTATAGGTACTGTATACAACACGTTGAGCACGAAACTACCGGTAGGATGCTTGAGGAAAGCAGTGGTTATTGGAAGTTTCGTATTTTGAAATTCGGCTACATTGTGTTTCGAACCTGAATTGCAGGTGAACGGGGCGACATATTGAAGCAAACTAAACGTAGATCTACTCATAATTACAATGATAATCCAAAATAAACGAAACATTCGGAATCCGTGACTATAAATTTTATCCGTTCAAAAAAAGGAAGGCTAACAACCATCACGTTTTTTCGCAAAAAACTGAAAACTTTTTTTTGTTTAAATTCCGGTTCAAAATGATTATAGGTACTGTATACAACACGTTGAGCATGAAACTACCGGTAGGATGCTTGAGGAAAGCAGTGGTTATAGGAAGTTTCGTATTTTGAAATTCGGCTACATTGTGTTTCGAACCTGAATTGCAGGTGAACGGGGCGACATATTGAAGCAAACTAAACGTAGATCTACTCATAATTACAATGATAATCCAAAATAAACGAAACATTCGGAATCCGTGACTATAAATTTTATCCGTTCAAAAAAAGGAAGGCTAACAACCATCACGTTTTTTCGCAAAAAACTGAAAACTTTTTTTTGTTTAAATTCCGGTTCAAAATGATTATAGGTACTGTATACAACACGTTGAGCACGAAACTACCGGTAGGATGCTTGAGGAAAGCAGTGGTTATTGGAAGTTTCGTATTTTGAAATTCGGCTACATTGTGTTTCGAACCTGAATTGCAGGTGAACGGGGCGACATATTGAAGCAAACTAAACGTAGATCTACTCATAATTACAATGATAATCCAAAATAAACGAAACATTCGGAATCCGTGACTATAAATTTTATCCGTTCAAAAAAAGGAAGGCTAACAACCATCACGTTTTTTCGCAAAAAACTGAAAACTTTTTTTTGTTTAAATTCCGGTTCAAAATGATTATAGGTACTGTATACAACACGTTGAGCACGAAACTACCGGTAGGATGCTTGAGGAAAGCAGTGGTTATTGGAAGTTTCGTATTTTGAAATTCGGCTACATTGTGTTTCGAACCTGAATTGCAGGTGAACGGGGCGACATATTGAAGCAAACTAAACGTAGATCTACTCATAATTACAATGATAATCCAAAATAAACGAAACATTCGGAATCCGTGACTATAAATTTTATCCGTTCAAAAAAAGGAAGGCTAACAACCATCACGTTTTTTCGCAAAAAACTGAAAACTTTTTTTTGTTTAAATTCCGGTTCAAAATGATTATAGGTACTGTATACAACACGTTGAGCACGAAACTACCGGTAGGATGCTTGAGGAAAGCAGTGGTTATTGGAAGTTTCGTATTTTGAAATTCGGCTACATTGTGTTTCGAACCTGAATTGCAGGTGAACGGGGCGACATATTGAAGCAAACTAAACGTAGATCTACTCATAATTACAATGATAATCCAAAATAAACGAAACATTCGGAATCCGTGACTATAAATTTTATCCGTTCAAAAAAAGGAAGGCTAACAACCATCACGTTTTTTCGCAAAAAACTGAAAACTTTTTTTTGTTTAAATTCCGGTTCAAAATGATTATAGGTACTGTATACAACACGTTGAGCACGAAACTACCGGTAGGATGCTTGAGGAAAGCAGTGGTTATTGGAAGTTTCGTATTTTGAAATTCGGCTACATTGTGTTTCGAACCTGAATTGCAGGTGAACGGGGCGACATATTGAAGCAAACTAAACGTAGATCTACTCATAATTACAATGATAATCCAAAATAAACGAAACATTCGGAATCCGTGACTATAAATTTTATCCGTTCAAAAAAGGAAGGCTAACAACCATCACGTTTTTTCGCAAAAAACTGAAAACTTTTTTTTGTTTAAATTCCGGTTCAAAATGATTATAGGTACTGTATACAACACGTTGAGCACGAAACTACCGGTAGGATGCTTGAGGAAAGCAGTGGTTATTGGAAGTTTCGTATTTTGAAATTCGGCTACATTGTGTTTCGAACCTGAATTGCAGGTGAACGGGGCGACATATTGAAGCAAACTAAACGTAGATCTACTCATAATTACAATGATAATCCAAAATAAACGAAACATTCGGAATCCGTGACTATAAATTTTATCCGTTCAAAAAAAGGAAGGCTAACAACCATCACGTTTTTTCGCAAAAAACTGAAAACTTTTTTTTGTTTAAATTCCGGTTCAAAATGATTATAGGTACTGTATACAACACGTTGAGCACGAAACTACCGGTAGGATGCTTGAGGAAAGCAGTGGTTATTGGAAGTTTCGTATTTTGAAATTCGGCTACATTGTGTTTCGAACCTGAATTGCAGGTGAACGGGGCGACATATTGAAGCAAACTAAACGTAGATCTACTCATAATTACAATGATAATCCAAAATAAACGAAACATTCGGAATCCGTGACTATAAATTTTATCCGTTCAAAAAAAGGAAGGCTAACAACCATCACGTTTTTTCGCAAAAAACTGAAAACTTTTTTTTGTTTAAATTCCGGTTCAAAATGATTATAGGTACTGTATACAACACGTTGAGCACGAAACTACCGGTAGGATGCTTGAGGAAAGCAGTGGTTATTGGAAGTTTCGTATTTTGAAATTCGGCTACATTGTGTTTCGAACCTGAATTGCAGGTGAACGGGGCGACATATTGAAGCAAACTAAACGTAGATCTACTCATAATTACAATGATAATCCAAAATAAACGAAACATTCGGAATCCGTGACTATAAATTTTATCCGTTCAAAAAAAGGAAGGCTAACAACCATCACGTTTTTTCGCAAAAAACTGAAAACTTTTTTTTGTTTAAATTCCGGTTCAAAATGATTATAGGTACTGTATACAACACGTTGAGCACGAAACTACCGGTAGGATGCTTGAGGAAAGCAGTGGTTATTGGAAGTTTCGTATTTTGAAATTCGGCTACATTGTGTTTCGAACCTGAATTGCAGGTGAACGGGGCGACATATTGAAGCAAACTAAACGTAGATCTACTCATAATTACAATGATAATCCAAAATAAACGAAACATTCGGAATCCGTGACTATAAATTTTATCCGTTCAAAAAAAGGAAGGCTAACAACCATCACGTTTTTTCGCAAAAAACTGAAAACTTTTTTTTGTTTAAATTCCGGTTCAAAATGATTATAGGTACTGTATACAACACGTTGAGCACGAAACTACCGGTAGGATGCTTGAGGAAAGCAGTGGTTATTGGAAGTTTCGTATTTTGAAATTCGGCTACATTGTGTTTCGAACCTGAATTGCAGGTGAACGGGGCGACATATTGAAGCAAACTAAACGTAGATCTACTCATAATTACAATGATAATCCAAAATAAACGAAACATTCGGAATCCGTGACTATAAATTTTATCCGTTCAAAAAAAGGAAGGCTAACAACCATCACGTTTTTTCGCAAAAAACTGAAAACTTTTTTTTGTTTAAATTCCGGTTCAAAATGATTATAGGTACTGTATACAACACGTTGAGCACGAAACTACCGGTAGGATGCTTGAGGAAAGCAGTGGTTATTGGAAGTTTCGTATTTTGAAATTCGGCTACATTGTGTTTCGAACCTGAATTGCAGGTGAACGGGGCGACATATTGAAGCAAACTAAACGTAGATCTACTCATAATTACAATGATAATCCAAAATAAACGAAACATTCGGAATCCGTGACTATAAATTTTATCCGTTCAAAAAAAGGAAGGCTAACAACCATCACGTTTTTTCGCAAAAAACTGAAAACTTTTTTTTGTTTAAATTCCGGTTCAAAATGATTATAGGTACTGTATACAACACGTTGAGCACGAAACTACCGGTAGGATGCTTGAGGAAAGCAGTGGTTATTGGAAGTTTCGTATTTTGAAATTCGGCTACATTGTGTTTCGAACCTGAATTGCAGGTGAACGGGGCGACATATTGAAGCAAACTAAACGTAGATCTACTCATAATTACAATGATAATCCAAAATAAACGAAACATTCGGAATCCGTGACTATAAATTTTATCCGTTCAAAAAAAGGAAGGCTAACAACCATCACGTTTTTTCGCAAAAAACTGAAAACTTTTTTTTGTTTAAATTCCGGTTCAAAATGATTATAGGTACTGTATACAACACGTTGAGCACGAAACTACCGGTAGGATGCTTGAGGAAAGCAGTGGTTATTGGAAGTTTCGTATTTTGAAATTCGGCTACATTGTGTTTCGAACCTGAATTGCAGGTGAACGGGGCGACATATTGAAGCAAACTAAACGTAGATCTACTCATAATTACAATGATAATCCAAAATAAACGAAACATTCGGAATCCGTGACTATAAATTTTATCCGTTCAAAAAAAGGAAGGCTAACAACCATCACGTTTTTTCGCAAAAAACTGAAAACTTTTTTTTGTTTAAATTCCGGTTCAAAATGATTATAGGTACTGTATACAACACGTTGAGCACGAAACTACCGGTAGGATGCTTGAGGAAAGCAGTGGTTATTGGAAGTTTCGTATTTTGAAATTCGGCTACATTGTGTTTCGAACCTGAATTGCAGGTGAACGGGGCGACATATTGAAGCAAACTAAACGTAGATCTACTCATAATTACAATGATAATCCAAAATAAACGAAACATTCGGAATCCGTGACTATAAATTTTATCCGTTCAAAAAAAGGAAGGCTAACAACCATCACGTTTTTTCGCAAAAAACTGAAAACTTTTTTTTGTTTAAATTCCGGTTCAAAATGATTATAGGTACTGTATACAACACGTTGAGCACGAAACTACCGGTAGGATGCTTGAGGAAAGCAGTGGTTATTGGAAGTTTCGTATTTTGAAATTCGGCTACATTGTGTTTCGAACCTGAATTGCAGGTGAACGGGGCGACATATTGAAGCAAACTAAACGTAGATCTACTCATAATTACAATGATAATCCAAAATAAACGAAACATTCGGAATCCGTGACTATAAATTTTATCCGTTCAAAAAAAGGAAGGCTAACAACCATCACGTTTTTTCGCAAAAAACTGAAAACTTTTTTTTGTTTAAATTCCGGTTCAAAATGATTATAGGTACTGTATACAACACGTTGAGCACGAAACTACCGGTAGGATGCTTGAGGAAAGCAGTGGTTATTGGAAGTTTCGTATTTTGAAATTCGGCTACATTGTGTTTCGAACCTGAATTGCAGGTGAACGGGGCGACATATTGAAGCAAACTAAACGTAGATCTACTCATAATTACAATGATAATCCAAAATAAACGAAACATTCGGAATCCGTGACTATAAATTTTATCCGTTCAAAAAAAGGAAGGCTAACAACCATCACGTTTTTTCGCAAAAAACTGAAAACTTTTTTTTGTTTAAATTCCGGTTCAAAATGATTATAGGTACTGTATACAACACGTTGAGCACGAAACTACCGGTAGGATGCTTGAGGAAAGCAGTGGTTATTGGAAGTTTCGTATTTTGAAATTCGGCTACATTGTGTTTCGAACCTGAATTGCAGGTGAACGGGGCGACATATTGAAGCAAACTAAACGTAGATCTACTCATAATTACAATGATAATCCAAAATAAACGAAACATTCGGAATCCGTGACTATAAATTTTATCCGTTCAAAAAAAGGAAGGCTAACAACCATCACGTTTTTTCGCAAAAAACTGAAAACTTTTTTTTGTTTAAATTCCGGTTCAAAATGATTATAGGTACTGTATACAACACGTTGAGCACGAAACTACCTGTAGGATGCTTGAGGAAAGCAGTGGTTATTGGAAGTTTCGTATTTTGAAATTCGGCTACATTGTGTTTCGAACCTGAATTGCAGGTGAACGGGGCGACATATTGAAGCAAACTAAACGTAGATCTACTCATAATTACAATGATAATCCAAAATAAACGAAACATTCGGAATCCGTGACTATAAATTTTATCCGTTCAAAAAAAGGAAGGCTAACCATCACGTTTTTTCGCAAAAAACTGAAAACTTTTTTTTGTTTAAATTCCGGTTCAAAATGATTATAGGTACTGTATACAACACGTTGAGCACGAAACTACCGGTAGGATGCTTGAGGAAAGCAGTGGTTATTGGAAGTTTCGTATTTTGAAATTCGGCTACATTGTGTTTCGAACCTGAATTGCAGGTGAACGGGGCGACATATTGAAGCAAACTAAACGTAGATCTACTCATAATTACAATGATAATCCAAAATAAACGAAACATTCGGAATCCGTGACTATAAATTTTATCCGTTCAAAAAAAGGAAGGCTAACCATCACGTTTTTTCGCAAAAAACTGAAAACTTTTTTTTGTTTAAATTCCGGTTCAAAATGATTATAGGTACTGTATACAACACGTTGAGCACGAAACTACCGGTAGGATGCTTGAGGAAAGCAGTGGTTATTGGAAGTTTCGTATTTTGAAATTCGGCTACATTGTGTTTCGAACCTGAATTGCAGGTGAACGGGGCGACATATTGAAGCAAACTAAACGTAGATCTACTCATAATTACAATGATAATCCAAAATAAACGAAACATTCGGAATCCGTGACTATAAATTTTATCCGTTCAAAAAAAGGAAGGCTAACCATCACGTTTTTTCGCAAAAAACTGAAAACTTTTTTTTGTTTAAATTCCGGTTCAAAATGATTATAGGTACTGTATACAACACGTTGAGCACGAAACTACCGGTAGGATGCTTGAGGAAAGCAGTGGTTATTGGAAGTTTCGTATTTTGAAATTCGGCTACATTGTGTTTCGAACCTGAATTGCAGGTGAACGGGGCGACATATTGAAGCAAACTAAACGTAGATCTACTCATAATTACAATGATAATCCAAAATAAACGAAACATTCGGAATCCGTGACTATAAATTTTATCCGTTCAAAAAAAGGAAGGCTAACCATCACGTTTTTTCGCAAAAAACTGAAAACTTTTTTTTGTTTAAATTCCGGTTCAAAATGATTATAGGTACTGTATACAACACGTTGAGCACGAAACTACCGGTAGGATGCTTGAGGAAAGCAGTGGTTATTGGAAGTTTCGTATTTTGAAATTCGGCTACATTGTGTTTCGAACCTGAATTGCAGGTGAACGGGGCGACATATTGAAGCAAACTAAACGTAGATCTACTCATAATTACAATGATAATCCAAAATAAACGAAACATTCGGAATCCGTGACTATAAATTTTATCCGTTCAAAAAAAGGAAGGCTAACCATCACGTTTTTTCGCAAAAAACTGAAAACTTTTTTTTGTTTAAATTCCGGTTCAAAATGATTATAGGTACTGTATACAACACGTTGAGCACGAAACTACCGGTAGGATGCTTGAGGAAAGCAGTGGTTATTGGAAGTTTCGTATTTTGAAATTCGGCTACATTGTGTTTCGAACCTGAATTGCAGGTGAACGGGGCGACATATTGAAGCAAACTAAACGTAGATCTACTCATAATTACAATGATAATCCAAAATAAACGAAACATTCGGAATCCGTGACTATAAATTTTATCCGTTCAAAAAAAGGAAGGCTAACCATCACGTTTTTTCGCAAAAAACTGAAAACTTTTTTTTGTTTAAATTCCGGTTCAAAATGATTATAGGTACTGTATACAACACGTTGAGCACGAAACTACCGGTAGGATGCTTGAGGAAAGCAGTGGTTATAGGAAGTTTCGTATTTTGAAATTCGGCTACATTGTGTTTCGAACCTGAATTGCAGGTGAACGGGGCGACATATTGAAGCAAACTAAACGTAGATCTACTCATAATTACAATGATAATCCAAAATAAACGAAACATTCGGAATCCGTGACTATTATCCGTTCAAAAAAAGGAAGGCACCATCACGTTTTTTCGCAAAAAACTGAAAACTTTTTTTTGTTTAAATTCCGGTTCAAAATGATTATAGGTACTGTATACAACACGTTGAGCATGAAACTACCGGTAGGATGCTTGAGGAAAGCAGTGGTTATTGGAAGTTTCGTATTTTGAAATTCGGCTACATTGTGTTTCGAACCTGAATTGCAGGTGAACGGGGCGACATATTGAAGCAAACTAAACGTAGATCTACTCATAATTACAATGATAATCCAAAATAAACGAAACATTCGGAATCCGTGACTATAAATTTTATCCGTTCAAAAAAAGGAAGGCACCATCACGTTTTTTCGCAAAAAACTGAAAACTTTTTTTTGTTTAAATTCCGGTTCAAAATGATTATAGGTACTGTATACAACACGTTGAGCATGAAACTACCGGTAGGATGCTTGAGGAAAGCAGTGGTTATAGGAAGTTTCGTATTTTGAAATTCGGCTACATTGTGTTTCGAACCTGAATTGCAGGTGAACGGGGCGACATATTGAAGCAAACTAAACGTAGATCTACTCATAATTACAATGATAATCCAAAATAAACGAAACATTCGGAATCCGTGACTATAAATTTTATCCGTTCAAAAAAAGGAAGGCTAACAACCATCACGTTTTTTCGCAAAAAACTGAAAACTTTTTTTTGTTTAAATTCCGGTTCAAAATGATTATAGGTACTGTATACAACACGTTGAGCACGAAACTACCGGTAGGATGCTTGAGGAAAGCAGTGGTTATTGGAAGTTTCGTATTTTGAAATTCGGCTACATTGTGTTTCGAACCTGAATTGCAGGTGAACGGGGCGACATATTGAAGCAAACTAAACGTAGATCTACTCATAATTACAATGATAATCCAAAATAAACGAAACATTCGGAATCCGTGACTATAAATTTTATCCGTTCAAAAAAAGGAAGGCTAACAACCATCACGTTTTTTCGCAAAAAACTGAAAACTTTTTTTTGTTTAAATTCCGGTTCAAAATGATTATATGTACTGTATACAACACGTTGAGCACGAAACTACCGGTAGGATGCTTGAGGAAAGCAGTGGTTATTGGAAGTTTCGTATTTTGAAATTCGGCTACATTGTGTTTCGAACCTGAATTGCAGGTGAACGGGGCGACATATTGAAGCAAACTAAACGTAGATCTACTCATAATTACAATGATAATCCAAAATAAACGAAACATTCGGAATCCGTGACTATAAATTTTATCCGTTCAAAAAAAGGAAGGCTAACAACCATCACGTTTTTTCGCAAAAAACTGAAAACTTTTTTTTGTTTAAATTCCGGTTCAAAATGATTATAGGTACTGTATACAACACGTTGAGCACGAAACTACCGGTAGGATGCTTGAGGAAAGCAGTGGTTATTGGAAGTTTCGTATTTTGAAATTCGGCTACATTGTGTTTCGAACCTGAATTGCAGGTGAACGGGGCGACATATTGAAGCAAACTAAACGTAGATCTACTCATAATTACAATGATAATCCAAAATAAACGAAACATTCGGAATCCGTGACTATAAATTTTATCCGTTCAAAAAAAGGAAGGCTAACAACCATCACGTTTTTTCGCAAAAAACTGAAAACTTTTTTTTGTTTAAATTCCGGTTCAAAATGATTATAGGTACTGTATACAACACGTTGAGCACGAAACTACCGGTAGGATGCTTGAGGAAAGCAGTGGTTATTGGAAGTTTCGTATTTTGAAATTCGGCTACATTGTGTTTCGAACCTGAATTGCAGGTGAACGGGGCGACATATTGAAGCAAACTAAACGTAGATCTACTCATAATTACAATGATAATCCAAAATAAACGAAACATTCGGAATCCGTGACTATAAATTTTATCCGTTCAAAAAAAGGAAGGCTAACAACCATCACGTTTTTTCGCAAAAAACTGAAAACTTTTTTTTGTTTAAATTCCGGTTCAAAATGATTATAGGTACTGTATACAACACGTTGAGCACGAAACTACCGGTAGGATGCTTGAGGAAAGCAGTGGTTATTGGAAGTTTCGTATTTTGAAATTCGGCTACATTGTGTTTCGAACCTGAATTGCAGGTGAACGGGGCGACATATTGAAGCAAACTAAACGTAGATCTACTCATAATTACAATGATAATCCAAAATAAACGAAACATTCGGAATCCGTGACTATAAATTTTATCCGTTCAAAAAAAGGAAGGCTAACAACCATCACGTTTTTTCGCAAAAAACTGAAAACTTTTTTTTGTTTAAATTCCGGTTCAAAATGATTATAGGTACTGTATACAACACGTTGAGCACGAAACTACCGGTAGGATGCTTGAGGAAAGCAGTGGTTATTGGAAGTTTCGTATTTTGAAATTCGGCTACATTGTGTTTCGAACCTGAATTGCAGGTGAACGGGGCGACATATTGAAGCAAACTAAACGTAGATCTACTCATAATTACAATGATAATCCAAAATAAACGAAACATTCGGAATCCGTGACTATAAATTTTATCCGTTCAAAAAAAGGAAGGCTAACAACCATCACGTTTTTTCGCAAAAAACTGAAAACTTTTTTTTGTTTAAATTCCGGTTCAAAATGATTATAGGTACTGTATACAACACGTTGAGCACGAAACTACCGGTAGGATGCTTGAGGAAAGCAGTGGTTATTGGAAGTTTCGTATTTTGAAATTCGGCTACATTGTGTTTCGAACCTGAATTGCAGGTGAACGGGGCGACATATTGAAGCAAACTAAACGTAGATCTACTCATAATTACAATGATAATCCAAAATAAACGAAACATTCGGAATCCGTGACTATAAATTTTATCCGTTCAAAAAAAGGAAGGCTAACAACCATCACGTTTTTTCGCAAAAAACTGAAAACTTTTTTTTGTTTAAATTCCGGTTCAAAATGATTATAGGTACTGTATACAACACGTTGAGCACGAAACTACCGGTAGGATGCTTGAGGAAAGCAGTGGTTATTGGAAGTTTCGTATTTTGAAATTCGGCTACATTGTGTTTCGAACCTGAATTGCAGGTGAACGGGGCGACATATTGAAGCAAACTAAACGTAGATCTACTCATAATTACAATGATAATCCAAAATAAACGAAACATTCGGAATCCGTGACTATAAATTTTATCCGTTCAAAAAAAGGAAGGCTAACAACCATCACGTTTTTTCGCAAAAAACTGAAAACTTTTTTTTGTTTAAATTCCGGTTCAAAATGATTATAGGTACTGTATACAACACGTTGAGCACGAAACTACCGGTAGGATGCTTGAGGAAAGCAGTGGTTATTGGAAGTTTCGTATTTTGAAATTCGGCTACATTGTGTTTCGAACCTGAATTGCAGGTGAACGGGGCGACATATTGAAGCAAACTAAACGTAGATCTACTCATAATTACAATGATAATCCAAAATAAACGAAACATTCGGAATCCGTGACTATAAATTTTATCCGTTCAAAAAAAGGAAGGCTAACCATCACGTTTTTTCGCAAAAAACTGAAAACTTTTTTTTGTTTAAATTCCGGTTCAAAATGATTATAGGTACTGTATACAACACGTTGAGCACGAAACTACCGGTAGGATGCTTGAGGAAAGCAGTGGTTATTGGAAGTTTCGTATTTTGAAATTCGGCTACATTGTGTTTCGAACCTGAATTGCAGGTGAACGGGGCGACATATTGAAGCAAACTAAACGTAGATCTACTCATAATTACAATGATAATCCAAAATAAACGAAACATTCGGAATCCGTGACTATAAATTTTATCCGTTCAAAAAAAGGAAGGCTAACAACCATCACGTTTTTTCGCAAAAAACTGAAAACTTTTTTTTGTTTAAATTCCGGTTCAAAATGATTATAGGTACTGTATACAACACGTTGAGCACGAAACTACCGGTAGGATGCTTGAGGAAAGCAGTGGTTATTGGAAGTTTCGTATTTTGAAATTCGGCTACATTGTGTTTCGAACCTGAATTGCAGGTGAACGGGGCGACATATTGAAGCAAACTAAACGTAGATCTACTCATAATTACAATGATAATCCAAAATAAACGAAACATTCGGAATCCGTGACTATAAATTTTATCCGTTCAAAAAAAGGAAGGCTAACAACCATCACGTTTTTTCGCAAAAAACTGAAAACTTTTTTTTGTTTAAATTCCGGTTCAAAATGATTATAGGTACTGTATACAACACGTTGAGCACGAAACTACCGGTAGGATGCTTGAGGAAAGCAGTGGTTATTGGAAGTTTCGTATTTTGAAATTCGGCTACATTGTGTTTCGAACCTGAATTGCAGGTGAACGGGGCGACATATTGAAGCAAACTAAACGTAGATCTACTCATAATTACAATGATAATCCAAAATAAACGAAACATTCGGAATCCGTGACTATAAATTTTATCCGTTCAAAAAAAGGAAGGCTAACAACCATCACGTTTTTTCGCAAAAAACTGAAAACTTTTTTTTGTTTAAATTCCGGTTCAAAATGATTATAGGTACTGTATACAACACGTTGAGCACGAAACTACCGGTAGGATGCTTGAGGAAAGCAGTGGTTATTGGAAGTTTCGTATTTTGAAATTCGGCTACATTGTGTTTCGAACCTGAATTGCAGGTGAACGGGGCGACATATTGAAGCAAACTAAACGTAGATCTACTCATAATTACAATGATAATCCAAAATAAACGAAACATTCGGAATCCGTGACTATAAATTTTATCCGTTCAAAAAAAGGAAGGCTAACAACCATCACGTTTTTTCGCAAAAAACTGAAAACTTTTTTTTGTTTAAATTCCGGTTCAAAATGATTATAGGTACTGTATACAACACGTTGAGCACGAAACTACCGGTAGGATGCTTGAGGAAAGCAGTGGTTATTGGAAGTTTCGTATTTTGAAATTCGGCTACATTGTGTTTCGAACCTGAATTGCAGGTGAACGGGGCGACATATTGAAGCAAACTAAACGTAGATCTACTCATAATTACAATGATAATCCAAAATAAACGAAACATTCGGAATCCGTGACTATAAATTTTATCCGTTCAAAAAAAGGAAGGCTAACAACCATCACGTTTTTTCGCAAAAAACTGAAAACTTTTTTTTGTTTAAATTCCGGTTCAAAATGATTATAGGTACTGTATACAACACGTTGAGCACGAAACTACCGGTAGGATGCTTGAGGAAAGCAGTGGTTATTGGAAGTTTCGTATTTTGAAATTCGGCTACATTGTGTTTCGAACCTGAATTGCAGGTGAACGGGGCGACATATTGAAGCAAACTAAACGTAGATCTACTCATAATTACAATGATAATCCAAAATAAACGAAACATTCGGAATCCGTGACTATAAATTTTATCCGTTCAAAAAAAGGAAGGCTAACAACCATCACGTTTTTTCGCAAAAAACTGAAAACTTTTTTTTGTTTAAATTCCGGTTCAAAATGATTATAGGTACTGTATACAACACGTTGAGCACGAAACTACCGGTAGGATGCTTGAGGAAAGCAGTGGTTATTGGAAGTTTCGTATTTTGAAATTCGGCTACATTGTGTTTCGAACCTGAATTGCAGGTGAACGGGGCGACATATTGAAGCAAACTAAACGTAGATCTACTCATAATTACAATGATAATCCAAAATAAACGAAACATTCGGAATCCGTGACTATAAATTTTATCCGTTCAAAAAAAGGAAGGCTAACAACCATCACGTTTTTTCGCAAAAAACTGAAAACTTTTTTTTGTTTAAATTCCGGTTCAAAATGATTATAGGTACTGTATACAACACGTTGAGCACGAAACTACCGGTAGGATGCTTGAGGAAAGCAGTGGTTATTGGAAGTTTCGTATTTTGAAATTCGGCTACATTGTGTTTCGAACCTGAATTGCAGGTGAACGGGGCGACATATTGAAGCAAACTAAACGTAGATCTACTCATAATTACAATGATAATCCAAAATAAACGAAACATTCGGAATCCGTGACTATAAATTTTATCCGTTCAAAAAAAGGAAGGCTAACCATCACGTTTTTTCGCAAAAAACTGAAAACTTTTTTTTGTTTAAATTCCGGTTCAAAATGATTATAGGTACTGTATACAACACGTTGAGCACGAAACTACCGGTAGGATGCTTGAGGAAAGCAGTGGTTATTGGAAGTTTCGTATTTTGAAATTCGGCTACATTGTGTTTCGAACCTGAATTGCAGGTGAACGGGGCGACATATTGAAGCAAACTAAACGTAGATCTACTCATAATTACAATGATAATCCAAAATAAACGAAACATTCGGAATCCGTGACTATAAATTTTATCCGTTCAAAAAAAGGAAGGCTAACCATCACGTTTTTTCGCAAAAAACTGAAAACTTTTTTTTGTTTAAATTCCGGTTCAAAATGATTATAGGTACTGTATACAACACGTTGAGCACGAAACTACCGGTAGGATGCTTGAGGAAAGCAGTGGTTATTGGAAGTTTCGTATTTTGAAATTCGGCTACATTGTGTTTCGAACCTGAATTGCAGGTGAACGGGGCGACATATTGAAGCAAACTAAACGTAGATCTACTCATAATTACAATGATAATCCAAAATAAACGAAACATTCGGAATCCGTGACTATAAATTTTATCCGTTCAAAAAAAGGAAGGCTAACAACCATCACGTTTTTTCGCAAAAAACTGAAAACTTTTTTTTGTTTAAATTCCGGTTCAAAATGATTATAGGTACTGTATACAACACGTTGAGCACGAAACTACCGGTAGGATGCTTGAGGAAAGCAGTGGTTATTGGAAGTTTCGTATTTTGAAATTCGGCTACATTGTGTTTCGAACCTGAATTGCAGGTGAACGGGGCGACATATTGAAGCAAACTAAACGTAGATCTACTCATAATTACAATGATAATCCAAAATAAACGAAACATTCGGAATCCGTGACTATAAATTTTATCCGTTCAAAAAAAGGAAGGCTAACAACCATCACGTTTTTTCGCAAAAAACTGAAAACTTTTTTTTGTTTAAATTCCGGTTCAAAATGATTATAGGTACTGTATACAACACGTTGAGCACGAAACTACCGGTAGGATGCTTGAGGAAAGCAGTGGTTATTGGAAGTTTCGTATTTTGAAATTCGGCTACATTGTGTTTCGAACCTGAATTGCAGGTGAACGGGGCGACATATTGAAGCAAACTAAACGTAGATCTACTCATAATTACAATGATAATCCAAAATAAACGAAACATTCGGAATCCGTGACTATAAATTTTATCCGTTCAAAAAAAGGAAGGCTAACAACCATCACGTTTTTTCGCAAAAAACTGAAAACTTTTTTTTGTTTAAATTCCGGTTCAAAATGATTATAGGTACTGTATACAACACGTTGAGCACGAAACTACCGGTAGGATGCTTGAGGAAAGCAGTGGTTATTGGAAGTTTCGTATTTTGAAATTCGGCTACATTGTGTTTCGAACCTGAATTGCAGGTGAACGGGGCGACATATTGAAGCAAACTAAACGTAGATCTACTCATAATTACAATGATAATCCAAAATAAACGAAACATTCGGAATCCGTGACTATAAATTTTATCCGTTCAAAAAAAGGAAGGCTAACAACCATCACGTTTTTTCGCAAAAAACTGAAAACTTTTTTTTGTTTAAATTCCGGTTCAAAATGATTATAGGTACTGTATACAACACGTTGAGCACGAAACTACCGGTAGGATGCTTGAGGAAAGCAGTGGTTATTGGAAGTTTCGTATTTTGAAATTCGGCTACATTGTGTTTCGAACCTGAATTGCAGGTGAACGGGGCGACATATTGAAGCAAACTAAACGTAGATCTACTCATAATTACAATGATAATCCAAAATAAACGAAACATTCGGAATCCGTGACTATAAATTTTATCCGTTCAAAAAAAGGAAGGCTAACCATCACGTTTTTTCGCAAAAAACTGAAAACTTTTTTTTGTTTAAATTCCGGTTCAAAATGATTATAGGTACTGTATACAACACGTTGAGCACGAAACTACCGGTAGGATGCTTGAGGAAAGCAGTGGTTATTGGAAGTTTCGTATTTTGAAATTCGGCTACATTGTGTTTCGAACCTGAATTGCAGGTGAACGGGGCGACATATTGAAGCAAACTAAACGTAGATCTACTCATAATTACAATGATAATCCAAAATAAACGAAACATTCGGAATCCGTGACTATAAATTTTATCCGTTCAAAAAAAGGAAGGCTAACAACCATCACGTTTTTTCGCAAAAAACTGAAAACTTTTTTTTGTTTAAATTCCGGTTCAAAATGATTATAGGTACTGTATACAACACGTTGAGCACGAAACTACCGGTAGGATGCTTGAGGAAAGCAGTGGTTATTGGAAGTTTCGTATTTTGAAATTCGGCTACATTGTGTTTCGAACCTGAATTGCAGGTGAACGGGGCGACATATTGAAGCAAACTAAACGTAGATCTACTCATAATTACAATGATAATCCAAAATAAACGAAACATTCGGAATCCGTGACTATAAATTTTATCCGTTCAAAAAAAGGAAGGCTAACAACCATCACGTTTTTTCGCAAAAAACTGAAAACTTTTTTTTGTTTAAATTCCGGTTCAAAATGATTATAGGTACTGTATACAACACGTTGAGCACGAAACTACCGGTAGGATGCTTGAGGAAAGCAGTGGTTATTGGAAGTTTCGTATTTTGAAATTCGGCTACATTGTGTTTCGAACCTGAATTGCAGGTGAACGGGGCGACATATTGAAGCAAACTAAACGTAGATCTACTCATAATTACAATGATAATCCAAAATAAACGAAACATTCGGAATCCGTGACTATAAATTTTATCCGTTCAAAAAAAGGAAGGCTAACCATCACGTTTTTTCGCAAAAAACTGAAAACTTTTTTTTGTTTAAATTCCGGTTCAAAATGATTATAGGTACTGTATACAACACGTTGAGCACGAAACTACCGGTAGGATGCTTGAGGAAAGCAGTGGTTATAGGAAGTTTCGTATTTTGAAATTCGGCTACATTGTGTTTCGAACCTGAATTGCAGGTGAACGGGGCGACATATTGAAGCAAACTAAACGTAGATCTACTCATAATTACAATGATAATCCAAAATAAACGAAACATTCGGAATCCGTGACTATTATCCGTTCAAAAAAAGGAAGGCACCATCACGTTTTTTCGCAAAAAACTGAAAACTTTTTTTTGTTTAAATTCCGGTTCAAAATGATTATAGGTACTGTATACAACACGTTGAGCATGAAACTACCGGTAGGATGCTTGAGGAAAGCAGTGGTTATTGGAAGTTTCGTATTTTGAAATTCGGCTACATTGTGTTTCGAACCTGAATTGCAGGTGAACGGGGCGACATATTGAAGCAAACTAAACGTAGATCTACTCATAATTACAATGATAATCCAAAATAAACGAAACATTCGGAATCCGTGACTATAAATTTTATCCGTTCAAAAAAGGAAGGCTAACCATCACGTTTTTTCGCAAAAAAACTGAAAACTTTTTTTTGTTTAAATTCCGGTTCAAAATGATTATAGGTACTGTATACAACACGTTGAGCATGAAACTACCGGTAGGATGGTTGAGGAAAGCAGTGGTTATTGGAAGTTTCGTATTTTGAAATTCGGCTACATTGTGTTTCGAACCTGAATTGCAGGTGAACGGGGCGACATATTGAAGCAAACTAAACGTAGATCTACTCATAATTACAATGATAATCCAAAATAAACGAAACATTCGGAATCCGTGACTATAAATTTTATCCGTTCAAAAAAAGGAAGGCTAACCATCACGTTTTTTCGCAAAAAACTGAAAACTTTTTTTTGTTTAAATTCCGGTTCAAAATGATTATAGGTACTGTATACAACACGTTGAGCACGAAACTACCGGTAGGATGCTTGAGGAAAGCAGTGGTTATTGGAAGTTTCGTATTTTGAAATTCGGCTACATTGTGTTTCGAACCTGAATTGCAGGTGAACGGGGCGACATATTGAAGCAAACTAAACGTAGATCTACTCATAATTACAATGATAATCCAAAATAAACGAAACATTCGGAATCCGTGACTATAAATTTTATCCGTTCAAAAAAAGGAAGGCTAACAACCATCACGTTTTTTCGCAAAAAACTGAAAACTTTTTTTTTGTTTAAATTCCGGTTCAAAATGATTATAGGTACTGTATACAACACGTTGAGCACGAAAACTACCGGTAGGATGCTTGAGGAAAGCAGTGGTTATTGGAAGTTTCGTATTTTGAAATCGGCTACATTGTGTTTCGAACCTGAATTGCAGGTGAACGGGGCGACATATTGAAGCAAACTAAACGTAGATCTACTCATAATTACAATGATAATCCAAAATAAACGAAACATTCGGAATCCGTGACTATAATTTTATCCGTTCAAAAAAAGGAAGGCTAACAACCATCACGTTTTTTCGCAAAAAACTGAAAACTTTTTTTTGTTTAAATTCCGGTTCAAAATGATTATAGGTACTGTATACAACACGTTGAGCACGAAACTACCGGTAGGATGCTTGAGGAAAGCAGTGGTTATTGGAAGTTTCGTATTTTGAAATTCGGCTACATTGTGTTTCGAACCTGAATTGCAGGTGAACGGGGCGACATATTGAAGCAAACTAAACGTAGATCTACTCATAATTACAATGATAATCCAAAATAAACGAAACATTCGGAATCCGTGACTATAAATTTTATCCGTTCAAAAAAAGGAAGGCTAACCATCACGTTTTTTCGCAAAAAACTGAAAACTTTTTTTTGTTTAAATTCCGGTTCAAAATGATTATAGGTACTGTATACAACACGTTGAGCACGAAACTACCGGTAGGATGCTTGAGGAAAGCAGTGGTTATTGGAAGTTTCGTATTTTGAAATTCGGCTACATTGTGTTTCGAACCTGAATTGCAGGTGAACGGGGCGACATATTGAAGCAAACTAAACGTAGATCTACTCATAATTACAATGATAATCCAAAATAAACGAAACATTCGGAATCCGTGACTATAAATTTTATCCGTTCAAAAAAAGGAAGGCTAACAACCATCACGTTTTTTCGCAAAAAACTGAAAACTTTTTTTTGTTTAAATTCCGGTTCAAAATGATTATAGGTACTGTATACAACACGTTGAGCACGAAACTACCGGTAGGATGCTTGAGGAAAGCAGTGGTTATTGGAAGTTTCGTATTTTGAAATTCGGCTACATTGTGTTTCGAACCTGAATTGCAGGTGAACGGGGCGACATATTGAAGCAAACTAAACGTAGATCTACTCATAATTACAATGATAATCCAAAATAAACGAAACATTCGGAATCCGTGACTATAAATTTTATCCGTTCAAAAAAAGGAAGGCTAACAACCATCACGTTTTTTCGCAAAAAACTGAAAACTTTTTTTGTTTAAATTCCGGTTCAAAATGATTATAGGTACTGTATACAACACGTTGAGCACGAAACTACCGGTAGGATGCTTGAGGAAAGCAGTGGTTATTGGAAGTTTCGTATTTGAAATTCGGCTACATTGTGTTTCGAACCTGAATTGCAGGTGAACGGGGCGACATATTGAAGCAAACTAACGTAGATCTACTCATAATTACAATGATAATCCAAAATAAACGAAACATTCGGAATCCGTGACTATAAATTTTATCCGTTCAAAAAAAGGAAGGCTAACAACCATCACGTTTTTTCGCAAAAAACTGAAAACTTTTTTTTGTTTAAATTCCGGTTCAAAATGATTATAGGTACTGTATACAACACGTTGAGCACGAAACTACCGGTAGGATGCTTGAGGAAAGCAGTGGTTATTGGAAGTTTCGTATTTTGAAATTCGGCTACATTGTGTTTCGAACCTGAATTGCAGGTGAACGGGGCGACATATTGAAGCAAACTAAACGTAGATCTACTCATAATTACAATGATAATCCAAAATAAACGAAACATTCGGAATCCGTGACTATAAATTTTATCCGTTCAAAAAAAGGAAGGCTAACAACCATCACGTTTTTTCGCAAAAAACTGAAAACTTTTTTTTGTTTAAATTCCGGTTCAAAATGATTATAGGTACTGTATACAACACGTTGAGCACGAAACTACCGGTAGGATGCTTGAGGAAAGCAGTGGTTATTGGAAGTTTCGTATTTTGAAATTCGGCTACATTGTGTTTCGAACCTGAATTGCAGGTGAACGGGGCGACATATTGAAGCAAACTAAACGTAGATCTACTCATAATTACAATGATAATCCAAAATAAACGAAACATTCGGAATCCGTGACTATAAATTTTATCCGTTCAAAAAAAGGAAGGCTAACCATCACGTTTTTTCGCAAAAAACTGAAAACTTTTTTTTGTTTAAATTCCGGTTCAAAATGATTATAGGTACTGTATACAACACGTTGAGCACGAAAACTACCGGTAGGATGCTTGAGGAAAGCAGTGGTTATTGGAAGTTTCGTATTTTGAAATTCGGCTACATTGTGTTTCGAACCTGAATTGCAGGTGAACGGGGCGACATATTGAAGCAAACTAAACGTAGATCTACTCATAATTACAATGATAATCCAAAATAAACGAAACATTCGGAATCCGTGACTATAAATTTTATCCGTTCAAAAAAAGGAAGGCTAACCATCACGTTTTTTCGCAAAAAACTGAAAACTTTTTTTTGTTTAAATTCCGGTTCAAAATGATTATAGGTACTGTATACAACACGTTGAGCACGAAACTACCGGTAGGATGCTTGAGGAAAGCAGTGGTTATAGGAAGTTTCGTATTTTGAAATTCGGCTACATTGTGTTTCGAACCTGAATTGCAGGTGAACGGGGCGACATATTGAAGCAAACTAAACGTAGATCTACTCATAATTACAATGATAATCCAAAATAAACGAAACATTCGGAATCCGTGACTATTATCCGTTCAAAAAAAGGAAGGCAACCATCACGTTTTTTCGCAAAAAACTGAAAACTTTTTTTTTGTTTAAGATTCCGGTTCAAAATGATTATAGGTACTGTATACAACACGTTGAGCACGAAACTACCGGTAGGATGCTTGAGGAAAGCAGTGGTTATTGGAAGTTTCGTATTTTGAAATTCGGCTACATTGTGTTTCGAACCTGAATTGCAGGTGAACGGGGCGACATATTGAAGCAAACTAAACGTAGATCTACTCATAATTACAATGATAATCCAAAATAAACGAAACATTCGGAATCCGTGACTATAAATTTTATCCGTTCAAAAAAAGGAAGGCTAACCATCACGTTTTTTCGCAAAAAAACTGAAAACTTTTTTTTGTTTAAATTCCGGTTCAAAATGATTATAGGTACTGTATACAACACGTTGAGCATGAAACTACCGGTAGGATGGCTTGAGGAAAGCAGTGGTTATTGGAAGTTTCGTATTTTGAAATTCGGCTACATTGTGTTTCGAACCTGAATTGCAGGTGAACGGGGCGACATATTGAAGCAAACTAAACGTAGATCTACTCATAATTACAATGATAATCCAAAATAAACGAAACATTCGGAATCCGTGACTATAAATTTTATCCGTTCAAAAAAAGGAAGGCTAACCATCACGTTTTTTCGCAAAAACTGAAAACTTTTTTTTGTTTAAATTCCGGTTCAAAATGATTATAGGTACTGTATACAACACGTTGAGCACGAAACTACCGGTAGGATGCTTGAGGAAAGCAGTGGTTATTGGAAGTTTCGTATTTTGAAATTCGGCTACATTGTGTTTCGAACCTGAATTGCAGGTGAACGGGGCGACATATTGAAGCAAACTAAACGTAGATCTACTCATAATTACAATGATAATCCAAAATAAACGAAACATTCGGAATCCGTGACTATAAATTTTATCCGTTCAAAAAAAGGAAGGCTAACAACCATCACGTTTTTTCGCAAAAAACTGAAAACTTTTTTTTGTTTAAATTCCGGTTCAAAATGATTATAGGTACTGTATACAACACGTTGAGCACGAAACTACCGGTAGGATGCTTGAGGAAAGCAGTGGTTATTGGAAGTTTCGTATTTTGAAATTCGGCTACATTGTGTTTCGAACCTGAATTGCAGGTGAACGGGGCGACATATTGAAGCAAACTAAACGTAGATCTACTCATAATTACAATGATAATCCAAAATAAACGAAACATTCGGAATCCGTGACTATAAATTTTATCCGTTCAAAAAAAGGAAGGCTAAACCATCACGTTTTTTCGCAAAAAACTGAAACTTTTTTTTGTTTAAATTCCGGTTCAAAATGATTATAGGTACTGTATACAACACGTTGAGCACGAAACTACCGGTAGGATGCTTGAGGAAAGCAGTGGTTATTGGAAGTTTCGTATTTTGAAATTCGGCTACATTGTGTTTCGAACCTGAATTGCAGGTGAACGGGGCGACATATTGAAGCAAACTAAACGTAGATCTACTCATAATTACAATGATAATCCAAAATAAACGAAACATTCGGAATCCGTGACTATAAATTTTATCCGTTCAAAAAAAGGAAGGCTAACCATCACGTTTTTTCGCAAAAAACTGAAAACTTTTTTTTGTTTAAATTCCGGTTCAAAATGATTATAGGTACTGTATACAACACGTTGAGCACGAAACTACCGGTAGGATGCTTGAGGAAAGCAGTGGTTATTGGAAGTTTCGTATTTTGAAATTCGGCTACATTGTGTTTCGAACCTGAATTGCAGGTGAACGGGGCGACATATTGAAGCAAACTAAACGTAGATCTACTCATAATTACAATGATAATCCAAAATAAACGAAACATTCGGAATCCGTGACTATAAATTTTATCCGTTCAAAAAAAGGAAGGCTAACAACCATCACGTTTTTTCGCAAAAAACTGAAAACTTTTTTTTTGTTTAAATTCCGGTTCAAAATGATTATAGGTACTGTATACAACACGTTGAGCACGAAACTACCGGTAGGATGCTTGAGGAAAGCAGTGGTTATTGGAAGTTTCGTATTTTGAAATTCGGCTACATTGTGTTTCGAACCTGAATTGCAGGTGAACGGGGCGACATATTGAAGCAAACTAAACGTAGATCTACTCATAATTACAATGATAATCCAAAATAAACGAAACATTCGGAATCCGTGACTATAAATTTTATCCGTTCAAAAAAAGGAAGGCTAACAACCATCACGTTTTTTCGCAAAAAACTGAAAACTTTTTTTTGTTTAAATTCCGGTTCAAAATGATTATAGGTACTGTATACAACACGTTGAGCACGAAACTACCGGTAGGATGCTTGAGGAAAGCAGTGGTTATTGGAAGTTTCGTATTTTGAAATTCGGCTACATTGTGTTTCGAACCTGAATTGCAGTGTGAACGGGGCGACATATTGAAGCAAACTAAACGTAGATCTACTCATAATTACAATGATAATCCAAAATAAACGAAACATTCGGAATCCGTGACTATAAATTTTATCCGTTCAAAAAAGGAAGGCTAACCATCACGTTTTTTCGCAAAAAACTGAAAACTTTTTTTTGTTTAAATTCCGGTTCAAAATGATTATAGGTACTGTATACAACACGTTGAGCACGAAACTACCGGTAGGATGCTTGAGGAAAGCAGTGGTTATTGGAAGTTTCGTATTTTGAAATTCGGCTACATTGTGTTTCGAACCTGAATTGCAGGTGAACGGGGCGACATATTGAAGCAAACTAAACGTAGATCTACTCATAATTACAATGATAATCCAAAATAAACGAAACATTCGGAATCCGTGACTATAAATTTTATCCGTTCAAAAAAAGGAAGGCTAACCATCACGTTTTTTCGCAAAAAACTGAAAACTTTTTTTTGTTTAAATTCCGGTTCAAAATGATTATAGGTACTGTATACAACACGTTGAGCACGAAACTACCGGTAGGATGCTTGAGGAAAGCAGTGGTTATTGGAAGTTTCGTATTTTGAAATTCGGCTACATTGTGTTTCGAACCTGAATTGCAGGTGAACGGGGCGACATATTGAAGCAAACTAAACGTAGATCTACTCATAATTACAATGATAATCCAAAATAAACGAAACATTCGGAATCCGTGACTATAAATTTTATCCGTTCAAAAAAGGAAGGCTAACACCATCACGTTTTTTCGCAAAAAACTGAAAACTTTTTTTTGTTTAAATTCCGGTTCAAAATGATTATAGGTACTGTATACAACACGTTGAGCACGAAACTACCGGTAGGATGCTTGAGGAAAGCAGTGGTTATTGGAAGTTTCGTATTTTGAAATTCGGCTACATTGTGTTTCGAACCTGAATTGCAGGTGAACGGGGCGACATATTGAAGCAAACTAAACGTAGATCTACTCATAATTACAATGATAATCCAAAATAAACGAAACATTCGGAATCTGTGACTATAAATTTTATCCGTTCAAAAAAGGAAGGCTAACCATCACGTTTTTTCGCAAAAAACTGAAAACTTTTTTTTGTTTAAATTCCGGTTCAAAATGATTATAGGTACTGTATACAACACGTTGAGCACGAAACTACCGGTAGGATGCTTGAGGAAAGCAGTGGTTATTGGAAGTTTCGTATTTTGAAATTCGGCTACATTGTGTTTCGAACCTGAATTGCAGGTGAACGGGGCGACATATTGAAGCAAACTAAACGTAGATCTACTCATAATTACAATGATAATCCAAAATAAACGAAACATTCGGAATCCGTGACTAATTTATCCGTTCAAAAAAAGGAAGGCAACCATCACGTTTTTTCGCAAAAAACTGAAAACTTTTTTTTGTTTAAATTCCGGTTCAAAATGATTATAGGTACTGTATACAACACGTTGAGCATGAAACTACCGGTAGGATGCTTGAGGAAAGCAGTGGTTATTGGAAGTTTCGTATTTTGAAATTCGGCTACATTGTGTTTCGAACCTGAATTGCAGGTGAACGGGGCGACATATTGAAGCAAACTAAACGTAGATCTACTCATAATTACAATGATAATCCAAAATAAACGAAACATTCGGAATCCGTGACTATAAATTTTATCCGTTCAAAAAAAGGAAGGCTAACCATCACGTTTTTTCGCAAAAACTGAAACTTTTTTTGTTTAAATTCCGGTTCAAAATGATTATAGGTACTGTATACAACACGTTGAGCATGAAACTACCGGTAGGATGCTTGAGGAAAGCAGTGGTTATTGGAAGTTTCGTATTTTGAAATTCGGCTACATTGTGTTTCGAACCTGAATTGCAGGTGAACGGGGCGACATATTGAAGCAAACTAAACGTAGATCTACTCATAATTACAATGATAATCCAAAATAAACGAAACATTCGGAATCCGTGACTATAAATTTTATCCGTTCAAAAAAAGGAAGGCTAACCATCACGTTTTTTCGCAAAAAACTGAAAACTTTTTTTTGTTTAAATTCCGGTTCAAAATGATTATAGGTACTGTATACAACACGTTGAGCACGAAACTACCGGTAGGATGCTTGAGGAAAGCAGTGGTTATTGGAAGTTTCGTATTTTGAAATTCGGCTACATTGTGTTTCGAACCTGAATTGCAGGTGAACGGGGCGACATATTGAAGCAAACTAAACGTAGATCTACTCATAATTACAATGATAATCCAAAATAAACGAAACATTCGGAATCCGTGACTATAAATTTTATCCGTTCAAAAAAAGGAAGGCTAACAACCATCACGTTTTTTCGCAAAAAACTGAAAACTTTTTTTTGTTTAAATTCCGGTTCAAAATGATTATAGGTACTGTATACAACACGTTGAGCACGAAACTACCGGTAGGATGCTTGAGGAAAGCAGTGGTTATTGGAAGTTTCGTATTTTGAAATTCGGCTACATTGTGTTTCGAACCTGAATTGCAGGTGAACGGGGCGACATATTGAAGCAAACTAAACGTAGATCTACTCATAATTACAATGATAATCCAAAATAAACGAAACATTCGGAATCCGTGACTATAAATTTTATCCGTTCAAAAAAAGGAAGGCTACAACCATCACGTTTTTTCGCAAAAAACTGAAAACTTTTTTTTGTTTAAATTCCGGTTCAAAATGATTATAGGTACTGTATACAACACGTTGAGCACGAAACTACCGGTAGGATGCTTGAGGAAAGCAGTGGTTATTGGAAGTTTCGTATTTTGAAATTCGGCTACATTGTGTTTCGAACCTGAATTGCAGGTGAACGGGGGCGACATATTGAAGCAAACTAAACGTAGATCTACTCATAATTACAATGATAATCCAAAATAAACGAAACATTCGGAATCCGTGACTATAAATTTTATCCGTTCAAAAAAAAGGAAGGCTAACCATCACGTTTTTTCGCAAAAAACTGAAAACTTTTTTTGTTTAAATTCCGGTTCAAAATGATTATAGGTACTGTATACAACACGTTGAGCACGAAACTACCGGTAGGATGCTTGAGGAAAGCAGTGGTTATTGGAAGTTTCGTATTTTGAAATTCGGCTACATTGTGTTTCGAACCTGAATTGCAGGTGAACGGGGCGACATATTGAAGCAAACTAAACGTAGATCTACTCATAATTACAATGATAATCCAAAATAAACGAAACATTCGGAATCCGTGACTATAAATTTTATCCGTTCAAAAAAAGGAAGGCTAACAACCATCACGTTTTTTCGCAAAAAACTGAAAACTTTTTTTTGTTTAAATTCCGGTTCAAAATGATTATAGGTACTGTATACAACACGTTGAGCACGAAACTACCGGTAGGATGCTTGAGGAAAGCAGTGGTTATTGGAAGTTTCGTATTTTGAAATTCGGCTACATTGTGTTTCGAACCTGAATTGCAGGTGAACGGGGCGACATATTGAAGCAAACTAAACGTAGATCTACTCATAATTACAATGATAATCCAAAATAAACGAAACATTCGGAATCCGTGACTATAAATTTTATCCGTTCAAAAAAAGGAAGGCTAACAACCATCACGTTTTTTCGCAAAAAACTGAAAACTTTTTTTTGTTTAAATTCCGGTTCAAAATGATTATAGGTACTGTATACAACACGTTGAGCACGAAACTACCGGTAGGATGCTTGAGGAAAGCAGTGGTTATTGGAAGTTTCGTATTTTGAAATTCGGCTACATTGTGTTTCGAACCTGAATTGCAGGTGAACGGGGCGACATATTGAAGCAAACTAAACGTAGATCTACTCATAATTACAATGATAATCCAAAATAAACGAAACATTCGGAATCCGTGACTATAAATTTTATCCGTTCAAAAAAGGAAGGCTAAGCAACCATCACGTTTTTTCGCAAAAAACTGAAAACTTTTTTTTGTTTAAATTCCGGTTCAAAATGATTATAGGTACTGTATACAACACGTTGAGCACGAAACTACCGGTAGGATGCTTGAGGAAAGCAGTGGTTATTGGAAGTTTCGTATTTTGAAATTCGGCTACATTGTGTTTCGAACCTGAATTGCAGGTGAACGGGGCGACATATTGAAGCAAACTAAACGTAGATCTACTCATAATTACAATGATAATCCAAAATAAACGAAACATTCGGAATCCGTGACTATAAATTTTATCCGTTCAAAAAAAGGAAGGCTAACAACCATCACGTTTTTTCGCAAAAAACTGAAAACTTTTTTTTGTTTAAATTCCGGTTCAAAATGATTATAGGTACTGTATACAACACGTTGAGCACGAAACTACCGGTAGGATGCTTGAGGAAAGCAGTGGTTATTGGAAGTTTCGTATTTTGAAATTCGGCTACATTGTGTTTCGAACCTGAATTGCAGGTGAACGGGGCGACATATTGAAGCAAACTAAACGTAGATCTACTCATAATTACAATGATAATCCAAAATAAACGAAACATTCGGAATCCGTGACTATAAATTTTATCCGTTCAAAAAAAGGAAGGCTAACCATCACGTTTTTTCGCAAAAAACTGAAAACTTTTTTTTGTTTAAATTCCGGTTCAAAATGATTATAGGTACTGTAT